>LR990620.1:7097977-9497977 GCA_905147815.2 Phalera bucephala | reverse complement strand
TAAAAATCCCAGAGATTATGACACCTTCAACCTTCTTAGGTCACGTAGCAAAGTACTTTTAAAATTATGTTTTGACTCATTTATCTCCAATGTCGAGGATAGCATCAGTAACAATGTTAAATCATTCTGGAATTATGTTAATGCTAGACGTAGTGGTTGTACAATTGCGCAAACCATGCAACTGGGCAATGTTGTAACGTCCGATGCAAAACAGATAAGTGAATTGTTCTCGGTGTTCTTTAGTTCAGTATTTGACAATACGGTGGGCGATGTTCCTGATTCAGTGGGATTTGTAGGCAGTAATATCTCTCTGTCGAAAGTCCACTTCAGTAGGGACGATATCTTACTTTAACTAAAGAGTCTTGATAGTAATAAGGGAGCTGACCCACACGGAATCTCACCTCACTTTCTTAAAACTTGTGCAGTTGAACTATATACTCCTCTGTACTTATTATTTAACAAGTCTTTAAAAGAGGGCGTTTTTCCAACATTATGGAAAAAAGCTTTCATAATACCCATATATAAGTCAGGGGACAAATCTCTGTGTGAAAACTACCGTCCCATTAGTATCCTTTCTTCTATAGCTAAGTTATTTGAGTCCTTAGTATATGACTGTATGTACAGTCATGTATCACCTTTATTATCTGAACGACGGTTTTATGAACCGTAAATCAACAATTACCAATCTAATCATTTATAAAAACTATTTATGTTCGGCATTTGCTAATCACCGGCAGGTTGACTCAATATACACAGATTTTCAAAAGGCATTTGACAAAGTCAACCATTCGCTACTTTGACATAAACTTAGTGCATACGGTATCAGTGGAGACCTATTTCGGTGGATTGATTTGTACCTTTCACGCAGAAGCCAACTAGTGGCAGTAAAGGGCTTTCTATCAACTGAGGTAATTGTTTCATCAGGGGTACCCCAAGGCTCCCATTTGGGGCCTTTATTTTTTATATTATTTATTAATGATCTCATTGATAAAATATCATGCCCATGTTTGCTGTATGCAGACGATTTAAAAATTTACACCACAGTTGAGTGTGCACAAGATGCCTGGCGCCTTCAAGATGACTTAAATAAAGTGGAGTTTAGGCAATAGGATGTCCTTAAATTTTCACAAATGCTTTACTGTTACCTTCACTAGAAAAACTAATAAAATCCTGTTTTCGTATAGCATTGGTGATCACGTATTGGAACGTAAGAGCAGTGTTAAGGATCTTGGGATTATATTTGACGCACAACTGACATTTCATGACCACTACAATTATATTTGTAACAAGGCTAGTAAACTATTAGGCTTTATTCTACGGACCACTAAACCATTTAAGAACCCGAACAGCCTCTTACTGCTTTACTACAGCCTTGTCAGAACTGTGCTTGAATATGGTGCTGTTATTTGGTCCCCTTTTTATTCTGTTCACACGGAACGAATCGAACGTATCCAGAATAAGTGTTTAAGGGTTCTATGCTATCGTTGTGGCTTAGGTCGTAACGTCGGGTCTTATAGCGAAAGATTGTCAAAATTCAAGGTTCACAGACTTGAGGAGAGGCGGAAATTCACTGATCTTGTCTACCTCTACAAAATCATACATTCACATATAGATTCCTCGGAAATACTGTCTTTAATACAGTTTAATACAAATTTTAGAACTCGTAATCCCAACATCTTCTCGCTTCAAATCTATAAGAATAATACCTCATTCTATAATCCTATAGTTAGAATGTGCCGTCTATACAACGATCTGGTATGTAGACATAAATCAGTCGATATAATGAATTGCAGATCTGGAACTTTTTTTGGTACATCAAGAAAAATACTTTTCCATACAGGGTAATTGGAGGTTTTCCTATGTCTATATTATTTATTCGTTTTTGTTTACTTTTACTTTTATAATTTGATCTTATAACTGTCACTGTCACTTTATTATGTATTAGTCCTAAATTAGAACACATAGTTAGGATTGCAGTCTAGTTTTAATTTAAGTTCTGTATTTTTGTTATATTTGATTGTATTCTGTTTTGTGTTTTTTATCAAAAAATAAATAAATAAATAAATTAGTGAAGATTTAATATACTTTTTAAATCTGTCAAGTGGCAACTCTAACATGGACTTTGGTATCTTATTGAAGCAGCCAATACCGACTCCTACGAAGGAAGTAAATACTTTTTTAAGCCTAACAATTGGTAATACCAGTTTATGTTTATTTCTAGTGTTTAATTTATGAACGTCGCTTACTTTATCAAATAAATGGATATTCCTGGATATTCAAATGTATACGTGGAGAAGAAATGAACAGAAAAGCATGATAGATTTGATCCTGGTAGATAACCGTCTCCGAAGTAAACTTCAAGATACCCGTGCATATAGAGGCCCCACTCTTGAATCGGACCACTATCTCGTAATTGCGCGGTTTAGTGGTTTGTTCAGGAAGTGGAGGCACTGGCGAGAGCGTATCCCCTTCGGAGGCCTTGAAAGAATCAAGGTTGAAAGGTTGCAAGATGAGAGCGTGAGGAGAATGTATGAAGACAGAGTCCGGGACAAGCTTTTGACAGCTGGTTCTTCGGACTCAAACATAGATGAATGCTGGAATTGTCTGAAAGAGAGTTTGGTAGAATCAGCGAAAGAAGTATGTGGCTGCTCAAAGAAGCATAGCACAGCAAAAGGGGATGCATGGTGGGACACATAGTTAAAAAGCTCTGTAGAAAGTAAGAAGCAAGCGTGGCAGGACTATGTCTCTTCTTTGAATCTAAATGACACTATGACGGAGATGAAGAAAGAAATATACCGGCAATGCAAGAATGCCACCAAAACTTTAGTGAAAGAAAAGCGTGAAAGAGCTAGTGTGATTGAGGAGGAGAGGCTGACGAAGAACTTCGAGAATAACACCAAACTCTTTTGGAGCAAGGTGAGAAAGGCTCGAGGTGATTCGTCAGGCTCCAGAATGGAAAAGATAAAATCTAAGGATGGCGACATTCTTGCAGACACACAAGCTGTGCTAAACCGGTGGAGTGAATACTTTGGAGAAATGTATGAGAATGCCCCGGATGCTGGTGCCACAAACGAGCCCAGAGGCGAGTTTGCGGCACCAGAATCCACAGAGGACATCACTATGGAAGAAGTTGAATGGGCGATACGAAATATGAAAAATGGTAAAGCTGCGGGAATAGACATGATATCTGCCGAGATGATTAAATATGGTGGAACTTGCGTCCGGGACGCTTTTTGGGTCCTCGCAAATCTTTGCTGGAAGACCGGTAGAGTCCCTACAGATTGGCGCCGCGCAGTCATAGTACCCTTGTATAAAGGCAAGGGCTCACAATATGACTGCGCCAATTACAGGGCCATCAGTTTGATCAGCTTGGCAGCTAAGGTGTATGGTAAAATTATTGAACGGAGAATGCGCGAGAAGTCCGATGGAGTGTTGTGTGAGGCACAGGGAGGTTTCAGGTCTGGAAGAGGATGTTCGGTTCAAGTTTTCTCCCTCCGCAACATCGTAGAAAAGCATCTGGCAGTAGGCCGGAAGGTTTTCTGCGGTTTTGTGGACCTGCAGAAGGCGTTTGATAGAGTCGTGCGAAAGAGACTTTGGGACATTTTGCCAGAGTATGGTATAAACGGCACCCTGTTGCGAGCCGTCCAGTCCACCTACGTGGACAGCAAGGCGTGCGTACGGGTGGGTGGTAACATGTCACCTTGGTTTGACTTTAAAATCGACGTCAAGCAGGGTTGCGTGTTGTCCGCTAGACTGTTTATAGTGTATCTTAATAAAAGTCTTCAAAGACTGAATGCGATGACTGAAGGGGTAAAAATGGGTGATTTCGTGATAAACCACCTATTGTATGCAGATGACGCGGTTTTGATAGCGCCAACAGCCACTGATCTGCAAACACTAGTCACAGTTATGAGAGACGACTGCATGAACAATGGCTTACAGTTGAATGTGAAGAAAACCAAAATTATGGTTTTTGAACGGGAAGAAACCAGAACGAATGCAAGGATTGTGGTTGGTAACGATGTGCTGGAGCAAGTGAATGAGTTTGTATATCTTGGATGCGCCTTCAGTAAGGATGGGAAATACACCGCTGATATAGAGAGAAGAGTGAATGCAGGTAATAGAGTGAATGGTGCGATGGGAAGGCTACTTGGGAGCCGGCACTTAAGCCAAAAGGCGCAGCTGGCCATGCATAACGGAGTGCTTGTCCCAACGCTGTTATATGGCAGTGAGAGTTGGGTATGTAAGAAGGAGAACGAAAGCAGGATAAATGCGGTCGAAATGCGATCTCTGCGGAAGATGTGTGGAGTCACGCTGACCGACCGTATTCGCAACAGCGTAGTAAGAAAGCGAGTAGGTATGAAAGATAGTATCGGTGTAAAGATGAGAAAGGGTATGCTCCGTTGGTTCGGGCATATAGAAAGAATGCCAGAAGAAAGAATGACAAAACAGATATACAATGCGAAAGTGGAAGGATGTAGGTGCCGGGGAAGACCTAGACTATCTTACCATGACCAAATAGACCGTGTCTTAGCTGAAGGGCAAGTCAAGAGTCTCCGTAACCGGCGAGTGTGTATGAGACGAACTATGAGAGTGGAGGAAGCCAGAGAGGTATGTAAGGAAAGAACCTGTTGGAACTCTGTACTCTCTGCCTACCCCGCGAGGGAGCTGGCGTGATGATATAGATAGATGGATATTCCTACGTATGTACACTATGTTGTCGTATATATATTGTGAAGCGACCGTGAGAATGTTGATCTCTTTAAAAAGTTCTCTGAGGGAAGCCCTAGGTCCAAGATTATAAATGGCACGGATAGCTCTTTTTTGCAGTATGAATACATTTTCCACGTCAGCAGCGTTACCCCACAGTAGGATACTTTACTTAGGTGTTTGGCCATCTAACAAGTTGATTAACTTATAAGGTGCTCTGCACATCGATATGGCGACATGTCGGCGGCTTGCTAACGCATATATTTTTTTGTGTTCTGTCTCCCTATTTACAAAACAGAGAAGTGGAAAGAAGAGTGAAAGTTAAATGCTTCCTACTGCTCCCGTTTTCCATTCATTTGTATTATTTTTTTGAGATTTCGCACTTCGAGGCTCAAACCTTGGTGTTATCTATGAAGACCATTGTAGACATTGAGGTTAATAAATACAGATGAAAACGTCACGTCGGCGCGTCGAAAAAAGTGTAACCATCTTAAAGTATGCCGACGTAGCTTTGAACCCGATAAGTGATTTGGAGTCAACATATATCCATCGCTTTTACTCTTGTTCCCCACCATACCGACATTATGTCGAACCGATAGAGGTAGCAATATTACTAGTAGTGGGAGGCTCGGTGTTGCTTACTATATGATTTTTTCCTACAATTTAAATTCACAATGAATATAAATTTTAATGAAAGTAAATTTTTTATTATAATTTATTTAAATTAATTTCTTTAAGCTCAGAGTTGCTCAGCGAGCTATGGAGAGAGCTATGCTCGGCGTTTCTCTACGCGATCGAATCAGGAATGAGGAGATTCGTAGAAGAACCAAGGTCACCGACATAGCCGTTAAGATTAGCAAGCTGAAGTGGCAATGGGCGGGCCACATAGTGCGTAGATCGGACGGGCGTTGGGGCAGAAAGATTCTAGAGTGGAGACCACGTATTGGCAAGCGCAGCGTGGGACGACCGCCTGCCAGATGGACCGACGATCTTGTGAAAATCGCAGGAAGTCGTTGGATGCAGGTGGCATCGGACCGGTTACGCTGGAAAGCGATTGGGGAGGCCTATGTTCAGCAGTGGACAAGTATAGGCTGAGATGATGATGATGATGAACTTCTTTACATTTCAATTAGAATCCAATACATAGATGAGTAAAGTGGATAATTATAGTAATTCATGTTATTCAATATGATACTAACATTGTAATACAGATTATTTGGATATTAGTTAATAGTGTCTATTAGGTTATGTGGTCAAACTATGAAAAGATACTGAATGAGTAATAAACAAAAACACACCTAATGTTATTTATTGCATTATTTTGAAAATACGCAGGTTGACGGTTTCAGTCTTTTTAGAGCGGGTAAAATAAATACAAATTTACAAAATGCGTATCTCTTCAACAAACTGAGGAAAAGGTTGTTGCCCATTTCCTGTTTCCAGTGACGACTTCTTGGCCCAGACGTTAAGAGCGGTAGGCCGCTCCGGTTACTAGACTGAATAGTCGCGTGTTCGTTTCCCGCATAGTACAAATCTTTGCGTGACTCACACATTTTGTTTAGGTCTGGGTATTTGTTTGTGTGATTTTCATGTTGTGGGGCTTTTTAAAAAAAAAGGAGAATTAGTCTTGGTTAATTTCCCAATTGCTTTCTACAACACGCGTGAGAACAAATGGGGTGGAGCTATTCGTTATCGGATCCATACGGCAATTCTGTAATAAATAATTATGTACAATATTCGCTTTGAGCAAATACCTTATTTCTTTTCATAATATTCTAATGAAATTTTTGGAACTCTGTACTCTCTGCCTACCCTGCAAGGGATCTGGCGTGATAGAAATTGCACCCTTTGGAAACCAACAAAATTAATAAAATAGGTATTCGTATAGTACATAATTATAGGTGACAAAATCATCCAACATTTTCCCATAAAGACGGGAACACGGAATGGTGTTTTTTTTGGCAACACTGAATCTCAAATTTTCGTAACTTGAAATCGGTTTTTTATTTTATTTATACTAGCAAATATATGAAAAAACAATAAACTTATGTATGGAAAGTAGTTCCGCTTGCGTTATAGTGATTTTGTAACCTCAAATTGCGTTCTCACACCACGCATTTACCTACTCATATTTTGTGATTTTTTATTAATACGTGTTACTCGACAGACGTCAGACAGGCCAATGAATGACAGAAGCTTGTAACTTGGCTGCCGGCATATTCTTAGCCGACATACATTTACGCCGTTACTGCTAATCTAGTGTTAGCATGTATATCAATGATTGTAGACAACATAACGCGGTTAATGTTACCTACATAAATGTAATGTGTTTCGAAGCTGATTTTCGCATTCCGACTGTGTCGCTCGCGTTCGGTCGCGTCACCGCTTACCGCGCCACTCCCCCCGCGACGCAGTCCGCCCTCCCCCTTGCGCGTACGTATTTAGGTACGTTCGGTAGGAACGACGCATTTTGACGGTGCCGTCGACCTTTCCCTAGTGTTCGTCATCATCTTCATCAGATGACGACTTCGTTCCCGTCTTAAACAGAAAAAGCAAGCGACCAAGCCGCGCGACTCGCCACCCCCAAAAATCCAGAAAGCCGGAAGTGATGTCGCTTTCCCCGGCCCTCGCACCCCTGTGCCCCAGCCGTCTCCCCCGAGGAATAACCCCTCTCCGTACCCCGCGCGTTCTGGTCGAACCATCCTTTCCCCGCCCCTTGTCATCCAAGACAAGAGCGCCTAGAAGCATATCTCCAAGGCGATCTATAATCGCCATGTCAATTATACCCAGGTGCGATCCACCGCGCAAGGGATAACTGTAAGGGTGGCGTCCTCGGAGGACCACCGCCTTCTGTCCCACTTCCTCCGCGCCGAGAAAATCGGCTACCACACTTACGCCCTTGAGGAGGAGAGAGGCTCAAGGTGGTCATTCGTGGCCTGCCCAAGGAGTTGGACACCTCCCTTGGGCCCTTAACTGCTAAGCGCGTCCTCGATGCGTCAAATGTGTCGGTGACCACGCGACCTCGCAATGCTCCCGCTCGAGGGAGACGACGACCAAGCCGCCCAGCTGCGTCTTCTGCGGGACCAAGGGGCACACCGCAAACTATCGCGGTTGCCCCAAAGCCTCAAAGGGGAAGCCCCTCAAAAGGTTGTCGCCGCCCTCATGCGGCTGCTCGCCCCTCAGCGCCTTCAGCGCAATACCTTCCCGCGCCCTCAGCGCACCCTCACCCGACGCCTTCAGCGTCCCTCCCCCCAGCGACTTCAGCCCCCCACGCTCCCGCTCCCCAGGCGCTGACATTTTCGCCTCCGCTTAGGCCCGCACTCGGCGCCAACGCGTGGGCGACGCTGCTCTCTTACACCGCGGACCCTCCCCTACCTGTGGGCCCCACACATCTCCCCAAACCCACGCCGATGGTGGTGCCTCCTCCGCTAGCCGACGCCGTCGCGGACCTTATCATGCTGGACAAGATGTATGGCGTGGTATGCGTCAACAGGATTTGCGAGCTGGTCCAAAGGCTCCGCGCCGCTACTAGCTGGGAGGAGCAATTCACCCTGCTTATGACGTACATAAACGTTCACGACGCCATGGCTTCCGTTAAAACCCATCGCCCCTTCAATCCATAATGGATTTAAGACCTTCCCGCCTTAAGCCCCATAGCCTATCTCTGGATTTTTTTAACGTCGACGCCCTCCGCTTCCAACGTGAGCAGGTCGGTGATTTCCTCCGGGATCGTTAACTGGGCATCCTTCTGGTGCAGGAAACCTTCCTCAAGCCCGCTCATCGCGATCCTAGGATCGAAAACTACAACCTCGTGCGTAATGACACATTCGGCTCCCGTGGAGGCGGTACTCTCATTTACTACAGGAGGTCCCTGCACTGTATTCCTCTCGAGCCCCCTGCGTTCACCAACATCGAAGCCTCGGTCGGTCGTATTTCCCTCACTGGGCATCAACCCATTGTGATCGCCTCCGTCTATCTTCCTCCCACTAAACTTGTCCTCAGGAATGATTTCGAAGCACTCTTTAATCTGGAAAGCGCCGTCATTCTGGCGGGCAACTTCAATTGCAAGCACGTGGCTTGGAAGGCCAATCAGCTGTCAGTCGGTCGTCAAAACAAGTCGAGGCGGAGGATCCCAACCGCTTTAGACTGCCAGACGATGTTAGGGAACTTATTCGGGCTAAAAATGCCTCAGTCCAAGCGTAGGACTCCTTTTTTTTCTTACGTGGGGAAATCCTCAAGGACTTCCGCCAACCTCGGGGGAAGCTGGCGGGGCATGTCGGACTCTTACCGACTAAAACCCCACGATGGCCGGCACTGGCACTTGTCGGAGGGGCTCCGGGATCTCCGAATGGAACGCGCCAGTGCCCCCCTTGTGCCGTGCTCTGAAGAGCCCGCCTCGGGAAGGGAAACTTGTAGCTTGCTTCCCCCCCCTGCACCGTCGTGGTGCTCACGGCGGCGTGGGCCATACCACGCCGCCATCCTCCTCGGTGGCGTGAAGGACGCTTAGGGCCCCCGCCCCAGCGTCCCACGACCCCAAAAGCCCCCCTGCGGGTGTTGGTGCAGGGGGGGGGGGGTCCCCCACGAGATGTTGCGGCAGGGGACACAAGTTAGCCCGTGTTATAAAACCCCGGGCTATTGGGCCTGGGCGGGCTGTGCCTCCGCTCCGGCGCCGTCGCCTTCGGCGAGCGGGATCGGCCCTCTCCCGATCCCGCTCGGCCTCCTCCTTCTGTGACATCACAGTCTCGCAGAAGGAGGATACGGCCCCCCACGCCGAATCCCCTGCCAGCATAGCCGCTACTATTGCCAGCAAGGAGAGGTCCGGTCCAATCCGGTCGACCAGGATCCGCCGCTCGGAGGCCCACGCTAGGCACTCGACAAGCGTGTGCTCTGCAGAATCCCGGTCCCCACCACAGTGGTGACATATCGCCGTCGCCTCGCGTCCGATCTTGCTCAGATAATCACCGGAACAGCTGTGACCGGTGATTATCTGAGCAAGCCTGTAGGAGATTCGCCCACTCCTCCGCTGTTGCCAGGCTTCGAAAGATGGCACGATGGCTTGGACGACGCGCTTGGGATTCGCTCCTGGCTGAGCCTCGCGCGCCACTCCCCCAGAGCGCGTCGTCGTTCCCGCCGTCTGATTTCGAGCGCGGGCACGCATTCGTCGCTTTGCCGGACGACGCGAGTTCGGTCGTAGACCCTCGCGTCCATGTCCACCAGGATGTCGATCGGCGGAAAGCGTGCCAAGAGGGTTGCCGCGTCGAAAGACACGGTCCGGTATCCTCGTGCGATGCGGATGGCCATCTTGCGCTGCAGGCTATAGATTTTGGTCCTGCAGCGCCGGACGCCCGACAGTCGGTGTGACCATACAGGTGCCCCATAGAGAGCCACCGATCGCACGACCCCCCCGTAGAGGTGGCGTACCTCCTCCGACGGCCCCCCGAGGTTGGGTAGCAGTCTATGCATGGCACCCACTACCATTACGACTCGGGGGACAAGATGCTCGAAATGCTCTTCGAAGCCCCAGCGACTGTTCAGGGTGAGGCCCAAGTATTTTAGGTACCGCCCCACCCGGACTGGCGAATCTCCGACGCGAAAAGCGTAGGACTCCTACCCCATCGAAGCCAACCGGGCCCGGATGCGCGACTTACAACGTGATGTAAAGTGTCGTGTCGCGGAGGTCCGGGATGATCGCTGGAGTGACTTCTTAAAGGGCCTCACGCCATCGCATCTGGCTCACTGAAAGCTGGCGCGTACCTTTAAATCTGACTCTATGTCTGATGCCTCCGCTGACCCCTCAGGCGTAACCCCAGCCTTCGATGACGACGAAAAGGCAGAGCTTCTCGCCGACACCCTCGAGAGCCAGTGCACTCCCAGCTCTCTTACCGTTGACCCGGCTCCTATCGATTCGATCGACAGGGAAGTCGAGCGTAGGGCGGCCCTCCCTCCACCGATTCCTACCCCCTATTATACCCCCCCGGTCTGGGTAGACCGCGGTCGAGGACTTGATTAAAAGTCTTAAACCGAAAAAGGCCCCCGGCTCTGACGGCATTTTTAATCGCGTACTCAAATGCTTACCCGCCTAACTCATCTGCCTCTTAGTGGCCATCCTTAATGCCGCCATGACGAACTTTACCTTCCCCACTCAGTGGAAGGAGGCCAACGTCATAGGCATGCATCCCTAAGCCCGTTAAACCTCGTTACCGAACCACAAGTTACCACCCCATCAGTCTCCTCAACTCCCTGGCAAAGATCTACGAGCGCCTGCTCCTAGCACGGCTCAAAGACTGTGTATAGTCCAGGGGTACTCTCATAAATGAGCAGTTTGGTTTTCGAGCCAAACACTCTTGCGTCCATCAAGTGCATTGCATCACGGAGCACATCCTCATTGGGCTCAATAATCCCAATCCCGTCTACACGGGTGCCCTTTTCTTCGATATCGTGAAGGCGTTCGACAAAATCTGGCCCAACGGCTTGATCTACAAGCTTTACCAAATGGGTGTGCCGGACAAACTCGTTCTCATCTTACGAGACTTCCTGTCAAATCGCGTCTTTCGGTATCGCGTCGAAATGTCGCGCTTTACCCCCCACTCCATACAAGCTGGTGTCCCACAAGGCTCAGCTCTCTTCCCCCTCCTATTCAGTCTTTAAACCGCAAAGCCGTCGGAGCCTCGTAGTTCATACGAAATGTCGATCTCCAATCTGATCTCGGTCTCGAACATATTCGCGCCTTTATTAAAAAGGCGACAACCCGATATCTCGCGAACGCATCCAATCATAGAAATCCGATAATCACAGCCACTGACTACGAACCTAACTCCCCTCCTATCAGCCGCTACCGCCGTGCGCGGCATGATCTCACCGACCCTCCCGATGCTCTTACATCTCTTCTTTCGGATACAGATACTGCACACAGAATCAGACCAACCTTGCCGGCGAGGACTGACCAAGCCGAGGCCGTTCTACGTTGAGGCGCCCTTAAGCTAGTTGCCCCCCCCCCCCCCTTCTGGCTCGAGCGTAGTGGTTTCACGCTCGCCCTCTTCTCCGGTGAAGCTGTAAAGGCCCCGCGGCCAACAGCGTAGATCATTCACACACACACACACACACACACTGATTTCAATTATCTCAATGTATTAGACATCTTTTGTTTCATTTAAGCATCTGCCAACCCGCGTAAAAATAAGAGGCACGGAATACATTGTCGATTCCGACATTAATGTCATCTAAAATGAATTTAAAAAGACCTTTTTAATAACATACTTTTGTAGCAATAAACACAACGAATTTATTTTGCTTAGTTAAGGAGTTCCTATGGCTTCCTTACGGCTCCAGCATCACCCTGAAACACCATCCAGGTCTTCAGTACTCGTCAAGACGAATCCAACGAGCCCAAACACGTTGGGGTTATATTCTCACCTTTCGGGTTCATCATCAGACCCTAAATACTATCTAGTTGTGAAGTATTTGTCAATACCTATCTAAGAAGCCTAAACATGAGGGGGTTACGTTCACATATTCCTATGGCCACCTTTCGACTCCATCATCAGACCAGGTCCATGGTACCATATTATTACATTGCCACCGACTTTATATACGTTAGCCAAATTTCAGCTGAATCGGATACCTGCAAGTGCTTGAAAAATGGATCACAAGATTTGAACCGGAAAGACAGACAGACATACAAACATTGCAAGTGAAATAAAAGCTTGTGAAAAGTCAATTTAGGTGCAAAATACGTTTTAATACTAGCGACTTTTAGTGACCAAACACAAGTTACTCCTACACGTTCTTATTGGTCGTTTTCTTATAGTATTATAAAATATTTTAAATATTGAAAAGAGTGAAGATGCAAATTCTTCCTCGATCAGAGCAAAGTATTCAATATTTTCATATTTGTAAAGGATCTCTAAAAGTTTTTTTATATCGGCTTTAAAATTGATGGAGCGATGAAAACTGAAGCACTTTTATTACGTTATCATCCGTCGGGATTTCAATCGTAACTTTATTAAGTGCTATAGTGCGGTAGACGGGAATGTCTACTTGTACGCGTGTAATAAACTTACTATAAAGTGTGTTTATGTGGTAACTTGTGGTATATAATGCTATTGAGTAGTATCATTACAGTAATATAGCATGTGAAAGTGTATGTATGTTTTTGTGAGTACGGGTAGTGATGCTTTTAACCACGTAGTATTTAGTAGGTAAGAGTTATACCCATTCGTATATCGTAGGCACAACTACTTTTAGACATCTTAGGTAGGTAGTATCGCCGATGCGTTCCATATGGAGATCCCGGAGCTCTTCCAAAATGCTGATATCGACCCCCTTGGGGTTTATAGTCGATAGGAATCTGACACGCCCCGCGAGCTACCGCCGAGGCTTTTCCCCGGGTAAAAAAGGTAGGTAATATAGTACTCTTTATTTTACTACATACGCTTGGTAATCTAGTACTATTTATACTATAGTGCACGTGATTTTATATTTCTTTTTTACTGTAGTATTCTTTGTACTCATGCAATGCATTATAGGAATGCTAGTGTGTATATTATCTTTGTAAATAATATTATAGTCAATGTTTCTTTTTGAAATGCAGATTAAAGCCGTTAACCACTTTGTTAAATAAAGCTCGACGTAATTACCTACCTACAAACTTAATAAAGGTTACCTGTCTTCTTGCTTAAGATCTGAATGTTTCTCATTAACAATACTGGAAAACAGATATTGCATAAAACATTAAAAGTGTAAATAAACAAAAGAAATTAAATGCTTGCGCCGTTCTTTCATCTCACAACGGTATTCAATAAGACATGGATAACATTAGTATTCTCTCGCTCTAATTTTTCTATTCGACTGCGTATGACAAGTAACTTATACAAACAAAAATAACGACAAGATAAGCAATTGGTACGGCCCTTCCTTAATCTATAGGTATATGAACATCAATACAAAATAGGAAAACAAACTATGTTACTGATGAAAGCTGGATCCCATTATTTCATATCCAATTCTCAGAGTAATAATACACATGTTGCGAAACCCCGGGGCAGACCCTTGTCATGATTCCATCGTGACAACAAGCTATTGACAGGTGTTGACCACAATTATCAACGATCTATATCATAACGCCAGATCCCTTGAGGGGCACGCAGAGAGTACAGAGATCCGAAAGTATCTTTTTTAAGATCTTTTTAGCTTCCTGCAATTTCATAATTCATCTCGTACACGCTAGCTGGTTACAGAGACTCTTGACCTGCCTCTCGAATTATATATACACCATCATTTTTGTCATGATAAGATAGTCTAGTTCTTTCCTGGTTTCGACAGCTTCGCCTTTTAAATCTTCACTAAGATTTTTTTGCCTGTGCCTTGTTAGTGTGGTTTCGTATATGGTGCGGATGGCGATTACTATAGTTTTGGGTTCAAATCCTAGGTTAGACAAAGTGTTATTGAGGTTTATCTATCGGATATTTTCAGTAGTATATCGAAGTCTGGAATTCTACCCGCTACGGCAGTAGGCTCGATCCCAATTACATTGGAACCTTACTTCGTCGGTTGAAAGTAGGTGCACACAGAATACTTCTGACTCTAACATTTCCCCTTTAGAAAATAATCAATAATATATTACGTGCGCATATCGGATATGAGAATAGGGACCCTCTTCACCCTTTTTAATTTGTAGCATTATACAACAAAATTATAATGAACAGCTATTTACAGGGCATCTAAGACTTCACACAGGCGCTATCAATTTTCCAATAAAGCCCAAGTATGTATTAAACAAACCCTTCATTTAACTATAAAAATAATCGTTTTGTGTATATATTTCTTTGTTTTTATATTTTAAATAAATTAATATTTTCCAAGGCTTCGTTCTGTTACAAAATATTTTCACCTTAACAGACTGTTTACAAACCATTGTTTTTGCCATTTATGGTCCTTCGAACCAGCTCGGGGCTGTAGACTTTAGTGTCGGACATTATGATCTGTGGCATGATACGAAAGACGATAAGCGCCACATTAACTTGTTTTCTTCTTCCCTTCTTCTCTTAACTGTATATTTGACTGTTTTACAGCGAAGCCCACTAGAAAACAAAATTTCAATGGTACTCTGGTACGATTTTTATCACCCTTTAAAAACATGCCTCCCACTCATGTGCCTCACAACCATACACTATATATATATATACACCTTGTATAAACAGACTCGCTTATATTCCCGAAACAGGGTTTGCGAAGATGTGCTGTGTACACCCACTTTTCACTGACGACCTGCGAGGCCTATGATATTAACCCTGTTAAGAAACTGTCCCACTATTGGGCACGGGCCTTCTCTCAAACTGAGAGGGTTTAGGCCATAGTCCACCACGCTGGCCGAATGCGCGTTGGCGAACTCCACACACCTTCGAGAAACTTTTAGGCATGCCAGTTTCCTCACGATATTGTTCTTCACCGTTAAAGCAAGTGATAGTTAATTTTTATTACGCACATGTTTTCGAAAAGGCAGAGGTGCGTGCCTGGGTTTAAAACCGAGACCTCTGACTTTGCAGTCAAACCGTCTAACCACTAGGCTATCACTGCGCTGCGAGGTCTATGAGGCGGTGGAATTTCTTACTTAACTATTATGAATGTACATCGCCCCACACTAGAAATTATTCTTGTCGTGGAAGCGTTTACAAACATGAGATGCATATACTACACAAATGCACAGAACGAAACAAACTTTTGTAGGTCACAAATACTTGTCCCATGCGAAGAACGAACCCGCTACTACTCGATTCAGTAGCCGGAACGGTTTAAGCTCTTCACCAATAAAAACTGGACCACAACGTCTGTCCATAGACAAGTACCACATTAACTTGTTTTCTCCAACCAATCTTCTTTTAAGTGTATATTAGTCATTTTCAGATCAAGCTGTCCGCTTGTGAAATGCATTACCTGTGTCAATTAGACGTGCACAGACATTGGCTAGTTTTAAAACCATGGTAAAGAACCACTTCCTCTCTGCTGTCATTAGTGAGACGATAAATAACTTCCAACCTTTTGTATTTACACCAATTTACCTATCCTTACTTAAGTGCATTGTTTGCATTGCATGTTTATTTCACTATATATAAATATTTATTTCTTACTATATATATCTGTAGGTGTGTTATATATTCCATATAAGTATAGTTACTTTTAAACTTAATAAATGTACGCCACCAACTGCCCTCTACTTTGTTGTATTTCTTTCGGCTTGGTTGTCTGGAAGAAATTGCTATTAGCAATAAGACCGCCAATTGTACCTTATATTGTTTTGTACCTTATATTATTGTTTATTTTTAATTTGGTGTACAATAAGGAGTTTTCTATTCTATTCTATATTTGACTGGTTTACGATGAAACACCCTGTGAAACAAAAGTTCATCGATTTTCATGTGCGGTATGTATAAATTTTATAGAAAACGTAGCTCCACACTTGGAATTATTCCTGTTGGGTGTGCGTTCACAAACACGAAGGTCACACAACCTTTCTGTCCAAATTACCGTCAGGTGGGTGTACACTTCTACCACCCCACTACTTAGGCAACATAGGTGTGACCGTAACGGTATTTATCTTGTTTCTTTTATTTAACCATTTACAACTTTAACTATCTATCTATATCATCACGCCAGATCCCTTGCGGGGTAGGCAGAGAGTACAGTTTCAACAGGTTCTTTCCTTACATACCTCTCAGGCTTCCTGCACTATCATAGTTCGTCTCATACACGCTCGCCGGTTACGGAGACTCTTGACTTGTCCTTCAGATAAGACTTGGTCTATTTCGTCATGGTAAAATAGTATAGGTCTTCCCCGGTATCTACATCCTTCCACTTTCACATGGTATATCTGTTTTGATATTCTTTCTTTTGACATTCTTTCTATTTGCCCAAACCAACGAAGCATACCCTTTCTCATCTCTATATTATAAAAATTGAAAACTATTTAACAAGACACAGACTTCATTTTATTTAATACTTTTTTTTTATTTCCGACCATTTCAACTCGTTAACTAAACAGCGATGTCACTCTGTAACCTAAATTCATTTGGTGAAATGAAAAAGCAAGTCACTCCCAAAATGCCTTGCCTAATCTATTGGAAAATTCCTATATATTCTGTTAGAGAGTTTTGTATCGAATTCAACGAAAATCATTGAGGAAATATATTATTGTTTTGATACATATTTCTTTAAGTAGTCATGAAGCTTATCATAAAAACAGCAACATTCTTATACTACTTATAAATGATGATTTTGTGTGGGTGGATACAATGTTTAGGTTGCAATTAAATAGTTAAGATTCAGCTGCAGTGTGAAGCCTTACGACTGAGATATGAAACTAATGATTTTAGTTCTAAAAAGGTATTAGATGGCTAAGTTATAAAACTAATCGTAAAACCACGACTTTCTTATTCGAAGGGATGAGCAAAAACATTCACCGTGATTATTTTTAATGTGATGTCATGTGAAAATGATTTCAGCTGTTTTTTTTATATTTCTTCTGCGTTTCAAATCGTACTGATTTGAGTGGCACCTCTAAAATTTTCGTACTATCATATATCAGTACTCAAGCTACGCTTATCTAGAACTCGGGCGTTATAAGCAAATTATATGACTGAAGGGTAAAACTGGTTTAACGCCGTCTTCGCCTAAATGACGTGGCATTAATATTCTTACACAAATTTTCTCCTTCGAAGTAATAGTTACGAAAAACAGGATAAATGGTTCCTTGGTCACAAATACGCAAAAAAAAATATCAAGCTGGCGACGGCTTGCAGTAGTTAAGAGGTTTAGCCGCTCTGCCCACAAGATCGAGTTGTCGCAGGTTCGATCCCCGCACGAGACAATTCTTTGTGTAACCAACAAATATTTGTTCCGGTCTGGGTGCATGTGAATTTCATGTTTGGGAACGCACCCACGATACAGGAATAATTCCCAGTATGGGGCTACATTAAAGCTGATATTGCAATTCAAAATTTACTCACAAGCAAAACTAGTTTCAGTGCATTACTCGTACACTTTGCTACGTTTTTCTAAAGCATTAGGTACTCGTACACTTTGCTAAGTTATTTTAAAATCACGTCAACCTAACGCCAACTCGTCCAAGTTAGGTAGGTAATTAGGAAAGAGGCAACGTTGGCAAATATAACCAGAGTCGTCATACCATTAAATTCCTCTAGGTCGGCCTAATGAGGGGCGGCAATGCGCAAACGAACCGGGCTTTACGACCGATAAACAATCGAATGGCGAACCGTTCGTGAATTTCGACCGAATTGATGCGACAAGCCGCATAATTGATAGCTCTGATTAACTTTGGAAACTGTTCATTGAATTATATGTACGTACTAGAGAAGACAGCTCAATTATTTTTTTGTAGCAAAAGTTAGAATGCATACACTCTTGATCACTTTGTGCTTGCCGCTACGTGACACGTTCGAGCGCTAAGTTTTATTTTAAAAATATGCCTTGGTGTGCACTAAGATTCTGTTTAAACAACTCAAAAAACATAAGATTTTGTTATCTATGATAATACCTTGACGGACGGTTTAGCGCGGTGGTTAAGAGCTTAAGCCGCTCCACCCACTGCGTCTAATAGTCGCGGGTTCGATTCCCGCACGGGACAAATCTTTGTGTGATCCACAGTTATTTGTTCCGGTCTGGGTATTTGTGTATGTGAATTTTCATGTTTGTAAACGCAACCACGACACAGGAATAAATCCTAGTGTGGGGCTACGTTTTATAAAAAAAGAAAAAAAAAAATTCCTACCTGCAAAGCAAGTAGGAATACGTTTACGCGAGTAGTCACACTGTGACCGTCGTGGAGAATAAAGTGTTCTGCGCGTTTCAAATTAAATTGAATTGTACCTCATTACACTGAAATTGAATTGTACCACGTTACACATATTGTCTCATGTCGTTCCTGTCTGTAAAAATGCTGTTGAGATCAAAAAGAAACATGATGGAATCATATTTCATACCTAACTAGCGCATTCAGGTGCCGTATTATTTAAATATCGAATTATTTCTTCCGTCTGTAATTGACATAGTAAAAGACGCGTCCATTTTGTTAGTGTTGCTAGCATAATAATTTTATTTTTCCCTACTTTTATTTGCTGAGGACTTTATTAGTTCTAGTATTAAATAGTATTAATAAAGTTAACTACTACATGATGGTTATCATATTTAGTTAAGATGATGAAAATATATTTTCCCTACATTAAATTACTACAAACCTTAATAGTTCAAGTATATATATTTCTTGAGTTTAATATGCATTAAAATACGTTACCGTAACAATGATTTTATTATTATCTACTCTAATGTCATCAACATTTACTTCAAAAAATGGCAATCTTTCCGGGCCGAAAGTGCGGTGAGTGCAAGTCGTTAGTTGAATTTTTGGCTTCACCGCGCGGCATGCAATGACGACTGGACGCGGCTTCTGAATTATTTTTATTCTAAGGAAAATACAAACAACCCCGTCTACACTGTGGCATCAACTTATACGCCATTTTTGTTTGAAGTGGCTTCTCTAAAACGGAATAACGAAAGTACTATGGGTTTGTAAAATCAAGTGTCTGATCCCTATCAAAGCACTGTCGATGAGTGGTAACCAGGCATTACATGTTGTGTATACCCACGGAAGTTGTAAAAACTTGTACGATTTCTGTACGTATGATCTAGAAAATGTAAAGGTTTGTACTATTCAAGTTGTGTGCGTTTAGTTCTACAAAACCACGGTGTTCTAAACGATTACAAAAGTTAAACAGCGTTTAGGTGAATGGTTTGTTCGGGTATATAGAAATAATGCCAGAAGAAAGAATGACAAAACAGATATATAATGCGAAAGTGAAGGGTTGTAGGTACCGGGAAAGACCTAGACTATCTTACCATGACCAAATAGACCGGGTCTTATTTGAAGGACAAGTCTAGAGTCTCCGTAACCGGCGAGCATGTATAAGGCGAACTATGGGAGTGCAGGAAGCCAGAGAGGTATGTAAGGAAGGAACCTGTTGAAACTCTGTACTCTCTACCTCTGTACTCTCTCTCTACCCCGCAAGGGATCTGGCGAGATGATATAGATAGATACGTGAATAGTCTGAGATGGGTAAACGTTTCGGGAAAATCTATTTTTGAATATAACCGTGCTTTGGGAGGCACGCTAAGCGACTAATCCCGGTAGTCGTTAAGCCGAGTGGAATGTCTTATTCGTTATACCTTAACGCGGTGCGTGACAATAACTTCGTGAAATTATTGTGTAACGGTATTCTGTATGCCACTTTTTACGAAGTTATCATAACGCGCCGCTTAACGTATTTAATTGATCATAGCGAATATGGACTCCGGTTGTGGAATGTGACATATTCATACTTACTTCATTTTTTAATAGAAGGCCTTGGTTCAGCAGTTTGATAGCACACGCTGATTAGCTCTCTGTAGTCATTTGTGTGGTAGTTATGGTAAGTTTATCACCCTACAGTAATAAATAATTTATTACGACCCAAATTACTACAGAGGGATAAAACACAAACCATTTGCAACTATCGTAACGTCATCGAGAAAACGTGCTGTCACGTTATCGTTATGTTGTATATTTGTAGCGTGAAAAGGACGGCATATCAACTCGATAGGGTCGGTAACATCAATGTGTTCAGGCTAAGCTGCCTGATGACATAAACCTAAAGGTTTCGCCTCATAGCCGACACAGCGCGACAGGAGCGCGACGGTGGCGCGACTTGGAGAGTTGTAATGCACTGAAATGTACAAGAGGCGCCACACCGCGCAGCCACGCTCGGCGCAACAGCAAAAGTCACGACCGAACGTAGCCGAGCGCATCCGTCGTGCTCCCGTCGTGCTCCGTCGGCTATTTGACCAAATCTTAATTGTAAACACGTGTAATTAACCCTGAAAATGTCCGCCGTCAACTGTGATGAGGTATATTGACCCCAGATTAAAGTCTTTTGTGTAACCACCGCTTTGTGCTATGTTCAGATATTTTGTGCACCCTTCTGTGAAAAAGACAGTGACTTGCTTAATGTTCTGAAGTCTATTTCTGCAGTTCATGCTTTTAATGACTTTCAACAGTTCATTCAAAGGGTTAGTGTATAATATAGATACCGCAGCCTTTTTTTGAGACGCAGTTTTTCCAAGCCATGCCCATTCGGGGAAAGATTAGGACGTTAATTTAACTAATAATCCTCGCGGTTACCGCCTTTCTGGAAAAGGGTTCAGAAATCTCCAAACAGATATCCTTTATCTAACCTACATTATGTTATCTTTGCATCACATCCCAAGTGACTTTCGTTAGCATCACAATATTTTTTATTCATGTAACCCATAATACCGGATAGTATGTATGAATCGTTGAAAAGTAACAAAGAATAAATTGGAATGCAAAACAAATAGCATATACTGTCAGACAAGGATCTTTTGGCGCGCGGCCAAAATTGGAACTAACGCTGTCATCATGAGGAATGTCATTTCATAACAGTCGCAGAGTTGCCGTTTTCTATGAAATTGCTCTAAGTTCTATTATTAATCAGTAACCGTGCGGACCCACTTGTTGAACTATTTTGCGGAAAGTAGGAAATTTTTACCAAATGATAACCCTAATTTTACACCAACGCCCCCCAAACCCCCTGTCAAAGTCATCCACGGGCCAAAATCCTTGTAGCACTATAATCGCTACGGTAGATGGAACAGAAGGGCAAGAAACTCCACGAATACTCTTATAAAATAAAAAAATACATTTTTCCGTCTACCCTATTTATTTATTTGGTACATCAACAATATACATATTATAACACTTTTGTCATATATATATGGTAGCAATATAGTCTTATATGCATATCAATAACAGACGTACACAGCATTTACAAGAATAGTATGTAGGTAAGTATATTGGTACAGGTGAGAAGGAATATTTTAAATTAATGATGATTACATATTTATAATTTTATATTTACGAATAGGAAATTAATAATTATTAATGAGTATTGGATGTACATGGATTTAATTTAATTATAATTAGCGAGGTAACTTATTGAGCAGGAAAAAAGGTTTTAGAGTTTATAAAGGATTAAAACATTTCAATAATTTGTTTTTAAAATTGTCAATGGTGTCATGGAAAATGTCAAAAGAATTAGTAGTGCGTTGAGTATCGGAGAAAAATGTATACTGTCTATCAGGTGAGTCTAAGTCCAGATATACAGATAACACTTTACTTACTAACTGATTCCAAGAGGAGCTCTGAACAAGGTTTTATTTTGGTTTCAGAAGTATTTTTAAACATAACTTGTTCCGTCCAATTCCAGTCATATTTCAAATGCGTGTACACGTTTTAAATGACAAAATTATTTATAAAGAGTCAATTATTCTGCTCCTTACATATATATTCAGAATTTCATTCCACAAAATGTTCGAAGACTCCCAACCTTTTGTCGGGAATGATAAATATCCTATAGGCGAGGCAACCTGGGAATAAATTGTGGAAAACTTGTAACTTTTGATTGATTGCAGCGATTTTTCAAGCCGCCTTCGCCGTGTTCGCCTTTAAATGGCTTTTATTGGCTATGCTAAATATCCTAAATTACCTGACTTGGAACCTTGAGTCAATTTTCGTAACATTTCTTTGTTAATTGCGACAGTAAGCAGTATTTCATATACGTTACTTTAAAAAGAGAAGAACCTATAAGTAAGTAAATTAAAAATTAATAGCCTATACAGCCGTTATACTAAAATAATGCCTAAAAATCGTTTATCGCAATCTTCTCAAATCAGAAAACGGTCATACAGGTTAATTCAAATCATTTATTTGCTTGTATATGGGTTACAGTATGGGGTCTTATGGTCTAATTTATGTTCCTAAGGCATATTCTACCAGTTAGGCAAGAACATATTATTAGTTGAGAAGATGAATGTACTTCTAAGATGTATCTATGTCATAGTCTATAGCAGGGATACCCAAACTATTTTGGGAAAGAGACCCCTTTTCCAAAATGAACTGATACCTCAGACCCACATAGCTAAATTACTTTAAAAATCCTATCTGTAGTTTTTTCCTATTGACAATTGGTAAGTATCTACAAAATACTTACCAATTTGCAAACTAAATAAATATCAGGAGCATGTTTGGACTTGAACTTAATCATGATTTCGTTCGTGTTAAATCGCGAATATGCGTCAAATACAGAGCAAGTCAAAACGTGCCTGAAAGACTTATACGCTCGAACTCATTATCTCGCACGAACTTGTCCACGCTTATTGACTTGCCGAGTTTCTCATCTTGTACGAACTTGTGCATGCTAATCAACTTGTTTGGTTTTTTAAAAGTATAACAATGTTACTTCCTACTAAAATGAAAGAATGACGAATTCTTATAACAAGGTGGTACACGTAACACAATTTATACAGAACAGTATCTTTAAAGTTTCAAATAATAACTTGTGTTAATTAATTGGGGTTGATTTTTAGACCTCGTTGACCCCCAAAATCAGTTTTCGTTTATGACGACCTCTGGGAAACCGATATCGGTTTCCCAGAGGACCGAGGATAGATCACAAACCCTCGTGAAAGAACACCGATGCCTACCATGGATGGTTCGCGAGGCTATTGAAATTAAAAAACATCCTAATTTCAATAGAGAAGATGGATGGGTGCTTCCATCGACTTGGGATCCGTTAATTAATATAATCAAATCAAAACCAAGCATAACACTGCAAGTCCTTAAGACACCGTGAGCTCATTTTGCGTAGATCGGACAAACAAAAATAATTAAGAAGTTTGAGGGTACCCCGGAACAACTATACCTTTTGGACGTCTAACACCTCAGTCCCTACCGTGACCATGGGTGTTGCAAAGCACTCGAAACGTCGGGAACTTAAAAGTCAAAAATAAACCGCGATAAAATCCGAAAAGTAGTTTTATTTCATGTGTAATATTCGCGTAAATCTAAGAACTCAGTATGTTAACACACTGCACAATATAAACACTGACACGCTGATATGCCCTAAGCGAAATAAATGAAAATGCTTGTGCCCCGCACGAGACAAATCTCTGTGTGACCACACACAGAGATTTGTCTCGTGCGGGGATCGAACCCGCACCTACTATATCCAGTGGAGGTTGCGATTTCAGCTCTTAACCACTGGACGATGCCGTTTGTTAAAATATACTAATATTATAAAGACGTAAAGTTTGGATGTTCGGGGTAATATCCAGTACTATTGATCCGATTTAATGATTCTATCACCATTGGAAAGCTACCTTATCCAGAAAAAAACACACAGGCTATATAATATGTTATATAATATGTAGGTGGCACTGTCGTCGACCGGGTACGAAGTCGCGGGAAGCTGCTAGTTATGTATAATTTCCTAAATATCATCTCTTATATCATCATGGTTTAAAGGGAATGAGTCACCTAAGGGATTAGCACAAAAATTTTGACGTTATCGTGACGCTAACGAGTTGGTATGCCATCCTTTCTTCTTCAGCCGAAAGACGTCCACTGCAGTACAAAGGCCTCCCCTAAAGACCGCCACAACGACCGGCTTTGTGCTGTACGCATCCAACTTCTACCCGCGACCTTCACCAGGTCATCGGTCCATCTTGTAGGGGGCCTACTCACTCCACGTCTTGCGGTACGTGGTCGCCATTCGAGAACCTTTTTGCCCCAACGGCCGTCAGTTCTACGAGCGATCCTTGTCGCTCTACAATTTATTAAAAAAACATGAACGTGAAACACCCTTACTTGCTATCGTCACTCTTACTTTATTTTATTTGTGTTACGCCCTCAGAGTTATAGCTTCATTAGGCTGAACTACAAAATCGGATGTAAATGAAGAATGAATACTCTTTACATAGGCAGCTCGTGTATCAAACAGCAATGTCATCCCGCAAAGTACGTAAGTATATTCATTTACTGCTCGGGCCCTAATTCTACTAACAGAATTCCGCTAAAATCGAATCTTAACCACTGCCGTCCAATATTTTCATATTCAAGTAGTACCCGGAAATAGTAATGCGCCGTTAATCTTAAGTCGGACAGTGTAGTTTTTATCTACCTACCTATCTATATAATCACACCAGATTCCAGGCGGTGTATGCAGGAGAACAGAGTTCCAACACGTTCTTCCCTTATTGACCTTTTTGGCTTCCTCCACACTCATAATTTGCTTTGTAGTTGAGTTTTTTTATAGAAAATAATCCAGTATCATGTAGTCCGAAGTCTGGTATTAAGCCCTGTAAAAATCTCGCCCCTAGCAAACCTCACCCCTATTACATTGGGATATAGAACGGCGAAAAGGGACAATTTCTATTCGCTGATGATGTTAGGTTGCAATGTAAAAAGGGGCGAACTTATTATTATCAAGAGGTGAACTTAACCCGTACACAGTACACCTCTGTCACCCCCGCTTGGTGGATATAGGCGTAATGGTGGTTTTTAAAGGCGATTGATCGGCGACGGTAAAGTTTTGATTCTAGCGGAGCTTTGTTTATAGAATTGGAGCCCTGAACTTGCCAGTCATGGGACACACAAAATGTTTTAACTAATTTAATAGAAATTTAAATTACTGCGTTTTATGGTGTGTAATGACGCGCTGATATTAGGTACGGTCGTGTTTCATGGATGTGAAATAATGTAATGTGTAATTATGGTCCCAGAATTATAATGGTGACTCACAAAATACACCTATATTTAAGTTTAGTCGACCCAGGTGATACCTAGCCGTAGCTTTCACATACAGTCATAATATTACAGTTATTGTTATTTTCAATTGGAAATTCAGCGACAGATTCGAGCGGCTGTACGAGCTGACACCAGAGGCTTATCAATGGATCCTTTTAATCGTAGGTCATATTATTAACAGTACATTGCCATACGATAATGATGATGATGACAGTATTGTCTTATGTCAAATTTGTTTAACATACCAGCAGAACCATGTATAATACTATCTATATCTATGAGCAGAACATTGTATTATAGGCGATTATGAGAAAGGGTGAGGCGACTTCATTGTGATAGATCAAATATTTGTTTTATTAGCCAACCAGAAATTATTCTACACCTTTATATGTTTAGCTTTTTTTAATTTTCCCATGCAACATTCCTTAATCAGCTCGTCAACTCCATTGAAAATTAAAAAGTAAGTCGCGAAAAATAAAAAGCTGTGGAACAAAATTTATTTAGACTCTGTGTCACTCTGTATACTTGGTTACACGATTAAGTCATAACTGCATATATTAAGCTCACTGTTCTTTATTACATATAGTATTAATGTAGGTGTGTATTTTCAAAATAATAACGTCTATTTCAGCTTAGAAGATCTTTTTGCCAACAAAGACGGGCACCATTTTATCCGGAACCATAATGGAACTCATTATTTGCTTATTTCCTGTTAGTTATATCACAAAGAAAAACGAACACACAAAAAGAATCATAGGAGGGGGATGCACTTTTTCCTTGTCGTTCTAAAGGACAGGCAAATGTATTCTGACACAATAACACCTTAAAAAAGACAGCTTATGGATATATTGCAAAGTTCAGTGAAATTTCCACAAAATATTTCCTCCAGGATTATATAATATAGAAACTTCAGCGTCTCAAAGAGTATACCAGGTTTTAATAATAATTTAAATAATATCCCACATTGTGTATTATAAAGGGTATTTACACGAAAAATTTTTTTAATCATAGATAGGATAATACGCGCACTGGTGACTAAAATGCTTAATCTGTGTATTGATACAAATTAATACATAAAAAATGGCGCAGCGTATTTTCGCAGTGCGGTCCCACTTGCCTTTAGCAAATGGCAATCATAGATGAGTCTAGAAAACCCCAGAAGAAATTGAAGTTCTTCTACCATATATGATGTAGTTTTATATATTTTTATGGGTAATCGATATGTATTAAAGTAGTCACAGATTTTAGTTCCGTTCGTATCTATTGACCAACAAGGCTTGACAAAAAACAACTCAATTGAATAATTATCCAGCCCAAAAAAAATATGTCGCAAAATCAGTAGAATAAAGTGTGTGTATATTGATTGTCAATGACTGTCGAAAAGATTAAGTTATGAGTCATTTATCCTAAATCGTTAAGTCAGAAACCGGCTGTGACCTATCACACAAACGTACGTGGAAAAAAATTATAGACTCAAAGGCCAGTCGAATAAAACAATTTAAGTAGCTACCTAGCCCCCAGAGTCTCACGCTGGATCTTCTCAGCATTAGTCTTGTTCCAGACCGGTGGTAGATTTAAATAGAGACAAATGAATTCTTCTTTTTTTTCTTATTTTAATTAATGGCCGCACACTTTAACAGTGTATTTCGCCAATATCAAGTAGTAATAGAGTATAACAGTAAATTATAAAAATTGGCTTCTTGTCGCCATTACGGCTAAAAACAAAAGCCGACAAATGAATTAAAAACCTCGTTCGTTTTGAACTAAATCAAAAAATGTAATACTTTTGACGTTTGTAAGTGCTTTTTTATTGGCCTATCCGAATAAATCTGTCCTTCTACTTCGACCAACTGGAACGGATCAACAAATTTATTTCTCAGCGATAGAACTATTTGGTTAGTTCGATAAATAATATTTCACTTTGACTTTGGCGCAATGGTTCTATAACGGACTACGAACTTGTGAACATAGGAAACAAGTTTCAAGTGTAGTGGGTGTGTATCAGGGCGGTGCCTCGTCAATCCATCAATGCAGAAGTTAGTGGCAGTTGAACCAAGTGGGCCCGCTATCGGATCAAGGGCTCACGTCATTAGCAGTGATTGATTGCGTGCGAGCAGTAGTTACATTTCGTTTACTTACGCGTTTATTTTTTATCCTTACCACAGCTCGCTAGGAATTATTCCTGTGGGTGAGTTTACAGACATGAATTTCACATGCAAACATTTTGACTTAAAAATATATTTGTGGGTCACCAGCGGTCACCCAAAGTTTTATTAGCCGACTTCTAAAAAGGAGGAGGTTCTCAATTCGATTGTATGTTTTTTTTTGTATGTATGTTACGCGATCATTCCGCCAATTATGAATCGATTTTGACGATTATTTTTTCACATTAAGCCGTTGGTTCCGGTTTCCACTTAATGTGGTAGTCGTTAAGCCGAGTAAGAAGCCTTAAGGGCGGCTTGGCAGGTGCCCACGAACCTGCCTCCACCAATCCACATTGGGTCCGCGTGGTGGAGTATGACCTAATCTCTGTCACATTGATTTGTGAGAGAAGGCCTTTGCCCAGCAGTGGGCAGTATAGGCTGATAGTATAACGTCAATCCTATAAGCACCCTGCCATAGAACTAATCAGAATATTACCCGACTTAAAAAAAGGAGGAGGTCGACAATTCGTCTGTGTTTTTTTATAACGTCTTTATTTATTAACTGATTTTGATGATTCTTTTAGCGTTGGGTTTAGTATTGTTTCGAGGTGGTTCCATTTTAATGAAATCGGTATTGAACTTTGGACTTTGAAGATACATCAGGGGACTCCTTAACGGCGAGCAGTACGAATGTATAGATTCCGTTATTAGGGTTATTATATCAATCCGGTAGGTACCTTAAAAAGCAAAATAATATAATATAGGTATATAAATATTAGTAAATAATTCACTTGTCACTTAAAATTGAAAAATAAAAATCTTTTTTAAAAAATTGCAATCAATTTTAAAGATTTTTTCTCGTACGGGATCGAAACTCGATAGCGTTACGCTAACGTTAATCTGTTCATGCATGCCCTTAGGTTACTAACCTAAGAAATCTTAGAGGTCCAAAAATTCAGTTTATTAGGGCTGCGCTTTTATCTCATCAATAGTGATACAAAAAGCTAATTAAATGAGCATCTCACACATCTCACCATCTGGTCACATCATTGGCAAATAGATAATCATTTTTTCAGAATTTATTCCCAATTCAGACTCATCCTGTTTAATCCAGTTATCTGAGTGGCCTAGACCCAAATCACTAGACAAAGGATGACAATCATTCTGTCATCGCATTGAATTTGTAGCGACCCTATACATCGCTACATAGTTGCGTAACATATATACTAGCCCCCGACAGCAGCAGGCCCCGTCAGGCACAACACCCGTCTGACTGGAAGATCTTTCCTTTGACAAATCCTGCCACAACGGTCCTATCACGAATTCAATTCAAATGTGTACATTGTTGTACAAAAATGTAAGTAAAAGGTATTTCAGACCAGAGGATTTAATAAAGAATATTCCCCCGGTAAGAGAGTAAAAAGTCCCCCATGTAAAGCCTGGACTATAGTGGTAGAACAGTACCAGTTATACAGCAGATAGAAAAGTGGAAACCGTTTTACATATAGTATAAGATCAGGTGTTATTTTCTTCTTGAAGCATAACACAATGTGATTCATCTAAAACAGAGTTTTATTTATTAAATACAGATAAAGTTTACATAACAAATATCAACTAATGAGATAATTACTAACCGAAAACAGAGAATCGACAATCAAATGTTCATGCTTTACTATTCTTATTATAATTCTTAAATCATCTTTTACACTTTTAAATTAAAGCAAATTCACAAACATAATGGAGTTTTAAAGAAATTATTAAACAACATTTGTAATTTAACTATATGTTACTATTCGATTGAAAAAAAAACAACACTTTTTTTACATCCTCCTCACTAGTGGCTCCCTCTTATGGCTGAACTCATACTCAAATGTCAATGTCAGTGTCAACGTCAACACAAATCTTACACATATATCTATAAAGTAGCCTATTAAGACTCATTCTTTTATGTAGGCTATTGCGATCATTTCCGCAAAATATGGACGGCTGGAACGTGTAGTGTAGTCTACCACGCAAAGAAATACAAATGCATGCAAATAAGTGAAGCCTTGGAGTAAAATACTCCAAGGCTTCACTTATTTGCATTTGGTACACATGATAGAGTACGTTATATGATATACACTCTCCTGACTTGATTTGTAAGAGAAGGCCTTGCCCAGGAGCTGGACCACAGAAACAAATAATGTGTGGATTAGTAAGTAAAACTAAACTGTATATATGTCTACACATTACCTATAAGTAAAATGCAACAACGCAACGCCCAGAAACCCTCTACAAAACAAAATTAGGTGCGTTAACATTTTCCCCTACACTAAACACCATGGTTGGGTGAGGGCATTTTCATAACGACGGAAAAACATGAAGAGTGCCAAGTTTCTTGAAGTTATGAGACATAATTAGAGAGAAATGCTTATTCTATGCGCATTTAACGTAAAATGGTAACACTATTTTCAAGCTCTCCTTCTTCTCCTTCCATTTATTTATATTTTTACTTCTAAGCCAATAGCAGCGTGAATTAGTAATCCAGGCGATACATTTGAAATATGTTTGCGATCAAAATTGTATCAATAGATAATGGCGAAAAAAGAACGAACGAAAGTAATAAATGGGCTATTCTTTGAGGCACAAAAATATTTAAACGGAATCTGTAAGTACAGTACGACTAGGATCTTTTGGCCCCCAGATGACATTAACAGGAGGGCGTTGAAGTGAAACGAGGGTTACCATAACAATTTTTTTCTACTTCCAAGGAGATATTTCAACAAGAGGGTCTGCACGGTTGCTAATTAAAAAAAAACTTAATTGTAAATTTAATAGCAGACGGCCACTCCGAGGCTGTCATGAAGTGACATTTCACTTAATGACAGTGTAAGTTCCGATTTTGGCCGCGGGCTAAAAGATTCTTGTGGGACTGAAGGTATGCTTATTATTACCACTTACACTATATTTCAAAAATCACTGTCGAATCATCAACACCAAAAGAATCGCGGAATGAAGAACTTATTTTATCAGTGGAAAAAACCGTTGTAACAAACAGACTCTACAACGGATTTTTAAGGACCCGAAACCCAATAGCACTTCGTATAAAATTGCCATATTGCCTAACATTCAATTATCTCTATCATTTTGTGTGCAGTCTGCATGACTTATTGACTGGGTGGACTAAATACAATCGATTAAACCCCGCAAAAAAAGTACGTCAACAGGGGGAACCGTACAAATCCCCGGTACATTTTTAAAATACGGGTTGGGGATATATAACTCGATAGGAAACACCTTTGGAAGCCCTCCGGTCGTAAATGTCTCTTGTAGCCCACGCCGATATTTCACAAGAAAATCTCACCGAAAATACGTCACAAATACTTTTTATGACGAAGCAGCTGCCGTATTATTTTTCTTTTTATTAAAATAGAGTGTTTCTTTGAGGCAAGTTGAGGGGATAAAGAATGAATTACGGTCCTTACTACTTTCGCTTCTATTTAGTAAATAAATGTGTTCTTACAAACACGAATTTTACATATACAAACACCCAGACCGAAATAAATATTTGCAGGTCACACAAAGATTTATTTTGTGGCAGGTCCTTAGTTGTAAAGGGTGGATAGAGGTATTTGTAGATAAATTTAGATAGATAAATTTAATAGTGTAGGTATTATTCAATTTGATAAACACACGTCTGAAAATATATAATATAATATTAGCTCAGTTAAGAAACTGTCCCATTGTTGGGCACGGGCCTCCTCTCAAACTGAAAGGCCCATACTCTACCTCGCTGGCCTAGTGCGGGTTGGCGAACTTCATACACCTTCGAGAAACTCTTAGGCATGCAGGTTTCCTCACGATGCTTTCCTTCACCGTTAAAGCAAGTGATAGTTAATTTTTAAAACGCACATGCTTTTGGAAAGACGGAAGTGCGTGCCTGGGTTTGAACCCGAGACTTCTGTCTTTGCAGTCCTACGGTCTGACCACTAGGCTATCAGTTGTATACAAATATACCTAAGGTAAAATTATCACCTAAACAAATTTGTCATACAGTCCCACAAGGATATTTTACAATTCCACAAGGATATTTTACAATCCCACAAGGATATTTTGGGCCGCGGCAAATAATCGGAATTAACGCTGTCATCAAGTGGATTGTCATTTCATGACAGTCGCAGGGTTGGCGTTTGCTATGGAATATACCCAAGTTCTTTATTACAATATTTTATTTAACGTTCAATGTTCGTATACTACTCAGAAGGTTCCATAAAAAAGCAATACATTTTGTCCGTCCCATACAGGGATGGAACAAATAATAAACAAACTGGCCTTCAGTTTGATAAGGAATAATTTAAATCCTTAGTTCCCAAAGTAGGTGGACCCCCAAGGATCCACGGAAGACTCGACGGGGGTCTACGTTGGCGTGACAAAAAAATGGGGGCTTACAATTCGTAAGCGGGGGGTCCACGAAAATTTATTTGCTTTCGATAGTGAAGAACTAAAATGTTGCCTTGACTTCACCTATCAATGTAGGCAGATAATATTTTAAGAAGCTCAGCGACTGTTACTATTGAAAACTTGCATATTCCATATTCAGTACAACGTGTTGAGACTTGCAAAGCGCCGCCACCGTCCGCAAGATCTAACCTTCACATTTTTTGTCGTCGAGTTTTGGAAATATGGTAGAAATGTAGTTCAGGCAGGGGGTCCACTGGAACCAGCTAAATTTTGAAAGTGGTCTATGAGAGAAAAAAGTCTGGGAACCTCTAATTTAAATGAATACTCCCATAGGACTTTATCGGTACCTACCGTGTATGGGATACCGCAATCATAAATGGATGATAGAGACACACCTGCTAAATGTCAGTTATCAATAATAATACCCCAAGCTAGAATGCAGAAGGATGGCACTGTCCATCTCAGTATACTTTACGTCAAATGCACAGAAATTGCCACCAAGATTCATATAAGCTGCTATCTGGGTAGACACTAACTAGATGTAAGTTCCCAGGACTAATTTAATTTGCTTTTAGTTTTAGTGGAACGTACGCTAGCCTCGTGGGTCCTAGCAAAGCGTGTCAAAGACAAAGACGGAATTAGAGCGATACTTGCATCGCCTCGGGGAAGATTACAGAAGCCACTTTGTGAACATGTCGCCGCTATCGTTCAATGAACGGAATATAATAAAATGATTATCTTTATCTTCTATACAAATAAAGATAATTGAAGTGTCTGTTTGTAATGTCATAATAACAGCTTTTTACTAAATGCATATGAAAGTAATTGCAAAGCATGCGATACTTGTAACAAAATTAAACAATTTTTTAATTTTTGTCTGCCTGTCTAGCCGTCAGTCTGTCTGTTTGTTCCGGCGGGACGTTCACTGGTAGATAGCTGATGTTATAAGGAGTAACATAGTCTACATTTATTTAAGAAAAAAAAATTTAATAGTCTACGTGGGCGAAGTTGCGGGTAACAGCTAGTTTACTATAAAATCTTTAAGTTTTATTCGCAGATAAAAGCTGGATGCCCACAAAGCTGGTCGTCGTGACGATCTTAGATGAAGTCTTTGTCATGCTGTGGACGTCTTTTGGCTGATTACGAGGTCACAAAAAGGGCAACTGTCACCGACATAGCTCTCAAAATGGCCAAAGTTAATTATATGGCAATGGTCCGCCCAATACCCATTGCGCCCACACACCACTTGTGGGACCTGTGGTTTCCTTAGAGTAGCAAGTTTCTGCAGTAGATAGTGCTGGGTATTTTCAATCAATTTTTTATTGTAAAATCAATCATTTGAAATTAATAAATTTATACCCCTAAGGTATTCCGGAATGACTTTTGGACGTTACGCGCCTCAGTGCCCATAAGTGCTGTAGAGCACTCGAAACATCAAGAACTTAAAAATCAAACAAAAATAACCCGCCGTAAAATCCGAAATATTTTATTGTAGGTATTTTTTTGTTTCACAATTAATTTTTGCCTTACTCTAGCCGGTGGTCACGTAGGTACCGGAAGACGTGCAATTGTAGGCACAACAAGAACGATGATCTGATGAAGGTCGGAGGGAAAAGCTGATAACCAAGTGCTAGAAGCTGGTTGTTGAGGAGATCCTTGAGACTTGGGGGCTTAGTCCTATGGTAGATTGGGTGTCACCTAGGTAAAACTTATAAGCTAGATAGGTATACCTACAGGAAAAAGGAAATTTCTATCCGTCGGTTCACGATCTGTAGGTAGCGACAAAAGTTGAAATTCAAATAGCACGTATTGAACTATCATTTATACATTTTAGTGAAAATGTACAACTTTTTATGAGATTAAATTTTTAAAACGTATTTTTATAATACTGGTGTATTGCAAAATACTGGAGAAAACCCTCAGCAGAATAAAAATATATAGCTACAGTACAGTTTACAGAAACAGTTGAACATTTTGTTCTTCCTAATCCGTATTGTTAAGTAATGCAATTATATTGTCACTAGATGGCATTATATTACTATTATATGCTGTTTGCATTCATTTTAGTTCGGTTCTATTTGTGTAGATGGCATTGAAAATCATTTATTTTCTACTTATATTTTGCTATAATTTTTTTGTTATTTCATTATATACTTAAAATAAAGTGTTACAGAAAATTAATTTACATATTTCCATTGATATCCTTTTCCAAAATAAAAAATATGTCATAGACAATATAAAAATACAAACAGCTGTCAAAATCCGAGAAAAAGCGGCAACATCGTTCGTTTGTTTTGTCTATAGCTTCATCACATGACCCTTTTATTTTGTTCCCGTGATCAAATTGTGGAAATTCAAAAATAATTACGCGCAATGGCCAAAGTAAAAGTTGACGTTGATGACATGCATGAAAATTCACTCGATAACAGGTATTATAGTGTTAAATTTTCTGTTATTTGTACAGTGTATTATATAATTAAGATTTATGGCAGCGAAGGTCATTGCTTTATAGTTTTGCAACTTGGCAGGCGACGCAGTGGTCTCTCGAATTAGAATTTGTTTTCAAGTGTCGTATTTTAATTTTACGCGCTTATTTGCAGTGCAGACGGTGAATATTTGGGCATGGTAGATGAGGGATCATTCGGTGAGTTTGTATTGGTTATACTTTTTTTTTATAAACAACTTGTAATTCAATAGGATGTTTACAATTTCTTTTATTGGATTCCCTCTAATTTACTACAGCTCCATCCAATTTAATTATGCCTTTGGAGCCCTATGGAGTGTCAATTAAGGTAGTGTATTATTCAATTAGGGTTAAATTGAATTATGATTAAATTTCAGGTAGTGCTGAAGATAGATCCCATTTAGTTACACAATCCTATTTGGACACCAACGAAAACTCTTCATACAATTTCAAAGATATATGTAAGTGATTAATGGTTTATGGAATATGTTATTTTTTATTAGACTGTCAGGGAAGGTGACAGATTTATTTTTTCGGGTCATAGGTTATGCATAAACTTTTTTATTATTCAACATGGGCTCAAGAGTCATTGACTTTTGCATTCATGATGCACATATGTGCATTTAACATTTGATAGGTGATAAATAAATTCTTAATTTATTTATATAATAAACTATATAATATATTTATTTAAGAGTTACAATTATTATTCAAACGACTTAATAACTGCATGCATGTATGAGACAAACTATGAGAGTGAACGAAACTAGAGATGTCTCAGGAAAGAATCTGTTGGAACTCTGTACTCTCTGCCTACTCCGCAAAGGATCTGGAGTGATGCTGTAGATAGATAGATATATAATTATTATTACTTAGTCACACTGATATAACAATCTTTTTACTTTTAATAACTATAAGCTAATGACCATTATTAGTAACACAAAAATTTATGAACAAATATATCTTCATAAGGAAAACTGTACAGGATCCACCATTAGATCATGCTATGCACCAAGTATAGCATGATCTACTTTGTCTCACATTTTATTTATTCAATTCTTTTTCTATCAAATTTATTAATGTTGTTTCAGCTGGTTCAGTTACGTACAAGTTAATACCAATGACTGGAGAAGAGACCGGAAATAACATCGCCCATTCACCAACTCATGGTAACTAACCATTTATCACTGTTATACTCTCATTCAGTTCCAATTTTAATCTATGGCTCATTATTCTCACTTTTTTTTAAGTAGCCCCCCATTTTCATTTAGTCCTGTGTAGTGGGTGCGTTTACAAAAATGAAAATTCACATACAAAAATACCTAAATTGGAACAAATAATTATGGATCCCACAAAGATTTCTCCCGTGCGCGAATCGAACCTGTGATTATTAGTTACAGTGGACTATTAAATCACAAAATATGTTATATTTGGCAGATATTGCAACGTCTATATGTCATCATCATTTCTGATCCCTTACCGGGTAGGCAAAGAGTATAGAGTCCAACAGGTTCTTTTGTTACAGACCTCTTTGACTTCCTCCACTCCCATAGATCCTCCACTCCTACACATTCATGGCTTTATAACCCGTTATTTGCATAAGTACAACTCACTTGTACAACAATGTAGGACAATGAATGGGAGGGATATGTTATACTATACATGTAACCAGTGTGCACTCGTTTATATCCCCATCCATCATAACTGCCGCAAACATCCTTTGATTTTTATTTTTTTACCATGTTTTTTACCAGAACAGAACAGTTTCCCGTACCGGCGAACTTGTATGAGACGAATATGAGAGTGGAGGAAGCCAGAGAGGTCTGTAAGGAAAGAACCAGTTAGAACCTTGGACTCCCTACCTACCGTTTAAGGGATCTGGTGTGATAATATAGATAGATAAAGATTTTTATCTGTATCAACATACATGCTCGCCAGTGACATAGATTTTACCATAGACATACTTAATATAAAGGGGGTTTTCATTGTAACTGTTATTTTTTTTAGTTTTATCCTCACATCTTCCTCCTTACAGGTTCCTCCTTGATGGATATGAATTATTAATTGTTATATTTATGGTTTTAACTATTAGTGTAGTCACATAAAAATATTTTTTGTCCGGTTTTATTTTTTATAAAAAGACCTATTTTATTTTTTCCAACAATATTTTTATAGAAAGTAATTTATAGTTCTTCCAGATACTGAATATTATGTTATAAGCAATCCAGTAGAAGTGTTTGGGACACAAACTACTCAAAAGAAGGCCGTCCGCAGGGACCCTCTGCAGACCAAAGCAGTCACAGCAAAGAAGGTACAGTAGAACTCATGACACTTGCAATCTGCGATCAGATTCTTTGAAATAGCTAAATTATTTTTTTTTTATTACATTATATATTATAAATATGCGCTGGGATGCAGCGCATATTTCTGAGCCAATGTAAGCTGAACAATAATAAAACGATTATATCTTTAGTTAAGGGACTTCCTAAGGCTTCCGACTCCATCATCAGACCTTGGATACAATCTGGGTTTAAAGTACTCATCAAGACATATCCAACGAGCCCAAACACGGGGGGGGTTATGAGTAGTTAGGTGGTTCCGTTAGCCACCTTCCGCCTCCATCATCAGACCAGCTACATGGTACCATGTTATTGCATTATCACCGACGAATGCCAAATTTAATCAGATACCTGCAAATGTTTAAAAAATGGATCACAAGATTTGGTCCAGAAAGACATACAGACATGCGAACATTGCAAATTAAATAAAAGCTTTATAAAAGACCCATTAAGCGCCACGCATTTTTCCATACGTTGCGTGGCTTTATATAGATTACTTATATATGTAGAAGAATATCCTCAGAGCAAGCTATGTTGAAATTCTATCCAAGAAGTATCCTACTTCCTAATTCTACTAATATTATAAATGTGAAAGTGTGTATTTATGGATGTTTGTTATAGTATTTTTCATGAAGGAAGGATACTGTGACAGTTGTAAATGTCGAAGAAAATTATACTTCAATGGCAATAAGAGGCATGACCTGTTTCTATACTTATGGTGTTATGCCTTAATATATAATATCAGCCTATACTGCCCACTGCTGGACCAAGGCCTTCTCTCACAAATCGGGGTGAGAGAGATTAGGTCATACTCCACCACGCTGACCCAGTGCGGATTGATGGAGGCAGGTTTGTGGCCACCTGCTGTTGGAATTTATCTAGCCGCCTTTAAGGCTTCCAACTCGGCTTAACAACTACCACATTAAGTGGTAGCCGGGACCAACGACTTAACGTGCCTTCCGAAGCACGGAGACGCTCGAATATGAAAATGCCACAAACGGTCACCCATCTCGGGCCGACCGAGTCGAACGCTGCTTAACCTTGGTAATCGGTAAGAACACCGCGGTCGCACAGCGCTACGAGCGCCTCGCCTATGCCTTAATACCATTGTCTTAAATATTAATTTCATTAGGCACTTAGAACTGTCACTACCCATCTTATGTGAAAAATATTATGCTGAATCACGCAATAACAGCTGAACGGATTTGGATGAAATTTGGCACATAGATAGTTTATTACCTGTATTATAACATAGGATACTTGATATCTCGAAAAATGTAAAATTCCTGTCAACGCGGACGTAGTCGCGGGCAGAAACTCGTTTAAGAATACATTTTTTAACTATATAAATTTAACTTTCTACGTTTTTATTTCAGCGCGATGACAAGAGGCGAGCGACCCATAATGAGGTCGAAAGGCGGCGCCGGGATAAAATCAACAGTTGGATCTCCAAGCTAGCCAACCTTGTGCCGAACTCCGGGTTGCCTGACTCGGCAAGTAAAGGCGGCATCCTGGCCAAAGCGTGCGATCACATCACTGATCTAACTGAGAAACAGAAGAGGTAATTTTTATTACCTATTACCTATCTTCATTTATTTATTTACAAATATCTGTTACTAAATATATCACAATTGCATTAGTTAAATTTATTTAACTAGTCTTTTGATTAACTTTTAGACTGAGTTCTTAGATTTACGCGAATATTACACATGAAATAAAACTATTTTTCGGATTTTATCGCGGTCCCTCCCGTGACCATGGGTGCTGCAAAGCACCCGAAACGTCGGGAACTAAAAATCAAAAATAAACCGCGATAAAATCCGAGAAATAGTTTTATTTCATAACTTTTAGACGTTATTTGCGAGGCGGAACTCCAAACACAGATGGGCAAAATGTAATCAGATTAATGATTACAATTGCATTTTGTAATATTCAACCATGATTCAAGATTAAAAGTGTAATCGTAATCGTCGAAGATTACAAAATGTAATTTTAATCATTAATACACCATCACGCCTACATTTCCCAAGCGGGAGTGGTTAATCATGAATTTGATTACATTTTGTCCATCTCTGACTCCAAAGCTATTCATTGCTCTGAAAAATTGAATGTCCGTACATTTTTTCCACCCGGCTACAGATTGATTTAAGTAATATTATCGGTGAAAATACTTTTTTTTTTTAAATAATTCGTAGCCCCACGCTGGGATTTATTCCTGTATCGTGGGTGCGTTTACAAACATGAAAATTCACAGACACAAATACCCAGACCGGAACAAATAATTGTGGATCACACAAAGATTTGTCCCGTGCGGGAATCGAACCCGCGACTATTAGACACAGTGGGCGGAGCGGCTAAAGCTCTTGCCCACTGCGCTAAATCGTCCCGTCTGTTTTATATTTAAACTTAAATATATTAAAACTTATTTTATATTTAAATATGTTAGGATAAGACAAAGTTTTTCAGACCGAAATTGCAATACCACCATAACTATAATATAAAGAAAAATTTAATTTTTTTTTTGTTTTCAATTTTGACTAGTAATAAAAAGATTTTAGCTTCAGATTTTTAAGACTCACTAGACTGAAATTTTATTTTTAAACTGTAGCGAGCTTATGGAGCCGCGTACACAAATAGGTTGTTGCTAAAGCACTCATATATGTTGGTTTATAATTGAAATAGCTTGCTAGTGTTAATCACTTTATTGATACTTATACTAAGTTTATGGAACTTAACAATGTTACTTATTTCTTATAGGGAAAATCTAATTCACACTCGCTTCACCCGGCGGTGGACAAGCAAGCAATAACAACAAAATATTTAATTAGCACAATTGCCAACACAAAAAAAAAAAAATTTAAAAACAACGGATTTCAGAAAGCAAAAAATATATAGTTGAAGTCGGTACCGGTTAGTGCAGTCGGTTACTTGGCACTGACTTCAAATATTTATATTTTGCTTTTTGAAGTCGTTTTTTTAACAAGATTTTTATTTTACAATTTTAAGTGACAAGTGAATTATTTACTAATATTTATATACCCCTGTATTATATTATTTTACTGAGTTGTACAGCAAGTTACCGACAGGATTGATATAATAACCATAATAACGGTATCTATACATTCGTGCTGTTCGCCGTTAAAGAGTCCCCTGGTTTATCTTCAAAGTCCAAAGTTCAATACCGATTTCATTAAAATGGGACCACCTCGAAACTATACTTAACCCAACGCATAAAGAATCATCACAATCAGTTCATAAATTAAGACGTTATAAAAAACACAGACGAATTGTCAACCTTCTCCTTTTTTGAAGTCGGTTAATATTCTGATTAGTTCTATGGCAGGGTACCTATAGGATTGATGTAATTTCCATAATATCTCAATCTACGCATTCGTATTGTTTGTCGTTAAGGAGTTCCCTGGTGTATCTTCTAAGTCCAAGGTCCAATACCGATAAAATTAAAATAGGACCACCTTGGAGCTATACTGAACCCAATGAAAAAATAATTATCAAAATTGATACATAATTGGCGCAATGATCGCGTAACATACATACAAAAAATAAAAAAAACACAGTCGAATTGAGTACCTCCTCCTTTTTAGAAGTCGATTAAAAATACAACTTGATGCTAACAACAAAATAATTATAAAATAACAATTTTATGTTCAGATACGAACAAAAACTATGATCCGATTATTATAAAAGATATATCAAAAATGTTTTATTACTAAGATTATTTGACATTCACTTTATTTTTAAATTAAATAAGAAACTTTTTCTGCTGACTGTACATTTCTGTTTAAAAATGTTTTTCCCGGTGCGAGGATATTTGGAGTTGAGTCGCGTAAGAGATTTGGGTGTTAATTGAGTGTCGTATATTTCAGCATAGCAATTAGGTAGTTCCAAGTGAAATATTTCGTGAAGTGTGTGTGTGTGTGTGTGTATGAATGATCTACGCTGTTGGCCTCGAGGCCTCTACAGCTTCACCGGATTTTAACGGCGAGCGTGCAACCACTACGCTCCAGCCAGCCAGAAGGGCAAGAGGCGACATACTCGAGGGCGCCTCGAAGAGGCGCCCTCGGTTGGGACAGTCGCTGTAGGGGGACGGGTGCACTACTAAGCGCACCGGTCAACCGCCGGCTATGGGAGGGGATCTACTACTACGTCTACGTCGTCGTCGCCCGTATTCTGAGCGGAAAGAAGGGATGACAAGGCATCGGGGGGGTCGGTGAGAACATGTCGCGGCCGGCGGTGGCGGCAGGGGTCGGGAGGGAGATCGTAGTCGGCGGTGGCTACGATTAACGGATTCGCATGGGTAGATGCGTTCGCGAAGTGACGTGTTGACGCCTTTTTAATAAAGGCGCGAATAGGTTTGAGACCTAGATCGGAGTGGAGGTCGACGTTCCGTACGAACCAGGGGGCTCCTACGGCTTTACGGAGGAAGCGGTTTTGAACCACTTGGAGTTTATCGATGTGAGAGGGGGCCGAATGCCCGAACACAACACACGCATAAGTCATGATGGGTCGAACGCAAGTTTTGTAAAGTGTCACCTTATTTCTAAGGGACATTTTACTCCGCTTGCAGATTAACGCATGGAGACGACCGAGCACAAATGATGCTCGGTGACGGACCCGCTTGATGTGCGGGCCGAAGGACATGGTACTGTTTAGGGTGACCCCTAGATATTTGACCTCTTTGACCCAGGGAATGGGTCGGTCGAACATGGTCACTTGGCCTAGATTACTTCTAGGGCGGCGCAGGGAGTGGCGCGGGGTGGCACCCCTGGAGAAGAACACCGCAGCGCTCTTGTCCGGGTTCACCTCAATACGCCACTTTCTGAACCAATTCCCTAGGGAATTGGCGGATGCCTGAAGGTGTCTGGTAATGAAACCCTTATTCCTATGCGAGACGTAGAGAGCGGTATCATCCGCGAATAGGGTTAGATGCGCCTTACTCGAACGAGGAATGTCGTTCGTGTAAAGGCTAAACAGGAGCGGAGAGAGAACTGAGCCCTGTGGGACTCCAGCACTGATGGAGTGGGAAGTGGAGCACGTCATTTCGACGCGATAACGGAAGGCGCGATTCGACAAGAAGTCTCGTAAGATGAGCACGAGTCTGTCCGGCACACCCAATTGGTAGAGCTTGTAGATCAAGCCGTTGTGCCAGACTTTGTCGAATGCCTTCGCGACATCTAGGAAGAGGGCGCCCGTGTAGATGGGTTTGGGTCTATTGAGACCGGAGAGGATGTGCTCCGTGATGCGGTGCACTTGGTGGACGCAAGAGTGTTTGGCTCGAAAGCCAAACTGCTCGTCGATAAGGATACCCCTGGACGTTACGAAGTCTTTGAGCCTCGCCAGAAGTAGGCGCTCGTATATCTTGGCCAGGGAGTTGAGGAGACTGATAGGGCGGTAGCTCGCGGGGAGATTGCGAGGTTTGCCGGGCTTGGGAATGCCTATGACGTTCGCCTCCTTCCACTTAGCGGGGAAGGTGCAGTTCGTCATGGCGGCGTTCAAAATGGCCACCAAGAGGCAGATGAGTTGGGCAGGCAGGCATTTCAGAACGCGATTCAAAATGCCGTCAGGGCCGGGGGCTTTTTAAGATTTAAGACCCATAATCAGATCTTCGACCTCCGTTTGCGTGATAGGAGGCAAGGAATCGACGGGGGGGAGGGATGCCCTGCGCTCGACTTCCCTGTCGACCGCATCGACGTGGGACTGGTCGACGGACTGAGAGCTGGGGGCGCACTGGCTCTCAAGGGAGTCGGCGAGAAGCTCGGCCTTTTCGTCGTCGTCGAAGGCTGGGGGTGCTGCGCCTGAAGGGCGGGACAGCGGGGGCATGTCAGTCGTGGAGTCGGATTTGAGGCTACGCGCCAACTGCCAGTAGGCCAGATGCGACGGCGCGATGCCCTCTAGGAGGACACCCCACCGTTCCTCCCGGACCTCCGCGACACGACGCTTTACCTCTCGTTGTAAAGCGCGCATCCGGGCCCGATTGGCTTCGGTGGGGTAGGAGTCGTACGCTCGGATAGAAGCATTCTTGGAACGAATGAGATCCCTAACATCGTCCGGCAGTCGAAAGCGGTTGAGGTAGAGATCTTCCGCCTCGACTTGCTTGGACGATCGACTGACAGCCGATCGGATGTGCTCGGTGAAGGCATCTACGGCCTGATCGGTGTCCTGAGGGGACGGGATGGAGTCCGAGCTGAGAGGCAGGGGGGGAGGGTCGGCATCCGCCAAGGCCGTGCTTAGCGCATGCCAATCCACCACCGTCTTTTTGGGTCGCTGAGGGGCGGAAGGGGGGGAACCGAGTCTCATGACTACAGGTCGATGGTCAGAGTCGAGTTCCTGGACTACTTCCAAGGAGTGCAGCCGTAGGGTGACACCCTTCAGAAGCGCCATGTCCAGGACGTCGGGTCGGTGATTGGGATTGTTAGGATAGTGGGTAGGGTGCATAGGTGCGATGACGTCAAAGTCGAGAACGTCGACCAGGGCGTCAAGGCTCCTACCGTTAGGGGAAGTGGTGAGACCGTTCCAGGCCACGTGCTTGCTGTTGAAGTCGCCCGCCAAAATGACGGCGCTTCCCAGATTGAGGAGTGCTTCAAAGTCAATCCTGAGAACGGACTTAGTGGGGGAAAGGTATACGGAGGCGATCACGATGGGCTGGTGCCCCGTGAGAGAGACGCGACAGACCGAGGCTTCGATGTTGGTGAGCGCGGGGGGATCGAGAGGGATGCAGTGCAGGGACCTCCTGTAGTAAATGAGAGTACCGCCTCCGCGGGAGCCGATTCTGTCATTGCGCACGAGGTTATAGTTTGCGATCCTAGGATCGCGTTGTGCGGGCTTCAGGAAGGTTTCCTGCACGAGGAGGATATCAAGTTGGTGATCTCGGAGGAAATCAGCAACCTGATCTCGCTGGGAGCGAAGGCCATCGGCGTTAAAGAACGCCAGGGATAGGTTGTGGGGCTTTTGGCGGGGAGATCGTAGATCCATTATTGGGTGCGGGGGGGTTGGGTTCTAAGGGACGCCAGGACGTCATATACGTCCCTGTATTCCGCGGCCAGGAGAACCTGGTCCGCCAAGTTGGTGGCGGCGCGGAGTCGAAGTGCGAGTTCGCGGACTCTGGGGAAAAGTGCGGGGCTTATCACCGCCGAGACGCTCATGATGAGGTCAACGTCCTGACTGACGTTAGTGGGCGGAGGGGGACAAGCCGCCACCGGCTGGATCGCCGGCGCGCGCTTCGGGGGGCGGGCAGGGCCCACTGACGCAGGGTGGGAGGCCGCGGTGTAGGGCAGCGGCTTCACCCACGCGTTGGCGCTGAGGGACGGCCTAAGCGGCGGGGGAGGGGGGGTCAGCTTCAGAGGCGCGGGAGCGCGGGGAGCCGTGGTCGCTGGCGCAGAAGGCACCGGACGAGGGTGCGCTGAGGGCGCGGAGGGGTGTTGCGCTGAGGGCGCAGAGGGGGGGGCAACCGCGCGGGGGCGGCGGCGGCCGCCGCGCCTCGCCCGGCCGCGCTTCCCCTTCGGGGCCTTGGGGCAACCGCGATAGTTCGCGGTGTGCCCTTTGGTGCCGCAGAGGACGCAGCTGGGGGGCTCAGCCGCCGTCTCCTTCGAGCGGGCGCACTGGGACGTCGCGTGGTCCCCGATGCACTTAACGCATCGAGGGCGCGCGTGACAGTTACGGGCAGAGTGCCCGTACAGCTGGCAGTTGTGGCACTGCCCGGGCGTGCCACGTTTGTGGGGGGCCTCCACGGAGAGGCCAGAAATGTGGCACGCGGCCTTCAGGTCGAAGACCCTACGGCCGGACTCGGTGCGGTCGAGGACGACCAGCACCATGTCATACGCCTCTTTGGAGCGCCCATTGACCATTCTGTGCACCTGGCGCACAGGAAGGTCCTGGGACTGGAGGTCGGCCTTGATGACAGCGGTGTCCAGCTCCCTCGGGACACCGCGGATTACCACCCTGAGCTCCCTTTCCTCCTCCAGGGTGTATGTGTGATAAGCGATCTTATTTGATCGCAGGAACGCGGATAGCCATCGGTGGTCGTCCGAAGACGCCACCTTGACGGCTATGCCTTGCGCGGTGGAACGCGCGTGCGTGTAGTTTATTTGGCGATTATAAATCGCCTTGGAGATGCGCTCCCAGGCGCTCTTGTCCTGAATGACAAGCGGCGGGGGAGTGATGTTCGGACGTGCGAGGCGCGCGAGGGGGGAGGCCCTCGCGGCCGCGTCGGGAGACGGAGACGGCCGGGGGCCGGAGGGGCCGGGAGAAACGGAAACGTTTCCGGCCTTTTGGATCTTAGGAGGCGGCGAGTCGCGCGGTTTGCGAGCGCGCTTCCCATTCGCTATGGGAACGAAGTCGTCCTCCGACGAGAGCGACGGGGACGGGGACCGACTCGACCTCCATATCCGAGTCCGAGAGAGGCTCGGACCCGCATGGCGAGACGGGGCGGTCGGCGGGGGTCTGGGGCGGCGCGGCGAACGGAGTCGCGGGGCGCGCAGAAGGCGCGGGGTGCGCGGGGCCGGGGGCTGACGCGCGCGCGGGCGACGCGTCGGGCGAGGCGGGCGAGTACGTCGCCCTGAATTCCCGGACTATGTCCGGGCAATGCCGGACGATGTACCGCGTTAGGTCCCGGACGAACTCAGGAGGGAAATCTTCGGCCATTTCCAGAGGGGAAATGGCAGGACGAGTGAGCTAAAGTAGGGCCCTAAGACCCGGGCTTGAACGATGCCCTGATCCCCCCACCGGGCGGCGGCGGGGGGTGGCACTACCGGGGAGACGCGGTGTGCCCCTTCGCCTTAGGGGCGAACGGGCGGCACCAAACCCTAACTGCTCCGGGGCGAAGAGAACCGCCGCACGGAGAATAGGATAGCGGGATGGGTTAAGGTAGGGTCCTGGTGGAATCAAGAGCCCTGACTAGGGAAGCCCCCAAGGCCAGAGCTCAAGCCCTTCCGAGTTGGCCGCCCTCTGAAGGAGGGAGGCGAGCGCTCGGGTCCCGCTCAAGCCGGCTTACGACGCCGCTAGGCGTCCACCGGACTTACCACGAACGGACAAAAGACGTGGATTTACAATAAACACGAATATCGAAAACAGTTATGAAACTAACCGTTGAGAAAACAAAAACCGCGGGAGGGCCGGCCGCGCCGTTAGCCGACGCGGCTGCCTAGCAACCCACGTGATTGGTCACACCGGGCGATACGCGAACCGTACCTACACGAGACGCAAAAGCATACGCACAGCGAATGCAATTACGTAAACACGCAAGCACAAAACACGTAAGCACAGCCGCGACAAACCACGTAGGTCACAAAAACGACCGTTACTAAAAACGCGGGAAGGCCGACCGCCGTCAGAACGGCGCGTCTACCTAACGGCTCGCCTTGTTGCTACGCGCGAGCCAGACGCGGAGAAGTAACGTCGCAAGCCCGTATATGTGTACGTATACACGTATATGAGCCAACCAGATCACCACTCCACGCAAGCGCAGGCGTTTCCAACAGAGCAAGTCGAAATCGAATACGTACGTTACTACGAAAATAGCGAGCGGGCGGGCAGCGCAGCGACACGACCGAACGCGCGCAAGGCACAGCCAGAACTATTTCGTGAAGTGAGAAAGTACTTACCAATTTTATTATTATTTTCGGTTTGAGGATATCATCATGACGATATTTGTGTTTGTATGTACAGTAGAGTCTCACTAATCCGGCACTTGTTCGACACCTTCCGCTCATCCTCCCTCACCGCTCCCTACGCCCGCTCTTTGCACACTTAAAATAAAATTTTCTTTATTGGACTCTATTCCATTATAGACTGCCTCGTTGGTCTAGTGGCAAAGCGCATCGCTTTGTGATCACGAGGTCCTGGGTTCAAATCCTAGGTCGGATATGAGAAGTTTTTCTAACGAAAAACTTCCCAGTACGAGTCCAGAGCCTGGAATTGTGCCCGGTATATGGCAATAGGCTCGCCCCCTATTACATGGGACCTAACATCGTCGGCGAAACGTGGGTGTACTCAGTATACCTCTGCCACCCCCGCTTGGGGAATATAGGCGTGACGGTGTACTCTGTACTCCATACCATTATAGTTCTATAAAAAGCTCACACTTGTGCAGCGTCCATAGTATATTTTGAGTGTATTGTGATCATATTTTATGATATGCTCGACTGAACGCTGTCCTCCAAAATACAGGCTCTTTCCTAGTTTGGGAGGCAGTTTTTCGGTAACGTTATGTTAACATTCCACGTTCACTAATGCTAATAAATTTAACACCTCAAATGTAATGTTATATGAGTGTAATAAATGATTATTATTATTACACGCTCCGTCATTATTTTATTTATTATGAACTTTTTTATACAATCCAGTAATCCGGCGGTTGCGGCGCTCGTAGCGCTGTGCGACCGCGGTGTTCTTACCGATTACCAAGGTTAAGCAGCGTTCGACTCGGTCGGCCCGAGGTGGGTGACCGTTTGTGGCATTTTCATATTCGAGCGTCTCCGTGCTTCGGAAGGTACGTGACGCCGTTGGTCCCGGCTACCACTTAATGTGGTAGTCGTTAAGCCGAGTTGGAAGCCTTAAAAAAAAGGCGGCTTGATAAGTTCCAACAGCAGGTGGCCACAAACCTGCCTCCGCCAATCCGTACTGGGTCCGCGTGGTGGAGTAAGACCTAATCTCTCTCACCTCGATTTGTGAGAGAAGGCCTTTGTCCAGCAGTGGGCAGTATAGGCTGATATTATTATATATAATCCGAACATTCCAATAACCGGCACCCCCTAGTTTTTAACATGCCGGATTAGTAAGAGTCCACTGTATAGATAGAGGAGAATAATAACATTCACAAACTGAAATATGGTTTTTTATTTTACAGATTAGAAAAGTTAGAAGTCGATAACGAGAAACTCGTCCTAGAAATATTAAGACTCAACCAGGAGCTTACGGAAGTTCGCAAAGAGAATTCATCAATGCGCAACCAACTGGCCGACAATTGCATAGTAATACAACACAGGCCGAAGAGCCAGAAGTCTTAGTTAATCTAGTGTTGAACAATGGACTAACGAAACCAAGGTGCTGTTTACTGTGGTGTTCTATGAAGTGACATAATGTGTGTACCTCGACACTATTTTAAGTTTTATCTGATTTGATTGCGTTGAATTACTGTCCATTTCTGGATATACTCACAACAGTGGGGTCATTACAACCTCAAGCCATACCGTTGTAATCTTACTCTGCTATGAAAAAGAGACAGAGATATAACCTGCAAATTGGGTTATAATTAACATTGTTAACGAGATTGTGGTGTGCGCTGAGGTGGCAAATATTACTAACAAGTTCTGCAGAAACTGAATCTTAATCGTCTATCAACAGCATTTAGCTGTTTTCGTGTTATTGTAAAAGTACATCATCGAAAATGGCCCCAGAAACAACAAACCGTGTGACCATACCATTATTATTTATCTATTATATTCTAGAAGTTGCAAATATCCATATCTAACGGACAATTTGCAATCCAAAGCGAATATTTCTAAGTACTATAAGTACTTAAATGGAAGTCGCCGACATATTTTCTGCATGTTGACGTTTTTGTCCTCCTCTTAATCAGTTATATTTAATCGATTACATTCAACCATAATCGATTTCATGATTGCTTATATATATTTTAGATAACCATTTTACAGATGTATAGTTGGCTACTAAATTATAACCTTAAAGTCCAATATTTTTTTGCAATAAGGCGATTCTCTCGATTGTCCGTTTATTAATAAATGCATATACAAGGTGTAATATAATAAACGCAAGACCTCAGACACCCCGATTAGAGAATTGCTTCATAAAGTCAAAACGAAAACCAAATTTTCAAATTTAAAGGTTTTTACCCTTTTTAAAGCACTTTTGTACCCCAATTAGCAATGAAACTTGTACGTGTATGTGTGAGTTTTGAGAAATACGTTTTAGGAATACGTTTGGAATCTTCTTGCTATGAATCAAGAATAAATTTAATTTTTTATAGCGCACTAAAGGAGTAAAAGCATTTTTGGAAATTTAAAAAAAAAAAAGTTAAATACATTAAAAATTGTTGGAATCGATTCAGTTACCGATTTAGAACAAACTACTTTCAGGTCTTGCGTTTATTATTAACAGCTTGTAGATAATTTATAACTGACTTGAAATCATACAAGCATTTTTTCATTGTTGTTGGTTCTGGGGCGAGTCATGTATGGACGCAGTACAGTGTCCTTTCCCATCCTCTTACAAAAATCTAAATCTTGACTCCATGTCAATTTGATGTTGCTAGAGACCCTAAAATCTGTACCGTGCGTCAGTCGTTTAGGTTTTCATTAGTAGGAAAACTGCGTGAGAACTTATGAAGGTCTCCAAACATCAGATAGTCGCCGGATGTATTCAGACACGGGACAAATGTTAGTTCCAGTCTGGCTGTTTGTGTTCATATTATACAAGGTGTAACATAATAAACACAAGACCTCAGACACCCTAATTAGAGAATTGCTTCATAAATTCTCAACGAAAAGCAAATTTCCAAATTTAAAGGTTTTTACCCTTTTTTAAGCACATTTATACCGCAATTAACAATGGAACTTAAACGTGTATGTGTGCGTTTTGAGAAATACGTTTTAGGAATGCATTTGAAATCTCCATATTGCTTTGAATCAAGAATAAAATTAGTTTGTTATGGCGCACTGAAGGAGTAACAGCATTTTTTGCAAATTAAAAAAAATGTAGGATACTATAAAAATAGTTGGAATCAATTCAGTTACCGATTTAGAACAAACTACTTTCAGGTCTTGCGTTTATTATGTTACAGCTTGTATAATGTTCGTATAGGCGATTACGAAACAGGAATAAATCTTATAGTGCGGGTACTACTTTTAAAATAAAAAAGTATAGATAAAACAGTGATTCAATGCAGATCAAAGTAAGGTTTATTTATCCTATTATTTTTAACTCACGTGCATAATGCATTGTAGACTTCCATAAAGTATGATACCATTGTTATTATTTTCGTTTTATGAATATAATTAATGTATTGTATGTTGTAATATTGCGAATGTTGATTTGAATGCCAATGTTGCCAAATTTGTTCAACAGGAAAGAATAGTATGTACTTTGTGTTTTACGGATTATTATGTTCTTATTTTTGGAAAGTTTAATTAGAATTTACACAATATGTATTTTGTTCAGATGACCGCGCGGTCAAGCCGAAATACGGCATCATTGCATGAGACTAGAATGGCTAATGCCACACACCGTCTCGCCTATTTTCCCCAAGCGGGGGTGGGAGAGGTGTACTGAGTACACCCAATTTTGCCGACGATGTTAGGTCCCATGTAATAGGGGGCGAGTCTATTGCCATATTCCGGACTTTGGACTCATACTGAGATTTTTTTGATAGAAATACTACATTTGTTCGACCTAGGATTTGGACCCAGGACCTCGTGGTCACAAAGCGATGCGCTTTGCCACTAGACCAACGAGGCAGTCAAGACCAAGGAGGAGCCTAAGTCTAATGTCATACTTCTTAAAATTTTGAATTTCTATTTTTCCTTTAGGGTCTGAAGTCAAAAGAACATGAATACATTTGTAACATAAACATATCGACGGTTCCACTCTCCAAATAGAACAAAGTTAAATATGCCAATCAATATAAATGACATTTTCAACTTTTGTGTCCGTCGATAAAGTTCATGCCAAATATAAATACTGGATTATAAAACTTTGTTTGTTGGACACGTCGATATAATATAATGGGCACAAATATCCAATAGCTTTAACACTGCCCTGCGTTTTTTTTTAACAGATATACAATGCGAAAGTGGAAGGATGTAGGTACCGGGGAAGACCTAGACTATCTTATCAATAGACAGAGTCTTATCTGAAGGACAAGTCAAGAGTCTCCGTAACCGGCGAGCGTGTATGAGACGAACTATGCAAGTGGAGGAAGCCAGAGAGGGATGTAAGGAAAGAACCTGTCTGAACTCTGTGCCTACCCCGCAAGGGATCTGGCATGATGATATAAATAGATAGAATTTTATATTCACTGCCTTCTGAGAACTGTTGAGGTGCTTCTAGAAAATTGGTAAGTCACTCTCCTGTCTAGTTTAAAAAAATACTTTAGTTTATAGCCGCATTTCTTATGTCCAATGTCGATTAAAACCGCGCGATCATCTGTTCCCATCTTAACACAGAAGTTTATGTGATTGAAGGCTTGAAGTACAATAGGAGCCTAAGGGATGTAGATTTATAAGATGTTGATCCAAAAAATTGTTTGAAATTGTATAAATTGATAATGATAAGTTGAAAGTATTTTCCAGAAATCTGTTCCTTTACGGGATAATTTTGGAATAATTATTTTCAAATAGAAAGGACACGATTTAATATAACATTGTATAACGAAGAGGAAAATAGAAATTAAAGTAAATACCGATAGGAATGCCGCATTTCTAAAGAAAATAGAGATTCTTTGGTCGTTTTCTTGAGTTTGCACTGCACTCTGGTCAATCCAGTCGAATTACAATCATGAAATCGTTAGGCAAAGTTTATATGACAAGCGTTATTCGCGCGTTATCGAAACACGCTACATGAAGTATTTCAATCAAATAATTGAGAGTATACAAGAAATCAAGACGATAAATGTAAGATGAATTTGATTTCTATCAATAAAAATATGTTTTAAAGTTCGATAATGAGTGTTAAGTGTTAGTTATCTGAAAGTAGCCCTACTGCTAAAATGAGTGCAGTATCTTAGATAAATTACTTGTCTAGACCATCGTGCGTGCGAAAACGGAATAAAAAAATATCTACCCAGAGGGTGGATAAATTGTAGTACGCACACATTGACAGCTTAAGTACAAATCGAACACTGGCATCACGCACACATAGTGCGTAACTGAGGGCGCTTTTGAAGTCATTTTTGTTAGCAATCTTCTCCGTATCTACACAAGGTGTAACATAATAAGCGCAAGACCTCATACACCCCGCTTAGAGAATTGCTTCATAAATTCAAAACGAAAACCAAATTTCCAAATTTAAAGGCTTTTATCCCTTTTTTAAACACGTTCATACCCCAATTAACAATGATCTTGTACGAGTATGTGTGCGTTTGAAATCTCCATATTGCTATACATCGAGAATAAATTTGGTTTTTATAGTGTACTGAAGGAGTAAAAGCATTTTAACAAATTTAAGAAAAATGTTAGTTACGTTAAAAATTGTTGGAATCAGTTACCGATTTAGACTACTTTCAGGTCTGGCGTTTGTTATGTCACACCTTGTATAAACAGGCCTATGTAAGTACTTTCACACAAGTATTAACTTAGCACATCATTTTTATTGCATAGTTGAGAAACTTTAAAAGTGAGAAATGTCAATAGTTTTGTATAAAATTTTTAAGACAGTCATAAATGTCTATGGATACTGGTGTTATACTCGTATGTATAGACAAGTATTTACTTAGTCTCAAAAATTTACTGTCCGAGTTGTCTCTTGTTTAAAATTCTATACTTGGCTAAGAAAACAGCACATCATTTTTATTCTATAGTTGAGAAACTTTCAAAAGTGAGAAATTACAATAGTCTTGTATAGAATTTTAAACACAACTAAGTCATTAAATGTCTATGGATACTGGTGTTATTTATACCCGTATCTATAGACAAGTATTTATTTAATCTCAAGAATGTACTTAGCAGAGTTGTCATGTGTTTAAAATTTCAATACTTGGCTAAGACAACCTACGAAACTTTTGACAGTTTCTCAACTATAGAATAAAAATGATATGCTATTTTTATTATTTATTTATTTGATCTTTTATTGTATACAGTACATTTACAGTTGTAATATTACAGGTGATATACAAAGGCGAGCTTAACTCAAAATATGAGTTCTCTTCCAGAGCGAACCTTTAAGTGTTGAGAGATGAGAATGTCAATAAGTTAGGCAGTTATACAATCACACATTCAAACTTACAATAAAATAAACATAAATATATATAAAATACATATTATACAAAAACTTACATATAATTTATAAAATAAACATACATAAAAATACACATAGTATATTATATTATAAATATGTATCAACAATCAGATAGGAAATGTTCCCTGATAAGTAACTACTTGAGTAGAAGTATCGACTTAGACATGTTTATACATGCGGCATGTTGTAGACTTCTGTCTCGTAAAATTTCAAAAAGCTGGACCCAGTTGGCACATACACTATCTTATTATTTCACTTGGTTTATTTATTTATTTCATGTGCCAATGGGACCAAGTCCAGTATGGATTCTAAATGTTGTTCTAATTATAAATTTTTATAATGATACTAAATATAGTGAATTACGTATATAGGTAGATAGTTTTAATGTAGATTATGTTAGGTTAAGAGGTTGTTCATTATTTGACAATTGGCTTACAATTGAATGCATTTAAACCCACTATCTGTCACACAAACCAAATATTCTGTTGGTAATCTATTACTGGATAAATCGGTCGGTTGATTCGTATTTTGTATTTTTTCTATGTAGTGCAAACCTATTGAATATAATCTGATGTTGTTGACATATCGTGTTTTATTAAATTAAATTCATATGCATTCATCGACGGACGATTTAGCGTAGTGGTTGAAAGCTTAAGCCGCTCCACCCACTGTGTCTAATAGTCGCGGGGTCGATTCCCGCACGGGACAAATCTGTGTGATCTACAATTATTTGTTTTGGTCTGGGTATTTATGTACGTGAATTTTCATGTTTGTAAACGCACGATATTTAAAAAAAAAAAACTAAATTGTCACACTGTTGAGTTTGTGATGGGTTGGGGTACTGAGTATATTCTTGCCTTTTACAATTATTATAATTATGTAAAAAAAACTGTGTGAGGAAGTCTTGAGAGAGAGTTGGCGTTGGACTTTAGATTTCTTTTCTATCGAGAAAATTTCGTTTAGTCGTGTGGAGTACATTTTACCAGAATCTAAAATATGCAGTCAAAAATCATATTTCGAAATATTAAGTCTCTAATCCATATAGTTCTTGAAGTGTACGGAGAACAAAACCGTATTTTTCGCAGTAGCCTCTTAACTGTTTAGTGGATAGTCATTCCTTGTAGTGGAGGTCATCATGAGGTTTCATGATACCATGTCGCTTGTGGGTGTGTGCAGGGTGAATTTTCACTCCTACATCCTATTAATACATCAATGAGGTGGCTTAGATAAAGTGGGATAGATAAAACTTGATTCCCATCTGGTTTCTTCTTCATAAGTTTGGGGAAAAATAACACGAAAATTCTCACCTGAACCCACATGGGGACAGGTGGAAATGTTTAAATATTTGGGCAATAGTACATACAGTAAAGGATATAGAAAAAAATATTTTGAGTTTCACACGATTTATTGTTCACTTCAATTACTGATTTCGGTGTCTATAAACGGTAATTCTTTCATCTTGTTCCCACTGACGATTCCATGTCGAACATCCACTTTGTATTTCACATTATCTTGTTTGTGAGCCGATCGAATTCGCTTACTAATACAAAGCTGCGATACCAAGTGTCTCCTAAGTTTTGGCTTCGAGGCGAATTTTGATGAACAATATTCGCATTGGAAGAAAACTCCGTCTGAAATTATAATTCCGTTAAATTTTACGATCCCAAATTTCAATATTTGAACAGATTTTTGTATATATTGAGAATTGATTTTAAGTAATAAGAAAAATACATTGCTTCGGGTAGAAATCTAACCTAACTTATCCACCATGCCCGAGCGACCGCTGTCACCTGAGCTACAGTTCAGGCGGTGAATTTATCTTCCGAAACTACCAATATATCAAAAAGGTACAATAAAAACGACTCCAATGTCACGTGAGTAGTTATCGTAATAAACATAAATTAGGGCATATTGTACCTTACTATATCATCACGCCAGATCCCTTACGGGGTAGGCAGAGAGTACAGAGTTCCAACAGGCTCTTTCCTTACATACCTCTCTGGCTTCCTCTACTCTCATAATTCGTCTCATACACGCTCGCCGGTTACGGAGACTCCTGACTTGTCCTTCAGATAAGACCCGGTCTCTTTGGTCATGGTAAGATAGTCTAGGTCTTCCCCGGTACCTACATCCTTCCACTTTCGCGTTGTATATCAGTTTTGTCATTCTTTCTTCGGACATTCTTTCTATATGCCCGAACCAACGGAGCATACCCTTTCTCATCTTTACACCGATATTCTCTTTCATACCTATTTGCTTTCTTACTACGCTGTTGCGAATACGGTCGGTCAGCTTCACTCCGCACATCTTCCGCAGAGCTCGCATTTCCACCGCATTTATCCTACTTTCATTCTCCTTCTTACATACCCAGCTCTCGCTGCCATATAACAGCGTTGGGACAAGCACTCCATTATGAGGATGTTCGGATCAAGTTTTCTCCCTTCGCAACATCGTAGAGAAGCATCTGGCAGTGGGCCGGAAGGTTTTCTGCGGTTTTGTGGATCTGGAGAAGGCGTTTGATAGAGTTGTGCGAAAGAGACTTTGGGACATTTTGCCTGAGTATGGTATAAATGGCACTCTGCTGCGGGCCGTCCAGTCCACCTATGTGGACTGCAAGGCATGCGTACGGGTGGGTGGTAACATGTCACCCTGGTTTGACGTTGAAATCGGCGTCAAGCAGGGTTGCGTGTTGTCCGCTAGACTGTTTATAATATATTTGGATAAAAGTCTTCAAAGACTGAAAGCGATGAATGAAGGTGTACAAATGAGTGATCTAGTGGTAAATCATCTACTATATGCAGATGACGCGGTTTTGATAGCGCCAACAGCCACTGATCTGCAATCACTAGTCACAGTTATGAAAGACGACTGCATGAAAAATGGCTTACATTTGAATGTGAAGAAAACCAAAATTATGGTTTTTGAACGGGAAGAAACCAGAACGAATGCAAGGATTGTGGTTGGGAACGATGTGCTGGAGCAAGTGAATGAGTTTGTATATCTTGGATGCGCATTCAGTAAGGATGGAAAATACACCGCTGACATAGAGAGAAGAGTGAGTGCAGGGAACAGAGTGAATGGCGCGATGGGAAAGCTACTTGGGAGCCGGCACTTAAGCCGAAAAGCGCAGCTGGCCATACATAATGGAGTACCTTACTCGTATTACATATAGTTGTATTTGCAAAAAAGCGGAAGCCTAATAATTTTTCAATACTGTCCACTTCTGCCTGCCTTTTGGTGGTGCCATTTTTTCGTACGGCGAGCGTATCTATAGATATATTGGTTGGATGTTCGTAGCAGTGATAGCCTAGTGGTTAGACCGTTGGACTGCAAAGTCATAGGTCTCGGGTTCAACCCTCCAAGGCACGCACCTGTCTTTTCGAAAGTATGTGCGTATTGAAATGAATTATCACTTGCTTTAACGGTGAAGGAAAACATCGTGAGGAAACCTTCATACCTAAGTTTCTCGAAGGTGTGAAGTTCGCCAACCCGCACTGGGCCAGCGTGGTGGACTACGGCCTAAGCCCTCTCAGGAGGAGAGCCCTCCCTGAGAGGAGGCCCGTGCCCAACGGTGGGAGAGTTTCTTAACAGGGCTAATATTATTGTCTCTATCTATCTATATGATCACGCCAAGGCCCCGAATCAGCAATCAAATCAATCAATTTTACGTGATTTGTGAATGTGAATTATGATATGCAATCAAATTCGTTGAATTACAATATCGCCTAAAGTCGGTAATCTACTAAATTCTTTATGGTCTTATTAACAAATACCGACAAATGTTTCAAGTTGTAAGCCTATGGAAAACCATAAGGACACCATTTTTTTTAAACGTAGCCCCACACTAGGATTTAATTGAATTAAGATCATCAAAACTGTCAAAACCACCGATTATGAAGTCAATGAACGACAATTTTACTAAAACCAGATCCCTTACGGGCTAAACCTTTGTGACCCACAAATGTTCATTTGGTCTAGATATTTGTTGATGTGTAACATCTTTCCTCTCGGTTGCTGGATATTTTTTGTGCGAGTGATTTTGGAAAAGGGACGAAAATGTGTTACAAGAAACTGGGGAAACGCGCGCTATTTGATTTGACCAATGAGCGCGCGCAATTTGATTTGACCAATGAGCGCACGCTATTTGATTTGACTAATGAGCGCGCGCCATTTGATTTGACCAATGAGCGGGCGCTATTTGATTTGACCAATGTGCGCGCGCTATTTGACCAAAGAGCGCGCGCGGTGGCGGAGATGGCTGTAAGATGGTGCTAACAGGAAACCGGGGAAGCGCGCGCTATTTGATTTGACCTATGAGCGGGCGCCATTTGATTTAATGCGGATCTTTCATAGTAGGATAACATGTCAGATGATACACATCATGTGGGACTACTTTAAGGCTCGCTGATTTTTTTGCATGATTGCATGTTAACTTCACGTTTGTAAACGCAACCCCGAAACATGCATGATTCCTAATGTGGATCTACGCTTAAAAAAATCCTTTATAATAATCTTTGACGGACGATTTAGCGCAGTGGTTAAGAGCTTAAGCCGCTCTGCCCACTGCGTCCAATAGTCGCGGGTTCGAGTCCCGCACGGGACAAATCTTTGTGTGAGACACAATTATTTGTTCCGGTCTGGGTATTTGTGTATGTGAATTTTTATGTTTGTAAACGCACCCACGACACAGGAATAAAAAAACATAGTATACTCAGCAGATTATACATATTTCTTTTCAATTAAAGCCTATAAGACATTTACCTTTATGGCATCGAATATGCTGTGCTAAATTTTCTTGTCTTCGAAACTCCTTCGGACACGAGTTGCATGCAAAAGGACGCTCACCGGTGTGTTTCCTAAAATAAAAGTATAAATATATACTTTACAAAAAAAAAACAAATACGATCTAATATTATCACATAAGGGGGCGTCCATTAATTACGTGAGGATCGAGTCGAATCTCATCTAATCTTTCTTTGGGGTCTCGGTAAATATCACGTAATTTTTTTTCGCAAGAATCAGAAAAATTGCGAGAAAATAGTATTTAATTAATTAAGACATTTACTAAAATATGGCCAAACCATATTCAAGAGATTTTTCGAACAACGCAAAGTTACACAAATCTTTAAACGATTTAAGTATTTTATTGTTTACTTTTCACTGCAATTCTAGTCTAGTTTCTCAAAAATCTTAAATAGTAGTCTTATTTCTTAGAAATCTTAAATAGTAGTCATAATTAGTCTTATACAAGGTGTAACATAAATAACGCAAGACCTCAGACACCCCAACTAGATTATTGCTTTACGAACTCAATACTCTTCCATTTTTTAGGAGATTTCTACAATTTTGTAAGCTATTTGGTTATTATCAATAAATCTTTAAAATCACCTCACGTAATTAATGGACGCCCCCTTAGGCGTGAAATCCTACTAATATTATAAATGTGAAAGTTTGTCTGTATGTTACTCAATCACGCATCAACGGATTAGGTCGAAATTTGGTACACAAACAGCTTATTACCTGAATTAACACACAGAATACTTTTTATTCCGGATAAATGTTAGGTTCCTGTCTAAAGACAACGCGGACCATGTCGCGGACAGAAACTAGTATATTGTAAGTAATAATCCGAATTTACACGTTCTAATAATTGTTCCTGAATTTGGCGTAAGTGTAAGTTAAAAAATGTTACAAGTTCTATAGATACATACTGTTACGACCCGAACATACCCCGATATCTTGAAAAGTCATCGGGGATGTCCATTCTAAAACGCATAACACACCCTTAGGTCCCCCGGTGATCTGACTAGAAAGATCTAGAACCCGCGCTTAAGTGGCGAAACGTCTATAAGGTTCCACCCCTTTAATTATTGCCGGCGCGCGGTCGCGGTATATAAGTACCTGTTTGTTAATTTAAAAATGGCTACGTAATAATAATACCGCTTTGTGGGCCGCGCCGGCTATTGTTCGATATACTTCTACCGATGTACTTAAGAGTGTTCACGTCCGTTATAGAACTTTCAAACGCGTATAAAAGGAACACAAAGCGCGGGGACGGACACAGTCTCTTCTCGGAAGCGATAGTGATCAAATCGGAGAACAAGCGATCTAAGGGGAATACACCGGCGACTTTAGCATCGATATACGGATACTGCGAGTGACTTAGCGACTTGGAAGCAGTATTTGGGTACTAACGAGAGTAGTACTAGTGTGTAATTAGTACGTCGTACATCGCTAAATATTTGGGACTACCTACCAATAGATGGCGCTGACGATCCGCCATACAGGTCTAGAACGCGATATAAGAGTGCGCACGAGGTGTTGTAACATACATACAAGCTTCCGACAACAACTGTCTCAACAACTCCCATCTGGCTGGAAGATCTCCACTTTGACAAGTCCTGCCACACGGTTTCTGCCAAAATGCCATTATAAGCGATTCTACTGTATTATGATTTCTATGGTGTCCGATATAGGTTAAGGGTGTACTGACCTCATATGGGCCTTCAAATCACAATTCCTATAGAAACCTTTTCCACACTCGACGCATGTCAATCTAAAATCTTTCGTGTGCCGTCTCTGATGTAGTTTTAAGTTACCTACAGTAGTGCTGGTTGCACCGCAAATGGTGCATGTGAACATCTGAAACATAACAAAGTTAAAAATGCATTTCCTAGCCTGCTGGCGACGTTCTACTGTCCTGTGGCTACTGTCCTACAGTAAATATATGTAAATAGTATCGCATTTCAGTACTATAATAATAATATCAGCCTATACTGCCCACTGCTGGGCAAAGGCCTTCTCTCACAAATCCATCGAAGATTAGGTCATACTCCACCACGCGGACCCAGTGCGGATTGGTGGAGCCATGTTTGTGGCCACCCGCTGTTGGACTTATCAAGCCGCCTTTAAGGCTTCCAACTCGGCTTAACGACTACCACATTAAGTGGAAACCGGGACCAACGGATTAACGTGCTTTCCGAAGCACGGAGACGCTCGAATATGTACATGCCACAAACGGTCACCCATCTCAGGCCAGGTCGAACGCTGCTTAACCTTGATGATCGGTAAGAACACCGCGGTCGCACAACGCTACGAGCGCCTCACTCACTCACTCATTTTAGTACTAGCACTCCGAATATCACGCTCATAGAACCCACCCACACAAAAAACCGCATAGAGCGCGCGTATTCGTGCGATTATTATAATCCTACTGGGCGGGACGGCGACGCGAAGACGGGACGTGAGTTGTTTTAATATACAAGGATCTTCTGGGCTGCTGCCAAAATCTGAACAAAGGCTGTCCATCAAGTGAAATGTCATTTCATGACAGTCGCAGAGTTCCAGTTTCCTATGAAATTTACCCAGATGCCCTTACATCCCTTCTTTCGGATACAGATATTGCACGCAGGATCAGACACCGACCTCGCCGGCGAGGTCGAAGAATCCCTTGCCCGCCGGCCGGTGCAAAGCACCACGACGAGACACCTAGTATACGCCCTCCCCCATAGCGACTGCCAACGCCGAGGCCGCACATCCCCTATGAAATTTACCCAAGATCTTTCTTTAATTAGTGAACGTGCGGACCCGGCTGTTGAAATATCTCTTTGGGAGCAGGAAAATTTTACTAAATGTTAACCCCAATTTCACACCAACGCCTTCATGTCAATGTCATCCATGTCAATGTCATTGCACTATACTGAACTATACAAGAGATGACACAGCCCCTGTCGGCAACTGTCGCGTCCCGTCGCCGCCAGTGCCACGTGTCCGAGGATATCTTAACCCTTCTGCTAAACCCGCGACGAAAGGCGTTATACCAGTGTGCTCAAAGAGGTCGCGGCCGCGCGGTCAGAAATTTGCCGAGGTTTATAAAAACGACGATAATTCAAAAACTACCTAATGTTCAAAACATTGTAACTTGAAATAAAAAGTATTTTCATCTATGATGTTACTGTGTCTTATTTGTACACTTGATTCATCACCCGAAACAATTACATTTACAGACTAAAAAATACATACAAGAAAAAATAATGGGAGTATAAGTAAACATTTTTTTTTGAAAATATTACGCTACTTTGGAAGTTATGCTTTTTGTAATTTAGGACAAGTAGCTAAAAAACCTGCATATCTAGTTTTATGTCTTCTAAAGAAAATAAACGCCCAAAAAGCCTTAGAGAAGAAAGGCCTTTTTCTGATGGTAAGATGGCAAGATACCTTTTGTACTATCAAGTAATTTATGAAACTTATAGATAAAAACATTAGATAAGTTTGAAGGAAATATACTTATCTTATTGTAACATACATTGAAATAGATAAATAATCAACAGAAAAAGATAAATGAGGTATAAAGTGAAATTCATCTAGTTTGCACGTAGTTTTTTTTTCGTCTCCTATACTCATACGGGGGTGGTATTTAGGTGAAATAAAACAAGATATTATATAGTGGAATACTGATGTATTGCTCTGAAACATTTAGTATTATGCATTTCAAACCAATAATCAAACAAAACAATGTTCAAAGTAAGTACAATTTTGTATGAAAAAATGGCGTCCAGTAGTGATGTGCATGTTATCGATAAATTTCGTGGACATGTGGAACTCTGGTAGTTACTTGAAAAAGTGAGTATAAAACGTAAATACAATAGCTATATAATCTTAGGATAAAATGTATAAAACCATTACTTATCGATAACATATACAAAAAATATAACACAAAACCACACTGAAATACAAGTTTCACGTCTTAGTAACATTTATTTATTTATAGGTACATAAACGCATAACATTTTACAAACTTTATCGGTATACTACATGGTACAAATATAGCTGCTTGACAAGACGATATTACTCTCTCTTTCTCTCTGTCATATTCTCGCTCTCTCTCTCTCTCTCTCTTACACACAGATACACACGCGCGCGCGCATATGTACATACCGACATACATACATACATACACACACCCACAAACACACACATACAGACACAAACACACACATACACACAGGCAGGCAGAGGTATACAGGCCAGTAGAGGTGTTTATTACACTGTTTACATACGGCTACCTGAAAAATAATGTCAAAATATAAAATATAGCAGTTTGTTTCAATTTTTGATTGCAATACTAGATATACTGACCGGTGAATGTAAGATCCAGATTCAAATACAAATTAGGCATGTTTTACTACAACTGCAATTCGAGATTCAAACAAATGTTTTAATGGTACTACAAATGTTTCAGCAGAGAATGAAGAAAACACCGAATGATCTTTACGTGCTATATAGATAGAAATAACAGATATCTTACCAATACGAAGTTACTGAAATGTTAGTAATAATTTTAACCGGGGTCGAATCTTTCTCTCTATCTCCTTTTTACTCTCACACATACACGCACACTCATACATGCGCGCGCGCGCACGCATACATAATCACACACATAAAGCACATACACACTCGCTTGCTCGCGAACACACATGCACACACACACACATTCACGCGCCCTCACACACACACACACACACACATTTACGCACGCTCGAAAACAATGTTCCAAACGACAAGATGAAGAAACTGTTCGGTCTGTGTGTTAACGTTTTGGTTTGGGTGTTTGTAAATGAAATGAAAATGAAAGAAAATGGAATAAAATAAATGACTAAGGGACGGTATGGAATTCCTCAAAGCAGGTTTCCAAACAAAGCGGCACTTCACACTGAGGACACTCGTAAACGGTTTTGACGCGTTTTTGACTTTTGGCAGAACACCAGACACATTGTCGGCGTCCCAGGTTAGAATAATGCCGAACAGCCGTGCGCATCTCTTCAGTGATAGAGATGCGTTGTATGAAGTGTCGCTCTGTTAGGCGTTTTTCAGGAAAGTTAGGATGGGATAGGCGTATGCGAGGAACAGTACGTAAGGGAACGTTTTTAAGATGAAGATCCATGATCGCCTCGACAAGATCCAGCCGAAATGAGAGTGAAGATATTGAATTTTGCGTGGATTGCTCCAGCAAAATCCTGGCATTCTGAATAGAGACATTCAGAAGCCGTTTAAACATTTTCCTTGTCCATTTGTTGCATTGTTTTCTTTCGATTAAATACGGTTCAAGCATCTGATCTAAACAATCAACTCCACCCATCCCGTGGTTATAATTCTCAATGAGTTGAAACCTGTGTTGCGGCGGTCGCGCAGTCGGTTTGTAGATTTGGGTCGCGTCGTGAAAAGTCGACAAACAAGTAAGGCGCTTCCTGTCTTGCATGGCAATAATCATGACATCCCCAGACTGTCTTATGACATACTCACCTTCAGAAAGGGGGACTCTCTGAATGACGGCGGGCACATGTTTGCGGTTGGAACGAAGAGTTCCAACGCAATCGGTCCGCCGTCGTTTGAGGAACCTAGCAAGAGCCGGTGAGTTGAACCAATTGTCCATATATAAAACGTGACCCAAATCTAAAACAGGTTGCACGACTTTAATTACTGTCGAAATATTAGTTGGAAGGGTGGAGTTGGTCGTTCGGCGACCTACGTATACAAAAAAAGACCAAAGATACCCGGTTTGGGATTCACATAACTGGTATGTTTTAATCCCGAACCGAGCAGCTTTAGTCTTAATATACTGCTTGAAACCAACCGGGCCTTTCCACAGTGTCAACGACTCGTCGATACAAATATCCTGACGTAATTTGTAATTTGCCTGGAATCTTGTATTCAAGACTTCCAGGACGGGTCCCATGGGGTACAGAACGTTGTCAGGATTGACAGCGTCCCGCGAACCTTTTGCCAGGTGGAATGCCTTATTAAGGTTCCAGTATCGGTTTTCGGAAAACATCCTACTGAATACTCCTGCCCGTAGTACCGACCGCTTAGAAAAGCAGGATTTGATGGTGGGCATTTTAACAATGGCCAACATCATCCAGAACGCTAACAGCATGAGTATTTCGTCCACATTTGTTTCATACCAATTACCCTTAAAACTTTCGCTCTGTATGTTCTGGGCATACCGGTTGGTTTCCTGCACTATATGGGACAATAAGGAATCATCCCAATAGGCACGAAACGCCTCGTATGCGTTATTGACAACGCATGTAGGCCCAGAAGATTCAGGGAGGAAGCTTTCCTTTTGTAAACTCCATCCTTCCATCCCCGTCCAAACAAACTCCTCATTTTCAGAAAATGAGTGTTCAGCATCATCATTCTCTTCAAACAACGTGTTGCCCGGTCTCCTTTCACGCATTCTCCTACGCTCAACCTCCTCAATTACATCTCTCAAAGTCCCGGTCAAGTCTTCATCGTTGGCATAACGCTCAACGAAAGGCTGACCGCGCGACCAGGTAACTGTACCTTCCATTCCTCGCCTTGCTCCTCTGTGACCCCGTCTTCTACGGCCTGCCCTACCTCTGCCTCTTACACTAAAGCCCCTAATGCCCCTGCCGCGGCTGGTGCTGGCGATGGGCTCTAGAGTGGGCACCTGAGGACCACCAAATGGAGCGGGCACTTCAAAACCGCTCAGTGGCTCGCTCCTCCTGGGAGGAGTACAGTAAATGAGAACAGAAAAAAAATAAACCTCCGTCTACACCACCTAAAATGTAGTAAAGTAGACTAAACTTACATAGGGCTGATGGCTCGCAAAAACTGCGCGTGGTCCCGCTCCAACTCGTCGTCATCGTCGCTATCTCTGTATACAATAAGAAAAAATGTAGAATAAAATCCTAACCATGATCACCACCTGGAGCGGGGTACCTAAAAACCACCCAGTGGCTCACCCCTATGAGTAGTGTAAATGAGAATAGAAAAAATACATAACCTGTAATAAAGTAAACTTACAGAGGGCCGATAGTTTGCGTATGCTGCGCGTGGGCCCGCTCCAACTCCTCTTCATCGTCATCGTTATCCCTGTGTACAATAATAAAAGAATTGTAGAATAAAATGCTAATCATGATCGCATAAAAATAACAAAAAATCATGATCGCATAAAAATAACAAAAAATATCAGAATGCTTACACATCGTGAGCGTCAAAAACCTCCGGCAACTCCGGCACTGGGACGAGGGAGCCATCTCTTTGCACCACATACACCTCTCCGCGAACCTGCAATAAAATAGACAATATTTGTAACCACTACAAAATAATCAGAGAAATAATTCTATCTATCTATAACCTCACGCCAGATCCCTTGCGGGGTAGGCAGAGAGTACAGAGTTCCAACAGGTTCTTTCCTTACATACCTCTCTGGCTTCCTCGACTCTCATAGTTCGTCTCATACACGCTAGCCGGTTACGGAGACTCTTGACTTTTCCATCAGATAAGACTCGGTTTATTTGGTCGTGGTAAGATAGTCTAGGTCTTCCCCGGTACCTGCATCCTTCCACTTTCACATTGTATATCTGTTTTGTCATTCTTTCCTCTGGCATTCTTTCTATATGCCCGAACCAACGGAGCATGCCCTTTCTCATCTTTACACCGATACTATCTTTCATACCTACTCGCTGTCTTACTATGCTGTTGCTAATGCGGTCGGTCAGCTTCACTCCGCACATCTTCCGCAGAGCTCGCATTTCTACCGCATTTATCCTACTTTCATTCTACAGAGAAATAATTATATATATTTATTACAAATATTATCTGTTACTCACGTTAAGGTGAGTAGCTTGCGGTTGTAGACTCTCCTCGTCCTGGTCTACCTCGACCTCCTCAAGGATCGACTCATCATCATCAGAATCGCGATCCTCATTGAGGAGGTCAGGGTGTTCTTGAGGTGCCTCTTGGTTAGGTTTCCACATCTAAAAGTTATACGTCAGGGCATTAGAACTTATTTTCAGTGAAGTACCACAACACGATAAATATTAGTACATATTATATTATATCTAGTAGGAGTGCACAGTACATCTCTACCACCTAAGCTTGTAAAATATAGACGTGAATGTGTATGTTATATTTTTTTATCAATCAAATTTCGTTGCCTGAAATACCGTCACGCTTATATTCCCCAAGCGGGGGTGGCAGAGGTGTACTGCGTACACCAACGATACGCCGACGATGATATATACAAGGTGCAAGCTTAATAAACGCAAGACCTGAAAGTAGTTTGTTCTAAATCGGTAACTGAATTGATACCAACATTTTTTTTTTATTTGCAAAAAATGCTTTTACTCCTTCAGTGCGATATAAAAAAATAAACTTATTCTTGATTCAGAGCAATAAGGAGATTTCAAATGCATTTCTAAAACGTATTTCTCAAACCGGACACATAACATGTGCAAGTTTCATTGATAATTGGGGTATAAATGTGCTTAAAAAAAGGGGTAAAACCTATAATTTTTGAAATGAGGTTATTGTTTTGAATTGATGAAGCAATTCTCTAATCGGGGTGTCTGAGGTCTTGCGATTATTATGTTACAGCTTGTATATATATATATGCTATAAAATATCTCACTTATAAGATTATCGATACTTTTATCAATATCAAGTTTGTCATTACTACGCAGCAATAAATATAGGCAGGCAAAAATAAAAAGAAGGATATTATTTTAGTATTATAATGCCATTCATATCACAAACAAATGTTTATTTACAAGTTTCCCATTACAATGAAAATGAAAAAAAACTAATATATTATTATTATTACACATTCTATTCAAATTATATAAAATAACTTACCTGAACGTCCAATACATATTTCTATAACGGAATTATTACATAATTCACTCACCTTCTAATCGAAACATTTTTTTGTATTTTTTCGTAAAAACTGTGGACCCGCGTTTTTTCTAACGAGTTTTGAAAAATGAATGGCCGACGCTCACAGACAATTTATGACAAGTATTATACACCAAAATAAAGAACGTAAACTTCGCCATCTTTCGTCCGAACAAACCGTATTTCTACAAGGTCCACGTGACCTTGTAGACATCATACTAGAATGGACTTTTTAAATCAGTAGTGTCATGAGACAAATTTGTGACTTAGTGAGTATAAGGTCTATGATTATGGCGGAGACAAATTTGTGACTTAGTGAGTTTAAAGTGTAAGAACCTACTTAATTACGTCTATTTATTTTGTTAATATGTATAAAGATACATGTTACCGCTAGAAATAATAGTGATTTTATAATCTCTTACAGAACATTTACCCCAATAAGTGGTAAATGATTTTTAACTAGCAACATAATGCGGGTGGGAATTGCGGTGAGTGCGGGACGTTTGTTGATTTTTTGACTTCACCGCACGTCGTGCAAATACGACAGAACGCGGCTTCTGGATCATTGTTATTCTATGGTTCAAACAAGAACACACGAAGCGGTGTTGCAGCGAATCGTATGAGATGTTTATTGTCATTACGATAGTCGTAGCGTACTGGTGTAAAAAACCATACGTAGAAAATAAATCTTACGCCTTTTTATATTAATATGACTGAAAAAGTGATTGAATTCGTGAAACTGGTTGAAGCGTTCCCTTGTCTATATAATCATTCATTAAGTGAATATGAAGGAAAAATGTAACGGACAAAGCTTGGGCAGGGATATATACAATAAAATTGTGCGTCTCGGGACGCCCGACAGAAGTGATAACTTAAACTAGCGCTGTGGGTTAGAGTGAGATAGGAAGAGCATGCCTTCCGCAGCCGTATGCGTGAGAGAAAGGGAAGCCAAACAGACTGGCGCCGTTACGCGTTACGTTACGAAGCGGTTTACCCTCCCATAAGAAGATTTCACTTCAAAAATCCTCTTCGTCTGAAGAGAAAGTAAGATCATCAATAAATTCACCTAAATCTGGTAACGTTGACGCTATGATTTCAACTGAGATCTTACAAAACGATACGTCTACTCGATGATTTGTTTGTAGAACACTGTAGGTCTCGTACGCGTTGCGTTACAACGATACGACTACGCTTACGACCCTTGTGCGAAGGGGCTAAGTCCCTAGTCGATATACTTCTTCAAGATCATGGAGTACATAAACCCTTTTTTTAGCGATACCTCTTTAAATACTAACCTTTTTACTGTCTTTTCTTATATACTTTTCATCATGGACAACCATATGCTGTTTTAACTTAGCCTTTGAAGTGCATTGTAATGTACAAATAACACATTTATGTATCTCTATTTTGGCTTGCTCCTGTAAAAAATATTTTTATAATTTATTAAATTTATTACCGCTAGAAACTCTTCAAGCCCAACATTAAAATTCGTATTCCTAATAGATTACTGGAATAGATATAGAATAATTTATGGGACAGGTTTATTAAAAACTATAGCTGGCCGTTTTAATTCCCAAAATTTTAGTCACAATTTGTAAAAAAATAAAACAATGTCACGACGTTGACGGACGATTTAGCGCAGTGGTTAAGAGCTTAAGCCGCTGAGCCCACTTTGTCTAATAGTCGCGGGCTCGATTCCCGAACGGGACAAATCTTTGTGGGAGTCACAATTATTTGTCTCGGTCTGGGTATTTCTGCATGTGAATTTTCATGTTTGGAAACGCACCCACGACAGGAATAAATCCTAGTGTGGGGCTTCGTTTTCTTTTTTTTAAAAATCAATATTCCCCAAGCGGGAGAGGCCGAGGTCAGAAATGGACGAAATGTAATCAGATTAATGATTACAATTATTTTGTAATATTCAATCATGATTCAAGAATAATCGCAATTGTTGAAGATTACAAAATGTAATTATAATCGTTAATCATTAATACACCATCACGCCTATATTCCCCAAGCGGGAGTGGTTAATCAATAATCTGATTACATTTTGCCCATCTCTAGCCGAGGTGTAAAATGTACAACCTCATTTCGCCGACGATGTTAGTTCCCAATGCATTAAGGGGAGAGCCTAAATAAACCGGAGAGAAACTTCTCTTGTAAAGGTGTTTTTTTACATTTTAGTATAATGGAAATTTTAATACGCACATGCTTTCGAAAAGACAGAGGTGCGTGCCTGGGTGTGATACCGAGACCTCTGACTTTGCAGTCCAACGGTCTAACACTGCTTAAAAATTAACTATCACTTGCTTTAACGGTGAAGGAAAACATCGTGAGGAAACCTGCATGCCTAAGAGTTTCTCGAATGTGTGTAAAGTTCGCCAACCGGCACTGGGCAAGCGTGGTGGACTACGGCCTAGCCTTCTCAGTTTGATAAGAGGCCCGTGTCCAACAGTGGGACAGTTTCTTAACAGGGCAAATATTATTATTATTTTATTTTATAATAACTTACTGTATGACTTTTAACGTGTCTAAAAAAGTTTGATCTGTCTGTATATCCTTTTCCACAAATGTTACACAATTTAAGTTTCTTGGCAGATCTTTTCTTAGGTTTAATTATCTGAATCTTATGTATTTTAGTCATATGTACGGTCAAACCTCTTGATCTTTTATACTGTTTATCACATAATTTGCAAGCTAAGTTTTCTAAGTCAAATTGTTTCTCTTGTAGTAGTTGATTTGTATCGGGCTCAATAATATTTTCTTTATCTGCATTATTAGACTGATCAATTACTTCATTATTTTGAATCATATCGCCATTTTTATCTTCATCTATATTTTCATTTTTGACACAACTAGCATCGAATTCGCTTGTATTGAAGAATTCTTCCATATTAACTGTGTCTCCTTCAACATTTTTATATTTTTCGATACATTGCCCTACATTTTGATTGTTACTATTGCCGATCGAGTTGAGTTGTGCTCCAAAAAGTATGTTTGTTATAGTCGGGGTTGAGGCACCGGAGACTCCTTGAAAAACTGAAAAATGCAAAAAAAAATCATATTACATTACAGAAAACGTAACACTCTCTGCCTAACTCCCGAGGGCTCTATATTATCACGCTAGGTCCCGACCCAGAGTGATGATCTCTATATCATAGAGTAAGAGAAAGAGGCTAAAATGTTTTTTTTTACTCCACATACTTCAAGAAGTATATTAGAGATATTAGAAGATAGAGTATATTAGACATTTATATTTAGAAATATTATTTTGACTCAATATTTTAGAATCTAGTAAAAATAATATATATAGAATAGCTTAATACACTTTTCCATTCGCTCAAACCAGTTATTATAACATTTATTTCACTCTAAAGTGGGGGTGTTCAAAATGGCTGACTTGAAAGCGTCGACTGCTTCTTCACCGGACTGGAACCTTTGACCACGAAGTCTTTTCTTAATTTTAGGAAATTTAAAGAAATCGTTAGGGCTTAGGTCAGGACTGTATGGAGGATGGTCAAGAATTTCTACTTTTTCCTGCTTCAAATACTCAATCGTTTGACGAGCGCTGTGTGAGCTTGCGTTGTCGTGGTGCAGGATGATGCGTCGCTTTGAGTTAGATTTTCGAAGTTCGGCGATGACTTGTGGTAAACAAACTGTGGTATACTACTCTGCGTTAACAGTTCTACGATCTTCAAGTGCAATAGTCGCAACATGGCCGGTTTTTCCAACGAAAGTGGCCACCATCTTCTTTGAAGTGCTTCGAGAACGAACAACTTTAGTCGTCTTTGGCTCGTCTTGAAAGACCCAGATTGTAGATTGTTGTTTGGAATCAGGATCGTAGGCATAGATCCAAGATTCGTCACCACTGATGATGTCGTAGACGTGACTTGACTCTCCTCGGTTGAACCTTTGCAGAGTTTTCTTACACCATCTGACGCGGGCCGCCTTGTGATCATCGGAAAGCAGATGCGGTATCCAACGGCAAACTAGCTTTCTCACACCAAGCGCTTCATGCAAGATCTTCTAAATGGTTGTCCCTGAGATGCCTAATAGAGCCTCTATCTCTCGATACGTCACATGACGATCTTCGAGAATTAGTTGTCTCACAGCAATGATGTTATCTTCAATGAAGGCGGATTTTGGGCGTCCTTCGCGAGATTTGTCACTAACACTAGTATGTCCACGCTGAAATTCTAAATACCAGCGTTCGACAGTCCGCAGACATGGGGCTTCATCACTGAACACAGATGTTAGCTCTTCAAAACACTGAAGCCGTGTCAGGCCTCTTCTTAAGTTGTAGAAAATTATTGCACGAACATTTTCCTTAGAAAGATTCATTTTCGTACGTAACCTGACAGATTCCAATCGACGCTGTGACTAAACAATAGCATTAATCCTAATACTTTCAACTGTTTTGAGATTCAAAATTTAAACACATTCGAATATAGAACAGTTCCAAATTCAAAATTGCCGGGAAATATGGAAACGACAGAACTTAAAAGGCATGTCTCGTAATATTTAAATACCGATATTATATTATTTTGCTGAGTTGTACAGTAAGGTACCTACAGGATTAATATATTAACTATAATAACGGAATCTATACATTCGTGCTGTTCGCCGTTAAGGAGTTCCCTGGTGTATCTTCAAAGTCCAATACCAATAACATTAAAATAGGACCACCTCAAAACTATACTGAACCCAATGTAAAAAGTAACATCAAAATCGGTTCATAATCAAAAGAGTTATAAAAAAAAGGACGAATTATGAACCTCCTCTTTTTTTGAAGTCGGCAAATATACTGCTTAGTTCTATAGTGGGGCACCTATGGGATTGACGTAATACCCATGAAAATGAAATGAATAATGCTAATTTTAGACTTATATGGTTTTCTCATGGGTGCCATTGTCAGAACTGGACCAAATTGAAATGGGACCACACGGGAAGCACCAGCTTTCAAATAAAAAAAGAATCATTAAAATCGCTTCGCCCAGTCAAAAGGTGTGAGGAAACAAACATAAAAAAAAAAATACAGACGAATTGAGAACCTCGTCCTTTTTTGAAGTCGGTTAAAAAAATCCATAGTCATCTCTAATGCTTTACATTTTCTGGCTCCAACGCAAAACGATAAAGAACTAGTCAATAGAATTTACTTTAAAACAAAAAAATGCCAGTAGCAAAATTCAGTAAAGCAGTTTTTTATTTCATACCGCAATTTTTTTTTTTGAAAATGATAACATATGTTCTTCCACATACATATATCGTTTATTTCAAAACGCGCGCTCAATATATCTATCTACTGTTGTAAAACGCACGAGTCGGCGCTTAGAACGCTCGCATTTTCTACGTGGTCTCGTAAGCGCCGACTCAGCGCTAAACGCTCGACTTCAGCGCTCATTTTTACAACACTATATCTGTCCCTTATTATTTATTTGTAATTGCGTCACTGTCCCTCATCCGGTCAATAAATAGTCTATCGCGGTAGGCCCTCAAGGTAATTAATCAATCAATCAGTTGGCAGTCTGTACTCTCTGCCTACCCAGTTACAACCCGATATTTTGCGAACGCGTCCAATCATAGTAATCCGCTAATCGTTGCGGCCGCCGACTACGAACCCAACTCCCTATCAACCGCTACCGCCGTCCGCGGAATGTTCTCACCGACCCTCCCGATGCCCTTACATCCCTTCTTTCGGATACAGATAGCGCACACAGGATCAGGCGAGGTCGAAGAATCCCTTGCCCGCCGGCCGGTGCAGAGCACCACGGCGAGACACCTAGTATACGCCCTCCCCCATAGCGACTGCCCAAGCCGAGACCGTTCCTCCTTGAGGCGCCCTTGAGCTAGTTGCCCCCTTGCCCTTCTGGCTCGAGCGTAGTGGTTGCACGCTCGCCCTCTTGTCCGGTGAAGCTGTAAAGGCCCCGCGGCCAATAGCGTAGATCATTCACACACACACACACACACACAAAGGTAGAGAAATTAAGCAACGCTTATAATGTAGGCACCATGTTATAAGCTGGGCGATAACAGAAACACTAAAACCTGCAAAGCTAGCACAGGCAGCGCGATAAGATATACATGTCACAAGATATGTATGTCACGGCTTGTCGTTCTAGGCGTGAAATATCCCATTTATCTTGCGTGTTAGCATGCCGTGTCGTGACATTTATGAAAAGTTTTTCAAAAATTGAGTTGTCTTGACCTATAGATTATAGCGAAGACAATTTAGACTTGCGTAAAAGAATATTTTGACTTGCGTACAAAACTATTTGACTAGCGTACAAGACTATTTTAACTAGCGTACAACACTAGTTTGACTAGCGTACAACACTAGTTTGACTAGCGTACAACACTAGTTTGACTAGCGTACAACACTAGTTTGACTAGCGTACAACACTAGTTTGACTAGCGTACAACACTAGTTTGACTAGCGTACAACACTAGTTTGACTAGCGTACAACACTAGTTTGACTAGCGTACAACACTAGTTTGACTAGCGTACAACACTAGTTTGACTAGCGTACAACACTAGTTTGACTAGCGTACAACACTAGTTTGACTAGCGTACAACACTAGTTTGACTAGCGTACAACACTAGTTTGACTAGCGTACAACACTAGTTTGACTAGCGTACAACACTAGTTTGACTAGCGTACAACACTAGTTTGACTAGCGTACAACACTAGTTTGACTTGCGTTTAAGACTATTTTGATTAGCGTAAAACACTATTACTACTACTATTTTGGCTAGCGTACAACACTATTTTGACTTGCGTACAAGACTCGAATCACGGACCGGCAAATATTAATCCCGCGCGAGACGTCTCGCTGCCCACGCCCACGACCGTCTGGGCTTAGTGGCATTCTTTTGCAGAGGCCTATATCCAACAGTGGACTGAAACGGGCTGATGATGATTGTCAGTGCCTGTTATTTGAGCTTTGATTCACACAATCTAGTGAGGTTAAACAGTCGTAACAGCTACACCTTAGCGGTTTGAGTAAAGGCATAAATCAAAATATTTACCTGGTGGCGACACAAGCAAATCGTCCAAACAAAACTCTTTATTCCCTTCATTCTTCAACGCCTGCTCCAAATTTCTATCAATAGTGCACTGTTTGACTGTTTCATCTGCATCATCCTTTAAATCTTCATTGGGAACATAAAAATTCAAAATATTTGGTAAGGTTTCAGCACCATCATCTTTATTATTGTCATTATTCTGTGATATATTAAATTCATCAACTAAAGCATTATCTTCGGTGTATATACTTCGGTGTATACTTTCCTCTTTTATATCTAGCTTGAAATCAAATGCATTGAAATAATTTTGTTGATTTTCATTTTGATCATAATCTTTCTTTGGTGTATATACTTTGTCGTTATTTACTGATCGGGGTGTGGAAAATGGACTGAAACTGTGTAAAAAAGATAATTACATTGACAAAAAAAAATAGCTTTATAGCAAAAACACAACTAAGATATCTTGATTAGTTGAATAGTTCCGACGGGCACTTTCCAGATCCATCTGACACCGGCATCTGAACATGACTGAACATCTGTGTCTAAAGTTATCTTATATCTTATCAAGACAAATCCGACAAGCTCAAACATGGCAGGGTTGAGGATATTGAGTGGTAGGGTGGTTCCATAACCCACCTTTTGACTTCATGATTAGACCCTGAACACTGGTTGTATAGTAATTGTTAATACCAATCTAACAATTTAAACAGTTACACAAATAATTGAAAAAAGTAGAGAATACAATAAGACTATCTACCTATGCTTCATTGACTATACAAAAGCTTTCGACTCCTTAGAATTTAACGCTATCTGGAAAGCATTACTACACCAGGGAATAGACAGTAAATATGTAGAGCTACTATACAGCATTTATTCAAAAAGTGTAGCTAAAATAAAATTAGTAAAGGTAGGGCCACAATTTCCAATAATGAAAGGTGTCAGGCAGGGAGATCCACTTTCACCCAAAATATTTTCAGCGGTATTGGAAATGGTTTTCAGGAATTTGGATTGGGAAGACAAAGGTCTAAAAATAAACGGCGAATACCTCAGTCACCTACGATTTACCGACGATATTGTAGTGTTTGCTGAGAACCCCGCAGAGTTAGAGAACACACTGAATGAATTGACCAGCAAAAGCAAGAAAGTCGGCTTATCATTGAATGCCTCAAAGACCAAAATACTAACAAATGGTGAATTGTACAATATAAATGTAGATGGTCAATCCATAGAATATGTCAAAGAATATATTTATCTGGGCCAACTAATCTCATTTGAAGATCTTACAGAAAGGGAAATTAATAGAAGAATAGCTATTGCATGGAAATAATACTGAAAGCATAAAGGGATAATGAAAAACAAAGATATTAATATTAAATTAAAAGTAAAACTTTACGAAACCGCTATTCTTCCATGTCTAACATACGGATGTCAAACGTGGGCGCTCAGGAAAAAAGACGAAATTAAACTTAATGTACAACAGAGGAAGATGGAGAGGAGCATGTTGGGCATACAGCTCTCGGATAGGGAAAGCAACGACGAAATTAGAAAAAGAACAAAAATGACAGACGTTGTCAAAAGGATTCGCCATTTGAAATGACAATGGGCGGGTGAAAGTTATCTTATATCTTATCAAGACAAATCCGACAAGCTCAAACATGGCAGGGTTGAAGATATTGAGTGGTAGGGTGGTTCCATAACCCACCTTTCGACTTCATGATTAGACCCTGAACACTGTCTGGTTGTATAGTACTTGTTAATACCAATCTAACAAGCCTAAACTAAACCTACTAAGCCTAAACTGGGTCTGTCCAAGAGCGTGCTCGTCGCGACCCCTGCCAGTCATTATGGCTGCAATCTTGGACCGAAGACGTACCGCAGTGCGGGCTAGGGCGTCCCCCCGAGGCGACGCGTACCGGCCCGCCCCCGTCGGTACGAATATAGGTGGAAGCGGCGATGGGGGCCGCCACCCATCACGCCGGGCCCGAACTGGCGAGTCGTGGGGTGCAGAGTTCTCTGTACTCTCTGCCTACCCCGCAAGGGATCTGGCGTGAGGTTATAGATAGAACAAGCCTAAACACGAGAGGATAACATTGTATAATTCACATATTCCTGTGGCCAACTACAGACTGCATATTCAGGCTTGCTCCTGGTACCATATTATTGCACTGTTACCAAACTTAAACATGCCATGCTAAATTTCAGCTCAATCGGATACCCACAAGTACTTGTAAAATGGATCACAAGATTTGAACCGTAAAGAAAAATAGACAGACAGACAGAAGAACAGTGCAAGGTAAGTAAAAGTTTGTAAAAATATAGAAGCTAAATGGCATGTAGTCTATATAAATTTGAAGTAGTGACATAAGTCGAAAGTTGTTTTATTTGAGGAAATTTCGATTTGAAGGCTTGAGCTTTGAAGTATAATCACAACCAAGCTATTATTTTATATCATTACAATATAGTTCTAGAAAGGAGTTTTCTGGTGTCAAACTTTTTTTTTTAATCTTGTTTATTTAGAGGCTTTTACCCTACAAGGTATGTCAGCCCCATCATACCCTAATCTAATATATATAACACTATTACACAAACAACTGAAGTTATTGTGATGGAGAAAGAGGTAATGCTGCGTATCGTACCATATCATAAAGATATTTTTGTACCACATACGTCGCAATCAGGCGATTCGACTTTTTTCACCAGATATCCAAACTTTCTAGATGGAAAGTGACCAGAACGTAATCTATGTGCCATAACAACGCATGATCTGCTTATTTTACCAATAAACCATGGGACCCGCGGAAGGTGTCAAACTTGTCATTACACACCACCCTAGCACATTTATTTATTTATTTGGTATATCAACAACACATATGGAATATTGAGTGAATTATAATGATGTAAATGGATGTAGCGGGAATAAATCTTACCTAAAATCCAGCCTAAAATCCGTATCAATAGACACATCATCTTGTAGCCAATGAGAGTCTAAAGAATCATCTAACACATCTGCCTCCTCTTCGATGACCTCGCGGATTATCCGCGCTTCCGTGTCTGGCATCTCTTCGCCTTGCAAGATGTCTGTCATAAAGTTTCGTATGCTAGTACACGTTGACTCTGAAAAGGTAATTCATAAACTCTTTTTAAATTAGTTCATATGAAACACGCATAATTATGAGCATAGATCCACCTCTCTACTAAAAACATAACATTATTTTTCAAAATGTAAACCCACACTAGGGTTTATTCCTGTATCGTGAGTGCATTTACGAACATGAAAATTCACATACACAAATACCCAGATCGGTACAAATAATTGTGGAACACACAAAGATTTGTCCCGTGCGGGACTCGAACCCGCAACTATTAGACACAGTGGGCGGAGCGGCTTAAGCTTTTAACCATTGACTTAAATCGTCAACTATAAAGATATGGTACATATGCTTGCATGCAATGTAGTATGCAATATTATACAAGTAAGTGGAAACACTCAGCCAAACTACACTTTGACATTAGAACCACTGAGTATTATGCACATAATAACATTCCCTGCCCACTGGTGCCAACCAATACAGCAAGACACTTATTATATGCCATCCATAAAAGCGACAGCCCAAGCCGAAATCATTCCTCCTGGAGGAGCCCTTGTGCTGTTACCTCCACACATCCCTAGCAGGCCAAACTATAAAGGTCCAATGACCATACAACCTGAGCAACATCCTAAGGAATGTGATAATAACTAAAACTGTGTTAAAATCTTAATGTTATTGACTTATTATGAAACAAATTTTACCATTATCATCATCTCTACACTTCTGATTTGCCGGTGTGCTATTGCCACTCATTAATGGGAGTCTGAAATATGATAATAGGTTAAAAATGTAGAGAAAAATACATGTATCATTCAAATTCTTGTTTAAATCCATGATATCTTTATGTATGTCTATAAAATCTATGTGAGACTAGATATTACTACCACCTTGTAGGTGTTAAAACCAAGAAAGGATTATGTAACTAGAAATGGGTTAGTATGTAAGAAGGAGAATGAAAGTAGGATAAATGCGGTGGAAATGCGAGCTCTATGGAAGATGTGCGGAGTGAAGCTGACCGACCGTATTCGCAACAGCATAGTAAGAAAGCGAATAAGTATGAAAGATAGTATTGGTGTAAACATGAGAAAGGGTATGCTCCGTAGGTTTAGGCATATAGAAAGAATGTCCGAAGAAAGAATGACAAAACTGATATACAATGCGAAAGTGGAAGGATGTAGGTACCGGGGAAGACCTAGTCTTTCTTACCATGACCAAATAGACCGGATCTTATCTGAAGGACAAGTCAGGAGTCTCCGTAACCGGCGAGCGTGTATGAGACGAACTATGAGAGTGGAGGAAGCCAGAGAGGTATGTAAGGAAAGAACCTGTTGGAACTCTATACTCTCTGCCTACCCCGTAAGGAATCTGGCGTGATGATATAAATAGAGATAGATGGAAATGGGTTAGTCACTATCTCACCCGGCAAATCTCGTCCCACATGGGTCAGTTGGTTAAACTTCATATTATTAAATTAATTCTTGCCTCAACTGAACCCCGTGAAGTTTTTTTGAGAATAGCTATGCGGGTTGAGATGGTGAAATTTAAAATAAGTTACTTTTTACTTTCATCAACTCGGCATAAGTGAGATAATTGAGCGGGCACATTCACCTGATATTAAATCGCTTGAAGTGTTTTTATCTGACTGTATCTGACGAAAAATAAGAGTAAATATATAAAATAAATCTATTTTAAATTTCACCATCTCAACTCGCATAGGTTTTCACAAAAAACCTTAGCAGGTTCAGTTGAGGAAAGAATTAATTTAATAATATGATGTTTAACCATCTGACCTACGTGGGACAAGATTTGTCTGGTGAGATAGTGACTAATCCCTAGAAACCATACTATTATATTAAAATTAATGCAGGTGAATTATGGAAGGGGTTTGTTTAAAAAAAAAACATAATTTTAAAGACTTCACCTGAATGTTAGTGTGTCATCATTATTTTTGAGATATGTGGTAAAGTCAACACTATCACCAGCATTCTTCAATGCAAGATAGTTCTTAAATCTCTTGTCCGATGTTCTGCATAGCTTCTTGAACTTACAGGCCAGCTTCATGTTGAGGTAACATTGTTTACATAATTGAAATATTAATGCGTCATTTCTTTTCACCTGAAAATACAATAAGATGTTTTTGTATTAAAGGGGATGGGCAATGGCCTTCTCAAAAATCGAAGTGAGAGACATTAGGTCATATGCCATCATGCCAACCCAGTGTGGATTGGTGGAGGCAGGTGTGTGTGTTTGAGTGATATATGCTGTTGGCCGTGAGGCCTTTACAGCTTCACCGGACTTAAGGGCGAGCATGCAACCACTACGCTCGAGCCAGAGGGCAAGGGGCGACTTACTCGAGGGTGCCTCAAAGAGGAACGGCCTCGGTTTGGACAGTCGCTACAGGGGGAGGGGGTGTAATTAGTGCACCGGTCGGCGGGCTAGGGGATCTACGAGTTCGTCGTCATCGTCCGTATCCGGAGCGGAAAGAAGCGATGCCAAGCATCGGAGGGATCGGTGAGAACATGTCGCGGCCGGCGGTAGCGGCAGGGGTCGGGTTCGTAGTCGGTGGCGGCTACGATTAGCGGATTTGCATGAGAAGATGCGTTCGCGAAGTGTCTTTTTAATATAGGCGCGAATAGATTCGAGACCGAGATCGGAGTGGAGTGTGGAGGCAGGTTTGTGGCCACCTGCTGTTGGGACTTGTCAAGCAACCTATAAGTCTTCCAATGTGGTTTCATGACTGCCACATTAAGTCCTTCTGAAGCACAGAGACCATCGAATATGAAAATAATAATAATATAATAATTCTTTATTGGCATAAAATATCATGGTACAGTTTAAAGTTAGGCCCTGACCCCAGAGCTAGGTATACAATACCTGTGTTTCAGGGGTCAGTGTCGTCTTCCTTATTAGATGAATCTAAAATTTTATGCGTATTTTATAGTTACATGCAGCAAAAAACAAAAAAAAAATTAAATAAATAAAATTATAACAATCATGGATTAAAATAATATTTGAAAAGTATAGCTATATGACAATCACAATTTTATAATTGTGTGGTAATGTGTGTGTGTGTGTGTGTGTGTGTGTGTGTGTGTGTGTGTGTGTGTGTGTGTGTGTGTGTGTGTGTGTGTGTGTGTGTGTGTGTGTGTGTGTGTGTGTGTGTGTGTGTGTGTGTGTGTGTGTGTGTGTGTGTGTGTGTGTGTGTGTGTGTGTGTGTGTGTGTGTGTGTGTGTGTGTGTGTGTGTGTGTGTGTGTGTGTGTGTGTGTGTGTGTGTGTGTGTGTGTGTGTGTGTGTGTGTGTGTGTGTGTGTGTGTGTGTGTGTGTGTGTGTGTGTGTGTGTGTGTGTGTGTGTGTGTGTGTGTGTGTGTGTGTGTGTGTGTGTGTGTGTGTGTGTGTGTGTGTGTGTGTGTGTGTGTGTGTGTGTGTGTGTGTGTGTGTGTGTGTGTGTGTGTGTGTGTGTGTGTGTGTGTGTGTGTGTGTGTGTGTGTGTGTGTGTGTGTGTGTGTGTGTGTGTGTGTGTGTGTGTGTGTGTGTGTGTGTGTGTGTGTGTGTGTGTGTGTGTGTGTGTGTGTGTGTGTGTGTGTGTGTGTGTGTGTGTGTGTGTGTGTGTGTGTGTGTGTGTGTGTGTGTGTGTGTGTGTGTGTGTGTGTGTGTGTGTGTGTGTGTGTGTGTGTGTGTGTGTGTGTGTGTGTGTGTGTGTGTGTGTGTGTGTGTGTGTGTGTGTGTGTGTGTGTGTGTGTGTGTGTGTGTGTGTGTGTGTGTGTGTGTGTGTGTGTGTGTGTGTGTGTGTGTGTGTGTGTGTGTGTGTGTGTGTGTGTGTGTGTGTGTGTGTGTGTGTGTGTGTGTGTGTGTGTGTGTGTGTGTGTGTGTGTGTGTGTGTGTGTGTGTGTGTGTGTGTGTGTGTGTGTGTGTGTGTGTGTGTGTGTGTGTGTGTGTGTGTGTGTGTGTGTGTGTGTGTGTGTGTGTGTGTGTGTGTGTGTGTGTGTGTGTGTGTGTGTGTGTGTGTGTGTGTGTGTGTGTGTGTGTGTGTGTGTGTGTGTGTGTGTGTGTGTGTGTGTGTGTGTGTGTGTGTGTGTGTGTGTGTGTGTGTGTGTGTGTGTGTGTGTGTGTGTGTGTGTGTGTGTGTGTGTGTGTGTGTGTGTGTGTGTGTGTGTGTGTGTGTGTGTGTGTGTGTGTGTGTGTGTGTGTGTGCGTGTGCGTGCGTGTGCGTGCGTGTGCGTGCGTGTGCGTGCGTGTGCGTGCGTGTGCGTGCGTGTGCGTGCGTGTGCGTGCGTGTGCGTGCGTGTGCGTGCGTGTGCGTGCGTGTGCGCGCGTGTGCGCGCGTGTGCGCGCGTGTGCGCGCGTGTGCGCGCGTGTGCGCGCGTGTGTGCGCGTGTGTGCGCGTGCGTGCGTGCGTGCGTGCGTGCGTGCGTGCGTGCGTGCGTGCGTGCGTGCGTGCGTGCGTGCGTGCGTGCGTGCGTGCGTGCGTGCGTGCGTGCGTGCGTGCGTGCGTGCGTGCGTGCGTGCGTGCGTGCGTGCGTGCGTGCGTGCGTGCGTGCGTGCGTGCGTGCGTGCGTGCGTGCGTGCGTGCGTGCGTGCGTGCGTGCGTGCGTGCGTGCGTGCGTGCGTGCGTGCGTGCGTGCGTGCGTGCGTGCGTGCGTGCGTGCGTGCGTGCGTGCGTGCGTGCGTGCGTGCGTGCGTGCGTGCGTGCGTGCGTGCGTGCGTGCGTGCGTGCGTGCGTGCGTGCGTGCGTGCGTGCGTGCGTGCGTGCGTGCGTGCGTGCGTGCGTGCGTGCGTGCGTGTGTGCGTGTGTGCGTGTGTGCGTGTGTGCGTGTGTGTGTGTGTGTGTGTGTGTGTGTGTGTGTGTGTGTGTGTGTGTGTGTGTGTGTGTGTGTGTGTGTGACATTGATTTACAATCATTTTAATAAATTCTCCGTTTCGTCGTAGTTCTGTGTTTGTAACCAAATCTTTACTGTACGTTTTACGTCGTGAGATATACGAGGATTAATACGAAGGGTCTTATTTAACTTATTGTACAGACGAACAGCAAGGCAAATATATTGACGCCCAGCAGCCGCTGTGTGGCAACGTAGAGGAAGGCAGACATTACCAATTTTACGCTTATGAGTCTTGTTTTTATTATATGGTGTGATACGGTGTTGTTTAATGACAACCTGCAGAATATAAGTTTGCCTTACAGTAAGTACTTCACACTTCTGGTATAAGGTTACTGTTGGATATATAAAGGGTCTGAAAGTCATGACCTTTAGTAAGGATCTTTGAGCTCTTTCAAGGCATATCATATGAGTTTTGCAAGCACCACCCCAAACTACAATACAGTACGTTATAACTGAGTGCACAAGTGCATAGTATACTATGCGTATTAATTTAAAATCAGCTACGTGTCTTAGCTTTTTAAACACCCATACAAGTTTCCTGATGCGTGTGCAGGTTAGGTCTATGTGTTGGCGCCAACTAAGCTTTTCATCAACTAGCACGCCAAGGTACTTGACATGAGTAGCTTTATTTATAGTCGAACAAGAGCAGATTGTGGTAGTTGTAGGTGAGTTGCATGTATGTAATTTAATATTATTTATGATTATGGTATTAATTTTTGAAACATAGAATTGAATGAATGTCGATTTTGAAATATTCAGAGTAAGAAGGTTAACTCTAAGCCATACTTTATGTAAGCCTATTTCGGCGTTACGTCGAACATCATCCCAAGTATCCCCATGGAAGACCAGTGCCGTATCATCAGCATAGGTAAAGATTTTACCGTTTATAAAAGACTGTTGGCAGAGGTCATTTATGTAGACTAGGAAGAGGCTGGGGCCAAGGATACCACCCTGCGGTACACCGTAGGTCACTCTAGCATCTGAGCTGCAGTAGTCTTTAATTTTCACTCTTTGTGTGCGGTCATAGAGAAAGTCTTTAAAAATATTTAGAGCATTGCCGCGAACACCAACATTATTAAGCTTGTTCACGAGAGTGGGAATCGACACGGTGTCAAAAGCCTTGGCCAGGTCGAGAAAAATACCAATGCATTTTTGTTTTGCATTTAATTTTACAGTTACATAATCTATCAGTCGAGTGATAGCATCCTCAGTACTTTTTCCCGACCTGAAACCAAATTGAGCACCAGACAGTACTTTATTATGTTCTAAAAAGTTAAGGAGTCTAATGTTAAGCACTTTTTCAAAAATTTTTGATAATGTAGAAAGAACAGAAATTGGCCGGTAGTTTCTAACATCGTCCCTTGCTCCACCCTTGTGAACAGGAGTGATGACAGACTTTTTAAACACTTCAGGGAAAACGCCTTGTTTTAAACAGATCTCAATAAGTTTTTTCAGATTGGGAACTATAACGTGTTTAGCTAATTTAAGTAATTTCGCTGAGATAGAGTCCCATCCTACAGCGCAATCATTGTTCAGGTTCATTAAAAGTGATTCAACTTCGGCTTCATCTGGAGGAAGCAAAACTATTGAATTAAGAGTGTGGGGTACATCAAACTCAATAGTCTGTTCCGATTTGTGCAATGTTATCTGCGAGCTCTTTACCTATGTTAGCAAAGTATAGATTTATATCATCTACTGCCTGTAATCCACTTTCTGTTGCTTGAAGTAGTTCGTCAGCAGCAGTTCTTTGTTTTTCAGTATTAGTAATAAGTTGTTACAGAAGTTGCGATATCTTTTGTATGTTAATTCAAGAGTTTGATTTAGTGGATGTTTTGATACATTTCTGTGGAGTTTATCTCTGTGGCGAATACATCGCAACAGGCCAGGTGTAAGCCAAGGCTTGAGTAATCTTTTCCTACATGGTTTTATAACTACTTTGGAGTATAGTTTTAATGCTGTAACAATTGTTTCAACAAAACGTGTTGCTAAAGAATTTGCGTTCCCATCACTGTTCAAAAATGAAAAATCCACTCTCTCTAGGTGTTTGATAACAGCCTCATAGTTAGTAGAGCTGTGAAAATTTACGCTAATTTTATTCTGCTTCGGGCAACTTAAGCACAATAAAACTGAATTATGGTCAGTTACTGTAGAGGTTATCACAAAAACTGAAGCAGAGTAGCGTGTATTCAGCATGATATGATCCAAACAGCTTTGTAAGCTTGTGGGATATACGTGTGCTGGGAGTAGCTCTAGTTCCGCCGTCAAATTTAGATAGGAAGCGCTATTTCTATCAGTACTGTTTGGTTTAATGTCAATATTTACATCACCTGCAATAACGTAATTTTTAGTTTTTATTATACGCATGATATTGTCTAGTGAGTTTAAAAAGCTATTTGTGCAGTATATAGAGGGAGACCTGTATACAGTTAGTATGCAAATATCTGGGTAAATATTTACCAATAGAAATTCAGCCCCAATTTGCGCCGGCTCTTCGACTGTGCACCTAATATGTTTCTTTGTATATATTACGATACCCCCATTTTGGTTTAAACGCGTTTTAGTATAATACGTATTATAGGTCTCAAGAGTGGGAATAGGTTTGCAATCATTCAACCAGCATTCTGTCAATATGATAATGTCAATTTCAAAAGATATTCTAGCTAATTGTGCTTGAAAACCATCGAAGTTTTTGTATATACTACGTATATTTTGGGATATCATTTTCAAAGCCATCGATGAGCTGCTTATTACTTTGTTACACGTTTCGAAGTCGCAGCAATAGCTTTTAGCCACAGAGATTGTATCGACATCGGGAAAAGGATCATTAACCATTGGAATTATTATAAATAACCATGTCACAAATAATTGTTTCACATATAAAAATTTGGTTATGGAGAAACATAAGTACCGATTTTATCGTAATTGGATTGTTTAACTGAATTCTATAGAATTTTGATTTTAAATAGTAGCATATAAATGATATATAAAGGTTTGTGGGTGTAAGTGTCATACGAGAGAAGTATTGTGTGTGATGTGTGAGTAATGTAGTATAGTTATTCGTTTGACGATTGTATACATATAATAGAAACAAAAATAACCTAACGCAATTAAAGGTAACATTCATTTTGCAAGACATGTCGGCTAGTCATTCACTGTGTCCGAGTTTATTGATGTCAGCTTCTTCCTTAATAGGTATTAATTTTTCTCCTTCATTTTTTCTCAGAAAAACTTTTCCGTTTGACGTCCAGCAAAACTTGTAGTTATTGTCTTTAGCAAACATTCTTGCTTGGTAGAATAATCTTTGAGCTTTCGGTGTCAGATTTTCTGCCACGTATATTGGTTTTGCTGGGCCAGGAATTTTAATGTGTGTTGTATTTAGTTTATTATTTTTGTTCTTCTTATTAAACTGTCGGGTCCTTCTAACGATTTCGTCTTTGGTCTTAGTCCTGGCGAAGTCGACTATGATCGTTGATACTCCTTCTTTTTTGTTAAAACGGAATATCCTGCTCCTGTAGAGAAATTTCTAGAATATTGGCAGTTTCAGTCACAAGTTTGCATAGGTCATCCTTGGATTCGCCTTGTTTCTTGGGGATGTTTCTGATTTCCACCTTAGTCTGATTCCACTTTCGCTCCAGACTTTCAACTCTATCCTCAAGTTGGTTAATATAGGCACGATCTAATTTTCTTTCAGCTTCAAGCTTTTCTACTCTCAGGACCATGTCGTCATATTGTTTGGAAATAAATCCAATGGTAGACTTGATTTCAACGTTATGCGTAATAATTTCAGATAGAGACGCTTGGAGAGACTCGAATTTGTTATCTGTTTTCGCTGTGTGTAATTTCAGAAAATCCATGAAACTATTGTAGTCATCGTCATCCCGTTTTCTTTTGCGCATTTTGATATTTTCAGTATCATAAGATGTTAAATTGGGGGTAGACCCAGCGCATGAGATAGTACTTGTGCTCGGGGCTAGTTGCGCCATATTTGAATCAGATGTCTTTAATGGGGTGCGTTTTAACGGCATATTATTAAAAACGGCAACAACTGTATACAAAGATATTGTGTGCTCAAAGGTATTTGTATCTATATAGTATTTAAAATACCAAAACGAGTCCAATATAAATATCCAAGGAGTAAAAATTTCCAAAAAATATATATAAGAAAAAAAAAAAAAAAAAAAAAAATGCTACAAATGATTACCCATCTCATACCAACCGAGTCAAACGCTGCTTTGGTAATAGTTAGGAACACCGCGGTCACACCACGCTACGGCGAGTGTGAAAGTTAGACAATCGTTTTATTTATTATTAAACGGCTACTTAGCCTGGAGTTAAAGCAAGCGTCATGTTTACCTGCAAGCCGGTGGAATACACAAACAACCTTCTGTTCTTCTCAGTATATTGAAGCAGATCATTTTGCTCTTCGTACTTTATCAAGCATCCTCTACAGAATCCGTCCATTCTTTATAAGGTTCATCAAAGAAGTTGGAGTTACTTGTTTAACCTCTACTGTATTTATTATTGTAATTTCCAAACCATTTAAACTCGGTTGGTCCCACAGACCAGCCAAGAGTCAGACTAGGCTTTTTTTATGTTTATGGCATCACCACAGAGCAGTAAAAGCATAAGACTAACGATAGGCGATTATTACTAAAAACAATCAAATTATTCGATGTTCCGTTTATTTGAATACAATCGAGCGATAATCATAATTCTTCGATTGTTGGTCGATTGTTAAATTGTTACTCAGCGTTTCGACCGCGCACGCGTACCTTTAGTAACAAGTACGCAATCGATACACGAATCGAACGCACCGTCTATTGTTTTGGCATCGTTCAATAGATTTGAATCGGGACTTGTTATTTTATGAATTATACTTATTTACTATTAGTAAATTATACTGTAATTTGTGGTAATCACTCATAACGCCAGATCTCCTGCAAGGTAGATTTAGTGATTATAACTACGTTAGATTTGTTGATATTATTCTATAATTCAGTCGATATTTTTAACTTAACCCTTTATCGACATGACCTTCACTGACATCAATTACTGATCAACTAAAAATTGTTGCGAAAAGTTCCCCCTGTGTCAATTGTACCCTGCGCGTTAGCAACGCACCGTCGATTCTCATTCGTTCGTCGATTGTTATTCGATTGTATTTTTGTGAGGATGAATGGATCGACAATCGAATGTGTGCAACTACAATTGTCGATTCATTCGATAGCTTTTTTCGTAACAATTGCCTATCGCTAAGTCACAGATTGGGTTGGTCATTGTGATACGCAATAGACCTGCATGCAGTAGTGATGTGTCATCGATTCCCTAAATCGAGATAACTCGAGTTGCACTTAACTCAAATTAACTCGAGTCGGATTCTCTCTCTGCAAACTCGGGTTTGCAGGGCTGGCAGTACATAAACGTATCAAGCGAGAGAGCAATCCGTTCGTTGTGTGTGGGGGAATATACTCCCCCCATAGTACATCAACCGAATGCCATGAAGTTTTTCGATCATATTTAACTATATTTACTGCTAATGATTCACTGGCCACAAATATCACAATATTGCAGATTTGAGGTTATCTTTGCATAAGCGGTTGTAATTGTTCGTTTTTCTTGTTATTAAGTACTGTTTTAAAAATATTACGATCAGATCAGATCATTGTTTATCCTGATAACTCGAGTTGCATAATTCGAGTTCCATTCGAATTATGTGAACTTTAACTCGAGTTACGTCGTGTTGTGTTTTTTCCAAGTTGGCAAATCTCTACTGTTTTGTCAATTACATTCCTAGGTATATAAAATCGATTACCCGATAAATAAACTTGGTCGAATCAAATAATCAATTTATTAGATCGATCTGAAACATTAGTGAATCTATTCCGAAAGGCATCGCATCTGATTGAGACACGTTTCAGTAATAAAAAAATGGTAATCACCATATCGATAATAAGGATTGATTATTTAAATCGCAATGTACATATTTTTAATAAAAGTATTATGTACTCATTATAAGATTTTAAATTGTCTCTAAATTGGTGTAAAGAGAGAAATTCAAAAATATATATATTAAAATTTGTTGTGGCACATTCATTGAAATCGATATCGAATCGGTGAATTGAGCTCGATCTTTTAATCCACGATGTAATCGAGTATCAATCATTCATTTTTAATAATGAATTAGCGTGCCTTATAATTTAAAATCAACTATTCAATAAATCGATTTTTAAGGAAATACGAATTTATGGAATAAAATGAACATCGGGAGTTTTGGCGGGAAGCCGAAGAGTGATGTTGTCAATTTGTTTTAATTTCCAATACTTGTGGTATTTCGACTAATATTGTGTAATGTTGGTGGAATATTAACCATTATGTGTTCTTATATGTGCGTGAGTGAAGGTAATTGTAACAGAGTGATAAAACATTTATGATAATGTATTGACATGCCTTATAAATTTAGAATAAACTATTCAATAAATTGATATTTTATGGAAATATGAATTTATGGAATAAAATAAACATTATAAGCAACTTCAAACTTGATTGCTTGCAATCAATTTTGAGTTACAACTTAATTCTGTAATCTTAGTGGACATATTGTTTTAAAACATCGATGTTTTCATTTTTTACATCGAACATAATTGAATAAGCATCCCTAGTATGAGTCAACGAACTGTCAAGTAACCAAATAAACAATCTTTACGGCGCAACACAATTGAATTGAATATCGAAAAACGTTCTAATAATGGAGACTACCGATTCGCAAGTAAATGTAAATGTTAAACCAACAAGAGTTATCCATTTCAGTGATGGAGTTGTTGAAGAAATTGAAGAAGAAAAAGTCGAGGAAGCAACTTGTGCCTTTGAAGAACCCACTGTTGACCCAGTGAGTAATAAATGTTATTATTGTTCTTTGTATTTGAAGTTGGTTCGAAGTAGGTAAAGTAACCTTGGAAAACGTGTAAATGGAATCTTAGTTATTTTTAACGGTGACGATAAGCCGAGTTATGTACGATAAAACGTAAACTATCCTGTTTATTATACGTTTAGTGGGTAATTTTATTACTTTTATACTAATAACGTAACGTTTTTCCTATTAGATAATTGTAAGAGCTATTTTCAAGTCTGTATCTTCGGTAGAATAATATATCGCTTCTAGAATATTACGAAAAATTCGATTTAAAAAAATATATGAAAGAATCGCATATAAAATTTAAAAAAAACTTCCCACACGCCTTGCATATTACAAGCAACAAGAGACAATTAAAAGAACATTACAACAACTAAGCCGTTGGTCCCGGTTACCACTTAATGTGGTAGTCGTTAAGCAGAGTTGGAAGCCTTAAAGGCGGCTTGATAAGTTCCAACAGCAGGTGGCCACAAACCTGCCTCCACCAATCCGCACTGGGTCTGCGTGGTGGAGTATGACCTAATCTCTCTCACCTCGATTTGTGAGAGAAGGCCTTTGCCCAGCAGTGAGCAGTATAGGCTGATATTATTATATGTCAAAAGATAATTTTAATATTTCAGAAAACCTTATCATGGGGACCATGGTTTTCGCATTATGCCTGGAAGTCTGGCACATCAGTGCTCAACGCAGTTGATTATGCCGGGGAATCGTTAGCGAGTCTCTTCGGTATAACTACACCGAAATATCAGATAGAAATAGATGAATATGAGAGGGTTCAAGAAGAGAAAAAGAAGATGGAAGCAGATGCTGTGGGTTGGGTGCCAAAGGATGGAGGTGGAGATATACCTTTAGTATTAAATGAGCCTGGTAGAGAGTTACCGAAGCCTGCAGATGTGTAACACAAAACAACAATTTTGAAACAAAACCATTAAAGTCTACTACTATATCATCACCAAGTTAGTTAAAGATTTTTTGATGTGTAACATCTTTCTTCTTGGTTGCTGGATGTAGGAGTAATTTTGGAATAGGCATGGAAATGTGTTACAGGAAACTGGGGCTGCACGCTATTTGATTTGATTAATGAGCGCGCGTGGTGGAGCCGGGGAAGCGCGCGCTATTTGATTTGACCAATGAGCGCGCGCGGTGGAACCGGGGAAGCGCGCGCTATTTTATTTGGCCAAAGAGCGCGCGCGGTGCAACCTGGGAAGCGCGCGCTATTTTTCATCTCAATTTCATAGTAGGATAACATGACAGATGTTACACATCATATGCGACTACTGTAAGCCTCGCTTGTTCTTTTTTGTTTACATATGTAGTCATTCTGTTATAAAGGTCTGCTTAATTATTTTTTTTCTATCTATCTATATCATCACGCCCGATCCCTTGCGGCGTAGCCAGAGAGCACAGAGTTCCAACAGGTTCTTCCCTTACATACCTTCCTCCACTCTCGTAGTTCATCTCATACGCTTGTCAGTTACGTATGTTACATTATTAAAACATGATTAAAAATATTCTCTGTATCAGGCAGGCAATAAAATAAAAAAAGGCCAGTTTGTTTTTTTCTCTCTCACTCTCTCTCTCTATCATCATTCAGGAAGGTTCCAACAGGAGCTGGCTCGAGTTTTGTTTATATATAATAAGAAATTTTGTAGATCTGTTTAACAAAACATATTGCCATATTAGTTAGGAGATGTCGGAAAAAATGTACATGGCTAACATTATAAGCAGAATACATAATAATAGGTGTGTTTATGATATTAACACAATAACATTTTGATACAAGACTTGTGACATAATATTATGCTATCACAAGGCCTGTTCCAATATATAAGTCAAGGATAGAATTGCTTAGGCCCACTTTCACAAACCAAGGTTACCATTACCTATTGGTTAGCTTGAGATTTCCTTTAACTTCAACACAGCCTTCAGGAAATTTAACATTATAACCCTGGTTCATCGAAGTGGGCTTTACTGTTAGTAATATTTTGACAGATTTTTCATATAAAATACTAGCGGCCCTCTCGGCTTCGCACGGATGGACATTATTGAAGGTTTAGTAGAGATCCCTAATTTTTTCTAGTAATAATTATAGCCTATATTACTTAGGGATAATGTAGCATTCTAATGGTGAAAGAAATTTTTAAATCGGTCCAGTAATTTTTGTGTTTATTCCTTACAAACATACAAAAATACATATCTTTCCTCTTTATAATATTAGTGTAGTCAAAATTCTACTGGCAAATCTATCCCTTACTTAAATATTGAAATTGTTTTCAATATTTAACTTTAGAGGTATAACCTGATAAGATTAGTGTCAACTTATTTAACTTAATTAACTGAATGTTGTTATAATATTAATTTTTATATTGATTATGTTAACATTTTTCTCAATACTTCATAGAACTTATTTATGCTAATTGTTATTTGAATTATTTATTGAGTTATTATAAATGTAAATTATAACAGTACGTACATATTATGATAAATAGAATATAAGTATTTTTTTACTTCTAAATAAATTCCTATGAGTAAGAATATTCTATCTATCTATCTATAACCTCACGCCAGATCCCTTGCGGGGTAGGCAGAGAGTACAGAGTTCCAACAGGTTCTTTCCTTACATACTTCTCTGGCTTCCTCGACTCTCATAGTTCGTCTCATACACGCTCGCCGGTTACGGAGATCTTGACTTTTCCATCAGATAAGACTCGGTTTAAGAATATTCTTTTTTTATAGTAATACACACACCGTCACGCCTATATTCCCCAAGCGGGGATGGCAGAGGTGTACTGAGTACACCCACGTTTCGCCGACGATGTTAGGTCCCATGTAATAGGGGTGAGCCTATTGCCATATACCGGGCACAATTCCAGACTCTGGACTCGTACTGGGAAGTTTTCGTTAAAAAAACTACACTTGTCCAACCTAGGCTTTGAACCCAGGACCTCATGCGCGCTCGATGCGCTTTGCCACTATACCAACGAGGCAGTCTAGTAATACATATTTTTTATAGTCGATTGCGGGGAAGAACATGGCTGTGATAACACGCAATGACTTAAATTAAAACAAGACTCGACTCTAAAAGTTCCTAGAATAGAGTTGAAGTAAATTCGGTTTTTGTACAATGAAAAACTGTTCTTATAATATTAGGAATACAAAGAATTCTATTGTAAAAGTTGACCCGATAAAAAATGGATTAAGGAGAAAACGTTTTAAACCCGTCTGTATAAACCGACATCTAGTGTCGCTCTATCCTAACCTACCAACCAACAATTTGAGTCGAGGTGTGATAAGTGACATCTATTGTACAATACAATTATTACGTATATCATCAACATCGTGTTGTTTCAAAATATTTTAATAATTTGCAACTAGATGGCAGTGCTATGCGTACTATCAAAATCTAATTAGAAATTACAAAAAATATAATCCTATTCGAAATTAAAGTCCGGCAGGTAATTACTATGATCGGCGTCTCTTTGAAGGATAAAATTCGTAACGAGGTAATCCGACAAAGAACCAAAGTTACCGACATAGCTCGCAGACTCAGTAAGCTAAAGTGGCAATGGGCTGGTCACATCTGCAGAAGGACCGACGGCCGATGGAGCAAGCGTGTCCTAGAGTGGAGACCGCGACTTGGTAAGCGTAAGGTAGGACGGCCCCCAGCTAGATGGACCGACGACCTCAAGAAGGTCGCTGGGACGGACTGGATGCGGAAGGCGGGGGACCGTGTGCAATGGCGCGTGTTAGGAGAGGCCTATGTCCAGCAGTGGACTACGATAGGCTGATTGATTGATTGATTGATTGAGGTAATTACTGGACTGGATCGCTTACATGGTGATACAGATATATGTTTTTTTTAAATAAGTTTTGAAGATAATTATTTTATTCCATATAAGGGAGCCTCTTTGACCTGAGAAGGGTGTCTACAGATGCGATATATGATATTAATTATATAAAGTGGAGGTATAAATATTAAATCGCTTACATATTTTTGTTCTAATTTAGTTTAATTTTCATAAAGCTCAACTCATTCTCCAAATCTCATAGTAAGTCTCACTTTTGCTTACCGAGCGCACACATTATAAATTACACCCTCTAGCAAATTTGAAAGATCTCAAGCGGCGTATTATGTTACAAGCCAATTTAAACTTTATTAGTCAGAAAAAAAAGTTCAAATTCAAATGAGAAATTACCATATGTTATTGTTTGTCGGTGTTTAGCATGTGATATGTCGAAACGTAAACGGTTCGAGCGGTGTCCGCAGATCAATATGCGTGTTGCGCGGGCCGTGAGGGTGTTCGCCCCGTGCGATTGGCCAACATGTATGGGGCGGGGCGAGCGTGTGTGAGGCGGCGCGCGCTCTCGACGCGCCGTTTTGGCGCCAAATTGGGCAATAGGCATTCCATTTTCAAGTTTCGCGAATGACTACCTACAGGCCACTAAGATAAGCTCGGGTCGTAGTAGATAAGAATAATAGTTTTTTGGTTTTATACATTGTCTATGGAATATTGGTATCTTGGATATTGTATTTTTTGATAACATGCTATTCTTTTAAGGCTTTTTTTAAACCTACTCATTTAGAAATTCATTTTTTTTAAGTTTATACCACGGTAGGTAAGTAGATACTTAAATGACTACTCAGTTTTATATAGGTAGATATCTATCAGGCTTTAACGCATATAGAACTGAATCACATGTCGGATATATTCTTGACTATATCTACAAAATATATATGCAATTAAAGGTATTAAATCATCTTTAGGGTCGATACATAGGTACTGCTTATAATATTTCAAATTTTCCACCGGTTCGCAATAATTTATCTATGACGAGCGCGCTTAATTATTAACTAATTCAATAATTCGTTAACAGCACGGGTCATTCCGGACAATATGGCGCGGGACAATGGCCACGCTCCGATGTTGCTGGCGTAAAATAAGTATACGGGTGGTTAAGTGCGAAATGGGATTAGGTGGAGGTTCCGTATAATACCTAGATAACTATAAACTTCTTAGATCAGAACAAGATTATTTAATATAGGATAGGTGTCTTTGTGCTCAATTAAACTACCTACCTACCAAAGTTACCGCTTTCGCATCATTCCTTTAATATTCGAATTTTAATTCGTTACGTTGTTTTCTTTCACCATTTCCGACCGCTCTTTTTACATTTGTACCTTTCTACTCAAATTCTATCCATTAAAAGTTCATATTTACATAGAAGGTAGTGAATTGACGTACTTACACACCTATTGACATTTACACTGGGCACAATTATAGACTCCGGATAGAATACTTCTACTGAGATTATTTTTTGATTGAAAATCCTCATCTCCGCTATGTCTGACCTACGATTTGGATCCAGAACTGATGTTAGATATATCTTTTCATAAGACAATCACTGATAAATACAACGGAAACATTGAAAAATTTGATAAATAGGTAACTCTTATGGCGAGGGTTCTATAACGTTCAATGTGCTGTACCCTAAAAATATTGCAAATTAAATAGGCGCGTGGTCAAACCAGTCTTTTTTCAGCAAATGAACCAGATATTCTGGTTTTTGATACAAGATTTATTGTTGTGAATTCGCGTGGATTTGCCAAACACAATGATTTTGTGTGGAATGAATGTTTTGAACTAGTTCTCGGATAGTTCACGCTGTTTGAATGCAAATAGAAAGAATATTGCAGTTTTTGATTGAATGGAATCGCGTGCGTTACTTTGTAGGGTGAAGATTTTTAAAAATAATCAAATAATACCTATAGGGGGGTGAATACAGCGGACGGGGTGGCCCGGTGGTTGAGAGCTTAAGTCGCTGCGCCAACTGGATCGAGTAGTCGCGGGTTTGAACCCGCACGAGATAAATCTTTGTGTGACTCGTGAATATTTGTTTCGGCCTGGGATTTTGAACGTAAATCTCATGGTTTTCAACGCACCCAGTAGTACACAGGAATAATTCCTAGTATGAATACATTCATTACATATACATTTTAAAGAGAGAAGATGAGAGGATATAGAGTAGGTAGGAAAAAATCAATCAAATCCTACTTTATCCATAAAAAGTACAGTTCCACAAGGATTTTTGGCCCGCGGCCAAATTCGGAACTAACGCTGGCATCAAGTGAAATGTCACTTCATGACAGTCGCAGAGTTGCCGTTGCCGAAATTTACCCAAGTATTTTTTTTTAATTAGTAAGCGGACCCACCTGTCGAAATATTTCCCTGGATGTAGGAAAATTTTACTTAATGATAACCCTAATTTCACACCAACGCCCCCTGTCAATGTCATTCAAGGGCCAAAATATTCTTGTCGCAGGATATGTATTCTAAAGGAGGCAACAGAACGGGAGCGGGAAGACACCAGTGCGAATCCTGCTCGTACGGGGCGTGTTGGACGGAGGCGTAGACCGTACGTGTCTGATGACCGTCACCAACCGCGAGAAGCCTGCGGACGCCGAGCGTGGGCAACATGTCGCCCGACCAGTAACAGGCCTATGAAGGGAGCGCGCTGCGTTCTGCGCGCCCTCACAAAGAAGAGCACGGGATGAAGGCGAGGTCTGTGTGAAACTGACCAGGCCCGCCCACGCCGCAGATGTTATGCCACTGGCGATTCTTGCGGCAGGGCACTCAGGCAAGAGACGGACGCCGGGGGGTTTCAGTGGGTGCAAGCCCCACATAACTGCCACCAAAGCCTGCGATGTAGCAGCAGGCGCTAGGCATTTCCCCCGTTAAAAAAAACTATATGTATTCCAACGTAATCAACTGAATGTTACCTTTGTCTTCCTCGGCGATCTAGCGAGTGATCAGGAGGGTTCGAATCATAAAGAGATACTGTTTCCATTAAAAAATCCTTAACATCGGACCCGGAATTGTGCCCGGTATAGTAACGACAGATCCGCCCCCATTTCATTGCGACGAAGCATCGTTGAAATGTGGGTGACAAAGTACACCTCTGCCACCCTTGTTTGGGGAATATAGGCGTGACGCCATATTCTTTGCGGTGCACCAACGGGTTCTTCAATGCTTTCTTGCTTTCTCCGGAACCGCACAGTTAATCCCTTAGACTAACACGTGTATCTATACCCATATACCCATGGGTATAGATACACGTGTTAGTGTACTATACCCACATACGCTGCTTGGCTACATATCACCAACAAAGCCGATGAGATTGTGGAGTATGCCCAAAGGAAGACCTTATATACTCTGAGGGTCAAGGAGATGAACTCGCAAAACAATGCGGCCTTTAATTTCTTTGTTGTGCGAGTTCCACTGCCAAGCTTTTTTTTGGCGGGAAGTCGAAGAGTGACGTTGTCAATTCGTCTTAATTTCCAAAACTTGTGTTATTTCGAATAAATAGTCTCTAAAGAGCTAGGCAGAGATTTATAGTAGAAGAAAGTCAGGACAAAAAGTTAGACACCCTTCACCTATTTAACACTGGCAAGTTATAACTACATCATAGTAAAGAATAATTAATTGTTTTTTGGCGGTAAGTGGAAGAGTGATGTTGTCAAATTGTCTTAAATTCCAAAACTTAACACAAGTTTTTCGAATAATAATATGTAATGTTGGTGGAATATTAACCATTATATATTCTTTTATGTGCACAAGTGAAGGTAATTGAAACAAAGTGATAAAATGTGCCTTTTCGATTTCCCTCAAAACGGCCGTCGCAATTGGTATGTAAAGTATCCATCGCTTAACTATCCAGGGTGGGGTACTTCATCAATTTCATTATCATCGTTGTCATCAAGATCATCGGGAAGTTGAATTAATTTAAACAAACACGATTATATATCTCACTGGACACTGGCAAAATACACTTAAAATTAGTGTGAAGTCATAACTTAAAGAAGAAGAAGAGGAGTTCGAAGCGAAAGGACGTTACGTTTTATAAAAAACAAAAACAAAAAAAAAAAACAAAGGAGACTACGAGACGCAACTACAGCGCAATATGTCGCCGAAATAACATGTTATTTAGATTATAAGTTCAATATATTATTATATGTAGTATGTAAGTCTGTAAGGTATATGTTCTACATAGGCCACTTAGTTGAACAAAAATATTTTTGTCAATTTCAGTTGCCTGTACAGATGTAAATAAATTATTGTTATATTTACAGATATTTCATTACTTTAGTCCCAAGAAATTACTTAGCCCAGTAAAGTCAAGTGTTAAAAATTCAATACAAAACTATCTGTTGACATTTCTCACTTTTGACAGTCTCAACTTTTTTTTATATGTAACCCGTCACTAGGATTTATTCCTGTGGGTGCGTTTACAAACATGAAAATTTCCATACACAAATACCCAGACTGAAACAAATAATTGTGGATCACACAAAGATTTGTTACTAGCGGGAATCGAACCAGCGACTATTAGACACAGTGGGCGGAGCGGCTGAAGCTCTTAACCACTGCGCTACATCGTCCGTCAAATAAGTACTTACTATAAAGCGTCAAACTATAGAATAAGAAGGATGTCCTAAGTAATTACTTGAGTAAAAGTAACTACTTAGACCTGTTTATAGATACCTACGGGTGTTAGGTTTATTTAGCATTGCTAACAAAAATGGCGCTTAAAAGCACTCTCAGTTATACGCACTAAAGTGCGTTATGCAGGTGTTAGATATTTTGAAAATTTGCTCAAAAGCTGTCAATGTGTGCGTGTGCGTACTAAAATTAACTACTCTATGATTAGTTAAATTTTATGTCGTTCCCGCACACGCGGAGCTCCGTCTAGACAAGCAAAACACCTTAGTATAATCCAAAGTCTATATAATATTATAGATTCAGAAAATGTGCGTAGTCCTTTACCGGCCTAGCAAGTCAAGTAGGCAGGATAGATAGAGAATTAGTTTGTATATTTTATTACCCTTAAATGGAAAGAAAGAAAGAAAAAAAATATTTTACCAACACACTACAGAATAGTAAAGTACGGCACAATTTGTGTAGGGCCAAACAGGACTGTGGCTCAGTATATTGCTGCACTACGGTTATGGTGCAGCGCTGGTGCAAAAAGAATTCCATATTAGCTACTATTCAATAATCAACTAGATACCTAACAGGTTCAAAAAAAGCTTAGCTGGTTAATAAAGATAGACCTATATATTTCTAAATCTAATCTTATGCAATTATTGTAATAAACATTATGAAACTGTATTGATATAAAAATAATAATATTAAATATACCTTTATATATCAACTTATTATTTAAATAATAACAAATGCCAATCTGAAATCAATACAGGTAAAATGCAACACCAATTCTATCGATATTCAAATTTCTGTAGCGGGCTTGGAACCCTAGAGCAGATGTTCTACTTTTAAATTTGCATGCATTTGCAGTGTTGTTATTAAAAAAATCCTTTGTGGCTATTTAAAAAATAAAGCTTGCAACACAATACCTCATGCAAATTAGAAAGAAACTTGACATGGAACGCAGTAAATCCATTCGATTGCGTGCCAATTTCAACTGTATTTTTATTGCGAAAATATTCAAATTCAATTGCGGAATATTAGTTCCTATTATTAGATTAACGTTATTCATATTTTAGATACTAATTCTATAGAGGTAAAGTTCAAAGTCATTTGGCAAATTAGGAATAGGAAAGAAATTTGCATAAACAGCGCACACCTTTCCCGTCGATCCTTTCTATGCATTTTGACTGACACTTTTTGTTGAATAGAGGATAATATGAATTTTAATACATAGGAGTAATGTAACTAGTGTATTTCCGGATTTAAATAGATAAAAATAAAAAATAACTACTGTGTTGCGAAAATGAGTTCAGTTGTTTAGAATAAAAATATATAGATTGTACGGTTTTTACTTAACACAGTATGCATTAATTGTTCAAGTGATTTGATACCCATTTTTCTAGTGGATAATGTTAAGTAAATAGCTTAGATTAAAACAAAAAGAGGTAGCTCTATACAGGTAGATATGGTAGGTAGTCTAGTAAAGGTTCTACTTTGTACGAATTAAAAAGGTGACCGTCACTAGAAATTAATCAAAGTCGTACAGCCCTACAAGGATCTTTTGGCCTGTGGCCGAAATCGTAACTAACGCTGTTATTGACATGACAGGCGCAGAGTTGCCGTTTGCTGTATAATTTACCCAAGTTCTTTTTTAAATGAGTAACCGTGCCACCACCACCTATTGCAATATCTTCTTGGAAGGAGGAAAATTTTATTAAATGTTAACTCAAATTTCACAATCACCAACCCTGTCAATATCATCCACGAGCCAGAAGATCCTTGACGTACCATTTTTCTAATTTTTGAGTTGTGTCACCTTATCTTCAGCCATATTTTCTGTGGCCATGTTTCTATATTAAAAAAAAATTAAGTTTAACAAACAAAGCCCTCCATCGCCTCTTCCAAGATTGAAATCTGTAGTTAAGTAAGTTACACACGAGGGGAACATTTCCGGTGGATAAATAATAACAATAAATTGTTAACAATTAGGAAGGGGGTGAGTCGTATGCAAAATACTGCTAACCTATTGTAGAAACTGCACCTTTGCTGTTTGGGCTTCGATACTGGTGATGTATCCTCCGTTTTATATTACTTTATTCGTTTTTTGAAATTAAAATATTTTTCTTTTTTTACCCAGGCAAACCAACACATACGTAGGTAAGTAAATAAGAGTTTAGTGTAGATTAAATAAAAAAACTCAAAGTTATGAATTCTGTGATTATAAAGAAACCTCTGTAGGTATACCTTCTCCTGCAAGGGATGTGGCGTGATGACAAAGATAGACAAAGAAACCAATTATTGACTAAATGGTATTTTAAACAATTCAGTATTGTTCAATAATGTCGGAAGAAAGAATGACAAAACAGATATACAATGCGAAATGGAAGGATGCAGGATCAAATAGACCGTGTCCTCTGGAGGGCAAGTCAAGAGTCTCCGTAATCGGCGAGCGTGTATGAGACGAACTATGAGGGTGGAGGAAGCCAGAGAAGTCTGTAAGAGAAGAACCTGTTGAAACTCTGTACTCTCTGCCTACTTCGCATGGTATTTGCCGTAACGATATAAATATATGAAGATTTATATTCCATCACCATCATCATTGGCCGAAAGACGAATACTGTATGACAAAAGACATTCCCAAAAATTAACAAAAAATTGTATCTACTTGATTTTAATTGTGAAGTATCTTCTTCATTCATGAATAAAACAACAGTATTAAAGGATTTATTTAAAGCGACTTTATTAAAATTAAAAACACCTATTAATTTTTGTGAATACCCAAAGAGCAAAATATTTATTATATGTATTTTAACTTACCTGTAAAATCATGATACATTTCTTTTTCATTACGATAAAAATACTACAAAGCAACATGCATGCAAAAATATCGACTAGATAACCCAATAATTTCCATTATAAATCGAAAACCAGTTTCAAAAATAATTCCTCGACAAAAAATTCGCAAACCAGTTCCGCGAACCAACCCTAAACTGTCGGGGGGAACACTTAAAAACTTTTAATACAAACACAATGACGGACGCGCGTATAACTGGTGGGCAGTGGCCGGCACAATGGTCATACTAGCCGATTAATTCAGGACACAATGACCAGGGGCTTGGCCGAGAGGTCATATTTAGGTAGAAGGGTTAAGGGTCAGTAAGGGTTTTTGGTAAATAGGACCGTATGTCCGAATGCCGGGGGAGTGACGGCGGCGGCACAGTTGGATAACATGTCGCCGCTGACGGGTTAAAATTTATGTGTTTTGTGTCGGTTTGTACTTGGATATTTTTAATGTTTGCAGTTATTATTGGGTTCAATTGATAGGAAAATGTGGAGAGGTTAAAGAGAATTATAGAACTATAACAAATGACATATTTTTTTTAAATAGAACACTATTTTGAAAGTTATAATGTAATGTGAATGAGTTTGTATATCTTGGATGCGCCTTCAGTACGGATGGGAAATACACCGCCGACATAGAGAGAAGAGTGAGTGCAGGGAACAGAGTGAATGGTGCGATGGGAAAGCTACTTGGGAGTCAGCACTTAAGCCAAAAGGCGCCGCTGGCAATACATAACGGAGTGCTTATACGCGTAGGTATATATATATATATATATATATATGAGATGTGCGGAGTAAAGCTGACCGTCCGTATTCGCAACAGCGTAGTAAGAAAGCAAGCAGGTATGAATGATAGTATCGGTGCAGAGTTGAGAAAGAGTATGCTCCGTTGATCCGGGCATATAGAAAGAATGTCTTATTTTTATTTTATTTTTTTAAAATAAGGGACAAAAAGATAGATGATAATGACAGTTACATGTTCTGTGTTACATAAAAAAACGGGTAGATTGATATTGGATAAACATATAACGCACAACTTTGTTCACGGAATAAACTAAAATGCTGTTAAAAAGAATAATCATGTGCGCTGGCCGACCAGCATGTGCGGAAAAAATCAACAGCTAAAGATTGCTACTTCTAGATGTCAACATTAGGAAAGTGCGTGTTATATGTTTCCAAGAGCCGACGTAGTAGGACCCGCACACCAGCATTAGTTCTGCACCTAGGTGTGTAGAACAAACAAGGTGCACGAACCCCACGCACCATCGCAGTTCTAGGTACAACATAACATATGTCATTCGTAAGGTCGTTACAGACGAACTTATTATTACATAAACCATAAAGCATCATACTCATAAGCACAATACGCCTAGACTCCAAGCTAAACAAATCATAACGCATTAATAGTTCAGAATAGGGGATCCTAGTGAGAAAACATTTGTAGTGCATGAAACGCAGAAACTTTTTTTGCATCATTTTGAGCCTGTGAATATATAAGTGATAAAAGGGACTCCTAATTGGTACTGCAAATTCCGTCTGAGAACGGATTAAAGCTTTATAAAAGTAAAAGTGTGGATGTACGTTTGAAATCTTTAGTAGACCGTATATCAAAACCGTACATTTTAAAAGCTTTACTGACAATATTATCAATATGGAGACGAAAGTGAGGCTTTGAATCGAGAATAATCCATCACGGATAGAATAAACTTTACTCAGTGAAGTAGTATTTAGAAAGAAAGAATGACAAAACAGATATACAATGCGAAGGTGGAAGGATGTAGGTACCGCGGAGACTTAGTCTATCTTACCATGACCAAATAGACCGTGTCTTATCTGAAGGGCAAGCCATAAGCGTGTATGAGACTAACTATTAGAGTGGAGGAGGGCAGAGAGGTATGTAAGGAAAGAACCTGTTAGAACTCCGTACTATCTGCCTTCCCCGTAGGGAATCTGGCATGATGATGTAGATAGATAGATAGATATAATGTAATGCTGGATTCGTCGTTGTCGATGTCGTTGTATTGATCTGTGGACGGAAATCTTTGTCCTGCGGTGGAAATCTTTCGTTTCGCGATTGATAATATAAACTTAGACACTAAAAAGATTAGGTATGTTGTTGTGGCTTAAAATTCTAATGCCCCGAAGACGTAGGAGCGCGACGCCATATTTTTAATTTTTGACATTGCAACACAATAATTTGAAAGCAAAGAATCGTCCCGGCCGGCGCGTAAGAGAAATTTTATACAAACAACGTTACTATATAAGTGAAAGTTTTACTAACAACAATAAATAAAGAGCCTAATGCATGGTTTTCGTATACAGATAACATTACTCTTATGGTATAAAAATAATAGATGTATAGAATTATTCTTACTACATTTTTCTTGCGAATTTAAATTTTGTGCTGCATTTTTCAATAATATTGTACCATGGAGCTGGTCTAATGATTTAGCTGGTTTTCGCTGTGGAAGCTGATGCTTAAAAAGTTCTTGTGAGATCATTTACGCAAAACACGGCAATAAGTCCTAATAAGGGACAATAATTGTCAGTACAGTTCACAAGATTCTGTCAAACGTCACAATAAAATATAAGAATTAGATCCCTTACTATAAATTTTATCTTAATTACAAAATCACGGTAAAAGTCAATGAAGGCAAGTACACTCGAACATAACGATGTCAGATCAAATCGGGAGCGATACTTATCGTGCCAAATAAAGCACTCTTGTGTCAAATTGAAAAAAAGTGTGAAGCATACGTGCCAAGTGTGAAATTGTTGATGGTATCTTTTTGGTGCGTTTTTGTCTGGTACATTTTGGATGGAACAATAGGCGTTTGAGGGTTAAATGTTAAAAAAAAAAGACGAGTATATTACAGATATTTAGACGTTACTGTATAGATTTTAGTTCGGAAGTAAACTTTGATTTGAAGGAAAATCATGGAAGAGTTATTCTCTGATAGTTTGATGCGTGTAAATGCAGCTAAGTGCAAATGTAGTTTGAATTATTATTTTCGAATTTTGCATTTTTCAATCTAACGGACGGACGATTTAGCACAATGGCTAAGAACTTAAGCCGCTTCGTCCACTGTGTCTAATAGTCGCGAGTTCGATTTCTGCACAGGACAAATCTTTGTGTGATCCACAATTATTTGTTCCGGTGTGGGTATTTGTTTATGTAAATTTTCATGGTTGTAAACGCATCCACGACACAGGAATAAATCCTAGTATGAGGCTACGTTTTTTTTAAAGTGAAAAATAATAATATTAGCCCTGTTAAGAAACTGTCCCACTGTTGGGCACGGGCCTCCTCTCAAACTGAGAGGGTTTAGGCCATAGTCCGCCACGCTGGCCCAGTGCTGGTTGGCGAACTTCACACACCTTCGAGAAACTTTTAGGCATGCAGGTTTCCTCACGATGTTTTCCTTCACCGTTAAAGCAAGTGATAGCTAATTTTTAATATGCACATGCTTCCGAAAAGACAGAGGTGCGTGCCTGTGTTTGAACTCGAGACCTCTGACTTTGCAAACCAACGGCCTAACCTGCTATCACTGCTTTTTAGTAAAAAAATAGTAAAGCAGTAAACTGAAGGGATAATTTATAACTCATTATGTTTCAAGCTTGTACCTCCCGATCTATTTAAACTTTACGCGTACACACAGAACAAAATGACACAGCAAAAAAAATCTGACACAATTTCCAAACGCAAATTCAACTTTAACACCAATATAACGAACCGTCCCGAACCGCAGCAGTGAAGGGTTAACTCTTTGTGTGTCGCATTAAAAAAATCTCAATATTCGCTCACCGATGTGTCTAACCCTTCCGTCGCGCACAAAAAGACCAATTTTATATGCGTACCCGGTGTCTCATTTCAATAATAAAAAAGATAAAACATTTTTACCCACGGTTCTTTGGGGTCACATTTTTTTAAAGGGTTGAATCCTTAATTTGCTACAAGGTGCATCGCAGACAAAGCAGGGTGCATCGAAAGATTTGAATGAGTTTCATATTAAAAAAATGTATGGGGTCATAACTTTGGTTATTTTTTCCCATAGTAATGACAAAAGATGTTATGGCGTTTGACGTTTAGACTTTGAGTTGATAATGTTGGCTTTAGATTTCAATTTCATAAAAACGATTAATTTTCAGAGGAAAAATAATGAAAAAATAGATATACAATGCGAAAGTGGAAGGATGTAGGTACTGGGGAAGACCTAGACTATCTTACCATGACCAAATAGACCGAGTCTTATCTGAAGGACAAGTCAAAAGTCTCCGTAAACGGCGAGCGTGTATGAGACGAACTATGAGAGTGAAGGAAGCCAGAGAGGTATGTAAGGAAAGAACCTGTTGGAACTCTATACTCTCTGCCTACCCCGCAAGGGATCTGGCGTGATGATATAGATAGATAGATAGAGTATTCTCTCAATTTTATAACTATATTATACACACCTCTGCCCGTATGTGGAATGTAGGTGTAAATGTGTTTATGTTTTAATTTATGACGGACGATTTAGCGCAGTGGTTAAGAGCTTAAGCAGCCCTACCCACTGGGTAGAATAGTCGCGGGTTCGATTCCCGTACGGGACAAATCTTTGTGTGACCCACGATTATTTGTTTCGGTCTGGGTACTTGTGTATGTGAATTTTCATGTTTGTAAACGCACCCACGACACAGGAATAAATTCTAGTGTGGGGCTACGGTTATATACAAGGTGTAACATAATAAACGCAAGACCTGAAAGTAGTGTGTTATAAATCGATAGCTGAATTAATTTTAACAATTTTTTATTTTTATTGCGTTATATTTTTTTTTCAAAGAACACCGTCACGCCTATATTTCCCAAGCGGTTGTGGCAGAGGCGTACTGAGTACATCCACGTTTCGCCGACGCTGTTAGGTCCCATGTAATATGGGGCGAGCCTATTGCCATATACCGGGCACAATTCCATACTCCGGACTCATACTGGAAATTTTTCGTTAGAAAAACTACATTTGTCCGACCTAGGATTTGAACCCAGGACCTTTATTTTAAATTTCAAAAAATGCTTTTACTCCATTAATGCGTTATAAAAAAACTAAATTTATTCTTGATTCATACCAACACGGAGACTTTAAATACATTTCTAAAACGCATTTCTCAATACGCACACATACACGTACAAGTTTAATTTGTTAATTCTATCTATCTATCTATAACCCCACGCCAGATCCCTTGCGGGGTAGGCAGAGAGTACAGATTTCCAACAGGTTCTTTCCTTACATACCTCTCTGGCTTCCTCGACTCTCATAGTTCGTCTCATACACGCTCGCCGGTTACGGAGACTCTTGACTTTTCCATCAGATAATATAATAATAATAATTTGTTAATTGGGGTATAAAAGTGCCTAAAAAGGGGAAAGTTAAATTTGGAAGTTTGGTTTTAGTATTGAATTTGTTAAGCAATTATCTAATCGGGGTGTCTGAGGTCTTTTTTACGATACACCTTGTATATAAAGAAATGAAAACATAAAACTACGTCGGACAGTTGTAGTTTTTCTAAAGAAAAACTTCTCAGTACAAGTCCGGTGTCTAGAATTGTGCCCGGTATATGGCAATAGGCTCGCCTCCTATTACATGGGGCCTAACATCGTCGGCGAAACGTGGGTGTACTAGTACACCTCTGCCACCCCCGCTTGGGGAATATAGGCGTGACGGTGTAGTAAAACATAAAACTGTTTTTATTATGGTAACGAATTTAGCAGTGATAGCCTAGTGGTTAGACTGTGGGTCTGCAAAGTCAGAGATCTCGGGATCGAAACCAGGCACGCACCTCTGTCTTTTCGAAAGCATGTGCGTATTAAAAATTAATTATCACTTCCTTTTATGGTGAAGGAAAACATCCTTAGGATACCTGCATACCGAAGAGTTTCTTGAAGGTGTGTGAAGTTCGCCAACCCGCACTGGGCCAGCGTGGTGGACTATGGCCTAAGCCCTCTCAGTTCGAGAGGAGGCCCGTGCCCAACAGTGAGACAGTTTCTTAACAGGGCTAATATTATTGTTTTTATATTATAACAAATTTAGAGTAAAAACTATACTATATATAGTAACGAATGTACCCCAGTGGTCGAAATTTTAATATTTAACAGTAACTGACTATTGAAAAATCAGGTCTAAGTAGTATTAATAATATGCACTAGTATCTGTCTATCTATCTATATCATCACGCTAGATCCCTGCGGGGTAGGCGGAGAGTGCGGAGTTCCAACAGGATCTTTCCTTACATACCTCTCGGGCTATTGTACTAGTAGATAGATGCATATGATTATTATTGAGAAAAAGAAGATTTAAAAGATTTGATATCTAGAAAATAAAATAAATATAGTCTTCTTAGTTAATTTCTATCGTTTTTCTACCTACATGTAGTAGGCTGAATAGTAACACAACTAAAAAATGAAAACAAAGGAAATAAATCTTTAGATGTTCACGTTAGAGTGCATATTCAAATAAACAATTTTTTTATTTGTGTCATTATTAAATTAGGTCATCATTATATAGGTAGACATTAGGTTGTACGTGAGTCTAGTTACAGTCATACAAGGATCTTTTGGCCCGCGGCTAAAATCAGCATTAACGGTGTCATCAAGTGAAATGTCACTTCACGACAGTCGTGTGTGTGTGTGAATGATCCACGCTGTTGGCCGCGGGGCCTTTACAGCTTCACCGGACAAGAGGGCGAGCGTGCACCCACTACGCTCGAGCCAGAAGGACAAGGAGGCAACTAGCTCAAGGGCGCCTCAAGGAGGAACGGCCTCGGCTTAAGCAGTCGCTATGGGGGAGGGCGTATACTAGGTGTCTCGCCGTGGTGCTCTGCACCGGCCGGCGGGCAAGGGATTCTTCGACCTCGCCGGCGAGGTCGGTGTCTGATCCTGTGTGCGGTATCTGTATCCGAAAGAAGGGATGTAAGAGCATCGGGAGGGTCGGTGAGAACATTCCGCGGACGGTGGTAGCGGTTGATAGGAGGGGAGTTGGGTTCGTAGTCGGCGGCGGCAACGATTAGCGGATTACTATGATTGGACGCGTTCGCAAAATATCGGGTTGTAACTGGGTAGGCAGAGAGTACAGACTACCAACAGATTGATTGATTAATTACCTTAAGGGCCTACTGCGATAGACTGTTTATTGACCGAATGAGAGACAGTGACGCAATTACAAATAAATAATAAGCGACAGATATAGTGTACAACCAATGGGTCCTACCTGTTATGACCTACGGGGCCGAGACGTGGACACTCACAGTGGGACTGGTCTACAAATTTAAAGTCGCACAGCAGGCTATGGAGCGAACTATGCTCGGCGTCTCTTAGAAGGATAAAATTCGTAACGAGGTAATCCGACAAAGAACCAAAGTTACCGACATAGCTCGCAAACTCAGTAAGCTAAAGTGGCAATGGGCTGGTCACATCTGCAGAAGGACCGACGACCGATGGAGCAAACGTGTCCTAGAGTGGAGACCGCGACTTGGTAAGCGTAAGGTAGGACGACCCCCAGCTAGATGGACCGACGACCTCAAAAAGGTCGCTGGGACAGACTAGATGCGGAAGGCGAAGGACCGTGTGCAATGGCGCGTGTTAGGAGAGGCCTATGTCCAGCAGTGGACTGCGATAGGCTGATTGATTGATTGATTGATTGATAGTGTAGTAAAAATGAGCGCTGAAGTCGAGCGTTTAGCGCTGAGTCGACGCTTACGAGACCACGTAGAAAATACGAGCGTTTTAAGCGCCGACTCGCTTGGAAATGCCCTTACACCCTGTAAGGGCATCGGAAGGGACATAACAGTCGCAGCGTTGCCGGTTACTATAAAATTGACCCGAGGTATTTTTGTAATTAGTACCCGTGCGAAATCGCCTGTTGAAATATTTCCCTGAAAGTCGGAAACTTTAGCTAAACGATAATCCTAATTTCAAGGGCCAAGAGATCCTTGTCGCACTACACATGCTCGATACATCTCGTTGGTATAACCTAATTATTAATGAAACGCCCCTCGCATGTTCCACACACGGAATTATCTATTCAATGTGTCGTAAATTATTAAAGAGACCCATTACAAGCTCTGTAGTATCAATCAATACGTCTCGAGAACGGAGAGTGTGGGAATATGTATCTAATTTATCTTGTAGTAAGGATGAAGAGATTTGAAATTAAGTGCTTGAGTAAATATTGTGTATTCGCAACTGTGGCATTTTCGATGGGGCTGGCAGTGACTTGGAATGATATATACGGTGATTTAGAAAGAATGTCCGAAGAAAGAATGACAAAACTGATATACAATGCGAAAGTGGAAGGATGTAGGTACCGAGGAAGACCTAGACTATCTTACCATGACCAAATAGACCGGGTCTTATTTCAAGGACAAGTCAGGAGTCTTCGTAACCGGCGAGCGTGTATGAGACGAACTATGAGAGTAGAGGAAGCCAGAGAGGTATGTAAGGAAAGAACCTGTTGGAACTCTGTACTCTCTGCCTACCCCGTAAGATTTTTTAGTAATTTGTGACTACAAGAAAGTCGATTCTATATTAGTTATAGAAAAGACAGGTCAAGATACCATCAGGCCTAAATTCCCAAAGCGGGGGTGGTGTACTGTGTACACCCACTTTTCGCTGACGATGTTAGGTCCTAATAGCTGGCCTATTGTCATATGGGTACCGGGCAGAATTCCAGATCCCGGACTGAGACTGGGAATTTTTCATTAGAAAAACTACATTTGTCCAAACAGGACTTAAAGCAAGGACCAGCACAATATTCGTCAGTTGACACCAACGAAGCAGTCAGACAGGTAGAGTCAATAAAAATAATCACCATCAGGCCCTCATTCCCAGAAAAGGGGTGTCAGCGGTGTACCCACCCACGTTTTGCCGACGACGTTAGGTCTCAATGTAACATGGCACAATGCCAGACCTCGGACTTACACAGATTTTTTTTTTATAGAAAAATTACACTTTGTCTGAACCCAGGTCCTCGTAATCGCTTCGCGTTTTATTCACCATTAGACCATCAAAAAAGGTAGACTCAATATTCATAATTCATACTAATTTTATAAATTCGAAAGTAACTGTCTGTCCGTCCGTCTGTTTGTCTGTTACTGTTTCACGCCCAAACCGCTGAACAAACTTTGATCGAATTCCGCAAGGAACTAGATTTTATCCAGGGGAAGGAAATAAGCTACCTTTTGACTAAAAAGGTGTGACATACAGGTGTGTGAAAATAATGACGTAAATAATGAACTAAGTTTCTGGTACAGCGAGTTGTAAAATAAAAAAGAATAAGACCGTTCCCATACACTTCGGTAATGAAACTCAAACGTAGAAAATGGGACTGCCCAAATTTATGGAGACGGTATTATTTTCTAGTCTCTTTAATTCATATATTCTATATGAATTACAGATTGTTTTTATATGGAAAAATTAGTTGCTGCCCGTGACTTCGTCCGCATTGACTTTAGACAGGAATCTAACATATGAACTAAAACAATTTTTCGGTTATTCGCGGTTTATTTTTGATTTTTAAGTTCCCGACGTTTCATCCAATCGTTAGCCAAATCGACACATCATCCTACCAGATTGGCTTAGCACGTAGCGAGAGTGTGAATCGCCACTCAGAGGACACACATATGTTAAGGATTCATACCATTAGCAAAATGAGAGATCAACGATCTACATCTTACTGACAATGAAACTATGGTCGGTTTCGACGTCCAGTCATTATTCACATGCTTTCCTGCACAAGACTGTGTCGAAATTGTAGAAAGGAAACTAGCAGAGAATAACGTGCTAGAAAAATACTGAGAACTATTGAGACACTGCCTTACATCTGGCTACTTACTGTGGAAGGAGCAGTTCTACAAGCAAGTTATGGACGGGCGATATAGCGCAGTGATTAAGAGCTTAAGCCGCTCCGTCCACTGTGTGGAATAGTCGCGGGTTCGATTTCCGCACGGGGCCAATCTTTGTGTGATCCACAATTATTTGTTCCGGTCTGGGTATTTGTGTATGTGAATTTTCATGTTTGTAAACGCACCCACGACACAGGAATAAATCCTAGTGTGGGGCTACGTTTTTAAAAAAAAGTAGATGGCATAGCGATGGGCTCCCCTGTATCTCCCACTGTTGCCGATATATTCATAGAAGACTTTGAGAAGACAGACCTTCGTACCTTACCCGCAAAACCAAGGATCTACGAGCGGTACAAAGATAATACATTCGCATAATTACCCTCTGATAAAATCAATGTTAACGGAAACGTAACGTCAAATAGGTCAGAGGTGCTCAGGGAGATAGAGAGGTTCTATGGACAGTTATATACCTCAGTAGCTAAACCTGTTGTTGACTTGGTAAAAGACCCAAGAGCCAAGCTAACCCGACACTGCACTGAAGATATCCCGGACATCAGCCTGTGCGAGATTAGGATGGCTCTCAAACAACTAAAAAACAACAAAGCGCCGGGTGAAGACGGAATTACTGCAGAACTTCTGAAGGCGGGCGGATCGCCGGTACTTAAAGTCCTTCAGAGGCTATTTAAGTCCGTCTTGCTTGAAGGGAAAACGCCGGAAGCATGGAACAGGGGTGTGGTGGTGCTGTTTTTCAAGAAAGGTGATAACACCTTATTGAAGAACTATAGGCCCATCACACTGCTGAGCCATGTTTATAAGTTGTTTTCGAGAGTCATTACGAATCGTCTCGAACGAAGGCTTGATGACTTCCAGCCTCCCGAACAAGCCGGTTTCCGGAAAGGTTTTAGTACCATAGACCACATACATACGCTGCGGCAGGTTATACAGAAGACTGAGGAGTATAATCGGCCACTATGCTTGGCGTTTGTGGACTATGAGAAAGCCTTTGATTCGATCGAGACTTGGGCGGTTCTTAGATCTCTCCAGCGATGCCGCATTGACTATAGGTACATCGAAGTGTTGAAGTGCTTGTATAATAACGCCACCATGTCAGTCCGAGTACAGGGGCAGTGCACGAAGGTGATCCCCATAAAAAGAGGAGTAAGACAGGGAGACGTCATTTCTCCGAAACTGTTTACGGCCACCTTAGAGGACGCCTTCAAGCTCTTGGAATGGCAAGGACTTGGCATCAACATCAATGGCGAATACATCACTCACCTTCGATTTGCCGACGACATTGTGGTCATGGCGGAGTCGCTGGAAGATCTAGGACGAATGCTCGGTGACCTCAATAGAGTATCCCAACAAGTGGGTCTTAAAATGAATATGGACAAAACAAAAATAATGTCTAACGTCCATGTCGTACCCACCGCACTCACCGTTGGGAACTCTACTCTTGAAGTTGTCGACGAATACATTTACCTGGGACAGGCAGTCCGGTTAGGTAGGTCCAACTTTGAGAGAGAGGTCAATCGACGAATCCAACTCGGCTGGGCAGCGTTCGGGAAACTGCGCAACATCTTCTCATCCAAAATACCTCAGTGCCTAAAGACTAAAGTGTTTAGTCAATGTGTGTTACCAGTGATGACATATGGATCAGAGACGTGGTCTCTTACAATAGGTCTCATAAAAAAGCTCAAGGTTGCTCAGCGAGCTATGGAAAGAGCTATGCTCGGCGTTTCTCTACGTGATCGAATCAGGAATGAGGAGATTCGTAGAAGAACCAAGGTCACCGACATAGCCCTCAGGATTAGCATGCTGAAGTGGCAATGGGCTGGCCACATAGCGCGAAGATCGGACGGGCGTTGGGGCAGAAAGATTCTAGAGTGGAGACCACGTATTGGCAAGCGCAGCGTAGGACGACCGCCTGCCAGATGGACCGACGATCTTGTGAAAATCGCAGGAAATCGTTGGATGCAGGTGGCATCGGACCGGTTACGCTGGAAAGCGATTGGGGAGGCCTATGTTCAGCAGTGGACAAGTATAGGCTGAAATGATGATGATGATGATGAAAATCAATGTATTCCTAAAGCATCTTAACACCATAAACCAAAATTTATTTCACAGTAGAGTTGGAGGCAAAAAATTCTTTAACTTTCTTAGATGTCTTTGTAATCCGTAACCACAACAACACCTTTAGCCATACGGTATATAGAAAAAAGACCCATACTGATAGGTATTTAAACTCACCATCATCTAACACAATTAGCTACCGTAGGTAAATCTTTGCTTCAGAGAGCACAAGGGATCTGTGACAAGATACACCTGGCTGCCGAGCTTCAACATGTCAAGCAATTCCTGCACGACAATATGCTTCGAATCCCACGTCAACGTTACAGTGACCGAGTGAAACCAGCCACAGTCGAGCGTCTCCCTGCTGTACTACCCTACGTGAGAGGAGTAACAGACAAAATCTAACAGAGAACAGGCTACATCTTGAAGCGGGCTTTAGTTAGAACATTTTATAAGTCGCCAAAGAAGATCAGTCAATTTTTACTATCAGTTCAGTTTCAATTCCCTCTACAAGATGCAGGAGTATTCAAGCTTGATTGTAAATGTGGTCTCTCGTACATTGCACAAACATAAAGATCGGTAAAAACTCGGGTTAAAGAACACATAGCTGACCTAAAACACCGTCGCTCAAAGAAGTCTGCAGTCTGTGAACATGTCTTTGACCGCACCTGCCATAACATCAGATTTGATAAACCTCAAAACCCCTTAAAAAGAACACCAATTCTTACCAAGGATGGTTCGCGAGGCTATTAAAATAATAAAACATCCTAACTTCAATAAAAAAGACGGCTGGGTGCATCCGTGGACTTGGGATCCGATAATTAATATAGTTAAATTCAAAACTAAGCATAACACTGCAAGACCTCAAGACATAATTAGCTCATCCTGCGTAGATCGAACCAACAAAAATAATTACCGAAGTTTAAGGGTACCCCGGAACAACTATGCCTTTTGGACGTCTAACACCCAGTCCTTCCCGTGACCATAGGCGTATATAGCAGGGGGGCCGGGTGGGCCGTGCCCACCCCAGTGTGGTCTAGGGCCCACCCTAGAATTTTGGGTTACCGACTCGGAATTCTAGGTTGGAATCTTTTTAAATTAATTCAGCCGGATGCGAGCGGAGTTTTTCAGCAATGGACAGAATTAAGACGTGGCTAAGATCAACTATGGAATAAGAGAGGTTCTCAAGCGCTACTCTTCTTCATATAGAAAATATATAAGTTAAGGAATACGTGACGCCGGAAAAAGTTTGAAATGTTTTTGTAGAGAAGAAACGTAAATTAAAGTTGGTTTAATTAGTTAATACTTATCTTATCTTAATGTTGGCTTACCGGACCGAGGAGACCTCTGGCGCACTTCGACCCGATGGGATATTTTGTGTTGTCCTTGCCCTAATGCTCTTACGTACCTGAAGTATCCTATACTCCCTGTATCAGGTTGTAAATTCCAGTAGGGGACAGAGCCGTAGTTCTTCTGGGTTTGGATAGGCCAATCCCAGTAACTTCATTCGCCGCGCAGCCAGAGCGTCGCAGTGACAGAGGACGTGCTTCATGGTTTCAGTTTCTGTACCGCAGCTCCTGCATACCACGTCGCCGCATAGGTTCATCTTGTGTAGATGTTCTTTCGTGCCATACTGGCCTGTGAATGCTCCAGTTATTTGCCTTAGTTGAAGTCTACTGTATTTTAGTAGTCTCTTGCTGTCGCTCCCACACCATGCGGAGAGAAACTCCTTGGAGTGTCTAAGCCCTGTGTGTGTTTCCCATTCTTTCCTGTGTTGTTCTTGGGCATATTTGAAGAGTGCGCTTCTGTAGGCACCATCTGGTATGCCTGTGAACGGTTCTGGACCAACAGGTTTTTCCCTTGCTCCCTTCCTGGCTCAGTTGTCCGCACGCTCATTGCCATCAACTCCCGTGTGCCCAGGGACCCAGACTAACCGTGTTGCGCGCTCCACATCTGTCAAGAAGGTATGCGCACTCCGCAGCCAGTGCTGAGTTTAGCTCATAGGAGCTGATGGCTTTGAGGGCAGCCTGACTGTCACTACAAATGTAGATTTTTTTTCCTGTGATTCGTTTGTCCAATATCTCTTTTGCACAAATGTTTATCGCATAGGTCTCTGCCTGAAATATTGATGCAAATCTGCCCATGCTTTGACTAAGATTGTATCCTTCCGTGTATACACCGGCTCCCGTTCCGAGCTTGGTTTTGGATCCGTCAGTGTACCATATCATTTGTTCCTTGCCATGATTATTTAGACCACTTTTCCATTGTTCCCTGGTTGGGATGTGAGTGCTAAATCTTTTATTGAACATGTATGTGGTCAAGGTCCTGTCACTTCTCATGTCCCATCAGCAGGTGGCCACAAACCTGCTTCCACCAATCCGCACTGGGTCAGCGTGGTGAAGTATGACCTAATCTCTCTGACCTCGATTTGTGAGAGAAGGCCTTTATCCAGCAGTGGGAGTATAGGCTGATATTATTATACTTTTATTGCTAATTAGATAAAACCACACTTATAAATGAATAAACATGATTAACGATAACTAACTGTTGTTTTTCTAATGTAACGCGTAGTGTTTGATTTTTTTTTGTATTTAGCCCCAGGCCCACCCTGAAAAATAACCCTAGATACGCCAATGCGTAACCATGGCTGCTACAAAGCACTCGAAACGGCGGGAACTAAAAATTAAAAAATAAACCGCGAGAAAATCCGAAAAATAGTTTTATTTCATGTGTAATATTCGCGTAAATCTAAGAACTCAATAAAAAGTATCCTCTGTGTTAACTCAGGTGATAAACTATCTGTGTGCCAAATTTCATCCAAATCCTTTTAGCCGTTTTTGCGTAATTCAGTAACAGACATACAAACTTTCACTTTTATAATAGTTCTAGTATCTGCCCGCGACTTCGTCCGCATGGACTTTAGACCGGAACCCAACATTTTCCGGGATAAATGTATCCTATGTGTTAATCCAGATAATAAACTATCTGTGTGCCAAATTTCATGAAAACCCGTTCAGCCGTTTTCGCTTGACTGGGTAACCAACATCCAAACATACAAACTTTGACAATTATAATATTAGTAGGAAGTAGGAAGACTAAAAACTTTAAATGATACCACATTTTACACGTAGTTCATTTTCTTAAGCATCTTTACAATTAACAGTTCCTACAATTTATTAGTAAGTACAATACAAAACGATAATACTGTACGTTGCGAAAGTCGATATGTAAGTAAAGAAATCTTTGATTCCCAGTTGAAGAATACTTACAGTTTAATAATCTCCATACCTCAGAAGTCATACCTGCGTGCTCTCCAACGCGGGTGGGCAATTTCAGAGGCCTGTCCTGTACAGGATTCCCTTTGCGACGTGTGCCTTTAAACAGGGAAAGCTTGCCTCCCTACACCCGTTGAAACCCGCCCACTCTGCTTAGTTGACGACTAAGAGGCGGCGCAAGGGGTTCGCAGTTAGCGGTTTTCTAAAATAGCGGGTTTCTAAGTCTATGTATTATTATCTGTATGATGCAAAATATTATTTATTAATTCCATGGTCCTAAATTCGTAATAGTTTTGTACAGATTAATTAGTATGTAAGGAAGAGAGGCATGTAAGGAACGAACCTGTTGGAACCCCGCAATGGATCTGGCGTGATGATATAGATAGATAGCAGAAAGTATTATTTATAGATAGGTATAGTGTATTCTAGATCTTACATACCTCATTTATAATTATATGGTTTTATAATATGGCTGTCCAAAATAACAACTTGCACAGGAATGAGTTATTTGTACGATTGGCAACAAGCAGCCAACTAGATGAGTAGGATGGTTAGTTGAAACTCTGTAAAATAACTGGATCTAATTGCATGTTATATTGTTGCGAAATTTATTTTCTTCTTCTTAAGCCAACCCTATGGTTGGCTTCAAAAAAAGAGTCAGTCACTATTGACTGACTCTTTTTTTGAGATATGCAAAAACCAATATAAAACTTTGAACTGCCTTGTATTGCCAAACGTGTAGTCCGCCCAATTCTTATACCTTATACCGATGATCTAAACATGCGTTACATAGCCACCCTGCTTAGGCGACCAAACAGCCAGGGGTGGCTATGTACCGCCGTCGCATGATATATAGTGCCCCTTAAACTTAAACGGATTACCTTGATATATTACGTAGATTCGCAATTCAATCTCGGATAGTCGATCTTTGGCGAAATGTGATTGCTTTTTGAAAGACATTCGTCGTAATTACGTTAGGTTTAGGTGATCGTAGTATCAATAGATTTTGGGTACGCGTTATGGAAATTTTTGGATGAGTTTTCTTTTTCTTCTTCTTGAAGTTATGGCTTCACACTAACTATAAGTGTATTTTGCCAGTGTCCAGTGATATATGTATAATCGTGTTTGTTTAAATTAAATCGACTCCCCGATGAATTTGATGACAACGATGATAATGAAATTATTGAAGTGCCCCACCCTGGATAGTAAAGCGGTGGATACTTTACATACCAATTACAACGGCTGTTTTAAGGGAAGTCGAAAAGGACCGTTTTATGACTTTGTTACAATTACCTTCACTCATGCACATATAAGAACACATAATGGTTAATATTCCACCAACATTACACATTATTAGTCAAAATAACACAAGTTTTGGAAATTAAAACAAATTGTCAACATCACTCTTAGACTTCCCGCCAAAAAACTCAAGAGTTTACTTAGTAGCATCCGATGCATTCTTTAGAAATAGCAAAGCCTAAATAGCAAAGAGTTTGATTGCAAAATGTTCTTCTTCTTCTTCAAGTTATGGCTTCACACTAATTTTAAGTGTATTTTGGCACTGACCAGGGTGATGCAAAATCGTGTTTGTTTAAATTAATGCAACTCCTCGATGAACTTGATGACAACGATGATAATGAAACTAAGGAAGTAACCCACCCTAGATAGTAAAGCGATGGATACTTTACATACCAATTGCGATGGCCGTTTTGAGGGAAATCGAAAAGGCGCGTTTTATCACTTTGTTACAATTTCCTTCACTCATGCACATATAAGAATACATAATGGTTAATATTCCACCAACATTACACATTATTAGTCGAAATAACACATGTTGGAAATTAAGACAAATTGACAACATTTCTCTTCGATTTCCCGCCAAAAACTCCTCTTGCTCCTTTGTTATTATTGTTTTTTTTTTCGTAGAACATGTCCTAAGAAAAAAGTTATCATACGATCATGTTAATTGCAGAACTTATTAACAATTTTCCAGAAAATATACTTATTTTTTATTTAAGAGGTATGTCAGAATTGTAGTATATGGCGAATTGACGGACGATTTAGCGCAGTGGTTAAGAGCTTAAGCCGCTCTACCCACTGCGTCTAATAGTCGCGGGTTCGAGTCCCGCACGGGACAAATCTTTGTGTGATCCACAATTATTTGTTCCGGTCTGGGTATTTGTGTGTGTGAATTTTCATGTTTGTAAACGCATCCACGACACAGGAATAAATCCTAGTGTGGGGCTACGTTTTTAATAAAAAAAAAACTGTAGCCTCTGTCTACCCCACTGGTATGAAGGCGTGTGTATATGTGTGGAATTATATCTATTTTCACGATACCTTATAGGTAGTAGGGGGGATATAAATATATAAAAATATTCCGTCACGCCTATATTCCCCAGAGGGGGTAGCAGAGGTGTACTGAGTACACCCACGTTTCACCGACGATGTTAGGTCTCATGTAATAGGGGGCGAGCCTATTGCCATATACCGGGCACAATTCCAGACTCCGGACTCATACTGGGAATTTTTCGTTAGAATAACTACATTTGTCCGACCTAGGATTTGAACCCAGGACCTCGTGATCACAAAGCGATGCGCTTTGCCACCAGACCAACGAGGCAGGCAAAATATTACATTCATTATTTTAGCCATGAACGCAGCCAAAAATGATTCTTCCATCTGGATGAGTATCTGCTACAAAGTATGATTCTAATTTTCCCATGTTTAAAAAAAGTGGTACAAAAAGAAGTCTTGTATCCAAATTTTCTATGGGGTTTCTCTTATCCTAATATTCCATGGGTACTATAGTTCAGGTGGTCGTTCCCATTATGGCTGGCATCCACCCTCGTGGTGAGGACCACAATGGAGGCACGCATCAAATATCCTTTCATCACTCGCCAAGGAGCGAAGGGCATGCGTGTCAGGGCGGTGGGAAAGTATAGATGCGGTAAGGGTAAGTTCGTTAGTACCTATAGATTTTGGATAATACACAACTTCTATCGTTAATAAGTAGTAGGTATAAAAAGATTCGTTTAATCGATCAAATATTAATGTATTGACTCATTTCCATAAACAAGTTATTACATCAATTTTTGCATGGTAAATCACAGTTACTCTTATATACGAAATTACAACTATTCTATGGGTGCGTTCCACTTGTAGCCCACGCCGACCACGCTCCCAATTGTGACAATTGCCGTTCCACAAGGTTGTTAACGCCGCAATCGTTCACGCAAGTGGAACGTACCATGGGACCATAGTGATCGATTTGTCAAATACAAATGGCGGGATTTTAGAATATTGTTCCTCTAAGTATATTTTTTTGTTACAGTAGTAAATTAACATATATATTCATAAAAAAGCGGTCTATTGTAAAATACCTATAAGGTATTTCATATATGATTATAATTTCAGTGAATCTAAATTGCAAAAAAAGGAAGTAGTCATAACATTTAATTAATTGTAATTATAATAATTCATTCTAGCAACCTGTTTCTCCAGTTCGAATCAAGAATTGTGTTTTTTTTATTACGAAATCAAGAAGTTCAATAAGAATTATTAAATTACAAAAGTGAAGGACAAGCCTCCAGCTATAAACAATGGCTCAATGAATATCATGCTCTGAATGTGTGTAGTAGGTGCCTACCATCCTTATTATAATTGGTACAAATTGTAAGGATTAAATCTTACTATGGAATACAATAGAAACCACAATGCTATGATGTAATTATATAACATCATAACAAAAAAATGCAATTGATTGTAAGTTTACAATAAAGAATATTTTTAAAAATATTGTTTTAATGTTTTAACCTAAAACTATATAGAATATGAATAGGATTTATCTATTGAGATGTATGGAAGGTAATTATAATAATATACAGTAATTTTAAAATGTGACTATATAGGTAAATAAATAGCACATATAATGCCCCTATTAAACCTTGTGTGGTGGCTAGACAGGACTGCAGACACATGATAGTAAAACAGACCACTCCTATATCTTGCATAGCATTGTATAGCAGGTGAAAATAGCTTGAAATAAAATCACCACTTAATTTTTGGATTGTTCGTGTTTATATTGGTGAAAAGTGCATGTTTACAATAGTAGTGTTTCCATTCTATATATCTCTGACGATCCCTTGCAGTGTGATGGCGGTGGTCATTTATGCATTAGCTAATTTTATTAACATAATAAAAACTGATATTACTTACTGACTACCTCGTTGGTCTAGTGGCAAAGCACAATTGTAGTCTTTCTAACAAAAACTTCCCAGTATGAGTCCGGAGTCTGAAATAGTGCCTGGTATATGGCAATAGGCTCGCCCCCTATTATATGGGATCTAACATCGTCGGCAATAAGTAGGTGTACACAGTACACCTCTGCCACCCCCGCTTAGAGAATAAAGGCCTGACGGTGTTTATTTTTTTATTTATTACTTATAAACTTAATTACTATGAGATAATCGTGAAATTACAAAGATAATGTTCATTAGATAGCTTCTTCGATACCTGTATACTTAAAGATTTTTAATTCAGATTGGCTATTCATGACTTTTTAATTTGTACATCTATTATTGTTATTCTAAGGTACATCTCCCCCATTTTATTCAATCTTTTTCTTAAATAGATGTAAGTAACGGTTGTTATATAGGTAAACTCTGAAATCAAAATGAGTTTGTTTATTAATTCAGTAATTATTAAATAAATACTATTTCCTCATCTATCTTTCTAGGTCTCTGACCCTCTCCTCTAGGGTAACAGTTGTGATAGTATGTTTCACATGTTTGTAAGTATTTGCTGAAATAACTAATTGAATGCCAATCAATATCAGGATTATGAGTTAGTTTGCTGAATGGATAGACACCACACATTTATTGGTAGAAACATACAAAGAAAATTGAGCATGAAAACAACAAAAAGTAAAGGCAAAATAGGCAAAAAAACTATCATTGTAAGGCCAACTACTTGAAAGTTATTGCAAATATTTACGTTGAATATCACATTAAACAATGTTTACTTATTTAACTAATATCATAATATTTTATAGTTTCTATGTATGTTGATATATCTGAGAATACAAGTGTATAAAAATATTTTAAGTACAATCTATCTACTATATCATCATGCCAGATCCCTTGCAAGATAGGCAGAGAGTACAAGACATTTATAAATAATACAAGTATATTTTTGTGCTCATTTTAATAACGTAAGGTGTAGTTACTACTACACATTTCCTACTGGGAATGTAGTATCAAACACCTATATTAAATACTGCTGCTAACGTAATATTATTTAACTTACTGCAACATCGTTTTTCCCTAAAGTTCGTATTATTATCCTCCGATGATTATCTACCCGTGTCGAGTTATTTTTACACAATTGCGTTTCTTCTATACATTTAATTTCACCCTCATACAGCTCATTTCGCGGGTTTTCAAGCTATATTATCTGTTTGATACCGACAATTTATAAAAATAGCCTTGTTGAACTAAAGATAAAAATTCTATAATTATTTTCCAAAGTTTAATATTTACCGCCTATTTTGACACTGACAGCACATTGACAGCGCCCACCGCGACCCACCTCTTGAGGTGGGTCACCGTGAGCGTCTTGTGAGCGAAATTCATAACGTCATCTATGACGTCTTCGATTCGAACACATCGATCGCGGGCGCCAAGTGGAACGCCTAAAATGGCGAAAATTTCGACGTTTATACCAAGTGGAACGTACTCTATATGTACCTGTGCGTCACAAACAGAAATAAATGACACTTGAATTCGTCCTATCAGTGTCCTAGAAGTATGTATGTGTAAGTATGTAATTAAAATTGACCAATAGAATAAAATATTATGATTATGAAATTTATCAACTTAGTTCGTAAGGCGCTTTGTTTAAGTAATATCGCTCGATGAGATTGCATTGATCGTAGTTATGTCTAGCTATAAAATAAATAACTTTCAACGACGTATTCTATCTTCGAATCTTTTATCCATCATTGATTTGTTATTTTAACACAACTTTCTTATTTTGCAACCATTAACTGAATTACTAGTAATACCCCGTATCTCGTTACTACCTGCTTGTTCTCTTGATAGCAACTTCTTACACCATGTTGACTATTACCGCATCCAAAGTGCACAGTGCGCAGTCTACACTCCGAGATCTGCACAGGGCGTATACACACGAAGCGAGGGGAGCGCGGGGGCGGCGCGTGGACAGGCATTCGAAATGAAGAGTGCTCCGCGACTACCTCTGTCTGCCCTCTGCGGTTTTATTGTATGGAGACAGACTTATTATACGCTTCGAAGTTTCGTCGCACGTTCCGAAACCTTGTATTTATAAATAACTACCCTAAGAAAGTAGATAGAATCTATATTTTTCTTACCTAGGAGAAAAAGCCTCATAGTCGGGTGACTATGAGGCTTTCATCGTTCAGACTCTAGCTACTCTGGACACGCTGGGTAGCGCTACCCAGCGTGTCCAGAGTAGCTACAGTCTGAACGATGATACCGATATTAGCGCTTATAAATAGGCGTGCCGAAACGGCGTGAGTGCGCTAACGACTTGGCGTGTTTCGGTATCCATAGCCCTGGTAGTATTAAACTCTTACCGGTTAAACTTCTCTTAGTTCTGCACCTTCGTTCAGCTCGGTACCACCTTGCAGTATGTTCTTCAGGATGGGGACAGTATTTAACAACCTCCTACTAAACTTTTCAAGTGATTGAGTGTCATCATCAACTCCTCAATCCACGTTCTATATTTTCTATTAAAGGAAAGTTAGCCATTTAAAAGCCCCATACCATTAGTGTAACGAAAACGTTCGATGTTTGGTTTAAGTTCAGGCTTAACTTAACCTAAAATATTATTCATTAATTGCACCAAAAGTCATCAGTTTTACTGTCTCAGATTCTACTCAAATATGGTCTGTATTATGGGGAAAAAATAATCGATTGCAGGCCAGGAGAGTCATTCATGAAAGTTGATGGCACTGCAGTAGCGCCATCGGCCATACCTTTAAAACATTGGGTTTTGCAATATTATTGTAATTTTTCTTAACTTTTGCTATTTTTGAACTATCTATTAAATGTTTTGACATGCGTTACGTGTCATCCACCACATACTGCTATTTTATAGCACACCTGACGGGCCAACCCCAATGAAAAATTACAAGTAAAGTTCAATTCCATACTAAGCTATCTTCTACAAGGGTAGTTCTGTCCTCATATCTTGGCCCCGCATTTCCACCCGCTAATGGCGGACCAACGTTTATATTGAAATACCCCATCAGAATGTTATGTGGGCAGGCACCGAGGAATTTTGAGATGAGAGCAATGCACCCGGACGCGTTATGGTAGGTAACATCCCATGGCTTTTGTTTATGCGGAGAATGTGAGTTGGAAGTGCATTCTTGTGTGCTCATAAAATTTTATGTGGTGGGGAATTCCGGCTGGTGGTTGTGGGGACGTTAGCTGTAGTGGTCTATACGTTTATAAAGGTGTCCGGTGTTTTAAGCAGAACATTAGAAGCGATTTCGTTTTTTAATAAATTTATATTCCATAATATCAGTGAGGTGCCTGATGGGTTAATTTTAGAAGAAGTACTTTGCCTTTGTCGTATAATGGAAATATTTCGGCTCGTATTGATGGGAGGCTGGTTTAGTGTGGGGTGGTATAATTCATATTTAACATGTATTGATGTCCTTATATTTTTTAGCTTATTTAATTGACAATCATATTTAAATTTCAAGGTTTCTAAACTGTCAGTAGCCTAAACCAAGTTTTTAAAAAGTTAATTGATAGTATTAAAGAGGACTGATAAGGCATACCACAGAAGAAAGAAGATATAAGTCATACCAACCAGTTGATTGAATGGGAACAAATGCTTCATCGGATTTCATTTTGCGGAACTAGTTGGTCAGTGCAGTCAGTAGATAAGTATTTTCACATATTCAGCTTAAAGAACACCTTAATTAATAAGAGTAAATTAATGTGAGACTTATGTAACTAAAATAAAACTCAAAGTGACACAGCAACAGTACATTTATTAAATCCAACAACTACTAATTTTCTTATAAGCAATACTAAACAACAGAGTGAAGTTATTTACATTTCAGGTAGGTGGCAGACAATTCGCGGCCGGTTGCTATGGCTACGGCAAGATGGCCGCCGTCTACTGCGGTTTGAAACTTCGCCTCTAGTTCCAAATTGTTCCGAGGGTATTTTAGAGCGTCGTATGTATGTACGAGCGTGCATAATTACATTATATACGCCGGGCTATGTACGACGGTCCCACTAATTACAGTTACGGTAAACAAAAAAGATTCAGTTAGATAATAATTAGAAATTTTTAATGCCTCGTTTGGCGTATTTTAGCAGCTTAGATTCAAATAGGTAGGAGAAAGTGTTATTGATGTTTTTCTATCACTAATGCTCAGTAGCAATTCGGGGTCTAGAATTGTAACCGGTATGAAGGCAAGGCTTTCCTTTTTTGCATTAGGACCTAACATCTAGGTCTCGAACCTATTCGCGCCTTTATTAAAAAGGCGTCAACACGTCACTTCGCGAACGCATCTACCCATGCGAATCCGTTAATCGTAGCCACCGCCGACTACGATCTCCCTCCCGACCCCTGCCGCCACCGCCGGCCGCGACATGTTCTCACCGACCCCCCCGATGCCTTGTCATCCCTTCTTTCCGCTCAGAATACGGGCGACGACGACGTAGACGTAGTAGTAGATCCCCTCCCATAGCCGGCGGTTGACCGGTGCGCTTAGTAGTGCACCCGTCCCCCTACAGCGACTGTCCCAACCGAGGGCGCCTTCGAGTATGTCGCCTCTTGCCCTTCTGGCTGGCTGGAGCGTAGTGGTTGCACGCTCGCCGTTAAAATCCGGTGAAGCTGTAGAGGCCTCGAGGCCAACAGCGTAGATCATTCATACACACACACACACAAATCTTCAGTAACAAGCTGCCATTTTCATTTGAAAAATATAGGTGTTAAGTAGAAACGGTACTTATTTTCTTTATTTGGTTTCTTGGTAAAGTAGCTTAAGAGTCTAAACCAGAAGAAGAAGGCCAATCTATTAAGTAATTTTCCGAACCAATTATTCGCTAATAATGGTATTTACTGACAACTCAGGTGCATGAAATTGTCTAATGTGCTTAGAATACAATATTAAAGGTAACAACAAATTGATACCACGCATTTAAAGTATACGTTCAACTGTATTTAGTAAATTTCTAGTGAGGGGAAGACAGAATATTAACTCGATAGTGTTTCGAAGCCAATTGTAATGGCCTGACTCTACAATTAAAGATAATAAAAATAAGAATTGACACCAAATATCAAATTTAAAAATCAAACTACGAATTTAATTTATTTCTATCTATCTATAACATCACACCAGATCCCTTGCGGGGTAGGCAAAGAGTACAGAGTTCCAACAGGTTCTTTCCCTACATACCTCTCTGGCTTCCCCGACTCTCATAGTTCGTCTCATACACGCTCGCCGGTTACGGAGACTCTTGACTTTTCCTTCAGATAAGACTCGGTTTATTTAGTCGTGGTAAGATAGTCTAGGTCTTACCCGGTACCTGCATCCTTCCACTTTCACATTTTATATCTGTTTTGTCATTCATTTAATTTATTTAATAAATATTATCCATTTTTTCTGCAATCAGTACTCCCCTGAAGGATTAGTTAAGGAGGATTTAATAAGAGTTCCTTAGATAAGTGTAGCGAGCGCACTTCTATCTAATACTCATCAACTTAAACACCTCTCGAGGACGCCAGCTCCCTGTTCTTTCAGGGTCACCCAGCTAATATGAAGGTGGGGAATCTCTTGGGAATTCTTCGTATTGTTTAGTACCTGGATTCTTTTAAATTCTTTAGTAATAGGTTTGTGGTAAACGAGTAGAGATGACACGATTTCTTATTTATATTTACTTTTAATGTGCGAAAGAACTTGGGCATCACTGTTGCTAGGTATTAATTAGTCGGGAAATTTAATATTTATGATATTTTTATGCTAAGAAATGTCAAGAACAAGAAATGGGTGGATTTTAACCTATTTTTTCTTCTTAGCGTTTCGACGTCAAACAAGCTAAAGTTATATGTAAGCAGCCCAGAATGCGGCCACATTTTTTTTTTTTGTTTAAAAACGTAGCCCCACACTAGGATTATATTATATTCCTGTATCGTGGGTGCGTTTACAAACATGAAAATTCACATACACAAATACCCAGACCAGAACAAATAATTGTGGATCACACAAAGATTTGTCCCGTGCGGGACTCGAACCCGCGACTATTAGACGCAGTGGGCAGAGCGGCTTAAGCTCTTAACCACTGCGCTAAATCGTCCGTCAATTGACTGCATTATCGGAGGCAGCCATCAAGTCCTGCTCTGTACAGGTGTAAGGGGATGCGGAGCACGATATAAGGAGGGACATCGTTTGGGTTACGCCGCACAAACACTCTAAATTGGTACCGTCTATGAATCCCCAACTGAATATATTTTCCTTGCTCCAGCCGACCTGGGTCTGAAGTCTATTTAAAGATTTTCAGACCGGCTGTGGTAACTTATGTCCAGGTGGGAGACTCCCAGCAGATGAAACAAAGGGATTTGGTAGGGATATTTCTTCCTTCCAGGTCAAAAGTGAATAAAATACGATTTTAAACTAACTTCCTAGTAATAAACAATAAGAACGTATATGAAAAGTTTTATAGATCTAGAATGCATGAGATAAAAAGTATCCTCTTGGGAAACGATCATAAATCATACATTGTCAGTGAGTGAGTCTGTGGACTTGGATTATGTGTAACGAGGTTTATGGACCGTGTGGAGTATTAGTTTTATTAGATATGAATAGGGTTTTATTAGATAAGAACATTCCATTGGGTAGTCATATATTTCATATTCATATTGGAATATTTTGTCTTAAAAATAATAGGGAGGTTTTATCTTGGAGCGGGTCAGAAGTTACATATATCAGGCTAGAAAAAAATAATATGATATTTTTGCAAAATTTATTGTTAACATAACAGTACAGCGAAAAACAAACTCTATAGAATTAAAATTTCAATTGTGAGACTACACCTTGGTAGGTTTCAATATTAAACTTAATTTAACTTAGTAGATCTGCCCATTGTCAGTAGTATTATTACATTGTCCATATCTACCAAAATTGTACTGGTTTCCTTACCTTTCTAACTGCTTACTGACACATCTATCCTAGAATTAAATATATAGTAATAATAAAAACCTCTAAAACTAAAAAAATCACAACAGCTCTTTGGTTTTATGTATCTATCAGTCGAAAGGCATCCACTGCAGAACAAAGACCTCCCTCAAAATAGCTACGACAATGTTTTTTTAATAATATCTAAATATATGACGGACGATTTAGCGTAGTGGTTAAGAGCTTAAGCCGCTCCGCCCACTGTGTCTAATAGTCGCGGGTTCGATTCCCGCACGGGACAAATGTTTGTGCAATCCACAAGTATTTGTTCCGGTCTGGGTATTTGTGTATGTAAATTTTCATGTTTGTAAACGCACCCACGACACAGGAATTAATCGTAGTGTGGGGCTACGTTATATAATATATATATATATATATATATATATATATATATATATATATATATATATATATATATATATATATATAATTATAATAACTCATATAAAATCTCAAACTGAGAGGGTTTAGACCATAGTCTACCACGCTGGCCCAGTGCGGGTTGGCGTACGTCACACAGCTTCGAGAAACTCTTAGGCATGCAGGCTTCCTCACGATGTTTTCCTTCACCGTTAAAGCATGTGATAATTAATTATTAATACGCATATGCTTTCGAAAAGACAGAGGTGCGTGCCTGGGTTCGAAACAGAGACCTCTGACTTTTCAGTCCAACGGTCTAACCACTAGGCTATTACTGCTTTTTAATATATTGAAATAATACAACAATAACAATAAATATATTTAAATATTATAATATTACTGCCTCGTTGGTCTGGTGGCAAAGCGCATTGCTTTGTGATCACGAGGTCCTGGGTTCAAATCCTAGGTCGGACAAATGTAGTTTTTCTAACGAAAAATTCCCAGTATGAGTCCGGAGTCTGGAACTGTGCCCGGTATATGGCAATAGGCTCGCCTCCTATTACATGGGACTTAACATCGTCGGCGAAACGTGGGTGTACTCAGTACACCTCTGCCACCCCCTCTGGGGAATATAGGCGTGACGGTTTTTTTTTTTTTTTAAATATTATTAAAAAGGATATAAAACAACGGAACCAATCAAAGCATCTACAGGGTAATGAAAGCGCGTACACACGGAGACAACCGGATATTAATAACCGTGTTATCCGGCAATCGCCCGGGGTGTACCCGGGTATTTTATACCACGTGTGGGGGACACGCGGATATTGTGGGGCCTTTGGTGCTCGTGTATTGACAGACATTTCATTACATGTCAACTCGTGTTTATTTCCTTGGATAATGATCATATATTTTATAACGACAAGCTCACCCTCGGGTGATTTGGACTAGGTTCAAATTATTATGCGCAAATGTGAGTAAAAGAAAAGTCATGCTAAAATTAAAGAAGATACTCAAAACATATTACAACTACTATAGTATTTTTCACATAGGATGGGAAGTGACAGTTCTAATTGCCAAACCAAATTATACTTTATTCGATGGCCATAAGAGGCATGCCCGTTTCTATACTTATGGTTTTATGCCTTAACACCATTGAATTAAACATTAATTTCGTTTGACAATTAGAACTGTCACTACCCATCCTATGTGAAACATACTATAGGTATATTCTCCCTGTAGACTTATTTATTTCTTTATTCTTCTTAATTTCAAAATAGTATATGCTATACTTTTTTAAATCCCTTGCAGATCACCTCAAAGTCTCTCAAAAATCCTGAAATCACAAGTAGGCAGTGCATTTTGTTTGTATTAAAACATTTTAATCTTACTCTTACTATAGTATATCATATAAGTTTCTTACCTCACCAAGACTGTATACCTAACGAAAACCTATAGTACCTATAGTACCTATAGTACCTATAGTACCTAAATTATATCACGAAAATCATGCCGACTGCGACCCATTACTACGAGCAATTTCCCGCCAGTTTCTGTGAAATTAAAAATATTAAATTTATTTTCTATGGTTAAATTTTTTCTTTTTTTTTTCCTGGCAATTGCGTTTACCTTATGCCATTGTACAAAGTTTACAAATATTCATTTCTAAATTAATTCAACTCACCAATGAACTTGATGACAAAGATGACAATGAAATTGATGAAGTGCCTCACCGTTTTGAGGGAAATCGAAAAGGCACGTTTTATCACTTTGTTACAATTACCTCCACTCATGCACATACCTATAGGAATACATAATGGTTAATATTCCACCAACATTACACATTATATTTCGAAATACCAATATCAAATTGACAACATCACTCTTCGATTTCCCGACAAAAAACCCGCCCAATTTTTAAATTTAACAATAAATTAATCATTCTTATTCTTTAAATGATGGCTTCACACTATTTTCAAGTGTATTTTGCCAATGTCCAGTGAGATGCATAATCGTGTTTCTAAATTAATTCAACTCCCCGATGACCTGGATGACAACGATCATAATCAAATTGATGAAGTACCCCATCCTGGATGGTAAAGCAGCGGATACTTTACATACCAATTGCGATGGCCGTTTTGAGAAAAATCGAATAGGCACGTTTTATTACTTTGTTTCAATTACCTTTACTCATGCACATATAAGAATACATAATGGTTAATATTTCATCAACATTATTATTCGAAAAACTTGTGTTAAGTTTTGGAATTTAAGACAAATTGACAACATCACTCTTCGACTTCCCGACAAAAAACAATTAATTATTCTTTACTATGATGTAGTTATAACTTGCCAGTGTTAAATAGGTGAAGGGTGTCTAACTTTTTATCCTTACTTTCTTCTACTATAAATCTCTGCCTAACTCTTTAGAGACTATTTAACGACAACTCGGTCTTGTGTATAAGAGCTTAAGCTGCTTCGCCCATAGGATCAAGTCAAGGGCTCGATCTCCACAAGGGAAAAATATTTTTTATGTGAATTTAACACACAGGAACGATTCCTAGGACTACTATATGAAATATCTTGGAGCACATATGTAATCATACCTTTAAAAATATATCAGGGGCTCTTAAAAGCGGAGGTTTCCTCACCATGTCTATATAAATCGTAATAAATCGTACATAGATTCCGGAAAACCTGCAGCTGCGAGCCGAAATTTGAACCCTGATTATAGGTATACTGAACATTGATCTCTGACTGGATAACGTAAGATTTAATCAAGCCCTTGTCGTCAGGCATAACCATACACATAACATAACTTTTAACTATTCCCTCCTACACGCAACACAAACGGCTGAAACAATATCAATTATAATCAACCGTGCCCATATACAACGGAACACAATTACCGCTAAACAACGTGTCCCACCACAAAGGCTCGCCTAAACGCCGAATTTTCCCAACATACACCCACCCCACTCTCCGTGGGGGGAGGCTAAACTCTCCCCTTCGCCGGGCTCACACGTCTATCCATTTGCCAGCTAGTTCCGAGCTAAATTAATTTCAAAGCTCCTTATGTTACGTTCCTGCGGCTTTTCCTTCTATGTGTGTGTGGAGCTACTTTCGGAAGGCTTAACTGGGTATATAATATGTTTATGTGTGTGTGTGTATATATGGTAAGTTTATGGATAGAAGCTCGTTAACGTTTGAATTAGACGTACCTAACAAATTAGTTTGGAAATTTGTTTTCTCTGTTTGTGAAATTGTGAAATGCTGGATTGGCAAAAGGGCAAAGTATGCCTTTATGCCATATTTTATCGGTGTTTAGTGAATATTTATATCAATTTCATTAGTGTTAACGCTGCTTATACATTTTGTGGTCGTAAAGTTTTAGGCAAAAAATATTTAGTCGATGAATGCCGGAAAGCTCTCTGAAGATTTTAGAACCTTGGTTCATATCAACAGAATTCAGTATTTATTCGACTTAAAATCATACCATATAATCTCCTGCATTGATAAAATTAAATTATCTTTCACTTATTCATCACGAAATATCAAGATCTGCAAAACCTATATTTGACTTGACTTGATATTTTGCAATGGTATTCAGTTACTTGCCAGTAACGAAAATACTTTAAATATACCGAAATCTTGAGATGCTAGCGTAAGTCTAAAATTCAGACTGGTACAACACAGCAGCTAATTTAAAAAAAAACTACTCAATGACTTACCTTCCCGCCAAATTTCGTGTAATACCTATCTGCAGCCATATTTATTACTTGAAACCGTATTGAGCTGTAGTATTTTGTTTATTCATAACAACAGAAACCTACGAATGGAGTCTCCTCTAATCTTCAAGCATAAATAAACTGATAGTTAGGGATGCCGGCCGGATTTTGCCATGGCCGGCCGACATACAACAAAGTATACGAGATTCGGAATTGAATTTCTAAACGCAATGCTAATTTAGTGATGTGACATTTAAAAAGGAATTTTATAACTTTTTTATTTGTAATAGATATAAACTTTTAATTCGAATTTTGTACATAGTAATAGATCATTTTAACGTCTCTACATAATAAATAACATCTATCTATATGTATCATCACGCCAGATCCCTAGCGGGGTAGGCAGAGAGTACAGAGTTCCGACAGGTTCTTTCCTTACAGACTTCCCTGGCTTCCTCCACTCTCACAGTTCGTCTCATACATAAATAACATAAAGATAATATTCAGCATTTAACCCATTTAACCAATATTTATATCGTGCAGAATATCAGACGGTAAACATAATGATTAGGTATATCTAACATATTGTTTAATCTGACTAGGTGTAGTTAAAGTCATGTTATATTCAAACACACCTTGGTAATAAAGTACTTATCTCTGAACGCAAAATAAAAAATCACAGAAGCCTTTCACTTATTATACATTCCTAGCATACCGTTATGAGAAATGACAGCTTTTATCCTTACAAAACCCTTCTAAACAGCTCAAATGTGAACCATTATTAAAAATAGAAATCTAAACTAAACACGTTGACCTCCACGCGTTGAAGGCAACAAAACCTATATTCCATTTACATATCCATCACACTGCTGCTGTCAACCGTAGGCCTTTGATCCAAATATCACGATCAAAGAAATAAACTGAGATTAATTCGCGCTCTGCTAGAACAATGAAGGATCGCGCCCTTACAAAGGGTTGTGACAAAAGCGCCAGTGGAGTTTAGTCCTATAACTCTGCATGTGACTTCAAAACTTATTGTTTTAACGTTTGAGAAGAAAACAATGCTCGAAAATTAATTCGATGTATTGTGGAAGAGTTGTTTTTTTTTGTTTTAACATTTCGAACGCTGTTATTTTTAATTCGAAATATAAAAATGACGTTTGTTTTATACAATATAATATACACTTAAAAATAGTGTGAAGCCATAAAGAAGAATAAGAAGCCATGTTATTTTTTTATTTTAAAAGTGCTTTTTTAAATCTGGAATTTATGACATCAATAAAATACATGCCAGCCATAGCCACAGAGGTATGTAAGGAAAGAACCTGTTGGAACTCTGTACTCTCTGCCTACCCCGCAAGGGATCTGGCGTGAGGTTATAGATAGAAAGATAGAATAAAATACATTTGGATGGAGTTCTTTTCAAAGTCAAAGAAAATATAGTTTCAATTATCTACTCGTTCATTAATAGATATGTTGCTTCATGTGTAACTAATTAGGCAAGTAATTATTTATCATTTATCAGGATTCCGCATTTCTTAAAAGTTTTCCTTCCTCAATAAGTATCTACAACTTTGACCCAAATCACAAAATTGCCACAATAATAAAAAAGAAAATCATCTCAGAAAAGTATCCGACTCCAATCAATCAAAATTCCAATAAACAGTACACGAATAAAAAATAAAATAAGTAGATACGATGTAAAAAATGGCGGCAATTTCTTTCTTTTTTTTCTGCGGCTGAATTGCAGACTACGACGTGGCTTCAAAAAGTCTATCAGAGCGGAATATTCAGTTCGTCAAATGGTAATCAGAGGGAGGCATTATACCTACGTTATGGTTCAAATATCACAAGCGTTTGCCTGTACGAGATTTTTACACGAAAATGAGAACATTGCCTATGTTCTTTGATTTAAGATAAAAATGTAAATACTTTTTTTCACATTTCGAAATATACAAAAAGTATATTACATGTCATGAAAAACATATTTTCTCATCAAGGGAGAAAACTTTCCATTCCCAAGCACGTAAGCCTACTCGAAATTATTTTATTTTTGTAAAGCTCGGATGGGTCTTATTAAGTCGTTTTAAGGTTGGAATTGGGTTGGTGGGGTTCGACAAAGAGTTAAAGGTTGTAATACACGTGACTGTGAGAACGCTAGTTGTTACGGTCGTAACAAGGCGAGCGCATCAAAGGACGTTTTTCAAAGAGAACGTGATTCTCGACCGATGCTCTAACAAGTCCGCCCCGGGTGACTGGGGGAAACTTGACAGCAATATTTTTAAGAATTGCAACTTTATATGAATTATTGTGTGGGCGTTGCACAATTATGTAGGTACTGGATTGAGCGGTATGTATATGTGGAATAATGTCTTAGATTTTATATTTAAATATACATTTCTTGTTGTTTCAAGAATTTTAGGATTGATGGCTTTTTGTGTATGAAAGTTGACTACGGGGCATTGCCTAAAGGAGCGAGTGTATTGCTACTCTCTAGCCGTAAAGGCAAGGGCAACTACTAAGCTTGAAGGCGTCAGGCGACGGAATGGCTTCGGCTTGAGCAATCGTTATGAGGCAGGGAGTTAAGTGATTAATTGTGATGCTCTGCATGAATTGGTAGATTCTTTGACCTCACCGGTGAGATTGATATCTGATCCTGTATTTGGTATTTATATGCGATAAAAGATAGTCGATTAATGGCTCTATCGTCATATTATTATAACTGTTCTATCGAGTTCTATATAGGAGTAGTCATTTACTATGAACTGACTTAGAAAAAAAACATTGCTTGAATAACTCCCACACTTACCCACTGATCAAACCGAATATAGTAATGTTTGTCGCGGGCAGATAAAAGTTTTTCTTCCTCTTCTTATAAGACAACCACTTATAAAAATAAGCATAGTGCTTGTTTTAATGCTTAAAGAGTTTGATGGAGGTATTCGAAATACACATTACACTTGCGTTTCATTCAAAATATTTTTTAATGTGAGAGGTGATGAGATTGTACTTTATCACAAGAAAAATAACTCGTAAGAAAACTAATATTTATCCGCGTTTATTTATCCCCAATCTCCTCCATACAGAGGCACGGGATCAATCCCGATAGTCTCGATTGTCCCCGGCCGGGATTAAACCGGGGTACAGATAACATGGCCCATATGTCTCAGCCAGCATCTCGCCGGCGCCACAAAGGTGCCCCTTGATTGGAAATCGGAACATATGGTGTCTTTCCATATAGATGTTGTGGGTGTATGTAGAATTGGAATCAAATGTTATATGATATACACTGTATCATTGATCTAGTGACATTAGGTGCGCCAGGAGATCACAAAGTCATAGGCTGGAAATAGTGTTAATAAGATTTTTCTACCGAATTTTTTTCATTATCAGTCCCGAGTCTCTACTTATGTCCTGTTTAATAGCGACGGGCTCAAACTCAAAGTCAAATTTAGAGTCTTTGGGGCCATTATACTGGTCCTTTTTCATTTGGATCATGCGCGAAATGTGGGTGTTCCCAGTACACGTAAATGCTACCGTCAATTAGGGAATGTAGGAATAACCGTGCTTATTTTATATTGTTTAGTTTAGTTTAGCCCCCACGCGTGACCAATGACACGTAGTCATATGGATTTCTTAAAAGGCTACTACATGAGTAAAAAGATTTGATATAGTTCGGTTAATTATTCATCATCATCATCTCAGCCTATACTTGTCTACTACTGAACATAGGCCTCCCTAATCGCCCTCTAGTGCAGCCGGTCCGGTGCCATCTGAATCCAACGAATTCCTGCGATCCTCACAAGATCGTCGGTCCAGGATCGTAGGCGGCCATCCCACGTTGCGCTTGCCAATACTTGGTCTCCACTCTAGAATCCGCAATCTATTATTACACACATTAAAATTATTTTGTTAAAATATTTAAAGTTATATATTATTGCAAACGTTTCTGATTTTTTAAACTTTCGGATTTATCGTAAGTATCAGTAGGATTAGTGTGCAAAATACACTAGCTAAGTATATAGAGGCAAGGGAACAAGAGCTAAGGAATTTGTCTCTCTCTTATTGTGACAGAGATTTATGGAGGTCGTGTTCGCCCCAACTCCCTCTCGATTAGACACCGGGCGAACATCACCCACGGGTACACGGGTACACAGGTAGTATTTAATATTACGGTTTTATAGATATACTAGGTGTTGTCCGCGACTACGCACGCGTTTATTTTGTCTTTTGACATAGGAAGACCGGCCTTTCTAGGATGGCACAGGTCCCGTAATGACCTAAGACACCTCCATATATGAGTATCTTTAAAATCCATTCGGTCGGGATGGTATGGAGAAATAAAAACTACCGCAAGAATCGTGCATTTTTCCTTAAAAAAATGAATATACAAAGTTTCGTGTCATTCATCGTTACAGAGTTCATTTCCGAAGAGACATTCTTGATTGCATAATCGGTTCATTCAAGAAATTATATCTGAGAATCTAAATCAAATGTGAATAACCAATATCGGGCGCGTGCTATTACCCACTGAAGAGTTTCTTCATTAGAAGACAAACCCGAGTCTAATATCAGTTCATGGAGGAATTCATGTGTAGTCTAAATCACACATTTTAACTAACAATAATAAAAATAATAAAGTTTTATGGTTTATCCCGCGATAATCCCGGATTGCTTCATTTTTCCGGGATAAAAAGTATTTAATATTTTAACTTAGGATATAACTTATTACCATACTAAATTTCATTGTAATTTGTTTGGTAGTTTTTGCGTGATTGAAACACAAAGAGACAGACAGACAGACAGTAATTCAAAAACAAATGTTTTGGCATCTATATTGATTAGGAAGTGCACGCCAATAAATTAAAAAAAAAGTTTAGAGAAGTAAGTATTTGAATTTCCATAATATTGCTATGCATTTATTTGATTTGATATATACAATAAACTCATGAGAAAATAACTAGGAACATGAAATATTTTTTTATATAGGTACTGTAAAAAACAAGATATATTGTTTATTCTAGGTATTTGTTTATGTTAACAATCTCGATTACTACTGAAATGATATGAAACATTAAATACCTACCAAAAAACGGTCGTAAATATTGATATCATATATTATTATTTATAACCTCTCTGTCTGCCCTGCAAGGGATCTGGCGTGATGATATAGATGGATAGATTATGCATTTGAGGATCTATAGGTGTCTATCAATATATTGATCCATGTATTATAACTATTATAAAGGAGCTATATGCTATGAGTAGTATATAGTTTGTCTTGAAAAGAACGATATGTTGGATCAAAATTGGTTTAGTAGAAGCAGAGTAAACTTCAACTTTCCATAGCATACGGGGCTACGAAGAAGGCAGGCTGTCTGTTATTTGAATTAGATCATGTATTTTTTGACAGCCTCGTTGGTCTAGTGGTCTCTTACAATAGGTCTCATAAAAAAGCTCAAAGTTGCTCAGCGAGCTATGGAAAGAGCTATACTCGGCGTTTCTTTACGTGATCGAATCAGGAGTGAAGAGATTCGTAGATTAACCAAGGTCACCGACATAGCCCTCAGGATTAGCATGCTGAAGTGGCAATGGGCTGGCCACATAGCGCGAAATTCGAACGGGCGTTGGGGCAGAAAGATTCTAGAGTGGAGACCACGTATTAGCAAGCGCAGCGTGGGACGACCGCCTGCCAGATGGACCGACGATCTTGTGAAAATCGCAGGAAGTCGTTGGATGCAGGTGGCATCGGCCCGGTTACGCTGGAAAGCGATTGGGGAGGCCTATGTTCAGCAGTGGACAAGTATAGGCTGAGATAATGATGATTGGTCTAGTGGCGAATAATGCGCTTCGAATTCTGTTGTATGTATGTAGTATATAGTACATCTTTGCCACCCCGTACTTGGAGTATATAGGCGTGACGGTGGTTGTTTTTATCATGTATTTTTTAATCACAAAGTTCACTCGAATGTCACGAGACAACTATTTTGTAGCATCATTAAACAAAAACAAACGAAATCTATTATTACCCACAACCATATATCTTGCAAAAGCTTATTTTACGCAACATAAAATAAAGTGTATAATGTACTGGCAAATGAACCGACCGAATGTTATGGGGCAACATGGGGCCAACTAGATATATGGGATGGGGACTGTTCTGGCCAGATTAATGGCATGTTCGGGCACACTATGTAAAAGTGAATTTAGTGTCATTTGTATTGGCATCGTGTTGATATTCAAATTTAGGAACTATGTTCGGGTGTAGTAATAGAAATAAGTGGGTCAAAAAAAACACAGATTGAAAAGATGTGTTGAGTCCATTTAAATTTCGCCAGGAATGTTAAATCCTAATGTAATAGTTGGCTAGTCTATTGCCGAACACGATTCTAGACTTCAGACTGCTACTCAGTGTTTTTCTATACAATCCTGTTAACACTTCCTTCGATCACGATTCAAATCTAGGATCTAGCAATCGCCTATGACACTAAGTGCTGCTAAACTAACGAGACAAGTACCTTTTATAAGGATTTGAATATGAAAGAATGACATAAATTATTATAATATAGTTATAGTACCCATGGTTATCGGAATCATCCCAATAACACTTTATCCGCCCTAGAATTCGAACCAAAGACGTCGCGATCCGCTACCAGACGAACGAGGAAGGTATTTTTGATAATAATTTGTACATAAAATTATGATATACAAATAATTATAACAAAGCGTTCTATAGTACCCATGGTTATGGTAAGGACTATGACGATGGATGATGTCAGGCACAACAAATGTCGGGAAATTAAAATTAAAATAAACCACAATAAAATCTCAAAAACATTCGCTTCTTATATATGCGCAAATCTAAGTATTCTTCAAGTATTCACATTACTTACTGGAGCTCCCTTTATTTTACATAAACCTAAAACGTCATGTTAAATACTATAATAAACAATTTCTCATTTATTCAACACAACTATTTCATATCTAGCGTTCTCTTTGACAAAAACCGTGCGTACATTTTATTTAAAGAGATCCAATTTAAAGGCTTTGAAGCAAAGGGAGGCCTTTATATCACGTATAGGGCAAAACGCCCACTGAATCGCACATATAACATATGTATATGTAATATATATGAGGGCATATAGCCGGGGGGCCGTCAAACGCCCTGAAAGTCACGTATGCCTGGCCTCGCGATGTTATTATCCAACACTTATGTATACGCACGCATACATCTGCGTGTATAGGCATGCGTAGGTAGGCGAAAGCCCGGGCATCTCACGGCCCACACGACCCCGACCGAAGGGACAAAGCGAAACGGGTTTGTCCCAAGGGAAATTCAATATTCGGGACTAAACCTTAACTCCCCCTTAAGACACCCCGTCTACCTCCCCCGGAATGCTTATATGGCCACGACGTGTATCGATTTTCTTGCCAAATGGAAGATTGGTGTCGAACCGTCCTCGGCGGCCGAATGAATGATGTATTGAATTGGCGAGTGAACGTTTCAAGTGTGTGTGTGCCACCTTCGGGGTTTTGTGTTTAGCCACCGTATCGGCTCTGATGGAAATCTCTTTCGGAAATCGGCGTGAATTTTTTATTTCGGTAATGCATCGGCGCGGGCGGGGAGCGTGCGGTAACGGCGCGTTCCTTTGAGCCAGACGCCAATTATATCTGAAATGCTCTTTGAGGTGACTGATTGGATCGGTACGCTTTTAGGGTTCTTTTGCTTAGGTACTGTTGAATCATTTAATTGTTATCATCTATTAAATATATAAAAAGGATAAGCCTTGAAAGGGATCCCTGCAAGGGATGTGGCGTGTTGATACAAATAGTGAGATTAAGAACTTTTATTAATTTTTGAAAATAAGTAAATCTGCTGTTGAACGTTTTTAAAAAGTTGCTTATTTCAGTCGGAAATCGCACCTACTTTCTTTACGGTGGCCATACTATACTGTTTGTACGGTGATAATATACTATTTTATGTAACAAAGTTTTGTTTAAATACAAGATAACAATAATAGTAGCGTAGTAAGAAAGCGAGTAGGTATGAAAGATAGTATCGGTGTAAAGATGAGAAATATCCGTTGGTTCGGGCATATAGAAAGGATGCCAGAAGAAAGAATGACAAAACAGATATACAATGCGAAAGTGGAAGGATGTAGGTGCCGGGGAAGACCTAGACTATCTTACCATGACCAAATAGACCGTGTCTTAGCTGAAGGGCAAGTCAAGAGTCTCCGTAACCGGCGAGTGTGTATGAGACGAACTATGAGAGTGGAGGAAGCCACAGAGGTATGTAAGGAAAGAACCTGTTGGAACTCTGTACTCTCTGCCTACCCCGCGAGGGAGCTGGCGTGATGATATAGATAGATAGATAGAGATAACAATAATTGCTACGGTATACGTTTAATAAATAGCTATTGATGTTGTGGTTTAGGATGAATATATAAATAATTATTTCAAGCGTATCCTAAGTAAGATACCTTCGAAAAGCTGAATAATTTCAACTTATTATCTGTACGACTCACATGAATTTATGATTTAGAGATACTTTAAAGATAGTAGTTTTAATGGAAATGCCTACACTCAACGTAAATTTACTTAGCCCTGATAGAAAACTGCGCATTCTATATGGCGTACTAAATTATTCACAACCGAATCCTTTAAGGGTGAATCTCGGCTTTAATGTACGTAACATGCCATAAAGCGTAGCCATAAACTTTGCTCATAAAATACGTTACAACCGAATTATAAATATTTACTCTATTTGAAGGATATGCATAACCGAGGCAATGGGAATACTTTTGGCCGTTTGAGTTGCGATATAAAACGAATCTGATCGTAGTTGATTGGATAACGCCTAGAGAAAAATTAGGCAATAAAGATGATATGTGCCGTGGGAAAAATATAAAAATGCGTTCGTTTCTTCTGATGGCTTTAATACAGGAGAGCGTTTTTGAAAAACCATAAACTAGTCATAGTATTTTAGTTCATGAAATATAAATTTAAAAGCGTATATTATATCTATATAATCACGCCAGATCTTTTGCGGGGTAGGCAGAGAGTACAGAGTTCCAACAGGTTCTTTCATTACCTCTCTGGCTTCCTCCACTATCATAGTCTCATACACGCGTTGATATTTATGAATATATAGTATATTAATTATAATATCAGCCTATACTGCACGAAAGAGAGAGATTAGGTCATACTCCACCACGCGGACCCAGTGCGGATTGGTGGATACAGGTTTGTGGCCACCTGCTGTTGGAACTTATCAAGTCGCCCATAAGGCCGGATATTTATGAATGGTTTATTGAAACTTATCAAGAAGACACTGAAGGACATGTAGAGTCTTTGCCTATTCCTGTGGGATCGAGGCATGAGTTTTTATGTAATGCAGAAACCTATTGCCCTGTACTAGAAAATATTTCTGGTTGCGTTTGTAATTCATCCAAACATCCAGATAACAAACGATGATTAGTTTCGTGCGGGGGTCGAATCCCCGGCGATTCAGTTATCTGAGCGGCCTTCGCTTAAAACACTGGCACAAGCCGTTGTCAAAATCAGAATTTTGATTTCTCTATCTTTGAAATACTTTGTTTAAAAAACACTTTTTCGTAGATATTCTGTCTTTAGGACAGTGCAAAATTAGTCGTCGTGGCGATCTTTGGGGGGTCTTTCTCCAGCAGTGATTGTCTTTTGGTTGATGATGATGATAATATTATTAGTAAGCATAAGATTGTGGTATCCTGATGCTCGTTTAATTAGCTTTCAGTTCGGTCAGTTTGAGTCGGAGTCATTGTGCTTCTTTTCATATAAACAACGTAGCCCCGCACTAGGATTTATTCCTGTGTGGTGGGTTCGTTTACATATGAAAATTCACATACCCAGACCGAAACATATAATTGTGGATTGCGCAAAGATTTCTCGTGCGGGAATCGAACCCGACTATTACACGGAAAACGGCTTAAGCTATTAACCACTGCGCTAAATCGACCGTTTAAATGGAACTGCTAAGGTCGGCTTTGAAAGGCACGTTAATCCACAGGTTCCAGATGCCATTTAATGTGGTGGTCGGTAATCTGAATTAGAAGGTGGCTACAAACCTGTCCCCACTTCTCCGTATCCAATCCAAGTAGAGTACAACTGATTCTTTCTATTCTCGATTTATGAGAGAAAGCGTTTGCCTTTAAGTGCGGCATATTTTTTACGGGTCGGGCGGGAAAAGCCAAATAAGGAAGGTTATCTTAACTCATTCTATTCTCTATTCGAATAATATTGATACAAATTTATATTTATAGCATTATTAGTTTCCTAGTTTCCAAAAATGGTCGGATTACTTATTGAATTCGATTAATTCGACATGAAGTTACGACAGAAACATCTCTTCATAATTTATTTTTAATCACATTTCAATCAACCTCTGTCTATCCTTTATTAAACTCTAAAAACAAACGAAAATCAAATTGTGCGCTAACAAATTGAGTCTCACACAAGCTGTTTACGTACACACACCCACACACACGTCCATACGTAGAGGACATTAGTATTAGTGGGTTTCGGCCTTTCAAAGGCCCCTTAGATCGAGGGGGCATGTTTGGGGTAAGATTGAGCGTGGGCGGGATGCGGGGAGGGGGTAAATTCCAAGATGGCCGCGGACTGTGCCGGCCATAAGGGTAAAATACTTGCCTTTATATATTTATATGTAGATTATACTTGTATTGGTCAGGCCTCGTGGATTTGTTATCGATTTTAGCATGTTTTGTGTTGCAAAGTGTGCTGTTGGACAGTTCGGAGTGGGAGGCAATGGGAGATTTTAGTGATACACTCAATATAATTATTAGCTATATCCATTTTTAGATAAAGGGTCTCCTTGAATTTAGAATAGAATTTATATGAAAGTAATTAAGTAAATAAATCTGCCTCGTTGGTTTAGTGGTAAAGCGCATTGCTTTGTGATCACGAGGTCCTGGGTTCAAATCCTAGGTCGGACAAATGTAGTTTTTCTAAAAAAAATCCCAGTATGAGTCCGGAGTCTGGAATTGTGCCCGATACATGTCAATAGGGTCGACCCCTATTACATGAGACCTAATATCGTCGGCGAAAAGTGGGTGTACTCAGTACACCTCTGTCACCCCCGCTTGGGGAACTTAGGCGTGACGGTGTTTATTTATTTTTTAATTAATTTTGATTCTTGAGAAATAAATATGTTCTGAATAAATATGTTTTAATTATTATGCAGCATATGTCCTTTGTCAGGTGAGTAGAGACTATCTATATCATCATGCCAGATCCCTTGCAGGGTAGGCAGAGAGTACAGAGAGAATTATTTAACTTCCTCTACTCTCATAGTCCGTCTAATAGAGACATTGCAATTAATATGTACTTGAAAATTCTCCAGATTTCACCATAATAAATTACGTTATTACTTAAAAGCTTTAAATATCCCCCTCAAAATTGTAAATGGATCAAATAAATACACAAAATTAAAGAATCGGCTCTGCGGTTGGCCATTTCAAAGTAAATAAAATGCCTATAAAAAGTTCGGAGATCTCATTATCAAGTAGAGCAAAGTTTTTTTTTACTTAACTCGCGCCAAGTTACGGGCGAGTTTGTGAATATTTATTCTGTTAACTTTATGGTAGCATCTCTAATGTGTATGAGTGTGAAGTAGCATGTGTGTACTGGTGTGCGTGTGTGAATATATAAAATAAGAATTTTAAAAGGTTAAGAAATTGGATTTATTTTTCAGCAAGTATTAATTTATAGTAAGTATTGAATTTTTATACGTAGGTTATAATTAAGTTCTATTAGGTAGATATACAAATGCTATTCTTTTTCGAAAGATGAATGCGAACGACCCTAGATACTTTTAGAATACTGAAAATAGAAGTACTTCCTTTGACGAGAGGTAGTAAAGAAAATAAGACAGATCAGAACTCTATTTATTAAATTTGTCAATGAGATCTATAAAATGAAAATAATCAATTTAATGACTCACGAATAACTCGTGAAATACCACCACAAAATGTCCTGCTTGCCTGCATTGTTGAGTCAACATGAACCAAAGGATTACTCAGAGTACCTAGTTTTCATTAATGTATTCTTTTTCTTTACTTATAATCAAAATACGATACACCTTACCTAAAACACAAAAAGCTCCTTAAACTCTCCAAAAGTCGGGTCCGTCCGAAGAAGGGTTCCTCTAGGTGTCATAAATTACAGCCCTGTTTATCGGGGTGTCGGGAGGAGGGGATTCCCCCCGCGGTTTTACAGTTTATCGTCCCTCTGTATGGGCCCTCCGTAGGGCGAAGGGTAGTGAATTACAGAACTGTTACTCAGCGGAATGTACCCTCTGAAAGTTTTAGAAAAAAGACGCCCTTAAGACTGGCCATTACGTGGGGCGAAGAATGTTTCAACTCTTAGTTTAAAAGTGTGTTCGTTTAGGTTTTTTGAGTTGCCAGGAATTTATTTTTCAAAATTCGATAACGTGTTTTTTGGAAGAATTAAATATTTTTTTAAACCATATTGACCATGCTAGAACTTGTTACGGCATGAACTTGGATAAAGCCAAGATCATATATAATGAACATGTTACGCCGGGACCGATCTACGTCGATGGTTCGATGCTCGAAGTTGTTCGGGAGTATGTCTACCTTGGACAAGTTGTCCAATTTGGTAGAAACAACTTCGAGAAAGAAATCAACTGCAGGATCCAATTGGGTTGGGCAGCATTTGGCAAACTACGTCACGTTTTCTCTTCGCCTATACCGCAATGCCTGAAGACAAAAGTGTACAACCAATGCGTCCTACCTGTTATGACCTACGGGGCCGAGACGTGGCCACTCACAGGGGGACTGGTCCACAAATTTAAAGTCGCACAGCGGGCTATGGAGCGAGCTATGCTCGGCGTCTCTTTGAAGGATAAAATTCGTAACAAGGTAATCCGACAAAGAACCAAAGTTACCGACATAGCTCGCAAACTCAGTAAGCTAAAGTGGCAATGGGCTGGTCACATCTGCAGAAGGACCGACGACCGATGGAGCAAAGGTGTCCTAGAGTGGAGACCGCGACTTGGTTAGCGTAAGGTAGGACGGCCCCCAGCTAGATGGACCGACGACCTCAAAAAGGTCGCTGGGACAGACTGGATGCGGAAGGCGGAGGACCGTGTGCAATGGCACGTGTTAGGAGAGGCCTATGTCCAGCAGTGGACTGCGATAGGCTGATTGATTGAGAACTTGTTAACAAACCATCTACTACGCGTTTGGAATATAATTTCTACAGAAAGACAAAAACACTCTAGTTAAATTTTTAAACCGTAATGTTATATAGCTCAGTATTAGCAGTATAAGTGTATATCGAATGTATAGAAATATTCGTAGAATATCTGTGTGCTTATTAATTTTGTTGATCGGATAACGTTCCTGTGACATTTTATGCTGGAAAGGCACACATCCATAAGTTTTCATAATATAATCAATAATCATACCAATAACACATCAAAAGATATAAAAACAAATTAAAACTGTTACATGTTTATCGTGTAATATTTATTTCGAAGGAAGTTATTTGAAAAGTTGCTTAAGTATCAAGTTTGTTCGGTCGGAGTCTCCTTGCGCCTTCCATACGCGGTCAAGCGGATTTCGAGTCACAGACTAACTATGAGTTTAGAAAAAACATGGAGAAAAATGAAACGATTTTTGTTTTGGAACTAGTTTGTAAACTTATGAGATGAAATGATAGCAAGGTGACTTGAATAGAGAATATAGAGAGGATGCTTGCGTTTTATGATTAAAAAATTGTAAATATTAACCACCATCTTTTTTATACATAAAAACTTTAAAGAATTGTAAAATTAAAAATAATGTACATCCAAAGGAGTATATTATGAAACTAACGTATTGTTATTTTGGGGCTTAATCATTAAAATTCCTGTTGAATAAAGTGGGGTCTTATATCTTTTAATTATAAAGTTTTACTTCTTGCCTTCCTCAAAAAAATATCTAGGTACAGTAGATATTTGGCGGCAAAACCCAGCTCTTTTCTACACATCTATTCACCTCGACATGATTTATTAAAAAAATAACACCTATAAATTATACCCACTGTACTGTTGTATAAACTAACAATTTATCAAACCAACAACCGCATTTATCAAGAGATAAACAAACATTGGATCTGTGCCATATAGTCAACATACGCCTTATGTGTTTACTTGTCAAACGCATATACTTAAAAGAGAAAACATATTGCTACAAAAAGCCAAAACATGCAGCGCGATAGCACATTTGGGAGGTCTAAATTACTCTGTGGCAGTTGACAATGTAGGTGGAGGCGTGCGGTCTGCGGGGCGAGGGGCGGGGGGCGCCGGGGCGGAGGGGTAGTGACACAGGCTACCGGTCACCACCGCTCGTATTGATTTGTTGTATCGCTCGTCCTGCAACACCCATCCCTTTCTTGCACACGCACATTAATCTACCCCTGTCTCTGTTATACACGTGTCCCTCCCGCGCACACACGGCACATACGCCGCGTATGTGGATGCTTGTTTGTGTGCGTGGATTACTATGTGTATATTGTATGTGTGCGTTGGGGTCCGAATATTATGTACCCACGCATTTTCGACAGTGTTTTCCTTCTGCTGTGTTGCGGACACTGTATTTACTTAGAGCTTAACATTTTTGTAGGAATTTATTTAAAAAGTATGTTGAAAAATTAAAACGGCTGAAACTTGACTTAGTAAACTTTGTTTTGAATAACATGCAATGTATAGTTACATAAAAAATAACGAGTAATTGTAAACGACAAAATCCCATAAACGACTATAGAATTATAAATATATATTGAATAGATAGGTAAACAACATTTAAATATACCTGCTTACTTTAATATTATTTGTTTATGTCATAAACGAGTACTGATCAAAACCTAATACATTCCAAATACTTATAAAGCTAGAATACTTGTAATGCACTTGTTCTGTCAAAAAAAAGCTTTGATCCATAATAAATGTTGGAAAACACAGTGTGTGACACAGAACATACGTGTGAGGTCCATGAAATAGGGGCGTGACGCCGCTTTATTAGAGTAGACACACGCTCGTGTACGTATGCTTGTGATTTACCCTCAGAGGTCAGGTCACGCTTATATACTTCGTTACATGAGAGTTACGCAGAAAAGAAAACAAATTGTTGTTCGTGTGTTATCTGTAAGAGAGTACAACTTCAAATTTCAATGGATATATCAGCTTGCATTTTTTACATTGTAATGAGTAGCAGCTATTTATTATCTATCTACGTCACTTTATATTTTTATAAATTACATCACATTGGGTATATTATAATTTGTCTATTTCATATTAAGATTGTTCTATTTTTATATGGCTCTATCAAAAATACATTTAAAATTGAACTGATTTCTTTATCGAGGGGCATTTGTCTATATAATATCATGTCTATATAATATTTGAACGTCAAATTTGTAATTCGAAGTCGTATAATATATTTTTTAAATATACACACGGGCAATAAATAATACGTATCGAAGCATTGACGTATCTAGATAATTTAACCTCCGCGTTACATTTAATTCTTTTTTCTTTAAATTCTTTTTTAATTTAATTTAATTCTTATAAAAATACATTGTGGACATGAAACAGATATTGCTAGAAATTTACACTAACTTTCACGAGGCATCTTAGCCAGTGTTAGCGGTCTCATACTGCTGTTTCATATCCACTTTTCTAATCACTGCCGATCGAGTGCGCTGAAAGCGTACGGTATTTGAACCTTTGAAACTAGGATATATATAACGTCTTAGGTCTCCATACTGACCTTCCTTGATATTAAATTATATATAAACGTTATCACTGACTTTTTCAGCGCGCTCGATCGGTGAACCTCTGAAACTGGAATAGATAAAAATAGATTTAGGAGCAATATTATTTGCTACAATTTCAGTGACGTAATTGATGACGTAAACTTTTTTAACTACATGTCCTTGGTATGAAATGAAATCTTCATGGTACTACGTTTATTCAAAACGCCTTAACTAGTCGGCACGAATGCCGAGCTACGACTGACTGGCATGGCAGGCCATTGTGTCCCATACAAAATACTGCGTACTCATCAAATGTGCCTCTACAATAGCTAGGTATGTTCTGAGGAACGAACCATGTCGTCAATTTTAAAGATAACATAAACTCCATTTAAAAAAATAGACTAATGTTAATAATTACAGTCCCACAAGAATAGCCCGCAGAGTTTTGGCGGGAAGTCGAAGAGTGATGTTGTCAATTTGTTTTAATTTCCAAAACTTGTGTTATTTCGACTAATAATGTGTAATGTTGGTGGAATATTAACCATTATGTGTTCTTATATGTGCATGAGTGAAGGTAATTGTAACAAAGTGATAAAACGTGCCTTTTCGACTTCCATCAAAACGGCCGTTGTAATTGGTATGTAAAGTATCCACCGCTTTACTATCCAGGGTGGGGTACTTCATTAATTTCATTATCAAATTCATCGGGGAGTTGATAATTTAAACAAACACGATTATATGTCTTACTGGACACTGGCCAAATACACTTATAATAAGTGTGAAGCCATAACTTGAAGAAGAATAGCCCGCAGGAACTAACGCTATCATCGAATGAAATGTCACCTTATGACAGTCGCAGAGTTGCCGATTTCTATGAAATTTACCCAAGTTCTTTTTTTAATTCGTAACCATGCGGACCCATTTGTTGAAATATTACCCTGGAAATGGGAAAATTTTCATCCACGAGCCAAAAGATCCTTGTCGGATTATAAGCAAGTAATTAGAAGTAGTTACTATGAAACCTTGCGTCAAATGTAAATACAAAAATGCTTATTATTATTGACGCAATGCAGCAACGGCGGCGCTTGTAGCGCTGTACCGATTACCAAGGTTAAACAGCTTTCGACTCGGTTGGCCCGAGATGGGTGACCGTTTGTGGCATTTTCATATTCGAGCATCTCCGTGCTTCGGAAGGCACGTTAAGCCGTTGGTCCCGGTTACCACTTAATGTGATAGTCGTTAAGCCGAGTTAGAAGCCTTAAAGGCGGATTGATATGTCCTACAGCGGGTGGCCACAAACCTGCCTCCATCAATCCGCACTGGGTCTGCGTGGTGGAGTATGACCTAATCTCCCTCACCATTTTGTGAGAGAACGCCTTTGCCCAGCAGTGGGCAGTATGGGCTGATAGTATTATGCATCAATATTTTACCGATACTTAACCGTTTTAATCGACATCTTTTCTATAGCCAGGCAACACCGAAGTATTCCCAGGAGAGCTGCGGCTTTCCATAGGGCGTGTGTGCTAATTACGGCAACACTGCATCCGCATACTAACAAACCCGTCGAATGCCGCTGGAATACTAAGCGACAGGCGCCGGCATCGGGACAGACATAATTGCTTAGGTAACGCCATGTCGGCTGATGGCCCTGGGGAATCTGTATGTAACGGTTGGCTGTTATATTGAACTGTGACTTGTTTTAAGAGTTGTTTTGATACTAGTTGCTAATTGATAGTTATCGACAATATAATTATAGTTTCCGTAATAACTTACTTAGGATGAAATATTTAATTCGGGGTTTTACATCACGCTGACTGCCTCGTTGGTCTGGTGGCAAAGCGCTGCGCTTTGTGATCACGAGGTCCTGGGTTCAAATCCTAGGTCGGACAAATGTAGTTTTTCTAACAAAAAATTCCCAGTACGAGTCCGGAGTCTGGAATTGTGCCCGGTATATGCCAATAGGCTCGCCCCCTATTACATGGGACCTAACATCGTCGGCGAAACGTGGGTGTACTCAGTACATCTCTGCCCCCCCCCCCCCCTCATGGGAATATAGGCGTGACGGTGTTTTGTTCTTTTTTTTTACATCACAATTATTATAAAATATTTCATTTAACGAACCATCGGAATTGTAATTATTGATAAAAAGAAACCATCTCTTCGTGTGGAAATCGAATGCACGCATAGGTACTGCTATGTAGCGGCAACTGCGCTAACCATTGGGCTACCTACGCCGATATTTACTTTTATTTTATTTTTTCCTTTTCTTTAAACTGTTTGACTGCAATGTCAGAGGTCTCGCCAGCACCTCTGTCTTTTCGAAAGCATGTGCTATTAAAAATTAATTATCACTTGCTTTAACGGTGAAGGAAAACATCGTGATAAAACCTGCAGGCGTAGAGTTTCTCGAAGTTATGTGAAATTCGCCAACCCGCACTGGGCCAGCGTGGTGGACTATGCCTAAATCCTCTCAGTTTGAGAGGAGGCCCGTGCCTAACGGTGGGACAGATTCTTAACACGGCTAAACAGAGGAATAATCCCCCATTCGTGATACTTTGTGAATTTATTTATATTCTACAAAAAAAATATTTACGCAAATGTGGCATGCACTAAATAAAATAATACCATGCCAGCATTATCTCAATCCCACAGTATAACTGAGAAGCATAAAAATAATCATAGGATAAAGGCTCTTTCCACGTCACGCCTAAGAAATTGTTTCGAACCCCACATTTTTACATAACTAGTGTAAAAGTAAACAAAGTAACGTCGAGAGGGAAAGTTTCCTCGTTTTTCATCCCCCGGGACCCTCTCGGAGGGCCGTCGCTCAAATTTCCGACAAAATAATAGCGTTTGAATTTAATTTCAATCTTTATATCATATGAAGATAGAATCACTGAGGTGTATAATAGGTAAAAATGTATAGGCATAATTATAAGCGTTCACAACTTAAAACACAAAACGTAAATTCAGTCTTAGACATATAGAAATAAGGATTACAATGGCACTTTTATTAGTTCACGTTTTATTCGTCTGCACCGTTAATTTTCTTCACGATCTTTAAGAACTCGTGACTTGAACTTGTAACCTTTTCACCTTTATAAAGAACACACGTGCGTTTAAAAATTACAAATTAAACGTAAAATTTTCAATAAAAATATCACCCCAGGGTACGAGAACCGGTCGCTTAGGGCAAAGCTGCGAAAATATTAAAAGTTTTGTATATAATGTAGCGGGCATGCGAAGGGTTCGGCCAATCCGGTCCCCTTCGAATGACCGACGGCGACCCGAACGCGCGTCGGTCAACTTCGAATAATGAAATTCAAAAAAGGAACGGACAGGCCCGCCAATAAACAAACCGTATATCATTCGTTATTCAAATATATTTTTAGTGAATGGTTGACCCGTGAGCCCACGCGACCATTTGATAGTTAAATATTTTCAGTGGGCAACACCAACCGCCGTTTGTAATTTATTACTTGTAAATTGGAAGATGAAATGTTTTCCTTTTATGTTTCTTTTTATGTGTTGTTCTTTTTATGTTCTTTGGTTGTCACTGACTCGAGGATATAGAAATATTTTGAACACAAATTATTATTACGTTACATGTTAAGGCTAAACATAAATAATTACGGAAACAGTAAATTTGTATTTAATGTACAAATAGATCCACTAGACAACAATTTTATTTCTGATTCATTATACACCGCCTATATTCCTCAAGTGAGAGCGGCAGAGGTGGATTAATTCTCTTTTAACAAAATCAATTAAAACAGTATCAACAATAAAACCCACAAAAATATTGTATTAAGTCCCATAAAATTCTTACTCACAACAATAAAAACAATTAAATATTCGTTGCAAATCATTAAGGGATATCGCCCTAATTGTAACGTTCAACTTTATTAATAAAATGACTTGTAATTAGGTGGGGGAGAAAAAGCCGGGAAAATTGTGTTACATTGCGTTTTAACGCGACCGCACCAGTGTCTCACTCCCCCGCATTTATAATTGTTGGGACTGATGCCTTTTTGATAACTTCCAGCTTGTTAGTGGATATTAATACAAGGTATTAAAAAGGTTAAAGATTTTTAAAGATTAAAGAGGTAAGACACCCTTTAAAGTTCCTTGATATTTCTGTCTAGTGTAAAACTGACCTATTTGGGTTGATATTATTTATTTAACATGTAAAACCATATTAAGATAAGCAATATCGAGTTAATTACAGTTTTTTTTGTTTTAAATTATTTTACTTTCTTATTCTGCAAGGGTTCTCGCGTGATGTATATCATCAAAAAAGATCTTAGTTTAAGTTATTTTAAATTAGTTTATACTGCAGTTTTTATGACATTCTATTTTTAATGGATAAATAGCGTGATTATTGGATATTTTTTTATTTTGCTTCAGTTCCCTTACGTCATAACAGGTGTATTACAACCAAATAAAAAATAATTAAAAAATACAGAACATCGTACCTAACCCTAAATAGCTTCGACAATAAAAAACTACACAAGTAATTTTATACGCAAAAATAAAATTTACGACATTTAGGGACAGCATTCAAACATGGAACATAAATTTCGAATATTACCTATATCGGAACGGCAAGGATTCTAAAATTAAATTTTGCATGCAGAATGTCGCCGGGGGACGCCGCCGGCGCCGGACGGTTTATTTGGGAGGCGTATATAATTTTATTGCAGGGACCAATGGTTTGCGAAACATGGCAGGAATTTTGTATTATAATTTATTAAATATTTTCTTCTCTTGATTATTTTTTTATGTCATGACACATTTTTTACAAGGGATATATTTAAATTGGTATTGTTCGAAGTAGATTATAATAGTTTTGTTTAATGTTGTTCATGTTCGATATTTTGTTTTTGTAAAATATTTAATTTAATTTATTATTTTCATGTAGTTTATTTTCTGAATACAAACGATTTAGTACCACAAATAATCCACCAATTATAAGGAGATGAGACTTCGTGAGGAAATCTTATTCAAAGGATTTACAAATATAAAATAAGGGGTTCGAAATGTAGTTAAGTTTTGTTATATTCCTTTTGTTATGTCACTGTAAACATTTTAAAAAATCTAGCTACCCGCACAAGTTTATCTATCCATTAATTTCTCTGATATAGAAACCTGGGTACTTTTTCAACCCATCTTCCAATCCCACCTTTAATAACCACACAAACGCTACAAAAAGAACAACCGAACATCTTTCTCCAACTGTCACATTCCCAAACCACTCTAAAACAAAAAAAATAAGTAAATCGAAAGCAAACATCGCGTGCACTCTTAAAATAATAACACATTATGTCCCTTCAAAGTGCTGGAGCCTTCAAAAGCGTTTCACCTCCACACACCCTGGAGGTGCCCCCACCCTAGCCGTACAATAACTTCACCCTCACATGGTCATAACGACTCCCGATAAGGGTCTCCGAGACCCTCGGTAAATCACCCTGTATCTGGGGTGACACACCCCCGCCTCTAGCTATGTACCGGTTTAAACTGCTATGTAGGTTGGACATTTGAATTTCGAACGTTTTAGAGGTGAAAGAAATCTTGGGAAGGGTTTATGTTTTAGAGTTATATCTTAGGAAGTATGCTTGGTTTTTTTCGTGCACGCCTAGGTAATTCGTAGTTAGCTCTATTTTTTTCTTGACGGTTTTGTCTGTGTTCACTCCTGCGGCAATAGTCATGATGGTATTTGATTTTTCCAGTTTTTTGAAAGAATTTGAAATATCTATGGATAATATTTTCTTTTATCCATAGGTAAGTGACTAATGGAATTATGTGTTCCTATGGATTTTCTGCAAATTTAGGAATAAGAAAATTAACGGAAGACGCCTAGATTGGGAAACAAACTATTGTGGAAAGTAGTCCCACATACCGTTGCTTTCCCACAGAAGACTGAGACACTTTTAAAAATTTTTTGTGATATCCAAAAAAGATGTTATGATTTCTAAGTCACGAGGAAATCGACATCAACCAGCAACATAATTTTTCCTTAAGTAAGAAGATGGCATGACACAATCTCCATAAAAACACGCCGCACACACATTAAAGATTAATGTATAAACAAAAATCAGACCTGACGTGCCCCTTCAGAAAAATATCTTAGTAGAAGGTTTCCCCTGAGGAAACTGGCGACTCTAATGTTTTCTTTTTATTCCATCACGCAGGATGACGCGGTAATCCATTAGGGGGGAGGCCAGCGGAGAGGGGTGATGATCGATTTTCTATACGAGAGGGACCCCCGTGAAACTATGGTTATTGGATATTTCGGGCAGAACATCATCTTGGGACGCACTTGTTTGGTTTATGCGCTTGGCTATTCGGAACAGGAGAATAAGTGGAGTTGTCAAAATGTTATATTTTGAGTTGTAAAATTTGTAGAACTAGTTATATGGTTATTTTAAATTACAGATATATCAAATACGTACATATAAAATCTATGTTTATGTTGTCATTTCTACATATATTGCAAAGGTAAATTAAAGACTTTCTGGTATGACATTTATGAAAGAAGGCAAAATTTTTGATTATCTTAGATAGGCATCTATCTAGAAGGTGTCTAAGAAAAAGAAGGTCGTATACCTTGTGAGTTAATTAGTTAGTAACTTATGATTTTAGCCTGTAACTCTACCATTACAAAGCTGGAGGCAGAAACCAACAATTCCTGTACTTTCACGAAATCATTAACATAATCTGAAGATTAGACTTTCTTTTTTTTTTAACCTAACCCTACACTAGGATTTATTCCTGGGTCGTGGGTGCGTATACAAACATGAAAATTCACATACACAAATACCCAGACCGAAACAAATAATTGTGGGTCACACAATGATTTGTCCTGTGCGGGAATTGAACCCGCGACTATTAGACACAGCGGGCGGAGCGGCTTAAGCTCTTTGCCAGTGCGCTAAAGTCTGTTCTATTTCACAGTTAATCAAAGACCTTCTCTTACAAAGTCCTCAAAGATCGCCACCCTATCCGCGACCTTCACCAGTTCCTCGGTCTATCTTGATAGCTGTTGTAAAATCATTTGTTACTTTCTTATTTTTTATATAATAGCAAAATTACATAACAGAATTGCCACCCAAACCGAAAACATAAACCAACAATGACAAAAAAAAATAACACGAATACATCTTCATATCTTTCCGACGGCGTTTGCGTTCGCTCCAAAATAGGGGTGGATTTATGTTAACAGGAAGTGCCCCGGCGAAATGGCGTCCTAAGCCTTCAGATACGGTTTATGTACCGCACGTCGTACATACAATATGTGTGCCGCGGTTACGGAGAGAGCCTTCGCCGATAGATTATTAATTTCTCCTTATATTGTATGAATAGGGAAGTATAATGTACGCTGAACTGGGTTAGGCAGCAGCTTTATTACGTGATAGGTTAAATCTGCTACCTATAGATGTATAGTTTAAGATTCCATAATTTATTTCAGCAGTATTACACTGAAAGATAATGGCTATGGAAGAGCGGAGGCCTGGCACATGTATTACTTATAAAAGGAGGGTCCAACCTTTGTTTTCAAATGTAACTACTGTATACAGTTGAAATAAATAAATAAAAAATAAAAATAGCCTTAATTAAGATATACAAGCAATATTAAAGCAAAACCTGAAAGTAGTTTGTTCTAAATCGGCAAGTGGACCGATTCCAATTATTTCTAAAGGATGTTACATTTTTTTTTCAACTTGGACACCACCGTCACGCATATATTCCCCAAGCGGGGGGTGGCAGAGGTGTACTGAGTACACCCACGTTTCGCCGACGATGTTAGGTCCCTTGTAATAGGGCGCGAGCTTATTGCCATTTACGCGGCACAATTCCAGAGACCGGACTCGTACTGGGAAGTTTTCGTTAGAAAAACTACAATTGTCCGACCTAGGATTTGAACCCAGGACCTCGTGATCACAAATCTCGCTTTGCCACTAGACCAACGAGGTAGTCAATTTAAATAAAATTTAATAAGTATTCAAAGCAATGCAACTGTTTTAAATGCATATCTAATACATATAAGTCAATATGCACACAAAAGTACAGGTTTTGGGGTCAATTTGGGTGCCCAAGAGCTTAAAAAAAATGGTAGAAAAGCCCTTAAAATTGGAAGTTTGATTTTCGTATTGAATTCTTAAAGCAATAATCTAATTGGGGTGTCTGAGGTCTTGCGTTCTATATGTTACACTGCTGGGCAAAGATCTCTCACAAATCTAGGTAAGAAAGATTAGGTCATACTTCACCACGCATACCCAATGCAGATTGGTGGAGGCAGGTTTGAAGCCATCTGCTGTTGGAACTTATCAAGCCGCCTATAAGGCTTCCAACTTGGCTGAACGACTAATCTTGTCATCCATATTATTAATGTAATAAACTTGAAAAAAATCGCTGTTTGTCTGTTAGCTTTTCACGGCTAAATCGCAGAACAGAGACAACAGAACAGCCTGGGGAAGGCTATAGGCTACCTTTGAATTAGACAAATTAGAAGAAGTGAAAGAACAGACAAACTCGCTGAGTTATTTGTTTAGTGGACACCGCGTTCCGATCCGGTGGTAGGCAGATTAATAAGCTAAAAAAAACATGTCCCGCAGGATTTATCCTTCTTAATTTATAAGCCGAAAGTTTGTGAGGATGGATGTATGGATTTTTTTTACTCTTTCCCGCAAATAATACTGAACGGATTATGATGAAGCTTTACCGTAATATTGCTTATAAATCCAAATAACACATACCTATAATATTTTAAATATGAAAGTTTATATGTTTGGATGTTTCTTACATAATCACGCAAAAACGGGTGAACGGATTTGGATAAAACCGGATTAACACATAGGACACTTTTTATCCCGAAAAAAATGTAAGGTTCCTGTTTAAAGTCAAAGCGGATGAAGTCGCGGGCAAAAACTAGTAATTTATAACTGCGAAAGTTTGTGAGGATGGATGTATGAATGTTTGTTACTATTTACCGCAAAGACTACTGAACGGATTTTGATGAAACTTCACCATAATACGCTCGTATACAAGGTGTATTGCAAAGACCGCAAGACCTTAGACACCCCAATTAGATAATCGCTTTACAAATTCAATACTAAAACCTAATTTCAAAATTTAAAGTTTTTACCCTTTCTTAAAAAACTTTTATACCTCAATTAATAATGAAACTTTTATGTGAATGTGTGCGTATTGAGAAATATGTTTTAGAAATGCCTTTGCAATCGGCGTATTGCTTTGAACCAAGAATAAAATTTTGTTGTAAATGTTTGTATAATTTGCATTATAGTTTGTATAATAGCGTACTGAAGGAGTACCAGCATTTTTTACAAATTAAAAAAAAAGGAAGATACATTAAAAATTGTTGGAAACAATTCAGTTACCGATTTAGAACAAACTACTTTTAGGTCTTGTGTTATTTATGTTACAGCTTGTATAAGAATAACGCATGGATTATAATTTATAGAAATACATACCCAGATGATGTCGTCGGCGATCTACAAAATAAATGATGTGAGTTTTAGTTGTGTTGGTTATTAGGTTTACAGCAAAGATCGATTGCCTTGATGTGCTGTTTCCGCCATAACCATCTAACGACATGTCAACCCACATAAAAATCTCGGTACCAAGTACATTACGCCCTCAACTCACGAGTAAAACATAACGGCGTCGTCTGAGTTTTATGATGTAGAAGTGTATTCGTTTTAAGCCCAAGGCTATTCGGCTAAGAGCTCGTTAGAGATGTGCTCAAAACTGATATGCCATAGGCTATAAGGGATATGTCTATGGGTTTACGATGACACGGGCTGCCTTAGGGGTTGTTTGGACGAGTATTGGGGATTGTGGAATGAGGTTGGAGGAAGGCACGTGTATCGCTTTATCCTCTATCGATATGGATAAGCGAAAGTCTATATCGATGTTATTACTAGTATACTGATACGTGGTATATGGTAAGGTAGGAAGTTAATTAAGTTTGTTATGATAGCTGCGTGTTTTTTGGAGCAACTGAACGTTTTTTTTATCCTGAAGTGTAATTAATCTAGTATATAGGATGGCTGTGTATAATGGTTTAAGTAAGAAAATAATATGTAATGCTGATGTGTTGGCGGTATGAAACTCGCTGCAATGTTATAATCAGAGATGGGCATGTAATCAGATTAATGATTAACCACCCCCGCTTGGTAAATATAGGCGTGATGGTGTATGGCAAAATGTAATCAGATTAACGATTACAATTAGATTTTGTAATCTTCAAAGATTACGATTACACATTTATTCTTGAATCATGATTGCATATTACAAAATGCAATTGTAATCTTTAATCTGATTACATTTTGCCCATCTCTGGTTATAAGTAATGTTGGCCCACTAATTCTTCCTGTAACGTGGGTGCGTTTACTAATATATATTTTAAATAACAAACCGAATCAATCTGTAGAATAAACACACTTTATGTGACCTAGGATTAGAACCCATGACCCCGTCACCCGTTATGTGCAACTACACCAGCAAGGCAGTAAACAAGTCACACACATGTGACAAAATTATCACAATATTTTACATACATAGTTATGCTTATTTATGAATATAGAATTACTGACAAAATAAACACCGCCACGTCTATATCCAAAGCGTGGGTGGCAGAGGTGTACTGTGTACACCCGCTTTTCGCCGACGACGTTAAGTCGTATGTAATATCCCCATTTGTTGTACTATGAACTAACAAAACACAATTTCAATATTTCTGCAACATATCATCTTAAGGCACTCTCTCACACTGTAACTCTTCTCCGATCCCCCCTCCCATTTCCTTAAAATCACAAAGTTCACTCCACTACCACACACTGAAGCAACCGGTCGCAACAACAAACTGAAACGCACTAATCTTGGTTGTAAACCGAAAAGTTAATAAATGCATCACCGCCTATTGAAACTGTGAATAAATCTAACCCCTTTCGGTGCCTCGATCGGCGCACACGCATGGAAATTAGATCAGTAGGTAGCGATTTGTGCAGCGGTACTAAAAGTTTGTGCGCATGATATTTTTTTTTATTTAATAAGTGACGTTAAAACGGAACTGATGGTATAGATAGATAAAAATAGCTTTTTAAAATTACTTCGCTTAGAAAAAAGGGAGTTTTGAATGGAGTTTTGGCGGGAAGTCGAAGACTGATGTTGTCAATTTGTTTTAATTTCCAAAACTTGTGTTATTTCGACTAATAATGTGTAATGTTGGTGGAATATTAACCATTGTGTGTTCTTATATGTGCATGAGTGAAGGTAATTATAACAAAGTGATAAAACGTGCCTTTTCGACTTCCCTCAAAACGGCCGTTGCAATTGGTATGTTAAGTATCCACCGCTTTACTATCCAGGGTTGGGTATTTCATTAATTTCATTATCATCGTTGTCATCAAATTCATCGGGGAGTCGAATTAATTTAAACAAACACGATTATATATCTCACTGGACATTGGCAAAAGACACTTGTAATTAGTGTGAAGCCATAACTTGAAGAAGAAGAAGAAGAGAGTTTTGAAAAAAACTAATCGTATGAAATATTAAAAACAATTTGTTACAAGTAAAAATTTTTTTAAAACTAGCTTTTATACAGAAAGGTAGCTAATGGTGCAATTTAAAATGGCTTAACAAAATTAAATGAGTACCACACAAAATTTCTTGTCCATGTTAGCTGTTGAGGAGTTCTTTCGTCTGGATAAAAATGTAATGCAAATTAAATAAAAGCTTTTAAAAATAATAACTTACTGACCTACATTGCTATGTAGCTGTCCTATTTATACATGGGTAGCTGCTTACTAAATGTATCTAATCAGGTTGTCTGGAAGAAATTTCTCTTAGCAATAAGACTGCCTATTTTATCAGTGTCTTATTTCACATTTTGTTTTATAATTTTGTTGGTGTAAAATAAAGAGTATTCTATTCTGCTTACATTAAATTTGGTAGGTAAGTATTTTAGGAAACATAAATAGCTACATTTTCATTGAAAGTGTTTATATATAACTGAATATGGAGAAGATTATTATGAAATGAAAATCATGTAAATGCAGGACATAAATCACAATAAAGTATTATATTTTCACTTCGGTACGACATAACATGCTAAATTTGATGACCGTTCAATTGTCAACAAATAGCAATAATCAAAAAGAACTGCTAAAATAACAGTTTCTCTACCTGAGAAAGTTTGAGCACCGTTCAAAGAGATCGGATATCGCGATTGTGTAACTTTTTTTGCAGGCGCTCATTAATTTGGAGTTGTATGCACAGACAATAGTTACCCTTCCGGTAGCGTGGTCTCCGGCCATTGTGGCTCTATCGCTGCAGAGCTCCGTGCGCATCTTTTTATTATGTAGATTAGGGGTTTATCAGACCCGGATTTAGATACTGCATTTGGGTATCTAAGTTTTGTGTACGCTTACACAATTTAGACTTACAAAGCTGGATGAAAATCGCGTATGCATAAACTCAAACTCTATTTTATATAAACCTTACATTTTTTTTAACTTATTTAATCTACCACCGGATCGGAATGCGGCCTTTACTTAGAAGATCCGGCGAGAAATTCAGCAGGCTTGTTTTTTTTTTTGGGTAATTTTGTTTTCATCATTTTCTCTGTACCAGATTAAACCCATATTGGGTTTTAATAAAATTAGGTTGTGTAATTATTAAAAATCAGTCTGTAGCTAACATAGAAACTGTAGACAGTATGTAGTCATTACCATGGGATTTATAGCATAGAATAAAAACGCTTATCAAATTCGAGCGCATAAGGCCTAGCGTATGTGACATTTAAATTCAAATTCATAATTCATTTATTTGATTAATACAGGATAGTTTTGCTTGATACAAGATGGTATAGATAAATAAGGCAACACTGTATTATTACCGTGAGCAAATATTAAATACATCATACATTATTAAATATTTACATATTTTAAAACTATCATAAATAAAATTTATTAAAATAATGTCAAATGTGGAATCAATTTATATATTGTCTTACTAATAAATTATATCGGTGAGAAATTCATTTATAGTATAGTAGCATCAGAAAAGCGTGTAGTCTACTTTTAATGAGGATAACTGGGAGATTGATTGTTTAAGGGCATGTACCCCCAACACAAGTATCCATATTACTTACTGGGGCTGCCTCAATTTTACATAAATCTACAATGTATGAGATACCAATAAACCATTTTTTTTCATTGTTTTTATTTATATCGTTAGTATATCTATGCGGGTGTTTTTAATCGGCAGCAAAAAAGTTAACCCTTACAGTGCCAAACGTCAAATAATACACACTAACTACACATCGACATGACCAATCATGCGTAACGCGAAATCAATAGGAAAACAGCAGTCAAATAAATCTAACGAGAACTCTTACATCTGCATGTCATTGGAATAAATCAAATCACTATTGAATGCATCCGTAAAATATTTTTGAACTATTTTGAATGCATCGTATGCGATACTAGAAAAAAAACTGCGTCCCTCGTAAGTCAACCCGTTCACTGACACGTATTGAACCCATATAAAAAAGTTACACCCATATTTTGCACTTCCCGATATCGAATAATAGGGTCTATTTATGCATTCTCGATAAATGAAGAGTATTTTTTTACTTCTATTATAAATCAAAATGTATTATTTATCTTTTGAGAATCAGAATCTGCATCCTATTGTGATTCAGGATATGCGGTGTGTCAAGGGTGTAATGTTTTTATGGATTCAACAGACGTTATTGCTTTTTAGATAATAATAATGTGGAATATTTATTAAGGCTCACCAAATACAATTTAAAATAGTTAAAGTAAAAATATTGAAATTAATACAGTAGGTTTTGTTGCTTGAATAAATTCAAAGGCGAGATGTCGGCCATTTTGAATAATAAAGGTCGAGGGTGTATTCGACCGTGGGGCAGTAATTATTTGATTGGAGTCAAGAGGTGGCATGCCGAGATATCGGCCGGGCTGCATTGTTGTTATCGCGCCTTAGCGGGGAACGAGAGCAGCACTCGAGTGTTTTATAAAATGTTCGATATGTCAGACCCACACCTACAGCGTTCGAGGGTTAAACGTCAATTTGCATTACATAAGATTTCTTTTATTATTTATTAAATTTTTGCTACTTCTTATTTTAATATAACGCATACATTCTCCAAGAGGTGGTGGCAGAGGTGTACTATGTACACCCACATTTCATCGACTATGTTAGATCTCAATATAATAAAAGGCGAGCCTAGTGACATTATACCGGACACAATACCAGGCTTCGGGTTGCTACTGAGATTTTTTGATGTCTGACCTATTATTCGAACACAGAAGTTACACGTTTTATTAATTCTGGTAATAATAATAAAAAATATACATTTCAATTTACATAATGTACAACACATTTTTTCCATCCAAATGTAACCCTCAAACCGTTACTCCACGTTGAATCGGCTTATCAATTAGTGAAATATCGGTACCGTACCTACAGCTTGCGAACACAAATGCATATTATTAAACCTTTAAACGTACAATAAGTACAAAGTTTCAAACACATCTGACACTGGCAAGGTGACGGGAACATGAAAAAAAAATGTCACCCACAAAAAAGGTTAACCTATAATCCGGTCTATTATGCATATAATTATTATTTCCGATACTCTATCAAAGAAAATAACAGTCCTTTTTGCATATTCGTTTTTGACGGAAGTGTGAATAAAAAATGTCACCCTCAGGTAGTTGAAGGGTGACCCCAAGGGTTTTTTAGTGCGAGTAATTCGAGATTGGTTGTGTTGGAGACTTTTATAAGATGATTATTATGCATGCATTCTCAGGAAGATTTGGCCTACATATCGCCCGAGGCATGTGTGAAGAACTTCCTTAGGGTTTAAAATTATGGGGTAAGCATTTGAAGGTTAACGGAAATGTATTGAAGTGGACTTTATTTTTTATTAATCGTTATTTCTGTATAAAAAAAAATCGTCATTTTATTTGTAATTTGGAACATAACAACTTGTATAACATTACTGGTACGTAAGAACGAAAATGTAGAGCGATCATTCTAATTTAAGAGTTGATCTCTTGTTGGTGCAGCTGATGTATGCATCTTTATGCATATATAAAAAAAAAATCTTTTAAAAGACACACTTTTATAGCCCAAACACAACAGCGTTTAGTTAACGAGTTTCTGTGGCCATCCTCTAGCTCTACCATAAGACCAGCTACAGCGCACGATAATATTGCCATGGCAACGAAGTCACAAAGATATATTAACTTACAGGTCATTGATGTTAAAAATTGATTGCTTAAGAACGGGGAGACAGACATAACAAATAAAATTCAAGAAAAGCTAAAAAATAAAAAAAAACATTACCTTTCTTCTGGATCAGTTCAAATATAACGCAGCAAGTGTCATTCACTTTTTAAATAACTTGCGCAAGTTCGCACAAAATTCCAAATTTAAAAATTATTTTAAACGCGCATCTTCCATTCATATTTTTTTTTACCCACGACGCAGACACAAGCAGATCAGGGTAACCCATTGTGCCACTGGTTGTTTGGTTTATTTTTTTATGGGTTTTAGTCCAGGTAATCCCGTGTCCTCTCACCGTCACTGAATGGGTTGTGACGTATAAAAGGATTATTTTTAATAGATAATTAATGATGTTAGTACGGTGTTCCGGGTCGGTTGCCAGTGACAGTCCCGTTATTTTCGTCTTTTGATATTTGCGTTTGCATGGTCGTATTTTCATGTGTATTTATAATTTTATTTCGGGTAGTCATTAAATTTTGATAGATTATAGTTACTTTTTATCTATTTTATATACAGTATCAGGTTTTGTTATTTATAAAAAAGTTATAATAATAATATTAGCCCTGTTAAGAAACTGTCCCACTGTTGGGCACGGGCCTCCTCTCAAACTGAGAAGGTTTAGGCCATAGTCCACCGCGCTGGCCTAGTGCGGGTTGGCGAACTTCACAAACCTTCGATAAATTCTTAGGCATGCAGGTTTCCTCACGATGTTATTCCTTCACCGTTAAAGCAAGTGATAATTAAATATTAATACGCACATGCTTTTCGAAAAGACAGAGGTGCGTGCCTGGGTTTGAACCAAGACCTTTGACTTTGCAGTCCAACGGTCTAACCACTAGGCTATCACTGCACTAACTAACAAAAGTTATAGTATCTAGTATTAAAAGTTTTGTACTAAGCGATGAAACACTCTCAAGGTACGGCCAAACCAACGCGTTCAGCCGCGATCGCGGTGGCGTGTGTGTGTGTGTGAATGATCTACGCTGTTGGCCGCGGGGCCTTTACAGCTTCACTGGACAAGAGGGCGAGCGTGCAACCACTACGCTCGAACCAGAAGAGCAAAGGGTCAACTAGCTCAAGGGCGCCTCAAGGAGGATCGGCCTCGGCTTGGGCAGTCGCTATGGGGGGGGCGTATACTAAGTGTTTCGCCGTAGTGCTCTGCACCGGCCGGCGGGCAAGGGACTCTTCGACCTCGCCGGCGAGGTCGGTGTCTAATCCTGTGTGCGGAATCTGTATCCGAAAGAAGGGATGTAAGGGCATCGGGAGGGTTGGTGAGAACATGCCGCAGACAGCGGTAGCGACTGATAGGAGGGGGAGTTGGGTTCGTAGTCGGCGGCGGCTACGATTAGCGGATTACTATGATTGGACGCGTTCGCAAAATATCGGGTTGTCGCATTTTAATAAAGGCGCGTATAGGTTCGAGGTTCGATGAATGGAGATCGACATTCCGTATGAACCGCGGGGCTCCGACGGCTTGGCGGAGCAAACGGGATTGAACCGTTTGGAGTCTATCGATGTGAGAGTTCGTGGTGGCGTTCCCAGCGGCGATCACGGCTACGATCAGTATCTATCTAGGATTGCGCGTGCAGACTTCGCCCGGATTGGGCGTGCAGGACCCAGGACGCGTTGATGTAAACATTTCCATACCAATATTACTACAGGAGGTGATCGCCAGCGTTCACGCCATCGCGGATGCGACTGGACGCGTTGGTTAGGCTGAATCTTTAGTCATAACTGATGTAATTTTTGCAAAAACTGAAAGCAGTATCGTCTGTCGAAATGACGATAACACATGATAAACGTATTAGAAAGATTTAGAAAATATTCGTGATTTTACTTAAAACTAGAAAATTCGTTTGGGTTAAGTCCAGTGGTTAAGACCTTGAGTCGCTCCGCTATTCAAAACAAACGAAACAAATCTTCGTGTGACCCACAAACATTTTTTTCTGTCTGGGTGTTTGTGCATGTGAATTTCATGTTTGTAAACGCACCCACGAGACAGGAATAATTCCTAGTGTGGGGCTATGTTTTTATAAAAAGAAATAAAAAAAAAATTTGTTGCATAAATTAAAGTTACCTATGAAGGTTTTTTAGAGTATATACTATGAGTATTGGCGGGAAGTCGAAGAGTGATGTCGTCAATTTGTATTAATTTCCAAAACTTGTGTTATTTCGAATAATAATATGTAATGTTGGTAATTATAACAAAGTGATACAACGTGCCTTTTCGACATCCCTCAAAATGACCGTCGCAATTGGTATGCAAAATATCCATCATTAATTTCATTATCATCGTTGTCATCAAGTTTAACGGGCAATTGAATTAATTTAGAAATTAAATCTTACAAGCACGATCATGCAACCCACTGGAAATTGGCAAAATATACTTAAAATTAGTGTGAAGCCATATCTTAAAGAAGAAGGATAAACTACTTTTTTTTTAAACTTAGTGGTCAATTTCGACTTTGAAATGTTGACTTTGAAATTGTACCTGCATGTTTCTAAAACTTGATAAATAATATTTTATTTTATCAGAGTTGGAACTCAGATTATTTTAAAGCACAAAGAACGAAACGTTACCTGTTGCAATTCAGCTTTAAAAATTAGTGTGTGTGTGAGTGTTGGCCGCGGGGCCTTTACAGCTTCACCAGTCAATATTAAAAATTTGTGTGTAGCTATATTTTAAAGCAGAATAAAAATGTAGCGTTCTGCCTTGGCGTTTCTTATTCGGCCATTGTTTTATATATGACATACAAAAGCTCAAAAAAATGTCGAAACAAAACACTCTTTTGAATATAGAACAGTATTATATTCAACCCGTGCATTTATTTCCGGATGGCACAAAAACAAAAGACAGCTGAGCGCGCCAGTTCATCGACCTACGCCAACGTGGCCGTAACTTTCATTCTTAAAGCATACCGAGTTAGTAACCTACTTTTCATTAATAAGGCAAGCTAAAAAAATGCACGAAGAAAGTATCAAAGATTGAGCGGCGCGAACTTCGTAGCGGGGGACGAAAGAACCGTAAGGATACGCCCGCTGAAGGACTGTTGAGAATAGGAGAAGACTTAGGGCGAAGAGGAAAAAAACATCGTACAAAATTTTATGGGTTATGAAAATAATTATCTCAGTTAGGTAGGTGGTAGGTGATAATAATAACAAGGGATTATGAAGTACATAGTTCGTATTTACGATTCTATTTTTATGCAAGGTTTGTTTAGGATTTGAAACAAAATAGGAGTAAAAACATCATCATAATATAAAGAGTATCACATTGTTACGGCCCATTTAATTTCGAATAAATAACATAACTTGTTTTATGAAATGACTGTAGATTTTTTTGTGAAATCCAAACACTACATACATATAATATCTACACTTCACTATAGGTATCCTTTATTTTAAAAGCGTCAAAAAGCTTAGAAAGGTTAACTTTTAAAGATACACTAATACCAACCAACTGAATCCTAAAAAAATAGAACAATGTCTCATTCATTCTTCAAAAAAAAAAGAACAAGGCTGTATCCACATCTTGCCGTCGTCAATTTTTCCCGGAGTTCCCGCCAGACGCCGAGACGTTGAAAAAAAATAATTAAAACGACCGGCGGCGAAAGCGAAAGCGCGCCGTCTGCCGCGTAATTAGTACAATAGACTTTCCCGACTTTGAACTCGACTATATAATTTTTGTTCATCTTTACGATATTGCTGTTTACGTTAGATATTAGCGGGAAGGTCGCTTGATGAATGCCACTTGTTGATTTAAGAAAAGACGTAGTTTTTTAATTTATTATAAGGTATGTACTCTCGCAACGTTGAGCGACCGTGGTGTTAGGCAGCATGTGGTTCCGTCAGTCTTCGACGAGTGACCGTTTGAGTCATTTTTAAATTCAAGCGTATCCGTATATAAAAGCCGTTGGTCCTGGTTACCACTTAATGTGGAAGTCGTTAAGCCAAATTGGAAAGGCGGCTTAATATGTTCCAGCAAGTGCCCAGAAACCTGCCTCCATTAAACCGCACTGGGTCTGCGTGGTGGAGTATGACCTTATCTGTCTCACCTAGATTTGTGAGAGAAGGCCTTAGCTTTGCTGTGGGACAGTATACTTTCAGTTTATCTATTAGTATCATTATTTTTATTACTAGTTTCTGCCCGCGACTTCCACCGCGTTGGCTTTAGACAGGAACCGAACATTTTTCCGGGATAAAATGTATCCTGTGTTAATACAAGTAATAACCTGTGTGTGTGCAAAATTTCATCTAAGTCCGTTCAGCCGTTTCTGCGTGATTCAGTAACAAACATCCAAACATACAAACTTTCACATTTATAATATTAGTAGGATTAGGTACGTGCGTTGTATATTTGATTCAGTTCATCATCTACTTGATAAAACTTCCATTCCGATCTCGGTCTCGAACCTATTCGCGCCTTTATTAAAAAGGCGACAACCCGATATTTTGCGAACGCGTCCAATCATAGTAATCCGCTAATCGTAGCCGCCGCCGACTACGAACCCAACTCCCCTATCAACCGCTACCGCCATCTTCGGCATGTTTTCACCGACCCTCCGATGCCCTTACATCCCTTCTTTCGGATACAGATACCGCACACAGGATCAGACACCGACCTCGCCGGCGAGGTCGAAGAATCCCTGGCCCGTCGGCCGGTGCAGAGCACCACGGCGAGACACCTAGTATACGCCCTCCCCTATAGCGACTGCCCAAGGCGAGGCCGTTCCTCCTTGAGGCGCCCTTGAGCTAGTTGCCCTCTTGCCCTTCTGGCTCGAGCGTAGTGCTCGCCTATTGCCATATACTGGGCAGAATTCCAGACTACGGACTCATACTGGGAATTTATCGTTAGAAAAACTACAATTGTCCGACCTAGGATTTGAACCCAGGACCTCGTGATCACAAAGCGATGTGCTTTGCCACCAGACCAACGAGGCAGTCAGAAAACAGATATACAATGCGAAAGTGGAAGGATGTAGGTACCGGGGAAGACCTAGACTATCTTACCATGACGAAATAGATCGTGTTTTATCTGAAGGGCAAGTCAAGAGGCTCCGTAACCGGCGAGCGTGTATGAGAGTGGAAGAAGCCAGAGAGGTCTGTAAGGAAAGGACCTGTTGGAACGCTGTACTTTCTGCCTACCCCGCAAGGCAGCTGGCGTGATGTTATAGATAGATAGATAGAATTTATTTAGGGGTAAAATGTCACCGATGTACCTATGTCCTGTCACGTCATGTCCTGTCACGTGTACCTGTCACGTCACGTCTATATTCCCCAAGAGGGGGTGGCAGAGGTGTACTGAGTACACTCACTTTTCGCCGACGATGTTAGGTCCCATGTAATAGGGGGCGAGCCTATTGCCATATACCGGGCATAATTCCAGACTCCGGACTCATACTGTGAATTTTTCAGTAGAAAAACTACTTCTGTCGGACCTAGGATTTGACCACGGGATTTCGTGATTACAAAGCGTTGCACTTTGCCACTAGACCAACGAGACAGTCTCATTAAATTATATTGAGAATTTGAGATGTTTAAGACATAAAAGTCACTTTGACTAGTGTCAAAATGACTGGGACCAACTGAAGGATACTGAACCGTAACACAATGGAATAAATGTCAGTGTCGCTTAATCTCCGTATTTTTTATTGCTGTCTGTATATGTTGTTTTTATTTATATCTCAAAGTTTCATGTTTTTATTTTGCACTGTTAGGTTGGTATGAAACAGAAAATTGTTCAAACGATAGAATATGAACGTTATGTCTAGACCGGTTATGGTATCCTCAGACCTATCGTGTGAAGTTCTTCTTCTTCTTCTTTAAGTTATGGCTTCACACTAATTTTAAGTGTATTTTACCAGTGTCCAGTGAGATACATAATCGTGTTTCATGTATAAATTAATTGTACTCCCGGATGAACTTGATGACAACGATGATAATGAAATAGATGAAGTACCCCACACTAGATAGTAAAGCGATGGATACTTTACATACCAATTGCGACGGCCGTTTTGAAGGAAATCGAAATGGCCCGTTTTATCACTTTGTATCAATTACCTTCACTCATGCACATATAAGAATACATAATGGTTAATATTCCACCAACATTACACATTATTATTCCAAATAACACATGTTTTGGAAATTAAGGCAAATTGACAACATCACTCTTCGACTTCCCGCCAAAACTCCCGTGTGAAGTTTTTACATTCATTTATATGTAGGTACAGTCACAAGCAAAAATATGTACACACTTTAGTACTTTGCCATAGTACCTAACTTTATGGTTAAAACTCTAATATTATCAAAAACGAACTATTATGCTAAGTACGAAAATCCGTATAACATATTTTGTCCGCATGTTGTACATTGGTATATATACAACGTGTCCGTATTACTCTTGTGATATGACAAGACAATTTCTTGCTTTTTTTTTTACTTAATACATGCCTTCACCATCGTGCCTATACAAGGGATTTTTTTTTAATTTTTTTTTAAACCTAGACCCACACTATTGTTAATTCCTGTATCGTGGGTGCGTTTACAAACATGAAAATACACATACACAAATACTCACACAAAGATTTGTCCCGTGCGGGAATCGAACCCGCGACAATCAGACACAGTGGGCGGAGCGGCTTAAGCTCTTAACCACTGCGCTAAATCGTCCGTCGAATTGTCAGTATTATAATTAAAATTACTATAATCAACATTAGTATAATTGTTATCATTAAAACAGACACTTAGTATTAATTTAATTTAACATATTTTAGTATATATCTATCTATATATCTATCTATAACCTCACGCCAGATCCCTTGCGGGGTAGGCAGAGAGTACAGAGTTCCAACAGGTTCTTTCCTTACATACCTCTCTGGCTTCCTCGACTCTCATAGTTCGTCTCATACACGCTCACTACATATATACTTTAGTATATATCTAGTTTTTAATTAAATAATTTAGAAATGTCCGATACAATTATTATGTTTTCTTAATTGTTAGGTACTTTAAGTTCTTGGATTATTCCTAATGTTATTTGCATGCCTAAAGACAGAATATGGTGTACGACCAATGTAATTTTAACATCCACTGTGACTCATTTTCGCAAATAAACTGACTTGATTCTACTGTAATATAAAATAAAAACATGTAATATGTGGCTAGCATACTTACAGTCGGTATATACCATGCATGATTCTTGATTTAAGATTGTAAGTGAGAATTTACAATAGAGAAACCCCAGTTGTACTTTCTCAATAACTTACTTTTTCTTGATCTAATTCATGTTTAAATTGCAAATATTTGGTATAGACAATGTTCGGTTTTACATTAACGTTTAAACATTAAAGATTATGTTGATTACTGATTAAAAAAAATGAGAATGTGTATTGATATATGTTTCTGACTGTCATAAATTATCAAAGTGAAACCACTTCACATTAAAATTCTTCAAGAAAAAATATAAAATGATTGAAAACCGAATCATGCACCATTAAATGGTACATTATTTACCCGAAAACAATCCGGAACGAACGTGGAAACACAATCCCTTTAATTTGAGTGCGAAGCCTCATGGATAACCACACGGCCCATTTCATAATTTTTCCTCTCTCTATATTGAAAACTTGAAAATTAATTCTACCTAATTCCCTCCACGTGAAATATGAGGCCATGTTACACGCACACACACTTGCGTGACGCAAATTTCGTTATGTCCCAACATAGGGTTGCCGAAACTACCCCCCTGCCCCGCGGCATCAATCTTCACCCCCGCGCCACCTACGATCGTATAATACAATAATATATGTCTAACTCTCGGACCGACCCTGTAGGTAGTTGTGTCTCGTTCTCTCTGGTGAGTAACACAATCGTGGGATAGAGATAGGGCAAGTGGGGGCGTCCTAAAGGGTGTAGGGTGTGTGTGGGGGATGCTATTGAAATTGAAGCGGGGTTTAGGCGCGGATGACGCCTGGCTGGAGAATGGATGGAAATTTCCTCAATTTAGCGTTTTCGCCAACAAAGGACGTTGTTTAATTTTTGGTTTTTGTCAGACGTCGAGGTGTGGCGATTGTTTTGTGAACGCAGTACACAGGTGACAAAGGGACGAAACGTTATTTATAAATGGGAAATAGGGAAATATTGTTTTCTTTTTAATGTATTTTTATGGGGTAATATCAGTTTTGTCTTAAGCTCTCCCACCGTTAGGCACGGGCCTCCTCTCAAACTGAGAGGGTTTAGGCCATAGTCCACGACGCTGGCCCAGTGCGTATTTGCGAACTTCACACACCTTCGAGAAACTCTTAGGCATGCAGGTTTCCTCACGATGTTATTCCTTCACCGTTAAAGCAAGTGATAATAATTTTTAATACGCACATGCTTTCGAATAGACAGAGGTGCGTGCCTGGGTTTGAACCCGAGACTTCTGACTCGCAGTCCAACGGTCTTACCACTAGGCTAACTGCTCTTTTTTATGGGTTATTAACGTGTTTTTATCAATTTGTATTGAACAGTATACTATTATGTTGCTAATTCTGTATCTGTATGTAAGTATGTAAGTGGAAGGATGTAGGTACCGGGGAAAACCTAGACTATCTTACCATGACCAAATAGATCGTGTTTTATCTGAAGGGCAAGTCAAGAGTCTCCGTAACCGGCGAGTGTGTATGAGACGCTATGAGAGTGGAGGAAGCCAGAGAGGTCTGTAAGGAAAGAACCTGTTGGAATTCTGTATTCTCTGCCTACCCCGCGAGGGAGCTGGTGTAATGATATAGATAGATAGATAGAATTCTGTATCTACTAAAAGGGCATTTACAGGTTTTTAGATACCTATCTACCGAAACGTGTAGAGGTAATTATTTAGTAGTTTGATTATCTTAACATTATATTTTCAATAACATGTGACAAAAAATTCTACAATATTCGAGTCTTTTCTACTACTCGTCTTAATAATGATCGTAGGTATGACTAATAAGTTTTTATTTTATTCAAAATCAAAATCAGTTTTTTATTCATGTAGACCAAGAGGCACTTATGAATAATCAAAACAAGAAAATTGTTGATTACTTAAGACTCTACCACCCGTTCGAAAAAGTCATTCCTGTGGAGAAGAAGGGCAAGAAACTGCACGGTTACTCGTTTTAAAAATGAGAGTTTTACAATTCTTTTTATATACATTGCATTCATGGGGTGTGGGAGAACAGTGCAGAACGAGCTAAATAGATGTGCTTAAGTATAGATTTAATATAAGAGTTCTTAGATTCATGGTATCAATCAGTGTCTACATAGTATTCTCATTACAAAATAGGGATTTTGTAAAGGTATAAAATAAAAAATGTATAATAATAATAGTAAGAGAAAGGGTTACTATAAAATAGGTAAAGAGTGCGTACAAAATAATTGGTTATAGCTTCAGTGTGATGCCGAATAAGACAAAATTAAATTGACTTTCAATTCATAGGTACCTTAACTATTGAAGTGCCTACCTCAGATTAACATAGGACAATCATCTGGATTGGATTGGAACCCTTATTTAATAGTATTTAAAGAACATTGGAATTAATTAAGTAGGTAGCTATAATAGACGAATCAAATTGCACAAAAAACATTGTTAGGTAAATAGCTGAGCCCAGTCCCTTTTTAAACAACCTTATCTACTTACCAAAAAGGTATTGGATGATTCTAATTCTAAGTTTCAAGGCCCGATATTCGCTTACCGTTCCACTCGACCTCATTTTCTAATAAGACTTAAAACGATGAATAATTTGATACCCTTCAACGCTAACATGAATTTAAATCAGAATCAGAATATTTTTTAACAGACTTCTAAAAAGGAGGAGGTTCTCAATTCGACTGTATGTTATGTACGACAAACAATACGAATGCGTAGATTGAGATATTATGGGTATTACCTCAATCCTATGGGTACCATGCCATAGAACTAATCAGAATATTAACCGAGTTCAAAAAAGGAGTAGGTTGTGTTTTTTATAACGTCTTAATTTATGAACTGATTTTGATGATTCTTTATGCGTTGGGTTAAGTATTGTTTCGAGGTGGTCCCATTTTAATGAAATCGGTATTGAACTTTTGACTTTGAAGATACATCAGGGGTCTCCTTAACGGTGAACAGCACGAATTATTAACCAAAAAAAAACCGACTTCAAAAAGCAAAAAATAAATATTGGATGTCGGTGCCAAGTAACCGACTGCACTAACCGGTACCGACTGAAATATTTATTTTTTGCTCTTTGAAGTCGGTTTTAAAAAAAAAGATTTTTATTGTTGATTTTAACTATTACAGTATTTATAAATGCTCAGAAAAGTAACAAAGACTCTACCACCACTTCGGAATGTCATTCCTGTGGAGAACAAGAGCAAGAAACTCCACGGTTACTCTTTTAATATAGTATTTTTTCTTCTTTTTTCCATCAAAAATTATTATTAGAACTCGAACTTGATATCTACTCAATTAATAGGACGATTTAGCGCAGTGGTTAAGAGCTTAAGCCGCCCACTGTGTTTAATAGTCGCGGGTTCGATTCCTGCACGGGACAAATCTTTGTGTGATCCACAATTATTTGTTTCGGTCTGGGTATTGTATGTATGGGTGTATGTTAATTTTCATGTTTGTAAACGCACCCACGACACAGGAATAAATCCTAGTGTGGGGCTACGTTTTATAAAAAACCAAACCAAACCAAACCAAGAGATTATTAATTTTATTTATTTATTAATACTTTTGCACAAAATTGTACAGAGGCGGACTTAATGCCAAAGGCATTCTCTCCCAGTCAGCCTTAGGGTGATGCAGAGAAAACAAGGTAGGTGCACTTGGACTACAATATAAAGAATTAGCAGGAGGACAAATATTTTAAATATAATACACAGATACGCATATATAATAAACTAATATATATCAATTTTTAATATGTATATATACATAGAATACATAAAATTAAATGAATGTAACATTAGATAAATAAATACAATAAATATAATTAAACATACTAACGAGATGATTCTGCTAACAGTTTTTTAGTTATGTGTTCGCGAGTTCTTTTCTTGAAGGAGTACCGGCTCTCTGCCATCCTCACATTAGGAGGAAGAGAGTTCCAAAGAAGAATGGATTGCACGAGGAAAGAAGAGTGAATAAAGTTAGTGCGGTGGAGTGGGCATTGAAGAAGCCGATTATGAGAAGAGCGTAGATTTTTACAGTGGTTGGAACTTAAATATTGAAACTGAGATGATAGGTAAGACGGGGAAGAAGGAGACTCAAGAAGAGAATACAAGGTTGTAAGTGCTCTCAAGTTCCTACGCTGTCGAATCGGAAGCCACTTTAGTTCCGCGCGATACATGGAAACATGGTCATACTTGCGAAGATTGAATACAAATCGAATGCAGTTATTCAGAAGTCGGTCCAATTTATTGAGACATAATAAAGTTACTTCGATATGGTTAAAATATGTTATAGATATATATCTATAGACAATATAGATATAAGCAGTGATAGCCTAGTGGTTAGACCGTTGGACTGCAAAGTCAGAGGTCTCGGGTTAAGACCCAGGCAGGCACCTCTGTCTTTTCGATAGCATGTGCGTATTAAAAATTAATGATAACTTGCTTTAACGGTGAAGGAAAACTTTGTGAGGGAACCTGCATGCCTAAGTTTCTCGAAGGTGTGTGAAGTTCGCCAACCCGCACTGGGCCAGCGTGGTGGACTATGGCCTAAACCCTCTCAGTTTGAGAGGAGGCCCGTGCCCAACGGTGGGACAGTTTCTTAACAGGGCTAATGTTATAGATCCAGGTAGGTTAAGTTGTGGTAAAGACCTAATAGAAGATCACGGGACGTCGATGGATGCAGGTGGCATCGGACCGGTTGCGCTGAAGAGCGATTGGGGGGCCTATGTTCAGCAGTGAACGGGTATAGGCTGAGATGATGATGATGATGAAAGCCCTAATAAAATAGACTGCTGACCTGGTAAAGGTCACAAGTAAAACTAGATGCGTACAACACAAACCCGGTCATTGTAGCAATCTTTGAGGGAAGCCTATGCTCTGCACTGGATGTCAGGTAGGGCAGTAGGTAAATAAAAAAATTGGTGCTGCAGTAGGTAAATAAAATAATTTTGGAGCTGCAGTAGGTAAATAAAAAAAGTTTGCAAGAAAAGGTTGGATTTGGTAAGCCAACATCCGGTTGTCGTAACTATCGTTCTGCGAAGATTTTGTTCTGCAGTGGCTGAGACGTCTTTTGGTTGATATGCATGGACGGAAGAAAACATTGCTTTAATAAGGGTAGACAAGTAGGCGTTATTTACCATTAGACTTTTCATTGCATTGAAAAACATTATTCAACTTAAAACTAGCTAGTATCCGGTACTAACCAACATAATACAGAAAGGTATGACTATCTCTGAGTTTTATTCAACCGAATTTGTGTTGCATTTCTGTGATACTTCTAAATATTCCGAGTACTATGACCCCTCGTTCGCATGGGCCCTTTTTCAACTATTTGTGCTGAAGCGCTTTTAAAATAATGGACTGTTAGCCATTTGCTTCATTCCAGCGCTTGATTAACGCGCGTTGACAAAGCGCTCGCGCGAACCTAGGGTAAATAGTTGAATTGAATATTTTTTTAAGTATTTGTATACAATGTGTATCGTAATTAACGCAAGACCTCAGACACCCCGATTAGCTAATAGCTTCACAAATTTAATACGAAAACCAAATTTCCAAATTTAAATCTTTTTTACCCCTTTTTAAGCACTTTTATTCCCCAATTAACAATGAAACTTGTATGTGTATGTGTGCATACTGACAAATAGGTTTTAGAAATGCGTTTGAAATCCCTGTATTACTTTAAGAAGAAGAAGAAGTTTTGAAGAAGTTTAAAATATATTAAAAATACTTGGAATGAATTCAATTACCGATTAAGTGCAAACTACTTTCAGGTCTATCTTCTCGCATATCTCATAATTTGTATCTATAGCCGTCAAAATAAGTAAAGGTAAAATCACCTGTTATCTCAACCCAGTTAGATAAAACTACATACTAACAACGCCGTCGTACTCTTTAATCCGCCCCCACCGACCTCGTTTCCTAAAACGGCCCACCTAACCCTCCCAAAACGGCCCGACCTACCATTATTACACACGTATCCAAAACTGTTCTCAGACAGAAGGCATAACAGAACACATCCAGCGTCTCCGTAATCCGAACGCAATTAATTAAGCGGCACAAAGTTTCGCGGGGCCGATTTATATTCGTGTCGGGTGGGCGCATTTATATATTTCGTACCTTTATCTTTGTTTAGAAGTCGCCGGGGAACTAACTGCGGCTTCTAATATTTAGTCGGTGTTGTTATTATGTTTTCTTGATCGGAATGTTTATGTCAGTGTGAAATTTTACTGTAGCTACGGATTAAGAATGTTCCTATAGATTAAACAACTTTGTCAGACCTATGATTTGAGCGTTCTGATCACCAACTGCATAAGGCTTCAACGAGGTATTTCTCAATGACAGTCTGGAGTCTGGAATTGTGTCCGATAATGGCAATAGACTCATCCCTTATTACGTTGAAATATATTACAAAAAATGGGTATTTTATTTTGTTTGTTTTGGATAGATTTTCCATTCCTATGTATATTATAATGTATGTGAATATTGTGTTTTAGTTACGTATAGCATATGCATATCGCATGTCTACTACTGCCCAATTTGGTATTAGTTATATTTATAATTTGTAAACAATGAATATGTCGATAACTATGAAAACTTCTAACAGCCCGAATGTAACAAATACTCAACCCCTAAACTACCAAACATCAGTGCTCAGCAAAATAGGTCTGCGTTGTCGAAGGCCGACGTCCCGCTGTAAAAAGATTTTGCATGTTCCATTTGCCAGGACCGTCCATGCAAAGAATAAATTTATAATTCGCAGCTGTTACACTAACAAATTAAATGATATCAATTTATTAATTTGTCACTTCCTAGGTTTAAGAAAGAACTTGGAATAAGGCAACAGATTTGTTCAATGACATTTCTATTTTCTATTCTGCCGACCGTATATTTTCATTTTTGGAAACACTCCTGGTGCATGTGTTATAATTTGTGTGTACCTAATTAGGTGATTTCTGTATGTTTCGTTTACCTTAATAAATAATATAAAAAATCATGTGACTGATTACTCACATAACCCATATCCAAAAAAACAAAATCCACCAAAAGTTATCTACATTCTCAAAGTCCCCATCCCTGCGTAAGCCGCACTTACGGCCTAACTACACTACATATCAAGTATATACCCCCACGGGGACCCTTATCTCTCCCGTCAGGCCATACTTAAGCTCGAGGGGTATCTTGAAATAGGAATAGTCGCATTAGGCCCCAAAATTACAAGCGACCGTCACAGCCTAACGTGGTGAAATTGCCCTACCACCTGGGGGGTTTAACCCTCTAACACCCTCTTAGAGGCACGGCGATTTGGGACCTTAAGAACGATAGTAACTGTGTAATATTCAACCTTATATGTGGGAGAGTGTGGTCGGTTTTTGTGTGCATTTGCAAGGTTTGATCTCGGACTTCCAGAGCTCTTATTCGGTAGGACCAAACGCGTTACTTAACTTCTTGGAATTACTTAACTTAATGGTATTTCGTATGCCAGTACGCGGGTGTTGGCAGCACTGTGTGACTGCGCTTACTAAGGTTAAGGGACGTTCAGCTCGGTTTGAGATGGGTGACCGTTTCTGGTATTTCATATTCTATCGTCTTCGTGCTTTGGAAGGCACGTTAAGCCTACGACTACCACTTAATGCGTTAGAAAGAAAGAAAACTATCTATTGTCGTACATTACAAAATCAGAACAAAAAGGAACAATGGCAATTAACTCAATATAATATGTAAAAATACACACACCGTGACGCCTATATTCCTCAAGCGAGGGTGGCAGAGTTGTACTGAGTACACCCACGTTTCGCCGACGATGTTAGGTCCCATGTAATAGGGGGCGAGCCTATTGCCATATATCGGGCACGATTCCAGACTCCGGACTCATTCTGGGATGATTTCGTTAGCAAAACTTCATTTTGTCCTACCTGGGGTTTGAACCCAGGACCTCGTGATCACCAAGCGATGCGCTTTGCTATTAGATCAACCATGCAGTCGGTCGGCAATGTTACAATAATATAATATAAATCATACTGCCATTAAGCACGTATTCCACCTCAGCATTGTGGAGGTTGTAGCAACCAGCACTGGTATTCTGGTGAGGCTCTTGGAGTAACAACGGGCTGTCAGGATAAATTGTTATTTGTTAAGCCCATTTGGATGCCCACAAACCCACTTCCACAGTGAGTCCACCAGGTAGAGAATGACCTAATCTCTCTCGCTTCAATCTGTGAGAGAAGGCCTATGGGTCTATTGGGACAATATAGGCGGATTTATATGCTATTGGAGTTCCTTTAAACAATCATTTCACGAAGTTATCGTAACGCGCCACGTTACTTGTTATACAATAAGGCGCTGGGTGTAAGTAAACGTTTGCGTTTGACCCCTCTTCGTATTTCGGTCCGTGGCTCGCGGGGGTGGGGGTTGTTTTAGTCATCAATAATGTTAGGAGGTAAGCTTTAGTAGAGATGTGCGGGATTCGGTGTGTTAACTATGTGTACTTAAGTTCTTATATGTAAATATTTAATTATGAAGTTTTCATGTTAATTATTCTGTTTTCTTGAAAGAAGTTAACAGTCCTTCTTAATACCTACAAGCTGTTTTAGGATTTCGTCGTATTATTAGGTATATACTATAAATGTACCACCCCACGTTCGCACAAGCGCCTTTCAACTCGCGTTATTCAAGCGCTGGAATGAAACCACGGCTAACAGTCGAATGTTTTAGGAAAGTGGTTACATTGCTTCAGCACAACACCCTGAAAAAGGCGTCCGAGGGGTCCTATCATTTTGTGTGTGTGAATGATCCATGCTGTTGGCCGCGGGACCTTTATAGCTTAACCGGACAAGCTCGAGCCAGAAGGGCAAGGGGGCAACCAGCTCAAGGGCGCCTCAAGGAGGAACGTATACTAGGTGTCTCGCCGGCCGGCGGGCAAGTGATTCTTCAACCTCCCCGGTGAGTTCGGTGTCTGATCCTGTATGCGGTATCTGTATCCGAAAAAAGGGATGTAAGGGCATCGGGAGCGACACTTTATTTTGCGATACGCCACTTACCCTTTTAAGCATCAATATGATGATGCTAAATTATAGGTGCTTAGTACTTCTTCTTCTTCTTCAGCCGAAAGACGTCCACTGCAGGACAAAGGCCTCCCCTAAAGACCGCCACAACGACCGGCTTTGTGCTGTACGCATCCAACTTCTACCCGCGACCTTCACCAGGTCATCGGACCATCTTGTAGGGGGCCTGCACACGCCACGTCTTCCGGTACGTGGTCGCCAATCGTGGTACTATAATGAATATATTAGGTAAAATACGAATTTAATCTTAATTATCATACCTACAATAACTAACGCATATAATTCAAAAAAGTCAAGTTAATAGAATCATTATGTATAATATCAGTCTTTACTGCTCACTGCTGGGAAAAGGCCTTCTCTCACAAATCGAGGTAAGAGAGATTAGGTCATACTCCCCCACGCGGACCCAGTGCGGATTGGTGGCGGCAGGTTTGTGGCCACCTGCTGTTGGAACTTATCAAGCCGCCTTTAAGGCTTCTAACTCGGCTTAACGATTACCAGATTAAGTGGTAAACGGGACCAACGGCTTAAAGTGCCTTCCGAACCACGGAGATGCTCGAATATGAAAACGCCACAAACGGTCACCCATCTCAGGCCGACCGAGTCGAACGCTGCTTAACTTTGGTGATCGGTAAGAACACCGCGATTGTACAGCGCTAGGAGCGCACGAATCATTATGTACCTGTGTCAATACATAACGCTGGCATTATATTAAAAAAACATTACATCATCCCAAATTCAAAACGCCATAAACAAAAAAAACTAAGGAAAAACAGAGCCTCGTTACAGTTTCACCGCCTCATTCTTAATTCGAAATAATAAAAACAAAATGTCTAAAGACAAACACAGAGCCACGCAATACATTTTCTAACATCTAAATTCAAAATGGCAGGTAAGTATAAAAAAAACTAAAGCTTATCCTCACTAAGGCGAGGCGACACGACCACGTAACGACAATCTCACGGGGAGCGGCTTATCAATCACCGTTGATGGAAAGCCACTACACAGAGGGGAGTGCTGCAGCCGCCGGGATTTCACTTCGAGGTGTTCTCGCACGCGTTTCTATTCCAAAATCTAATTTATACAGGCTGAGTAATGATTAGAAGTGATTTAGAGAGTTGGGAATACATTTGGATAGGTACAAATCGACAAATTTTAAGGATGATCAGTTTTCAAAACTTTTTGCTTGCAAAGAGTAATCATATAGCGCAATAATAAGACGAAAACTATTATACTAGTATACTATAATATAATATAGTATAATACCAGAGTCTTTTCCACGCATGATTGAGAATTATATGAAGATTATTAACTGTAAAGATAATGATGATTTTTCTTTGAAATTGCTAATTGGATCAAGATAGGTAGGTAAATTTTATTTGGAACCATTTTGGGCTAGAAAACATTTTTAAACTAAAGTTTCGTCAAGAGATGATAACAATAGGACTCATTATAAATCTCTTCTTTCTGTGAATTCGGTTAACAATGAAATAAATCGTCATACGTTTACACACACATTGCAAATATACTACCTACCTACCCCAAAAATACGAAGTTACAATATTCGAAAGCGTTGCATTAATGAGTAATAATGCAAAGTGATTAAGAGAGGTGACGATGAAGTCGAAAGTTCAATGCACAGTGACTACACACAAAAGTACACTTACGTTGATGATCATCAGCTAGTTAATATTTCATATGAACCGTATATCATAATAAGATACATCTTATATGAGTATAACTGACATTTTCGATTGACGCAGACCTAAGTGGTGATATCGAATTGATAGTCTCATGAATTAATGCTACGCGCGCCGTAGTATTTAATTCGTAGTCAGTTTTATATATAAAAAGGTCATGATAATAATGTTTAAAATATATAATTATGTATGTTATATACCTACTTCATATGCGTATTTCCGTTATCTGACATTTATTTACGTATATTTTCGAAATCAAGGTAACATTTCTTGGTTTAGAGGTATTAGGACAGCACTGCCATCTATTGAAGCGAGCATGAAATACGACATCGATTATTTCAACATCGAAATACACTTTGCTATTGGACACTAGATGTCACTTCAATCGTACACTCATTGATCCTATAAGATTCCATTCAATTTGGGTAATTTTGAATTTCATATACATAGGTATACTTATTAACATTAAATTTGATACATCTTGGCTGAAATGATACAGATTGTTTTAATGACTAAGATAGTGGGCATAGTCGTACAAGGCTTTTTTGGCCCGCGGCCAAAATCGGAACTAACGTTCTCATCAAGTAAAATGTCACTTCATGACAGTCGCAGAGTTGCGTTTTGCTGTGTGTGCGTGTGTGTGTGTGTGTGTGTGTATTTGAATGTCTACGCTGTTGGCCGTGGGGCCGTTACAGCTTCACCGGACAAGAGGGCGAGCGTGCACCCACTACGCTCGAGCCAGAAGGGCAAGAGGGCAACTAGCTCAAGGGCGCCTCAAGGACTAATGGCCTCAGCTTGGGCAGTCGCTATTGGGGAGGGCGTATACTAGGTGTCTCGCCGTGGTGCTCAGCACCGGCCGGCGGGCAAGGGATTCTTCGACCTCGCCGGCGAGGTCGATGTCTAATCCTGCGTGCGGTGTCTGTATCCGGAAGAAGGGATTGATCGGAAGGGGCGGTGAGAACATGCCGCGGACGGCGGTAGCGGCTGATAGGAGGGGAGATAGAGATAGGGGGGGAGTTAGGTTCGTAGTCGGCGGTGGCTACGATTTTTGCCTATTGCTGTAAAATTTACCCGTTTTTTTTAAATTAGGTTGTAACCGTGCGGACCCACCCGTGAAATATTTTTCTGCAAGTAGGAAAATTTTACTAAATGTCAAATTTTCCAACAGTCAAATTTTCCAATGTTAAAAATTTCCAACTCTAATTTCCTGTTAATGTCATCTACGGGCTAAAAAATCCTTGAAGAACTTACTACCATTATATTTAACATATTACAGAGTTGAGTCGTCTTTGATATTAAACTACACATGAAATATATAATATTACACATGAAATAAAACTATTTTTGTCGGATTTTATCGCGGTTTATTTTTTGTTTTTTAAGTTCCTGACGTTTCGAGTGCTTTGCAGCACCCATGGTCACAGAAAGGACTGAGGTGGTAGACGTCCAAAAGGTATAGTTGTTCCGGGGTACCCTCAAACTTCTTAATTATTTTTGTTGGTCCGATCTACGCAGAATGAGCTCACGGTGTCTTGAGGTCTTGCAGTGTTATGCTTGCACTCGAAACGTCAGGAACTTAAAAAACAAAAAATAAACCGCGATAAAATCCGAAAAAAATAGTTTTATTTCATACTAATATTTTTCTTCAATCTACATTTTCTCAAACTCCAAAGACACTTGAGCCAACAATTTCTCAATAGGGTTTAAATTACGTCCAATCACTGTACCAACGAATACGTATTTTATTGCTTTAACCCTACGTACTACTCAATTTAAGCTTAAATACACAGCACCAAAGACATTTCGAGTGAATTTACTGTCGGGGCGCTTGTATACCCCGCAGGTGAATACCAACTGTCAGCGTTTCGGAACGGGTTGAAATAGGGGGTTAAAGGGGGGTTGAAAGTACCTATTTGTCTTGCGGGGGACATGTGGGATCGTTGCTTGAATGTTTGTTTATTTGTGCTTAGAATGGGTTAGTTGAAGACTTGGGTTTGCTGGCTTAATAGATAGATAGATAGATAACTCTTTATTGTGCACAACTAACAAACATGTTAATAAAAAACAAAAAAGAAAACTATATGTAACACAATCGGCAGCCTTATCGCTAAGAAGCAATCTCTTTCAGGCAACCTTGGGATGGAGAAATTGATTTAGTCGTAGTATAGAAGGGGGTGCACTAGTCAAAAACAGAGAGTTTAAAAAAGAAAACTACTTACAGTAAATAGCTAGCGGTACATATAGACTAAAATATAATCTACAAACGCAAACACATACAACAAAATACGATATAATAGAGATATACAATACAAAATGACTAAACATACACATAATTACTTATTTAGATATGACAGTGGGATCCAATGGACAAAGAGATAAATAATGCTTTTTTACCTGATTTTTGAAGCTCTCTAGCGACGACGCACGCCGTATACTGACTGGTAGAGTATTCCACAGTCGTACCGCCTGAACAGCAAATGACTTATCATAAAACCTACTACTATGAGGGGGCATCCTTAGGCTACCTTTGGTTGGTAATCTCTGTTGTGTAATAAAAGTAGGTACAGCCATACACGGATCTTGTGGCCCGCGGCCAAAATCGGAACTAACGCTGTCATTAAGTGAAATGTCACTTTATGATAGTCGCAAAGTTGCCGTTTGCTATGAAAAGACATTGTCCAAAATTGCCCCAGAATCAACAAGAGTTTGACCCATGCCATCATTATTTATCTATTCTATTAAAATAATGGCAAATATCCGTATCTAACGGACAATTCGCAATCTAAAACGAATATTTCAAAGGATTTTAAGTACTTATATCGAAGTCGCCGGCATTTTTACTGAATGTCAACGCACAATATAACCTCATATGTATTAATGGCTACTGAATTATAACCTCAAAATCTAATATCGTTTGTGCAATATTGCAATTCCCCCGTTTGTCCGTGTAATAATAAATACCTTAAGAGAATTTATGGGTTATTTGAAATCATACAAGTATTTTTTCATTGCTGTTGGTTCTGGGGCAAATCATGTATGGGCGCAGAACAATGTCCTTTAACCCAAGTTCTTGTTTTAATTTGTAATCGTGGGTCTCACCTGTTGAAATAAATCCTTCCTATTCCTGGAAGTAAGAGAATATTACTAAATGAAAACCTTAATTTCTATCAACGCCCCCTTTCTATGTCATCCGCGGGCCAAAAAATCCGTGTGCACTATACATAAACATTTGTATTGCAAACTGTTACCGAGTTGACGGATGATTATTTACGCCGATTATTAATTGTAAGTTTGAAGTAGACGGACGATTTAGCGCAGTGGTTAAGAGCTTAAGCCGCTCTGCCCACTGCGTCTAATAGTCGCGGGTTCGAGTCCCGCACGGGACATATCTTTGTGTGATTCACAATTATTTGTTTCGGTCTGGGTGTTTGTGTATGTGAATTTTCATGTTTGTAAACGCACCCACGACACAGGAATAAATCCTAGTGTGGGGATACGTTTATATTACAAAAAAAAAAAAAATATTCGATTTTTTTCATCTATCTATCTATATCATCACGCCAGCTCCCTCGCGGGGTAGGCAGAGAGTACAGAGTTCCAACAGATTTTTTCATGATAAATTTATGTACTTATGATGAAGATGTAAACAATCTTTATTTGTAATTACTTGGTTAGTGTTCTACAGATTACAATTTTAAATAACTTTTAGGAGTTTGTGTATGATCTTGATACTATCCATTTAATTACATTCTTTTTAATGAGTTGTTTATGTATAAATAAAATACATTTTATATACATCTGGGGACTAATAAAATGAACATGAAGAAATTCAATTCAATTCAGAACAAAGTGAAACACATGAAAATATAATTAAGAAATAAAATTTGTTACTACAAAATACATTCAAACTCAAACTCAAAAACAATTCGCATGAGCGCTTTATAAATGTGCGTTACTAAAGCGCTGGATTGCTGCGACACCGGCCGTTGACAAAGCGTCCGTGCGAACGAGTGGTCACTAGGAGTTTTGGCGGGAAGTCGAAGAGTGATGTTGTCTATCTATCTATAACATCACGCCAGATCCCTTGCGGGGTAGGCAGAGAGTACAGAGTTCCAACAGTGATGTTGTCAATTTGTTTTAATTTCCAAAACTTATGTTATTTCGACTAATAATGTGTAATGTTGGTGGAATATTAACCATTATGTGTTCTTATATGTGCATGAGTCAAGGTAATTGTAACAAAGTGATAAAACATGCCTTTTCGACTTCCCTCAAAACGGCCGTCGCAATTGGTATGTAAAGTATCCACCGCTTTACTATCCAGGGTGGGGTACTTCATTAATTTCATTATCATCGTTGTCATCAAATTCATCGGGGAGTCGAATTAATTTAAACAAACACGATTATATATCTCACTGGACACTGGCAAAATACACTTCTAATTAGTGTGAAGCCATAACTTGAAGAAGAAGAAGAAGAAGAGTGGTAACTATTAGTTGTTTAGTTCGTAATTTTATTATTAGGTAGGTATATTTACGTTTTAAGGCTTATTCAAATATGGCAGAACTATACTAATATCGCAAGTCGGCAGTCGCATTAGGTACCCGCTGTTCCAGCGATAACTGCCCAAGTTTAGCAGCGCATAAACCATGCTAACCTGTTATAAGTGGCCTATGATTTAGTGCCGTTTCAGTGAACTCGTGTGAGAAATCGGATGTAATTTTGAATTGTATTATTACGATTATTATACTAGAGGCACCATATTATGACACTTCCAATAATAATAATATCAGCTTATATTGTTCCTAGGCAAAGGTCTCTTCTCGCAAATCGAGGTGAGAGAGATGAGGTCATACTCCAACACACGGACCCAGTGCGTGGTGGAGGCAGGTTTGTGGCCACCTGCTGTTGTAGTTGATCAAGCCGCCTATAAGACCTCCAACATGGCTTAACGACTATCATATTAAGTGATAACCAGGACCAATGGATTAAAGTGCCTATCGACGCTCAAATATGAAATGCCACAAATGGTCACCCATCTCAAATAGACCTTGCCGAGAGCTGCTTAACCTTGGTGACCGCTAAGAACGCCGTGGTTGCACAGCATTGCGAGTGTCCCGCGCGATTATGGCATTTTGAAAGCTTTTAATAATCAATATTTAGGGAATTATGTGAGCATGTGAACGTCAAAAATTTTAAAATCAGCCTAGCTCTGATAGCCTAGTGGTTAGACCGTTGGATTGCAAAGTCAGCGGTCTCAGGTTCAAGCTCGGGCACGCACCTCTGTCTTTTGGAAAGCATGTGCATATTAAAAATTAATTATCACTTGCTTTAACGGTGAAGGAAAACATCGTAAGTTCGCCAACCCGCACTAGGACAGCGTGTTGAACTATGGCCTAAACCCTCTCAGTTTGAGAGGAGGCCCGTGCCCAACAGTGGGACAGTTTCTTAACAAGGCTAATATTATCATATAATTGTGCATCGCCCGGGTCATCGGTCCATCTTGTGAGGGGCACGAAGACGATCATCATGGAGATCTTGGCCATTATTTCTGCAGTAGACTTTTTTCGTTTAATGATATAATTACCAGAGTTATCTTATAGGCTTCTTTTGACATACAGTTTTGTCTGTTGTAAGGCCTCGCTAAATGTAATACAATGGTCTCACTATAACTGAGGCGAACTTATCACCATGGTTTTCAGATATCATTTCACATGCCTTGCTTAGGCAAGACTGATAAGCAAGTAAATTATCAATGTTATTATAGAGATAGGTACTTAAATCAAAAATTCTATCAGTTACAAGTGACGCTATCCATTATCCTTACTTCGTCGAATAGAATCGAAATATGATTTATCGTAAACAACGTTCCCCGTGTTTCACTCGAGATAAAATATTAATCCTCTTATAGGAATTCTGAAAACAAGTAGTCGCTACGCCGAAGGTTGAACGTGCGAAATTGGGTAGCTGCCTATGTGGTTTAGGGTAAGTGCTTATTGGAGAACATAATTGGATATGTACGAGTAGTAAGTGTTGTGTGAGGCACAGGGAGGTTTCAGGTCTGGAAGAGGATGTTCGGATCAAGTTTTCTCCCTCCGCAACATCGTAGAAAAGCATCTGGCAGTAGGCCGGAAGGTTTTCTGCGGTTTTGTGGACCTGGAGAAGGCGTTTGATAGAGTCGTGCGAAAGAGACTTTGGGACATTTTGCCAGAGTATGGTATAAACGGCATCCTGTTGCGAGCCGTCCAGTCCACCTACGTGGACAGCAAGGCATGCGTACGGGTGGGTGGTAACATGTCACCTTGGTTTGACGTTAAAATCGGCGTCAAGCAGGGTTGCGTGTTGTCCGCTAGACTGTTTATAGTGTATCTGGATAAAAGTCTTCAAAGACTGAATGCGATGACTGAAGGGGTAAAAATGGGTGATCTAGTGACAAACCACCTATTGTATGCAGATGACGCGGTTTTGATAGCGCCAACAGCCACTGATCTGCAAACACTAGTCACAGTTATGAGAGACGACTGCATGAACAATGGCTTACATTTGAATGTGAAGAAAACCAAAATTATGGTTTTTGAACGGGAAGAAACCAGAACGAATGCAAAGATTGTGGTTGGTAACGATGTGCTGGAGCAAGTGAATGAGTTTGTATATCTTGGATGCGCCTTCAGTAAGGATGGGAAATACACCGCTGATATAGAGAGAAGAGTGAATGCAGGTAATAGAGTGAATGGTGCGATGGGAAAGCTGCTTGGGAGCCGGCACTTAAGCCAAAAGGCGCAGCTGGCCATGCATAACGGAGTGCTTGTCCCAACGCTGTTATATGGCAGTGAGAGTTGGGTATGTAAGAAGGAGAACGAAAGCAGGATAAATGCGGTCGAAATGCGATCTCTGCGGAAGATGTGCGGAGTCACGCTGACCGACCATATTCGCAACAGCGTAGTAAGAAAGCGAGTAGGTATGAAAGATAGTATCGGTGTAAAGATGAGAAAGGGTATGCTCCGTTGGTTCGGGCATATAGAAAGAATGCCAGAAGAAAGAATGACAAAACAGATATACAATGCGAAAGTGGAAGGATGTAGGTGCCGGGGAAGACCTAGACTATCTTACCATGACCAAATAGACCGTGTCTTAGCTGAAGGGCAAGTCAAGAGTCTCCGTAACCGGCGAGTGTGTATGAGACGAACTATGAGAGTGGAGGAAGCCAGAGAGATATGTAAGGAAAGAACCTGTTGGAACTCTACTCTCTGCCTACCCCGCGAGCGAGCTGGCGTGATGATATAGACAAAACCTTGGATAAACTAAGAATAATTATAATAACCACTTTAACTTGTTTTATTCTGCTCATAAGAAAAATATTAAATTAATCCCAGCTACGAATATTCATATTCCTCACTGATGATATTTAAGATTTTAAAATTCATAGCAAATCCAGTTGGCAGCAGCGGCACCAATATATGGGGGAAGAGACTTACCCGGGCGTAAGCCGGATCAGCCCGGGTAAATACACCGGTTACCCGGCCCGGATTTCTCGTGAAGGTAGTGGGATGGTGTGGCTGTAGATTATTGAATATGTTTTATTATTTTAAATCATTATATGTAAATTAGACGAGCCGTGAAATGTGATGAATAGAGTTATGATAAGAATTTTTTTCTGATTTTAAGCGATTTAAACTTGAATCGTCGGTCAGCCGGTTTTTTGGGTGGCGCCTACTAACTTAGTTAATCTTTTGATATAATGGGTTAATAATAACTTAACAATATATCCTCCACCACCACCATCTACCATATCCACCTCAAGAAGGAACGGCCTCAGCTTGGGCAGTCGCTATGGGGGAGAGCGTATACTAGGTGTCTTGCCGTGGTGCTCTGCACCGGCCGGCGGGCAAGGGATTCTTCGACCTCGCCAGGGAGGTGGGTGTCTGATCCTGTGTGCGGTATCTGTATCCGAAAGAAGGGATGTAAGGGCATCGGGAGGGTCGGTGAGAACATGCCGCGGAAGGCGGTAGTGGCTGATAGGAGGGGAGTTAGGTTGGTAGTCGGTGGCGGCTACGATTAGCGGATTTCTATGATTGGACGTGTTCGCGAAATATCGGGTAGTCGCCTTTTTAATAAAGGCGCGAATTGGTTTGAGACCGAGATCGGAATGGAGATCGACATTCCGTATGAACCACGGGGCTCCGATGGCTTTGCAGAGGAAACGGGATAGAACCGTGTATGAGATGAACAATGAGGGTGGAGGAAGCCAAAGTCGTCGTAAGGAAAGAACCTGTTGGAACTCTACTCTCAGCCTTTGCGGATCTGGCGTGATAATATAGATAGAGAGAGAAAGAAACAAAGATCTAAGTTTTACATCGTATAGATACACTGTTCCACATTTCACATCTTTCAAACTCCAAACTCACTCGCATATTCCCTTCAATACCCATTTCACATTCACAACTATATACCAAGTAAATTGAACACACATAACGAACCGCGGGGAGGTCGGGGCGAAATAGAAGCGTGCCGAACTTGCTTAGATAATGTGCATACATTAAACTAAGTCTAAACTACGAGGCGTATCTTGATGAAGGAACTTGGTGCTTCGCCCGCGGTCTAATTACAGGGGAGATTGGGCAAAAACTGTCTCTTTGACGGCGACGTGTTGCGGGGAAATTTAATTAAGTTTGCTTTGTGTAAGTGGGTACACTGATATGGGGGTAAGGGGATGACACATAAACTTACATATAGATGTATTCTATAAATATATGCCCCATACGCCCGTTAATCTCCAAAAGGTTTGCAGAAATAGATATTCTTGAATCTAATGTGACACTCTTCAAGCATATTACGGGTATCTAATTAAAATTAAGGTAATATTAATGTGGCAATGTTATAACAGTATTTTTTGAAAAATGCTATTGATATTATCGGTCTAAGTATTCCTAAAACACATAATGGAAGCGGATCCGACTTTCGTCATAATCTGTGTTCTCCAATTGGTATGAAAGTGTTTTTACAAAATGACTTAATTAGTTTTTAGAAAATAACTCTTTCGGTTTCAGAGGAGGCCCGTGTCCTACGGTGGGACAGTTTCTTAACAGGGCTAATATTATTATATTATATAACTTAACGGTTTTGAACGGGAAGAAACCAGAACGAATGCAAGGATTATGGTTGGTAACGAAATGTGCTGGAGCAGTGTCAGTAAGGATGGGAAATACACCACTGATATAGAGAGAAGAGTGAATGCAGGGAATAGAGTGAATGGTGCGATGTGAAAGCTAACTGGGAGCTGGCACTTAAACCAAAAGGCGCAGCTGGCAATGCATAACGGAGTGCTTGTCCCAACGCTGTTATATGGTAGTGTGAGTTGGGTATGTTAGAAGGAGAACAAAAGCCGGATAAATGTGATAGAAATGCGAGTTCTGCGGAAGATGTCCGGAGTGAAGCTGACCGACCGTACTCGCAACAGCGTACTAAGAAAGCGAGTAGGTATGATAGATAGTATTGGTGTAAAGATGAGAAAGGGTATCCTCCGTTGGTTCGGGCATATAGAAAGAATGTCAGAAAAAAGACTGACAAAACAGATATAAAATGCGAAAGTGGAAGGATGTAGGTACCGGGGAAGACCTAGGTTATCTCACCATGACAAAATAGACCGTGTCTTATCTGAAGGGCAAGTCAAAAGTCTCCGTAATCGGCGAGCATGTATAAGACGAACTATGAGCGTGGAGAAAGGTGCTTTCTGTATCAAGACTAAAAGTAAGGATATAATTTGGAAGACCAATAATTCTTTATAGTTACTCCTTAAAAAGCCATAGGATCACAAGCTAAACTGTATACTAGTGTGAAAAAATGAACACAAACTGACTTACTCTTATGTCTAAAATCATGACACACCACAAACAAAGAAGTAGCACCCACTTTTAGTCTTGATTGTACAAAACAAACTACAGTTACAATAGTTACATAGTTTAATCAAAATCTAGACAATGGCTTAACACTTTATAATGTGCTTGTGATGATGTCAGACGTCTTAGCACGAAAACCTTGATGTTAAAGTGACGCTTGCGAGTAATCGTGCTGTCACGTTCATGTTTATTTAGTTAATCTGTAGTGTGTCAAGGATGGAATCAACTCGCAAGCGCCACGCTCACGTCAATAGTTTCGTGCTAAGCCCTCAGCTTGTAACATACGGTCGTAAGGTATTGTAAGAGCAATTCAAATTCACTTTGCGCTGTAAATAGCTCAAACGAGGGAATCAAATATCCTGACATGGAACAAGCTTTAATTGTCTTTGAGGGGAACCTTTGTCCAACAGTGGACGTCTTTCGGCTGACGATAGGTGTCGATCGAATTTTGTATCGAATCAGATGACGTAATGGGTTATAGACCTATCGCTGTAATGCTGCTTCAATATAATGCCACTAAAGCCGAGGACATTGCGGAGTACGCCCGTAAGAACACCTTCTACACTCTGAGGGTCGAGAAGCTAAATTTGCGAAACAATACGGCATTCAATTCCTTTGCTGGGCGAGTTCCCATTGCGAAGCTGGAGACCTTCATGAGCGAGGAGTTCTGGCCGAAGGGTGTCGTCTTCAGGAGATTTCGGGGAAGATTACGAGACGCCCCTGCTCACCGCAACATGTCGCCATCAACACATGTGCCTTAGTTTATAAGTTTTTATACATTATATGTATGTTAGTCTGTAAGGCATATATTCTATACATAGGTGATTTTTTTTTATTCACGGGCTTTACCCGGCCATGGGTCCAACACGTAGATGCCCTTTGCGACAAGTTAATGTTATGTAAGCCATCTGCTGAGATCACTTGCTGAAAATGAAGAAACATAACCAGCGAACTGACCCCGGCAGGTGCAAGGACTATTGTAAATTATGGAAAGAAAGCAAGGGCTATGTAAATGAGGTTTGATGGACAAAAACTGGACTATTTCAAAGGGGACAGACACCGGCCATAATTAGTGATACCTAATTACCTGTGGCCGGCGGTGACTCGCCGCTTACTAGATGGGCCCTGAAACGGTCGTCCTAGGACAACTGAGGGCAACACCGGTGTAAGCGGCTCAGGGGTGTAGAGAGGTGTGCTGCGCTTTCTCCAAAGTTACTCGCGGCGTTATGCCCTTTAACACTTCCACCCCTGGAGTACATAGACGTAGGAACGCATTATCTTCCTACGTCGATATAGCTCTCACGGCTCCTCTCTGGACGGCCAATTAAGGCTAGCCAGAGCCGAGAGTCCTGCGGGCACCCTTCGGTTTCCACTTGAACGACGAAGACAGGCCGAGTTGGGGGCCCTGACCGACTCTCTGAAGCACTCGGGTCCGTGGTGTCGTTACTCACCAACAGCTCGCCACAAGCTGCCCTGCGGGCTATCATAATAATCAGCTTATAGTTTTGCTTTACTTTATTTACTATCAATCACAGGTTTGTTGATGATGACACAATTGATGATAATTCGTTAAACAACTATCCTATACGAATTGTAAACCATTTTTTTTAAAAACAATGTAAAGGCAAGACAGCGTCTACAGCGTTGAGTGGGTATGAGACGAAATATGAGAGTCGAGGAAGCAAGGGAAGGCGAAGAAACCAAGAATAGAACTGGTTGGAATTATGTACTCTTTACCTACCTCGCAAGGGATCTATCGTGACGACATAGATTAATAGATAATTTAAAAAAATCCAAAAAGTCGTTGTTATTCTTACCGGAATTCTGTGCGAATGGCAATAGACATGATCCGAGGACCTAATATCATGGAAATTGTGCTGTATCTCGATTTTGGCCAACTAAACCGGCCAACTAAGGTTCTAATTAAATACTAGCTGCTAGTAGGCTACGCACGCGTTTATTTTGTGTTTTGACATAGGTCTCTAAAGCTCTAACACCGTCTCAAAAAAAACATATACAATACCTTAAACCTTTTCTACCTACCCTGCTAAAAATCGTAATTTTACGAAATAATATTTAAAAAAGGTACATAGTTTTATCAGTACATTTCGTGTCAGTCTTCTCGTTAGAATATACAGTTCATATTCATGATTAAAATTATAAATGATTACACAAAGTTTCGTGTACGGGCCATTCATCGTTAAAGATTTTTCTCCAGAAGAGACGATCCTGAATGCATGCACGAAATCATGTTTAAGTGTTTAAATCAAACGTGTATGTACAATTTCAGGCGAGTGCTTTTAACCTTCGAAGAGTTTCTCATGAGGGGACGAACCTGAGTCCAATATTAGTTCTTGGAGGAATTCATGTGTATGCAAAATCATACATTTTAACGTGACATTGCAGCTTGATACTAACAATATAATAAAAATAATATTTATGGTTCATCCCGCGATTATCCCGGATTGATTGTTGTTTCCTGGATAAAAAGTATTTACTATTTTAAGTAAGGGTATAAGTTATTACCGTACAAAGTTTAATTGAAATCGGTTCGGTAGTTTTTGCGTGATTGAAACACCAAGAGACATACAGACAATAATTAAAAAAAAAATGTTTCAGCCTCTATATCGATAAGGAAATGTACCAAAATTAAAATTTTCGAAAAATATTCAATCTACATATTCGGCTCGGTTACAGTTTTATTATATGTATACACATTATTATTTTTAACTATTTAGTTAGTTCTATCTGCCGCCCCGGCCAGAGGATTATAGGAGTGACGGTTATCTTTTTTATCTCTATTTATATCATCATGCCAGATACTATATTACATCACTATCAGCCTATACTGCCCACTGCTGGGCAAAGGCCTTCTCTCATAAATCGAGGTGAGAGAGATCAGGTCATACTCCACCACGCGGACCCAGTGCAGATTGGTGGAGTCAGTTTTGTGGCCACCTGCTTTTGGAACTTATCAAGCCGCCTATAAGGCTTCCAAATCGGCTTAACGACTACTACATTAAGTGGTAATCGGGGCCAACGGCTTAACATGCCTTCCAAAGCACGGAGACGCTCGAATATGAAAATGCCACAACAGTCACCCATCTCAGGCCGACCGTGTCGAATGCTGCTTAACCTTGGTGAACGCTAAGAACACCGTGGTCTCACAGCGTTACGAGCGCCTACGAGCGCGATATATTGTATATTTTTTAATATTATTCTAAGAGTGATTTTAATAATATTATCGTCGCAGATGACAGAAATTACTCGAATAGTGCCTTTACCATGGGATTAAGATTTACTATCGATATTAGGGGCCTCCTGTAATTTTGATTTTCGCTTTGATCTTACGTCGAGCGGGTGAAGTTGGAGAGGGAACTCTGTTTATATCGGTGTAGGCAAATAATGAGTTTAACTGAAACTAGAGATAAGGGGATATAATAAATGATTTAAACAAAAACAAAACAGAAAGTTAATTCCCCGTGTAGTTATCGAGAACCTTTCTTATAGCCTTTCTTCTTTTGCAATTGAGCGATTTATATAAGAATATACACTCTCTATACAAATAAAAATGTTTTCTTTTGTACTAATTTTTTTTTGTAATAAAATATGTTCCTTAACTTGGGTTAGAAATAAAAAAAATGACTACTCTTTAAATGAATATCGATTGAAATTTAATATGCATGTAATTAGCTAAATAGCTACGCATGAGATTTTAGTTTAATAGGACTGTCGTTTTATTAGTAGTGGTATTAGTATGTTAAACTACTCGTATTTTAGTGATAGAAAGTTACGTGACAATGGTAGCTTTCGCAAGTGTTCCTATATAATTGTTATATAATTGTGTTATAATTATAATTGTAATATAAATCTAATTGACCTAATTCGATACAGAACGAATATTTGAAATGAAGACTGGCCTGCGTGGATAAAGGCCGTTCGTAGGCCAGCAGTAGGAAAAAATGGCTCGTAAAAATAACGAAATCGGTCCGTACCGTGAGTTTATTTCTAGTTAATACAACGTAGACGATGTACCTACCTTAGTTATTGCTTTTAATTTGTATCTTGGGTGGTTAGACTATTATTGCCGTTAACCTCTAAAAATGACAAATGATCCCAAACACGTTTTCCCCTAATTTATAATCGTCTATCCCTTTCTCATAATCTCACTTAATTTCCAACGGATACGGTTATAGCAGAAGGAGGCAATAAATTAATTTACATTAGCTGGGTGTACATAGGGGCATGCAGACAAGTCCGCAGAATACATAATGTAGGGTAACAAAGCCTCGTACGTACCTATTGCCCACCAAATTCTAACTCTTCATGTGGTCCAAGTTATAAAATGTTACCGTTAAACTGTATTCTAAGGGAAGTATATTTATCTATTTCAATACGTCAGATCCCTTGTAGGCAGAGAGTACAAGGTTCCAACAGGTTCTTTTCTTACAGAGCTCTCTGGATTCCTACACTGTCATAGTGCATCTCATACACGCTCGCTGGTTACGGAGACACTTGACTTGTCTTCAGATAAGACACGGTGTATTTGGTCATGGTAAGATAGATGATTATAATCTTTGAAATGACAAGCAGAGGTGTCCATAGCAAGTATATGCTGATAACATTACGCTTAAATCCATTCTTTAGGCATAATGATAAAGCTAAAGCAAACAGACCAACTTATGCACGTAATAAAACTAGATGGGGTTGTGTTTGCCTGTACCTTGCCTGAGCTTGATCTAAGCAGTAGAATGGTACCACTCCTTCTTCTTGCGAATAATGTAAGCGGTTAAAAGTAAATAAAAACTATTATTATGTAAACGTGCCCCAAAGAAATGTCATAAATGCCGTAGCTGCTTTGAAACAATTTGCTAAAATCGATGCGCTTTATGGAGACGAAAAATATTCCAATAGATTTTATTCTGAAAAGAGAAAAGAAAAGAGCTGAAAAGAGTCTGCCCCTTCCATTCGTCTCTGTGATTATCCTTACACATGTGATTAATAGTTTCTAATAATAATCTGGAGACCACCATTCATTGGCCACCTGAAAAGGGTGTCGTGGCCGGGGCAGTCCAAAGAAGTGATAGCGTGACGGCATGTTGTATGCCGTCATTTTCTGACTAAGTCTGTTCTTTAATATAAAGAAGATATGTGAGGTGTGCAATTACTCTGTGGCAATAATCGGTAAGACTCCATTAGACTCGTTTAAATAATTCTCAAACATGTTAAAAATATTTCTGGCTATACCCTCTCCTAGTCCATGCCTCGCGCCACGCTCCAGGCGGGTGGGTAAGCAACAAAGGCGGAATTTCGCCAGATCCATCCACCCACAAACAAACAGCCGGGCGTTTCGCATTCCGTCCACTGGCGTAGACATGCCATATTGAACTCTCTGATTTTCAGCCATGTAATATGTACACGAGTTAGGTATACATTTTATTGTATGTTATATGCAATAGGTCACTACATCGTATAGATACATGAAGTCAGTTATCTTAACGACATTCTACCAAAACCATTCGGTATTCTGAAGATCAGATCGATCGGCAGCGATTAAGTTTCCGTAATCGCTACCGATTGACGGCGTTTAGATTTTTTTTTTTATTGAACCCTGGTCGACCTTGGAGACTATTTTACTTGATACAAAGAGAAGATGATGCCGAAGATGTGGCTTGCTGATTCAGTAATAACCTGTTCACTCTGGACTTATACTACTAGAATATGAAAACAGCTGAACGGCGTCGGTTGATTGGAGTGGTTTTGCCCAAATTGTTAGGAGAATTTGCCTCCTGTACATAAGTATACCTATTTACTACAGTAAAGGGTACATTCAGTTTCTAAACTGAGTGGTTATACTTTAGTTAAATCGATTTGTTGGATGGGACTGCAAAGGTCCAAGTCAAAGTGAAAGTTAAAGTTAAAATAGATTATTTCTATAGGCTAATAAAGCAGACTTACAAACGTCAAAATTATGAATCTTCAGATCTCCCATCGAATCGAAACGTGGATTCCACTGAGTAGATACGATGAGAAACTCATAGGGCTATTCCTTTAATAATTTAATTCGATCCCAGATAATATTTGTCGATTGTCGATTCAAGATGGCAAAATATTGTGTTGAGATATAATCTACTGGTACTCTTTGCTATTTATTAACTTATGTAGTAAGCAGTAGTATCTTATGTTTATGATCTTATATAAAAGAAGACTAGTCTTCTTAAAGTCCCTAAACGATAAAAATAAGACAGTTAAATAAAATCAAGGTCGAATAAGAATATCAGAGTCCACAGAACACAAGAAAACGACGAGATATAAATCACGAGGAGGAAAAAAATGATGAGTAAATATGTTCAACATAATGTGGTTAAATCTCGTATATGCTACATACACAGTATAGCAACATAGTATGTACTCGGCGGGGCATGTGAGGGTTATTTACCCTACGTTTTTGCCCCGGGCGGGTGCCCCGGACGCGGGGTACAAACGTTTGCATTACCAACTGGATATCGCGTAGAGATGGGACATGTATCGATAAGAATGATGAGGCACTTACGTAAGTAGAGATACTTGGAATTACTCAGACTTCATGATGCGGATATTTCAGAAGTATTTACGTTGAAACGGGCGAGTTTGTATGAGAGAAATTATGAGTGAACAAGGGAAAGGATGTGTGTAAGGATAACAGTTGTTGGCTACACTAGCTTTTGCTTCTTAGGAAATCAGTGATCGTAGTACTATAATCAGTGTACGCACGACTACGTCAATAAACAACAAATACAAGCAACTTAAGGAGTAAAACAAAAACTCATAACAGCGACTTATATCCTGTCAATTATATTGGCCCAGCTGTATTTTTAATTATCGAAAGTTTCTTTTCAAGTCACACACTGTCAGTCACTTCTTTGTCCAAAAGGAATAAAATCTAGCCCTTTTCAGGCAGTGGTTATATAAAGTTTAAGTAAGATTTGGTTATGAAGATATATGTATGGTTAAAGGAAGATACAGAGGCTATACATTTTGGAGCAATATCGATATAATATCATTTGAAAAACGTCATTACATCACTAGCATCAACATAGCCCGTGGTGCTTGCGGGGCGAAACCGAATTTCCGAAACGTCTAATAAGTTGGATGTTAAGCTGACAGTACCATGTACTATGTACATGACAACACCAATATAACGAGACGTTCCTACCCTCCCTCCAACGTGTATTCTACCACATCGTTATAGGAAAGTATAGGGCACTGATGTATCTCAGTAAGCTGGTCGGTTTCCTCGCATGGGTCTCATTTGCCAGCGGTAGTTACTTGTAGTCGGAGATTCAAAATTAGGAAATGTTTAGTTAGAGGATGTCGGGATGTTTGTTTGATGTAGACGTTAGAAAATGAGTATCGTGTTTACTACTTGAAATGTGGAGTGGAAAATACTAAGGCAGGATTGGAAGTTCCTGCAGAAATATAACTCATTTTAGTTTGAGGGCTTAGCAGTCAGAGCAAAGACTGTTTGGCTCAAAGGCTTAGCATGAAGACATTGATGTTAGCGTGATGCTTTCGAGTTGATCTGCCGTCCTTTTCACACAGCAAATTCTCTAAATACAGATTAAAGTGACATCATGCTTTCTCAATAGCGTTACGGTAGTGTAAATGTCTTCATACAAAGCCTCGATTCTCGTCTGGTTTGTTAAAACCAGACGAGAATACATACATGGACGTTGTAGAAAATATGTGTGTAAAAGTATTTGATCAAACAGACAGATTTGGCAATAAGCTCACTCCATACTACCCTTACCGTCAATTGTACAGCTTTGTTTACTCGGCGTTTGCGCAATTACAAGGTATGTGCATCACCGAGGCATCGGTAATAATTTTTAACATTTATAAATCAGTGCATTCACAGCTGACATTAACAGTATTTTGACATTCAATATTTTTTATTCATTCCTTATTATGTATCTTCGGCCTATAATAATAAAATAATTTTCAGTAATGATATTGATATTGTAATTTTGAACCAATTTGTACACCTATCAGGCATAATAGCGAACTGTATATTTATTTCAATAAGACCTAAAATTGTACTTACTTACCTATGTTTTACAAATAAATGATGATTGGCAGCTTTTAATTTGGGTGGTTTTATCATCATTATATTAATACGGGAAGCAAAAACTTTGTACCCCTTTTTACGAAAATTGCGCGGACGGAGGAGTATGAAATTTCCCACACTTATAGTTTATATAGAGAAGGAGTGCAGAATGCTAATATTTTTTTTTAAATTATGCATAAAAATATATTAAATCAATAAAAAAAACATTACACACATTACCATGTATTTGACACACACGTGCATATGTACTCTTTTGTTTATGGTAAAGTCTGTGTTTGGTTGTATGGTAAAGTCTAAATTGTTTGTCTTTAATATTATTTGTCTTACTGAATGTCAAACATAACCAGCAAACGATGAAAGAGTTTTTCCAAAAAACAGCGTTCACAGAGAAGTTTTGTATCATTAATTAAATTATCGAAATATGTATGTCAACTTCAATGGATAGCATTTTCTTTAACGCATGGTTTTTGGTTTCATTATAAAAAAATAAAAAAGGTATTCTTTACTTTAATAATTTTTTGGATTTTTTTATTTAATTTTCATATTATTTGTTCGCAAATAATAGGAAAATTAACAGTGTAGCCTTGCGAAATCTATAATTATAGAAATATAGTCTTTGACGGTTCTATTAACCTTAATAATGTTCAAACGTACAATTTAAATTAATTATGGTCAAATTTCGACCAATGGGCGACCACTAGTTATCATTATTGATCGACAGGGTGATAAATGATAGGGGGTGGCCCTATCATTTATCACCCTGTCAACCGTGTGTGAGACTAACGTCACCAGATCTCACACTGCCAAAGTTAACACGTAAACATTTGTTACAAAGAACGCAGTTTACAACGTAAGAACAACGCACGTAGAGGTGCGCTTGGGGTTAATAATATATAATAATATCAGCCTATACTGCCCACTGTTGGACAAACGCCTTCTCTCACAATTCGAGGTGAGAGAGATTAGGTCATACTCCACCACGCGGACCCAGTGCGTTTTGGCGGAGGCAGGTTTGTGGCCACCTGCTGTTGGAACTTATCAAGCCGCCTTTAACGCTTCCAACTCAGCTTAACGGCTGCTAAAATGGTCAAGTGAAATAATAATACTTTATTTTGATACAATGTACTTTTTGCCTACCTTTAAAAAGCAATGTACTTTATTTGCTCAAATCAAAGGTGGCCACCCTAGGTGCGCTCTACACGGTTTTTTGGCAGTTCTCAGAAGGTACTACCAACTGAACACTTCTATCGCCTTGGCTCCTATCATCGCTCCTATCACATTGGAACGAGAAACCTCAGCTTCCTTTTAACATAAACTGGTATTACCAATTGTTAGGCTAAAAAAAGTATTTACTTCCTTCGCCAATTCGATACCAAAGCCCATGTTAGAGTTGCCACTTGACAGATTTAAAAGGTATATTAAATCTTCACTAATGAGTAAAGGATATTATACACTAAATGATTTTTTAAATGATAAAAATGCCTTTACACAAATTAACTGAAATTTAGAAGAATATAATGTTAAGTGCAGCGTGTCCTGCCTAGCGAGCGTTCATTGATTTTAAATATTATTCTCGAACGATGTCGACAGGGTCGTGGATTGGTCATGCTCACTAAAATGTCTTTGCTAGTGGTGGCTCTGTGGAGCGGGTCATTCTTTTCCCTCTAAAATGGTTGAGGAGAGTGATGGCTGCTTCTCAGGTCATACTCGTGAACGGGTGCTGCTGGTGGGGACTCCCCCGTCCCCTGTCCTTTGTCTGACTGAACGTGTACCATAATGCTGTTGAATTTTGTCTCGTTCGGCATCACACTGGAGCTATGACCAGTTGTTTTGTACGCACTCTTTACATATTTTATAGTAACACTTTCTCTTACTATTATTATTATGCTTTTTATTATATACCTCTACAACATCTCTATTTTGTAAATGAGAGGACTATGTAGACATTGACCAATACCATGAATCTAAGTACACTTATGATTAATCTATACTTAAGCACATCTATTTAGCAATATTCTAATTATCAAAAAGAATTGTAAAACTTATTTTTAAAAAAGAGTAACCGTGGAGTTTCTTGCCCTTCTTCTCCACAGGAATGACTTTCCGAACGGGTGGTAGAGTCTTAAGTAATTAAAAATTTTCCTCTTTTTGACTATTTATAAGTGCCTTTTGGTCTACATGAATGAAAAAACTTTTGATATTGATTTGATTTTTGCAGAAAAAAACTTTTTTTACAATCATTTATTGAACTTTATGTTGTTTTCGGTAGAAAATTTGTAATCCATTTTATAAGCAGTTGCTGGCATCCGATTGAGCTAAAACTTGGCATACCGATGTTACTTCAGCAACAATAATACCTTGAAGCTAGTCTGATGAGGAAACCGGAAGGCGTTCATAGAAACTTCACTAATATACATAACCACACCGCGTCTATGAATTCATGAGTCAAAGCTTGTTTTCACAACGATTTATACTTTTACTTACAGGAAATAGAATCTTATCGTAAAAAGATATCTTAAAATAATTTCTTACCCTTTGATATCTCATCTAAAGATATAAAATCAAATCAACAAGTTCGAATCAAAATACAATCGGCTCGATAATGAGCATCGAGGCTCAACGCGCCCGGATCACCGGACTAATTAAGGGAAAAAGTCCGGAGAAAAACTCCGCCAGACTGGGAGGCGGTTCACTTTCCACTGTTTGGGGTAGGTCCGGGACGATTTTTACGTCAGTTTTCAGTCGTCTTGTTGGAAGTGGGCGCGGTGAGAATTGGCCGTTGCGAGGATTTTTTTATCTTCTAAATATTGAAATTCAAAACCCTGAAATAGTACTTATTGGAAGCAGTGGAGGGAGGCTTTTGCCCAATGGTTGCATATTTTTTTATGTGTAATGTATACAAGGTGTAACATAGTTATCGCAAGCCCTGAAAGTAGTTTGTTCTGAATGTAACAGAATTGAATCCAACAATTTTTAAAGTATTTTAATTTTTTTTTCCATTTGCAAAATATGCTGCTGCTCCTTCAGTGTGCTGTAACAAATTAAATTTATTCTTGATTCAAAGCAGTACGGAGAGACTAATAAGACATTATCAAGAAGATAATTATTATAATGTAGGAATGCTAACAAGGACAGGGATTCCACGGCAAGCGAACTTTAGTTACATCGGCAAACTATGTTCCACTGGTTTCTACTAGGATAGAATAATGCCAGTTGCCAAGACTTGTTGAGACGACAATCCGCGCCCGCGAACATTGCCGCGTTGAGCAATCATAATGAATATTTTATTTTATCATAGCGGGCCTCGCGCCCCCGCCGCTGGCGGCCTCACCCCCCCGCGGCACTCCCGCCCCCGGCCCGCACCACCCCGCACCAGCCATGAACTTGACACCGAGCGAAAAATTAGTTCACAAGGCGAAAGTGAACTTTGTACCGAGTTTGCACTTTTTGAGCGAACCTAGACTGAGATAAAAGAAGTTTGAGACTCGCCGACGGCGGGCAGCCCGCGCCGCGCCTAGCTTAACGTTACGCCGTCGTAATCGTATCGCTTCTACTTTCGAGTGCGTAATTCAACGGTAATTAACCTCTCAAGCCTCAAAGTTATCAAATAAGCCTTATCCCCGCCCCTTTGAACAGTTGAAAAAGCACAAGAGTGCTACTTGTGAATTAACATACTTTACTCAAAGCCGCCAAACTAACCGCATATGAGAGAAAAAAAATCTAACGTATTTCACGCATTCACTCAGTGTATGAGGCTAATTAAAAAAGTACAGAGGTTGGTTCCGAGAGTGGCGTAGTTCCGCTACTCGCTGGTAGGTAGCGCTTTTCGCTTTGACGGGTCGGGGTGGTTTTTGTGGGCTTGGGGCGCGTTTGTGCGGGTTCATTTTTTAATGAGGTCGTGTATTCGGTGCTGTGCGACGGGGGCGGTTGCCCGGCGGTGCTTTGTGCTGCCGATAAGCTAGGCTAAGCGGGCCCCGTTAGACGCAGGCTCCGCAAAGGGCGCGGGTTGTGTGCGTCACTGAAAGAGTTACGAGCTCGCTGTTCATTTATTCATTGCGACATACGGGAAGGTTATTGGGGCTAGAGTTCTCTGAGATCCGACAACCTGTGTAATGAGGTTTTCTGTGAATCACAGATATGGTTACGTGTAGGCGTTCATTTTAAAGGTATCCTACCTCCCATTACCATTTATGGTAGGTTTTGATATATATAGTAACTAACATATAGATTTTCTTAATATCAGTTGTATTTCGACAGATTTTTCGTATAGGCGCCTATGTAAAAATTCTACTAGTAGTTTGTACATAAATGTATCTTTGAGTGAAGATTTTGAAACCGACATCTAGTTAATCGAAAGGAATTTATGTGAACTTATAGTTAGGATTCGGCATGTTTAGAACAGTTGACATTATACACTTATAACTCCGACTTCTTGGTAAAGGGCTCTCTTCTCTTCCCTTATTTCACAAATCGAGGTGAGAGAGTATTCTCTAAAAAGTTGTATAGCATTGGTTATGCTCTGCCACTCTGATTCAGTGTGGATTTGTGAAAGATGGTGATAATATAACAGATTGATTAGAGAATTGCATGTTTTATCATCACCATTGTCATCTTCAACTTTTATTAAACCACAGCTGAAGATAAGTAGATGTTCTTCATAGCAATCGAATTGAGATCTCAATTGCAATTATTTTAATATTATTAGCCTATTTGACCTATTCTGCTATTTCTAATATTTATTATATGTATGTTGGTAAATAGGCTAACACAGGATCGAAACGAATGGCGTTTATCGGAAAGGTTTACACTCAGCAGTGGATGATGGTGACTATGTAAAACTTTTATTTACCGACGGACGACTTAGCGCAGTGGTTAAGAGCTTAAGCCACTTCGCCCACTGTGTCTAATAGTCGCGGCCTCGATTCCCGCGTGTGTGTGTGTGTGTGTGTGATGTACGCTGTTGGCCGCGAGGCCTTTACAGCTTCACCGGAATTAAGGGCGAGCGTGCAACCACTACGCTCGACGATTCCCGCACGGGCCAAATCTGTGTATGACCCACAATTATTTGTTTCGGTCTGGGTATTTGTGTATGTGAATTTTCATGTTCGTAAACGCACCCACGATACAGGAACAAAACCTAGTGTGGGGCAACGTTTAAAAAAGGCAGAAAGGAATACACTATAGGAGGATATTTAAATTAAAAAAAGTATAGTGGGAGAGAAATACCACTGGAAACTTCGAATAATCTCTAATTGGAATACTAAAATATATTATCAGGTTCTACTTAAGTCTTACTTAAGGTTATTTACTTTCTATCGTTATTTGTTTTTTTTTTCCAACGGTTGCCTGGAAGAAATTGCTTTCAGCAATAAGGCCGCCATTTGTACTTATTTACTGTTTATAAATTGTTTGTAATTTAATGTTTTGCTGGTGTACAATAAAGTGTACTATTATTATTATTATTATTTATTACTTTATGTAAGAAAACTGGAATTATGAATGGTCATTTACAGTGGAGTTGTATGAAATAGGTTTAATATCCACCTAAACATTCTCCTAACCTCACTTTTTCATTGTATTCTTAAAATTGAAGTAGGTAAATCAGTGCAGTTAACACAATTCGAGAGTTGTGTGAGAACTAGTATTTATGCCTAGGTTTAGAAGTGTGCTCAAAATACTAGTTGGCATGATATAACTTCTGCTGATATCATTATAATATACGTTGGAGTATAATGATAACAAGAAAAATAAGTAAATTTCATCCAATAGTCTGTTAAATTATATTTCCAATAAGATTACATTCTGCATAATTTTGTAGGATTCCCTAAAAAAATTCCGTATAACTAACTTAAGGCTCACGGATATTCCGTTTTGTATTCTATAGGGTAATATTTAATAATCAATTAAAATGCACAATCAGCTTATGAGAAAACGTTAATCAAACTGATCTTGTTAGTATTAGATATTGTGTACAGCGCCCTCTATACGCGAGTAGCTAGTTTAAAAACATGTTACTAGGTGGCACAACCGAGCTAAGCTTGACACCTTATTTTTATTTTACTTTTTCGGATAGAGAAATAAATCTTAATCATATATGTAGTAAAAAAATTATCTTTAAAATACAAAGTTAACGTTCAAGGTGCTATATTCAAAAAGTATGATTACCTCCTAGAAAGTTGACAAAGCTGTCAGAAAAAAACAAAGAAGAAAATTCCAAACACGAAATCCTATTGAATCAGTTGTCACGCAAAATTCTCTTTACTAAAACCATCACAATATTGATGTACATTTTTGGGTAATCACAAAAAAGTTAAAATGTTAAATTCAGGGTGTGGTTGCGAATAGTGGAAGGTTTGGTTTGGGCGAGCGGGCAGGACGGTGTGATGGTGCGCTGGAGGCAGTGCCTGGTGCTGGCCATGCTGCTACTGTTGCCGGCGAGGACCGGCTCGAAACTGGAAGAAGAGGAAGAAGAGGAGTAAGTTGCATACCAACTTTGTAACTTGTCCAGTGCAGAACTATGAGAGTGGACGAGGCGAGGCAGATCTGTCACAAAATACTCTTTTAGAATTTCACCTATCTTGTATGGAATCTATCGTAATTATATAGTGTAGTAGATAATTAGTAATTTTGTTGAACGGTAAGCAAGTCTATGAACACATTGATGGTGCCCAATTAAATTTTTATAAGCCTTTCTTATAAGGTACTCAGCAAGTTTGGTATTTAATAATTTTCTGCTTCAAGCGTAATCTATATTTAAATATTAATAAAGTAAAGCATTTTCTGCTACTGTTTGCGTGTTAAAAGGCTCATAGGTATTTTAGAGGTATTGAAATTTTTGCATTTTTCGGAATAAAAATTCACACAAGCTAAACTTTCTTTACATCAAACATTTATTGTACAGCTCGAAGTAGCATGAAGTCAGAACACTTTATACCTGTACATATTGAATGGTGTATGTGTAAATGATCGGCGACTATAACTACAAGAAGAACAAGATGAACTGTTGTAAGCTCATATTAATTAGTAGCCTACTTCCCAGATCTAAAACCATTATATTGAAACCACTATATAGAAATTTTTAAGAACAAATTTGTACCGTTATTACGAACTAAATTAAAAATTAATCTACGTATGTAATCAATAAACATTTTTTTTAAGGAAAAAAAGTACACTTTTCCATTTATGTCCCTGATCTTTATGCTTCTTTTTCTGATGCGTTTCAAACTAGTGAATGTTGTTGTCAAATATATTATGATGACTGTCTAACTAACCTTAACACCCAAAATGTTCCCATAACAAATATTTTGCAAGTGATTTATTCTCCAAGCAGAAGAGCCGAGGAAAATGAAGAAGACGATGATGATGACGAAGAAGAAGAAGAAGAAGAACAGGGGGAGAAGTCTGAACGTGCGACCGTGCGGCGGCCGCCGGCCATTGTGCCGACCCCCAAGTCACTGAGCGTGACCAGGACGATCAAGAAGCGACCGCTGGAGTGTTACGTGTGTGCCTACAAGTCTGAAACACCTTTGAGATCGTGTTTGGATCCAACGAAGTTCAGGTAGGGTATTAATTGTTTTGTGCAAACGCCTACGGTAAAATCTGATTGTTAGCCCGATTTGTTACTGCATTTTTGTGGTGAAATCTCAACGTGCGGCAGCCGCTGGCCATCGTGCCGAGCCCCAAGTCACTGAGCGTGACCAGGACGATCAAGAAGCGACCGTTGGAGTGCTACGAGTGTGCCTACAAGTATAAGACACCTTTGAGAGTGTGTTTGAACCCAACGAAGTTCATGTAAGACAATCAGGTGAGGTGAGAAGTCTGGATGACAACGGTGCGGTGGCCGCTGACCATCGTGCCGGCTCCCAAGCTATTAAGCATGACCATTTAAGAGCGTGTTTGGATCCGACGAAGTTCAGGTAAGGCTATCACTTTTATTATGCAAACGCAGGATGTCTGGGTGAAATCTGGTTATTAGCCCGATTTGTCACGGCATTTTTTTGGTGATTTCTTACCATGCGGTGGTCGCCAGCCTTCGTGCCGACCCCCAAAGCCACTGAATGCCACCAGGACAATCAAGAAGAGACCGTTGGAGTGCTACGTGTGTCCGTACAAGTCTGAGACACCTTTGAGAGCGAGTTTGGTCCCGACTAAGTTTAGGTAGGTTATCATTTACATTTAAATAAATTCTGAAGGTATTCAAAATGTATGTAGCAGTCTTATTGAATTGAAAAAGATTATGATGGTGAGGAAGAAGAAGAATAGGAACTGGGTCTGAACGTGCGATGGTGCAGCGGCCGTTGGGGGTTGTGCCGATCAAGCAGAGACCGCTGTTGAGATTAAGAGCCTGTATAGTATGTGCAAGAAGATAACAAATAAACACTTGGCATCAACTTTGCTACTCAATACGTATCCCGCCCGTTTCCAAAGTGACAGTATCCATATTCCGCACGATATTTGTTTTCCAGAGTACACACGATCACATGCCACAGCTCAGAGGATAAGTGCTTCACATCGGTGATATCCAAAGGCAACACATATGAGGCAGTAGTACGCGGGTGTCGGTCCGGATGCCTCGGGTCTACGGAGACTACATGTTGTGAGGTATTGTTATCTAGCGCCATAAGTTGCTGAGTGGTCCCACTGCTTATAATTAACAGCAAAAAAAAAATGTTCACCTGATCTGAACTGAAATTTGAACGTGTATGAGATGAACTATGAGGATGAAGAAAGCGAGAGAAGTATGTAAGAAAAGAATCTGTCGAAACTCTGTATTCTGTCTACACGCAAGGAATCTGGCATGATGATATGCTTAGATAGGAGTTAGATGTTTTTAAGTGTTCAGAATATGTTTAGCTAACCTCTCAGGGAATCTAATAAATACCTAATTTTCAGTTGAACCGCTGCAACAACCAAGCGTTTGCGATGCCAATAATCTCCCCTCACAGACTCACGGACAGCAAGTCCAACAAGACCATACCGCCCACAATACTGTTCTTCGTGACCATACTCCTGGTGCTACAGACCGTCGTCAAAGTCGCTTTCGTTTAGAGTGGAGAACTCTACCAGACGGACACTGTATGAAACATAAGATTAAAGAAAGAAGAAAGAAATTTTATTTGATACATCACAAGAGATACACAATATTTTCTTAATATAAGGTGATACTATGGTAGATGCAGTCGAGGAAAAACTTTTATAGAAGCAAGTTTAACACTTTGTTTTTTGTAAGATAGAGGTTACGCAGTCTTGTCAGTCTGAGATTGACGCCGTTGTGTTGAAGTGGGAAGTTATTCATGCATCTCTTTATTACGCATAACTAACTATATTTCTGATTGTCAGTAGTAGTGATGGTGTAACTATCGTCTTATAAGAATGCTTGCCGTTACATACCTTATAAAATAACAATACTAGACCGGTGGCTGATTTATCTTTTTCTATAACCATTTCACTGTCTATCTTAGGTAAATTTCTATCATGCAGGAAATGTACAATCATTACTTCATTGTTATCATAATATTGGTATTCCTTAAGCAACCTAATCAATTTCTTCATTAGTGTTTCCTGGTAGAGTCTCCAATTATTTGGCTTAACATTTAAGTTTAAATTCATTACAAGCTATCATCGTTTTCTGAGATACAGACTGGGGTCCCAAGGAATTGGAAAGTGTAATGTAAATGTGAAAATTTGTAGTTGTGAGTTTTTGTATAGTGAAATATACTTTTTTGAGTTTGTAATAAATTTTATCGAACATTTTATGTTGTTTTTTTCTAACCTTGTAATTTATAATTGATCTACATTTATCATTAGTTACATTCTACAGGCCATTGCCTAAGCATTTTGCTCATACTACTTAATGCAAAAAACAAGAATAATTTCACTTGGTTGAAGCTATTTGTTAGTGACGTATCTGATTTGATTAAAACAATGTTGTTAAATGTTTCCCAAAACATGATCTAAAGGTAGCTAAAGTGTGTACATTAATTGGCATTGTCTTATCATTCGTGCTAAGACTAATAAACCGGTGTTTATAACGCTTATCTTACTGCTTACATTTCTCATAAGCCACCTGCTGATGTCCAATCGTAGCTACTACCGCACACTCCTCACAAAGCAAACACCAAAATCCTTAAGCCGTATAATCATAAAGTTCTCCAAATATCTTCAAAGGCCTCCTTGAGAGGTCGCCCTCGTAAAAAGCCTCATGATTGAAAGGCACAAGGGAAGGGTCACTCGACCTCTGCGGTCAAGCCGCCTTTCCGCCCAATTGAGCTGCTTCCGCTCGTCAGGGGGCGCCAGTGTGCGAATAAAATGAATTATTTAAGATGAGGTATGCGTATGTGATTGGGACATACTTATTTTGGTGGAAAAATGTTTTGGGATTAAATTAGCTATAATTTGTAGTTTTTAAATGTGTCAACAGAGGGGTCCTTACCATAGAGGTAATGACGTTGGGAGAAAAGGTATTGATGAGGTCAAATGATAAAAAACGGAACTTGATAAGAAGCTTTGGCTTTGCGGTTTGTAAAATCTTAAACTAAGTAGATTTTCTCAGCTCAACAACTTTTTTATCAGTTAAACTAAAAAGCGGGGCAAGAATTTATTTTTTTATTTTTCTATCGGTCATATTTCCTTAACCATATTGACTGTGTAGGGACGGAATAAATAATGTGATATTAGCCCTGTTAAGAAACTGTCCCGCTGTTGGGCACGGGCCTCCTCTCAAACTGAGAGGGTTTAGGCCATAGTCCACCACGCTGGCCCAGTGAGGGTTGGCGAACTTCACACACCTTCGAGAAACTCTTGCATACTCTTGAGGTTTCCTCACGATGTTTTCCTTCACCGTTAAAGCAAGTGATAGTTAATTTTTAATACGCACATGCTTTCGAAAAGACAGAACCCGAGACCTTAGACTTTGCAGTCCAACGGTCTAACCACTAGGCTATCCTCCATCGAACACATAGTTAGTATTATATATAATAGTATCTTCTCTTCTTGCAATTTCGCACGTTTTAATTTTAATTCTTAGCACTCACACGATAAGTTTATTATCGCCCTTTCGCTAAATACTGTTTATGCTGAATGTTCATATTATGGTTTGCAATCTAGATCTTTATTATAAATTAAATTGTTTAATATCCACCGATTGTTAACTGTGTTGTATATCAATAAAAATAAATCAATAAATATCAAATATAATATCATCATCATCATCATCTCAGCCTATACTTGTCCACTGCTGAACATAGCTTGCATGCTCCCCAATCGCTTTCCAGCGTAACCGGTCCGATGCCACCTGCATCCAACGACTTCCTGCGATTTTCACAAGATCGTTGGTCCATCTGGCAGGCGGTCGTCCCACGCTGCGCTTGCCAATACGTGGTCTCCACTCTAGAATCTGAAGCAGAAGCCCCAACGCCCGTCCGATCTACGCGCTATGTGGCCCGCCGATTGCCACTTCAGCTTGCTAATCTTAACGGCTATGTCGGTGACCTTGGTTCTTCTACGAATCTCCTCATTCCTGATTCGATCGCGTAGAGAAACGCCGAGCATAGCTCTCTCCATAGCTCGCTGAGCAACTCTGAGCCTTTTTATGAGACCTATTGTAAGAGACCACGTCTCTGATCCATATATCATCACTGGTAACACACAAATATATTATAATATATTATAAAAAAATAAATTGAGACCCTGCAATCGTTTATCGCATCACACATCATTTAAACGGACAGAAAAAATACATCACTTCAAAAACCAACCCCTCAAACCACGTGTGAAAATCTATAGGAAATTCCAATAAAACCGACAATTTCCCCTCAAAATACCCTCAATTGGACACCCATTAGCAATAATGTACCAACTATTAATAAATTCCATTGAAAAAAGAATTTTATTTTCGTAGAATTAAGGTTTTAATTCAAATGTTATTTTCTGTGTGGTTGAAACCTTTTGCTTATTCACGTCCAATTTAGGGTGTCCAGTTAAGAAGCCACTTCACTTGTTTTCGACATATTGACCGAATCACTTCAGTATACAACTTTAAGCATGCGTGTCATGTGAACCGTATCGTGTTTTTAAAAAAGGGTTATATTCGCATGGGCTTATGATTCGGAAAAGTTTGTTGTGAAATTTCTGAGGGTGAGAAATTTCTCGATATCCGGACCGGACCTTTGGGTGATTTTTATTGGTTATAAACAGGGGTTGTGTGGTGTTAGCTGAGATTTGGGATGTGAGAAAATTTCGGTCAAACAATGTAGTAGGGTAAGATGTTTGATGTGAAAACTTACACATTGAGTGGGTTTGAATTGAATGTGTACTTTTATACGAAATTTTGTGATTTTTTTTCTTTTTTATAGTTAATTCTTGGTTTTATAGGTCATTAATTAAAATAGTGATAGCCTAGTGGTTAGACCGTTGGACTGTAAAACATTTTTGTTGATATTTTTTTCTTTTTTATAGGTAATTCTTGATTTTATAGGTAAGTAGTGATAGTGGTTAGACCGTTGGACTGCAAAGTCAGAGGTCTCGGGTTCAAACCCAGGCACGCACCTCTGGCTTTTCGAAAGCATGTGTGTATTAAAAATTTACTATCATTTGCTTTAACGGTGAAGGAAAACATCGGGAGGAAACCTGCATGCCTGAGAATTTCTCGAAGGTGTGTGAAGTTCGCCAACCCGCCACTGGGCCAGCGTGGTGGACTATGGCCTAAACCCTCTCAGATTGAGAGGAGGCCTGTGCCTAACGGTGGGACAGTTTCTTAATAGGGCTTAAATGTTTATAGATAATTCTTACGGGTTATTTTATTTTTAAAGAGCATTAAAATTCAGGGTAATTTAGGGAAAAGCTTTTTCCTGTAAGATTTGCTTATTGGTGAAGGTTTTGAGTATGAGTGCTATTATTATTATGGCAGTATTCATATACCTATCCATCTATATCATCATGCTAGATCCCTTGCAGGGTAGGCAGAAAGTACAGAGTTCCAACAGGTTCTATCCTTACATGCCTCTCTGGCTTCCTCCACAATCATAGTTTGTTTCATACACGCTCGACGGCTACGGAGACTCTTGACTTGTCCTTTAGATAAGACTCGGTCTATTTGGTCGTGGTATAGATAGTCTAGGTCTTCTCCGGTACCTACATCCTTCCACTTTCGCATTGTATATCTGTTTTGTTCTTCTTTCTTCTGACATTCTTTCTATTATTATTAGTATTCATTTATTTATTTATTTATTTAGGTATACCAACAGTTATTACAGTAAACCGTGTTACAAGTTTTTCATACAAATCCATTATCGAACAATGCTGCACAACCAATTATAGGTACACACAACATGTAATAGGTACTTTAATCGTTGGGAGAAGACAATGTTTCACTCAACCAGCGTATTGTAATATAATAAAACAATAATAATAGTTTAAGCAAATGAAAACAACACAAGACTTAGACTTAGAGTTTTTGACATTACAGAGAGCACAGGGGAGACCCCAACAATGGGTGGTGTAATTTTGTTTTTGTTGTCTATGGTGAACAGAAAGCGCGGGTGAAAGCTGCCAGACTATCTGCGTGGATATCACAGCGATCGCTTCGGCTATTTATAAGTTTGCATAGACGTGGTACTGGAGAGTTTGCACCAAAGTTCGTTCGCCGAAGAGGTGGTACTAATGGGGTTATAGGTTTACGGGGAGAATTTCGCGGTACTCTGAAACAAAACTTACTAAGAAGCTGAGGGGAGTCAATTTTATTCCTAAACAGCTTGTGAAAAAACTTAAGATCTAGAATATCTATGCGTTTCTCTAAAGTTTTCATTTTATAATGTGATAGCTTATCTGTATACGACCATTTAGTTTTTTTCCCCTTGGTATTTGAATAGGCCAAGTGATTTAAAAACCTCTTTTGCACCCTTACATATACAAATTTCATATACAAAATTAAATTTAACTACTACTACTCTGTACTCTCTGCCTACCCCGCAAGGGATCTGGCGTGAGGTTATAGATAGATAGATAGAATAATAATATCAGCCTATACTGCCCACTGCTGGGCAAAGGCCTTCTCTCACAAATCGAGGTGAGAGAGATTAGGTCATACTCCACCACGCGGACCCAGTGCGTATTGGTGGAGGCAGGTTTGTGGCCACCTGCTGTTGGAACTTATCAAGCCGCCTTTAAGGCTTTCAACTCGGCTTAACGACTACCACATTAAGTGGTAACCGGGACCAACGGCTTAACGTGCCTTCCAAAGCACGGAGTCGTACAAATATGAAAATGCCACAATCAGTCACCTATCTCAGGCCGACCGAGTCGAACGCTGCTTAACCTTGGTGATCGGTAAGAACACCGCAGTCGCACGGCGCTACAATCGCCTAGTAATTTAACTAATTATAATAAATATTTTACTAATTGACATTATTTTTAAATTTACGTACCTACTCAACTTACCACATGGGTGATTTTTATTTCTCTTTAAAAAACGAAGCCCCACACTAGTAATTATTCCTGTGTCGTGGGTGCGTTTACAAACATTAAATTCACATGCACAACCACCCAGACTGAAACAAATAATTGTGGGTCATATAAAGATTTGTCCCGTACGAGAATCGAACCCGCGACTACTAAATCCGGTGGGCGGAGCGACTCAAGCTGTTAACCACTGGACCAGCTGCCATCATATACTCGGTGGGCTTGTATTTTTGACTTAAATATCTCGCTAATATTTTTTGTATCATTATTGTTTCATCTATGCCTACCCCGCAACAGATCAAGCGAAATATACAAGGTGTAACATAATAAACGCAAGACCTCAGACACCCAGATTAGAGAATTGCTTCATAAAGTCAAAACGAAAACCAAATTTTCAAATTTAAAGGTTTTTACCCTTTTTTAAAGCACTTTTATACCCCAATTAACAATGAAACTTGTACGTGTATGTGTGCGTTTTGAGAAATAGGAATGCGTTTGGAATCTTCTTCTTGCTATGAATCAAGAATAAATTTAATTTTTTATAGTGCACTGAAGGAGTAAAAGTATTTTTTGCAAATTTAAAAAGAAAATACATTTAAAATTGTAGGAATCGATTCATTTACCGATTTAGAACAAACTACTTTCAGGTCTTGCGTTTATTATGTTACAGCTTGTATAGATGAATTAATATCATAGACGTTAAAGCAGTAAATTCAATTTTTTTTTCTCTTCCTAAAACGATTACTTCTTTTTACACCGTCACGCCTATATTCCCTAAGCGGGGGTGGCAGAGGTGTACTGAGTACACCTACATTTTGCCGACGATGTTAGGTCACAAGTAATAGGGGGTGAGCCTATTGACATATACCAGGCACAATTCCAGACTCCGGACTCATACTGGGCAGTTTATTCGTTAGAAAAACTTCATTTGTCCGACCTTGGATTTAGAACCCAGGACTTCGTGATCACCAAGCGATGCGCTTTGCCACTAGACCAACGAGGCAATCACTTCCTTACTCACTTCTTTTATCGATATTATTATTATTTTTTCCGAAAAACGCCTTCACGCACGTGCTTCTTTTTAATCATATCTATAAAAAGTCCAGTAGTGACGTCACGCCGGTACTGAGGAGGAAGGATCCCGCACCTGGTTCACATGATACAATGGCGTGTGAGGCAATGATCGATCGTGCCATTTGGCACGCACCATCGGTCAACTGAGATTTGCACAAATTTGGTTGAGTGTTGGGCTATGTTGTGATTCGATATCGATAAAGTGCCTGGAATTCACGGTTTGAATGCTCTATGACATTACGCTAAATCTATCTATCCCGAGGTTTACTCAGGATCTGGCGCGGCAGATTCTTTACTAAGTTTTAATAGGTTCTTTCTTTACAGATCTCTCTGGCTTCGTCTCATACACGTTTGCTCGATACTGACTTCTTCCCTTCAGATAAGATACGGCATTTTCTGTAGTTTCAAATTAATTAATAATTTGTGATGAATAATTCGCTCGTAGCGCTGTGCGACCGCGGTATTCTTACCGATCACCAAGGTTAAGCAGCGTTCGACTCGGTCGGCCTGAGATGGGTGACCGTTTGTGGCATTTTCATATTCGAGCGTCTCCGTGCTTCGGAAGGCACGCTAAGCCGTTGGTCCCGGTTACCACTTGATGTGGTAGTCGTTAAGCCGAGTTGGAAGCCTTAAAGGCGGCTTGATAAGTTCCAACAGCGGGTAGCCACAAACCTGCCTCCACCAATCCGCACTGGGTCCGCGTGGTGGAGTATGACCTAATCTCTCTCACCTCGATTTGTGAGAGAAGGCCTTTGCCCAGCAGTGGGCAGTATAGGCTGATATTATTAATAATTTGTGCGCCAGCACTTGGGTAGCATCGGCGATCTGAGTAGGGGTCGGTATATCAAATGCTTGAAAACCGCTTAATATTGATACAGGATTTATTTAATAATAATAATATACTCTTTTAAAGAATAACTTACTCAAGGTGTTTAATCTCTGTCTGTGTCTATTTAATAAAATTTATTTTTCAATAGCAAAAATTTACTAAAACATTCATCTTTTACTTGCTATAAAAATTTAATCACAATGTTTGAACAATTTTAAGTATTATTAATCAATTTTATTCTTTATTTCTCGATTGCTTTATAATTTATATCGCATTATTGGTAAATGTAATACATCAATTTCGACTGCTCCACTTTATCTCATAAAATTATCGATACTACCCAAATTATCGACACAAATAACATCACTACAAAACATTGACAGCTTTAATACGTATTATTGACCGGATGATCAATGATCCACGGGTATTTAGATCAATAAAATTATGCAAAATCATCGCGTCATTGTGTGAAATAGTATTGACCGTTTTGAAATAGAAAATATTGCATTATTTACGTAATCTGGGGACGACGCCGTAAATTTTGCGGCATGTTCATTATACTGCTTTGTCATCGTATTAACGGTTATTTCTGTGATAATGATGTGGGAAACAAGAGTTAGGTATTTCTAGTGCATTTCGCGTTTGTATTTAATATATCATATTGATTCTAATTAAAGAGAAAAACTTATCACATCCTATAAAAATTGGATCCATGTAATTCGCCATCAAATAAACAAGAATTTATTCGATATATGTAATGTCTACTAATTACTTAGTTAAATTAGTAGCCTATATTGCTTTAGTTTTTTCACAGATTTTCAATAGGAGTCTGGAATTGTGGCCGGTATAACAGTAATATCTGACTCCCACGTTGGCCTAGTGGCAAAGCCAATCGCTTTGTGATCAAGACGTCCTGCGTTTAAATCCTAGCTCGGTCAAATGTAGTTTTTCTAACGAAAACTTCCCAGTATGAGTCCGGAGTCTGAAATTATGCCTGGTATATGGCAATAGGCTATTATATACCTAACATCGTTGGCGAAAAGTGGGTGTACTCAGTACACCTATGCAACCCCAGCTTGGGGAATATAGGCATGTAATTTTTGTTTTTGATTGAATGGAGACTTTTTTATAAAAAAAGTACGACCTGACTACGGAATGAAATACAAATACTTAAATAAGTCAGCGTCTAATAAAGAGACTGCACCGCAATAAGATGCAATAAAAGGCAATAAAGAGCGAGACGAGATGAATACCAAGACGGTTCGGTTTACAAACAACGTGAGCAGGACAAAGAGTGCAATCCAATCGAGCATAGTGTAAAACAAAGTAACTGCAATTAAAACGTAATTTTAAAGAAATAACGTAGTCCTTTTCACCATTCATGGGTACGTTGACGTTTAGAATTTGACGTTTCTAGAAATATGTTGAGTGTGAAATTGATTGAATAACAATAATAATTTAGGAACAAATCGCTTGATTCGTCGCTTACGTGAATTATGATTATTATTATGAAATGTATAAATCGCTCTGTCAATAATTAATATATCAAGTTTATTTATTAATTTTTTGACCATGAGAATATAAAATATTTCAGTCAGATGTATAGAAATAATATATTCGTAAAAAATAGGCAAATATGTAATTTTAAAAAACAACATATGCATTATAAAGATTTCATTGTGTCAGTGATACGTGATTAATACGTGAAGCAAAAACTTTGTACACTTTTTACGAAAATTGCGCGAACGGAGGAGTATGAAATTTCCCACACTTATAGTATATAGAGAAGGAGTGCAGAATGCTAATACTTTTTTAAAATTATGCATAAAACATACATTAAATCAATGAAAAAAACATTACACACACTACCATGTATTTGCCACAATACACGTCAAATTGATGTTTGTCTTTAATATAATTTGTCTATAGTCTTACTGAATGTCAAGCATAACCAGCAAACGATGAAAGAGTAGGTCAAATATCGACTAGTTTACATAATTAAGTAAAAGAGTTTTATTAAGTTTTTAGTTTTTTAATTTACGCAAATTTATGAACAGTATATGGGAGTTTTGGCGGGAAGTCGAAGAGTGATGTTGTCAATTTGTTTTAATTTCCAAAACTTGTGTTATTTCGACTAATAATGTGTAATGTTGGTGGAATATTAACCATTATGTGTTCTTATATGTGCATGAGTGAAGGTAATTGTAACAAAGTGATATAACGTGCCTTTTCGACTTCCCTCAAAACGACCGTTGATATTGGTTGTCATCAAATTCATCGGGGAATCGAATTAATTTAAACAAACACGATTATATATCTCACTGGACACTGGCAAAATACACTTATAATTAGTGTGTATATGTGTGTGTGTGTGTGAATGATCTACGCTGTTGGCCGCGGGGCCTTTACAGCTTCACCGGACAATAGGGCGAGCGTGCAACCACTACGCTCGAGCCAGAAGGACAAGGGGGCAAGTAGCTCAAGGGCGCCTCAAGGAGGAACAGCCTCGGCTTGGGCAGTCGCTATGGGGGAGGGCGTATACTAGGTGTGTCGCCGTGGTGCTCTGCACCAGCCGGCGGGCAAGGGATTCTTCGACCTCGCCGGCGAGGTTGGTGTCTGATCCTGTGTGCGGTATCTGTATTCGAAAGAAGGGATGTAAGGGCATCGGGAGGGCCGGTGAGAACGTGCCGCGGACGGCGGTAGCGGTTCATAGAAGGGGAGTTGGGTTCGTAGTCGGCGGCGGCTACGCTTAGCGGATTATTATGATTGGACGCGTTCGTAAAATATTGGGTTGTCGCCTTTTTAATAAAGGCGCGAATAGGTTCGACACCGAGATCGAAATGGAGATCGACATTCCGTATAAACAACGGGATTGAACCGTTTGGAGTCTATCGATGTGAGAGCGGGCGGCGTGCCCGAACACCTCACAAGCGTACATCATGATGGGCCGTATGCAAGTTTTATAAAGTGTCATCTTATTCCTAAGGGATATTTTACTCCGCTTGCAGATCATCGGGTAAAGACGACCGAGGACAAAGGCTGGTCGGTTAAGGACTCGCTTGATGTGGGGTCCGAAGGTCATGGTATTGTTTAGGGTGACCCCTAGATATTTTACCTGTTAGAACCAGGGAATAGGTAAGTCGAACATGATCACTTGACCCAGATTACTTCTGAGGTGGCGCAGGGAGGGGCGCGGGGTGGCACATCTGGAGAAGAACACCGCAGCGCTTCTGTCCGGGTTCACCTCAATACGCCACTTCCTGAACTAATCCCCTAGGGTATTGCCGGCTGCCTGAAGGTTTCTAGTAATGAAACCCTTATTTCTATGCGAAACATAGAGAGCGGTATCATCCGCGAATAGGGCTAGATGCGTTTGTGTAAAGGCTGAATAGGAGGGGGCAAAGAGCTGAGTCTTATGGGACACCAGCATGTATGGAGTGGGGGGTTCTTATAATTAGTGTGAAGCCATAACTTGAAGAAGAAGAAGTAAGACAGTATATGATTAAAATGAAAACTAAAGTAGATTTTTGATGTATTTTTATATTCCTGTTTATTTTTTATATTCTATATTTTCAATATTCTAACTACAATATGCGTGAAATGGAACATAATCAAACGTCATGTCTCGTGAAAAAGACTTTAGAATAAAGATACGTGCATAGTAGTGATGCAACTCAAGTAATTTTGTGACTCGATTCACTCGGGTTATTTTATTATGTCACTCGAGCTATACTCGAGTAATCGAGTAACGCGAGTTCACTATTTACAGTCCCGGCAACTCGAGTGAAAGTTACACACGAGTTAAGAAATTCAATTACTATAGTTAAAGCATTTTTAAATAGGTGCCTTAATAAATAAATAAACAACTATAGCACAAACACTTCACAAATCTAAGTTTATGTTTGTTTACTTTCCAATATGTGAATTTGAACGTGCTTATAACCTGGTGATATAGACTATAGTGGACTAGTAAAGTGACATCTATCTAGAGCTCACCGAATCTACTCGGCTCGCCGTGTTGACTCGGTAACTCGAGTGGAAGCGGCCTCCAGTAAAATATATTTTTACTCGAGTACCGAGTTAGACAAAATCACTCGAGTCGCGCGAGTGAAAACACGGTTCGAGTCACATCACTAGCAGAGATGTGCATATGGGTACCTCTTGCTAAGTTAAGCTGTAAATGTGGCTAACAGTGTAGCTCACTCACACGCATAAAAATATATACTACTCATATAATGATGATACTTGAATAAAAAGTACCGTCACACATATATTCCCCGAGCGGGTGCGAGACCCCATGTAATAGGGGGCGAGCCTATTGCCATTATACTGAGCACAATGCCACATTCCGTAATGTTACTAGATTTGAAGCTAGGATCTCTTGATGAGTACCCGCATAATTCGCCACTAGACCAAGGAGAAACGCATGTACTTGACTACCTACTTTTTTCTTGTATGTAATTAATTGTTAATATCACTGGTGTACAATAAAGAGTACTCTATCTATCTATCTATCTACCTATATTATTTATTAAACTTAATATTTATAGAAGTAAAATGGGTAATTGTAAGTAGGATTTTTGTTCTAAGAGTTCCGTACAAGTGCTACTTTTCAACGAATTCAAGGATTTTTATAAGTGCAACGTTGCTTCTTGCCATGTTCTATGATTCTAGATCAACAGAGAGTAAATCCTATAGATTTTGTGTTTTGTTTGGTGAGTTTAAAGACCGCAACATTTGATTGCTTTGACTTAGAAGCATATTTTTAACATTGCCATAAGATCGCAGACCTTAGTATTTCACATAAATTTCAACTTAATAAGTATACATACCCGTTTTTAATATGGCCTTAATCGTCAGACAGACATACGGACGGACAACAAAGTGATGTTATTAGAGTTCCGTTTTACGGATTGAGGTGCCGAGGCCTAAAACAATTTTTCTATCTATATCATCACGCCAGATCCCTTGCGGGGTAGGCAGATAGTACAGAGTTCCAACAAGTTCTTTCCTTACAGACCTTTCAGGCATCCCTCTCTCTCTATCTCTCTTTTCCCCCCTTAAAATAGTTTTCATTGGCATGCAATTTATATTTTAGAAATTGGAACTTACCAATTCCTTCATGCACGTTACCGCAATGAGTAATGCGAATACTCGAGCGTTTGTTGGCCGGCGGTGACCGGCGGGACGGACAAACAGCGGGTATTTGCGCGTGAGCATTTTTGTTGGCGTCGCGCCAGATGACCGCCACCGTGCTGCGTCGAGTGCATCGCTGTACAGGCTGTGGACAAAATTATTACATTTTTGTATTGTTATTTTCATATTTGCCTCTTACATGGTTTATAGGAAGCAGTGACAGATTGAGTTCGTAAGGTACAAATCCAGCCGTTGTGGCGATCTTTAAGGGAGGTCTAGTTAGCAGTATTTCATTGAGAACTCTTCGCATTGTTTCCTTAGTAAACGACAGTCGGATCATTTACTAAGGAAACATCGCGAACAATCCGCAATCACTGAGAGAACCTAAAGAAATGTCGAAAATTTGTAGAAAAATGTGCCTAAGAAAAAGGATAGTCTTAAGATTTATTGTCTTATCTTACTACCGTTATACCCTACAACCCACCTTTCTAAAATTACCATCATCATTAGCCGACAGACGTTCCCTGCACGATAAAGCCCTTCCCTAAAGATGTAACAACGATCAGCTTTGAGCTATTTACTTTCTGCTTTTACCGGTGACCTTCACCAGGTCATCGGCCCAACTTATGGAGTAGCTCCTTATTCCCAGTCTATTGATACGTGAATACCACTGGAGAACCTTTCTCACCCAAAGGACGTCAGGTCTACGAGCGATATGGTCGTGGGTAGTGGTGGCTGTTCCAGCAGTCATACTCGTGAACGGGTGCTGCTTGTGGGGACTTGTCAATCTGGAATCCTTTAGACACTCTTTACAGATAACATCAGTAGATTTATGTCTCGATCGAAAGGCATCACACTGAAGCTAGATCGTAAACTCTTTAATTGTAACCTAAAGATTATATCCACATGATTGAAAAAAAAAATAAAAAAAAAAGAGAAAGAGAAGTAAATAAAAAAGAAAAGCCCGTTCAGTTTCTTCGCCGGATCTTCTCAGTGGAGGCCGCGTTCCGATCCAGTGGTAGATTGGTAGTTAAATTAGATTAAAATAAAATGTAAATTGACTATTTGTAAGCGCCCCCGCAGGGCTTATACAGAATAAATTATTTGAGTTTGAGTTGGATATTTCCCGCCATGCGTCACAAGTTTGGCAATTCGGAGTGCTATGTCTTGATTATGACTTTGGTCCTCCTATGGATCTCCTCGTTTCAGACCGGTATCTACATCTACTACCGCTACACATCCGAAAAAATTATCAGTGCCTGCAGCTAACTGGACTTTCTACGGTCGTTAACGATATTAGAAAACGAAAAAATGTACGGGAATCACATTTCACAAAGAAAAGATTACGTCCCTACCACATAATCTTTTATGCACTATCGATTTAGCGCAGTGGTTAAGAGCTTGAGTGGCTCCGCCCACTGTGTCGAATAGTCGCGGGTTCGATTCCCGCACGGGACAAATCTTTGTGTGATCCACAATTATGTGTTCCGGTCTGGGTATTTGTTTGTGAATTTTCATGTTTGTAAACGCACCCACGACACAGGAATAAATCCTAGTGTGGGGCTACGTTTTTTTAAAAAAAAAAGAAAAAGAAAGAAATGAAAGAAAAAGAAAGAAAAAAGAAAGATTGCTAACTATGCACCAAGATTATGGTTTTTGAACGGTAAGAAACCAGAACGAATGCAAGGATTGTTGTTAGTAACGATGTGCTGGGAAAAGTGAATGAGTTTGTATATCTTGGATGCGCCTTCAGTAAGGATGGGAAATACACCGCTGACATAGAGAGAAAAGGTGCAGGGAACAGTCTAAGTAGTGCGATGGGAAAGCTACTTGGGAGCCGGCCCTTAAGCCAAAAGAGCGCAGCTGGCCATACATAACGGAGTGCTTGTCCCAACACTGTTATATGGTGGCGAGAGCTGGGTATGTAAGAAGGAGAATGAAAGTAGGATAAATGCAGTGGAAATGTGAGCTCTGCGGAAGATGTGCGGAGTGAAGCTGACCGATTGTATTCGCAACAGCGTAGTCAAAAAGCGAGTAGGTATGAAAGATAGTATCGGTGTAAAGATAAGATAGGGTATGCTCCGTTGGTTCGGGCATATAAAAGAATGTCAGAAGAAAGAATGACAAAACAGATATACAATGCCAAAGTGGAAGGTTGTAGGTCCCGGGGAGGACCTAGACTATCTTACCAAGACCAATTAGACCGAGTCTTATCTTAAAGACAAGTCAAGAGTCTCCGTAACCGGCGAGCGTAAATAAGACGAACTATATACAAGGTGTAACATAATAAACGCAAGACCTGAAAGTAGTTTGTTCTAAATCGGTAACTGAATTGATTCCAGCTATTTTTAATGTATCTTACATTTTTTTTTATTTTGCAAAAAATGCTTTTACTCCTTCAGTGCGCTATGAAAAGCTAAATTTATCCTTGATTCATAGCAATAAGGAGATTTCAAATGCATTCCTAAAACATATTTCTCAAAACGCACACATACACGTACAAGAGATGTATATATATTGTTAATAGAATAGACGCAAAGCCTTTGCCACATGGTTAGACAAAGTCGAAAATTATTTATTTGTATAGGCCAACAATAACAGTTCGTAAGAGAATTAGGGCAAAGGACAGCACAAAACATCCCTTTCGGTTCGAGATTTTCTTGATAATATTTTTTCTCTCTCTCTCTGAAAATTGTATTACTAAAACCGGTAATATCATATGAAAATAGGGAACCCGCTGTATTTTAGATTCCAAAGTGCATTAGCACCGTCCGAAATATGTATTTTTGCTTACACGATAAATAGCCGGAATTCAACCCACGTAAATATTTGCGGAACTACCCACCGACGCATTTATGATCCTGGGCTATTTTCAGTACGGGGAAAATTCGTTTCTTTTATTTATTTGATCATGTCCTTTTAAATTTTTCATTATGATTTGCTAAAAAAATAAAAAAACAAACACCGTCACGCCTATATTGGGTGGGAGAGGTGTACTGAGTACATCCGCTTTTTGCCGACGATGTCACGACGATGATGACAACTTTCACATTTACAATATTAGTATGATAACGACAGTTAAAGTAGCCAAAAGAAGGTTCCAATATTTTATAGTGATTTTATAGTGTTTTAAAGATACTGAGAAAGATATCCTATATACCTTTGGAAATAAAAAAACGTAGTAGGAGTTTCTTTTTAGATATGGCTAGACATGACCACTGTCCATCACAGACCTATGGATATCTACGTTAAGGACTAATAAGGATATCTACGTTAAGGTTGAAATCGTTATTAAAAAAAGTACAAAAATATCAAAGTCCACCTGTATAAAGAAATTATTTAAATTTTAGACACAAAAAACACACCTTACTCAAATTTTAGGCTCGAAATAACGACTTACGTAATATAACTTACTGAATAAAAAAAATGTCTAAATGCGGGCACCGGCCAACAATATCAGTCTATAAAGCCGTGACCGCAGGCACAGATAATAAATTTACTTATCTACCGTAGAGTTCGCACGACTAAGTTTTTCGACTTAAGATCTTAGTTCCTGTTAGTTTGAGTGCTGGTTGTATACCGTGGAGTTGGCTTCTTTCTATAACATTATATTGAAATATTTACTATATGGACTTATGGACACAGTGATAACGAAGAAAATCAGCACCTCGCACTTGCTATTTAATTGATGAGAATATTTTTTTGGATCAGCCGTGAGGCAAGTTCTCGCTGTATTGATGGTATGGGCACATAAAGTGAAGACCTCCCGATTACGTGGGTAATATTACAGCCAATCTAAGCCTATCAGGGCCCAGACCCAGAGGGCGGCCAAAAACACGATGGGTAGATTAAGTCAAAAAGGACCTGTGTATAAAAATGTCTCCGAACACTACACGTCCGACAGAGCGGAGTAGGAGAAGAAAAGAGGAAGGCAGACCCCACCATCAGATGGGAATAATAATTGCCAAGCAGAGAGAGCGAGAGAGAGAGATATTTGAATTAAGTGATATTTAAATTGTATGCCGGTATTTCTTTTGTGAGGTATGTTAGTACAGTACTTACAAAATTAGTGTACAATAGGTATACAGGTAAACCATAGTCACGTAAGCAAACTGGCGTGGTGGTACGTATGTGTGTATATCTATCTATCTCTATCTATATTATCACACCAGATCCCTTGCGGGGTAGGCAGAGAGTACAGAGTTCCAACAGGTTCTTTCCTTACATACCTCTCTGGCTTCCTCCACTCTCATAGTTCGTCTCATACACGTTCGCTGGTTATGGAGACTCTAGACTTGTCCTTCAGATAAGACTCGGTCTATTTGATTATGGTAAGATAGTCTTGGTCTTCCCCGGTACCTGCATCCTTTCACTTTCGCATTGTATATCTGTTTTGTCATTCTTTCTTCTGACATTGTTTCTATATGCCCGAACAAACGAAGCATACCCTTTCTCATCTTTACACCGATACTTTCTTTCATACCTATTCACCTTCTTACTACGCTGTTGCGAATACGGTCGGTCAGCTTCACTCCGCATGGTCAGCTTCACGCTGTGTGCATATTAAATATAGTATTCAATCGCAAGCCTCATAAGCGGCGGGCTTGTTGAATTCTAACGGCATGTGTGTGACGTATTTTCTTTCACCTCGATTTGTAAGGAAGGCCAAGAAGGAAATGGCAAAAGGGAATCAAATTAAAATTGTTGAATAATTTTGTCTTTAATTCGCTTATAGTAGGTAAGTATAATTCTCAATTTTTTCTATCCAAATCATATAACACATAATGGTAATATTAGGGAATAGATAAAGATTATGTTATACACAGAATCAACAATAATACACATTTGTCCGCCTCCATACAATATTACCCGAGCGGGCAGTCCGCTAGGCCGCGACCCTCCAGATCCTCCCTTATACGGGTCTTATTGAAAAGTTTCTTTAAACCACAACTTTTCAACTAGCACTTCCCAAAGTGACTTCACAAGTCCACGTACAAGACTCCTTTTAGTTTTGTCTTTGTTTGAAATTCATGATGTGACCTCAGCTTTGGATCAACTTACTTTAATTTAGGTTCGAAGTAAAAAACTGCAAAAAGTAAAAATGTCGTAATTCTTCTTATTTTCGTGTCAATGTTTCGTCATTGTAAGTGAGTGGCCAATTAAAATGTGCCATCTGTGGCCGCCACAGAAATCGTAGCAATAAGATTCTAGAAGGTATAGAAGTCGGCCAGGGTGTATGAGACGAACTTTGAGAGTGGACAAAGCCAGAGAAGTTTCTAAGGAAAAGAGCCCGTTGGCACATTGTAGTCTCTGCCTACCCCGTAAGTGATCTGGCGTTATAATTAAGATAAATAGAAGTTGTATACTCGCGTGACCTTGTCACTAGACATGTAAAAAAGATATCACCAATACGCATTATTCATATATTCATATAATTCAGTAGGTACCGTTAAATCCGTGTCTAAAATAGGTATTTTCTTGGATATCCGACTGCTGAAAGTCTTCCGAATGTGGTAATTGAGGGCGAGGGAACAACAATTATGCTCGAGCCTGAAGAGCAAGGGGGCAACTCACTTAAGGACACCTCAGAGAGGAAAGGCCTCGGCTTAGGCTGTCGATATGGGGGAGGGCGTATACTCTTGTCTCGGCGTGGTGCTCTGCATCGGCTGGCTAGCAAGAGATTCTTCGACCTTGCCGGCGAGGTCGGTGTTTGATCGCAAACAGGAGTGTGCGGAGTTTGTATCCAAAAGAAGGAAAGTAAAGGCATCGGGAAGGTCGGAGAGAATATGCCGCGAACGTTAATAGCAGCTGATAGAAGAATAGTCAGGTACGTAGTCGATAAAGCAACAATTTTCAGCATTATATCCGAATTCCGGGACACACAGTAGGCGTGACAGAGTTTATAATCCTTTTAACAGTTCGTTCGGTAACCCGACAGGTAAACAATGTAGAATTATTAATGTGTTTCAGTTCGCAATATAATAAAGTTTGCAAGTGGGTCCGGGCGTTGTCGGAGGACAAGTATATACTAATTGCCGGTTGTGCAACGCAGGACAATGCTGTACGAATGAATTATCATTTGGAATCGCGCCGCCGTGGAGTTCAGAAACCTAAAGGGGATTAGAATCGGAATAAAATATTTCAACTACGTATGTCTGTTGATTTGGGGCATGGGAATAACCCGTATGAAGGCAACCGAAATCAAAATATCATTATCAAGGTCATGTGGTCATCTTGTTTCGCAGTGGTCGTCAATTACAAAATAGACTTTTTGGAAGGAATTGAAAAAACATTCGGCTCAATTGAGCGGTTTTTTCTTTAAAGTAAACACTGACATTTGGATAAAATTCTTTAAAAAAATAATTAAATCGACTTCAGAAAGAAAAAAATATATATTTGTAGTCGGTACCGGTTAGTGCAGTTGGTTACTTGGCACGACTTCAAATATTTATTTTTGGCTTTTTGAAGTCGGTTTTATTTCTTTTTAAAAAGATTTTTATTTTACAATTATAGGTGACAAGTGAATTATTTACTAATATTTATATACCTATATTATATTATTTTGCTGAGTTGTACAGCAAGGTACCTACAGGATCGGTATAATAACCATAATAACGGAATCTATACATGCGTGCTGTTCGCCGTTAAGGAGTCTTCTGATGTATCTGCAAAGTCCAAAGTTCAATACCGATTTCATTAAAATGAGACCACCTGGAAACTATACTTAACCCAACGCAAAAAGAATCATCAAAATCAGTTCATAAATAAAGACTTCATAAAAAACACAGACGAATTGTCGACCTCCTCCTTTTTTGAAGACGGTTATTATTCTGATTAGTTCTATGACAGGGTACCTATAGGACTGACGTAATACCCATAATATCTCAATCTACGCATTCGTATTGTTTGTCGTTATGGAGTTCCCTGGTGTATCTTCCAAGTCCAAGGTCCAATATCGATGAAATTAAAATGGGACTACCTTGGAGCTATACTGAACCCAATACAAAAAGAATCATCAAAATCGATCCATAATTGGCGAATTGATCGCGTAACATAGAAACAAAAAAAAAACATACAGTCGAATTGAGAACCTCCTCCTATAAGAAGTCGGTTAAAAATTGGATTGATAGTTCTATTAGCGGTCAACCGTCGGCGACGGCTTAGTGTAGTAGTTTGACTGTTTCACTTACAGATATAGATTTGCGTATGGTTTCCGTAAGCTAAACGCACACTCTATAACATTAGTAGCTCACTAAAACCTTGTAATCATCTGTACTAATGTATTTAATGCTGGAATTCAAACAACAGTATGATCTCAGTGCATGAGTATTGTAAATTTACCACATGATCGATGGTTATTGCTGCCGAATGGCCGAACGGTCAGTAATGCGCCGCCTGGGAAATGTTTTAGCATATTGTGAGTTGTGATCCCGGCATGCTTATTTAGAATTAATTAATTGCAAAAAAAACCTATCTCTATCTATATCATCAGTTCGCTTGCGGGGAAAATGATATGAAATGATTCCTTGTAAAAAGTATTTTTGAAAAACAGACTTCATCATCATCGTCATTGTCAATATTTATTATTGTGCCCCGCTTTTTTATGAATGTGTAATCAGTATCACCAGTGCAGCTACTTACTTCTGCAAATTCCGCGAGAATAGACAACAGTCTATATTACGTCATTGCTTATTGTTTTGTCAAATTGTCACCTATCATTGTCCCTTTAATAAACTGGGTCCAGGTCTTTCTCACCCCACGCACTGGCCAACGGACCGCATTCACAATGGTGCGCGCACGCATATTAAAACATTATTCAGACCAATCATTACCATAATAAATGTTAATACAGTCGCCGTACATGCGCATTAGCCGGTATAAATCATTCGTTGGTTTGCTATTGGTTTTTGTGTCGTATTGACTATGGCGCGGACTTTGGCTAGTGTTGTTTGGGATAGGAGAGAAAAGGCTTTACCTAAGCTAATTGCTTTAGCACGAAATTGTTTGAGTTACCTATCTATTTATTTATCTATAACATCACGCCAGATCCCTTGCGGGGTAGGCAGAGAGTACAGAGTTCCAACAAGTTCTTCCCTTACATACCCTCATAATTCGTCTCATACAGGCTTGCCGGTTACGGAGACTCTTGACTTGTCCTTCTGATAAGACTCGGTCTATTTGTCTCTGGTCTCGGTCTATTGTGTACCTAACCTGTAGAACTTTATTTCGATCAATAGTTTTATTACAGAAATGCGGTCAGTATAAGATTTTATGTTACGCGGAATAAAAGTACCTAATGATACCAAAAATGTTTGCGTTGGTGCCGCATTTATTTTCTTTATTAAAAATTGCTTATAAGAGGTTGTGGATTTGTACAATACAGAGCCGTTTGTAATGGGGATCTTTGGGGAGAACATCTTTCGGTTGATAATGATGGTTTAAGGTGGCCATGGCCATTCCGATCTCGGTCTCGAACCTATTCGCGCCTTTATTAAAAAGGCGACAACTTGATATTTCGCGAACGCGTCCAATTATAGAAATCCGCTAATCGTAGCCGCCGCCGACTACGAATCTTACTCCCGTCCTATCAGCCGCTACCGCCGTCCGCGGCGTATTCTCACCGACCCTCCCGATGCCTTTACACCCCTTCTTTCGGATACAGATACCGCACACAGGATCAGACACAGATCAGATACTTCGACCTCGCCGGCGAGGTCGAAGTATCCCTTGCCCGCTGGCCGGTGCAGAGCACCACGGTGAGATATCTAGTATACACCCTCCCCCATAGCGACTGCCCAAGCCGAGGCCATTCCCCCTTGAGGCGCCCTTGAGCTAGTTCCCCCTTGCCCTTCTGGCTCGAGCGTAGTGGTTGCACGCTCACCCTCTTGTCCAGTGAAGCTGTAAAGGTAGATCATTCACACACATGATTAAACATACTATTTCGCCAACTTACTATTTTGGACCTGTTGGTCTTGAGTTGTTGTTGTTGTTGAGATCTGTACTCTCTGCCTACCCCGCAAGGGGTCTGGCGTGACAATATAGATAGACAGACATATATTATAAAGTCCAAAGTTAGACTTTTTAAACCTATTTAGGATATCTATTTAGATATCCTATATCTAAATAGATATTCTTAATAAGTTTAAATAATCTATGTATTTTTTCACTAACTATCCAAACGATCGATCCAACGGACTTTAAGAAAATAGTAAGTAATAATTATAACATTACCTTTTCAAATTCAAATCACATATTAAGATTTATGAAAAATTGAATTTAATTTAGCTGAGTACCTTCCATAACGTACCTAGTGTATTGGGCGTACATAATCGACGATCTAAGGACTTAGCCCACGCGTGGGCCGGAATCCTGCAAGACGCGTATATTACTTTGCAAGTTAAAATCATACACAATCGATTCACAATTATATGCGTAACTAATGCAATGCGTGAATAATACATTAAATATGCAGGGCCTAATTAATCTCGAAGTAAACTCTTAAATTCAATTTACTATAATATTAATATTTTTTCCTATATAAGCTTTTTTTATTATGAATTGGTCCCCATCTCACCTGATAAAAAGTGACGATGGGGCCAAAGATATGGGTTGTTCATTCATTAATAGCTTACTGACTCTGAATGTGATGGAAGTTAGGCCGAGTTCTAAATTAGTATGTTCGGGCTAGCTCCACCTCCTCGTTAGGCAACTCCGCGCAACATGCCGGAACACGACTGGGTCGCTTGGCGGCATAACTTTGTTGAAAGGGTGGTGACCAGCCACGGCCGTAGCCTACCACCGGTGAAGATGTTGCTCATTCATTACTTCCAGAGACCATGTATCGAAAGTAAATCCTACGGATGCGAGCAGCATCAGCCCCCAAAGCTGCATTACCATCGGCGAAAGGTGGACGTATATGGACAACTCCTGCAGCCCCCGCTTGACTTGCTGGAATATAGGAGTGACAGTGTTTATTTATTTTAATTATATATAATTTCCAAGTAATTTTACTCGTGTCAGTTCCCATAGTAACCACGGCATGGTGCAACAGCCAGCTGCTCGGGAACAAAAGGCCACAGTCAAAATTAATCGAATTGCGGGAGAATAGTGTAATATTCGTTTCGGCCTGGGTGCTTATGTATGTGAATTTTCACGTTTGTAAATGCATCCACTGGATGAGTAAAGGCGAAAAAATAATATCTAATGATCCCTCTTGGGTGATATACAAGCTGTAACATAATAAACGCAAGACCTGAAAGTAGTTTGTTCTAAATGGGTAACTGGATCGATTCAATTTTTAATGTATTTTACATTTTTTTTTAAATTTGCAAGAAATGCTTTTACTCCTTCAGTGCGCTATAAAAAAATTATTTTATTCTTAATTTTTAGCAAGAAGAAGACCAAACGCATTCCTAAAACGTATTTCTCAAAACGCACACATACACGTAAAAGTTTCATTGTTAATTGGGGTATAAAAGTGTTTTAAAAATGGGTAAAAACCTTTAAATTTGAAAATTTGGTTTTCTTTTTGACTTTATAAAGCAATTCTCTAATCGGGTGGTGTCTGAGGTCTTGCGTTTATTATGTTACACCTTGTATATACCCAGAGGAAAAAAAAACGTAGCCCCACCCTAAGAACCTGGGTGACCAGGTTCTTAGTGTACCCACATTCTGTTTTAAATACGTATAGGACAACATAGAGCTACCTCTTTTCTGGAAATTGGTTATAAAAACAGATTTCCGAGTAATTTCACTACTAATAGTAACCACGGCATGGTGCAACAGCCAGCTGATCGGGCCCAGAAAGCCGCAGATCTTCTCACAATTAATCGAGACCAGAGACTATTCTCTTAGGTCTTACTCCACCACGCGGACCCAGTATAGATTCCTGGAAAACTAGATACTAGGTATTATACAGAAGTTATTCTCACACGAAGCTTAAAAAGTACCCCTTGTCAGCCGAGTGCGAAAATAACAAATGATCAGGATTTAATTTCTATACACCGTCACGCCTATATTCCCCAAGCGGGGGTGGCAGAGGTGTACTGAGTATACCCACGTTTCGCCGACGACGTTAGGTTTAATTTCTAATAGGGATTATAATAAATTTTGTTTTTATTTAGTAATATTTCATTATCTAAGACTGATTTTCATGTAGTCATTACTTATATCACCTCGTGTCAGTTCCCATAGTAACCACGGCATGGTGCAACAGCCAGCTGATCGAGCCCAGAAGGCCGCAGTCGTTATCGGTCAGCGCGTGACCTTTGAAGATGCCTCGTGAACTGTGTGTGCACTTGCGCAATCCTCCGCGTTATATACTAAGCGATGCGAAATTTAAGAGGACAGGGTATGGGATAACCTTAGTTAGTAGATTGATATATACTACGCGATACAAAATTTAAGAAGACAGGATGTGCGATAACCTTCGTCACTATGATTAGAGTACTGGAAGCTAGTTAAGATAGCTTTGTACTGTAGTAACGCGCATTAAGGGGTTAAATTCTATGTCATATAAAGTTTTCTTGTTTAAAACGTAGCCTCACAACTAAGATTTATTCCTGTATCGTGGAAGACACCCAGACAAAAACAAATCATTGTGGTACAAAGATTTGTCCCGTGCGGGAATCGAACCCGCGACTATTCGACCTAGTGGGCGGAGCAGATTAAGCTCAACCACTGCGCCAAATCGTCCGTCAAAGTCTGCTAAGTATTACCTATTGAAGTTGTTCTATTCTTCTTGGTATCAGTACGAGGTTTGAGATTGGATTCGGTATAATAGCAATTAGCTCGCCCTTTTATAATAAAGGTATCGAGTATTGTTAAAAGGTGTACACAGTACCTATTTTTCAACTTCGATTTGAGAAAGTAGGCGTGACGGTTTATCATCATCATCAGCCCAAATTAGTCCACTCCTGGACATAGGCCGCTTCAAATGTGCGCCACGGAGCTCGATCCTCGGGTTTTGCATCGAGTTCCTACCGGCTGTCCGGCGTATGTCGTCACTCCATCTCGCGGGGGGTCGTCCTACACTGCGTTTGCCAGTTCGTGGTCTCCACCCAAAACCCATTAGGTTTTATAAATCCATTTAAATTGATGTTCCAACGGTCAGTTTAAGTATTTTGTAGTTAATATATTGTGTACGTATCGTATAATGATTCGTTACTCAGAAGGCAACATGCAGAACCCAACAGTTTAAATTTTTATAGAACTATCTGGCCTTCTCTATTCTCTTCGCCACTCGTCAGTTTTGAAGGCCCTTAAATCCATCCATTATGCTAGATAGCTTCAATATTATTACTGCAATAGACTAGTACCTATAACTATGCATGTACAAATTTTTATAGTAAAATCTATTTCTCTATATTATCACGCCAGATCTCTTGCGGGTTAGAGTACTAACATCTAACAGGTTCTTGACTTACAGACCTATCTGGCCTCCACTCTTATAGTTCGTCTCATACACGCTCGCCGGTTACGAAGACTCTTGACGTGCCTTTCGGACATGGTCTATTTGGACATGGTAAGATAGTGTGTAGTGTAGTGTAGCGAGGCGCTCGCAGCGCTGTGCAACCGCGGTGTTCTTACCGATCACCAAGGTTAAGCAGCGTTCGACTCGGTCGGCCTGAGATGGGTGCCCGTTTGTGGTATTTTCATATTCGAGCGTCTCCGTGCTTCGGAAGGCACGTTAAGCCGTTGGTCTCGGTTACCACTTAATGTGATGGTCGTTAAGCCGAGTTGGAAGCCTTAAAGGCGGCTTGATAAGTTCCAACAGCAGGTGGCCACAAACCTGCCTCCACCAATCCGCACTGGGTCCGCGTGGTGGAGTATGACCTAATCTCTCTCACCTCGATTTGTGAGAGAAGGCCTTTGCCCAGCAGTGGACAGTATAGGCTGATATTATAAAATAGTGTAGGTCTTTCCCGGTACCTGCATACTTCCACTTTCGCATTGTATATCTGTGTTCTTATTCTTTCAATAGTACAATAATAGATTTATATTGAATAATCTATCTATCTATCTATCTATAACCTCACGCCAGATCCCTTGCGGGGTAGGCAGAGAGTACAGAGTTCTAACAGGTTCTTTCCTTACATACCTCTCTGGCTTCCTCGACTCTCATAGTTCGTCTCATACACGCTCGCCGGTTACGGAGACTCTTGACTTTTCCATCAGATAAGACTCGGTTTATTTGGTCGTGGTAAGATAGTCTAGGTCTTCCCCGGTACCTGCATCCTTCCACTTTCACATTGTATATCTGTTTTGTTATTCTTTCCTCTGCCATTCCTTCTATATGCCCGAACCAACGGAGCATGCCCTTTCTCATCTTTACACCGATACTATCTTTCATACCTACTCGCTGTCTTACTATGCTGTTGCTAATGCGGTCGGTCAGCTTCACTCCGCACATCTTCCGCAGAGCTCGCATTTCTACCGCATTTATCCTACTTTCATTCTCCTTCTTACATACCCAGCTCTCGCTACCATATAACAGCGTTGTGACAAGAACTCCGTTATGTATGGCCAGCTCCGCCTTATGGCTTAAGTGCCGGCTCCCGAGTAGCTTTCCCATCGCACCATTCACTCTGTTCCCTGCACTCACTCTTCTCTCTATGTCAGCGGTGTATTTCCCATCCTTACTGAAGGCGCATCCAAGATATACAAACTCATTCACTTGCTCCAGCACATCGTTACCAACCACAATCCTTACATTCGTTCTGGTTTCTTCCCTTTCATCATATTGAATAATCCCTACCCATATTGGCCGGTAGCAAGTTACATGTGGCCGTGTATGTAGGTTGAATATAATATCTACAAAATTTAGATTGTTTCAATACTTGGAGTCACTAAAACTTTGTTGCTCCGTATATCGTTCAGAAAATATTTTCATTTCAAATAACACCATTCAATCTGCAGCGATGACATTTGGATCCGCACGCGCCGGTCGCTTGACCTTATACTTGTGTACGGTTTGTGTTATTGACCAAGTAGGTATACTCTTTTCTCTCTAATAAATATTGTATCCAAAACATTTCGGTTGGTTTAAATCTAAACTTATTAAATATTATGTTATAGTTATTATACGAAATAGAAAAAAGTATGTTAATAAAAAACTTCCAAGTTATTTAAACGTTACATTATATTATTCAATATTAGCAAGGTATCTTTGGTAATATGCCTCCAAAATCAGGCCTAGAGTTTCGGTTATAAACACGAAGTACAGGAAAGGAGGTCATGAAGAACAGATATACAACAAGTGGCAAGAAATTTTATAAAGGGTTCTGTTTCTTCATTAAAAGTAGCTGCGCAACCCTACAATGTATCACAAAATACCAGATTGACAAACGCCGAATGTAATAATAACGAGGATTCAGTAAGTGTTATTGAACAAATAGATGCTGAGCAATAAAAAGTCACTGAAATCCTCTTTTTGTGATTCAGGATGTCTCACATTCATTCCATTCACATGGCCGCACAGTAAGGATCATAGAAACAGGACATGAAACTGGCAAGCAAGATAATATAAGCCTTGCGGCTTATATTCTCCTGCTGGCAGTATATAGAAAATTAATATGTAAACTCATGATTTTATTTTTGTAAACGTACTTACGACAAAGGAATAGTAGAGTGACGATACGTTTTTAAAAATAATAAAAAATACAGCATGAATACACTAAATATAAATAAGGAGTTAGGCTTATCTCGAATAACGCTCTCCTATCCGGCAACGGTGACATTTGGTGCGCGCGCGCCGGCCACTCGACCTGTACCTTTGCACTGCATCCAGTACATCGCCGTATCTCCCACTTGACTTTCTTAGCAGTGTGATTGCCATCTGCTGGGTCCTGTAACTGTGAACTCAAGGGCTACGCTAGCCCGGAATTTCAATGGAAATTGTGTGTTCCTTTAATAAGATTGTGGATGTTACCTGCGGCTTCGTCTGGGTTCTTTTTGTGCCTAGTATAATGCAAATAGGCTCGGATTTATTATATTAGGACCCTAACATCGTCGATATGATATTTAAGATCTAAAAAATACTGAATTGTAAAACTTAAGTAGTAATAGGTGGGGCGCATTACTCGTAGAAGTGATGCCCGTTGGTGGAGAAAGATTCTCGAGTGGCAACCTTGTACCGGAAGACAATGAAAGGCCTGGTATAGGTGGTCCGATGACCTAGTGCATCTGGCAGGTAAAAGCTGGATACGTACAGTACCGCACAAAGCCGGTCGTCGTAGAGATATTTAGAGGAGGCTTTTTGTCCTCTAGTGGACGTTGTACGAGCCAATTATGCTCGTGCAGCAATTTCGATTTAAAGCATTTCTACTCAATAGGTAAATTTCCCAATCCTGATAACACAATAAAACGGGGATACGTCAACGACGAAGAAACCCACACAGACGTCTTGTAGTTGATGTTGATCATGATAAAGAAAATTTAACCTTGAAACTACAAAGATTATGTCAAATTTTAAATTCGTCATCCGGTTTTTATAAGGTTTTACTTTAAATTAGTAGTAAGCCATTACTAGGTAGTAGGTACCAACAAATGCTCCACTGTTTTCTCTTTGTCTGTAAACGTCCGACATTTAGAAATACTCGTGGATTTATCAACGTAAACGCAGTTAATGGTACCTACAAATTGTCGATCGGTTTCTGATCGGATTCATTTTAAATCTTCTCTCACGAATCCGTTGACCTTTGGGTATTCTCATAGTTATGAATAATATTACTATAACAAGGGTATCTTTCCGCAAATATGGTCTCCGAGGACAATAGATTTAGTACCATTAAAATTCAATAAGGAGTATTTTAAGGCGACGCAATCGGCGAGTGAATAGGAAAGCGTAGGATGTACAACGAACATAACGTACTTTTAAGCTTTGTGACAAAAAAAGTATATTTTTGTTATAAAACTTCAAGCTTTTAAAAATATACGGACATCATTATCATTTCTATATACAAACAAAAATGCTAAGAGGTGTATTTAACAGAAATAATAGATTTATTTCTACCGACGTGCAATAAGCTAATGAAAATAGATCACGCTAGATTCTGACAAGAAATGATAACTAAAAACACTGTAAAAGTATTTTTTGAAATTCTACAACTAGTATCATCAAACCTATGGGTGAATGTAAAAACAGTAATTTGATGATATGAAATGATTATAAATCAATTATTAAACACGAAATACAGATCTTATGAACACAAAACGAAAAGAAAGAATGAAGAAAGAAGTAATTAAACGAATACTAACTAGGCTGTGTAAGTATATTGTGTTACTAGTTGTTTGAGTTGTAACAGAAACGCTTAAACTGCACTTAAAAAGTCATCCAGTTCAAAGATTTCAGCGGAAGTGACATTTGATAAAAATATTTAGCTAATTCTAATTCGCCTTAAGCAATAAATCCGCTAAGAAGGCTATCAGAAGTATTCTTATCTGATGCAAAACAGAGACGGCCAGGGTCCGCATTGTATTAAATTATGGTTGGAATACGGCAAACTATATTCAAATGGATCGCCATAGAGGGCGCGCCGGCAATTTGTGTGCGACAGAGTACTTGACGCCATCATACATAAACATTTTGCCGTTTAAAAATGTTGGTTTGATGGCACCATCTTTATTTTTTATTGATTGGATGTGATTTCATCGTGATCGATCAGCCTATATCGGCCCACTGCTGGGTGTAGGCCTCTCCTCTATGACCGCATTCGTTCCGGTCCTGTGCTAGTTCAAACCATCGTTTTCCAGATACCATTACAATGCTATCGCTATATTTTACTGATGGTCTGCCTTTGGGGCTTCATTCGTTTCTGGGACTGACATCTTCGTGAAATTATGAATAAACTTTTATCTGCCTACTGCTGACTATAGGTCTCTTCTCTATCATGTCATTCGTTTTGGTCCGTTGCTAGTCTATGCCGTAATGTTTGAAATATCTTTGCAATGTTATCGTTATATTCTGATTTTGTGCCTTCGTCCGTTTTTTGGACGACGTCTCTGTGACGTCATTTATCAGCCTTCATCTACCTACTGCTGAGTGAAAGCCTGTCCTCTACTACACCATTCGTTCTGGTCCTGTGCTAGTCTATTCCATCTTTTACCGGACACCTTCACAATGTTATCGCGTTGTTTACCTAAAGGTTAATCTTAGGATCTTCGTCCCTTTCTGGGTCACCATTTTGCCTAAATCCACCTGCTATCTTCTTATCGCATCAAGGCTCTTGCCTATCTAAAGTCGTAATCCATTGACCTGCAACTGCTACGGCCTTGATCGATCTTCGTCCACCTGCCATCTTCATACTTGATTAAGTGGCCTGGCCAACCTCCCTTTAATCTCGTGATCCATTAACCAATACCTACTTTGGTCTTCTTCCGTATTTCCAGATTTTGTATTCAGTCGACAACAAAGATGCCCAATTAGTGTAATCGATGGTATTGTACATCAATATATTTTTATGAAATGATGTATTGATGAAAACGCTGTCTGTCTGGTAGGCTGAGGATAAGTGGCTCACTGAAACGACTAACCAGTTCGATCGTTGCACGGAACAAATCTATGTATAACAGCTACTGATAAGTATGTATTTCGGTCTGGGTATTCGTGTTTGCGAAATTTGTCTTTGTAGAACCCACTACGCAGATATAATCTCTAGTTTGTGGCCTATATAAAACAAAAAAAATAATTTACTCATCACCAACAAAAAATTCACCTATAAATATATGAAAAATAAATTCACCTATAAATATATAAAATATAGTCAAACTTTAGTTAGCCCTTCGTGCGACCATCCTACAATGACATAATACATTTCGCGCTGGCTATTGTGCGAGGTGAGTACGGACTATTCATCGCGTTGCGGTCACCTCTCGCTTGTAATTCGCCTTTATAAAGCTACGGTCTCCTGAAGTTGTTGTTTTGTAGAATCGCTGCGAACTTTTTGTTCGTAAAGTGCGCTCTAGGTGGGTATTTCAAACTTTCAGCAGTATTTTTGTAATGTTATTTTGCTAAGAGAAAGCAATAGAGCTGTATTCTAGGTATGTCTACTTTTCTTTCTCATGGTAAAGATTACAACAAAACTAATAGTTTGTGGTAAGCCCCTGACATTGAGTTCATTTAGAAACAGAAATTACACGACCATTTACAACTTTCTATTTTAACATATAGTACGCCAAGGATTTTTTGGCTCGTGGATGACATTGAAAGTGGGGCGTTGGTGTGAAATTAGGGTTATCATTTAGTAATTTTTCTACTTCCAGGAAAATATTGGGTGGGTTTGCACGATTACTAATTAAAAAAGAACTTGGGTAATTTCATAGCAAACGGCAACTCTGTGACTGTAATAAAGTTAGTTCCGATCGTGTTCCGATGTTAGTTCCGATTTTGGCCGCGAGCAAAAATCCTTATGGGACTGTATAACGGTGTCGTGTGTAGTTGTATTTCCATTAACTTTCTCAGACTGTCAGTCCAATTGTTCGCGTAACCTTCATCTTACATTCTGTTCATTCGTCCATTCGGATGGTCGCTGGTAAAACGTAAAGTTGTAATTATAGTCACATACTGATCATCAGCTTTATCCCCGAAGAGATGATTAGAGACATTTCAAATAGAAAATTCACGCGCAATTGCTCACCTTAAGTAGAAAACTAAGGGGTGTGCCCAAAATCTGGAAGAGGTGATAGTATCTATCAGTACGATCAAACACTTTGACGCAATCATCAGAAATAAAAAATTATAATGTTGCTTCGTACAAAATGTTGAATCTAAATGTCCTGGTCTTTTTAATTTCGTAGATGCCACCATAAAGAAACACACCAACAGTAAACCGTAGACAATTTAGTACTAGCTGTCTACTGTTCACATATTTTTACTGTGGTAAAAGCTGTCATCACCATCTTCACCCGGATTAGTCCTCTGTTGGACGAAGACCACCGGTTTTGTCCTATACGCATTCCGTTGCTTGTATTATTAGGTAAGTAATATTACCTATTTCAGGCTTTGCGATCCTGTTTCTTAATATTCATACAAACAATTACTTATACCTAGGGTGGTATAAGTAATAGTTTGTATGTAGTTACGTAAGTAGATAAAGTTTACACGTTTAATATGAATTATTCTGTCAGGTCTTAGGGAATCATAGCTTAACCCGACGCTCACCAGATGCGGCGGAATAAGGAAACGGATTGAGGCGTTGCATCGTGATTTATTGACATAAGCGGTTTTGCGCTTGTTTCCTGTAATTTTTCTGACTGTCACAATCACGTTTTTCCTTGCGGAAATGTAATTATAAAAGTAAATAAGTATATAAGAGATATCGGCAGCCACACTTTGTTTAGTGATTATCACTGCGTTGGTCAAATGGAACAGTGACGTAACTAAAAAGCAAGAATAAGCTAAATCGAACTTTTTAGTTCCAAAATTAGAGTTGTATTTCCATTCCCTAAAATTTCGGGTTGGGTCAAGACAAAGGCTTGTAAATAAATATGCGTTCCACCAAGTACAGGGCCACTGCAACTAAGTAGATCACATTGAATGAATCTCTTTGTTTATGAGTACCTAAACTGTTTTCGAAAGGAGTATGAAATTATTTTTATGGATTATCTATAGGTATCGACTATTTGTACTCTGGACTCTCTGCATACCCCACAGGGGATTTGGCGGGATGTTATAGATTTATAGGTATATCATACAAAATATTGACCGTTTTTTCACTTAAACTTCCCCTTTGAAGCTCCTTGATACACAGATACATATCGCTGGTCTTTTGGCAGATGATGTGAATGGCGACCATGAGATCTGGAGTTTATATTTTCGGTCCGAACCTGTTTTTGGAGTTTATATCGTTTTTTTTAAATTAGCAGTACGGTGTCTATATATCTGGTTTTATAACTATGGCTCGCCCCTATTACGTTGAGACCTAGCATCGTCAGTGAGCGATATAAGGGTGTGCTGGTACACCTCTGCCACTCCTCTCCTGTCAGCCGCTACCGCCATCCGCGGCATGTTCTCACCGACCCTCCCAATGCCCTTACATCAATTCTTTCGGATACAGATGCCAGACACAGGATCAGTCACCGACCTCACCAGCGAGGTCAAAGAATCCCTTGCCCGTCGGCCCATGCAGACCACCACGGCGAGACTAGTATACGCTAGCCCTTGAGCTAGTTGCTCCCTTGTTCTTCTGATCGAGCGTAGTGGTTGCAGACTCGCCGTCAAGTCCGGTGAAGCTGTAAAGGCCCCGAGACCAACAGAGTAGATCATTTACACCCACACACAGACATACTGCCGCTGCCGTGGAATGAGGATGTTAGGATACATATGTAAAGGTTTCGGGTGTCTTCGGCAAACCCATCACAGACACGATCATGATAAGTTTTTTAAAGTAGAGCACTAATGTAATTTATTTCAGTGTACTAAATTTACAGTCTTGTCCCGCCATATTGGAACCAAAAATATCTTGGCGAAATGTGGATGTTTTATGTAGACATGCAACTACTTCTATCTATCTATCTATATTCCATCTATCTATCTATCTATCTATCTATCTATCTATATTCCATCTATCTATCTATCTATCTATATGGCCGTGTGGTTCCCGGCTTAGAATTGGACCAACCTATCTTATCCCATCGGGTGTCGTACAAGGGACGACAAGGGAATGGGCAGCAGCGTTCTCCTGGATACTTCCACAGCCATTGAACTGCGCTCGCCAATCCGCCTGCCAAGCGTGGCGAGTTTGGCAAATCCCCCCAATTATTATGGACGCAAAGGGGTGCTAAAAATCTCAGGCAGAGATTCGGCTACCATCAACAACGATGAAATTGGCCCTGGTGACATACAACGCACGCACATTGAGTACAGATGAAAAGCTAGTTGAGCTGAAAGAAGAGATAGACAAGTTGCACTGGAGTATTTTTGGTTTATCGGAGGTCCGAAAAGAGGGCGAGGACACGATAACCTTAAAATCCGGCAACTTGTTTTTCTACCGGGAGGGCAAACATTAGTCCCAAGGTGGTGTTGGATTTATGGTCCACAAGTCTCTCATAAACAACGTTGTGTCCATCACTAGTGTGTCGATCAGGGTAACGTACCTGATACTCAGAATATCCAAAAGATATTCGCTGAAGGTCATACAGGTACAGGTACCGACCTCGGCATACTCAGATGATGAGGTCGAAGTTATGTATGAGGAGATTAGTAGAGCCATACATACTTCCAAAGCACATTTTACAGTGGTTATGGGTGACTTTAATGCGCGACTGGGCAAACGGGGCGATGATGAGTTGAGAGTGGGGCAATTTGGATATGGGCAACGCAACCCCAGGGGTCAGAGGCTGGCCGAATTTCCAGGGAAAGAGGGACTCTTTATGATGAACAGAAGCGGCCTCATAGGAAATGGACCTTATCATGACTTTATCATGAGCACCAAGCGACAAATATTTAATGATGTCTCCATGATTCACAGGGTAAAAACCAGCTGTGATCACCGAAAGGTCAGAGGCACATTAAATATTAATGTCAAAATGAAAAGATCGCGTCTGATGAAGTCTACGCTCCGACCTTCTTATGTACATATCCAAAACCCCGAGAACTTTCAACTCGAATTGTCAAACCGCTTCCAATCGCTAGACAGCAGTGTACCAGTGGACGAAATTAACAACAGGCTGGTGGAGTCTGTCCATACGATCGGGTCCAAGTATTTTAAGCCCCACCGTAAAAATAGGCCTTAAAAACTATCTGACTATACCCGGAACCTCATGGCTGAGCGACGTTCCGTGACGCTCCAAACCTCAATGAACAGATATGGAAGTCCTTGCGACACGATTTACGTTCCTTCAAAACAAGTCGTATTGAGGAGATCATAGAGCAGAACAAGGGCTCCAAAGTTTTCGCACGAGACGCGTCTGTTGGCCAAAGCCGATTGACAAAGCTGAAGACGGAGGACGGAAACGTAACGTCGAATAGGTCAGAGGTGCTCAGGGACATAGAGAGGTTCTATGAGCAGTTATATACCTCAGTAGCTGAACCTGTTGTTGACTTGGTAAACTACCTAAGAGCCAAGCTAACCCAACACTACACTGAAGATATCCCGGTCATCAGCCTGTACAAGATTAGGATGGCTCGCAAACCACTCAAAAACAACAAAACGCCGGGTGAATTACCGCAGAGCTTCTGAAAGCGGGCGGATCGCCGTTACTTAAAGTCCTTCAGAGGCTGTTTAATTCCGTCTTGCTCAAAGGGAAATCGCCGGAAGCATGGAACAGGGGTGTGGTGGTACTGTTTTTCAAGAAAGGTGATAACACCTTACTAAAGAACTATAGGCCCATCACACTGCTGAGTCATGTTTATAAGTTGTTTTCGAGAGTCATCACGAATCGTCTCGAATGCAGACGTGATGACTTCCAGCCTCCTCAACAAGCCGGTTTCCGGAAAGGCTTAGCCTTTCCGGAAACCGGCTTGTTGAGGTACCATAGACCACATACATACGCTGCGGCATATTATACAGAAGACCGAGAAGTATAATCGCCCACTATGCTTGGCGTTTGTGGACTATGAGAACGCCTTCGATTCGATCGAGACTTGGCCGGTTCTTAAATCTCTCCAGCGATGCCGCATTGACTATCGGTACATCGAAGTGTTGAAGTGCTTGTATGATAACGCCACCAAGTCAGTTCGAGGACAGGGGCAGTGCACGAAGGTGATCCCCGTAAAAAGAGGAGTAAGACAGGGAGATGTCATTTATCTGAAATTGTTTACGGCCACCTTAAAGGACGCCGTCAAGGTCCTGGAATGGCAAGGACTTGGCATTAACATCAATACCGAAAACATCACTCACCTCCGATTTGCCGACAACATTGTGGTCATGGCGGAATCGCTGAAAGATCTAGGACGAATGCTCGGTGACCTCAACAGAGTATTCCAACAAGAGGGTCTTAAAATGAACATGGTCAAAACGAAAATAATGTTTAATGTCCATGCCGTACCCACTGTACTCACCGTTGGGAACTCTACTCTTGATGTTGTCGACAAATACATTCACCTGGGACAGGCTGTACGGTTAGGTAGGTCCAACTTTGAGAGAGAGGTCAATCGACGAATCCAACTCTGGCTGGGCAGCGTTCGGGAAACTGCGTAACATCTTCTCATCCAAAATTCCTCAGTGCCTTAAGGCTAAAGTTTTTAGTCAATGTGTGTTGCCAGTGATGACATACGGATCAGAGACGTGGTCTCTTACAATAGGTCTCATAAAAAAACCTCAAAGTATCTTATCGAGCTATGAAAAGATGTATGCTCGGCGTATCTCTACGCGATCGAATCAGGAATGAGGAGATTCGTAGAAGAACCAAGGTCACCGACATAGCCGTTAAGATTAGCAAGCTGAAGTGGCAATGGGCGGGCCACATAGCGCGTAGATCGGACGGGCGTTGGGGCAGAAAGATTCTAGAGTGGAGACCACGTATTGGCAAGCGCAGCGTAGGACGGCCGCTTGCCCGATGGACCGACGATCTTGTGAAAATCGCAGGAAGCCGTTGGATGCAGGTGGCATCGGACCGGTTACGCTGAAAAGCGATTGGAGGAGGCCTATGTTCAGCAGTGGACAAGTATAAACTGAGATGATGATGATGATCTATATCATCACGCCAGGGTAGGCAAAGAGTACAGAGTTCCAATAGGTTCTTTCCTTACATACCTTACTGGCTTCCTCCACTCTCATAGTGAAACCACTTCTTTAGGTAAAACGGGCGTGTCAGGTATGAGGGACAAAAACAATATAGTGGAATATGGGTGTACTAGTATACCTTGCATATTTCTTTGAGAATACACATGTATAAAATATACTTTCTACCACTTCCCATTTTGTACAGATAATTTATCGAAGTGTTTAAAAGCCATTTAAGGTTATCGTCAGATTGACTGGATGTCGTAAAACGTCTCCCTACTTTCCCCAATAAACAAGCTTTAAACAAATTTTATTGTTTGATTTCCCCTTCTGCTGTCTGATTTAACAACACTTTGTTTAGGCGTTATTGTTTGTATTGAAAATGTATTGTGTACTTATAGCCTTATTTTATTACTGGCATCAGTAAAGGTGTTGATTTTTCAGTATTATGAGGTTCTAGTCGAGTTCGAGAAAGGGTTGTGGTTGGTTCTAGGTGTATAAGTTATGTACGGTAATGATTCATCTTCAACTTCAAAGCAGTCAATTCGGTATGTTGGATGATTCAAGAATCAACTTTTTTCGAAGATTAGAAAACTGTGTTGGGTACAGAACTCCTCTAATGGCCAATTTTAGTGTTGCAATCAAGTTTGCGGTGTTTGACAATAAAAGAATTAAAAAACGCAGCTAATATGGCTTGAGAGACAAGAGTGACTGTGAATGTTTTGAGGTGTCAAATTGACCATATTTGTTTCTAAAGTGTTACTTCAAACTACAAAATAGAAACTTTTAACCTAAAAGCTGTTTTACTATCAACGAAATGCCGAACTTAATGTTTTTATACCTGCTTCCAGTACTACAACCTTACTTTTAACCTCAAGACAATAGATTTCTAGCCCTAAATTATTCCGAATACAAAATTACCCATAACCCTGAGCCGCTATAGTGATGGTAATGAACACAACGCACCAGCTCCATACCACGTACCTAATTGTTCCTTGGACTGACGCAAATCTAGGGGCAAGGGCCAAACGAGATCTATAACTCATCCTAGAACACAAATATTACAATAATATATACCACAGCGTAAAGTATCCTTAAACGAAGTACCCTAAAAACAACCAGTGGGTTAAAGGGACTATATAGGGATTATTTAGCATGTGGTTAGCTGTGCCGTCTGGGTTCACGTATACTAACACACGTCCCAAAGACTCGATAGGTCACCGATGTGAAGGTCAGAGGTCAAACGGGACTGAGGTCAATGTTATGTTACATTGTCATGTAGATTTGTGACAACGGTATGACAAGTATATTGTCAATGTAAACGTGTGCTGTGTTGTTCATCTGTTTATGAAAATTGAAGAGTTTGAAAGATAATGTTTATTGTTCTGTGACTATGATATAGATTTGTTGATTTTAATGTACTTTTTTTCAATTTAGTGCCAGAAGGTCTAATCAGACTAATTTATTCTCTTTACAAGTGTATAAAAATAACATTTCCTACTTCAACCCACTTACGAGAATGGCTCGTCAATATAATGATTTGTCTAAATATAACATAGTTACCGACATTTTTCATCCTAGTTTAAGTATTTTTCTAAAACAATTGAAAAATACTCTTCAAGTCAGCCCAGATCCTGTTAATACAAAGAACCTCAAATATTAGAATTATCAATTTTTTTATGTTGACTTCATAAGTTATGTTCTTAAAGTTACTTACACTACCAATTATTTGTCCTTATTGTAATCTTTACTTCTTTTTTTACTACACACCTTATACAGTTATAAGGTGCGTCTTTTTTAGATTGTTGTTATGATTTTGCTGTTTGCACATCAATTTACGTTATAATCTAGATCTAATAAATAATATTTTAAGTTGTATATTTTTGATTATAATGTGTACTGTGCAATTAAATAAATAAAAAAAAATTACAAATAAAACTTAAATTTATAACAGTAATAATAATATTAGCCCTGTTAAGAAACTGCCCCACTGCTGGGCACGGGCCTCCTTTCAAACTGAGAGGGTTTAGGCCATAGTCCACCACGCTGGCCTAGTGCGGGTTGGCGAACTTCACATACCTTCGAGAAACTCTTAGACATGCAGGTTTTCTCACGATGTTTGCCTTCACCGTTAAAGCAAGTGACAATTATTTAAAATATATATATATATATATATATATATATATATATATATATATATATATATATATATATATATATATATATATATAACAGTGGAAGAGGAAAAATAGGAATAAGTTCTGGTAGCTAAAATGACTTTCTATTGTATAATTATTATCCTGTCTATTGCTTCGTCCAACGCAGTGGTTGTCTGGAAGAAATTGCTTTAAGCAATAAGACCTGTATCTACCGCCCTAAATTAATTGTATTTCTTTACTATAATTATGCAGGTGTACAATAAAGAGTACTCTATCCATCTATCTATCTAGTTACCGCTAATGAAAAACAGAAAAATACGGGAATGATATTTGCAATAAAAAGTTATGCAGTTAGACTAATACGCTATCAATTGGGTTTTTGAAATTTTTTTTTTGTGATAAATGGAAAGATCATATACAAGCTGTTACATAATAAACGCAAGACTTGAAAGTAGCTTGTTCTAAATCGATATCTGATTTGATTCCAACTATTTTTAATGTATCTTTCATTTTTTTTAAATTTGCAAAATAGCTTTTACTCCTTCAGTGCGCTATAAAAAACTAAATTTATTCTTGATTCATAGCAATAAGGAGATAACAATCCTAATCCGTATTTCTCAAAATGCACACGTACAAGTTTAATTGTTAATTGGGGTATAAAAGTGCTTAAAAAAGGGGTAAAACCTTTAAATTTGGAAATTTGGTATTCGTTTTGAATTTATGAAGCAATTCTCTAATTGGGGTGTCTGAGGTCTTGCGTTTATTATGTTACACCTTGTATAAGTTTTATAACAAAAATATTTTTGTCTTTCGTAATAATTCAAAAGTTATTTCAAAATAAAAATTAATTTTTGAATCCAGTACCGAAGACACGCCAAAAGCTCCCGAACAAACCCGAGCGCGTGTGACGTTATAATGTTTTTACTCATTGCAGTTGATATAGAAATAATAAGTACAGTGTTTTGATGTATTTAATTCCTTGTCATTGTTAAATATTCAAATTTATATTGAAAATGTCGAACCTCGAAAGTTATCGTTCTTGTTTTGTACCATTATGTACGAATACTACAAAAACAACTCCTGACAAAATGTTTTTAAATGTTCCCCAAGATGACAAACGTCGAAATAAATGGTTTCAAGCAGTGCACCGTGATAATTCCAAAACAAAATCCATTTTTTTTTGTCGTGAAGATCATTTCGATGTAAGTATTTCTCAACACCATTGATTATTATTATTATTTATCTAAGTATACAAATCAAATAATTATTATATACTTCTTATTATCACACATAGCTAATCGGAACCAACCACCAACTCGTTTTTTAGCAATATCTCTATTGTAGTACTGTAGAGTACAGAGTTCCAACAGGCTCTTTCCTTACATACTTCTCTGGCTTCCTCTACTCTCATAGTTCGTCTCATACACGATCGCCAGTTACGAAGACTCCTGACTTGTCCTTCAGATAAGACCCGGTCTATTTGGTCATGGTAAGATAGTCTAGGTCTTCCCCGGTACCTACATCCTTCCACTTTCGCATTGTATATCAGTTTTGTCATTCTTTCTTCGGACATTCTCTCTATATGCCCGAACCAACGGTGCATACCCTTTCTCATCTTTACACCGATACTCTCTTTCATACCGATTTGTTTTCTTACTACGCTGTTGCGAATGCGGTCGGTCATCTTGACTCTGCACATCTTCCGCAGAGCTCGCATTTCGACCGCATTTAACCTACTTGCATTCTCCTTCTTACATACCCAGCTCTCACTGCCATATAACAGCGTTGGGACAAGCATGCCGTTATGTATTGCCAGCTGCGCCTTTTGGCTTAAATGCCGGCTCCCAAGTAGCTTTCCCATCGCACCATTCACTCTGTTCCCTGCACTCACTCTTCTCTCTATGCCAGCGGTGTATTTTCCATCATAACTGAAGGCGTATCCAAGACATACGAACTCATACCCTTGCTCCACCACATTGTTACCAACCACAATATAATATCAATAATTTGGCATTATTCTTTTAACAATATTCAGTGGTGAAAATGCTAATTGACGTTAAACGACATAACTGTACAGGACGACGTCTGCATGATTTGTATAAATAGATTATGTAATAGATTAAGTTACTGTAGTACATTATGTAATAGTTTAAGTTAGAATAAGGTATTGTAATAGAATTGCAGCACACAAACACTAGTATACAGTTAGAAGAGTGCAACCCTGAAAGGGATAGGAATAATTAGAAGAGTGTAACCCTGAGAGGGATAGGAATAATTAGAAGAGTGTAACCCTGGAAAGGGACAGGAATAGTTGTATCATAATTGGTTTATTTGATTAATAAACTCGATGCAAAGCCCACTAGTTGTGACCCAACAAAATAGTATTTAGGAGCGCGAAACATCGCGCCACATCCGTTCGAGCGACTGGGCATTGAAGAATATAGGAAGAAACTCTGCGCGAAGAGGGTCACAACTGGTGGGTGGAGCACTGTTTCAAGATTATTCGGCTTTTATTTGAATTCTCCTTCACGACGCATACTAGCCGCAGCAGCAACTGGACGCACGACGTATTATTCGTCCTGTTCAATAACGTTTGCCGATATCCTTTTATAACAAGTCTAAGTGTTTTACGCAATCTTTGATATTATCGTCATTTTCCTGCAACGATATGTACATAAACAAAGTTAGGTATCTACTGGTACAGTCGTGTCGCAGTGAAACCATCGCGCTTATTGTCACGTTAACCAAGATGTGACGTGAAAGCTGATTGTCTGTCCATCATCGCGACGTGGTTCCAACAACTTAATGATACTACGTGCATTCATAGCATCGTCGAGTTGTGCCTAAGTTTTGCTGTAAAATTACAGACGGATATCTTAAGTACGGTTATATTTTTAATGGGACCTTAGGATATAGGCTCATTCTATATTGTGGGTATGGGACAGTCCGCTACAAAATTCCACTAGTTTAACTCCTATATGCCCGAATCCATAATGACCTCCATAGATGACACCGAGGTTTGAACCTAGGCATGTCCCAAAATGGAGTGTTGGTAAAGATCTCGGGTAAAAGTTGTATGCGTACAGAATCAAGCCAGTCGCTGTGGAATCATTCGGCTGATGATGACAATGATGAACCTATTAATAATTGGTGATCAAGCTTTAGATTATAACTACGAATGATCTAGGGGCCACGATGAAGTAAGGCAATCTTCTATTAACTAGTGACCCAGGAGTAATTTGGCTTAAAGGCACTGGGTCGGCGTAGTACGGCCTTTCTCACTGACCTCGATTTGTGAGATAAGACTCATGCTTTAACACCAAGACTGCATAGGCTGAATTGCTATTACATCTATTTTTTGCCAGATAGATTTAAATAGTTGATATCAATGGAATAATTAAATCCTTAATATATTAAATACATTCAGACTATTAACTACAAAAGAAAACAAAAGATAACAAAATCGCAATCTTAAACACAACAGAACGATTTGCCACAAGGATGTCTCCATTCGGAAGTGGCGTGCGCGGGCGCACGGCGGGCATGAGAACAGATCGTATCGGCGTCTCGCTTGCGCACACGTCGCTGCCGATCGCGCGGATAACGCGCGTCATGCGCCCGACCGGGATCACGTCGATTTTTACTAGGACTTAGAGGGGAAAGGATAACTGTAAATTACATTCAACAATTCTTGAGAGTCTGTGATTCATTGAGCAGAAGAATTTTATTTTTAAATTTGGGTTACTGGTTGGTCTTTCTCACAAAATCCTCTTCCTTCAACTTGGCTACCACAAGTATATGTAACCGTAACAGATATTGATTATACGTGCGCAAAAATACAAATACGCCTCCACCAATCCGCACTGGGTCCGCGTGGTGGAGTATGACCTAAACTCTCTCACCTCGGATTGTGAGCGAAGGCCTTTGCTCAGCAGTGGACAGTATAGGCTGATATTATTATTAGAATATTAAAAATACAAATCGGTATATTTCCCGTGTGGAGACCGAACCCGCAATTACTTGACGCTTACACTAGCTAAACCAGGGTTTCCCAACCTTTCTTTAGTTGCGCTCCCTCCCCGGATAATAAATAATATTTTCATGCCACCTTTAATTTTTTCACAAACACAAAAAAACACATTATTTTAGCAATTATAAATATTTAAAAATCTATTTATTTTAATTCTAAGTTATACAAAATAAACTTCAAACAAATTTATAACGTTTTTTATCGAAATCATTTATGTAATTGAAATACTTCTGGAACTTCTTCTGAACGACGATGTTGCATTTTGAAACTGACAAACGATGTGATATTGTAATGTTTAATTTACGAGTATTTTTTTTTTATTTTCCGCCCCCTTCACATCTCTCTATGCTCCCCAAGGGGGCGTGCCCCCCTGGTTGGGAACTACTGAGCTAGACGAATGATAGCTTTGGCTACTCGGCTCACAGGATTATGCATTGCGATTGTGGGTTCAATCTCCGCACAAGAACTACATATGTGTATTTCGACGGACGGCTTGGTCCAGCTTAAGTGCTTAAGCCGCTTCGCCCACTAGATCAAGTACTCGCGAGTTCGGTCCCGGCACAGAACAAATCTTTGTGTGACCCACAAATATTTGTTTCGGTCTGGGTATTTGTGTATGTGTGCTTATAAACGCACCAGCAACACAAGAATAAATCTTATTGTGGGGCTACGTTGAAAAAATAAATAAAACAAAAACCAATTGTGTTTGCGCATTTGTGAAGAACTTCCGGGTTTGAGAAAGTTAATATATTTTTTATGGAAATTTGTAACACAATACCACTTAATTTATCGATGAGAACCTTAATTTTTTGTTAGTATCTATCTGTCTATCTATCTATATCATCACGCCAGCTCCCTCGCGGGGTAGGCAGTTTGTAAGTAGTTAGTAAAAATCATTATTTTACCTAATCAGTGAAATTTTTTTATGGTTTCATGTCAGTACCACAGTATATCTGTGTCAATACGGTCAAAAGATATAAGACGTTATAAGTACTTGAGTTAAATAGGAACATAAAAATAGCGTTTTATCTATTAAAAAGTTACACTAAAAACGGGGTCGAATGATCTTCGTAAAAACCAGTTGCAAAGAATAACGAGTGTTTAAATGGTATCGTTTTCACACACCGTGGTCGCGTAAGTACTCGGTGTATATCGCACGCACGCATGCATGCATAATGTCAAATAATGTCATCAGATACGTTATTTGAAGATTCGCGTAGATTTCGGTAAGTTGAAACGTAACTGAGGTAGATCAGCGGCCACGACGTCCTGGGTTCAAATTCCAGGTCAGATAAATGTAATTTTATACAAGGTGTATAGTAAATTAAACTTTCTTCACAAATTCCATATAAAGACCAAGTCTAACGTTTTTTACCCTTTTTTAAACACTTTCATACCCCAATTAACAATGAAACTTGTACGAGGATGTGTGCGTATTGCGAAATGTGTTTTAGAAATGAATTTGAAATCTTCGTATTGCTTTGAAGTAGATTTACTTTGTTATAACGCAAGATCGAGTAACAGCATTTTTCAAATTTTAAAAAGAAAATGGAAGTTACATTAAAAAATGTTGGAAGCAATTAAGTTCCGATTTAGAAAAAGTACTTTCAGGTTTTGCGTATATTATGAGTATATCACACCTTGTATTGTAAAATTTACACTATCATAGCGGAGTCTAGGATTGTGCAGGGTATAATGGCCATAGGCTCACCCCCATTATATTGGGGCTTAGCATAAATGGCGAAAAGTAGGTGTACATAGGTACACCTCTGCCATCTCCGCTTGGGGAACATAGGCGTGACAGTGTTCGTTAGTTAGTTTTTGATTCAAAAACTACATTAGTCCAACCTAGGATTTGAATCGAGGATCTCGTGATCGCAGAGCGCATCGTTCGCAACTAGACCAACGAGGCAGTCACAAAAAGAAAATCTATTTATATCATCACGCGAGATACCCTACGGACTAGGCAGAGAGTACAGATATCTAACGGTTCTTTCATTACAGACCTCTCTGGTTGGCAAAAAGAATGACAAAACAGATAAGCAATGCGAAAGTGGAAGAACGTAGCTCCCGGGGAAGACCTAGACTAACTTATCATGACCAAAAGAAAATCTATTCCTAAAAATTCCCAGGCCGAAAACCGACATCGCTAAGTATCTCGAAGCGAAGCCACAGATGACCATCGTCGTGCCATCGGTGACCCCGCGACGGTCATTTATCCACACGGCCATGGGAACCGGCTGATAACGCATCGCACGTATGCGCAGACGCACGGGTCGCTCCGACGGTTTGCTGGCAATTAGGTTCATTTACCACCTTCGAAAGAGCTTGTAGAAAATTTAGGAGATTGAACTTTTCGCCTTTAAAGTATGATATCGACGGTGAAGCGAGAAGATCGCCTAAGTGCATGAAGATTTTAGAGCGAAAATCAGTTTTATTTTATCTATCTATCTATATCATCACGCCAGATCCCTTACGGGGTAGGCAGAGAGTCCCAACAGGCTCTTTCCTTACATACCTCTCTAGCTTCCTCTACTCTCATAGTTCGTCTCATACACGCTCGCCGGTTACGGAGACTCCTGACTTGTCCTTCAGATAAGACCCGGTCTATTTGGTCATGGTAAGATAGTCTAGGTCTTCCCTGGTACCTACATCATTCCACTTTCGCATTGTATATCAGTTTTGTCATTCTTTCTTCGGACATTCTTTCTATATGCCCGAACCAACGGAGCATACCCTTTCTCATCTTTACACCGATACTCTCTTTCATACCTATTTGCTTTCTTACTACGCTGTTGCGAATACGGTCGGTCAGCTTCACTCCGCACATCTTACGCAGAGCTCGCATTTCCACCGCATTTATCCTACTTTCATCAGTTTTATTGTAGGTGCATAAAGATATAAAATGGTTGTTACACAAATGTCGGTTAGGAAGTCTTCATACTTTACTTTTAACTTAATATTAGATTTGTTTGCTACCCACACATTAACGCTTTTCGTAGAGTTTTGGAATTTTGATATTATCTAGAAAATCTGTCAAAATATACTACTGACGGTCAGTAAATAGCAAATATATCGTTGAACTGAATTTTGAAACTCGGCAATAGTTATATAGTGGAATTGACGGACGATTTAGCGCAGTGGTTAAGAGTCTAATAGTCGCGGGTTTGATTCCCGCACGGGACAAATCTTCATGTGACCCACAATTATTTGTTTCAGTCTGGGTAATTGTGTGTGTGAATTTTCATGTTTGTACACGCACCCACGACACAGGAATACATCCTAGTGCGGGGCTACGGTTTTCTAAACAAAAAAAAGAGGAAAAAAACAATCTAGAAAATCTGTCACAATAACCTACTGACGGTCAGCCAATATATCCTTGAGCTGAATATTGAAACCTGCCACTAGTTATATATACATGTTACCATTCGGTCGCTTTGTCGTTTCTATTTTTACGCGTTTCTGCAAAATAGGGGTTAACCTTAATATATTCATCCCACTGCTGGGTCTGTCTCATGATTCTTACAATCCTCGGCCATTTCAATTCACATTCTTAGTTGTTCTTAGTCAGTACACGCAGAAGAAGAAGTATATTAACTTACAGTTACCCACGTTCACGTCCCGACGGCGTCGCGTGGCCCTCCTGCCACATCGGATATCTGCCCAAGCCTTTACTCAATATTTACCCTCTGTTGCTCTCAGGGTTCTGAAAATTATTCCACGTACATAATTATGTACACTGTATTATTAATAGGCGCTCGTAGCGCTGTGCGACCGCGGTGTTCTTACCGATTACCAAGGTTAAGCAGCGTTCGACTCGGTTGGCCCGAGATGGGTGACCGTTTGTGGCATTTTCAAATTCGAGCGTCTCCGTGCTTCGGAAGGCACGTTAAGCCGTTGGTCCCGGCTACCACTTAATGTGGTAGTCGTTAAGCCGAGTTGGAAGCCTTAAAGGCGGCTTGATAAGTTCCAACAGCAGGTGGCCACAAACCTGCCTCCATCAATCCGCACTGGGTCCGCGTGGTGGAGTATGACCTAATCTCTCTCACCTCGATTAGTGAGAGAAGGCCTTTGTCCAGCAGTGGGCAGTACAGGCTGATATTATATATTATATATTATTAATAACTACAGTTAAACTATCGACGAACGTTTCAAAAACCGATATATTGAACACTATATAACAATAAAACATTTCTATAACTGATATCGTTATTTTATGGCCTGCAGGTAAATTCAGGTAGTTTAGTGCTTACTAGTAATGTATTCGTATCTCGCTACTTAACATGCACTTAACCGTTTTCAGATAACGGCGGTCTGACAGACCGTGGAGAAATAGAAAGAAATATTACTTGAGTGTATTATAACTTAGTTTACTGTCTAACTATCGCATGAGGGATACGATGCGATGATACGTACATGTTATATATACTCGTAGTAAGTTCGGGGATATATCACGATATGTTTGGGAAAAATATTGGATCACGCAGTGATAGCCTATGGTTAGACCGTTGGACTGCAAAATCAGAGGTCTCGGGTTCAAACCCAGGCACGCACCTCTGTATTTTCGAAAGCATGTGCGTATTAAAAATTAATTATCACTTGCTTTAACGGTGAAGGACAAAATCGTGAGGAAACCTGCATGCCTAAGAGTTTCTCGAAGGTGTGTTAAGTTCATCATCTCAGCCTATACTTGTACACTGCTGAACATAGGCCTCCCCAATCGCTTTCCAGCGTAACCGGTCCGATGCCACCTGCATCCAACGACTTCCTGCGATTTTCACAAGATCGTCGGTCCATCTGGCAGGCGGTCGTCCCACGCTGCGCTTGCCAATACGTGGTCTCCACTCTAGAATCTTTCTGCCCGTCCGATCTACGCGCTATGTGGCCCGCCCATTGCCACTTCAGCTTGCTAATCTTAACGGCTATGTCGGTGACCTTGGTTCTTCTACGAATCTCCTCATTCCTGATTCGATCGCGTAGAGAAACGCCGAGCATAGCTCTCTACATAGCTCGCTGAGAAACTCTGAGCTTTTTTATGAGACCTATTGTAAGAGACCACGTCTCTGATCCATATATCATCACTGGTAACACACATTGACTAAAAACTTTAGTCTTTAGGCACTGAGGTATTTTGGATGAGAAGATGTTGCGCAGTTTCCCGAACGTTGCCCAGCCGAGTTGGATTCGTCGATTGACCTCTCTCTCAAAGTTGGACCTACCTAACCGGACTACCTGTCCCAGGTAAATGTATTCGTCGACAACTTCAAGAGTAGAGTTCCCAACGGTGAGTGCGGTGGGTACGACATGGACGTTAGACATTATTTTCGTTTTGTCCATGTTCATTTTAAGACCCACTTGTTGAGATACTCTGTTGAGGTCACCGAGCATACGTCCTAGATCTTCTAGCGACTCCGCCACGACCACAATGTCGTCGGCAAATCGAAGGTGAGTGATGTATTCGCCATTGATGTTGATGCCAAGTCCTTGCCATTCCAAGAGCTTGAAGGCGTCCTCTAAGGTGGCCGTAAACAGTTTCGGAGAAATGACGTCTCCCTGCCTTACTCCTCTTTTTATGGGGATCGCCTTCGTGCGACATGGTGGCGTTATTATACAAGCACTTCAACACTTCAATGTACCGATAGTCAATGCGGCATCGCTGGAGAGATCTAAGAACCACCCAAGTCTCGATCGAATCGAAGGCTTTCTCATAGTCCACAAACGCCAAGCATAGTAGCCGATTATACTCCTCGGTCTTCTGTATAATCTGCCGCAGCGTATGTATGTGATCTATGGTACTAAAGCCTTTCCGGAAACCGGCTTGTTCGGGAGGCTGGAAGTCATCAAGCCTGCGTTCGAGACGATTCGCGATGACTCTCGAAAACAACTTATAAACATGGCTCAGCAGTGTGATGGGCCTATAATTCTTCAGTAAAGTGTTATCACCTTTCTTGAAAAACAGTACCACCATACCCCTGTTCCATGCTTTCGGCGTTTTCTCTTCGAGCAAGACGGAATTAAACAGCCTCTGAAGGACTTTAAGTACCGGCGTTCCGCCCGCTTTCAGAAGCTCTGCGGTAATTCCGTCTTCGCCTGGCGCTTTGTTATTTTTGAGTTGTTTGAGAGCCATCCTAATCTCGTACAGGCTGATGTCCGGGATATCTTCAGTGTAGTGTCGGGTTAGCTTGGCTCTTGGGTCTTTTACCAAGTCAACAACAGGTTCAGCTACTGAGGTGTACAACTGCCCATAGAACCTCTCTATCTCCCTGAGCACCTCTGACCTATTCGACGTTACCTTTCCGTCCTCCGTCTTCAGTTTCGTCAACTGGATTTGCCCAATAGACGCGTCTCTTGCGAACACTTTAGAACCCTTGTTCTGTGCTATGGTCTCCTCAATACGCCTTGTATTGAAGGACCGTAAATCGTGTCGCAAGGACTTCAGTATCTGTCCATTGAGCTGCCTATAGGACTTAGCATCATCGGAGGTTTGGAGCGTCATGGAACGTCGCTCAGCCATGAGGTTTCGGGTGTAGTTGGATAGTTTTTGAGGTATATTTTTACGGTGGGGCTTAAAATACTTGGACCCGACTGTATGGACAGTCTCTACCAACCTGTTGTTGATTTCGTCCACTGATGCGCTGCTGTCTAGCAATTCGAAGCGGTTTGCCAATTCGAGTTGAAAGTTCTCGGGGTTTTGGATATGTGCATAAGAAGGTCGGAGCGTAGACTTCATCAGACGCGATCTTTCCATTTTGACATTAATATTTAATGTGCCTCTGACCATTCGGTGATCACTGCCGGTTTTTACCCTGTGAATCACAGAGACATCATTCAATATTTGTCGCTTGGTGCTCATGATGAAGTCTATCTCATTTTTTGTGAAACCATCAGGGCTCATCCAGGTCCATTTCCTATGAGGCGGCTTCCGGAAGAAAGAGTTCATCATAAAGAGTCCCTCTTTCTCCAGAAATTCGGCCAGCCTCTGACCCCTGGGGTTGCGCTGCCCATATCCAAATTGCCCCACTCTCAACTCATCATCGCCCCGTTTGCCCAGCCGCGCATTGAAGTCACCCATAACCACTGTAAAGTGTGCTTTGGAAGTATGTATGGCTCTACTAATGTCCTCATACATTACTTCGACGTCATCATCTGAGTATGCCGAGGTCGGAACGTAGACCTGTATGACCTTCAGCGAATATCTTTTGGATATTCTGAGTATCAGGTACGCTACCCTGCTCGACACACTAGTGATGGACACAACGTTGTCAATGAGTGACTTGTGGACGATACTGTTCGCCCTTCCGGTAGTAAAACAATTTGCCGGATTTTAAGGTTATCGTGTCCTCGCCCTTTCTTCGGACCTCCGATAAGCCAATAATATTCCACCGCAACTTGTTTATCTCTTCTTCCAGCTCAACAAGCTTCTCATCTGTCTTTAACGTGCGTGCGTTGTATGTCACCAGGGCCAATTTTCGTTGTTGGTGGTAGCCGAATCTCTGCCGGAGATTCTTAGCACCCCTTGTCCTGTCGTTACCATAGCTGCTACCGTGGCCAGGATGAACAGGACCGCCGGGGACTAGGGGCCTGGTTTTATTCTTTTCTTCCATTTTAATAAATTGGGGGGGGGGGGGGGGGGGGTTTGCCATACTCGCCACGCTTGGCAGGCGGGTTGGCGAGCGCAGTTTTTGATGGTAGAAGTGTTAAGGGAACGCTGCTGCCCATTCCCTAGTTTTCCCTTAGTCGCCTTGTACGACACCCGATGGGATGAGATGGGTTGGTCCTATTCTAAGCCGGGAACCACGCGGTGTTAAGTTCGCCAACCCGCAATAGGCCAGCGTGGTAGACTATGGCCTAAACCCTCTCAGTTTTTAAAGGAGGCCCGTGTCCGCCGGTAGGACAGTTTCTTAACAGAGCTAATATTATTATTATTATTTATATAGGAAAAATATTAGGATAAAATATACCTAATATTGATGTCAACACCGTCATCATCGGAATACCTAGCAGTGGTCACGGACGACGAGTTCCATTTCCATTTCGGGCCATGAAGTACGCGGGTACTGAAATGTAAATGGATTGGCGGCTGGCGATTAGGATCAGGTACTAGGTTTGAATCATAGGTAGAACAAAGTGTTATTAGAGTTTTTTTCTATTGAAAAATTCAGTAGTGTGCAATTGTTCCCTGTGTAACGACAATCAGCTTGCTTCTTATTACCCTGGGATCTAACATAGTCTGCAGAATACAGTTATATACAGGACATCTCTACTACCTCGACTTGGCGAATATAGGAGTCGAGAACAGAGAGGGCAGTAGAAAACAAGTGTCGCAATTAATACAAAAAATCGTTACAAATAAAAATCAGGCGTGTGTTCGTAGGTCTTCTCCTGTTAAACGGCTTGACCAATTGCGAATATTTTTTTGGACTTATGGGGTCACCTAGATTGTTGTTCGGTAGATGGCGCTGTTGTCGGCCAGGTTCACTAAGCAAATATAAAAAGAACACCGTGCGAAGCCGCGGGAATCTGTTAGTATTTCTATAAATTTCGTCCAGGTTATTGACGTCCTACAACGCAGGGTTAACTAGTCAATGGCTATCAAATTGTACTGCAAAACGATAAATAAAACGATTAAATCTTTAATAATGTACATTTAGTGCTGCCTACATACAACAATGAGTCACTATTACAAAATTTGCAAATCAACCCAAAATAATGTATATCCAACAAAACTGTACAATAGTTCAAATTTAGCAAAATTATTTTTGCTGATAAATGAATCGATGCTATAAAATTATAGGCTTTATAATTAACACGATAGAGGTTAGTGGGTTAGATCAAAAGGCATAATGGAAAGCTAGTGTTGTGATTGAACAGAACAATACAAGCGTGGGTGGGGTTCCGTAATATTATAAAAATGTCAGATGTTAATGCAATGGTTTATATTTTTTATTAAAAATAAACAATTCAAATGCAACATTGGGAGTATTCTAACCTTTTAATTTCAATGTTATTGCGTCAGGTACAAAATGCTGTATATTTTTTGGTGTTTCAAGCCGATCGGTTTGACATTGATTGAAAGCCTCGGTATTTAGTTTGATAAAGTTTCTTACTATGCAATTATAAAGACAATAAAATTTATTTTTTAGTAAGATATAACTATCGAAGGTTTATTTTCTCGTCCCTTGTCCCTTGAGGAATAGATAAAATATCTTACTATTTTATATAATCTTAGTGGACGCTATTAGTGCTAAGTGTTTTTTACTATATCTTTTGATGCAAATATTGTATAATAGGAGCAAACCAAACGCCTCTTAATCACTTATTAACTTTCTCATCTTTCAAAACTCAAAGGTTCGCTGGAATTAAACTTGTGTTATAAATTAAACTCGCTTAAAATTAAAAAAACACACTTTACAGTGGTTATGGGTGACTTCAATGCGCGGCTGGGCAAACGGGGCGATGATGAGTTGAGAGTGGGGCAATTTGGATATGGGCAGCGCAACCCCAGGGGTCAGAGGCTGGCTGAATTCCTGGAGAAGGAGGGACTCTTTATGATGAACTCTTTCTTCCAGAAGCCGCCTCATAGGAAATGGACCTGGATGAGCCCTGATGGTTCCACCAAAAACGAAATAGACTTCATAATGAGCACCAAGCGACAAATATTTAATGATGTCTCCGTGATCCACAGGGTCAAAACCGGCAGTGATCACCGAATGGTCAGAGGCACATTAAATATTAATGTCAAAATGGAAAGATCGCGTCTGATGAAGTCTACGCTCCGACCTTGTAATGCACATATCCAAAACCCCGAGAACTTTCAACTCGAATTGGCAAACCGCTTCGAATTGCTAGACAGCAGCGCATCAGTGGACGAAATCAACAACAGGCTGGTAGAGACTGTCCATAAGGTCGGGTCCAAGTATTTTAAGCCCCACCGTAAAAATAGACCTCAAAAACTATCCAACTACACCCGAAACCTCATGGCTGAGCGAAGTTCCATGACGCTCCAAACCTCCGATGATGCTAAGTCCTATAGGCAGCTCAATGGACAGATATTGAAGTCCTTGCGACAAGACTTACGGTCCTTCAATACAAGGCGTATTGAGGAGACCATAGCACAGAACAAGGGATCTAAAGTGTTCGCAAGAGACGCGTCTATTGGGCAAAGCCAGTTGACGAAGCTGAAGATGGAGGACGGAAACATAACGTCGAATAGGTCGGAGGTGCTCAGGGAGATAGAGAGGTTCTATGGGCAGTTGTATACCTCAGTAGCTGAACCTGTTGTTGACTTGGTAAAAGACCCAAGAGCCAAGCTAACCCGACACTACACTGAAGATATCCCGGACATCAGCCTGTGCGAGATTAGGATGGCTCTCAAACAACTCAAAAATAACAAAGCGCCGGGCGAAGACGGAATTACCGTGGAGCTTCTGAAAGCGGGCGGAACGCCAGTACTTAAAGTCCTTCAGAGGCTGTTTAATTCCGTCTTGCTCGAAGAGAAAACGCCGGAAGCATGGAACAGGGGTGTGGTGGTACTGTTTTTCAAGAAAGGTGATAACACTTTACTGAAGAATTATAGGCCCATCACACTGCTGAGCCATGTTTATAAGTTGTTTTCGAGAGTCATTACGAATCGTCTCGAACGCAGGTTTGATGACTTCCAGCCTCCCGAACAAGCCGGTTTCCGGAAAGGCTTTAGTACCATAGACCACATACATACGCTGCGGCAGATTATACAGAAGACCGAGGAGTATAATCGGCCACTATGCTTGGCATTTGTGGACTATGAGAAAGCCTTCGATTCGATCGAGACTTGGGCGGTTCTTAGATCTCTCCAGCGATGCCGCATTGACTATCGGTACATCGAAGTGTTGAAGTGCTTGTATAATAACGCCACCATGTCAGTCCGAGTACAGGGGCAGTGCACGAAGGTGATCCCCATAAAAAGAGGAGTAAGACAGGGAGACGTCATTTCTCCGAAACTGTTTACGGCCACCTTAGAGGACGCCTTCAAGCTCTTGGAATGGCAAGGACTTGGCATCAACATCAATGGCGAATACATCACTCACCTTCGATTTGCCGACGACATTGTGGTCGTGGCAGAGTCGCTGGAAGATCTAGGACGAATGCTCGGTGACCTCAACAGAGTATCTCAACAAGTGGGTCTTAAAATGAACATGGACAAAACGAAAATAATGTGTAACGTCCATGTCGTACCCACCGCACTCACCGTTGGGAACTCTACTCTTGAAGTTGTCGACGAATACATTTACCTGGGACAGGTAGTCCGGTTAGGTAGGTCCAACTTTGAGAGAGAGGTCAATCGACGAATCCAACTCGGCTGGGCAGCGTTCGGGAAACTGCGCAACATCTTCTCATCCAAAATACCTCAGTGCCTTAAGACTAAAGTTTTTAGTCAGTGTGTGTTACCAGTGATGATATATGGATCAGAGACGTGGTCTCTTACTATAGGTCTCATAAAAAAGCTCAGAGTTGCTCAGCGAGCTATGGAGAGAGCTATGCTCGGCGTTTCTCTACGCGATCGAATCAGGAATGAGGAGATTCGTAGAAGAACCAAGGTCACCGACATAGCCGTTAAGATTAGCAAGCTGAAGTGGCAATGGGCGGGCCACATAGCGCGTAGATCGGACGGGCGTTGGGGCAGAAAGATTCTAGAGTGGAGACCACGTATTGGCAAGCGCAGCGTGGGACGACCGCCTGCCAGATGGACCGACGATCTTGTGAAAATCGCAGGAAGTCGTTGGATGCAGGTGGCATCGGACCGGTTACGCTGGAAAGCGATTGGGGAGGCCTATGTTCAGCAGTGGACAAGTATAGGCTGAGATGATGATGATGATGAAAATTAAAAAAAAAAAACTTTGTACGTTATTTGTGAACATTACAATTGCTTCTGTATCTCTCTATATATCTATATATTAGGTATTACTTGTGTAAGAAAGAACGGGAGAGAAAGAGAGAAAGAAAGTTCCTTGTCCCTTATAGAAGAATTATAAATTTATAAAAAAATTAAAAACGTATCTGAAAATGTGTGTTGCTGTAATGCAGCAAACCTTACGCTTTTTTTGCGGATTCCTAAAAAAACAGTTGTAAATATCCGCCTAATTATATAAAAAGTTTCCTTTTTCCCTTACAGACCCTTAGTATCTAGTGTGTTTCCTCCACAGACCTTAAAATGAGATATGTGACTTTTTTCAACATTAAAATGTAAAGTCACATTGAAATTACGAACACAGGATATTGTTTCACTTTCACCTTTGTAATTTATGTGCAGTAAGTTTGTGCAGGCGGCCCGGTACATATAAATTACACTGGCACCAATTTGTGCAGGTAATTACTCCGGACAAATGAGCGACTTAGACACACTGTCTGCTGGCTTTGGGCTATACTCGACTGTTATACCTACCAATAATATTTAAACGGTTGGGTGGCTACACGTTGAGTAATAGAGTATAGGGATATGTTTGATAAATGGATTGGGTTTACGAATTACACCATTTTCGAATTGAAATATTTGTGAACTGGATAATTTGCGAATTGGACCATTTGAAAGTTTGATTTTTACTATTCTACTTCTCTCACAGATCGAGGTGAGAGAGATTAGGTCGTACTCCACCACGCGGACCCAGTGCGTATTGGTGGAGGCAGGTTTGTGGCCACCTGCTGTTGGAACTTATCAAGCCGCCTTTAAGGCTTCCAACTCGGCTTAACGACTACCACATTAAGTGGTAACCGGGACCAACGGCCTAACGTGCCTTCCGAAGCACGGAGACGCTCGAATATTAAAATGCCACAAACGGTCACCCATCTCAGGCCGACCGAGTCGAACGCTGCTTAACCTTGGTGATCGGTAAGAACACTGCGGTCGCACAGCGCTACGGGCGCGCTAAATATATAATATTAAACAATTTGTCACTATATTCAAAAGTGGCTGTGAAGAATATTGGATTACAAGTGATACAAATCTGCTAAGTCGGGTTTACAAAACTTGGAGGACGTGTAAACACGTAATGGGCGCGGTGAGCCCCACATTGCCGACCACCACGCGCCATTCGTATAATCGCAACGAGCCAAAGGATGGCACACTGATTGATAATATAAAAATAAATAAACACCGTCTTGCTTATATTCCTCAAGGACCTTGTAGGGACACATATGTTGAGTAAGCATTATTTTTATATAAGGCACATTTTTGTGCCGTGCTAATTAAGGTACAGCCAAACCAATAATAATATTATAATAATAAGTCATTTAATCCAGGCAACTGAAATTTTACAAAAATATTTTGTTAAACTTACGGGCCCATAGAATATATACCTTACCTAACATACATATAATATATAAAAACTTATAAACTAAGTTTTTGACGACGATTTAGCGCAGTTGTTAAGAGCTTGAGCTGCTCCGCCCACTGTGTCTAATAGTCGCGGGTTCGATTCCCGCACGGGACAAATCTTTGTGTGATCCACAATTATTTGTTCCAGTCTGGGTATTTGTGTTTGTGAATTTTCATGTTTGTAAACGCACCCACGACACAGGAATAAATCCTAGTGTGGGGCTACGTTTTTAAAAAAAAAAAAAAAAGTAAGTGTGTTGCCGGCGACATGTTGAGTTGTACGGGGGTGTCTCTTAGTCTCCCACGAATTCTTCTAAAAACGACACCCCTCGGCCAGAAGTACTCGCTCATGAAGGTCTCCAATTTGGCAGTGGGAACTCGCACAACAAAGGAATTAAAAGCCGCATTGTGTTGCGAATACAGCTTCTCGACCCTCAGAGTACACAAGGACTTCTTGCAGGCATACTCCACAATGTCATCGGCTTTGGTGGTTTAGTGTAGCCATGAGACGTACAGTAGCGTCGTCGGTACTGCTGCACGTAGGAGTGTGCCATTGTCGACTGGTGCAGACCCACACCGGTTTCTTCGAGGAGGCTTGCGGCTGAAAGCAGTAAAGTTCTTCAATGCTTTTAGCCGCATCCGCGATGGCGTCCCCGGCGGCGGTCCCGATGGCGATCAGTATCGGTATCAGTATCTCCCTATAATCGCGCGTGCAGACGCCGCACAGATAGCGCGTGAAGGAGGCAGAACGCGTTGGTGTGAACATTTCCATATAAATACTACTGCAGGAACTGATCGCCACCGTGCACATCATCGCGGCTTTGGCTGGAAGCGTTGGTTTGGCCGTCGCTCGGCATTCGTGCCGATCAGTCAGGTCACAAAAATAAATATGGTACCAGGAATATCCTCATTTCATTTACGTCAGAATTATGGAGTCGGAAGTTAGGACAATCTCTCTAGTCACCAATGACGTTATAAAATGGCAATCAATTCACATGAGCCCTAAATACTTACCACCGTCGCAGAGATGAAATATGTATACCCTTAATTCCAGATTCCGAACCGCTACTGAGAATTATTTTATAGAAAAGCTCCAATAATACTTGATCCAACTCAGAATTACACACCAGGTTCTCTTAGATTCTCTGTACAAAGACTATCACTAATAAGAACACACTTATTGATATAGTAATAAAAAATAAATTTTAGTTTTATTCTGAGCCTGTCACAGATTTATTTTAATCCTTTATTGTATACAGTACATTTACAGTTTTAATTTTACAGGTGATACTTAAGGCGAGCTTAACTCAAAATATGAGTTCTCTTCCAGCGAACCTTTAAGTGTTGTGAGAGGAGAATGTCAATAAGAGGGCAGTTATACAACCACACATTCAAACATACAATAAAATAAACATAAATATAATAAGTACTTTACATACTATACAAAAACTAAATACATCTAATTTATGAACTAAACATACATAAGAAACATGCTATATTATATAAATATAAATATGTATCAACAATCAGATAGGAAATGTACTCTGATTCTTCTCCTGAAAATGTCCAGAGAGGAGCTTGCGCGGTTAGCGTGTAGGACTGAGTTCCAAAGACGTACTATATTTATATTGCACAGATATTTGAAGGAAAAACTTCTTTTGAAATTTTTGTGTAGTCTGTTTTATTTCAAAGCCAAAGGAGATCTCTTTTATTCCTCCACTTACCTTGGGTGTTAGCAAGCTGAGGTTTTAAGTCAAAATTAAGCTGTTCATCCGATCGGCCGTCGACTAGACGTCAAACCTTCTTGAGTTTTAGTAGTAGCTTAACTGACTAAGCCTTGGATGCTATAGAAACTGCCGCGCGAAAAAGTGATGGCCTGCTTCGGAAAACATCTTACTTTCTTGCCTGAACGACCATTAGTTGCAGTATTTGTTTCTGGATTTAATTCTCTCTTAAGATCTAGTTTAAGTTCAGCTTACGATAGGGAAACTATATTCTAAGTCTGTCCCAACACGTGACTTACATATTTCAAGAGATTATTTTGCCTAAGGCGTAACCCAAGTCAACACAGGATGAGGTGTAAGAATTATCCTGAACGCTTACACACCGTCACGCCTATATTCTCCAAACGGGGGTCGCAAAAGTGTACTGTGTACACCCACTCTTCGCCGACGAGTTAGGACCGGACTGATACTGGAAGCTTTTCGATAGAAAAACTACATTCGTACGACCTAGGATTTGAATCCAGTACCTCGTGATCGCTAAGCACATTATCCGCCACTAGACCAAGGAGGCGGTCAGTTTAAATTGCAACAAAATAATCTAAAGCACAGCATATAGTTTAGGGAAAGCGAAAAGTTCAGCATACTTAACCTGTTTTTTTTTCTTTCCGTGGTTGCGTTTAACAGCATCCACTACAAATATCGATTCTTTTATTCATACTTTTCCATTACTGTACTAGTTCCAAAGATGTCTGTAAGCTTTCTACATTTTTCCAATATGACAACCCTAAATCTGCGCCTACGCACCAGAATCCATTAGCCTGTGATTAACTTGTAAGTGTGGGCCGCGAAGACCGACCACAATCGCCTTTTGTCTTCCAATAGATGAGTTAGTTTAATTTTCATGTAACGGAAATGATGATTCATAGCTTCGCGTATTTTAAAATAGTTTAGAATATCTGGTTCTAAATGGGACCGCGCCTTGAGAAGGCGTGTATGGAAATCAAAATCAAACATGGCCGCCATAAGAATTGATGTGTGAATTCTCCATTTAAGTAGTATCGCTGGATGTTTTCTGTGGCTGCCAGATTTTTGATGTCTCTGTGGAGTTAATAGAACGGGCTTAGTATAACAAGGCGAGAAAAAGTGACTAATCGAATCCAAAACTACTTTTTTACTTATAATATTAGCCCTGTTGAGAAACTGTCCCCCCGTCTGGCACGGGCTCCTTCTCAACCTGAGAGTGTTAAGGCCATAGTCCACCACTCTGGCCCAGTGCGGGTTGGCGAACTTCACACACCTTCTAGAAACTCTTAGATATGCAAGTTTTCTCACGATGTTTTTCTTCACCTTTAAATCAGGTGATAGTTAATTTTTAAAACGTACATGCTTTCGAAAAGACAGAGATGCGTGCTTGAACCCGAGACTTCTGACTTTTCAATTCAACGGTCTAACCACTAGGCTATCACTACTTATGTAAGTACTAAGTATCAAAACTAAATATCAAACTTAAAAAATTTTAAAGCTTTTGTGGACCAAAAATTACGGAGCTATCATAATTAATTGAGGGCTTTCTATGGCCACATTTCGGTCTCAACAACCCTCCATCCAGACCCTGGAGGCCAATTAGGGCTATAGAAATTTCAAAACAAACCAACAAGCGCAAACATGATGCTTTGTTTAGCTGACTAGGTTCTATGGCTACCTTCCGCCTCCATCATCAGAACAGGTCTATGAACCATAAATAACCAAAGTTCCACAAGTATGCCATATTTCAACTCAATCGCATGCCAGAACGTACTTGAAAAAGATATTTTTTTTAATATGGATGAAGCAAGTTAAATAAAAGCTTGTAAAATATATGTTCCAAGGACAATTAGCGTCCTTTTCATTATTATTAAACATTTTCCCACGCATGTATCATCAAAAAAACTTAAGTTTAACTCAAGTTACCTTGCCAAATCGCCTTAGAAAGTTCTAGATGCGCCCGACTAACAAATTGGCATCGCGACGCGCGGGTTGCGAGGTCGCGCATGCGCGCCGGGCTGCGCGTGAGTGGACGCACGCCCGCTTGCATTCGTCTTGTTTAAAACACATTTTGACTAATTGCTAGTTCGCAATCTGACTGTTATTGCTATATTAAATGAAGTTTCAGGTTACTTTAACGAGTTTATGTTATAATTTTCTTTAATTGGGAACTGGTCTGGGTATTTGTGTGTGAATTTTCATGTTTGTAAACGCACCCACGACACAGGAATAAATCCTAGTGTGGGGCTACGTTTAAAAAAAAAAAAAAAAAAAAAAAAAAAAAAAAAAAAAAAAAAAAAAAAAAAAATTAATATGATAAACAGTTTTTTTTCTACAATCGTCGACGACCGTGTGGTTTAACAGCGCTTGCATTTCATTACATACTCGTACATACATATACATTACTGTGGTTACATGTTCGATTTTCTTGCCGGCTACTTTTCGGAAATAGTATTACCCCTATTCTTATTTTAAACGTTCTTATTATTTTACTCAAAAAATCAAAATCAAAATCAAAAGTTTTTTATTCATGTAGACCAAAAGGCACTTATGAATAGTCAAAAACAGAAAATTATTATTACTTAAGACTCTACCACCCGTTCGGAAAGTCATTCCTGTTATATTCCTAAAATATGATACACCAATTTTTGATCAGATGCCGTTCAATGCTTATCTCAATATGAGTACATGGGTACCCGTATTAATACATATACTTTATACTCTCTCCCTCCGCTTCGTCGGTCGATTAGCGTATAGTGCAAGTGCCGATTACGGGATTTTGGGTTCAAATCTTAGATAGGACAAGGTGTGAGTGATCAGGCAAAAAAATATCTCAGTCGCTGTCCAAAGTCTACATTTGTGCATACACAATAGGCTCGCCTCCATCGGTACCTAACATAGTTCGTGATATGTGGTAGGTACACAGTACACCTCTGCCACCTCCGCTTCGAAAATATAGATGTAACGATGTGTTCATATCCTACTAACATTTCACATGGTTCTGATACCCTAGACCAGAGGTACCCCAAACTTTTTTCCCATAGACCACTTTCAAAATTTAGCTGGTTCCGGTGGAGCAACATTTCTACCCCCTGCAGCTACATTTCTACCATATTCCCAAAACTCGACAAGAAATGTGAAGATTAGATCTTACTATAGAAATTTGCATTGCGGCAGTTCCAACCACGAATTAATAGTTTTCGTAAAAAAAGTGAGAATTGATTGGTTAATTAATTAATTGATTGTGCTGTGAGTGGATGTGAAAAAAGTAAAGAGGGTCAATCAAAAAAGTGATTCAATCCAAGTTTACCTTTTTGACATTTACTTACAGCACAAGGAACCAATGAATTCTCACTTATTTCATTTAGAAAACTCCCCATTCGGAGTGGTAAAAATAAAAATAGTATATACTTTGTGTTGTATTTATTTAAATTTGTAATTATTACACTATCAATTATTATTGTTATCATATTACATTGTAATATGATAACAGTCGTAATATAATTAAAATTAAACATTAATAACGTGACGTAACTTCTACAATGACGATCACAAAATAGTCATAATTTTAATGGGAGGGATGTACTTGATGGATTGATAGCAAATTATTAATATTTGACTTTAGTTTTATTAGGAATAACCGTAAATCTCCCCGTTCCGTGGTATTCAATCTGCTCCTTTTTTTTGTTAAAAGGTTTGTAACGACACTAAAACTTTTTTCGATGAGTTATGACGAGGGAAACGCTATCAAAAGCTTTCTCACAATTCTCCACAGTCCAGGATATTTTTCGTGTATTTCTTCCTGCAGCCAAAATGTTTGATACCCTCTTTTAAATTTCACCTTCGGTTCCTCGTTAGTGCTAAGCTCGAGAAGCTCCTCTTGTAATATGACATTCTCCACGTCCGTTTCATCAAATGGATTTATGATCCATGGTGGTATTTCCATCGTCAGAATGTCTTCAAATTTGATTTTGCAGTCATCATGCAGGGCAATTAAATGTTGAACGTATGTCTAAATATCCTCATCAAGGCATTCTACCTGTGATAAGTTTGAAAACTGGAAAAATTAGCGCCGACTAATATTTTGCTTCATAAATTTAAATTTTCCAAGAAAATCTGAAATTACATCCTTTGTTTTTATTTAATTCAGGCTATCACCTTGTAATTGTAATTTAATGTAATTAAATTTACTAAACAAATCTGTTAAATACACGAGGTCTGCTTTCAAATTGATCAAGTTTTCTTTCAAACCCGGATCTTTACTTTCCAGAAACTCTAAAACTTATTCAGAGTGATAAAATCTTGTTAAACATGCACCTTTCGACAACCTGAGCTTCTTAAAGTATTATCTGCCTACATTGATAGGTGAAGTCAAGCCAATATTTTAGATCTTTACTATCGAAAGCAAATACATTTTCGTGGACCCCCGCGTACGAATTGTGAACCCCCATTTTTTTGTCACGCCAACGTAGAGCCCCGTCCCCGTCCCGTCGAGTCTCCCGTGGACCCCGAGGGTCCACCTGCATCACTTTGGGAACTAAGGCCCAAATAATCACGGCGTTATCTTGCCAAGATACATAGTTTAATGGAGGCGTGATTATTGAAAATTATCGCGTGTCCGCCGGTCTGCGGTGCCGGCGCACGTATAGCGCCCTCTATCGAGCGATAAATCATACCGGGGTTATTATTTAACATTTGAGAAATTCATTTACTGCGCGATTAAGACGTTTAATATTGTTGGAAATTTGTTGTATGTCTAACTTAATGGTTATTACATATTTCATGATTTCCCATGAAGCAACTCTTATTAAGCAATTAAACTGGTGAAAGGACTCCTAGTATCCTAAGAAAATATATATACTTAACAACAAAAGGTTTTAGCATTATTTTAGGCAAGTAGTGTTCAGAAATGTGGGGAATCTTCAAGTCATTCTTTTTGTGCTGTTTTTGTAGGTGTAATCGACCCACCTAAAGATAGTGACAAAATCTTCTGATACAATGTGAAAATGTGGCTATTATGGCTGCGTAAAATTTTTCACAAGCAGGGTTGACTCTAAAACAAATTAATATATTAATTTTTATTGTACACAGCAAAAGGTATCAAAATATATTCTCAATTATGCAAATCGGTAATACTTTCTTTTTATTTTACAAACGTAAATGAACCTAGCCACAACCAAACATAAGCTGCAGCATATTTAAATATAATATAGATCAACAAACATTATGAATTAAATGCAGAGCAAAATTGTGCGAGATATTTGATGAACTAGGAATATTCAATGACTTATGTTGCCACAATATTTATAAATATATAAAAACATTCTAAAATTAATAAATGACAAATACTAACGTCACAGTAAAAAAGCAGTGATAGCCTAGTGGTAAGACCGTTGGACTGCAAAGTCAGAGGTCTCGGGTTCAAATTCAGGCATGCACCCCTGTCTTTTCGAAAGCATGTGCGTATTAAAAATTAATTATCACTTGCTTTAACGGTGTCGGAAAACATCGTGAGGAAACCTACATGCCTAAAAGTTTCTCGAAGGTGTGTGAAGTATGCCAACCCGCACTGGGCCAGCGTGGTGGACTATGGCCTAAACCCTCACAGTTTGAGAGGAGACCCGACGGTGGGACAGTTTCTTAACAGGGTTAATATTATATATTTTACTAACTTCACAAAATAAACACCAGAAATGGACCCTATTAATTACACAGTAGATAAAGTATAGCGTATAGATTAAGTATAAAATCTAAGCTACTTAGAGTAGGTCCGGCTCGTTATCAGCTACCATATACCAATGATGGTTCGCACTTAGCCTCCGTCTGACGATCACGACTCCTATATTCCCCATAAATATGTTAGGGACCGGTGATTACGCGTCTAATGCGAAATATTAATTTAAACTCATGGGAGTAAGGGCTACTGGGCACCGGGAAGGAATATGTTTGATTGTCTTTCACAATCCTGTGATTTTTATCCAGGGGCACAAGTCCGTCATTGCAATTTTAATAAATAATAATAATAATATACTTTATGCACATAATCAAAATACTTCATCGAAAATACCTCAGTGCCTTAAGACTAAAACTTTTAGTCAGTGTGTGTTACCATCAGATATATGGATCAGAGACGTGGTCTCTTACAATAGGTCTCATAAAAAAGCTCAGAGTTGCTCAGCGAGTTATGGAGAGAGCTATGCTCGGCGTTTCTATACGCGATCGAATCAGGAATGAAGATATTCGTAGAAAAACGAAGGTCATCGACATAGCCCTTAAGATTAGCAAACTGAAGTGGCAATGGGCGCGCCACATAGCGCGTAGATCGGACGGGCGTTGGGGCAGAAAGATTCTAGAGTGGAGACCACGTATTGGCAAGCGCAGCGTGGGACGACCGCCTGCCAGATGGACCGACGATCTTGTGAAAGTCGCAGGAAGTCGTTGGATGCAGGTGGCATCGGACCGGTTACGCCGGAAAGCGATTGGGGAGGCCTATGTTCAGCAGTGGACAAGTATAGGCTGAGATGATGATGATGATGATGCACATAAAAATAATGTGACAAAAAAAATATAATCGTTATGATGGTACAGCAAGGCGGCCTTATCGCTTATAGCGATTTCTTCCAGGCGACCTTTAGGTATAGGACAGAGATGGCTAACATAAAATAAGAAGGGGTAAGATGCAATAATGACTAAAATATCCTAAAATAAAATAATAAACTAAAACAAAACAAAAAATAACCAATTATACCCATTCTACATTACATAAATGAATGACGGAATAAATATAGAGGTAAGGGAAGACAAATGAGATAAGAGCAAAGGTAAAGTTTAAAAGGGAATATGCTAGACACGTTAAAATTGTTGATCATTGACATCCTAATTGTTAGTTTTGACAATTTTCAATCTGCTAATTTAATTATTTCCAATTTTTATGGTACTACTTATCAATGATTCTTATGGTTTTTCATAGTTGTTGGTATCAGTTTAAACAATTTCCGACTTTTGGCACAAGTGTAATTGAACAATTTTTGTAGCATGTCATAGTTACAAAATAGGTAAAGAATAGCCGAATTGGGGCACAGGGCTTGGGTAGTCCCAGCCTAAAAGCCGTTTAAACCATGCAATTTTCTTAAAATAGCAATAATACATTTAAACGCAGTGTGGAACACTAAAAGCCCTATGATAGAGCGATTTATTAGCAATCAAAATGGTTAAGCAAAGCTCAGCTCGGTTGGTTTGAGAGCGGAGTTCTTAATTTTCTTTTTGAACGTTTTTGTGCTTCGAAAAGCATGTCAAACTGTAAACTCAAACTCAAATAATTTATTTAGTATAAGCCCTGCGGGGGCGTTCACAAAAAGTCAATTTACATTTTTTTTAAATCTCGGCCTCCACTGAAAAGATCCGGCGAAGAAACTCAGCGGGCTTGTCTTTTTTATTTACTTCTCTTTCTTTCCTTTTTTTAATCATATTATGTGGATACAATGTTTAGGTTACAATTAAATAGTTTATGACCTAGCTCCAGTGTGATGCCTTACGATCGAGACATGAATCTAATGTTATCTGTAAAGAGCGTCTAACGGATTCCAGATGGACCAGTCCCCACAAGCAGCACCCGTTCACGAGTAAGACTGGTCGGTCGGGGCTCTAGGTCCTGATTACCACATTACTTTATTATTGTGGTAACTAAAAGCCTAGTGGAAAGCTTCACTTGTTAGTAGTTAGCAGTGGGTCGGAAACCTGCCTTCACCAATCCACACTCGGTCCGCGTAGTAAAGATCATGTTCTTTTCTTCTTACCTCGATTTGTGATCGAAGGCCTTTACTTAGCCCTGGGACAGTATAGGACGATTGATTATAATACTTAATCCTGGTGAGCGAAAATATTGTGCTTTTGGTTGTCTAGTGCCTCAGTTAGAAGCTTTCCTAACTTGGCAGGTGGTATGGCAAAGAAGATCGTGTTTAAATCGCCAGCATTACAACACTAACATACAGTCATGCATCACGCCGCAGGTGAATTTGCATTAATGAACCGTGCGATTGATTGAGACGTGTGTATACGTTTGTTCAGATGGAATTTAGTTTTTTCTTTCTATAAAAATTGCTCTTTTTATCAAATCAGCTATTGATGTCCACTGTAGGACAAGGTCTCACAAAAAGATAGCCACAACGACCAGCTCGGAAGGCAAGCTCCACATTAGGAGTAATTCTAGTGTCATCATCATCATCATCATCATCATCTCAGCCTATACTTGTCCACTGCTGAACATAGGCCTCCCCAATCGCTTTCCAGCGTAACCGGTCCGATGCCACCTGCATCCAACGACTTCCTGCGATTTTCACAAGATCGTCGGTCCATCTGGCAGGTGGTCGTCCCACGCTGCGCTTGCCAATACGCAAAAAAATAGTGTGTCTAGTGTCATAAATGCAGAAAATTCCCAGATACTGACTTTTTCGAGAGAATAGCTACTGTCTCGTTGGTATAGTGGCGAATGATCCGCGTAGTGTTTACAAGGTCCTGGGTTCGAATTCCAGATTGAACAAAATGTGTTTTTTAAATAAAAATCCAGTATCAGTCCGGTGTCTGGCAATGTGCTCGGTATAATTGCAAAAGGCTCGCCCACTATTACACGGGACTTAACATCGTGAGCGAAAAGTGGCAGTACGCAGTACATATCTCCACTCCCGAACGGGAATATTCCCGTTCAGGAGTGGAGATATGTACTGCGTACTGCCACTTTTCGCTCACGATGTTAAGTCCCGTGTAATAGTGGGCGAGTAATAGTGACCGTCACGCCTATATAGGCGTGACGGTATTCAAAACTAAATTTACTCTCTTTATTAAAGTGAGAACTGATTTTCATCACGCTTTAATTTACTAAAATAGCAATTAAGGTGCTTGTGAACGAAATCCTTAATACATAGGATGTTGCATACCTCTCACTGGCCGCAGGAAGCACAGATAATGTGTGTCGGCATGTTCGCCGTCCCGACGCAATGAATTAATACCCCCATTGCTATCTTCATTGCCCGTGCCAGTGCTAGCTACACACATTAGCCGGATTCAGTCACGAAGAGAACACGCTGTATATATGAGAGGAGTTGGTGAAGTGTGTTGCGTATCATTTAGGTGTGTTAGTAGTTTGACTTGGAAAGTAAAGTCGTAAAACTTAGTCTGAATCTAGATTTACGTAGAGCTTGATATAAGCTTACGCTGTTTCTTGTGGTATTGATGTTGTTCTTAATTCAGGTATGAAAATTTTCGAGATCACTAGTCAAGATCAGACATTTCACTCTTCATCATATCTCTTAGATCAAGTTTATATGAGCGAAATCACACAATATGATCAATAAAATTAGAAAAAAGTATAAGAGAATTAAATAAAAGAAAATAAAAAATTGTGTTTATCGGGACGCCCGAAAGAAGTGATAACTTAAACTAGCGCTGTGGGTTAGAGTGAGAGAGGAAGAGTGTGCCTACCGCTGCCGTATGCGTGAGAAAAAGGGAAGCCAGACAGATTGGCGCCGTTACGCGTTACGTTACGAAGCGGTTTACCCTCCCATAAGAAGTAATCACTTCAAAAAGACAAGCCCGCTGAGATTCTCGCCGGAGCTTCTCAGTGGAGGCTGCGTTTTGATCCGGTGGTACCTTAGTAGTTAGATTAGATAAAAAAAATGTAAACGGACAATTTGTAGGGTTTATGTAAAATAAGTTATTTGAGTTTGGTCCAATTCGAAAAAGTAACTCCGTCGGCAGGGTTGTACAACTTTATTCTTCGTTCATTGAACCTAAGTAACCAAATTATGTGTCTTTGCTATCATTGATAAGCATAATTGTATGGTTTACGGGTCAGGTGACGGGCTATTACTATTATTTTCTTGACATGTTTAGACACATTTGTACAATCACCATTCATCAAAAACCTCATAAACGATTGACTGAGTGATCGTATGACTTATGGTCAGTTACGTTATATTCCATAAATGAATCTAACATACTAAATTTAGGTCAAAAGATTCCTTAGTCAAACTTTGGTTTATTGCTATTACTAGATGTTACCCTCTTTATGCCATAGTTTTCCTCGCGTCCTCATTCTCTCTCACAACTCTAATAGAATCAATCCTTAGATCCCCATATCCAGCGGTATGAACAGCTCCATACATGCGCATAATCACAACACACACCGTCCCAACAGCTCGCGTACAATCCACGATTGTCGATGAAATGCTAGCCAGCGCAATTTTCGAGTTATAAATAAAATACCCTCAATTACTTGAGCTAAAGCGCTGAATACTAAGATGATCTCCAATCGTATCCGCTCTTTGTGTATCTTACTTCGCACGTTCATAATTGGATGCTCTATTGAATATTAAAGGTGAATTTAAAGTTACTTAAGCTTAGCCTCAGTGTTTTATCAAGCGTTTGTTTATGAGATGGGAAGTAAGTAAATGAGGTATTAATTTTTTAATATAATTTAAAATTAACTGTTTCTTTTTAGTGATGTGAAATTGTTTAAAGTATTAGTTATCTATTAAATTGATTTGACTACTGAAAGATCACTGTTGGATTAAAAAAATACATACTACATGTGTTCTTAATCCAACAGTACCTAATAAATGGTGTGACTGTACGTAAAGACGACTAGAACCAAAGGAAGCCGCTTTGTTAGCAGAATTAGAAGAAGAATACCGGTTACTGCGATGGGGCTGGGTTCCATGGGCTCATGAGTTAAATCAAGTTGAGTTAACTTCACGAGTGGCTGCTTCCTTGCTAGTCATTCAGTGTCCTAGCGAAAGACAGTCGGCGAAAGCGAAGTTGAGTCCTGAGCATACCTCGGCCACGCAGTAACTGATACATGCCACCGTTTGATGCCGATTTAAAAATAATAGATTTGTACGTAGGCTTATAGAAATCTAATAAAAAAAATTTACGGTCGACGTATCGGCGACGATATATTGGCATTGGCAAATACGCCACGAGGCTTATATGATCAGGAAATATATTTTTATTCCCTGTTGCCTCCCCCCTCGTTGTTTGCATAGTCAAAGATATTGTCAACTATAGTACCAATAAAAAAAACGGCTGAATTCTCCGATGTTTCGATCTGGATCGATGGTTTCTGCTGTTATCGACGCTCACTAATAAGTTACGAGGCTACTTTGGTTGGTTTGAGATTTTGATGATATTGCACTAGTATTCCTGTACTTAATAAATTTGTAATGAAACAAATCTTTGTCGTCCATAATACACATGTAAATATGTAAACAGAAATAGTTTAGTTAAGTTACGGTATAGATATATTGTTATATCTATCTACTTGTAAACCTTATATTGTAAGCCTTGCATGCCATTGTAGCCATGTGTGAGAAGGATACAAAAGTCGTGTCAGAAGTTGCACGTGCAACAAAATTGGCGTTGATAACTGGTGTTTTCATACAAATCGGCACCTTTTACATACAACGCTAACTAGGCAACTAACGAGATGACGCTCCTCAACCCTAAGCAGCTGAGCGGAGCACAAATTCGTGAGACCATTCGACAGGTCCTGACTTTACCACCGGCCTATTTCATAAACTCACGACCGAAACTTACAACACAATCCTAACAGTTTAAAAATAACTCTATGCGGATAAAAATTAAGTTTATTTTCAGTTGTTATGTGGTTTTAACCTGAGAAGTCGTGTGTTTTCGGTTACCATGGCGACCGAAATGTCGGTGAGGTGCTATGCAATAGTTTAATCTGGCTGCGGGCACGACCACACGAACTCACCGCCCGCGGAGACCTTGCAGGGCTGGTTGCACCAATGGCGGAATTAGCTGAGTAATGTTTACCTGGATTTGCAGCATTAACGCGAGACTAAAGTAACACTAGCGTCCCTAGCCGGTACATTCTGATAGGAGATCCCAGAGATACTTTTTTTTAAATATAACTTTAGGACTTGAGTTATTTATTAATGTTGAAAAACTGCCACTTATTTAAGCCACAGACGGCTGCGAATCTTGTAAAGATTTCTCTTGGCTTAACTATACAACAGTGTCTTTTTCAGTTTGTTATCATCATTCATCCATTTCGGATGTCTATGTTTGATGATTTTCTTGAATTTTTAACCAAATATCCACCACCAAAACCGGCAAGATTTGGTCATTACCAACGGTGATCCTCCAGTATTAAATGCCCATTTAACTAAATTCTAGAATTCAGTAATCGTATTTATTACCAAATATTTTGACCAACTTTTCGTTCAAAATTACGGCAATAAGCTTAGAAATTGTAGATCACTCTTCAGTTTACAAACTAAGGTTAGGGCGGTCTACATGCTTGAGCGCATTGGTGTCACCGGGCGAGTGACGCAAGCGTCGCGGACGAGTAAATATCAGCGCATCACTAGCCTAATGACTCGTGCTAATAGCTGACACGAGCAGTTTCTGTATAGTGAGCGACGTGGATTGCAGCTGCTATGTCTTTTTAGGGTAAGAATTATCTGATGCAAGATCGCTTGAAATCGACCATACAGTCTACTGCTGCGGCAGTGTGAAGGGTAGTGAACATGTCAGGAGATAAGTCAAGTTGGAAGCCTTATAGACGGCTTGACAAGTTGCAACAGCAGGTGGCCTCATATCTACATTCCGCACTGGGTCTATGTGGTGAAGGATGATTTAATCTTTTCTACCTCGAATTGAGTGAGAGGATCTTAGCCCAATAGTGGGATAGTAATAAGCTGATTATTTATTAATCAAGAGTAAAGAAAGGAAATATTCTGCAAGAACCTGGTATGGTGATATCAGTGTAAGTCATAGATAAGTAACAATGATGGCTCATCCCCTTGTACGTGTGTTCATTGCGCAAGGCCAATACACGGAATCAGGGATTCCTACAAAAATGTTTCAGTATTGTCCATCAAAACCATTTTCTTGGTGCGCGCGAGTGATCTCATAAAGCGACGTTTCTTTCCGAAATCATCATCATTAACAGTCAGCCTGTTTCTATCCACTGCTGAATGTAGGCCTCTCATCTTTCATGCCATTATTTCCGGTCCTATGCTAGTTTGTTCCAAAATACCGCCTTCTCCTCAATGCCATCGCTCCATCTGGCCCTCCATCATTAAAAATACAGATTTATAAAAATACAGATAAGTCAGATTAGATACCGAAAAGTCAGATTTCGAATATCACAAAAAAAGCTTGTAAAGCAAAATACAACGAAGATACTTTGCTCAGTGGAAAAGTTCCTATGGTTTCCTTCTCACTCCATTATCAGACCAGCTCCATGGTACCATATTATTGCATTGGCACCGAACTTACACACGTATGCCAAATTTCAGCTTAATCGGATAACCGCAACTGCTTGGTAAATGGATCACAAGATTTGAACCGGAAAGACAAACAGACATATATATTTAACCATTGCAAGTCATATAAAAGCTTGTAATAAATCAACCTATGTTGTCCCACCACTGGGCAAATGCCTCTCACAAATCGAGACATTAGTATATATACCTTTAGTTAAATTTGAAAGTAAAAGGGATGTTTTACACAGGACGCCGTTCACGCCATGTCCGGTGTTAGGCGCCAAAAATGTTGGTAATTGGTTGCGTGTGCGCACGACGCGCGGACTGACGCTAATAAACACGTTTGTAGATGTGTATTGATTTGTGCATCGAGATACTGTCCGTAATTTATTCAGTACAAATAGGCACTGAAAGGGTAATTGGTTGGCACGGCGTAATGATTATTGAATGGGTTTTAAATCATTAATGCAGAATTGAGAGGACAGCCTTTGAATATTGGTTCAATTTAGAATATTCGTTACGGTTAATATGTTAAAGTATTTTTATTATAATTATTTTGAAATAGATTTTGAACAAGACTTTATCAAGTTGTAGACTAGAAGAATTTTTTGTGTGTGAATGATTGATCTTGTTGGCGGAGGGGCCTTTACAGCTTCACCGGAAAACCAGCGAGCGTGCAACAGTTACTCTTTAGCCGGAAAGGTCAACTAACTCAAGGGTGCCTCAAAAAAAGCACTCGCCCCGCCTTGGACGTACGTAGGGCGTATACTAGATGTCTCGCTATGGTGCTCGGTACCGGCCAGCGGCCAAGGGATTCTTCGACCTCGCGGGCGAGATCGGTATCTTGATCCTGTGTGCGGTATATGTATCCAAAAGTAGAGAGGTGAGAATATGTTGCGGACGGTGATAGCGGCTGGTGGGAGGGGTGAAAGAAGGCCTTTGCAGTAAAATATAATTTCATCATCATGGTCGATGAATATGATGTGAATTAATTTTAGGATATAAAGAGGTTTGTGACTGTTGAACTTATCAAGCCACCCTTATAGGTTACCAACTTGGCTAAGGCTAGACTAAATGCTGGAAAATTGAAATGTCGCAAACGGTCACCCGTCTCAGGCTGACCGAGCCGATCCTATATAATATTGATGATCGCTAGAATACCGCAACTCCACAGAGCGCTACGAGCGCCCCGTATAGGCTACTAAAGATTAAAAAAAAACTACAGATCTTTTTTAACATTTATAAAGAAGCATACCAATAAATCAGTAATAAAATGTACCGGTGATGAGTTATGTGTTACAAACGGATGCTAGCTAGCCCAGACGTCTCGTTGACGCCCACACAGCAAAGGTTAAGTTCAAATGCGCTGGCGCACATTAGCCATTAATAGAATGCTTTTTAAGCGATTCATATGACCGCGCTTAGGGGTTTTCGTGGAAGTCGCTTGCAGATTCAAATTCTTGTACGAGGTTCATGCAATGGCCTTTTAAAAATGACTAAAACATGAAATTGGTTCGAGATAATACAGAGAATTTATTAATATGAATTTAATTCTTAAAATACCGCAACGTCTCAAGACGAAGTCTTTGACCGTTGTACGGCACCGGGACTTGGTCGCTCACGATAAGCTTCATAAGAAGATTCAAGGTCATCCACAGGGCATTGAAAAAAGTTATGCTCGTAGTTTCCCTTCGAGATCAAACCAGAAACGAGGAGATCTGCAGGAAAACCAAAGTGACCAATATAGCCCTCAGAATTATCAAAATTACTTAAGTTTAGAAATACTGAGGGCTATATCGGCAGTGGGCGCAACACATTGCTCGTAGAACTGATGGGTGTTGCAGAAAGCTTCTCGAGTGGCGACCTCGTACCGAAAGACTTGGAGTGGGCAGGAACCCCACAGGGTAGGCTGATGACCTGGTAAAGGTCGCAGGTAAAATATGGATGCGTATAGCTGAAAACCGGTCGTCGTGGCGACCTTTCGGGGAGACCTTTGTCATGCAGTCGGCGGCTTTTGGCTGATGTAGAATTCTTAAAAATGAAGGATAGTTCAGCTGGACTTACTGCCACAGCGCACATCCGTGATCGATCAAATGCCTCCTAAACAATGCCCAATAATATTCGTGAATGTCAGCAGCCGGACGCGCCGAATAAACCAAAGGCCTTAGCACGAATAGATCAACGTTAGAGTTACTCTCTCGAGTTGATCTGCCATCCTTTTCACTAGGCAAATTTACTGAAGGCTCAACAACGTTAACTAATTAAGGCCGCTGCAAATACTAATTAAGGACGAACGTGTTAGCACGCTTTTTCAACAACTTTAAGCTAACGTCAACCTGAAGGCTTAGCATGAATAGGTCGACATTAGCATAACGCATCGAATTAATTTGTCATTCTTTCAAAATTTAAATTCTTAAAATAAATATAACCGTGACAGCACGCTTTTTCGACAACGATACACTAACGTGAATCTATTCGTGCTAAGTTCTTGGTCGTGCGAAACCACAAGTTCACTTGACATTTTCTTATTTGTAGATAGTCATGTATGCGGTCACGACTAGCGACGGACCGTGTGATGTCATGAATGGACGCAGTCGGAAGATGTCGGTTTAAATGTTGTTTGATCATGACATGTATGAAACCTTTTGTACAACTTCCTGTTTAAAATATTCTATCCTTCCATTCCATGTTTGTCGAATGCAACTTGAGTGATGGGCTAGAGCTGTTACGCAATGGGTGCCTGCATCGACGGCATCGACATCGGGGCAGGCCCAGGAAGCGTTGGCGTGACGACTTAGATGCATTTCGGAAGGATTGGACGGAGATGGCTGATAACAGACCGGTCTGGAAGGTTATGGGGGAGACCTTTGCCCAACAGTGGGACAATGTAGGTTAAAAAAATCCTTCCATTCAGTACTTCGTGCATGATACTGTTTCAAACTACGATGGCAGTTTGTTATAGACCCCATATAGTGTGTGTCAATGTGTATGTGAATTTAATGATTGTAAATCTACCCACGACACAGAGTATTCATAGCGTGGCGCTATATTATTTTAATAGTATTCATCATCAATCAGCCTGTATCTACCTACTGCTGAGTGTAGGCCTCTCCTCTATCATGCCATTCGTTCCGATCCTGTGCTAATCTATTCCACCATTTGCCAGCCACTCTTACGATGCCATCGCTCCATCTAGCCGATGGTCTGCCTATGGGTCGGCGTCCTGTTCTGGGCCACCTCTCTGTTACGGCCTTGGTCCACCTGCCATCTTCACGCCTCATCAAGTGTCCTGCCCATCTCCACTTTAACCTTGTGATCCGTTTACCAACATCTTTAACTTTAGTCCGCCTTCGGATTTCTATGTTTGGTATTCGGTCGACAAGGGAGATGCCCAACATGGCTCGCTTCATCGCTCTCTGTGCCACTTTGATTTTATAAAGGCTACCTTTTGTAAGCAACCAGGTCTCGGCACCGTAAGTAAGGATAGGCAAGACACATTGATTGAATGCCGTGGTTTTCAGGCACTGTGGGATGTCAGCGTCAAATATACTAGCAAGTTTTCCATATGCAGCCCAACCCAATTGGTTACGTCTAGCGATCTCTTTGCTAATAGACTCTGAGCCAAAGGATAAACAGTGCCCAAGATAAATGTAATCGTCTACTACCTCTATTTGGGAGTTACCTATAATAATGTTACACCAGTCAAGGTGTGGCGATTTGACATTATTTTTGTCTTGGATAAGTTCATCCTGAGGCCAACCCTTAGAGATGCTTCTTGCAATTCAAAAAGCATGGTCTTGAGATCTGCATCTTTCTCTGCTAGGAGGACCAGGTCGTCGGCAAAACGCAAATGCGACATAAATTTACCATTGATATTAACGCCTCTTTTACACCAGTCTAAAGTCTTCATTATATCCTCTAAGGTATTGGTGAAGAGCTTGCGAGAAAGGGCACCTTGTCGCACACTATCACCTTGTCGCACGCCTCTTTTTAGTTGTATTGGTTGAGTTAGTTCATGCATGCGCACCTGCCTTGTGGCTGATTCATATAGCTCCCGGAAGATATCTACGTATCTTTTATCGACATTGCAACGATGGAGAGAATGATAGACTGCCCAATGATGTACACATGTGTGTAATGTTTGCCACTGTCGAAAGCTTTCTCATAATCGACAAAAGCTATCCACAGTGGTCGAACATATTCCCTGCATTTCTCTATCACTTGCTTGATGGTATGGATATGATCCATTGTTGAGTAATCTCTCCGGAAGCCAGCCTGCTCAACCGGCTGATATTCGTCTAAGGGTAGAGTTAGTCTGTTACATAGGACTTTAGCGAATAGCTTGTATACTTGTGAAAGTAAACTGATGGGTCGATAATTGAAAAGTTTCGATTTATCTCCTTATTTGTACAAAATTGTAACTATTGCTTTTTTCCATGCTGAAGGTGTAATTGAATTGGTTAACACATTGTTTAAGAGTTTCTTGAGAACTATACCTATACTAGGTTGTCCTCCAGCTTGCAGCATTTCTATAGATATGCCATCGTCTCCAGAAGCTTTTCCACGCTTCATATTCTTTAAGGCAAAACCAATCTCGCCTTCCATGATAGGCGGTAGATGGGCATCACCTAAACGTTCAACTGGTTTCGCTCTAGGGTCTAAGTAATAATAGTATTAAATCAAATTATTAATACACACCTCTGCTTTGTGAACGACATCATTGTCTTCGCAGAGGGTCTCGATGATCTGCAAATTATGGTTGAAGAACTATACTCTGTGACGCTGCGTGTTGGTTTAAAATGAACACATCTAAGGCCAAAATCATGTGCACCACTGCAGATCACATCCTCGTACGTGGACAGAAAATAGAGCGGGTTGATGAGTACATTACTTAGGACAAACCCTTAGTTTCAATAAGAACAGGCAAGAAACTGAAATCTTACGCCGTGTTCGATTGGGATGGGACGCTTTTGGAAAATTGTCCGAGATATTTAAGGGAAACATACCCATGAATCTCAAATGTCGCACCTTTAAACAGTGTGTTCTGCCCGTTATGGTATATGGAGTCGAAACCTTGACGCTCATTAAATACAACTTGAATGAGCTATGTTAGATATATCACTAAGAGACCGTGTTCAAAATATCATAATCCAGGAGAGAACAAAACTCACCGACATAGCTCAAGTGATAGCGGAAAGAAAGTGGAGATGGCCAGGACACGTATGCCGGAGATAGGACAACAGATGGGGGAAAAGGGTGCTTGAGTGGAGACCGCGAACCGGCTATCGAAATGTAGGAAGACAACCAGCAAGATGGACTGATAACCTGACGAAGGTAGCCGGAAAGGATTGGATGCGAAACACGCAAGACCGAACGGAATAGAGTGCCATGGAAGAGACCTATACTAGGTGGCTACGGGTTGAAAATGATGATGGTAATAATGAAACCAAGTGATCAGTAACATTTGCGATACTTTTTATATTTTAAAAAGTATATAATTTTATCATTTTATACACCATCTCATTTTTCATGTCATGTCGGTGTAAAGAAGAAAATGCTCCGCGATTCGGACATATAGAGAAAATGTCAGAGGAAAGAATGACGAAAACATTTTCAGTACCAGCACAGAGTCTGGAATTGTGACCGGTATAATGACAAAAGGCTCGCCCTCTATAGCATTGGAACTTAACATTGTCGGAAAATTGTAGATGTACACAGTACAAGTTTTATTTTCAAAACTATTACTACCAGAGAGATATATAAGAAAAGAAATTGTCGGAACTCTGTGCTCTCTGCCTACCCCGCATAGGGGCTGGCGTAATGATATAAATAGATTACTGCCATAACTTGCTACTTAATATAAATCCCCATACATACTTAACAAGACATATATAAAAAATCTAATCAACTAAAATTGTTAATATCACCAGGAAGTAAAACAAAGGTTGATTTAACCAAACAATTAACCGCAAGGGAACAAGGAAAGCGCGGCTCTGGCCAGACAATAACTGTCCACTGTTGGTAATGAGCGGGTTGCTTTCCCAGCTTCTTGTGCTCGCATTGTCAGCTTTTCCTGGTGAAAAACTATACAGAGCAATGGATAGCACTGTGTACTTAACTATCGTTATCAAGTTGTCAGCATGACGGGTAATAATAACTCGTTAACGTGTTGCTAAGTGGTGGTTAGTGAGATTGTGTACGCTGTCACTGTGATTTTTGATTTAGCTGCTATTAAATAATCCCAATGAGAGAAGTTTGCCCAGTAGTGGGATAGTGTAGGCTAATTTTAAGTAAATATATTATGTGAAGCAGAAAAAAACTGAGGTCTAACTTGTATTATTCTAACTGCAAGGGTAACCTTTTGAAATTTGACTACTCGTCTTAAAAGAATTGTTTGCTGTTGACAAGATGTCACATGCAGTATGATTCAACCACATTGCAGCATTTTACATGCATAAAACATTTAATTCAGATACTAAAACCTTTGCTTGCCTTGCAAAGGTATTGAAAACATTTTTTTAAGGATACTTCACTTGTAATTAAGCCTTGCAACAATTATTAACTCCATGTTATACAAATCAACATACGTGCCATGTTATACAAATCAACTACATAAACTCACAATTTATCAAGCATAATCAAATCCGGTAACCTCGTACGGTACAACCGACCATCTTCATATCATCCGCGACACACGCTGAGCACGTAATTACGATCGACGTGTACTCTTCCAACCGAAAAAACACCCATCTCTCCCATTGTTCCCCGCATTTTCCCACATTTCGCCACTTACAGTTACACTTTGGCTTCCTTATACATTCGCAAAAAGCTTATAAATTGAATTCCTCATGCATCACGCCCGACGGGATAGTTTCTTGCTTTTTCAACCGTCCCGGAAAATATTGTCTTTATTGTTAGATAATTGTTATTGTGTGATTCGTACGCGTTATATGACTCGTTCGATCCGTGCTTCATCGTTATAATCACTTACAATTAATTTGTACAACGCTCTAACAGTGTTGGTAGTTGTAGTAGAGTTGGTCTATCTATCTATCTATAACCTCACGCCAGATCCCTTGCGGGATACGCAGAGAGTACAGAGTTCCAACAGGTTCTTTCCTTACATACCTCTCTGGCTTCCTCGACTCTCGTAGTTCGTCTCATACACGCTCGCCGGTTACGGAGACTCTTGACTTTTCCATCAGATAAGACTCGGTTTATTTGGTCGTGGTAAGATAGTCTAGGTCTTCCCCGGTACCTGCATCCTTCCACTTTCACATTGTATATCTGTATAGTAGAGTTGGGAGTAGAGTTGGTAGTTGTAAAAAATGTAATATTTTTTGACGTTTGTAAGGGCTCTTGTTGGCCTTATAAAAACAAAAAATATTTTGAGTTTGACTTCAATTAGAAATAGTTATGTATTTGTGCCATTTGCCATCCAGACGCTGGGTCCAAGGAGTTACAGCACAAAAGATTTTTTTTAAAGTTATCACCTGGACTGGTAAATTTGTTAGTACTACCATAGCGTAACAGTAATGAGATAATAGAACAAATGAACCGTAAAATTTTAAGGATTTAATGCTTCATAACGTAGAGCTTAAATATAGCGAAGTGGCAGCGAGTTTGACACTCATTTTTTTCTTTTTAAGAAACGTAGCCCCACACTAGGATTTATTCCTGTGTCTTTGCTGCGTTTACAAACATGAAAATCCACACACACACACACATCTCACCCCCTATTACATTGGACCTAATATCGTCGGCGAAAAGTGGGTGTACTCAGTACACCTCTGCGGCCCCCGCTTGGGGAATATAGGCGTGGCTATGTGAAAATCCATATACACAAATATTTGTGGATCACACACGATCCAGTGGGCGGAGCGGCTTAAGCTCTTAACCACTGCACCAAATCGTCCGTCACTCTACAATCAACTCGGTTTATAGAGCAAACTGAATCGAGCTGTTCCAACTAGCTGTGCTTTGAGACTTTGCGAGTGTCCACAGCATGTGGTTATCGAGATGTAAATACCATATTTTGTCCGATCGGTATAGCATGATTGATATAGTCTGGCTGACATCGCTACGGATCAGATATGGCCAGGTCAACGCGGCCGCCGTTGTCGACTCACACGCGCAGAACGGTAGCATTTAATGGCAGTTTTCGCTACCAGGCGACTTAGTGTTGGAACAATATACCACCTCCTATAAAAAATGCTACCACAGGGGCATCTTTTAAAAAAAGTTTTAAATAAAGTTAAAATTGGCGATGCAAAAACTAGTTGACGGACGATTTAGCGCAGTGGTTAAGAGCTTAAGCCGCTCCGCCCACTGTGTCTAATAGTCGCGGGTTCGATTCCCGCACGGGACAAATCTTTGTGTGATCCACAATTATTTGTTCCGGTCTGGGTATTTGTGTATGTGAATTTTTATGTTTGTAAACGCACCCACAACACAGGAGTAAATCCTAGTGTGGGCCTACGTTTTTAAAAAATAAAAATAAATAAAAGTTTTCCCCCTTGATCGTCTTGGTAGCGTTCTTCTGTTGTCGTCGGTTTAACTATATTTTTTTTAGGCCAGGAACTCTTATTTTTTTTATCATCATCAGCCCAAATCAGTCCACTGCTGGACAAAGGCCTCTTCCAATGTGCGCCCCAGAGCCCGATTCTCGGCTTTATGCATCCAGTTCCTGCCGGATATCCGATGTATGTCGTCACTCCATCTCGCGGGGGGGGGGGGGGGGGAGGGCGTCCCACACTGCAATTCCCAGTTCGTGGTCTCCACTCCAAAACGCGTCTGCTCCAACGGTTGTCCGTTCTGCGGCAAATGTGACCAGCCCATTGCCACTTTAGCTTGCTGATTTTCAGAGCAATGTCGGTGACTTTGGTTCTATGATGGTCTCATTTCTGATTCTATCTAGCATAGAAACTCCCAGCATAGCTCTGTCCATAGCTCGCTAAGCGACTCTTAGCTTATGCACCAGTCCCATCGTGAGAGTCCACGTCTCAGATCCATAGGTCATGACCGGCAAGACGCACTGGTCGAAGACTTTCGTCTTTTTATTTTTTTTATGCATATATTTTAGTCTTCTTTTTATGTATATACTCGTATTTTATTAAACATTGTTGGGTTCATGTCTGTAACGCTGCACAAGTTTCTTGCGTAAATATTATGCTGCTGAAAATCAGGGTTTTGTTCCTCGAGCAGATGCCGCGCTGGGCTGTTCCCCTTTTGTACCACTGTGACACACGTACTACAATAAAATTATAATTCAAACTGTACTGCATGATTTGTTTATATTTTAGGAAAATATTTTGTACTGTGTCCTTTTGTTGCAAATAAACTTTTTATCTATTATATTATTTGACTAATATTGCCTTATTTTCTAAGGACCTCGTCGTTAGGAACATGATAGTATTTTTATAAGCTTTTATTTAACTTTATGCTCGTATGTCTGTCTTTCCAGTTCAAATCTTGTAATCCATTTTTTAAGCACTTGCGGGTATCTGATTGAGCTGAAATTTGGCATACGTATGTAAAGTCGGTGACAATGCAATAATATGGGACCATGGAGCTGGTCTGATGCTGGAGTCGCAAGGTGGCCATAAGAACACCTGAACTATACAACGTAACTCCCATATGTTTAGCTTATTAGATTGATATTGAGTACTATACAACCAGACAGAATTCAGCGTCTAATAGTGAAGCCAAAGTGTTACCAATGGAATCTCCCTACTATTCAATATATCCCCGCCGTGTTTGGGCTCGTTGGATTTATCTTAACAAGTATTATAGACCCGGATGGTATCTAAGGTCTGATGATGGAGCCAGAAAGAAGCCATAGAAACTCTTCGATTAAGCAAGACATCTTCGCCGTCGATGCGAATAATCTGGCGGTAAAAGACGCTTACAAAAGTTAGTCCAAAATAAACAAGACTAAATATACTTAACAACACAAATGCATTGTCTATCAATGTCAAAACTAAAATTAAAACGTGTCTTTCAAGATTGACGTCACATATGGGACCTTGCTATTACATCCGTCAAAGGCTCCGACCAGATATCCTTGACACGAAACGGAAGATCAAAGGTCACGAGGTTTTAACGTTAGTAGCAAGATATCTAGGCCCAGCTGTTAGGTAACTTTAAATGGGTAATTTTGATGCTTTGATGCCTCGGCCGTTGCTACCAATTGGTGGAGTTAGGAGGTAAAATTATTGATAAATATGTGGTTTGTGGTGTTAGTTGGGTCTGGAAATTGACGAGAAATATAAGGCTGCTACAATTTTGTTAACAAAAACAAATACTGTCACACCTATGTATATACTCTTAGTGAAGTGGAAATGATCTACTGTACCATATCATTGGCAACCTAACAGTCCCGATGTAATCATCTTTTTCAATCTATAGGCCACCTAGTACTAAATTTAAGTACTTTTAATTTGGCACTCCTTTACAATCGGTCCTGCGTTTTTTCTCATCCAATCATTTCCAGCCAATTTTCTCAGGTAAATATAATAGAGAGTAACCTAACGGGCATAAATTCCAGACTCCAGACTGCTATCCAAAAACTTTCGATAGATAAACCACACTTTCTGCAACCTAGGATTTTGTTGTCTTCCAATACAATTAGTAGACACTCAAAATGCTCTTGATCGTAAATTTCATAAACTTACTTACCTATTTTAATCTGCGAACGTCTTGGCATCGTGTGAATGTTAACCTTTGTTAGTATTATATATACAACTATTCCGTCTCACCAATCGTCCTGACATAACATCTAACTGCACAACATCCAAATACGGGCCAGCATGGAACTTTCTCACTAATTCCACAGCGGATCGTGCAAGGCAGATTCACATGCGAAACGACCACTGCATACACGTAAAACTATCAGTCAAACTACTACTTAAACATCACCATAAGTCACGTCTCACGATTCCCGAGTAACAGTTTAATAATGTCCGCAGAGGTGACCCAACTCGACCCCTTTGAAATACGGTTGAACGGACTTGGGGCCATATTTTCCCCCATGCATCGTACCAAAGTCGTGTCTTCCTTGGTGGAAATAAAACGCGAGGTCCATCTCTAGGGGCATCGGTGCCTCAGATGCGCTATTTTACATTTAGCATACAAACGTCGTATCTGAAAAAAAAACACATTTGAAAAATTACTTTATTTCGCTACAATAGAGTTGGATTTAGATTCTGTGGTATTAAAACTTAAGTGATTCGTATGTGTGGCACACGGATAATGTCATGGGAAGCGCTCAATGGATGTGCGGACAGCGCGTGGACTGCCGACCGGAGGAAGTTCCCAACTTATTAGCCTCATTATACAAATGAATTTAGGTCTTATCTATATAAAAATAAAGGTCACGGCGACGGTAAAGTATATTTCCGTGCACTTGTAGGTGATATAGTTGCGGTCTTCCGTCTTAATAAGTGTAAATCTGTAAAGTGTCATCGGTTTAGTTTCTTCCAGTTCGTATCCATTTGTGGGTATTATCATTACGTAGGGTTCGTGTTTTGTATACGTGATTATATGTTACTAGGATAATTAACCGTCAAATGTCAATTTGGACAAATAACATAGTGGGTGTGCGTTGAGTTGGAAACGAATTTGCTGTGTGAACGTAATGCTCTTGTAGAATGTTTGATCATTATGGCGATTTTACAGAAGCAAATTGGGTGTTTGGAATTTTCTAATTACATAAATGTAACAGTCATTCATCTAATTTACCAAGGTATCAGACAAAAAAAATGAATACCATCACGGCTATATTCCCAAAGCGGGGCTGGCAGAAGTGCATTGTGTTCACTCACATTTTTTCGACGTTACTAGGACCATATCAGGTGCCTATGCCGAAAAATTTTGAGTATGAAGCGAGCAGAATAAATACTCTTTTACTGTTATAAAAATTTGGAAGTAGTTCTCTACTTTTTAGTGGGAGATTTTTGTTTACTGAGGCTAAAGTTAATAAAATGAATTTGAAATTATTTTTATATTCTTCCACAAATATGTAAGAAGTAGTGACACAAATATGTAAATGACACACAGAAATAATAACAATAAGACATATTATTATTATTTCCGTGTGTATACTAAGTTAACTGGCATATAAAATAATGTTGGATCTTCTGGAACTCTGTACTCTTTACCTACCGCAAAGGATCTGGGGTGATGATATATAGACAAAAAAAATTATGCAAATATAAAGTATGTATTATTTTGTAATGGTAATTAACATATAGAATACCTTTCTTTACACACCTTTCTGGACACATCATTCTTTTTATTTAAATCTCTTTATAATAGATTCCCATAGTAGAAAAATAGGCCTAGCAGAAAATGTACCAAATAAATCCTTTAAATATAAACTATTAACCGTTACCACCTATTTATATTCTTACCCGTATCATCTGTCCTTTCCTGTAGGAAGCGCCGTGACTTACTGACCCATTCTCTCGCGAGTCCTCTACAAACCGGTACATAGATGTATAATACTATATGTAGGTAGTGGCTGGGTTAACAGTATTATGTGTAAATGTGCATACATCAACAAGATATTATAGGATAGAAGATAATAGAGGTACCAGATTAAATTGAAAAATGCCCTTTTTAGCTACTGGAGAAAAGTGTTTTGAAGTTATCTGTCCATAATATCGTAATTGTTTAGCAGATGAACCTTTAAAAAAGTGTTTTATTGTTTGTTTAGTGTTTCGGAAGGCAGGATATGTCGTTGGTTTCAGTGAGCACTAAATGTCAGTAGTAGTATTTATGCTAAGTTGAAGCTTTATGAATGGTTTAATAAGTTCCAACAGCAGAGGACCGCAATCAGCACAGGGACCGCGGGATGAAGTATGACTTACTCTCAATCAGCTCCATTGGTGAGAGAAGGACTTTGCTTGCTCAGCAGTGAGATCATATACTTATTTATTTGTTGGATTAATTACAACAGTTTCGAGAATTTCGCAGACGCCAATTTTTGGTAGATCCGGAAATAAAATTTGGCAATTCCCTAGCAGCGTTCGTAGATGAGGAGCCGAGAGGAAAAGCTAGTTGTTTCTCTTCATGTTTTTTACATACGAAATCCTGTCAATGTATATTTTATAATATAATGTACTAGGTGTTACCCGCGATTTTGTCTAAATAGAGGGTGCAATCTATCTCCTTGGCAAATTTTATCAAAATACTGCTGGTTACGCGTAAAAAGGTAGAAGACAAACAGAGTTACTTTCACATTTATAATATTAGTAAAAATAAGTATAGGTTTTCTACAAGTGTGATACCATCTGCCCTTTCCCTTAGGAAGTGTCGTGACTTAGTGACCCATTGCTCGCCAGCTTCAAGTGTATAAACAACATTATAACCCTTATTGCAAACGTGCCTTACAAGGTGTCATGCTAAAAAGGTCACTCGTGCCAGTGTTAATATGTGAGATTTTACCGTCCCTTGATATTTTAATGTATGTATGATGTAGTTATTCTCTTATGGGCTGATAATGGCTTGATAAGTTCCAACAGCAGGTGGCCACAGAACTGGCTCTACCAATCCACACTAATTTATTATTTTCAATAATGTGGTCTATTTGGTCTATAATGTAAATTGCAACTGGGTCAATATTCTCTATCAATTTGATCAAAATTCTACCCTTTTCTTCGGCTTACTTTGCAAGGAAACTGGTCATTTAATGCTGCCGCAAGTAAATTCCCAATGTACATAACGTATGACTGCCTCGTTGGTCTAGTGGCAAAGCGCATCGCTTGGTGATCACGAGGTCCTGGGTTCAAATCCCAGGTCGGACAAATGAAGTTTTTCTAACGAAAACAGTATGAGTCCGGAGTCTGGAATTGTGCCCATGCAATAGGCTTGCCCCCTATTACATGGGAGCTAACATTGTCGGTGAAAAGTGGGTTTACTCAGAACACCCACCCCCGCTTGGGGAGCTTAGGCTTGACGATGTATGTAGTGTACATAACGTACGTATTATAATTGACCGATTCATTTAATAAATTAACAATATTTTCTCATTCAGGCTCATTCAGGTCTGTCAAATCAAACATGTACATCTATCATTTATTTTCGCTTTACTAGCGATTTTAATACCCAATCTTTGACTAAGAAGCCCCTTAGTCAAAAAGGGGGAGGCCCCTTATTCAGTAATTACGTTCTGTAATGATGCTGATAATGATCCAGACCGATTTCGGCTACGGCGACTGTATTAAACCCTTTGTTGTTGACGATCGTGCGCTCTGATGGCTTATATGACCAATCTTCTTGGTAAAGGTCTTAGCATTGTGGGCATGTGAGCACACTATTAATATGAGAATATAAGAATTTAGGAAATGGGGCAGTTTTGTTCTACAATAGAACAAATCTTTTTTTTTATTTTACCGGGGGAAAATCCTGTATGGGAGCATAGCTGCATTACGTGAGCCTTGGGGAATCTTGCGGGGCGTATCGGATTCCTACCAACTAAAACCCCAGGGCGGTCGATATCAGCACTTTGGAGGGACTCCGGGATCTCCATATGGAACGCATCGGTGCCACCTCTCGTGCCGCACTCCAAAGAGCCCGTCAGCGGGAAGAGACTTGATAACACGTTCCCCTTTGAACCAACGCGGTGCTTACGACGACGTGAGCCTCACCACACCGCTGTCCTTCTCAAGACAATAGAACAAATCTATACTTACCACACCTAGCCCCAAACAACTCGCACCACTTTCTTACCTTTCAATTGGCATTACAGATCTATTGTTCGCTGAATCGTAGCTCATCATCGCGAAATACCTGCATAAATCTATCCAGCTTGCACCTTTGCCGTTTAACATCTAGCAATTATTACCTTTAACCTTATTTTGGCATTTGATTGTGTCGCAAACGGCCATGACTGTAACGGTGGGGATGCGGGCTATCTCCTATTCATCGGGCATACCTGTGAAGGCAACTGTGGAATAAAAATATATTAGAAACCTTTGACGTAGCATTCATCAAGGTTGAGCAACATTCGGCTCGGTCAGTTTGGGATGGGTGACCGGCTGAGGTATTTCCATGTTTGCCGTAGATCCCAGTTACCACATGACGTTGATAAAGACAACGTTGAACGATTTGGTGCAGTGGTTAAGAGCTTAAGCCGCTCCGCCCAATAGATTGAAGACTCGCGGGTTCGATTCCCGCACGGGACAAATCTTTGTATGACCCACAAACATTTGTTTCGGTCTGGGTATTTGTGTATATGAATTTTTATGTTTGTAAACGCACCCAAGACAGGAATAAATCCTAGTGTGGGGCTACGTTATACAATGTGTAACATATATGACGCAGGACCTCAGACACCCCAACTAGATTATTGCTTTGCGAATTCAATACAAAAATCAAACTTCCAATTTTAAGGAGTTTTCTACCATTTTTTAAGATCTTTGGTATCCAAATTAACCATACAATTTAATAATTAATTAACTTTTGTATGCGTATTGAGGTGTGTGTAATAGAAATACATTTAAAATAGCCGTAATGCGATGAATAATTATTAAATATTGTTTAATGCAGCGAACAGAACGAGTCACAGCACGTTTAGCAAATAAAAAAAAACGTACTTTAATAATAGTTGGAATCGACTCAGTTGCCGATTTAGAACAAACTACTCTCTTCAGGTCTTGTTAATTATTAAAGATTGTATATAAAAAAATCTTGAAAGCTTTAAAAGACGGCTTGAAGTTCTAACAACACGTATTATAAACCTACCTCCACCTATCTGCAATGCGTCCGCTAACTTCAGGCTGTGAGAGCAGTAGTAAGAGTTCACTCCTATGTCTATTCTCTAGTTCTCTCACTAGAGGAGTAAAATGAGCCAACAGTATATTTTTCTTTTCCATGGGGTGCTTTAGATCATCTAGATTTCATCAACAAATATATAATTCTATACTCTCATTATCATTATCTCAGCCTATACTTGTTCAGTGCTGAACATAGGCCTCCCTAATCGCTCTGCAGCGCAGCCGGTCCGATGCCATCTGCATCTAATTAATTCCTGCGACATTCTGTGTGTGTGTGTGTGTGAATGACCTACGCTGTTGGCCTCGAGGCCTCTACAGCTTCACCGGATTTTAAAGGCGAGCGTGCAACCACTACGCTCCAGCCAGCCAGAAGGGCAAGAGGCGACATAGCGAGGGCGCCTCTTCGAGGCGCCCTCGGTTGGGACAGTCGCTGTAGGGGGACGGGTGCACTACTAAGCGCACCGGTCAACCGCCGGCTATGGGAGGGGATCTACTACTACGTCTATGTCTACGTCGTCGTCGCCCGTATTCTGAGCGGAAAGAATGAAAATGAAAAAATGAAAATGAAAAATGTTTATTTTCTTTAACTTATGGTACAAAGTTTTACAGTTTGTCGGAGTCCCCATTTAAGCATAATATTGCTTGTGTTTGAGGACTCCGCTCTTCCCTTGAGAACCAATACAATATTACCTTGTAGTTTACAATGAAGAGTTTCTTAATAAAATAAGCATATAAGTTTATATAACAAACTAAAAATAAAAATAAAGTAGGTAACAAAAATTTAAACAATAGTTGTTTAAAAAGAAGGGATGACAAAGCATCGGGGGGGTCGGTGAGAACATGTCGCGGCCGGCGGTGGCGGCAGGGGTCGGGAGGGAGATCGTAGTCGGCGGTGGCTACGATTAACGGATTCGCATGGGTAGATGCGTTCGCGAAGTGACGTGTTGACGCCTTTTTAATAAAGGCGCGAATAGGTTCGAGACCTAGATCGGAGTGGAGGTCGACGTTCCGTAGGAACCATGGGGCTCCTACGGCTTTACGGAGGAAGCGGTTTTGAACCGCTTGAAGTCTGTCGATGTGAGAGGGGGCCGAATGCCCGAACACAGCACACGCATAAGTCATGATGGGACGAACGCAAGTTTTGTAAAGCGTCACCTTATTTCTAAGGGACATTTTACTCCGCTTGCAGATTAACGGATGGAGACGACCGAGCACGAAGGATGCTCGGTGACGGACCCGCTTGAGCGACATTCTGAACTCTGCTCAAGTTTATATATTTTCTAATCCTATATATTTCACCAAGATGATTTTTGACAAGATATAACTTCTGAAATATTAACCGTGGTCTTTGCAGAAGGATAATTATTCAAAGTATTTTATTTAACACTTTATATCAGAATAGTCCCATGTACACCCGTGACTTGGTCCGCGTTGACTTTAGAGAGGAACCTAACATTTTTCCGGGATAAAAAGTATCCTTTGTGTTTATCCAGGTAATGAAGTATACGTGTGCCAAATTTCATCCAGATACATTCAGGCGTTTTTGCGTGATTGAGTTACAAACATACATACTTTCACATTTATAATATTAGTAGGATAAACTCTAAAAACTAGATTGCCAGAAAAGACGGTGACAACTTAGAGAAGCTCATGGTCACTGGAATAGTCGATGGACAAACACCTCGAGGCCTCAGCCCAACACGTTGGTCTGACCAGATTCGCACCACTCTGGACACTACAGTCTACAACGCGCTGCATGTCGCCGAGGAAAGGGGACAATGGAGAAACATCACAAGAGTAAGACTCCTGGGAGGTGGAGTTCACGACCCTCAGACATGAGGAATACCTCTCGAGGAGGAGAAGGAGGATAAACTCAAAGGATAAAGAAAGAAGAATAAACTATCAAGTTTTACACCTGACTCAAATTATATATCAACCTGATTCAGTAGCTTAGAACGTCATTCATCCAAATATCTCTTACGTAACATCAAAAAAATCTAAACGTAGAAAAAATGTTTCTCGGGTCAATTTGTTTTATTCATTCTTAATTCACTTCACGTAACCAAACGTAATATAACAGGTGAAGGTTGCTTTAAATGTTGCCAATTGTAAAATATTTTTGGGTTCTACTTTTTAAATTTTGTTTTATTTTTAAAGAGTTGCTTAACTATATTTTCTTTTATTGAATAATATCATGGACTTATACTTAACAGTATTTAAAAATTTTAAGAGTTTAGCACGTGTCAGATATAACCAAAATAAAGGGTCCATTTTTGTTTATAATTCTAGATTTATTTAAGAAGAATAAAAGTTTTGCGTAGAAAATGCATGTTTTGGGATATCGCTATATAGAGCGATATTCGTCGGAGGAAAAAGCAGTTATACTCCAGTTAGTAGAAACCTTAGTAGAAACGTTATAAAGCCTTCAATCTTTAAATTCTGGCACCGGTAAGTGTAAAATAAAACAACATAATTTAAAAAAATATTAATAAAATAAAGAAAAAAATCCATCACAGATAAAAACAAAATTGTCCAAAATTTTCCTCGATCTCGCTTTAAAACATCTATTTTAATATTTATCTAAATTTTTTCGATATTTTCATACCTAGCAACCCCACCCAGTATCATCATATTATAATTTAGTTTCAAAATAGCGCAATCACAACGGATCTCGGTGCAAAACTGTCTTATCTGACAATGGCATCAAAACAAAGTCAATAGTTTGCGACCTTTGGCCAGCCTGTGTTAAATATTCGTTGCGAGACCGAATAAGGCAATAATCGGAGATATTGTAATTGTTTGTGGGGTATTGTGGCGTGTCTTGCTGTCAATCAATCCGCTTTCAAACGGTTTTGATCTATATTTGGGAGTGGATTTATGCTGTATGAAGTCAAGCAGTTTGTTTTTTTTTGTTCTTGATTTCCTTCTTTCTCAGTATAATGAACTGAAAGCCGGTCAATCAATCAATCAAATCAGCCTATTGCAGTCCACTGCTGGACATAGGCCTCTCTCAATTTGCGCCACAATACACTGTCCTCCGCCTTCCGCATCCAGTCCCACCCTGCGACCTTCTTCAGGTCGTCGGCCCACCTAGCTGGGGGGCGCCCTACCTTACGTTTGCCGAGTCGTGGTCTCCACTCTAAAACTCGTCTGCTCCATCAGCCATCGGTTCTTCGACAGACATGGCCAGCCCACTGCCACTTTAGCGAGCTCACCCTGCGAGCTATGTCAACTACTTTGGTTCTTTGACGGATAACTTCATTTCGGAGTTTATCCCTCAAAGAGACTCCGAGCATAGCCCGCTCCATAGCTCGCTGCGCGACTTTGAGCCTATGAACTAGCCCTACTGTAAGTGTCCACGTCTCGGCACCGTATGTCATGACTGGTAGAACGCACTGGTTGTAGACTTTCGTCTTCAGGCTTTGCGGTAAAGGCGAAGAGAAAACCCGACGTAGTTTGCTGAATGCCGCCCAGCCCAACTGGATCCTTCTGTCGACTTCTTTCTCGAAGTTGTTCCTACCAAGCTGGATATTCGGCCCAAGGTAAGTGTGACTGAAAGTCGGTATACATTTTTAATTATTACACTTAAGTAAGTATGATGAGTAATATTTTTTTATTAATGTAGAACTATTAAAGGCAATGCAATGTTAGGAGGTAGGCATTGCTTAATTACGCATTGTACGCCATTGCTGGTATGCGTTTTGTCGCCATTTTGAAGGTGACTCGAAATTATGCTGAGTGTATCGGGTTTCTATTTCAGCACATTTATAACCTAGTTACATTTTTAACACAGCTTTTTGGTGTGGAGATAATGTGTTACTGAATAAATGTTTTGTTACTATCCATATTTAAGCTGTTTTATGTGCAGCGTTTGCATTTTTCTCAGTCTCTCTTTCTGTTTAGTTATTAGGTGAAAAATAAAAATTTTAAATTTTAAAAGAGCCTGAAGGCGTAATTACCGTTTAATACCTTTTGATTTGATTATTACAAAAATAACACGTTTCATCCCCCATATCACGTAGGTTACCTTTTTTTTAAACTCTAGCCCCACACGTCCCTCCCGAGTTCGAATCCTAGGTCGGACAAATGGCATTTCTAATTTAATCGTTTAAGGCTTGTTAGGTCATTATTCCCGGTTGCCACTTCAAGAGGTACTAGGCCAAGTTAGAAGCCTTATTATGTGGATTGGTAAGTTCCAAACAGGTGGCTACAGCCTGCCTCCAGCAGTCTGCATTGGGTACGCGTGGTAGTGTATGAAAATTTACCTCTCACCTCTATTTATAAGCGAAAGCCTTTACCCAGTCGGTGGTCAGAATAGGCTGTTTTATGAAATAAGTATTTTTTTTTTAAACTAGCCCCTGTTTCGTGGGTACGCTTACAAACATGAAAATCCTCATACACAAATACCCAGACTGGAACAAATAATTGTGGGTCACACAAAGATTTATCCCGTGCGGGAATCGAACCCGCCACTATTAGACACAGTGGGTGGAATGGCTTAAGCTCTTTACCACTGCGCTAAATCGTCCGTCGGAATTGAGATCATTTTGATAAAATGTGGGTGTTTGGTATATGATTAATATTCCCAATTAGACCATCCATTCCTATATAATGTCTATAACGATGCAGTTTAAAAATAAAACGTTTAATAACATAACATTAACTTCCAGCAAAGGGTATCTACGTGTTGAACATATTTGCCCGCCAAGCCTTCCAAAGCTCCTGGTGAAGTCGAAGATAGCAGCGAGTGTAATATAATTTTTTTCTTTCTGGTTCTCTCTCGCATATCTTGGTTGGGGTTTCCTCGTGGTTTGTCAATTTGTCGCGGGTGGGACAGTCAAATGCTAAACGTGATCGATGGGACGCACTCTTGCGCAACGCTACATGCGCGTGCGACGCGACCCACAACGCCCTCTCAATGGACACTTACGAGAACTTCACCAATAAATTATACCAAACTTTTAATCGCTTGCCCTCTATTACATGGAACCTTACATCGCTGGCGAAAACTAGGTGTACAGAGCACACCACTGCCACTTGGGGAATTCAGGCGTGTCAGTGTTTATTTTTTTTACTTTTTATCTAGCAACTCTATTAGCACTGTGCGACTGTTCTTAGTGATTGTTTGTTTGTTTGTGGTTAAGCAGCGTTCGGCACAGTCGGTCTGAGATGGATGATCATTTGTGGCATTTTCATATTGGACCGTCTCCGTGCTTCGGAAGGCACGCTACGCCATTGGTCCCGGTTACTACTTCATGTGGTAGTCGTTAAGCCGTTGGAAGCTTTATAGGCGGCTTTACAAGTTTCAACCGCAGGTGGCCACAAACCTGCTTCCACCAATCCGCGCTGAGTCGGCGTGGTAGAGTATGACCTAATCTCCTTGACTTTTAAAAGAAGGCCTTTACCCAGCGGTGGGACAGTATAGGTTCATTTATTATTACTAGTGGTCGCCCATAGGTCGAATATCGACCTATGGGCGACTCTTTCATCGCTTGCTGGTTATGTTTGACATTCAGTAAGACAAATAATATTAAAGACAAACATCAATTTGACGTGTATTGTGTCAAATATATGGTAGTGTGTGTAATGTTTTTTTCATTGATTTAATGTATGTTTTATGCATAATTTTTAAAAAATATTAGCATTCTGCACTCTTTCTCTATATGAACTATAAGTGTGGGAAATTTCATACTTCTCCGTCCGCGCAATTTTCGTAAAAATGTGTACAAAGTTTTTGCTTCACGTATTAATATATAGATTGTATCTAGCAACGGTTGATAAGCATTGGTACGTACTGTGAATAATTTTACTTGAACTTCGTGTAAGTGTCCACACTTACATAAAGCTCATTTAAAATTATGCTAACCATTTTGTTCGGCATCATTGGGTAAGTCTAAGTATTGGTTGAGTAATAACAATATATTGATGTTTTGAATAGTTGCGTTAAATGGCCTTCATTTTAGCATAAGCACAGTTACGCCTCTGTGCATATAAAACAACCATCATTTTTTTTCAATATCCCCTAATATCTAGCCCTCAAACTTATTTATTTTTTAATATTTTTTTTCATAAAATCAACACAAACGTGAAGTCGTGGAATACGGTTTGTTCTAATAACACAAATAGCTACTAAAATGGTAACACTTGCGAATCGTGCGCGAAAATCATGGTAAGGATCCGATTTTGAGGCATCCATTTATTAAAGGTAGTTTCGTACCTACCTATAATAAATTAGTTACTCAATCCTCGTCGGTACAATCGTGAGTTTATGTATACGTTTCTATTTACAAATGACCAAGAGATGCATGGCATTACGACTATTGTTTTAAGAATCGTCTGAGTTTTTGGAAAATAATTTCTGTTTAAAGAGTCCATTTTTCATCAGTCCATTCTCAAACAGCCCACAGAATAGGTTTAAGCATGATAAACTGCTTGACTATCTTTATCATGTCCACTACCTTAGGAAAATACAGGAGGTAAGACCGTAAAATTTATGAAAAAGAAAAAGACAACTAGTTATAAAACGGAGTCAATCAGAAATCAAAATTCAAATATCTTTTGCGCGCATTTGAGGTATCCTTTTTTTAAATTAATATGAGCATGTGCATAATATGCAAATGATCAAAACTTCGACGGAGCTTCAGCGAACATTTACCCACGTCTGCTGATTGTGCATATCCATTTACGTGTGTATCGGCAGTTATCCGCGTTCGCCGTGAGAGCGAGCCACTGACGGACCACGGCCTCACGACTCGGGAGCGTGTGCCGGCCCGGCCCGGCATAACCTACATATCGACTAGTCAAAGGTATAATATTGTAAGAAACAACTATAATTAAAATTATAACCTTTATAAAAAAGGGAACCAACTTCAAAAAGCGCAAAAGTAAGGTACTAAAAGTAAAAAAAAAACAATATTTGAAGTCGGTGCTGGTCGGTCAGTGCGGTCGGTTACTTGGTTTAAAATAGTGACGACCATAGAACCTCCTCCTTTTTGAAGTCAGATAAAAATATGCCTGAATCAAAACTGTCTTCGGTATTTATTGTGGCTTAGTCCTTCCTATGACCAACGGTGTTGTAAAGCACTGGAAAATATCACGATGAAGCCTGAAAAATAGTTATATTTCATATTGAATACTGTTTATTATTTATTCAAATTTAAGACTTACTTATCTATCTATCTATCTATCTATAACCTCACGCCAGATCCCTTGCGGGGTAGGCAGAGAGTACAGAGTTCCAACAGGTTCTTTCCTTACATACCTCTCTGGCTTCCTCGACTCTCATAGTTCGTCTCACCTCGCCGGTTACGAAGACTCTTGACTTGTCCTTCAGATAAGAATACTATAAAAACTACTAATCTTATAAATTGACTCGGTTTATTTTGTCGTGGTAAGATAGTCTAGGTCTTCCCCGGTACCTGCATCCTTCCACTTTCACATTGTATATCTGTTTTGTCATTTTTTCCTCTGGCATTCTTTCTATATGCCCGAACCAACGGAGCATGCCCTTTCTCATCATATTATTACATATATCATAAGTCTCATATCTTTTCAGTTTGGAGTGTACCCTACTAGTGAAGTAAGCAGTTATAAGATCCTCAGTTATTTTACAATTGTATTTATCATAAATCATTCCACTAACATTATAAAATAATTTAAGAGGGGTAATTAATAAACAAACGATTTTTTTGGACGATTTAGCGCAGTTGTTGAGAGCTTAAGCCGCTCCGCCCACTGTGTTTAATAGTTGCGGGTTCGATTCCCGCACGGGATAAATCTTTGTGTGATCCACAATTATTTGTTCCGGTCTGTTTGTGTATGTGAATTTTCATGTTTGTAAACGCACCCACGACACAGGAATAAATCTTAGTGTGGGGCTACGTTTTTAAAAAGAAAAAACGAATAATTATAGAGAAATATCTAGCACAAACCTTTCTTTAAATTTGTTTTCCTATTTCTATACTATTACGAACAGACGAAGAGCTGCTTCTCTTCATATTGCCTCATTAAAGACGTGTGTATAATACGAAAATATTTTTTAAAATATAGGTAAGACCGCTAACTCTAGAGAATCAAACAAATTTTATAAAATAAATTAACTGTTGTCTGCGTTTTTAAAGAAGTATGCAAAAATAGATAAATAAAAATGTTAGCTACAGTGTTCTTGCGTTCAGCAATGGATATGGTGAATACGTGGCGTAATTATGTGAGACAGTGGGAACTCGAAAATGTCGAAGTTTTACGGTAACCTGTAGAATTTTCACATTTCAGCTTTAAAGGTATTCATTGAGAAATTTAAGTTTGATTGAAGGATAAAGCTAAGTCGGATGTATTTTGGAAGACAATATATTATATTATCACATATCTTTATTATTATCTATACTAATATTATAAAGAGGTAAAGTTTGTGAGTTTGGTTGTTCGGGGTAATCTTCGGTACTACTGATCCGATTTTAATGACTCTTTCACCATTGGAAAAGCTACCTTATCCAAAAATAACATAGGCTATATGACATAGACCCGGTAGGTGGCGCTGTTGTCGACCGGGTACGAAGTCGCGGGAAACTGCTAGGTATAGGTATAAAGAGGAAAGATGTATGTTTGTTTGTAATAGATAAACTCTGAAACTACTACTAAACCGATTGTAATTATTCACCATTAGAAAGTTACATTATCCTGAAGTAACACAGACTATATTGTATTTCAGTAATAATAAGATATCAGCCTGAATAAACGGTATTTGTATTAATTCATAAAGTTATTATAAAACAAAGGGCGTGCGCAAACGCGGGGCAACGGTCAGTTATATTATAATAATAATGTTTTTTCGTTTTTTTTTATGCTTACTTTTACTCCTTATACCTTCTTTTAATTTGTAAATTTATTTATGTAACTTGTTATGAAATGTTAACGTCCGTGACGTCACCAAACGGTCCAACCGAAGATCAGCGCTGGTTGCTTAAGCAGTTAGCATTATGCTGAGATGGGTTCGTTTTTGTAACGAAGTCATTCAGTTATTAATTAACATATCTTTCTTCCTTACTTTCTTTCTATAAAGCAATCGCACTGCTACTAAAGTTATGAATTAAATCAGTTAAAAATAACCACCACAGCCCAGCAGAAAAAAAATATAGGTAATAATAATCACAGACTGATAAGCTACTCATGTTAAATTATGACTAAGTAACTCTATTTCCCCACTTATTCTAGTTTTCATTGTTCGATAGCGACCTCCATTCTTCCCTCCATGGCTCCATGGTCTAGCTATCCGATTCCATATCCCGCGTCAACTATAAATTAAGTAGCGCGTTCACTGCGGACAGCGTGGGAGCGTCCGTCCGCGGCTAGTGCTTCCAGATGTCCAGGTTTTTACGAGATACTATGACTAAATGACGTCATCTGATCAAAGTGGCACGAAGAAGATTAGTGATAACAAAATTCATGACAACACGTCTAATTTTAGTGTAACATTTAGCTGATGAGCACGATGCAAAAATCTCAGCTCGGAGTCTGGAATTTAACCAGTATAATGGCAATTAGCTACCTCCCTATAAGACTGGGGCCTAACATCGCCAGAGAAATTTTTACGTACCCAGTAGATTCTCTGTTGAAAAAATCAGTAACAGTAATTTGGAGACTGGAATAGTTCATCGATGTGGTTCGACCTCTATTACTATGAGATCTAGCATAGTCAGTAAAATTTGAGTGTACACAGTTCACCTTTGTCTCTCATGTTGGCAGAATACCTATAGGCTGAACGGAGTTTTTATGGGACCAATCAACAAGTTTGCTTCCTGTTCCACTGGGAGCCTAACATTATCGGCAAATTGGGGGTATACAGCTCACTTGGGGAATTTATGTAAAACACAGCCATGTTTATAGTTAAGGGGGAACCTAACCTTAGCTCCCAAAATTAGGCTCTTTTTACAGAAGATTGTTGATGAACGTACAGCGTATTTGTAGTAGTATATGTATATATATATATATATATATATATATATAAGGGTCGTAAATTTAATGTATGGAGTAAAATGTAATTGTACGTATTCAATTTTCCAAAATATTACTTTTAAAAAAACTCTCTTTTGAAAATATATTGTAAATATTCCGTTCAATGGTAGATTGGATATGTATAAAATCTATCTATCTATCTATATTATCACGCCAGGTCCCATGCGGGGTAGGCAGAAAGTACAGAGTTCCAACAGGTTCTTTCCTTACATGCCTCTCTGGCTTCCTCCACTCTCATAGTTCGTCTCATAAACGCTCGCCGGTTACGGAGGCTTGTCCTTCAGATAAGAAACGGTCTATTAAATATACTCGAAAAAAAGCTTTAGATATGCTTTATAACTTGTATGGATAATATTTTTATTTTAATTAAATACCTATATCTGAATTATTTGAAAAAAAACCTGCTATTTGGGTCCTCCGCGCACATATTTCACTGTTGTCACGGTCATTAGACTAGGGAAATTTTCAAACAAAAAATCTCAAGGTCATCTCAAGTAATTCCCTTAATAAAACGTTATTTTAGTTATAATCCAATCTTAGTATGTCTTATTATAGTAGATAGAAAGGATGGGTCACAACTTATAGTACCTATGTGCAAGCCGGACCGCGTGAGAGAGTGGGTCCATTCCGCACGACACACACGAGACGCTTCGCTTTGTGATGTCATCGCGGGCGCTGAGCGATTTATTGCTAAAGATTCCACTCGGAAATGGAGCAATTAGATTTATATTTTGCTTTTAAACTAGTTTAATGTGGTACCTTTAGTTAATTTGCGTTTGATAATGTCGTTTGAAATATATATAGGTAAATGTTTAAGGTTTTGTAATAAACTAGGAATATAATATTAGATAGTAATTATTGGTATTGTAACAGAAAATATACAATAAACAGGCAGGCAAAAATTTCACAAAAAATAAATTTACGTTCTCTATTTTGATAATATATTTATACTGCATTTATATATATCGATACTATAAATATACTAAGCACCGTCACGCCTATATTCCCTAAGCGGGGGTGGCAGAGATGTACTAAGTACACCCACGTTTCGCCGACGATGTAAGGTCCCATGTAATAGGGGGCGAGCCTATTGCCAAATACCGGGCACAATGCCAGACTCCGGAATCATACTAGAATTCTTTCGTTAGAAAAACTACATTTATCCGACCTAGGATTTGAACCCAGGACCTCGTGATCACAAAGCGATGTGCTTTGCCACCAGACCAACGAGGCAGTCTAAGAGAGAGAGCAGTATCATTATACTATTGACATAGAAATTATGAATAATATTTTTATAATGAAAATTTCATTATATTGACGGAGATTATTAGTTCACGGAACTGACAACGAAAGCATGCCGTCGTAAAAAATCACAAAGCAACAAATGTATCTATGAATAGATAATACACATCAACATCTTCAACTGAAGTACTTAAATCTAATTCAAACACGTCTTTAAATCAAACGGCATCTAATAACCGCTCGATTTACGCAAAAGGGTAGTTACACACGATGCAATCCCGGGACAACGCGTCATAAATGCGCGAACGCCGCGTTTTACGAGCGTTTTCGCTTTCGCGCCATTTGCAATAAATCAACGACGCCACCAAGTGGGCGATGGGTGCTGCTGCGACCGGCGCGTCACATGGAATCATGGTCATACTAGTTATATGCAGACGGGTGTTTTTTAGACTTCAGCCCCAATCCTATCAATAAAAAACCGCTGAAACTGATGGGCATCCCCCCCGACCCCTGCCGCCACCGCCGGCCGCGACATGTTCTCTTCGATCCCCCGATGCTTTGTCATCCATTCTTTCCGCTCAAAATACGGGCGACGACGACGTAGTCGTAGATCCCCTCCCATAGCCGGCGGTTGACTGGTGCACTTAGTAGTGCACCCCGTCCCCCCACAGCGACTGTCCCAACCGAGGGCGCCTCTTCAAGACGCCCTCGAGTATGTCACCCCTTGCCCTTCTGGCTCGAGCGTAGTCGTTGCACGCTCGCCCTTAAGTCCGGTGAACCTATAAAGGCCTCGCGGCCAACAGCGTACATCACTCACACACACACACACACACTGATGGACAATTCTCGTATTTAATTTAGACTGAGACATTTAATATATGAATTGACTCTCATTTGGTACTCTGTTCCACTCAAGTACCAACCTTATTTCAGTATCATCTCAGTCTAATTTCGATATAATGTCAAATTATTAAATTTAAAATAGGTCGTTGATCACATGTTAATCGCGACTGCTACAGTCTAAATAAAAAATATCTGACTGAAATCTTCAATTTGACGTTTTTTTTTTGTATTTGTAGTGTCATTTCAAAATTTTATTGGAATACTGTTTACAGGCATACTCGGATCTATCTAGGCTATCATCAAGTAAAATGTCACTTCAAGACAGTCGCAGAGTTGCCGTTTGCTATGAAATTTAGCCAAGTCCTTTTTTAATCAATAACCTGTTGAAATATTTCCCTGGAAGTAGGAAAATTTTACTAAATGATGACCTAAATTTCACACCAACACCCCCCTGTAAATGTGATGACATACCGGCCAAAATATCCTGGTCGCACTATACATTTTGTTCAACTTTCGGTCCAATCTCGATTCGGTCGACGTTATCGAAGGCTTTAATGTTATACGAGATTACCATTTTTGTCCTTTTTGGCATTGAGATTAGATTGAGGCTGCATTTTGAACACTTTTAATTACGAGAATTGGCCTTCTGATTCTTAACCACCACCAATCAACGGCGTATAGTTGTTGCGCCGATTAAAGTCGCTTATGATTTAAGTTTAGCGAAATTAGGTCGAAATATAATATTAGTGGAGATATGTCACACACACTTTTTCAACCTTCGCTTGAGGAATATAGGCGTGATCATTTCATTTGCCCCGCAAGTGACCGAATTTTATTCAAGTGATTTTTTTCCATGTTGTTTTCAATGTTCCAACCGCCTTACCGCAGCGTCTCACCCGCCCGTCTACAGAGCTCCAGTAACGGGACAAATTTCACTTCGGAACAACACCTCACGTACGATTCCCCATTTTACAGTCAATACTTGTAAACGTCTCAATTTAGCCCGGCCGATTGGCGGCTAGTCAATATGTTATGGGCTAGGCGCGGATAGTTACGATCATTTTACGCTTGAACTTTGTTTAAAATTAGGGAGGTGCTATTCTATCGTAGATGATTCTTGTAAGAAAGTTTTGCGTAAAAAGTTAGCGTAGTGATTTTTCTATTAATGTATAAAATTAGCTTTTAAATTGGAAGAATTTTCATAATATGCCTTATATGTCTATTGTAAATAGATACAAGTGGACGGAGTGGTTGTGGCTTATAATGAGCTCCTTAATTTCAGACAATTTGTTCATAATATTTTAAAATATATTTTTACAACACTGCAGATCGTTGGACTGCAAAGTCAGAGGTCTCGGGTTCATACCCAGGCACGCACCTCTGTCTTTTAGAAAGCATGCGCGTATTAATAATTAATTATCACTTACCTTAACGGCGACGGAAAACCCCGTGAGGAAACCTACATGCCTAAGCGTTTCTCGAAGGTGTGTGAAGTCGCCAACCCGCACTGGGCCAGCGTGGTGGATTATGGCCTAAACCCTCTCATTATAAGAAGAGGTCCGTGCCCAATGGTGGGACAGTTTCTTAACAGGGTCAATATATATTATTTATTTTAGAACAATGCGTAAAAATGTATAATGTACTGACAAAACTTAGAACTTAATTAATCTAAAAGGAGCTGCGATGGCGCCATTACATTTTTCTAATTAATCTTCCCTATTACTATATAGACTCTATAGATTCTTATAAGTCTCTACTTAGTAGTGTCCGACCGTAGTTTCAGTTCTGGCTTTGGCCACCTTCGCCCAAAAATAACACCTTTGGCCAAAAATACCACCTTCGGCCAAAAATACCACCTTCGGCCAAAAATACCACCTTCGGCCAAAAATACCACCTTCGGCCAAAAATACCACCTTCGGCCAAAAATACCACCTTCGGCCAAAAATACCTCCTTCGGCCAAAAATACCACCTTCGGCCAAAAATACCACCTTCGGCCAAAAATACCACCTTCGGCGAAAAATACCACCTTCGGCCAAAAATAACACCTTTGGCCAAAAATACCTCCTTCGGCCAAAAATACCTCCTTCGGCCAAAAATACCACCTACGGCCAAAAATACCACCTTCGGCCAAAAATACCTCCTTCGGCCAAAAATACCACCTTCGGCCAAAAATACCACCTTCGGCCAAAAATACCACCTTCGGCCAAAAATAACACCTTCGGCCAAAAATACCTCCTTCGGCCAAAAATACAACCTTCGGCCAAAAATAACACCTTCGGCCAAAAATACCACCTTCGGCCAAAAATACCACCTTCGGACAAAAATACCACCTTCGGCCAAAAATACCTCCTTCGGCCAAAAATACCACCTTCGGCCAAAAATACCACCTTCGGCCAAAAATAACACCTTCGGCCAAAAATACCAACTTCGGCCAAAAATAACACCTTTGGCCAAAAATACCTCCTTCGGCCAAAAATACCTCCTTCGGCCAAAAATACCACCTACGGCCAACAATACCACCTTCGGCCAAAAATACCTCCTTCGGCCAAAAATACCACCTTCGGCCAAAAATACCTCCTTCGGCCAAGAATACCAACTTCGGCCAAAAATACCACCTTCGGCCAAAAATACCTCCTTCGGCCAAAAATACCACCTTCGGCCAAAAATACCTCCTTCGGCCAAGAATACCAACTTCGGCCAAAAATACCACCTTCGGCCAAAAATAACACCATCGGCCAAAAAAACCTCCTTCGGCCAAAAATACCACCTTCGGCCAAAAATACCACCTTCGGCCAAAAATACCTCCTTCGGCCAAAAATACCAACTTCGGCCAAAAATACCACCTTCGGCCAAAAATACCACCTTCGGCCAAAAATAACACCTTCGGCCAAAAATACTACCTTCGGCCAAAAATACCAACTTCGGCCAAAAATACCACCTTCGGCCAAAAATACCACCTTCGGCCAAAAATACCAACTTCGGCCAAAAATACCACCTTCGGCCAAAAATACCACCTTCGGCCAAAAATAACACCTTCGGCCAAAAATACTACCTTCGGCCAAAACTTCGTCCCATTTTGGCCGAAACCAAAGGTTTCCAACAAACACCAGAATTAAACTAAATAAATATAAGACAAACCGTCACGCCTGTATTCCATAAGCGGGGGTGGCAGCGGAGTGCTGAGTACACCCACGTTTCGCCAATGATGTTAGGTCGCATGTAATAGGGGGCGAGCCTATTGCCATATACCGGGCACAATTCCAGACCCCGGACTCATACTGGGAATTTTTCGTTAGAAAAACTACATTTGTTCGACCTAGCATTTGAACCCAGAACCTCGTGATCACAAAGCGCGGCGCTTTGCCACTAAACCAAAGAGGCAGTCTATAAATAAATATTATAAATAATATTATTCCAGAGTTATTATTTTTAATTAGTTGTGTGTGTGTGTGTGTTAAAAATATGTATACTGTGGACAATATAATTTTTTTTAAATTTAGCCTATTATGAACCAAATTTCTCAGGGTTATTCCAGCTTAGGCTTCGAAGGTTTTGGCGATGGCCTATTAATCGGCCACAGCCAAAAATCGATCTTTGTTCGGACACTACTACTTAGTAATAGGGAAAATACATATACTATTAACATACCTTTTAATCCGTCATAAATAAACACCAAGTCACACCAACACAACACTAAACAAACGCATTATAAAACCAACCATCTCCCATATTCACAATATCGTAAATAAAATTACAACAACGCGAACAAAATTTCACTAACAACGCGTATCGCCCGAAAAATAGCGCAATAAACCTACAATAGTAGTAAATTAGCGTCCCCTCAGCCAATTTGCGGCGTAAAGGGTTCCGTACGCGCCATAACAGGTTATCAAAGAGTCGTATGTTTTCATTACAGAGGTCTACTCCGGCGCATTTAAGGCAGCTCCTGACGGGACGAAGCTAGGAGAGAATTTAGTTGAATTATTTCATTTAAAAGACCGTTGGACTGCAAAGTCAGAGGTCTCGGGTTGAAACCCAGGCACGCACCTCTGTCTTTTGGAAAGCATGTGCATATTAAAATAATTATCACTTGCTTTAATGTTGAAGGAAAACATCTTGAGGAAACCTGCATGCCTAAGAGTTTCTCGAAGGTGTGGGAAGTTCGCCAACCCGCACTGGGCCAGCGTGGTGGACTACGGCCTAAGTCCTCTCAGTTTGAGAGGAGGCCTGTGCCCAACAGTGGGACAGTTTCTTAACAGGACTAATATTATTATTTTTTATTTTGTTTTAATTATTGCGTGCTGCGTTGTGACTTAAAAAGTAATATGTTTTAATGAAAGAAAGTATTATTAAAATTGTATGACAAAGTTATTAAAAAAATAATTTTGGAATGGAATTAGTTTTACAAGTCGAACGGTTGAAAATCAATATAGATGAACGGTTTGATTTAGTAGTTAAGAGCGTTAGCCGCTCTGCTCATTAGATCGAGCAGTCGCGGGTTCGATTCCCGTACGGAACAAATTTGTGTGGCCCACAAATGTTTGTTTCGGTCTGGGTGTTTCTGTATGTGAATGTTATGTTTATAAACGCAAACCCACGACACAGGAATAATTCCTAGTTAGAGGCGACCTTTTTTTATGAAAAAAAACGACAACATAAATAAATTCAAACTATTTTTCATACAACGATACTGGATATTTTATAAATAAATAAAATAAACACTGCCTAGTTGGTCTAGTGGCAAAGCGCATCGCTTGGTGATCATGGGGTCCTGGGTTCAAATCCTAGGTCGGACAAATGAAGTTTTTCTAACGAAAAACTTTCCAGTATGAGTCCGGACTCTGGAATAGTACCCGGTATATGGGAATAGGCTCGCCCCCTATTACATGGGACCTAACATCGTCGGCGAAAATTGGGTGTAATCAGTACACCTCAGCCACCCCTGCTTAGGGAATATAGGCGTGATGGATAATTATTTTTCTATTTAAAAAACGTTACTTTACACTATATAGGCGTGACAATGTTTTTTTTTTTTTTTTACTTTACACTATGAAATAATTCTGTATCATGGATGCGTTTTTAAACATGAATTTCACAAACACATAGACTGAAATCGTATAAACAGCGCCCCATTCGGGAATCGAAGCTGCGGCTATTATGAAAACCTTATATTCCAGAAGTTTTTCAACCGTACGGAAATAATGTTAATAAACCATTTCCCTCATAAAATTACATACATTTCATATCAGTAGCAGTTCCTAGTACGGTATCGTGTGATCACTTATTAATTATGACGGATGGCCGGACAAAGCGATTACGCGGATTAGTGTGGACTTAGCGCTTCGATGCGCACCTTATTGAATTATTTTTTACTGTTGACCCTCTTTATTACCATACTAGCATCATCATTATATTAATACGGGAAGCAAAAACTTTCCCACACTTTTAGTTTAGAAGGAGTGCAGAATGCTAATATTTTTTTTAAATTATGCATCAAAAATACATTAAATCAATAATAAAAACATTACACACACTACCATGTATTTGACATAATCACGCATATATACTCTTTTGTTTATTGTTAAAAATATAGAGATAGGATTATTTTAATCCTATCTCTATGGTTAAAAAGCCTGTAGTCAAATTGAGAATAGATTTATATTGTTTGTCTTTAATATTATTTTTTTATAGTCTTACTGAATGTCAAACATAATCAGCAAACGATGAAAGAGTACCGCACCCGCCATAACATCAGATTTGATAGACCACAAATCCTCGTGAAAGAACACTGATTCCTACCAAGGATGGTTCGCGAGGCTATTAAAATTAAAAAACATCCTAATTTCAATAGAGAAGATGGCTGGGTGCTTCCATCGTCTTGGGATCCGGTAATTAATATAATCAAATCCAAACCCAAGCATAACACTGCAAGACCTCAAGACACCGTGAGCTCATTCTGCGTAGATCGGACCAACAACAACAAAAATAATTAAGAAATTTGAGGGTACCCCGGAACAACTATGCCTATTGGACGTCTAACACCTCAGTCCCTCCCGTGACCATGGGTGCTGCAAAGCACTCGAAACGTCAGGAACTATCTATCTATCTATCTATCTATCTATAACCTCACGCCAGATCCCTTGCGGGGTAGGCAGAGAGTACAGAGTTCCAACAGGTTCTTTCCTTACATACCTCTCTGGCTTCCTCGACTCTCATAGTTCGTCTCATACACGCTCGCCGGTTACGGAGACTCTTGACTTTTCCATCAGATAAGACTCGGTTTATTTGGTCGTGGTAAGATAGTCTAGGTCTTCCCCGGTACCTGCATCCTTCTACTTTCACATTGTATATCTGTTTTGTCATTCTTTCCTCTGGCATTCTTTCTATATGCCCGAACCAACGGAGCATGCCCTTTCTCATCTTTACACCGATACTATCTTTCATACCTACTCGCTGTCTTACTATGCTGTTGCTAATGCGGTCGGTCAGCTTCACTCCGCACATCTTCCGCAGAGCTCGCATTTCTACCGCATTTATCCTACTTTCATTCTCCTTCTTACATACCCAGCTCTCGCTACCATATAACAGCGTTGGGACAAGAACTCCGTTATGTATGGCCAGCTGCGCCTTATGGCTTAAGTGCCGGCTCCCGAGTAGCTTTCCCATCGCACCATTCACTCTGTTCCCTGCACTCACTCTTCTCTCTATGTCAGCGGTGTATTTCCCATCCTTACTGAAGGCGCATCCAAGATATACAAACTCATTCACTTGCTCCAGCACATCGTTACCAACCACAATCCTTACATTCGTTCTTGTTTCTTCCCTTTCAAAAACCATAATCTTGGTTTTCTTCACATTCAAGTGTAAGCCATTGATCATGCAGTCGTCTTTCATAACTGTGACTAGTGTTTGCAGATCAGTGACTGTTGGCGCTATTAAAACCGCGTCATCTGCATAAAGTAGATGGTTTACCACTAAGTCACCCATTTGTACACCTTCATTCATCGCTTTCAGTCTTTGAAGACTTTTGTCCAGATATATTATAAACAGTCTAGCGGACAACACGCAACCCTGCTTGACGCCGATTTTAACGTCAAACCAGGGTGACCTGTTACCACCCACCCGTACGCATGCCTTGCAGTCCACATAAGTGGACTGGACGGCTCGCAACAGAGTGCCATCTATACCATACTCTGGCAAAATGTCCCAAAGTCTCTTTCGCACAACTCTGTCAAATGCCTTCTCCAGATCTACAAAACCGCAGAAAACCTTCCGGCCCACTGCCAGATGCTTCTCTACGATGTTGCGGAGTGAGAAGACTTGATCCGAACATCCTCTTCCAGACCTGAAACCCCCTTGTGCCTCGCACAACATTCCATCGGACTTCACGCGCATTCAGGAACTAAAACTAAAAAAATAAACCGCGATAAAATCCGTAAAATAGTTTTATTTCATGTGTAATATTCGCGTAAATCTAAGAACTCAATATGAAAGAGTAGGTCGAATTTCAACCAATGGGCGACCACTAGTACTAATAAATGCCGATATTAATTTCTATCTCATCGGCTTTTTTGTGATATGTAGACAATCATAAAATATCTGTAAACTTCGGGGAAAGAGACTAGAAAGCTCTATGGTGATGGTTATCAATGCTTTGGAAGGAGACCCTGCTCTCCATAAGAACTGCACCGGTACCCCTCATGTGATTTTTGGACATTTAAACTAATTAAAGTCAAGGGTATTAAGGGCTAGTGAAGAGTCTCAAACGAACGTGAATGAGACGAACTATGAGAGTGGAGGAAGCCAGAGTGGTCTGTAAGGAAAGAACCTGACAAACTAATTGGTATGTTTATCGTTATACACAATTTATTATTGTCTTCGGCTTAGTAAAGATTTAGTTATCTACTATTACCAGCTACATATTAAATTTACACTTGAAATAGCCACATCCTACTAAAAACTTAACCAACTGTGACGGACGATTTAGCGCTGTGGTTAGGAGCTTAAGCCACTCCGCCTACTGTGTCTAATAGTCGAGGGTTCGATTCCCGCACGGGACACATCTTTGTGTGATCCATAATTATTTGTCCCGGTCTGGGTATTTGTGGATGTCAATTTTCAAGTTTGTAAACGCACCCACGATACAGAAATAAATCCTAGAGTGGGGTTACGTTTTTGAAAAAAATATAAAATAAATTTGTTACCTACAAGAAGGAATAAATCTAACATAAAAAGTTTATTTATTTTGTTTTCTTTAAGGTCATTGGCACACTTTTTTATATACATATCGGTATTATGTATGTACCTTTTACAAAATTTTAACTTACTGTAAAACATTATTCACTAGTAAGCAAAGTGGTATAGCAAAAAAATTGCACATGTTACCTTTACCAATAAATCTAATAAGCTTAGCCCACACACCTTCACGCCCACTAATAAATCTGGACAAAACACGCATTCATCAAGGAAACAATCCATAGGTGATGTAGTGTGGGGTACGAGCATAACAATGTGACGCCTAGGGGTCGGTAAGCTGTAGAAACCGGGAACCATCACGTACGAAGATTTCGCTAATTCTACTTAGTAGAATAGGAAAATTAATTGGGTAAGTATTAGGTAGTGCTGATTGTCAAAATGACTAAGGTTAAGTTGAGGCAGCTGATAGAATTAAAGATGAGTGGATTGATGACCCAAGGTTTTATGATTTCCAGCTTGTATTTTTTGGTTTTGCAAAACCCATAGATATACCTCGTCATTTAATTGCGAAGGAAAACATCTAAAGAAAATCTTTATGCCTGAGAAAGCTATTTTTAAAATACAGGTGAGGATATTAAATTTCTGTTTTACACTATATTCTTTTGTAAGCAGTGATTGCCTAATGATTAGACCGTTGGACTGCAAAGTCAGAGGTCTCAGGTACAAACCCAAGCACGCACCTCTGTCTTTTCAGAAGCATGTGGGTATTAAAAATTAACTATCACTTGCTTTAAAATAAAAACATCGTGAGGAAACCTGCATGCCTAAGAGTTTCTAGAAGGTGTGTGAAATTTGGCAACCCGTACTGGGCCAGCGTGATGGACTATGGCCTAAAACCTCCCAGTATGAGACGAGGTCCGTGCCAAAAGGTCGGACAGTTTCTTAACAGGGCTAACCTTAAAGTATCTTCTTATACTAAATTATTGATTCCATAATGTGTTATACAGCCGGCGCAAATAAAACTGCTCATCAATCGATTTTTAGGAAAAGGTTTATATATATAATTTGGTGGTTTATATATATATATATATATATATAGGTAGGGCCGCTATTATTTAGGATTGCACTTAATCTATTCCAAGCCTATTGCCTTATGTCACTTGTGTGATAAAAAACGACGTACCTATACTAAGTTATCGTGAAGAACAATTTCAAGTAAAATTTTAGATTTTTTTAGGAATGTATTATTATGAAGTATATGAATTGATACTCATCAAGGAAATAACAGGTCACAATAACAGGTACTGACAAACGATATGCAGCAGTGGCACGCAGGACGGCGGGCAGCGTCGCACAACAATTGTTGCCAATAGGGTAATTGGCGGCCGACCGCGCGCCAATGGTCGCACCATTATATTTCTACACTGTTGGCCAGTGGAACAGTCGCACACATTGATAAAGAGATACTTCTTCATTGACAAATTGGGTTATGTTGTTAACTGATTTTCTGGAAGAAAATTGAGTGACAATAATTTTATTTTATGCAATGCTATATGGTGGTAATTAGGGAAAGTGAGATGAGAGTAATATCAATAAAATATTTCATCATATATTAAATACTTGTTTTAATAGGAGTGTTATTTTATTTTATTTAACCTTAATTTTCATCATTGCGAAATAGTTGGTTAAATAAGGTGGTACAACATGTTCTGTTTGTAGTTAAAGATGGAGTATCCTTAAACAGATTCAGAAATAGAGCGATCACAGATGCCCGCCATTGTTGCCCACCAAGAAACAGTGGGATTATAACGAGTCCACAGATTTGTAAGAGTTATTAATATGGCCGTAAGAAAGGGACATTAAAAGCTAGTTCTGCAATTTCTGTGTTGATTTTTTTTATATGAATGAAAGATAATGATTGTTAAAAATGATATCTTTATATATTCAAATAAATAGGTTATAAATAGGTCAGAATAGCAGCCATTGCTCTTGCCACCATCACGCGGACTAATCTTGGATTTTAATTAGTTTTAAGGCTTTAATTTATGTCTTGAAAATAAAACTAATAAAGTGGTAAATAAACTATATTTGTTACAAGTTGTATAATTATACATCCCCGCAATGTATCTGGTGTGATGACAAAGACAGACAGAAATTAAACTTTTAAATTTAATCAAAGTATAAATGGGCAGAGAACACTGACCACTAGTTTAACATGGACGCGCGCGCGGTATGATCAGGATGTCCCGTTGGAACGCGCATCCAGTGACGACCTGTAATCGTGTCATCACACACATGGATACTAAACGCAAATTAGATTGTGGCGACCTCTACTCATATTGTAAATAAAATTAGCACAAAACCGTTACTGGTTTAATTACTGGGTACATCACCACATATGGTGACCGAGTCGCAGAGACATATAGTTTGTAAAGTTTCCTGTAAGGTTAAATTCCTTATAATTAAAGGTATTTTAGTCTGAATTTTACAAGAGATAGCCCTTATGGTAACTATGAAATAAATCAACTAACAATGAGAAAATTTCCTGTGCCTTCAACTTATAAGATTCTGGCTGGAGTTAGTCTACGGCTCTCACATCGATAGACTTCAAAGGATTTAATCTCATTCACTCCTCAAAGCCATCGGAGCTCCGTGGTTTATCCGGAACGTTGATCTCCATTCCGATCTCGCTTTCGAACCTTTTCGCCCCTGTATTAAAAAGGCGACAACCCGATATTTCGCGAACGGTTCCAATAAGAATCCGCTAATCGTAGCCGCCGCCGACAACGAAACTAACTCCTCTCCTATCAGCCTCTACCTTTGTCCGACCCTACCGATGCCCTTACATACTGTCTTTCGGATACAGAACTGCACACAGGATCAGACACCGACCTCGCCGGCGAGGTCGTCTTCGATCCTTTGCCCGCCGGCCGGTACGGCGAGACACCTAGTATATGCCCCATAGCGACTGTCCAAGCCGAGGTCGTTCTTCCTTTAGGCCCCCACGAGCTAAATGCCCCCTTGCCCTTCTGGCTCGAGCGTAGTGGTTGCAAGCTCGCCCTCTTGTCTGTTGAAGATGTAAAGGCTCTGCAGCCAACAGCGTAGATCATACATACACACCCACCTATGAGATTTTCCATAAGCGATGAAAAGTTTATTTTATTATAATTAGTACTTTTAGCACAATCTAGTACAAACCGCATAGCTTTAACTAATACTACAAAAGTAAATCTATACCAAATAAAATCAATATGACCAGAAATAACTTTATGTAGTTAATTAACTCTTACTCAAACTTGACTAAACAGTGTTTAGTCAACACTCTTCCAATTACGTATTAAATGTCGTTATATTATTCTTTTGTTTATCATGGGGTTCTTATAGTCGTTGCCATAGTCACCGCATATCGAAACTTATCGGCTTATTTCGTTAACCTCCATAATTTTTCCATATAACCTCATATGGATATTGACCAAGGCATCCAGGCAATATCAAGAGTAATGAAATCACATACACACGTCGTTGCGCCTATATTCCCCAAGCGGAGGTGGCAGGGGTGTACTGAGTACACCCACTTTCACTCGCCAAAGATGTTAGGTCCCATGTAATGGGGGCGAGCCTATTGCAAAATACCGGGCACAATTCCAGACTCCCGACTCATATTGGGTAGTTTTCGTTAGAAAAACTTTATTTGTCCGACCTAGGATTGGAACCCAGGACCTCGTGGTCACCAAGCGATGCGCTTTTCCACTAGACCAACGAGGCAGTCTCATCTCTCAGTAATGAAATCATACAAAAAATATACTTCTCACGCCCACTTCGAAAGCGCTAAGCGACGGTACCACACATTAACATATCAGTTGAAAAATGTCTACCGTAGGATACAGAATTCCCTAAGGACGAAACACGACAACGGGTTTTCCTTAAGTTTTCGGTTCATCCCTTCGAGAATATTCAATCATTTCGCCACTCGAGAACTTTTCTGGGCCAATGGCCGTCAATTCGGCGATTAGCCCCGCCCACTAACATTTATGTTCGGCTATTCTGAGAGCCATGTTAGTAACTTTGTTTTTCTTGCAATTCTCATTATTTCTGATTACGATATCGCAGAGAAACCCTGTTCATAGCTCCCTTTATTGCCTTTATGTGACCTTGAATCTTTTTATGAAGCGTGAGCCTAGTAAAATAACGTGCATATAATACAATCATTTCTCTAAACTATTTTTGACCACAACGCCTCAAAGGATGAGCATGTATTTTTAGGATATAATTTCTTTGACTGCCTCGTTGTTCTAGTGGCGAATAATGTGCTTTGCAATCACGAGGTCCTGGGTTCAAATCCTACGTCAAACAAATGTAGTTTTTCTATCGAAAAACTCCCAGTATCCAGTAGTCCAGGATCTGTAATTGTGCCTGTCATATGACAACAGGCTCGCCCCGTATATCATGGCTTCTAACATCGTCAGCAAAAAGTGGCTGTACACAGTATACTTCTGCCACCCCCGTTTGGGGAATGTAGGTGAGACGGTGTTTTTTTTAATGATTTCCCTTGTATTTCAGAGTAGTTCCTGTATTCAGATTATACTTTCCGCCAATCCCGCAGAGGATGTTGGGTTGTGATATTGATAGAGACAGAATATCATGTCTTTTGAATGTAATTAAAACAAACATTGCAAAATGGCCTATCGCATAAAGACAATAGACACCATATTTCGTCAACCCCCATAACCTTTCCGTAGTCACTCAGCATGGATATCGGCCAAGGCGTCCAGGCGAAGTTAACGGTAATGAGTTAATACAAACCCACGCCTTTTATTGTTCTTGGTCCCTCTGTCCGCTCTTGCGTCTACATTTTAATATGAACGTTACTACCAAATTATAAACGTCTATCACAAAACTTATAGTAAAGGATAAACAGACTTAATAGTTATGAATTAAGGCAGGGTTGTGAGTTTTTGGGAGGTGTAAGTATATTTGTAGGAATATACAAATGGGCTCATTGTCAGTCGAACGGATTTGCATGAAGTATGAAAGTAGAGGCGTTATGGAACGCAATGGATGATTTGTAAAATGTTACTAATGAATTAGTCACGGTCTGTTAGCATATTATCGTATGTATTATGATCAAGATGAGAACTGTTTTATTTATATTTGAATATCTATTAAAGTTTAGCGTTGATATTTAAGTATTTGATATTAGCTTTTTGTTTATAATGGGGTTTTACATGATGGTACAATCTCTACAAATATTTTTCAAAACGTGTGTTGTAAGGCGCTCGTAGCACTGTGTGACCGCGGCGTACTTACTTACCGATTGCTAAGGTTAAGTAGCGTTCTACACGGTCGGCTTGAGAGGGTGACCGTTTGTGGCATTTTCTTATTCGAGCGTCTCCGTGCTTCGGAAGGCACGTTAAGCTGTTGGCTCCGGCTACCATTAAATGTAATAGTCGTTAAGCCGAGTTGGAAGCCTTGATAAGTTCCAACAGCAGATGGCCACAAACCCACCTCCACCAATCCGCACTGGGTCCGCATGGTGAAGTATGACCTAATCTCTCTCACCTCGATTTGTGAGAGAAGACCTTTGTCCAGCACTGGGCAGTATAGGCTGATATTATGATGTTGTGAGGAGCTTAGACAGCGAAACATTTATTTTGGAAAACATTTATAGAATCTATATTGGTACGGCAATCTCTTATAAAGTTGAAGGCAACTACGGATGCAATAATGGAACTACGGAATTATGGATTGTCGTTTGGTCAATTATAGATATAAATCTTATAAGAAAAAAAGGAAAGTATTAGAAGAAGAAAGAAGAAAATATGATATAGTCTAATCTCTATCTATCTATATCATCACGCCAGATCCCTTGCAGAGTAGGCAGAGAGTACAGAGTTCCAATAAGTTCTTACCTTACATACCTCTCTGGCTTCCTCCACTCTCATAGTTCGTCTCATACACGCTCGCCGGTTACGGAGTCTCTTGACTTGTCCTTCAGATAAGACTTGGTCTATTTTGTAGTGGTAAGATAGTCTAGGTCTTCCCCGGTAACTACATCGTTCCACTTTCGCATTGTATATCTGTTTTGTCATTCTTTCTTCTGACATTCTTTCTATATGCCCAAACCAACGGAGCATACCCTTTCTCATCTTTTATAGTCTTATAAGCTTGATCTTTTATAGGCTCATAAGCTTGACTATGGTCTAAACCCTTTCAGTTTGAGAGGAGGCCCGTGCCCAACGGTGGGACAATTTTTGAACAGGTCTAATATTATTATTATAAGCTTGATAAACGCAGAAAGCTAATAAGCTTTCTGCGTTTAAGACATTTGCTTTCTTTTAGTAGGCAATTTTAAGTATCGATACGGTACATTATCTTATTGGATTATATTCTCCATGCTGTTGCTCCATGTAATCTCACAATTAGCTATCCTCCCATCCTTCTATTCATTACCAAGAAGCATCGATGTTGCAAATAAATAAACACAGCCTGTCCATCTGCCCACACGTTTCGTTTCGCAACACATCTATTAGAATTTGATAAATATGTTAAAGGCATCTTGTTGAATTTGACTTATAGCATTGTAACCAGGTAAACATAAAAATAGTGCAGGCACACGCGGTTTTAGCATCGACTAATGCAACTGAATCGTAGCTAAAAGGTGTTTTGGCGACTCATTCTGCCGTCAATCGTGGTATCAAATTATCTCGTATCGATTGTTTCGATTCCGCATCGCGTTTTCGAATGTATAAACTAGGTAAATAAATGGAGTTGAAGTTTAGTTTATAAATTTACATTTTAGAAAGTAGATTATCATAAATTAATATGCGGTAAGGGAATTTTCAATAATAAATTACTACAGTCCAATACGATACAGGATTAGAAATGAATACTAATTAGAATGTGTCGTTTTGTAACATTTTTATAAGTTGTGTAATGACTTCGAACCTTTAAAATGACACACACATACGCATTCATTAACAAAGTGACAAAATTTCAACTTTCCCCAGGCATATCACGATACGCCGAATTTTGCGGTCTATCTGTGACGTCTCTATGAGTCAGATGCGCCAGCGCAGTTAAACTGGCTATCTGTTAGACAATTTCGATTATTCAGGGTTATTGAGGTATATATTTACATTTAAATAAGGCTTAATTGTTAATCTTTCATGTAAGATGAATTGAGGTACAATGTTTTGAGTGGTAATGATAAATGTGTGTAAGTGACAAGTTAAGTTTGTTGGAAGTTAGAATTGATATTCCTCGATCTTTTCGTTTAGACGCCTCTCTTAAAGAATATTCTCTATAAAGGTTATCATTTATAACGCAAGACATCAGACACCCCAATTAGATTATTACTATACGAATTCAATATGAAAATCAAACTTCCAATATCAAGGAGTTTTCTACCATTTTTAAGCCTACCTTGGTACCCCAATTAACCATAAAAATTAATAATTAATTAACTTTTGTATGCACATTGAGGTGCGTGTAATATAATACATTTGAAATATCCATAACGCTTTGAATAATTATTAAATATTGTCTAATACAACGAACTTGATGTTATCCTACTTTAAAAATAGTTGGAATCGATTCAGTTGCCGATTTAGAACAAATTACTTTCAGGTCTTGCGTTAATGGTGTTACAGCTTGTGTACACGGTGTAAGCAGCTGGATTAATACTGCGTTACAAAAATCATTACCGTATTACATAATAAGCGTATAAAATGTGTCATCAAAATTTCTAGGAAATATAGGAATGTGTTACTCTAGTTCCAAACTAGAATTAAAACATCCTATATCTTGGAGGGAAGTGATGCGACGTGTAACAATAAAAACACAAAATAATTTATTTATTTGTTTATATCCAGAAAATCCATACAATCAAACCCAATAACATAACTAAGTATCTATTGTACAATCATTCTAATACTCATCAATAATCGGAATACTTCAACCTACCCAAAATCCCAGCATTAATCCATCTGTCAACAACTTGACAAACAAAAAAAAATATAAATAACGGTAGGTACTCGCTCGATCATTTCAATAAAGCGCATAAAAAGTGGACAACGCATCTGCGTACGCGCATTGCGTTCGATATTCAAAAACTTCTTTTTTTTGATACAACAATGGTAACTCGACTACCGCGAGATCGGATAGCGAAGATTTTTCTATTCATTTTGTAGAAATATTCGTTATTATAGTAGAAAATATGCATAAATAATATGGAGATAGAACAGTTGGGGTCTGTTTCAGTTTTTGCACCTGGAAAAAATGTACATTGATTAGTGTTTTGTTCATAGAATTGACTAATTATTAAAAATGAAATTTATTTAATTTATCTGCCTCGTTAGTTTAGTGGCACATAATGCGGCTGGCCATCACGAGGTCTTGGGTTCGAATTCAGACATTGTAGTTTTTCTATAAAGATTCTAAATAGCAATACGGAGGCTGGAATTTCGCATATACTCGTATACAGGTACTAGCTTCGTTCGCGCCCACAACTTTGTTCGCGTTATTTTCAGGAGTGTATTTCACACCTTCACCTTTTTTTGGAGACAAAAGGTAGCATATGTCCTTTCCCTGAATAAAATTTATGTGCTTGCTGAACTTGATCAAAATCTGTTCAACAGTTTTAGCGTGGAAAGGTAACAGAAAAACAGACAGAGTTACTTCCGAATTTATAATATTAATAGCTATACTCGCAATTTATTCGCATTATTTTCAGGCGTATATTTCACACCCTTAAGCGTTTTTTTAAACAAAAGGTCTGCCTTCGTCTATGTCCTTCCCCTGCATAAAATCAATTTCCTTGCCGACTTGATTGGAATCTGCTCAGTGGTATGGGCATGAAAAGGGAGCTGATAAAGAGACAGATACAGAGACGAAGTTACTTTTGAATTTATAAGATTAGTAGTTTTTATAGTATTCTTATCTGAAGGACAAGTCAAGAGTCTCCGTAACCGGCTAGGTGAGACGAACTATGAGAGTGGAGGACGCCAGAGAGGTATGTAAGGAAATGAACTGTTGGAACTCTGTACTTTCTGCTTAGCCCGCAAGGGATCTGGTGTGATGATATAGATAGATAATATTAGTATAGAAGTATGGATACATAGTACACCTCTATCACCTCGCTTGAGGAAGAAAGAAGAGATGCTGTTTATATTTTTTTGAATTCCTAAAAATATTGACTGCCTCGTTGGTCTAGTGGAAAAGCGCATCGCTTTGTGATCACAAGGTCCTGGGTTCAAATCCTAGATCGGACAAGTGTAGTTTTTCTAAAGAAAAAAATTTTTAAGTACGAGTCCGGAGTCTGGAATTGTGCCCTGTATATGGCAATAGGCTCGCCCCCTATGACATGGGACCTAACATCGTCGGCGAAACGTCGGTTTACTCAGTACACCTCTGCCACCCCCACTTGGGGCACATAGGCGTGACGGTGTGTCTTAAAAATGTTCTACCTGAGTGGTCCTCCACCAATCCGCACTGGATCCGCGTGGTGTAGTGAGTTTCTCACCTCGATTTGAGAGAAAGGGCCTTTGCCTACCAGTGGAATAGTATAGGCTAAAGTAATTATTTTATTATCAATAAAAATTTGATGGATAATTTGGCGCAGTGGTTAAGACCTTAAGCCGTTCTGCTCACTGAGTCAAATAGTCGCGGTAGATCCCCGCACGAGACAAATCTTTGTGTGTCCCACAATTATCATTTGTATATGTAAATTTTCATGTTTGTAAACGCACCTATGACACAGGATTAATCATAGCGAGGGGCTACGTTTTACTTAATAAAGAAAAAAAAAAAATATTGGTATCCAAATTTTGAGGATTTTAAGCACCCGCATTTCCAAGGGGGTATGTGAAATATTTCAGTTCGAAGGTAACATCCACGTTGACCTCTGGCTAACAGTTAACCTTATCAGCTGATGTCCTTACGCTACGTGCATACGAATGCGCCGCCCGCATACCCAGCTTATTTATGTGCTGATACTAAACGCGGTAGCTATTTTGACGTGTCTTGATAAAATAACGGACGGTTTGTGAAAATATCGTTTCCTTTTTTTGTTTTGGATGATTAAAAAAACACAAAAACTTCCATTTATGTAACTGTACTGTTCCGTCTAGACTCAAAGGGTTAAATAACTTAGATTTAGTTAAGTTCGCATTGGTATATTTGTTTTCTTATGTACAATAAACAGTAATTTAATAAAAATAAACATAATTTTAAAATGCTTTAGTAGTAGAAAAGCAGTACTGCCCAGTTTCTTGAAACTTGTAAGCGCCATTTTTCAGTGAAAGCTGCGAATCGATGCAACCCGGTAGTTTATAAATTGGATAAAAAAATAAAAATAAACACCGGAACGCCTATATTCACCCAGTAGGGTAGGCAGATGTGTACTCAGTATACCTACTTTTCGTCCCATGGCATAGGGGGCGAGCCTATTGGCAGTAAATTGGATAAATGACAATATTGACTTACATTATTGTCAACTTTCAATATTTTTTATCTCTCTGTCTTATAGTACTTCGAAAAGTCTTGTAGTTTCACTTAGGAATTAATGTCTAAGTTTTGTCTACCTTTTGTTATTGGGATTACAGATATATTTTTTCAGCCTTGAAATTAACATATGGACTCGCAATAAAAATGAAACTTCTTATTTCCTGGGACGTGGTTATCAAGGGCAAAACCATCTAGAAACCGTTAAAGAATATGTCTTGTCCTCTACGACGCATACTTATATATTTTCGTGAAATGTGGTTATCTGCTGGGATTATATTGGACCAGAAAAGTATTTCTGGTCCAGTATCAATCTACTGCACCAATCCGCACTGGTTCCGCGTGGTGAACTATGACCGATCCTCCTTGACCTAGATCTAAATTTTTGAGAGCAGCCCTTGATACAGCAGCAGGATTCACGCGATTTATAATCCGAGAATATGTAATATAATCGATCGATAAATAAAGTTAACTGTTACTATGCCCGGTAGTAACCGTGAGAAACCGAACCGATAGCAATTTGCAAAGTAACTATGCATATTATTACACACGATGTCCTGTTCTTAAAAAAATCACACACAGAATTTATGGGGTGCTGTTTTTTGTGTCTCACCCCTCATACTTTGGCATAACATTTTTTTACTTATTCAAATTGCAAGGTATCGTCACCCCAACATTTTTTAGCCAAACAATAGTTTCTTTTCTTTGCCCAAGTAATTTTTTTAACGGTCCAAGCAATGGCCTCGGGTCATAGGCGAGGATTAGGATAGTTCTCATGGACGTGTTTTAGTGTTTCCTTTTTTTATCTTTTTGCACATCTGCCTGTCTTGTGTCGGTAAAATATAGGTGAGTTCGCGTGGGAAATTCGCCGAGTTTGAGTTTATTGATCTGTTATTAATTTCTTCGCAATTCTTTTTTATCTCTTACGTTTTTTTGGGTGTTTGCGGCATTGTCGTGTTCTTTCTATAATCGATACAAATGTTTAATGTACACTTTTAAGACAATTTCTCAGTTCGGCTACCCGTGGGCTTAGAGGAATTCCAAGTTATTTATTTATTTATTTCGTGGAAGACGTACAGCTAATACAGTAATATAAAAACTTAAAATAACAACGGAAAGCCAATTACAGATCTTCACGGATAGTCATAGATTATGAAAATGGTATTGCGTGAGCTATATGAGTAAGAAGTTATACAGGAAGAAAAAATATGACAATGTGGAAAAAATTAAACAGGTATTAGGTAGTAGGTAGGTAGTATTAGGGTAGGTTATAGTAATTTCCTATATAGTTATACATTTTCTATGGAAATTATATGATATTGATTAAAACTGCATTACTCAGTATTATTTCCAATAGTTTAAAATGGATACAATAATCTAAGACTACAAGAAGAATTACTGAATTAAACAAAGTCCATCATCGAATTAATTTAGACATTTATATTTAATTTATATATTCACTTTTTAGAGCTTATTCTGTACCCCACTGCTGAGCAAAGTAATATTATTCATTATTATCTAAATAATTTAAATTACGAACCAATCAAATTCAGAATCTACAAAATAAACCAATAGATTCTAAACGATTACATCTACCGTCAATGCGTCCACCCTCCCCGCCGCCCGCGAGCCGTCTAAAACAAAAACGCATTGTCCCATGACGTCACGGCGATAACTCATTTACGACTACCCGCATGCCGGCGAAAGAGGACAATATGAGGACAATCGATAATACTAAACGCGAACACGTGTGCCGCGGACTGTGACACGCCATTGTTTTTGTTTTACAAACTCTATGGAAATTGAAAGCGTTCGCCCTTTTAATTTATCGCACTTGAGACTTTTATAGAGAAAATGCATGCGCGCTTTATACACGGTGTAATTTTAGTCGTCCTGGAGCGAAAGCCTGGGTGATGTATCAAATGCCTACTGTACACTGGAAGTAAAAATATGAATAAACATTTAATTTAAAAAGCCTTTTAATAAATAAGCTTTTATAGCAAACACACAACAAAAATATCTTGCTTAGTTGAGGAGTTCCTGTAGCTTCCTTCCGGCTTCTGACCTTGGATACCATACGGGTCTAAAGTAGGTACTCATAAGGACAAATCCAACGAGTTCAAACACGGTTATATTGAGCGGTCGAGTGGTTCCATTGGCCACCTTCACTCCATCATCAGACCACCTCTGGTACCGTATCATTACATTGTCATTTACGTTACATAAGTATGCCAAATTTCAGTTCAATCGGATACCCAATTTACGGCAAGTTGAACCGGGAAGACAGACGGACGAACGAACGAACGTTGCAAGTGAGGTGAAAGCTTGTAAAAATTACCTTTACAAGGAACATCTACCTACTGACCTATCCGAATATCATAGTGAAGGTGAAAATCCGGACACCGAAGGTATCTACCGGATAGCTGACGAGCCGCACCTCAATGTCATTTTGCGCTTGATACCTATATCAAGCGACATTTAAAGCACTAAATGAGTATTGTTACAGAGATGTTAATTATTGAAGTGTTCTTTTTTCATTTCATTTACTACCATTGAACAGTACGCATTGGACACATCATCTGGGCTTTCGCTTCAGGACGATTAAATTACACCGTGTATAAACCTTCGGTACAGTACTGGTTTAAAGTAAGCAGTTGATCGTGTAAAATCGCTAAGAAAAGAGTAATTATAAAAATAATCTCACATATTAAAGTTCAATTACCCTATTCTGTTCGATAAGGAGAAATGACGGATACTTATTACAACCATGTCGCCGTGTGTGTGTAAATGATCTACGCTGTTGGCCGTGGGGCCTTTACAGATTCACTGGACAAGAGGGCGAACGTGCAACCTCTACGCTCGATCCAGAAGGACAAGGCGGCAACTAGCTCAAGGGCGCCTCAAGGAGGAACGGCCTCAGCTTGGGCAGTCGCTATGAGGGAGGGCGTATAACTGGTGTCTCGCCGTGGTGCGCACCGGCTGGCGGGCAAGGGACTCGTCAACCTCGCTGGCGAGGTCGGTGTCTGATCCTGTGTGATCATCATCCAGTACTATACAAACCGGGTGTGAGTCGCGCGCCTGTTTTGTGTAGCGCTTACTTCAATTTCATCGCGTGTAGGTACAATATTTTTCGGACGTTTATGCATTTTTCTCTAACCGTGTTATATTAAATAACTTCTGTATATGACTGTAACTCTTTCAACTGATAACATTCGTATTTATATTAGGATGTCAGTTTATTGAAAACATATGTGCTAAATCTACATTGAATATTTTTATAAACTATAGAAAACTAAAGACGGGCAGGGGTATATACATCAAAGAGTACCTATATAACAAGATGTGCAGGCTGTTACTTTTATATTCTATCTATCTATATCACCACACCAGATCCTTTGCAGGGTAGGCAGAGAGTAACTCCAACAGGTTCTTTCCTTACATACCTCTCTGGCTTACTCCAATCTCATAGTTCGTCTCATACAAGCTCGCCGGTTACGGAGACTCTTTAAATTATTATAACTTAACACATTTTTGATAGATTTGACCTCATACAAATAGGAAGAAAACCACAAGTTATAAGGTATCATTGTATTGATATTACTAATTTAGTAATAACACATTATGTTCATTATAGACCTCCAAAAACCAGCGATTGGCTACTTTACTTTCCGGCTGATAAATCTTAAACGAACAGGAATACAAGCCCAAATATAACAGAAGTAACAGCTGTCTCATACCTCCAAGCTATGAACTTTATATCTAAGCCTGTTTAACAGGGTTTCGTGTAAAAAACTCATCTTCCGCAATCAACAATGGACCAGGCCAAGCGTTACACATGTCTGCCGAATAGCCAAAACTATCCCAAAGGATTAACCATCCGACCTTCTTTTTATTATTTTCCTAGTTTTTTTTTACTCTAGCGAATAACTTCTGCGATTTTTTTTATAATTTCTTTATATTGGTAGCACCTGGCCGCACATTTTTTATCTACGTCATGTCCCACAGACAAAGTCAATGGATTGCAAACATAAAAAATAGATAGAGGTTTTCTGTAAGGACGGGACCGGGACAGTTGAAAGGGTGCAGATTTTAAATTGAATTCGATAAGTGTTTAAAAAAGGTCCGAATGAGTATGGGTTCTATGATTTGTGGGGTCACAGATAAGATAGCGTGGTATTGTTATGGATTGAAACTGATTTTATAAGTTTATGATAAAATGAAAATAGATATAATGTACAAGCAGTGATAGCCTAGTCGATATCGTCCATTGGACTGCAAAGTCAGAGTTCTCGGGTTCAAACCCAGGCACGCACCTCTATCTATTCAAAAGCATGTGCGTAATAAAAATTAATTATCACTTGCTTTAACGGTGATGGAAAACATCGTGAAAATACCTGCTTGCCTTAGAGTTTCTCGACGGTGTGTGAAGTTCGCCAGCCCGCACTAGGCCAGCGTAGTGGACGATGGCTTAAACCCTCTCAGTTTGAGAGAAGGCCCGTGCCCAACGGTGGGACAGTTTCTTAACAGAGCTAATATTATTATTATTAGGTATAAATTGTGTTTGATACTTTATGAGCTGCTTTATTAAATAGTAGATATTAATATCAATTAGACAGGTTTCAAAATGTCCAACACTTGCTGATGGAATGTGAAAAGAAACAGACAGAAAGAGAAGTAGTGATGCAGAAACTACAAGTTAGTAAATACGACGTAGGAGCTTTTATAAGGGTTTTGTCTAAGCCTATATCCGATGCAGCAAAATATCTTTATGATATGGTACGATACGCAGAACTACCTCTTTCTCCATCACAATAACTTCAGTTGTTTGTGTAATAGTGTTATATATATTAGATTAGGGTACGATGGGGCTGACATACCTTGTAGGGTAAAAGCCTCTAAATAAATAAGATTTAAAAAAAAAATTAGACAGGTGGCTTAGTCCAGTAGTTAAAAGCTGAAGCCGCCTATCCCACTGGACTGAGTAGTCGCGGGTGCGATTCTGGCACGCAACAAATCTTTGCGTGTCCCACAAATATATTTTGTTCCGGTTTGGGGATTTGTGTATGTAGATTTCATGTTTGTAAACGCACCTACGACAAATAATTCCTAGTGCAGGGCTATATTTGTAATATAAATAATAAATAATATTAGCCCTGTTAAGAAACTGTCCCACTGCTGGGCACGGGCCTCCTCTCCAACTGAGAGGGTATAGGCCATAGTCCACCACGCTGGCCCGGTGCGGGTTGGCGAACTTCACACACCTTCGAGAAACTCTTAGGCATGCAGGTTTCCTCACGATGTTTTCCTTCACCGTTAAAGCAAGTGATAATTAATTTTAAATACGCACATGCTTTCGAAAAGACAGAGGTGCGTGCCTGGGTTTGAACCCGAGACCTCTGACTTTGCAGTCTAACGGTCTAACCACTAGACTATCACTGCTTTTTATATTTATAATTAATATTTATATATATAATTAAGATTAAGGGCTATATTTATAATTAAGAAAATAGTTAATTATAGAATAATAACTTTAAAGTCCAGAAAAGTTGCAAGTATCTTTAGTTACTCGCTCATAACATATTTATGACTCTATAAGTACAATCCAGTGACAACATAAAACTTCTACAAATATGCATGCTTGTCCTTACATATGTAGTAGATATAAAAGTATGCCTCATTGGCGGCAGAGAGAACTGATGACAGAATGAGTTCGTTTTACTACTCAATTTTTAATTTATTGTAAAGATTTTAACTAATAATTTTCATCCAGACCAAACAAACAGCCCATATCATCCACACACTATAAATCTTCCAAAAAAGCCAGCACACGCACAAATCTGCGATAGGACAGATGCAAAGAATCTAACGAACGGACCAACAGACATAAATTATTTAAATTTGACTTGTAACACTGCGCGCATGACACAGGATATGCATAAAAGGGTTGAAAAAAACCTGGGGGTGAGATTTTTTCTATGCATTTGAGGGGTCACGGCCAACACTGTTAGTTTAACGTTAGATACGGTATTGATGTAACGAACTATTGAATATTAAAATTGTTTTGAATTCGCACGGAGGATTAGAACTTTGAAAGGACACCGTGAACTAGCTCATGCATTGTCATAGCCGTATACTTGGCCGAATGAAATAGCAAAAACTACAACTAAAAAGCATGTATAGTAGTAGAAAGGAAGCTTTACAGCTTTTATATGTGAATTTCGTGTTTGTGAACGTACCCACGACACAGGATTTTTTCCTAGTGTGGAACTACGTATTTTTTTTTAAAAAGAACACACACCGTCACGACAACATTCCCCAGAGGGGGTGGTAGAGATGTACTGAGTACACCCACGTTTCGCCGACGATGTTAGGTCCCATGTAATAAGGGGCGAGCCTATTGCCATATACCGGGCACAATTTCAGACTCCGGACTCATACTGGGAATTTTTCGTTAGAAAAACTTCATTGGTCTGACCTAGGATTTGAACCCAACCCTCGTGATCACAAAGCGATGCGCTTTGCCACCAGACCAACGAGAGAACGAAAAGAAAAAAGAACAGTCTTGAAATTAGAGTAACAAATAACTTACATAATCATATTTTCGAGTAATATTACATACGGAAATACACAAATAAATATATTTTTAGGTAATATTACATCATTAAATAAATAAATTTGATAAAAAACTTCGTCAACAATATATATATGGGCAAAGTTAATTGAAGTTTTTTAAAGTATTTATTTCCTTTCGCTTATGATATCACGTTTGATGGTTCAAACCTATCCTTATTTAAGTGGAATCTAAGATATTGCTGTTACGAATAAACTTGAGTTTATTTGAAATAGGATACAAAGAGAATTAAACGATGTTAACTAAGATCCACGTTAGAAGTATGGATGGTTGTATATGTCGGCGCGACGCCAGGAGATGCGGAACCAGGGTCCATTATCGGTGGTAAAGTCGACGCAGTATCGAATAAATTCACTTTGGTTTTGAACACACGCACTTTAATTTACTATTTTAAAAATAAAGTAGATGAAGGTGAACACTTTTATTCTTACAAGTTTACTCGTCGGTAGTTATCGGAGAAGTGACCTAATATTCCAAACCGATGGGGTTAAATACTAAAATGAAGTAGACATCACAAACATATTTCATCGATATTTGCTTCACACTTTTTTATAAAATCATTTTACAATTTTACAGCACCATAATAAATAATATAATTTTATATTCTGTTGTTATTATAACAACAGAATATAAAATTAACGAACAAATCAAATGTAGTCAAATCAATCTATATCATGATACAAAATTAAACAACGATTATTAAAATTACATAATTAAAGAGACAAATCAAATAATCTTAAAATAGTAATTATTTTATAAATAAAATCGACTCAGCGCCCACATATAAGTCCCAGCAGTTCAACAAACATTCTTTCACCAACACGCATCGAACCCACGCATGGAAAAAATACACATATTTCTCTTTCACAGCGACTTATAAGAGGAGGCTTTTAGCTAGCAGTGGGATGGTAAAGAAATTTTTTTCCTTCTTTTTTTAATATATAGCGCCACACTAGGATTTATGCCTGTGTCGTGGGTGCGTTAACAAACATGAAAATTCACATACACAAATACCCAGACCGGAACTAATAATTTTAGATCACACCAGATTTGTCCTGTGCGGAAATCGGACCTCTTTTTTTTTGTTACCTGGGGAAAATCCTGCATAGGACTTCCGCGAGCCTCGGGGAAGCTCGCGGGGCGTGTCGGATTCCTACCGACTAAAAACCCCAGGGTGGCCGACATCAGCCCTTTGGAGGGGCTCTGGAAACTCCGTATGGAACGCACCGGTGCCCCTCTTGTGCCTCGCTCCGAAGAGCCCGCCATCGGAGGGAGACTTGATGACATGCTCCTTCCCGCACCGACGCGGTTCTCTCGGTGACGTGGGCCACACCACGCCACCGTCCTCCTCGGGGTTGCTCGTAAAGGATGCTCAGGGCCCCCGCCCCTTGCGTCCGTAACTCCGAAGGCCCCCCTATTGACGTTGAAGCAGGGGGGGTCCCCCGCCAGATATTACGGCGGGGGACGCGAGTTAGCCCGTATTCTTAAGCCCCGGGCTATTGGGCTGGGGGGCCCGGGCGGGATGTGCCTCCGCCCCGGCGCCGTCGCCTTCGTCGAGCAGGATCGGCCCTCTCCCGATCCCGCTCGGCCTCCTCCTTCTGGGACATCACAGTCTCGCAGAAGGAGGATACGCTCGACGCCGAATCCTCTGCCAGCATAGCCGCTACAACTGCCAGCAGGGAGAGGTCCGGTCCGATCCGGTCGACCAGGATCCACCGCTCAGAGGCCCACGCTGGGCACTCTTCAAGCGTGTGCTGGGCGGAATCCTGGTCGTCGCCTCGCGTCCGAGCTTCCTCAGATAATCACCGAAGCAACCATGACCAGTAATTATCTCAGTAAGTCTATAGATGACGGGAATCGAACCCCTGCGCTAAGTCGATTTGTCATTTGTCATATCTAAAGATAGATATGTCACTATTCCATTAACAACACAGAAGGATTTGTACCAAAATATTTTTTGGTTTCTCCTATTTTTACAAGCTTTCATTTAACTTGCAATGTTCTTATGTCTGTCAGTCTTTCTCGTTCAAATCTAGTGGATCAATTTTCAAGCCCTTGCGAGTATTTGATTGAGCTGAAATTTGACATACGTATGTAAAGTCGATGATTATGTAATAATATGGTACCATGGAGCTGGTCTGATGATATAGTCGGAAGGTGGCCATAAGAACATATGAACTATTCAAAGCAACCCCCTCGTGTTTAGACTTGTCAGATTGGTATTGACAAGTACTTTGCAACTGGATAGTATTCAGGGTCTAATGATGAAGCCGAAAGGTGGCCAATGGAACCACCTGACTACTCAATATAACCTCACTGTGTTTCGGCTCGTTGGATTTGTCTTGACGAGTATTTTAGATCCGTATGGTGCCCAAGGTCTGATGATGGCGCCGGAAGGAAGCCGTAGAAACTCCTCAAATAAGCAAGATATTTTCGTTGTGTTTTTGTTATAAAAGCTTGTATTTAAAAACAAGTTTGAAATTAAAATTATTTTAGTCTTGATCATGCACAAGAATATAAACTAAATCCTCTTTAAACGTTTGAATTTTATTTTCTTGTTGACAGCTCGCGGCATATAAAATTTTAACGCCACGTCATATCCTTGTCCTATTATCCCACAAACAAACATACAAACAGCTGTTAAGTTTTACAGCGCGCTGGCACAAACAAGATTTCAATATCAACTGTGGGTATCATCCAAAAGAGAACAATGAAGGTGATTTTAATATCGAAACATCGGTATACGGTGATTATTATATTTAGACGGAGTGGTCGGCAATTCGGAACTTAAGATTATGTGTTTGAAGTCATAATTGGAGTAATAATGGAATTTGAGTGTTGCAAGCAGAGATGTTAACCAGTGATAGCCTAGTGGTTGGACCGTTGGACTGCAAAGTCAGAGGTTTTGGGGTCGAACCCAGGCACGCACCTCTGTCTTTTCGAAAGCATGTGCGTTTTAATAATTAACTATTACTTGCTTTAACGGTGAAGGAAAACTACGTGAGGAAACCTGCATGCCTAAGAGTTTCTAAAAGGTGTGTAAAGTCCGCCAACCCACACTGGGCTAGCGTGGTGGACTATGGCCTAAACCCTCTAAGTTTCATAACAGAACTAATATTATAAGCAGAGATGTTGATGAAACTACAGTATATAAAGCATAGTAGTCTAGTGGCTAAAGGCCTCTCCAATTGCACGCCACTGTGTACAAGAGTGTAATATCAAATAACACACCTTATAGGAGGGGTTTGCGCCTTGTGGGGACTGGCCCATCTGAAATCCTATAGACACTCTTTACAGATAACATAATTAGATTCATATCTCGATAATAAGCCATCACACTGGAGCTAGATTGTAAACTTTTCAATTGTAACCTAAACATGAACACAATATGATTGAAAAAAAGAAAAGAAAAAAGAGAAAGAGAAGTAAATAAAAAAGACAAGGCCGCTGAGTTTCTTCGCCGTACCTTCTAAGTGGAGGCCGCGTTCCGATCCGGTGGTAGATTAGTAGTTCAATTAGATTAGCAATAATATAAATTGACTATTTGTAAGCGCCCCCGCAGGGCTTATACAAAATAAATTTAAGTTTGACTTTGCTAAATTGGCAGACTGCTTGAGTCGCATGACCAAGGAAACACACGGAGTGCCCTTCTTAGGTTGATGTTCAAGTTGCTGCTGCAATAAAAAAAACAAAAAAAAATATTTTCTATCTATCTATCTATATCATCACACCAGATCCCTTGCGGGGTAGGTAGAGAGTACAGAGTTCCAACAGGTTCTTTCCTTACATACCTCTCTGGCTTCCTCCACTCTCATAGTATGTCTCATACACGCTCGCCGGTTACGGAGATTCTTGACTTGACCTTCAGATATGACGCTCTATTTGGTCAAGACAGTCTACGTCTTCCCCGGTACCTACACCCTTCCACTTTCGCATTTTATATAAAAAAAAATGATTTGTAAATATAAAAATGCCACAAACGGTCACCTATCTCAGACTGAATTGAAGCGCTGCTTGATTTGTCTCTGGCAAGATGATATAAATAAATAGGTTACTCAAGCCAAACTCCGTCTACAGCTCCCGCAGTCTCATCTCGAAGTACAGACAACATCTGCCGACGTCTCAATTGACACATCGCACGTTGAAAGTGAAAGGGATGAACATACCATTGTCTGATTGTCGTTTGCCGTCTAAAGATCATGTCATTCTCATTGATGTGGCGAAATAGAGCAATATCGATAATGCTAGGTACGCCCTAAGTATCGATCTGCGTTGGACAGGGAAGGTCGCCGACGTTCTATTCACGATATTAGATATAAATAAACCCAACCTTTTAATGGTCAAAGCCACAGAAATCGTACTAATATGACGAAACCACTGTTATAAGATTTCTGTGATCAAAGTTCTTTGAAGGCTATTTTCTGTAAGAACTACAGATATACAAGGATTTTTTGATCATCAAGTGAAATTTCACCTTCATGAAAGTAGCCGTTTGCTTTGAAATTTACACAAGATATTTTTTTATTCAGTTACTCTGCGGACCCACTTGTTGAAACATTTCCCTGAAAGTGACGGACGATTTAGCGCAGTGGGTAAGAGCTTAAGCCGCTCTGCCCACTGCGTCTAATAGTCGCGGGTTCGAGTCCCGCACGGGACAAATCTTTGTGTGATCTACAATTATTTGTTCCGGTCTGGGTATTTGTGTATGTGAATTTTCATGTTTGTAAACGCACCCACGACACAGGAATAAATCCTAGTGTGGGGCTACGTTTTTAAAAAAAAGAAAAAATAAGAAAGAAAGTAGGAACCTTTTACTAAATCAATCAATCAGCCTATCCACTGCTGGACATAGGCCTCTACTAACACGCACCATTGCACACGGTCCTCCGCCTTCCGCATCCAGTCTGTCCCAGCGACCTTTTTGAGGTCGTCGGTCCATCTAGCTGGGGGCCGTCCTAACATCGTCGGCGAACCGAGGGTGTACTCAGAACGCCTCTGCCACCCCCTCTGGGGAATATAGGCGTGACGAAGGTTTTTTTTAAAGCCCTCTATGCTTACCCCGCAATTGACCTGGATACATAGATGGAAAAAGAAATAAAAATCATCGTAATGGGTCCGCGTGGTAGAGTATAAAATCTCTCTTGTTTAACTTTCAGAAAAGTCAATCAGGTTGCGATAATGTTATAAGTTTTGTGCTCCCAGGAAACGATACGTCTATACTTTATCTGTACTAACAGTATAAGGAGTTGAAGATGTCTGTAAGTAACCACTGTTCCAATCTGAAAAGTCTTTCACTGACAACTACACCATTTTTAAGTGCTATAGACTATTTTATTAAGACAAAAATAGTCAACATAAGCGCGTGTGAATCCGCAGGCAACAGTTAGTTATGAATAAAACAGAAATGTAATCGTGTCTATCACTACCTCTAGTTGTTTCTGTACTGTATATGTATAGTGTTATCTCTTTCACACAGCAAGGTGTCAATCACGGATCTCCATACAGCGGTATTATGTACTTTACATAGCATGTGCCGACTACACGCTCTTTATAAATGCACTAGATGTCGCCCGCGGCTTCACTTGCGCAGGCGCATGGTAGTGGAAACAGACATTTAAATGTAATAGGTCAAAGATACATACGTATGTATACAAATGATTTATGTAGATACTTACATACTTATTCATAGATTGAGCAAATTAAGTACCTCCTTTTCTCTCTATCTCTGGTGCGCAGAATTGATAAATGACATTCATAATAGTTTTGATAAAAATAATATTTAAAAAACTATTTAAAAAAAAACAAGCTTTTATAGCGAAAACACGACGGAAATATCTTACTTGGGTGAGGGGTTGATTAGGCCACCTTCTGGCTCTATCAAAAAATCAACGGCATCAATAAACGATTGGGTAATGTTGAGTAATAGGAGAGCTCTTATGTTCACATTTCAGCTTCGTCATCGATCTAGCTCCATGATACCATATAATTACATAGTCACCTAAGTTATAATGCGAAAATTTAGCCCAATCAGATGTCCGTAAGCCCGTAAATTTAAAATGATAAGACAGATATACAAACAAAGCAGTTCAAATAATTATAATATACTGTTATTAATTCTTTCCTTTTCTCTTCAGTAGACGTCCACTGCAGGAGATACCGTCATAGACTGCTGTAATTTGTATAAGTCTTTCCTTATTTAGATTTTATCTTTGGTTTATATATATGTATATATAGGGCACAGGTCTAGAGGCAGACCATCAGCCAGATGAAGTGATGACATCGTGAAGGTGGCCGGAAAATTGTGGAATAGGCTAGCACAAGACCGGAACGAATGGCGTGATAAAGGAAAGGCCTACACATAGGAGTAGGTAGATACAGGCTGGTTGATGATGGTGATTATGTATAGGTGGGTAGGTATATGTATATACAAGGTGTAACATAATTAACACAAGACCTGAAAGTAGTTTGTTCTAAATCGGGATCTGAATTGATTCCAACAATTTTTAATGTAACTTACATTTTATTTTAATTTGCAAAAAATGCTTTTCCTCCGTCAGTGCGCTTTAAAAAACTAAAATTATTCTTGATTCATAGTAATAAGGAGATTTCAAATGCACACATACAAGTACAAGTTTCATTGATAATTGGGGTATAAAAGTGCTTAAAAGGGTAAAAGCCTTTAAATTTGGAAATTTGGTTTTCGTTTTGAATTTATGAAGCAATTTTCTAATCGAGGTGTCTAAGGTCTTGCATTTTTTACGTTACACCTTGTATAGGTAGTCAGAGAGATCTAGTATGGGCTGTGGCATGGCAAACTATTGGTATTTTCTATATTCTCCATTTAATCAATTCTAGACAGCTTGAGTAACGTTTCACGATTTTCCTACTACAAGACAGACTTAATAAGATATTCTGTAATTATTAGTCAGATCTGCAAGTAAATGCGTCTGGATTTAACACTGAAATCTAGTGGTTGCACCTGACATGAATGGAAATGGCACTGAAGGAGTTAAGCAGAGCCGAAAATAGCCGATGGTCACTTTACAAGTCACGATGTATGGATTAATTTAAAAGCAGACATTGTGTCTAAATATCTAGTTGTTTAAATTTAATCTATGTATTGTTAACTTTAAAAAAGTGATTTAAGGTATTCTGCCTACAGTAACATTACCCATTTTGATACAAAGCTATAATGCATGATAAATTATTAAAAAAAATATGAATTCTTGTGTATATTCACTATCCACGGATTATGCTAGGTCCCATGTAATAGGAGGCGAGCCTATTGCCGGGCACAATTGGGCACAGGATTGATACTAGTTTCCATCGAAAAAAAGTATTATTATATGTTTTACTGCCTCGTTGGTCTAGTAGCAAAGCGCATCGCTTGGTGATCACGAGGTCCTGGGTTCAAATCCTAGGTCGGACAAATCAAGTTTTTCTAATATAAACTTCCCAGTATATGGCAATAGGCTCGCGCCCTGTTACATGGGACCTACCATCGTCGGCGAAAAGTGGGTGTACCTCTCTGCCACCCCCGCATGGGGAATATAGGCGTGACGGTCTATTATATGTTTTAGTAATAGTCTCTATACAATGATTACCAAAAAAACGAAAATTAACCTCCATAATACTATTACTTAAAAATAATGTGAAAGCCATAAATCTGCTTTTAAAAACAAAATTACTCGCTTGTCCCAAAGCCCAGTTAGCCGCCGGTAATAGGTCACAGTTTTTTGTCCTATTGTTCCTATCCACCCCTTTTTAATTGTTTTTTATATTTCACTAACAGTAGCTCACACTACCGGCTTTTTCTGACACTTTTTACGTTCATTGGCTGTATTTTTGTCATCTAGTTTATATTAAATTACCGTTTTTATGCGGTAATGAATATGCGGGATGCCATTAAAATATGCAACTGTATACTACGCAAATGAGTGAATATTATCGTTGTGATTTTTTTTATTCGTAACGGCTGTGTTGGTTTTTATGGGACCTTGTAGAAAGAGCAAGGTTACTATATACAGGGTTTCTTGCTAAATACTAATAACTTCGCAGGACTATATAACTAACACAATAAACAATAATATTAGCTTGAGATTTTTTTCATTTTAGACCAAAAATCAGCTGTTTGGTAGAAAAAAAAATATATAGAACAGTGTTATTAATGTTTTCTAAGTAACCCATAACTAATAGTCATGATGTAAATAATTATGTATAAATAAGAGTTTTGGAAATCTCGTAGAACTGACTGCCGTCGGGGCAGAAAAGTTCTCGAGTGACAAGGTGGAGCGATGACCTGGTGAAGGTCGCAGGTAGAAGCTGGATGTGTATAGCACAAAGCCGGTCGTTGTGGCGATCTTTCGGATGATGATGATGACGAAGAGTTTTGGTGGAGGTTTTCGTTCTAAAGAGTCTTACTAGCGATCCGGAATTTCGAATTATGTCCAGCAATAGATGCTATATTTGGTCCCAACCTAAGATCGTCTAAATCGTTTAGAAGATGGTTGGATGATATAAAAGCTATAGCCGGTAGCGCATGGACCAGAACAGCTATAGACAGAGAGAAATGGAGGCAGTTGGAAGAGACTTTTGCCAACAATGGACATACAGACAGGGCTGTCGAGGCAAATAAAGTTATTAGGTTTAAGCAAATATATGTTTAAATATAAATGTCTGAATTAAGACTATTATTATTAAGATCGTCGGCAAAATGTGGGTGTAGGTAATAGCTAACACATATTTGCCAACTTCGCTTGGGTAGAATTACACTAGGTCTAATCCAATCAAACTTTAAAACTTTTTACACTTAAGTTTCGTTTCACTTTGATTTCTTGCTAACAGCATTTTCATTTCAATGTCTTTGGAAAAACTGTCGCCTTCAAATTACACTTGTTATAGAATGAAATCTCAACTAAAACATCCAAAAATGGTGATGGTTTGTTCACAAAGTTTTAAAGTTTGATTGGATCAGACTATATATCATTTTGTGTGTGTTTTCTTTACAGTTTCACCGGACAAGATGACGATCGTGCAACCACTTCGCTCGAGCCAGAAGGACAAGGAATGATCTAGCTTAAGGGCACCTCAAAGAGGAACGGCCTCGGCTTGGGCAGTCGCTATGGAGGAGGGCGTATACTACGTGTCTCGCCGTGGTGCTCTGCACCGGCCGGCGGGCAAGGGTTTCTTTAACTTCGCCGCCGAGGTCGGTGTCTGATCCTGTGTGCGATATCTGGATCCGAAAGAAGGGATGTTAGGGCATCGAGAGGGTCTATATATCATGTCATGTTTCATGATTTTGTCATGGGCGTTTCTAAACATAGGGTTTGTAAACATGAAATTTATATACACAAGTACCCAAACAGGGTTAACTATTGGTGGGTGACCAGTTCGGAGATCCTTTATCCGAAATGGCAATTACTTTTGTCAATTCAATGTCATGTATCACTTTTACATATGGATATGATATTCGGAACCCAACTTCAGCTTGTTGTCGTGATAGGTCAGCTATTGTTCCGCTAGTCCCTTTTTCTTCCGCATAATTCTTGCACTTAGGTATATTTGAATGTTAATATTTCAGGTTATTATTTCATGAACTCTGTGTTATTCTGAGTATAGAAGAGTTATTTATATTAGCCCTGTTAAGAAACTGTCCCACTGTTGGGCACGGGTCTCCTCTCAATTTGAGAGGGCTTAGGCTATAGTCCACCACGCTGGCCCAGTGCGGGGTGGCGAAATTCACACACCTTCGAGAAACTCTTAGACATGCAGGTTTTCTCACGATGTTTTGCTTCACCGTTAAAGCAAGTGATATTTTTTTTTTTATAACAAAGAAGTGTTAATCCTACTATTATTATACATAATTGTAAAAGTTTGTAAGTTTGGATGTTTGTTGCGCAATCACGCAAAAACGGCTAAATGGGTTTGAATAAACTATCTATGTTTATCCAGGTTATAAACTTACATAGTTTTTAGCCTGGATTAACACATCGGATACTTTTTATCTCGGAAAAATGTTAGATTCTTGTCTAAAGTTAACGCGGACGAAGTGGCGGGCAGAAACTAGTGTGAATACATTTCAAATAGATTTATAATGAAACCAATACCATTAGGTACAAAGTAAGGTACAAAGTTAGTCGCAAATGTAATGAAAAATTTATCAATCGTGTTTTGAAATTATTTTTAAATATTTTCCCTTTTTATTATTTTTTTAAGAGTTATATATTAATACCACATAATTATGTACGTTTTCCCCAATAAGGTAGGCAGAGGTGTCCATTGTATACCAGCTATATTTAACTAATGTGACAAAACATGTTTTGTACCACATATGTTTTTTGAAAAATTCGGAGGCGCGAGCTGGGTTTCCACGCTTTTTAATAAAATGTGCTGAATTAAATGGTATAAAAATGGAAAACAATAGAAGTAAATAACACCTTCAAATACTTTCATATTTGGTTGTAAGAAATATTTCTATTTATAATTATTTTCGAATCAAATAATTCAAAATAAGAAAAACTTCAATTCAATTACGGACATGCCATTTTTTTAATATTAAAATTCCTATTTTTTTGCAAGCAATCATAAAAATTACCAAATCAATACCGCTCATACGTGAAATCAACAAAAGCGTCCGCGGATGTATCTACCCACAGATCTGATACTCAATAGGACTGCGTGAGAAAACTTAAAAAACATTCTCGCACATAAAAAATGCACTTACACAATTATTAAAGCCCTCGAGATGTCCTTTGCACAATGCAATCCTGCGCACCTTGGATCTGCCGAAGATAGTCTCTTAAAAAATGTGCATATGTTTTTATAAACACGGGTCTCTCAGGATGTTGAAAAAAATGAGGGGTGCGTTCTAGTTTGGAACTTATGAGCACGCCTTGATCAGTGGCTGTCAAAGTTTGATTCATTAAAAAATATAATCGATTTGTAGATTATTCATTGTTATATTTTTGACAAAAAAGGATCTTTTTGAAAATAAATAATTATACAATTATATAAACGTAACTATGAACTGCCCAATATCTGGATATTAAGGTATTTTTTTTTTGTATATAGTTAATATTAATCAGATAATTATAAGTGTAGAGCCATAGTAATACATCTTGGTGATACATATATGCCTAATGTACTTAAGCCGACATTTTAATTTTTGTTTTATACCCGATTTATACACTGCCACTGCCACTACTTCCCACCTAGAGCAACGAGCAGTACCACGGCAGCGTTAACTGTTCACATACTCCCTTCGTACTTCAAGCATCGCTCTGTGTTTCTCTTGTGTTTGCAAAAACTTCCGACGTCAGATTTCCTTTTCCTCGAAATGATATTATTGATATTGTGTTCAGAAAAAAAATCCCTAAGGAAATTTTTATACTAGCTTCATGTCTTTTTCTGATACACCACCCTCACATTATTTTTTTCTATTTTATATATTTCTTTAGATTTTTATCCTAAAATTAATAAGTAAGTTTTCCTAAAATTAATTTTACCTCATAATTCTAAAAAGATTTCTAAGACGGCCATAGTGAGTGGGCGTGGCCTGTTAATATTTTAAATCCCGATCAAAAAACCGCCAAAGAAGGGAGCGCTGGGCAGTGATAGCGTGGGAAGGGAAGTAGAGCGTAAGTGGCGCCTTTATACGCCTAACCTTCCCTCACTTCACGCGGTAGTAGGCAATGTGTAAATTGGGTATTAAACATGTAATTTTTTTTTATATATATATATGAGCCCTGTTAAGAAACTGTCCCACTGTTGGGCACGGCCCTCCTCTCAAACTGAGAGGGCTTAGGCCATAGTCCACCACGCTGGCCCAGTGCGGGTTGGCGAACTTCACACACCTTCGAGAAACTCTTAGGCATGCAGGTTTCCTCACGATGTTTTCCTTCACCTTTAAAGCAAGTGATAATTAATTTTTAATACGCACATGCTTTCGAAAAGACAGAGGTGCGTGCCTGGGTTTGAACCCGAGACCTTTGACTTTGCAGTCCAACGATCTAACCACTAGGCTATCACTGCTAACTAAAAACTGCCTTGAAACATGTAATACAATAAAAATAAGCCTATATTACTCCGCTGCAGGGCAAAGGCCTTGTTTTTCATAAATCGAGGTGAGGGAAATTTGGTCATACTCCACCATATTGCCGTCGTCCAATATAACCGTCGAAAACTAAAACTTTGAGTAACGTTGTCTCGATACCTATTCAATTAGATGTTTTTTTTGATAAATTTTCTCGTCGAGTTCGTGTTTTGAGTTTTTGAACGGAAGCAAACAGTACTCGGTTTCCGGCTGGGTTTTTATTCTTTTTAGTAGTTTACCGTTATAGTAATTAAAATTTTACTAACAAATTGCAACGTAAAAAAATTGTATTTTGCACAATATTAAAATGTTAAAATTTGCGTCCTATGTTATAGGGGGCATTGTCATCATACTGGGCACAATTCCAATGTTACTTTGGGAAGATTTAGAATAATAAAAAAAATGTAAAATAATAATAAATACGCCTATATTTCCTAAGGGCGGGTAGCAGAGGTGTATTGTGTAGACCCACTTTTCGCCAACAATTTTAGATTCTATGTGATAGGAGGTGAGCCTATTGCCTTTTTATCAGGTACCGCTTTACAAACTGGGAATTTCTGGATAGAAAAACTGCAATGTATCCGACCTTTTAACTCAGGTTTTCGTGATCGCTAAGAAAATATTCGTCACTAGACCAACGAGGCTTTGAAAATTATTATTCTCATCACATACCCCAAGTTGATAAATCTTTCACATAAATATCCGTTCATAAACTTTCTTCTGTGTCACCTCTCATATTTACACTTACCACTACGCTTCCTGCCCCGCACTTTTTTAAGATTGTTCCCACAGGCGACCGTGTGTTTTTTACTTGCTTTTTTTCATGTAGATTAGAATTAACGGTAAAAATCTCTCCCCTAAGGATACTTTAATTTATTTCTTCGGATGCACAAAAGGAGATGCGGTCGCCTTTTGTTTGTGAATGTCATGGTGCCAGAAAAAGTATTAGAAAAAAAATGCAAGCAAATTACGGTACTTGTTCGGCGGTGATTCTTGATAGATTTTTATAGACAATTGATTGGTGTGTGAAGTTTTAGGCTTATAATTTAAGAAGCACATATGTAGTGTAATTTCTTGTCATCTTTTAAAAACATATTTACTAAAAGATTCATTCATTAATAATACACGTTCATGAATAAAAAATAAATTTTAAAGAGTACAGTAGAACAGTAATTAACGATTCTCTATATAAATCCTGGGTTCAAATCCCAGGTCGGACAAGTGTAGTTTTTCTAGCGACAGTACGAGTCCGGAGTCTGGAATGGTGCTCGGTATATGGCAATAGGCTTGCCCCCTATTACATGGGACCTAACATCGTCGGCGAAACGTGGGTGTACTCAGTACACCTCTGCCACCCCCGCTTGGGGAATATAAGCGTGACAGTGATAAAATTAAAATAACTCCCATTTCGAGTTATATTTTATAAGTAGGCGGTACCCACAACAACTAGAACAGGTCATAGTCTAAAACATTTCTTGTTTAAATATGCCCGGTATGCAAAAAACAATTCAATTTCCAAAAAGCTAGTTATCCATTTATAAAAATAATTTATGCAACCGAAAGGGTATAAATCAACAATGTAATTATTTTTTGCGACAGCCGTGTTACAAGACTTTGTTTTTATAAACAGTTCTATAACTCTGCAAAAAAGTATGAAAATCAAACCCCAAAGGGTTCTTCAAATTAAACCGTCATTAGAAATTTTCTAGAAAAAAAATTAGCTAACGTGAGTAAATTAAACCTGTATTTTTTATTCGAAAAAAAAGCTGGTTGCATACTATATTACGAACGTTGCAACTCATTTGCATAATATTTTCGCTGCATTCGAAATTCAAATGTCTTTTTTATATATTTTTTTTTTGATCAAAAAGATTGCCAGTATATAATTAAAGGTAAAAAAATGTAGAGCTACCGCATCTATTCTGATATGGTCCTTTATGGGTCGGTCAGGTAAAGTGCATAAGTGTCGGATACAACAATGCACTCCGGATTTCCTCTCTTTAATACAAGGACCGACCTTTGCCTCACGTGCAGATTCTGAATACAAATCTGACGATTTTCCATGGGCGTGATTGATTTTGGAGATAGTCTCGATCGGTTTTTTTGCCTACAAATTGTGTATTGATGGCCGGAACTTTTGATATCGATCCGTTCCGGCAATTTGATTTTAAAATCAATCGATTACATCCGATGTTGTCATTAAGGTATCTTATTTCCTTGCAAACATTTAAAACTACTAGGATTTTGCACCTAGCTAGCTTCATTTAGTAGACAAGTAGTGATGCTTGTCTACTAAATGAAGAAATGACAAGAATTTCCATCAAAAAACCTAATTAAACAGAATTACGTAATTTAATAAAAACGACAGCGCATTAAAGTCAACAAAAGCATTCATAAATTGCCGAGATTATGCAACGGCACGGTTTTGCGTCCTCTTCCTGGCTTTGGGGCCATAAATTTCATTTAGCTGCAAGGTGGTCTGACAAATTTGCGGTCGCGACGACTACTAACCGGTACTTTTACCCTATTAGATGTAGAAAAAAGTTTACGGGTACAAAAGTTGAACAATAGTTACAGATGGTCAAAAGAATGAAATGAAACTTTTGTAGGCTGTGGACACTCGATTATTATAGTGGGCGTTTACTACAAAGGTCTTTCTTTAACTAATCTGCCGGTCGTAAATGACAAAAAAGGGGCTGAAGGATACTGCAAAAAAAATGTTTGGGAGTCAGTGGACATTTTGTTCGGACATTGATATTTTTTTTTTGTTTGTTGGCTCCCTGAGGATTCTGTTGTAACTGCTGTATAATTGTTTTGTAACAAAGATGAGTGTTTATGTTTTGACTGAAGTGACAATGCGAATGGATATTTAAACGAGATTTGTGGTCATTGACGAGTTTGTATGCTTTTGTTTTTTTGTAGGACGTGCCGGTTACTTGACTACTACATTTGCTACTGTTGTTGGTTTTTTCAGGCTGGAAATAAGGAAAGACAAATTTGATGTTGATGTTTCACTACTATTTCTTTAGTATGGTCAGAACAAAAATCAACAACCACCTCAACATCCGATCAGAGTGGAGAAAGCAATGGGAGAGTTCGGACGCCTCCTAGGGTTACATCACCTTAACCGACCCCTCGACTGTAGTACACGGCTTTAAAGAGCAACGGCTGGTGTGGTCCTCGATCAACCGAATCAGAACCGGAATCTCACGGTGCAATTTTCATCTGCACAGATGGGGTGTCACTGAATACCCTTACTGTGACTGTGGAGAATCAGTGCAGACTATTCAACACAACGTGGAGGACTTCCCCACTAGAAAATTCAGCGGCGGATCTAGGGGCTGCACCAGCTGGCACCCGAGGTATTATTTAGCCTACCTACTGACATAAAATTTTGATCGTATGCCGCATTGTTGGGAGTATATCGCCATACGATGATGATGATGAGAAGGATGGTCAGAAAGTTTTGTATTACTATGCAATTGAAACATCCGTTCAATCACATTTGTCAAGGAGAAAATCTGTCTTTTATTCGAACATGTCTGTAGTAGAGAACTATATGAATACAGGCTTAACTGCAATCTTCAACAAAACATTCAAGTTGTACTTCAAAACTCCATCATACAAATGTGAAAATCAAAACAAATATTGACCACGAATCGAAACTGGCATTCTTGCGGTCACTTTCTCAAATCAACGTGTCAAGCCGTGGCCCTCCATTCTGTGGTCATCCCCATAGGAATTAATAACAGATATTTTTCTAGCAATACGTCGTACTGTTAGTTTGTGGTCGGGAGTCGTGAGAACGCCATCGTGAGCAATGGTTTTGTGTAATTGATGTCAAACTGTGACTGGTGATTGTGTGGTGGGATGGTGATCAAGTCTGTATGTTTGTTTGTTTGATTGAGTTTTGGACTGTTTTTAATATTTGGAAAGAAGGTGAGAGGTCCTTGGATTATATGGGGTTCAAATTGGAAGTCTTCTGTTTAATAAAGTTAGTTAGTAAATTTTTCCCAAGCAAATATGGAAGAGATATACTGTGTAACTACATGTTTGCCGACGGTGTAAGGTTCTTTTTTCAGTCTCTGCACTGTTACTAAGAATGGTGATGACTAGGGTTCGTACTCAGGACCAGCATCACCAGCCGTACCGTGCGCTACTATCAACTACCAATCACGGAATTTTGTTATTTTACTAAGACATGTTTGTTATTTTAAAGAAATAAATATTTTAGTCGGTTGCCAGTTCTTTAAAATTAGTAAAAGAGCGCTAATATTGTTGATTTCAAAAAGTTGTCAAACTAAATGAATATGAACCTAATAAGCAGTTGTTGAATGACAGTAGAAGCCACGGGAAATACCTAGCTACTAATAATATTAGCGGTTTTCAAGGTATTTGAAATCCGTTAGATTTGTTACTTTGCATCTGTGTCTATAGGTTGTTCGTCTTTAAGATTTGAGAGAGAGTTGGATGAAACTTTTACGTAAATCAAACTTTTCCGATGAGAAAAAGAAATGCTGACTGTATATACTTGGATGGTTCTATAATAATAACTCTGCTACCTAGTCCCAATGGGACGAACCGCTACCGAATTAGTATTCTGTCCCACTGCTAGGAGAAGGGCTTTTCACACAATTCGGGGTGAGAGAAGGTTCCATTCCACCACTTGGGCCCAATACAGATTGTTGGGGGGAAGATTGTAGTCGTCTGCTATTTAACAAGCCGCATCCAATTCCACCTTAGCTTCACGATGACATTAACGTTTACACTTCGACCATTTTCAAGCCCCTAATTTCCCTATTTACTGCTGCGGCTTACATCCTTGTGCTGGCCACCTACATGTCCATTTCATGACATGTAGATATTTCCAATGCTTAGCTGTTTGACGCGCAAATCGGCTGAATATAATCTAAAGTTATGGTAACATGAAATATATGAATTTACACGTACATTACATCTACATATGTGCTTTACACTGAAACGAAATTATTCCGTAATACTATAGTATTTAAAGTATTATGTTGAATAATAAGCGGCTTATGATTCTGTGTGGTCCAGAGTGACGTGGTGGGCCAATATTTGTACAAGGAGATACTGTTGGAAACTACCACAGACCGCACCTACTGATAGGCGGAGCGATTTATAAAAGTATTGATAAGAGGCCCAAAGGTCTACCTGTCACAAATTGTGGCTTGTACATATGTGAATTTCTGAACGCACCCACGATACTGGAATAATTCCTAGTATGGGCTTCGTTTTTTAAAGAAAATGAAATGGAAATAAGAGAGATTGGATCATAGTCTACCATAGGGAGCCAATGCGGATTGGTGGAGGCAGGTAGGTAGCCACCTGCTGTTGGAACTTACCAAGACATCCATAAGACATCTGACTCGGTTTAACGACTACCACATACAAATGGCAGCCGGGATCAAAGGCTTAACGTAGTTTTCGAACACAGAGACCTAGGGAGAGATCTATGTTCACCATTGAAGAATTTAAGTGTAAATAACTGAAGTCGGGCGCTCGTAGCGCTGTGCGACCGCGGTGTTCTTACCGATCACCAAGGTTAAGCAGCGTTCGACTAGGTCAGCTTCAGATGGGTGACCGTTTGTGGCATTTTCATATTCGGAAAGCACGTTAAGCCGTTGGTTCCGGTTACCACTTAATGTGGTAGTCTTTAAGCCGAGTTGGAAGCCTTAAAGGCGGCTTGATAAGTCCAACAACGGGTAGCAACAAACCTGGCTCCACCAATCCGCAATGGGTCCGCGTGGTGGAGTACGACCTAATAAATAAAAATAAAATAATATAAAATAATCTCTCTTACCTCGATTGGTGAGAAAAGGCATTTGCCCAGCAGTGGGCAGTATAGGCTGATATGATTTTATATAATTGAAGTCGACGAGACTGATTTCTGTGCTTGACCTTGAAAATATAGCTGTCACAGGTACTTATAGAGACAGAAACAAAATTTTGTGAAATTATCCTATCGTTTGATGATTTGTATTTTTGCAGTTTTTTAAAAGGCCTTACACATGTTCATATACAAAATATTAGTGTATTTTTTATACACAAGGATTTTAATGATTCCTGTTTCAGATGATTTAACTAACGAAAAACCACGTGTACAAGTAGTCAGATCGACACAAGTATTTGTGGCATGATTACTACATTTCACCGATGACTCAGCGATCCGGAAGTCAACTCTTCCACTGGGGAGGACTCTGAACGGCTAGCATCGTATGGGCGTTGTTGATGTACATATGCGGTAGCAATTGTTTACAAGCTCGTTTGCCCCGTCTTCGTTAAAACTCTCCCGCTTACTCCCATGACCATATCCTCTCCCTTACTATCCAGAGCTCAAGACACATTTACAACCGGGCTTTCCACCTCCGCGATGCCCTCGCGCTCTTCGGTCACAATATCCTTAATTAAATAGCGTTATGATACGCCCGCCTATTTAATTACATAGTCCGATGTATCTGATAACGTTATGATTGTTTGTCTTTATTTCTGTCATTGTTATAACTGTCTTATGTCACTGTATGAATATAGAATCAGAACCTTTTGTAGTACTTCAATATTCTAAATTATAAAATATGCAATAAATAGAGTACCTCGTTATTCCTCGATAGTCTAGTGGCAAATAATGTGCTTTGCGATCACGAGAGTACAAATCCCGGGTCGGACAAATGTTTATATTTATGTTTAAAAAAACGTAGCCCTACACTAGGATTCATTCCCGTGGCGTGGGTGCTTTAACAAACATGAATATTCACATACACAAATACCCAGACCGGAACAAATAATTGTTAAGCTCTTAACCACTGCGCTAAATCGTCCGGCGAAATGTAGTTTTTCTAATGAAAAATTCCTAGTATCAGTCTGGACTATGGAATTGTGCCCGGTATATGGCAATAGGCTCGCCTCCTATTATATGGGACCTACTATCCTCGGCGAAAAGTGGGTGTACTCAGTACATCTCTGCCGCCTCGCTTGGGAAATATAGGCGTGACTTTGTTAATGTTTTTTGTTTATTTTAAAGTAAATGCCCTTTTATTCTTTTTCTTGCCCGCCATATGTGTGCTGAGTACGACGCCGATACTACCATGTTCCAATGTAATGCGTGTGAGCCTATTGCAATGAAAATGGCCGCAATTCTGTTCACCGGAAGAAAGTTTATTTCCGTAGAAAACTAAAGTCCCATATTTTTATAACGACTGCTTCATTGGTTTAGCGGCGGCGTATGGTACGGTTGACGATAACAGGGTCATGACTTTGAATGAGGTCGGACGAAGTGTTATAGAGGTTTCTATAATGAAAAATTCTCAGTTAATTAGCAGCTATGTGGAATTGTATCCGATAAGATGGCAAAAGATCCACTTCGTATTAAATTGACATCTGACATCGTACGTTTAACGTTGTTAAAAAAGATCACATCTGCCCAACGTATTTAAGGAATACAGGCGTGGAGATATTTTTTCATTATTTTACCTAAAAAGAGCAGTGATAACCTAGTGGTTAGACCGTTGGACTGCAAAATCTGAGGTTTCGGGTTTAAATCCAGGCTCTGTGTTTTCGCAAGCATGCATACGCACATGCGTATAAAAAAATAACTATCATATAATTTATTATTTATCATAATAACAGAGAAGAAAATAATTGTGAGGAAGTTTCTCAAAGGTGTGTGAAGTTCGCCGACCCGCACTGTACCAGCGTGGTGGACTATGGCCTTAACTCTAACTATGAGCGGAGGCCTAATATTATTATTATTCATCAAAAATAATTTAAATATATCATGTCGTCTACATGTTATATGGAGCAAACCTTTTGCTTATTAATAGATGTTTTCTATTCGACAATAGTTATCTGTGTAGTTTCGGATACCTTGTAAATGTTACTTTTTTATTTTATTACTATTTTTACAGCCTATCTATCTTTAGCATCACGGCAGATCTCAAGAGATGGGCAGGGAGTGTAGAGTTTGAACAGGCTCTTTCGTTACAGAACTCTTACACGAATATTCCATTTTGAAATCACATTCGCTCTACGAATAATTAAAGTAATAATCGCGCCATTTTTGGCGTACCTAATCTTTTGGAATTGAGTTAAAATGAGTGTAAGGGAATTAGGACTGCAGTTTCACAACACTTAAGTTTTAATTTCAATTAGCCGTGTCCAAGCACGATTGCTTAAGTATGCATGAGGTCGAGTACACACAATTTATTCTATCTATCTATATCATCATGCCTGATCCTCTGCGGGGTAGGCAGAGAGTACAGAGTTCCAGCAGGTTCTTTCGCACACACTTTTAATCAAATCGACCTCTTGCAGTCCACTGCTGGATATAGACCTCTACCAATTCGCGCCACAATACACAGTCCTCCGCCTTCCGCATCCAGTCCCACCCTGCGACCTTCTTTAGGTCGTCGGTCTACCGAGCTGGGCACTCTACCTTACGTTTTCCGAGGCGCGGTCTCCACTCTAGAACTCGTTTGCTCCATCGGCCATCGGTTCTTCGACAGACATGGCCAGCGCACTGCCACTTTAGCGAGCTTACTCTGCCAGCTATGTGTACTACTTTGGTTCTTTGACGGATAACCTCATTTCGGAGTTCTATTAGTTTATTTACACACTTTATTTAGTTCTAATTTAGTATTTTCTCATTGACATAAAATTTGTGTGAGAATGCCTTTGACCAACAGTTAAACAATATAGGTTGTATTTTCTTAGTCTAGTGGCTCATGGTATAGCTAGCAATCACGAGGTCTTGAGTTCGGAGTAAGTGTTAAATTGAAGCTCTTCTATGGATTTTTTTTTCTACTCACTTCGTAGCATATGTCGATTCTGGAAATGTGCTGGGTATGTCTATACTAGTATTTTGGAAGGGCAAAATAAAATTTAACCGCGCTTTGGTATATTTCTACTTTCAACCCTAGAGGAGAATATAATTTGTGGGTCTTCAGCTTGACTAAAATTAAAACCATGCTTTAAACCTAGTGATATGGAAATTCTTTTCAACGTCAACGTAAGTATATCAGAATTTTCTACTTATCACCATATACTTATTATTCATACACCTATTAATCATCTTTTTACATTCTTTCGACTATCGTTAACACAATGTACTTACCAAAAGGTAGAACAGGTAAATGATTTAGCCTTTACTATTCCACTACCAGGTAAAAGCCTTTTCTCTTAAACCGAGGTAGGAGAGAATAGGTTAGATTCGACCACGCGAACCCAGTGTCTATTTGTTGAGGCATAGATGACTGATATTGGTATTTTATCCTACTTCCTACTGATATTATAGACGTGACAGTTTGTATGTTTGGATGTTTTATACTGAATCACGTAAAAACAGCTAACCAGATTTGGATAGATTTGGATGAAATTTAGTACACAGATGTATCTTTTATTTTGTATCTTATTAAAAATTTTATCCCCACATAAGGGTTTATTCCTGTGTCGTGGGTGCGTTTACAAACATGAAAATTAACAAACACAAATACTCAGACCGAAACAAATAATTGTGAGTCACACAAAGATTTGTCCCGTGCGGGAATCGAACCCGCGACGATTCGACACAGTGGCCGGAGCGGCTTAAGCTCTTAACAACTGCGCTAAATCGTCTGTCAATAATGTCAAAGATAGTTTATTACAGGATTAACACATAGAGTTTGATCCTGGATTAAATGTAAGGGTCCTGTCTAAAGTCAACGCGGACGAGTAGAAACTAGTACCAAATAAAGTTATAAATACTAAGAATTTAGTGTAAACTAAGCCTAGCAAGTTAATAACACAAGTTAGGATGGACGCAATTAGCTTGCGGTTAGCGTTGCAACTCGAATTATCCCGCAACAGTCTACTCTGCCCCTTGGATTACGTCACAGAGACGACGTGTTTTTTTATTTGTTGCATAATAATGAACCATTGCAGGAATTAAATAAAACTATTTTTCATAATTTTGGCGTGCGTGACAATAGCGATTAAACTTTGCTATCACGGTCATATTAATTCAGTAAATTTTTAGTTTGACAAGGATGGCATATCAACTCGTTAGAGCTAAGCTAACGCCAATCTTTTCGAGCTAAGCTCTCAGTAAAGAACTAGAAACGTCGGGAACAAATAAGAATAAGGAGCGATAATATAAAAAAAAAATGTTTATCTCATGAGTAATATTCGCGTAAATATCAGAATCAATTGTAGAAATGGCTGGATTCGTGTGTCCGCGTTATTGGTACTTTAAGGTTTGTTTAGATGAAACGCATAAATATATAAGATACTAGCAGTTAAACTGATATACAATGCGAAAGTGGAAGGATGTAGGTACCGGGGAAGACCTACGCTATCTTACCATGACCAAATAGACCGGGTCTTATCTGAAGGACGAACTTTGAGAGTAGAGGAAGCCAGAGAGGTATGTAAGGAAAGGGCCTTTTGGAACTCTGTACTCTCTGCCTACCCCGCAAGGGATATGGCGAGATGATATAGATAGATAGATAGATAGATAGATAGATAGATACTAGCAGTCCCGCGACTTCGTACCCGGTCGACAACGGCGCCACCTACCGGGTCTATGTTATATAGCCTATGTTACTTCTAAATAAAATAGCTTGCTAATGGTCAAAGTATTTTTAAAATCGGTCCCTACTGGACCGATTTTAAAAATACTTTGACCATTTTTGAGTTTATTATTTATAAAATACAAATCTTTCCTCTTTATAATATTAATATAGATTAGTGGGAAGCACGTGTTGTCTCTTATTTAAGTTGAAATTTCCACCATAGATATACTTTTAAAACCGATATGCCTGATATTGTCTCTTATATTATATTTATGACTTTAATTTTATAAAGTGTGGATGTTTTCACACTGATCAATTTATTTAATTTTAACCAACATTTACGTTTCTGACCAATTCAAATTACTTTTCAGTAGATAACACGCCCTTCAAGAATACTGGATATTTCTTATCAAGTGTTCCAAATACATAACATTTTCAGTTAACCAACGACTCCCCACGAGGTGCTTACGAGTGTTAGCAGTAATGTATGCATTGGGTACAGGGCAAGCTGCTGTGACGGGCACCGTGAAACATGTCGACCGATTTGCTTATGCGGACTAGAATATTGAATTCTATGCTTGTAATTATCATAGACTAGCGACCCGCCTCGGCTTCGTACGGGTGAATTATCCACATAAACCTTCCTCTTGAATCACTCCGTCCTTTGGTAAAGACCGTATGAAAATCCGTTCTGTAGTTATTGAGTTTATCGCGTTTAAACAGACAGGCGCGGCGGGAAAACATTGTTTGATAATATGTAGCGATAATTATAATATATAGTGGTCAACAACCCTACTGGTCGCATTTACTAGGGTAGCACGATAAAATGAAGGAGTAACTTACAAACGACGTATTTCCTGTTTTAATAAATGCAATGTTTAGATTTTAACAGTTTATTTCGATCTGATTCTATCTCCGGACTGTTCAAATCGACTTAATTTACAGTGGAAAACCATATTAAAAGTGCTTTCCATTTCAAAACCACTGAATTCCGTATAACACTGGATACAATTACAAAAAAAATATCGTCAAGCCTATATTCCCCAAGCAGAGTTGGCAGAGGCTGTATACTACCCCCTTTTTGCTAACAATATTGGGTCCCAGTATAATAGTAGGTGAACATGTTATACCGGGCACAATGCTAGACTCCAGACTGATATTGGAAATTATTATAAACGAAAATTACACTTTGTCTGAGCTCAGATTCAAACCCAGAATCTCGTGGTTTCTACACGCATTTTTCACCACTGGACCAACGAGGCACAACTTTCCCATGGAATCATAGAACCCAGGTCAGAAAAACGTTGGTTTACTAACAATTGTTTTTGATCCCAGAAAGCAATCAGTTTCAGAAAATATTATTAAGAGATATTGAATTTGAAATAAAACTATTTTTCGGATTTTATTGCGGTTTATTTTTGATTTTTAAGATCCCGACGTTACATTTACGTTTAGTCTATACATAAGCCCATCTACTTAACTCGTTCTGCTTTGTTGTCCTATACCCCATGAACGCAATGTATATTTAATAATAAGTAAAAAGAATAATAATAAGTAAAAAGAATTGTAAAACTCTCATTTTAAAAGAGTAACCGTGGAGTTTCTTGCCCTTCTTCTCCATAGGAATGACATTCCGAACGGGCGGTAGAGTCTTAATTCATCATTATCTTTTCTTTCTTGAGTATTCATAAGTATGAAATAAAACTATTTTTTCGGATTTTATCGCGGTTTAATTTTTATTTTTAAGTTCCCGACGTTTCGAGTACTTTACAGCACCGATGGTCACGGGAGGGACTGAGGTGTTAGACGTCCAAAAGGCATAGTTGTTCCGGGGTACCCTCAAACTTCTTAATTATTTTTGTTGGTCCGATATACGCAGATATTGAATTATCAACATGGCAACTACAGGAAGGCGTCGACATAACAGATGGAAACTAATCGTCGGTCTGTCTGTGCCATCATTAATACGCATTGCCTTACGTCCGAGTAAGCAATAACACTGCCTACACCCCTAGAGACAACATTCTTTATGAAACACCAAAACTATACTTTAATGTCATCCTTATATCAACTTTATTAGTGATCAAAATTGTAGCTTTTTTGTAGGTGTTCGGTAGATATTGTTGTCGGTGGTGTACTCGCTATTGTCGACATTGGACAATCATTATTATAGCAGTATTGATATATCGAATATGATTTTAGGGGATAACTTAATTTTTCGATGCGCTAGATAATTTTTTTGATGTTACGATGTCTACCCTTGTATTACGGATGGATGATCCATCCAGGTCATTTTTTATTTTTATTTAGTTAATTTACTTCTCAAAAATTTCCCCGCCTTTTTATCCTGTGAAATTAGTAGAAAATAGACAAAAAGGCATAACTTTTTCTCTTTAATTTTTTAATTAGGATAATTTCCGTGTTCAGTTTATTAAAATATACTGATAGTAAAAAAACATTATAAAACGAGCTTTTATGTGACCACGTGATTGTATTGTGTGTGTGTGTGTGTGTGTGTGTGTGGGTGTGTGTGTGTGTGTGTGTGTGTGTGTGTGTGTGTGTGTGTGTGTGTGTGTGAGTGTGTGTGTGTGTGTGTGTGTGTGTGTGTGTGCGCGTGTGTGTGTGTGTGTGTGTGTGTGTGTGTGTGTGTGAGTGTGTGACTACGTGATTGTGCAATTAAAAACTGCCAATAAATTTTTAATGTGTGTACAAATTGTGTGTTTATGCTGTTGGCCGTTGAGGAGCTCCTTCATTTGGAGCCAATCATGGGTATATTATCAGGTCATACGTACCATAAAAATGCATTATCATCGGAACTAAACTAACTTCTACTTTAACTTGCAAGATTTGACTTGACTAACAAACATTGCTAGTTAAATAAAAGCTTGCAAAAACATCATCTTTTGACAAACGCCCTCATTGCGTACTTCAAGAGTAAAGTTTACGAGCATTCAAAAATCTTTTTACAAACATCACAATTACAACACTATGCAACTAAAATATCCGTAAACCGCCAAAAAATCACGATCGCATCATTACATTCGCATACAAAAGTGTTTTGCAAAAAATTAAATAGACCCATGACGTAGGTGGTCTCGATTTTATAGCGTAAAATAATAAGGGCATCTATGTGTTCCATTCTATATAATAATGGGGGTACTATTTCTGTGGGCAGTATAATAATGGATGGTCGCGCACCGTGCGCTGGGTGGTCGGATTATAACGCAAAGCCGCGGATTAAGCTACATCGACACGTGTGCTTTTCTATGCCTTCAAGTGGCTTTAGGCGACTGTATGCGCGATTGTACTGCTTGTGATAACGCGCAGTGTTACTTGGCAGTTTTACAATGTGTAACTTCGTGTTGAAACTTATTGCTCGATTTGTTATGGCATTCTAAGGTGATCATTCTCAGGTTCAATGGGTATATGACTATTCTTGTTAATAATGTCAGAAGAAAGAATGACAAAACAGATATACAATGCGAAAGTGGAAGGATGTAGGTACCGGGGAAGACCTAGATTATCTTACCACGACCAAATAGACCGAGTCTTATCTAAAGGACAAGTGAAAAGTCTTCGTAACCGGTGATCATGTATGAGACGAATTATGAGAGTGGAAGAAGCCAGAGAGGTATGTAAGGAAAGAACTTGTTGGAACTCTGTACTCTTAGTCTACCCTGCAAGGGATGTGGTGTGATGATATAGATAGATAGATAGAATAATAAATTTAAATTGGTATACCCAAAAATAAAAAAAACAGTGTAATGTTTAATGCTTATTAAAAAAAATAGACATTTATTTATCATAAATATTGATTTTTATAATAAATTTTATTGTATATTCAGCTGTATGTATTTAAATTCTAAATGAATAAGGTACAAAAAACAACATATTGACCACCTCACTAAAGCCGATTTTTTTGTATCATAAGCAAACAGTAATTCCTCCAACCACTATTTTTACGTGTAAAAATTCAAAGGCCGCCCACAAATTTCGGCTACCGTGGAACGCTAACATGATTATTTTTTTAATGCTTTACCAACACGACTGTACTTTTACACCTGGCTTCGGAGCCCTATTCTCATGACTATAAAATTCAAAATCGAATAATTTTAAATGTTACATTGCAGTCTTAAGGTGGTATTTTATTGCAAAATTCCTTTTCAAAAAGTGAAACGAACCGAGAAAAATTTGGCAGAACCAACACCCGTGTTTGCTTGCGGACATCGATTAAAAACGAAATTCCTCTACCGTATCTCGGGCAAATAATGGTATTAAATTTTGACCGGGTCTATTCAGAATAAAAGTGTTAAATTTCTTGGATCCATCTCGAAATATGATGAATCTGTCGGCGGTTGCTTTTGTTATGTTCTTTCTTGTGGAATATACGTGTGCCGCCAAAGAGACTGATACTCTTGTACTTGCTACAAAGTGCCCTGCTTATATTTTGTACTGCGTGATCGATTGGTGGGAAAAATATAAATACTTAAGTTATTCAGAATCGGATTTTAAATTGACTGTCTGTTATTATTAAGAATTCTAAGTAGGTATCTGTCTGATATTTTAAGGTAAATTTTAGATGCAGTAACGATAGTTCTGTGAATTTTTCAGAGCGTTATACTCTGTAAAATAAATACTAAGATCTATATATCTATCTGTCTATATCATCACGCCGGATGCCTTGCGGGGGAGGCAGAGAGTACGGAGTTCTAACAGGTTCTTTCATACATACATACATCATTTACATACCTCTCTGCCTTCCTCCACTCTCATAGTTCGTCTCATACACGCTCATGGCAGAGTACAGAGTTACCTAAGAGTTCATATCATTCATTAAGGGCTTATCATATCCCTTTAACATTGTTATTTTAATCTTATGTGGTCGTGTCAAGGAGACGTTGATAGATGCAGTTCATAGTTGCATCTCTTTAGAACGGCAAAGTAAATCGTTCTCATATAACAGAGTTCTCTTTAATGATAATTCTTGCCTAATTTTTACCTTATCTATATGATTTTTATTCATTATTATTAAGGCAGTTGTCTTGGCAATTAGGTCTGTACTTCCACTACGACGTTTAATTAAATTCTGACCATTTAAATTATTTTTTTCAAATTTCCTTTCAGCCTGGTTGTGTGCCATATTTCGATTGTAAGAAAGATTTCCTGTATCAGTCTGAAGTTTGGCATTGTGCCCGCCTTACTTCCTTTTTTATAGAACCTAACATCGTTGGCGAAAAGTAGCTGTACAACGTACACCTACAGGGATGTACATCTCTGACACCCTCGCTTGAGGAATATAGGGGTTATAGTGTTTTATTTTTATGTCTGTGGTAATCAACCCTGTCGTGGTCATACCTGACCCGTGCCGTGTGCTCTGACACATTTGCGCTGGGTGTTGACAGCGCGCCACAATTTACAATTAGCTATGGAAATAACACGCGCCCGGGATATGGTCACCGTAGTGTTGGGATGCGGTCATCGATATAATTTTTACTCATGCAAGTACAGATTTAGTCATAAAATAAAACTGCTAAAATTTTGTTTTGTTAGGCTTATAGTATTGTTTAAAAATAGTACCTTCTTTAGATTCTAATGAAATTTAACACATTTGTTAGTTGTTGTTTGCAAGCAAATTCTTACCCACTTATTGATTAACTTTACGCTTTTAAATTTTCACATTTTGATTCGATTGAAACACTGTGGAGCCTACAATTCCCAAGCGGAGCCTTTAGGGGTGTACTGTATACACTCAGATTTTGCCGACGATGTTGGGCCCCAATATATTGAAGGCGAGCAATTATTCCTAGCCCAATTGTAGACTCCCTATAGCTACTGAGTACGTTTCAATAGAAAAACCCCAATAATACTTTATCCTAGATTTTGATCTCATAGTTGCTAGCCACATCATGCGGTATTAATCCAACGAGGTAGTCATAATTTATAAATATCTTAAATTTTGCTTTACAGGAATTTACATAATCGAAGTGATCACAACAAATCTTCAATACAATTTTTACACTTCCGATAAACTTTGAAACTCCGATTCTTGTTACAAGATGTAGAACCAATGAATCACGAATCAAAGTTTTAATTGACTTCACTTTTCCCTTTCAATTACTGGCTGAAGGATTTAAAAATAGGAAAAATTGTATCACTCTCACAAAAGAAAGCGTTATATACCCCACGAAAATTAATTTCTAATAATGAGTACGAGATGAGGAGAATAGTTTTTGAAATCATTTATACAAAAACCACTTTATTTGGTTTCTTTGAAGCTATGTTACCTTTGAAATATAATGCAGTGTTAATTTCATCTTAATTCGTTATTGAATGGTCTATACTTTTAAGTTTCAACTGTGCTACGTATGAAAGATACAAACCTAACTATTTCCACCATATAACTAAGTGGACATCCGAACTCCAGTGGTCAGTGGATATACGATAAGAATTCCATATTTCACTTCTAAAATGTGACAATCAGATGGGTACGTCTGATTGTTACATTGACAGTCCTCATTGCAGTAAACAAACATGATATTCAACAAAATTTTATCGATAAAACGAAATCCCATCACTAAGCTAGAACTAAGAGGTGAGTATGTCTCGTGGTGCTCACAAAATAGGTGATCATTATGTAATCTTTAAGGCTTTGCATCACGAAGGCCCGTTCTGAGAACCTAAGGTCGTTCGGAGTACGCGTTAAACTTGGTTCAGATACGATTATGTAAAGTGGAATGTGTGTAGTAGGGTAGGTAATGTTTGGCATAGTGATGCATCGAGATCGATTAAGCAATATATCATGACATCAAGTAATCAGGGGTGAGCCTTTAGGACATTTGTACTGTGTTCCAAAAATTTTTAATAGGTATTTTTTAAAAGGTAAAATTTGTAAATTTTACAGGAAAAGAAACATCTTATTAATACATATTAAAATATTCTGAGGAAATAATTGTGAATATGAAACCTCGACAGGAAACAAAATAGTGTTTTGTTTTATAAGTAAGATTATTAAACCTTTCCTCCGAAGGCTTCGACTTTTTTGACTATGATATTTTAAGATATCTGAAGGGTTAGTTATAAACATTGGTAATACCAACATCCACTAGACCTTATTCGACTGATATTGATATCATTTGGGGTGAGAGATTCTGATGGACGATCAAGCGCAGTGGTTAAGAGCTTAAGCCGCTCCGCCCACTGTGTCTAATAGTCGCGGGTTCGATTCCCGCACGGGACAAATCTTTGTGTGATCCACAATTATTTGTTTCGATTTGTGTGTGTAAACTTTCATGTTTGTAAACGCACCCACGACATAGGAATAAATCCTAGTGTAGGGCTACGTTTTAATAAAAAAGAAAGAAAAAAAAAGATGAGTTACCGATTTCATTTAGTTCTTGCTTTTTGTACTAAGATGGTGGGTACTTTGCCTCGCCCGTGAACTGACTAACCACCGAATACAGATAATGCGGTCTCTACACATAAAATATTCCTATAATTTTCAGGATCCCTTATCATAATCCGCAAAACATTGCAATGCATGCAACAAGGTTAATACCGGCTATCCGAACCGGTACTTTTATCGGACGACAAATTAATTACCGGTCTAGTACAGGCACGATATCGGTATCATTAGCACTTATTGGTGTCGCTCTTTCATTTCAGTTGGCCTTTATCTTATCTAAAGAGGACGTGCGGGCGGTATATAGGCTGCTTCATTGTTACTAACCGTTGTTTGCAGCAACAAACTAATTTGGACTCTAAACATACTTCTTTACATTTGAAAGTCGATTGGAATACCCCGATTTTTTCCATCAATTTTCCCATTAGCCGGACCATTGAAAATTCAATTTTATATCTGTCAAGTTAAAGTTGTTTTTCAGTTGGTTTCGTTCAGTTTTTCCGGTAGTTTTACACCGAGCGGTGTCAATGGGCAACTTGTTCGGCGATAGGTATGTAAATAAGTATGTAGATGGATGACTGGTCACCGACCAGTTTGTTTGTCATGAAGGTGAGATAAGGCGAATTGGTGGCGCGTTTCACGTCGTTACTGCGGGGTTACTGGCGGTCATAGACAATACTTTGTCGGAATTTGTTATAAATACCTTTATACATTGCGGGGAATAATCTTCGGAAGATTCTCAAGGCGCATATTCGCTCATCAAACGCGGCGCGGCGATAACTTTGTGAAATGATTGTGTAATGGAACTCTGTATGCCAATGGTACTCCCAAAGATCCTTTCACGAAGTTATCATATCACGACGCGTGATTGGTCATAACGAATGAAGGCCCAGTCCTCTATGAGAAAACTGAGGTATGTGGGATTTTTGGCATTCTAAAAAAGTGAGGGTTTTTGCGGCCTTCTTTAATACGATAGAGAAGCTATGTCAGAGTTCGACAAAAATTAAACGTGAAAAAATTAAAATTACAATTAAAAACAACTGCCTAGTTGGTCTGGTGGTAAAGCGCATGGCTTTGTGATCACGAGGTCCTGGGTTCAAATCCTAGGTCGGACAAATGTAGTTTTTCAAACGAAAAATTTCCGGAGTGTCTGAGTGTCCGGAGTCTGTAATTGTGCCCGGTATATGGCAATAGGCTCGCCCCCTATTACATGGGACCTAACATCGTCGGCGAAACGTGGGTGTACACAGTACACCTCTGCCATCCCCTCTGGGGAATATAGGCGTGACGGTGTGTGTAAAAACATATTTCGAATGTTAACGCAGTTTATTTTTTATTTTAAATTTTCGACGTTTCGAGTGCTTTTCGGCACTCATGGGCATGGGAGGATCCAAAAGGCATTGTTATCCCAGAGTACCTTAGGAAGATTAATTTAATTGCAACTTAAATTCCAATTGATTAATCTAACAATTACTAAACGCCCACTACTGGGCTCCGGTATCCCCAAGAAAAGCGCACCGGTGCCGCTTCTTATGGCTTGCGCGCTGTAGGCACCTAGAGGCTATACTTCGACGGACGGCTGGCGTGGCGTGGTGTGGCCCACGTCATCGTGAGCACCGCGTCGGTGCGGGAGGGTGCATGTCATCAAGTCTCCCTCCGATGGCGGGCTTTTCGGAGCGAGGTACAAGAGGGGCACCGGTGCGTTCCATACGGAGATCCCGGAGTCCCTCCAAAGTGCTGATGTCGGCCACCCTGGGGTTTTTAGTCGATAGGAATCCGACACGCCCCGCGAGCTTCCCCCGAGGCTCGCGGAAGTCCTATGCAGGATTTTCCGAAGGTAAAAAAAAAAATGATGTTAAGAGTTTTAGTCGCTTCGCCCACTGGATTGAGTAGCCGCGGATTCGATTCCCGCACGGGATAAACCTTGGTGTGACCTAAATATATTTGTTTCGGTCTGGGTTTTGTGTATGTAAATTTCATATTTGAAAACGAAACCACGATACAGGAATAATTCCTAGTGAAAGGCTACGTGAAAAAAAGCAGATATTAAATCATCAAATATTCATAGAATAATGACACTAAATCAAAACTCAAAGACGGACGATTAGCGCAGTGGTTAAGAGCTTAAGCCGCTCCGTCCACTGTCTCTAATAATCGCGGCTTTGATTCCCGCACGGGACAAATCTTTGTGTGATCTACAATTATTGGTTTCGGTCTGGGTATTTGTTTATGTGAATCTTCATGTTTGTAAGCGCACCCACGACGAATAAATCCTAGTGTGAGGCTAGTTTAAAAAAATACTTATCTCATAAAACAGCCTATTCTGACCACCTACTGGGTAAAGGCTTTCGCTTATAAATAGACGTGAGTAGAAAAAATTCATACACTACCACGCGTACCCAATGCAGACTGCTGGAGGCAGGCTGTAGCCACCTGTTCTTGGAACTTCCGCTTGATAAGGCTTCGAACTTAGCCTAATACCTCTTGAAGTGGCAACCGGGAATAATGACCTAACATGCCTTTATCACTCATAGCACTGTGTGACTGCGGTGTTCTTACCGATTACCAAGGTTAAGCAGCGTTCGACTCGGTTGGCTCGAGATGGGTGACCGTTTGTGGCATTTTCATATTCGAGCGTCTCCGTGCTTCGAAAGGCACGTTAAGCCGTTGTCCCGGCTACCACTTAATGTGGTAGTCGTTAAGCCGAGTTGGAAGCCTTAAAGGCGGCTTAATAAGTTCCAGCAGCAGGTCCGCACTGGGTCCGCGTGGTGGAGTATGGCCTAATCTCTTTCACCTCGATTAGTGAGAGAAGGCCTTTGTCCAGCAGTGGGCAGTATGGGCTGATATTATATTTTTATGCCTTAAACGCTTAAATTAGATATGCCATTTGTCCGACCTAGGATTCGAATTCAGGCCGTATCGCCAGCCCTTTTATGCGCTACCAAACCAACGAGAGAGTCAGTTATTAGTAACCGTCCACAAATTCAGACTTCAGTTAAATCAATAAGATTAAGTGTTTGATTGGATTCCCAAATTGGCCGCAGGTTGACTTCAACTTTGACTTTTGACATTCTGATGGGCGGAACCATTTTGTTTACTAATAGAATTAAATATTAATTATTGTTTATTCATCTATCAGCCTAGTGGTTAGACCGTTGGACTGCAAAGTCAGAGGTCTCGGGCTCAAACCCAGGCACGCACCTCTGTCTTTTCGAAAGTATGTGCTTGTTATAAATTAATTATTTCTTGCTTTAACGGTGAAGGAAAACATCGTGAGGAAACCTGCATGCCTAAGGCCTAACCTAAAAGCCAATTTTCTCGAAGGTGTGTGAAGTTCGCCAACCCGCACTGGGCCAGCGTAGTGGACGATGGCTTAAACCCTCTCAGTTGGAGAGGAGGCCCACGAAGTGTCCAACGGAAGTTAAGTCGAAGTTAAGTTAAGAAACTGTCCCAGTTTCTTAACAGGGCTAATTTTATGTTTTAAATATTGTTTGACTCTCTATTTTATATGATAAATCATTCTATACTGTTAGGTCTTTTCTTACAAATCGAGGTTACTTGTGACTACTTACAACTTATGGCCACCTACTATTGGAAATTATAAAGCTGCCTAGAATGCCAAGTTGGCGTAACGACCACTACATTGTGATTCTTTTTGAATATCTAGTTTTTTATGTATGAGAAGTATGTACGACTGCTTCTTTGGTCTAGTGCCAAAGCGCATCGCTTTGTGATCATACACACACATACTGGGAAGGTTTTCTAACGAAAAACTTCCCAGTATGAGTCCGGAGTCGGGAATTGTGTCCAGTATATGGCAAATGGCTCGCCTCCTATTACATGGGACCTAATATCGTCAGCGAAACGTGGGTGTACTCAGTACATCTCTGCCACCCCCGCTTGGGGAATATAGGCGTGACGGTGGATTAAAAGTATGTAGGTATGCTAGAATTAAATCCAGGCTTGGGAATGTCTAGATATGTAATAGTTCCTAAAATAGTAATTCGTTGTGAAAATATTTTAGATATACTATGCGAAAGTAGAAGTAGGTACCGGGGAAGGCCTAGACTATCTTACCACTATCAAAAAGACTTATCTGAAGGACAAGTCAAGAGTCTCAGTAATCGGCGAGCGTGTATAAGACGAACTATGAGAGTGAAGGAAGCCAGAGAGGTATGTAAGGAAAGAACCTGTTGGAACTCTGTACTCTCTTGCTTCCCCGCAAGGGATCTGGCGTGATGATATAGATATATATAGATTATTTTAGATAAAAAAATCACAGGTGGTTAGTGAAAATTCGTAAAATTAGAATTTTAGTGCCTTTAGTGTCTTTAAAGGTACGGTAAGGTATTTTTTTCTTCTGAATATCATCAGAAAGTGAGAGTTCAGAGAATTTGAAAGAAAAGAAGGAAGAAATAAAAAAAAAACAAATTTATTGTGCAACGAGTAGGTACAATACAAAATTTGGTAATTATAAATACGTTACACGACCTCGCAACAAAAATGGACCCAACTCTGTATAAAGCTGGCTGCTTATGCAACCAACGCTGATCTTCCGTTGCGCCGTTTGGTGACGTCATGAACGTTAATAAAAAGAGAAAATAAAAAAAGAAAGAAAATATTTTGCTCTAATATATTATTCAATTTTTATTGTAAACTAGCTGTTACCCGCGGCTACGCACGCGTTTATTTAGACAAAGGTAGGTCGGGTTTTCTGTAATAGCATAGATCCTGTATATTATTCCAAGACTTGAGACACCTCCATACTAAGTTGCTTTAAAAACCGTTCAGCCGTGTTGGTATGAAGAAATAAAAACTATCCTGCTGGAATCATGCATTTTTCCGTGATAAAAAGTTACCTTAAATCTATGTAGATCATCACGCCAGATTCCTTGCGGGGTAGGCAGAGAGTACAGAGTTCCAAAAGCTTCTTTCCTTACATACCTGGCTACTATACTCTGGCTTCCTCCACTCTCATAGTAACCTAAAATAATTTTTGGAAAGTCCTCCATCTTCCAGTAACATTCCATTCAAAATTGGTTCCGCCGAAGATTAGTTCGGATAAACAAACAGACAAACAAAAATTAAAAAACACGTGTTTGGTTTTTATTATGGTACAAATAGCCATATAAGCTTTAGAAAATATCAGATCGACACATGTCGGATCGTAAGTTTCTTCGTAAGGAGACAAACTCGAGTGCAATATCTGTAGGCGAAATCACATATTTTAACGTTAAATTGCAGCTCGCGACTAACCATAATTAAAATAATAAGTTTTACGGTTTATCCCGCGATAATCCGAGATAGCTTGATTTATCCGGGATGAAAAGTATTTTAGATGTTATGTTAGGATTTAAGTTATTTGTTTCATTGAAATCCGTTCGGTAGTTTTTGCATGATTGAAACACAAAGAGACAGACAGACATACAGAAAGACAGACAATAATTCCAAAAATAAATTTCATTTATATTTTTGGATAATATTCAAGTCCGGGATGAAAAGTATCCTAGATTTTAAGATAGGATATAAGTTATTACCATACCAATATTCATTGAAATCCGTTCAGTAGTATTTGCGTGATTGAAACACAAAGAGACAGTCAGACAGAAAGACAGACAGACAGACAATAATTTAAAAAAAAATGTTTCGGCCTCTTTATCGATAAGGAAGTGTACCTCTATTAATATTTTCAAAAAAATCTTCAATGTACAGATTCGGCTCGGTTACAGTTTTATTATATGTATAGAAGAAGATATAGATAGAAGACAATGTGCACTAAAATACAAACCATAACCAAAACGTACGAATATTAGAACAAAACAAAAATATACAAAAAATCACGGAGATTCGTATCGTAACGACCACGAATATCTAATTTCATCGCCTGTATTGTGCAGTCCCATCACCAAAACACACACTTAAATGTAAACCTTAAAACCACCAGCATTCGAATCAAATTACGTTTTTAGCAATAGTACCAAATATCGTGCTGTTATTGGGTAGCAGACTATTACGTCACAAAAGACGTTGGGTTTTAACTGTTACGAATTCATTGCTTATTTTCTTTGAGTTACTAAATACTAGTATTGTAAAAGCACAGCAGTGGATATTAAACGTGTGACTAGTCTCAGTTCTCATGGGGAGGTCGATGGGGTCCCAGTCTGTACCATTCGCCACTGACCGTCGTGTGCCCCACGCGACCTTTCACCTTAGGGGACAGAACAGTGAAATCAATAGAAACGATATCCATAGAAGAATACTACAATATCAAAAGTATATTATTGAGGTATTTTGCCAGCTATCTATCTATCATCACGCTACATCCCTAGCGGGGCAGGCAGGTACGTAGTATTTTCTTATAAGTATAGTAATTCCTAAAAATACCCTATTTACAGTTGTAGACATTTTATTATAGGATTATATATCAATGTCCATTTGTTAATGAACTTAATTTGTACATTTAAATTTAAAATCAAATCCTTACAAGTATCTTGTCCCTATACTAGTAATTTTATTATGGGATGCAGTATTCCGTACAATATAGAAATAAATTTCCAGATCGTTTACAGTGAAATACCTATTTATATATCTAATACCTCATTTTATGACCAAATCAAAAAATATTTTAATAGGTAAATAAGATTAAATCATACTTCAACATGAGAATCTCAGTTCAGAAAACCACACTAAAAATAAAACAACAACACCTACTCTATACCTTTCACCTAACAATAAATCGGTCGCAATATGAATAACTATCATAGATTACAGTATTGATAAATGATCCCGCACCAGCCAATTGCAGGGCCCGCAAAAAATATCTATGAATAATAATTTATTTAGTTTTATGGCCTAATCCACGGTTCGTTGCTAATGGTAGCTGACCAAGGGCCTAACGATTGGGGCCCAAATGCCCAAGGCCCGTTTTATTACATTTTTTCGATACAACGATTAACGAAACGAGCCTACGGTTTCCGTGGAACAATGATTCACATAAATTATGTTGGACAAATACAATGTTTCCGTGTTTGATATGCGTGAATATGGAGTATGCAGATATTGATTTTTTGGATTGATATTGTATTCTGGCAGAATAAGTGTGACGCGTTCTTCAAAATATGTATATGACGTCACAAGTACCTAATTCTGAAAGGTTTTACAAAGGCTTTACAGCTGGGCTTATCCTAGTTGTAGTCTCCTTCTCTATGGCTGTTCTGCCATTTTTTTTTGTGTCTCTCGCTTTGCAAATGAGGGAAGTGGAATATTTATTTTCCTACTCCTCCTGTTTTTCTAATTAAATTTGTTGCGGGTTCCAAGAAAATTAAAGTGCTTCCCGGGACACCCCAAGGTTCAAACCTTGGCGTCATCTAAGGAGACCATTGTGGATCCTGGCTTACAGGAGTTGCAATGGTGGGAATGAGTAGCGGACTTAGTCCCATAAAAAAAAGGCTGAAAGGTCAACAGGCTAGTCCACCATAATGATTTAGGCCCAAAAGGAAGTCATTAATTTTCATTAAGTTAAGTATAGTTCAAAATTTAATTTCTATTAAGTACCTATAAATGGAAGAGCTGGGCTTTCTAATACTAGTTTTGATATATTTAAAAGAAGAGTTATTTTTTATTATTATATGTAAAAGTATAATTTTAGACAAATAAAATAATAAGGAATAATAATAAGGAAAAGTCGATACCTATAGTTCAAGTTTTTAATTGGCTAAACAAAAGTCACAAAATGCAAACTATTATTTAACATCACGCCGGATCCCTTGCGGAGTAGGCAGAGAGTACAAAGTTGCAACTGGTTTTTCCTTACAGATTCAGAAACTAGCCAAGAGTAAAAAGTCAAGAGAAATACATACATAATTCGCACATCATCATCATCATCATCTCAGCCCATACTTGTCCACTGTTGAACATAGGCCTCCCCAAAGGGGGGATTTTCCATACTCGCCACGCTTGGCAGGCGGGTTGGCGAGCGCAGTTTTTGATCGCAGAAGTGTTAAGAGAACGCTGCTGCCCATTCCCTAGTTTTCCCTTAGTCGCCTTGTACGACACCCGATGGGATGAGATGGGTTGGTCCTATTCTAAGCCGGGAACCACGCGGCTAATTCGCACAAGTTACATAAAATTACGCAACATAGCAAAATTCCGTCCATAACACAGCAATTAAACCGACATCAAACAACAAGGGTGTGCAATAAACATTGAATTTGTTTGCCGACTTCACAATATTATTACAGGGATTCATCTCGCATCAGGCAAAGGACATTGTGAGGTTATAAGAGATATCCAAACACTATCTCGAGTTTGAAAAGAAAATCGTAAGCGCCAAGTAGCTAATTTGCAATAGTAACCTATTCTCTTTTATAAAATCAAGAAGAGTAACCGCTTATTGCAAAAACTGATAAGTCGCTTACAACGTTCTTTCACAAAGTTCTATATTGTGCAACCACGCGGACTCAAACAATGCTATCGTTAAAGTATGTAAATAAAACTTGAATGTAGACAATCAAGAATTAAATAATCATAAAATGAGAGGCTTTACTGTCCTCTATAAATTACGACGTTATCGCTGCGGTGACAAACACGAGAATAGCTCTTAATTAAATAAAACAATCTGGTTATCTAAGCAGACGTAACCAAAACGGACACAGGTCTTAATGCAAATAGAAATATCTGTTTGTCAAAAAATGTACGTTTGTCTGTCTATTATTGATGGTGGAAACTGGTTCTTGGTGTTGTGTCCCTTATGGCAACGGAGATTTCCACCCTTCAATATTATAATAATAATAATATTAGCCCTGTTAAAAAACTGTCCTGCTGTTGGGCACGGGCCTCCTCTCAAACTAAGAGTGTTAAGGCCATAGTCCACCACGCTGGCCCAGTGCGGGTTGGCGAACTTCACACACCTTCGAGAAACTCTTAAGCATTCAGGTTTCCTCACGATGTTTTTCTTCACCGTTAAAGCAAGTGATAATTTTTAATATGCGTGAATGTGGAGTATGCAGATATAGATTTTTATTCAGGCCTTCGATATTATTTCAGGCAATATTTTTAAACGTCAGGTATGTATGATTGAACTAATGTCCCAACCAAAAAATATGTAACCTTAGTTGATATCTAACTAATTAGTTAAGTTAGAAGCAGACAGTATGTAAAACAATACACGCTAAGGTTCGTGGGCCTTGTAGCATTTATTTAGGTTACTTACTGAAGCGTCATTAACATGTAAGACGAGGAACGACTTATATAAAGTGTAAACACCCTTAGAGACTGCCCAAGCCGAGGCTGTTCCTCTTTGAGGCGCCCTTGAGCTAGTTGCCCCCTTGCCCTTCTGGCTGGAGCGTAGTGGTTGCACGCTCGCCCTCTGATCCGGTTATGCTGTAAAGGCCCCGCTACTAACAGCGTATATCATTCTCACACACACACACACATACACATAAGGTGTAACGTAAATGACGCAAGATCGCCCACCCCAATTAGATTTCTGCGTAACAAATTCAATACACAAACCAAACTTCCAATCTTAAAGATTCACGTTACCAGGAAACCTATATTTATGTGTAGTATTAGAATAAGAAACAGTTTCTGCTGATTAAAAAAGTAACATATAATAAAAATAGTTGAAATCGATTCAGGTAATAAACTAATTTCAAACCTTACGCCAATTATGTTACATTCTATATAATTATTAAAGGAAGAAAGGAGGAATAAGATATCGAAAAACAGAAATAGGTAGCTAAAACTACCGACAAGCAGAGCCACCGGTCAAGGGTAGTTAATAACTGTAGTCAGATATGTATGTGAAGACCAGAAAAGATAAGTGGTTGGTACCGTGTGATGAAATACTCAGAAATTAAAACGTAATGCGGGACACGGTAAAATGTTGTTTGCGGTGACGAAAATAAATCTTAGCAGTGTACGCGAAAATCTTAAGCAAGGTCAAACTGTGTGTCATACCGCCAGAAACTGTTGAAATTTTTCTTCAAATTTCTATTAAATTAATGTGGGATACTTAGGCAGATAGCCTCCTTGGTTTTTGGAGTATGTGGCTTGTTACTGAAGAATGTGTTAGTAACTTTTGCTTTAAAAAAATAAGTATTAGCAGCTGTCCATAGAAATGGCAATAGACTCGCCCTCTATTACAACCAAATTGTCGACGATACATGGTAAAAGACAGTACACCTCTGGCATCCTTGCTTGGAATTTATAGACGCGATGGTGTTTTTTTTACTTACTTAAAACATTTCAGCCAGTCTTTGGATTGCGAGTAGTTATAAGACAGTCAAACGAAACGCCACCTTTCAGAAGCGTTTTAGTTATTTGTTATTTCCCAAAGACTGCAATCTCCTAATTTCTTACACTTCAAGAAACATTAAGAATTGTGTGACGTATACACGAGAAACTCAACAAACTCTCCTTAGTTTTTTTTGTGTCATGTAATTAATTTATTTAGCATTTTTCGTGTTAATCTGTTCATAATAGTATTTTGTGCAATGTGTATATGCCCTCAGATCAGTTTCGTGTTGTATTTCGGCATTAGTGTTATTTTCTTTAGACTTCAATTGTATTGTCTATTTTAGTTTGGTCATTGTATTGTCTATGCGTGTGTCTGCTCCTTGATTTGTTGTACTATGATGATGGCGGGGACCAGCTGAAAATCAGTGCTGTCCGTCAAGCACAGAGCACACTGAGCTGATTCCCTTGCTACTACACATACTGCATCAAGTTGTAGCTCTTTCCACTTTATTTTTTTCTGCTCTCGATTTTGTTTGTTTTTTTTCTTGTCTGTATCGTATATGCACCAAAAATAAATGGTTTAAACTCAACAAAAAATCTATTCCCAATAGCAAAATTAACCAAATTTGGAACTTTACCTATCACATTTAGTTCTACCTATAATTAGTTTCCTATTACCTATCTATAATATATTTTCACCTGCCTACTGCCATAATCACATTATGACACGATATCTTAAATAAGGTGTTATAACGGCAAATCCAACATCATTATGCGACACAAGTTCACAACAAGATACTAATTCTAACGCAAACCAACATCGGCTGTTTATAAACCTGCTAGGTGTTGATAAGGAAACTGACGAACAATCGTTTCTTGTTCCCCGACCAGATAAAAGGATGATAAAGGATCTATCAATGTGGTCAAAGGAGACGCCGGTGTTTGCGGTACTCTTGTTTGATTTATACTCATTCCCTTCTTGTTGAGTTTACGGCCCATCTATTATAAGGTGTTTCCTGTCTACCTAAGATCAAACTTGTTGACGGCAGCCCAATTACAATTTGGAAGATGTCCTTAGGACTAGGTTTTACATTTTATTTTTAAATATAGCCATTATTAATTATTACCTGTGCCGCGAGTGCGTGTACAAACAGGAAACTCACATACACAAACACCCAGACCGAATCAAATATTTGAAGGTTGTGAGACCTTCAGATTTGTCCCGTGCGGGGATCGTACCTTGGACTACTTTAGTGCAGAGAGTGGAGCCTCTTAAGCTCTTAATCACTGCACCTAGCCGTCCGTGCACTATCTTTTGCATATTGAAAATAAAAGTTACACTAAAAAAGGAAAATGTTTGATCCAGAGTATTTAACGTTCTTAGTGTTAAGAAAATAATGGATATAAAACATTGTGTGTTTATTTGTTTAATTAATCGATTAACTAACGTTTTTTTCGTTAATTAGTTGCATAAAAGCAAACACATCATAAGCTGATAAAAAAGGTGCTTTGAAAGGTGGATTCTAGATGGTGTGGTAAATCAAAATTTTGTTACAGTTTGTACAGATTAATTAATATAGATGGCAACTGCTTGCATTTACCCTACAATTCAGTTGCTTTGCAATCGAGATGAGGTCAGTGTTTCTGAGCCCATAGCTCTAGAAACACTTACCTACTACTGATGTAGGTATCTTTGTGGCGTATGAATTTGGGAATTATTGTTCTAAAATCATCCCGCCGGCATTAACGCTGGTTGCATTCCTTTCCGTCACATCATCTAACTGCAAAGATTTATCAAAACGCGGAAGCGACGGACACAGCACACCGTAAGCAGAGCAGTCATGTGCCAGAGAGCACCGGAGCAATGGACGTTCAGACAATTTGAGGGGCACCAGAGCGTTAAGATCGTTAACTCATCCGCACAAGACGTTTGTCATTTGGACGCAGTGGCTAATGTGCAGTGCGGACTAACTCGACTGGAACTGCAAGTATGTTGCTGGGCTTTGGGGCTGGTGGGAATACTACCAAGGTCGAAGTGAACACTCTGATTTCAATCGGAGATCGGAGTAAACAGAACGGAACGTATGATCCGTTATTATATTAATGTGACATTTTTGTTGGCAAAAACAGTAAAGGAAGAAGGACTAGTAGCTTAATTCGTAAATTTGTTATATAAATAAAAGTGCAAATTTGTTTTCATGAGGATATCTTAATTTGTATATTCCATACGAGTCTGTGTTAATAATACTGCAAATTTGCTAAAAATTGGTAACTTTATGCAGTAGTAACTAACAGTCACATTTAAAATAAATATTCTGACGAATTTATTACGAATGACGCAATAGTTGCCGCCATAATGTCTTTTTTATTGTAAGAAAAAAACATAAGATAACGTTTTGGCAATGAATGACGTTTTGCCAACGAATGTCATTTTGGCATATCAGGCAGTCTCAGTTTTCTGAGCGTCATTGAGAATTATTGTATGTGAGAAAAAACAATAATGGCGAACTGCCGGCGGCATAACCGTACTAGTATTACGTTTGAGATAGTTAAACCTAAATTGCACTACCTATGCATATAATGACTATTTAACCGACGTTCTACCAAAACAACATACTAGGCTATATTAATGTATTCTCCTTTTGTTTAAAAGTTAACTAAGACCATGCACCATGGACCATAGCAAAATGGGATCAACAGACATTTTTACGACTGTAAATTTGGTCATAGTCTATTTAATGATTGTAAGCCGTAGGCAAAGCAGTAGCATAGGAGACAAAAGGCGCAAACTCAATAGGGCTGGATTGTCTGGGTTAAGAAATAAATTTAACATAATATATCTAAGGGATCCCTGAAGGGATCTGACGTGATGATATAGATAGCTGAGTACCTAATGACTGTCTATTTAGTCTAGTGGAGCTGCACCATGCTCTACTTTTTTCCTGGGGAATATCCTGCACTGGATTTCCGCGAGCCTCGCGGGAAGTTTGCGGGGCGTGTCGAATTCCTACCGACTAAAAACCCCAGGGTGGCCGATATCAGCACTTTGGAGGGGCTCTGGGATCTCCATATGGAACGCACCAGTGCCCCTCTTGTGCCGTGCTCCGAAGAGCTCACCATGGGGGGAAGACTTAATACACGCTCCCCCCCGCACCGACATGATGCTCACGGCGACTTGGGCCTCACCACGCCACCGTCCTTCTCGGTGTCGCTCTTGAAGGACGCTCAGGGCCCCCGCCCTTTGCGTCCGCGATCCCGAAAGCACCATGCTTCACTAGACTAACTGGACAGTAATTTTCTTGCGATTACGACATTCTGGGTTCGAATCCTAGGTCGGGCAATTTGTTATAGGAAATTTTCTATGGAAAAATTCTCCGTAGCGATTCGAAATCTAGAATCGTGTCATTACACCTTACACAATATTAAATTAGCACCTTAATTCATCAGATATACCACTGCCATACCGGTTTGGTGAATACAGACTTTGATGTAGTGATGTTCATAGGCCATTTTTTTTTATGAACAATGGTTCTCAGTACTAGTCCGTAGTCTGGAATTGTGCTCGATATCATGGCAACGCCCCCTTTTATATTAAGATCTAAGATCTTGGCGATATGCGGAATATAGACGTAAATGTGTTTATTTCTTCTTATTCTATAGTGGTAAGAATCTTAAGATGGTAGCCCTGGCTGGTAGTGTGACGGACGACAAATGTGACCGACGCACGCGCCGGATCACCGCTCGCCGTGACGGAGCGCCTCTCAAACGATTTGGTCAATGGCAACGGAGCTAAAATGATATATCTCAATCATACATTTAAAGAGATACATAAAATATTCCAGTGTCCAAATTGTGCTATAGCTACCAGGGAGTTAATAGCCAAAAGTAATAGTGACAAATTTAAACTCCGTGTACTACGTAAGGGCATATTTATAAAATAAGAGTTATTTAACCAATACACGATCTCCAATAATTATATAGGAAGAATTTAGTGCCGAAGACACAGAATTAAAGGTAGAAGAAGTGTGAAGGTATAAGAAGGTTAATATAAATAGAAGAATCTTCTTCTTCATCATCTTTAAGTGGCTTCACACTAATTTTAAGTGTATTTTGCCAGTGTCCAGTGAGACATGAAATCGTGTTTGTTTAAATTAATTCGTCGTTATCATCAAGTTCAGCGGAACTTGATGATAACGATGATAATTAAATTAATGAATTATCCCACCCTGGACAGTAAAGCGGTGGATACTTTACATACCAATTGCGACGGCCGTTTTGAGGAAAGTCGAAAAAGCGCATTGTATCACTTTGCTACAATTACCTAAACTCATGCACATATAAGAACACATAATGGTTAATATTCCACCAACATTGCACATTATTAGTCGAAATAATACAAGTTTTGGAAATTAAAACAAATTGACAAGTTCACTTTTCGACTGCCCGCCAAAAACTCTAGAAGAATCCTTTTCCGCAAACTTAACATACGGATACTACGAGTGACTCAGCGACTTGGAAACAGTATTTGGGTACTAACGAGAGTAGTACAAGTGTGTGATTAGTTCGCGTGTGTACTTGCATTCGACGTACTGTTTTGTGTCTACAACGCCTAATAAAGTACTTCGCACGTTATTCGGCATTTGATTACCCAAAACCATATCTCCAAAAAGGAATTTATTAAACTTTTCCCAAAGTCATACCCGCGTGTTATTTGCGTAAATTAAAAAAAGGCAAAGTGATTACCTATGGTTACGGGGCACAAATTTGTATACGTGTACGTACTATGGGAAAAACGAGAGTAAGCTATATTAATTTAACAAAATAAGAAAACATCACCCTCCTTCTAGAGTTGGGTAAAAAGCGCAATTTTATCTCCCCCACATTCGTACTCAAAGTACGGAACGCTAGTAGCAAATTGGAAGCTCGTAAAATGGCAGTACGGTACAGAAGATTAGTTCGGCCAGCGCAGGCGCACGCGCGTGAGTCCACCTCTTTTGCATTCAGCTGTCAAGCTATGAGACGTTTTCCGTTCTGTGACATCGATTTTTATGTTTATGCTCTAGTGATTTTAGACAATATTAATATATGACAAGGGTAATAAATACTATGATAATATGATTTTTTTTTATAGGGATATATCACGTTTAGTTCTTTGGGTTCCATCGTCAGACTAGCTCCATACTACCATATAATTTGATCAATAATTGTAAATAACAACAATGTTTTTGACTGCCTCGTTGGTCTAGTGGCACAGCGCATCGCTTGGTGATCACGAGGTCCTGGGTTCAAATCCTAGGTCGGATAAATGAAGTTTTTCTGACGGAAAACTTCCCAGAATGAGTCCGGAGTCTGGAATTGTGCCCGGTATATGGCAATAGGCTCGCCCCCTATTACATGGGGCCTAACATCGTCGGTGAAACGTGGGTGTACTCAGTACACCTCGGCCACCCCCGCTTGAGGAATATAGGCGTGACGGTGTTTTTTTTAACAAGGTTTACAAGCTTTTATTTAACTTGTAATGTTTGTATGTATGCTTGACCAGCAGTCTCTCCGGCTGTCTGTTTTTTTGGTTCAAATATAGTGACCTATTTTTCAAGCACACCCACAAGTGTTCCTATTTAGCTGAAATTTAGCATACGTATGTAAATTCGATGACAATACAATAATATGATACTGTGTCGGAATGTGGGTATAATAACATGTGAAATATACAACGTAACCCCATCGTGTTGAGGCTTGTTAGATTGGCTTGACTGCCTCGTTGGTCTAGTGGAAAAGCGCATCGCTTGGTGATCACGAGGACCTGGGTTCAAATCCTAGGTCGGAGAAATGAAGTTTTTCTAACGAAAAACATTCCAGTATGATTGCGGAGTCTGGAATTATTTCCGGTGTATGACAATAGGCTCGTCTCCTATTACATGGGACCAAACATCGTTGGCGAAAAGTGGCGCTTGGGGAATATAGGCGTGACAGAGTATGAAAAAACGGTTCTTCGTTTTGTGACTTTGATTTTTATGTTTATGTTCCACTGATTTTATAATCTTGGCTATAATAAATCACCCTACACTGCCTCAGTGCTAGACTTATCAAGGCACCTATAAAGCTGCTAACTTGGTTTAACGACTACCACATAAAGTGGCAACCAGGACCAATATATCTTTTGCCTTACCTTGCATATCCCAATTCCCATTCCAAAGCGCGAAGACGTTTGATTTTAAAATTTCACAAGCATTCACACAAGGCTACAAGACCTTCTTCTCTCTATTTACTCTTTACCTTCTGATTCTTTACCCCCATTTAAGCTAGCTCATTCGTTCTGTAAAATGCAGACTAGTCATGTAAAAATAAGCAGTGATGGGCATGCAAAGGTTACATGACCAACCTACTCATTTTCATGTCTATTTTCCTGCTCCCTGCCGCAGTTTACATTCGCGCTCTGGCCAGTTTTCCTCGCTCTCGGTCTTCTTCTGCTTACCTTGGAGTAATCTATATTTTTTTTGTTGATTGCTACTCAATTCATCCTACTCATCTTCATGTCCATTTTCCTTCTCGTACCCTACCCTGGAAAGTTTCCTTTCAAGACACCCTCTGTCCCTTTCTACTAACCTGTAAGAAAGCTATTATTTTTTGTAGATATTATAAGGCTCGTCAGGTGGTCACGATTAGTAAAAACTTCAAAATGTAGGTGGCACGTGGTACATTTTTTATTTACACCGTCTAAAAAGTAAAGGGTTAAAGGAAGTATGGATATTAACAAAAGTCGGTCAATGAGTTAGAGGTAATTTAGCCATTCAATAAATAAACGTCCATATGTTTTAATTTGTTATCGCAGGAGTTTGAATATCTGAAGGCAAGTGAACCTAAATTTGACTGAAGGGACACATTACTATATCCTGAAACCTATAAACCAGAAAATTTGTATGAATAGATGTATATTTTCGATTTACCGACGACATTGTAGTCACGGCAGAGTTGCTGGAAGATCTAGGACGAATGCTCGGTGACCTCAACAGAGTATACGAAAATAAAGTTTAACGTCCATGTCGTACCCACCGCACTCACCGTTAGGAACTTCTGTCTTGAAGCTGTCGACGAATACATTTACCTGGGACAGGCAGTCCGGTTAGGTAGGTCCAACTTGGAAAGAGAGGTCAATCGACGAATCCAACTCGGCTGGGCAGCGCAACATCTTCTCATCCAAAATACCTTAGTGCCTTAAGAGTAAAGTTTTTAGTCAATGTGTGTTGCCAGTGATGACATACGGATCAGAGACGTGGTCTCTTGCAATAGGCCTCATAAAAAAGTTCGGAGTTACTTAGCGAGCTATGGAAAGAGCTATGCTCGGCGTTTCCCTACGTGATCGAATCAGGAATGAGGAGATACGTAGAAGAACCAAGGTCAACGACATAGCCCTCAGGACTAGCAAGCTGAAGTGGCAATGGGCGGGCCACATAGCGCGAAGATTGGGCGAGCGTTGAGGCAAAAAGATTCTAGAGTGGAGACCACGTATTTGCAAGCGCAGCGTAGGACGGCCGCCTGCCAGATGAACCGACGATCTTGTGAAAATCGCAGGGAGTCGTTGGATGCAGGTGGCATCGGACCGGTTACGCTGGAAAGCGATTGGGGAGGCCTATGTTCAGCAGTGGACAAGTATAGGCTGAGATGATGATGATGATGAGATGTATGTTTATTACTCTTTCACGCAAAAACTGCAAAGTGGAATTAATGAAACTTTACAGTAATATAGCTTATACATTACAATAACACATAGGAACACATCCATACTATATCCATAAACGCGTGCGTACTCGTGGTGCTAGATAGTTCTCTCTATCTCTAATCTAAATATAATGTTTTTCTAGATAGACGGGTTTCCTTTTTCATCTAATGTTGTTAATCTGAAACGGAATATGAAATACTGCTAATTTTTACTTCTCATACAATACCATAGTACTGTTTCAATGAGCTGAGGAGTGAGAATCTTCTAAAGATTTTTTCCCTGCGAAAGGAAAAAAATATACATAGTAAAAAAGAAAAGCAAGTTAATTCAAATTCTAGCCGTGAGTTTTTTTTAATTTCACCCTATCATCTTGTCACCTTGAATATGTGTTTGTGACATAAAAAATACCTGTAAATTACCATATAACGAGTACTTTTATCTCGGCATCAAAGTCACAATTAAAAAAGTTGTTTCCTTTCAAAATTTGCATATCTTGAATGGAACCATTCATATCGTTGTTTTTCTAATATTTTTTGTTTGTTATTTTATAGGGACTTACTTACCGTGTAATTTACAGTTCATTTTGCAAAAAAATGTGCATCTCATAAAAAAGTATAAAATAATGAGAACTTTTTTAAGCTGAGAATATTTTTACTACATATTTTTTTATGGTTTGCTATCGTGAGAAATTGAAAGCAAAGGAATAATTAGATCTTAGTCTTAAGGGCCTACCGCGATTGACCTTTTATCGACCAGGAGAAAAATAGTGCTGCAATTACTTAAAAAATGAATAACAAGGGGTATATTAAGGGCGTGTTAAAAAATAAACGACATATGTGCAAAAACAAATTTTATCATTTTCTGAAAAAACTACACTATGAATTAAAAAACTGCATTACGAAAACTTTGATACAATTGTTCTCTATGTTTTTAAGTAAACTCTATTGACTAGTTCTTAAACGTTTAGTGCTGGAATCAAAAAGAGTAATGTAATAGAGATGACTTTAGATTTATTTCTATCGAGAAAATTTCGTTTAATTATGTATTCATTTTACGAGTACTAGATCCTAAAATTTTAAGTCGAAATTCATATTTCTTAATATTAATCCTCTAATCCATATACTTCTTAAAGCGCATGGAGTGCAGAAACACGGTAAGCGGTAGACTATTAAGTACTACATGTTTCTTTTCTAACCCAATGACTTTTAAGTTTAGTTCGGCGATATATTCGATAAATATATTATACCGAATACATAACTCAAGGCTATATTAGCAATATTAATACATTTAGCAAGTATTTAATAAAAAATATGTAAAGCATATTTCAGGCAAGTATCTGCACATAAATCCAACAAACAAAAACAAAGAAGCAAACCTTCATTGCACCAACCAACTAACAGCCGGTTTTAATATTCTTATATATAAGGATCTTATCTTATCTATTATATTGATACTATAGATGACTATAGATTTTGCCATATTTTGTTTGGAAATCTGTCAAAATGCCTGAAACTAGCCATAGCTAATAAATTTTGACTGTCATCTATACCTACCATTATAAGAAAATGCGATAGCTATCCCTTCGAAACCGGAACGACCTCAAAACGCAAGCATCGTATCATAAAGTAGCCAAGGTGCTCTGAGGGCTTAGTACGAACATATTGACGAAAGCCTAACGCTATCGAGTTGATATTAAGATAATAATTAAGATGATTGACAGCACGCCTTCTTAACAACGTTATGCTTATGTAAATCTGTATGCTAAGCCTTATGAGGGCTAAGCACCAACCATTTGACGTTATTGACGTTCTCGAAAAAGTGTGCTATCACTTACATCAATATTTTGTAAGTTTATGGTGGAGAAAGGATAGCAAATCAACTCGATAACGTTACGTTAACGGCTATTTGTATGGTAAGCCCTCTGAGGTCTAAGTACAAACTATCTGTGGTAATCGTAACGCTGTCAAGAAAGCGTTCATTTTTATTTAATAACTTTGTAATGTAAAGAGCATCGATATAATTATTATTCTTACTAGATTACGGATGACGAACAAAATGACAGCCAAGAAACGGCCGTATTTAAATATACTTACGCATCTATACCCGTGGTTAGCAACTGCAGAGATTAGTTTAAAATTATTATAAAAAGTCAGATCTTTTTAATATGGTAGTTTCAACAATTTGTAGTATATTAACGCGTCCTCACCTTAGCTATGGTTGGATCGAATTAAATCAAAATAAGAACACACTCATATTGGTGCCCTAAGTTTTCGGTATTGGGCATATCAACTCGACAGTGTTACGTTAACGTCATTCTGTTCGTATTAAGACCTATGATCGTGGGCGGGCGGGACTCGAATCGCCACAGGCCACGCTCTCCGGCGCCGTCGCCGCCCCGCCCGGGTGGGTGTCCACCGGCCTTAGGGGGTGGAAAAAAGAGCGGGATAGTTCATAGGGTGGCTGGTGGCTTTATGTGAAGACGTTTCAGTTTTTTACGACGTAACTGGTAGTGTATCGTTTTATGTATTTTTTTATGGTGAGGTAGAGTCTGTATATAGGTATTTAAAGTTTATATGGACAAATATAGTGTGAATGATCTTACAAAATTGATGATAATTATAAAATCTACCATATATCTTCATCTCTATTTATTTCACTTTTGGCATTGTTTTTATGACTAGCCGTCAACACCTTTAGGGGAATTTTGTAGTAGACTAACGGACAAGAGCGCTGGGTGCGATAAATGCTACTATTCTAAAGGTAAGGCAAAACAACGCATCCAGCCGCGTCCGCGATAGTACACATTTATATGGAGATGTTCACAACGCGTCCTGCGTCCTCCACGCGCTATCTGGGCGGCGTTGGCATGCGCGATCATAAGAAGATACTGATCACCACCGCGGATGCTACCGGGGACGCCATCGCGGACGCTGCTAAACGCATTGGTTTGATCGTACCTTAAAAGAGTGGTTGCCCTATTTATGTCATCAACGAGCCCAAACCAACATCCACCCAATGTGGCACCAGATTACTCGCTTAAAGTACCAATATTTACGTTATCTATGCTTGCTATATCTGGCTGTGCTGTATCTGGCTAGATTTAGTTGCCTCTTACGACTCGCTGTGAATCCAGCTTGTGGCAGGGAAACTAAAGTTTTGCTTAGTATTGGGACACAGACATAACATATTTTATATATCTTATAAAAACCGTGTTTTTCGATAGCGACTAACGTATAATTGGCTTAAAGCCGCGTGCTCATTATGGAATTAAACAAACTTACAATGTCAATCAATCAAATAAACCCTATTCAGATACTGTGCTTATGTCGACATTTTGTAATATAAAAGGGACGAGTTAAACAACGGTTATATGTGATTATAAGGTTACATCTCTTAATTTTAATTCGGACTGAAACTATATAAACAGTAGGTATGTATCCACTGGGCGTGGGGCGGCGATGGCGGTACCGGTTTGTATGACCCATGGACTTTACCCTTGGCAGAATAGAATCTGATTATTATTCCGAACTATGGCTACCCAGTAGATAATAAACTAATAGACTACTAAACAGACCATCGGTTTCATGTAGGGTGGTAATATTCGGCAATTCTGCCTTCATAGCTATCACCAAGGTGAAGCTCGATGAATCCGAGATGGGTTACCATTTGTGGCGATATTTAAGCACTCCATATTTAAGGGTCTCTATATTTCGGAACGCACGTTAAAGCACTGGTCCCGGTTACCACTTCACGTGGCGGTCGTTAAACCTAGTTGAAAGCCTAATGGGCGGCTTGATAAGTTCCAACAGCAGCTCCAAACCTGCCTCCACCAATCCGTACTGGGTCCGCGTGGTGCAGACCTAACCTCTCTGATCTCGATTTATGAGGCCTTTGCCTAGCAGTGGTGCAGTTTTATGTGTATCTAATTATATGCTAGATCTAAGGTTTCACGACGTATATTAATCCGGTCGGCTCGACCAGTAAATGGGCGTGGAGTGGCGATGGCCGTATCAGCCTTTGTGACCTGTGGTATTTTTCAATACTTTTTTATTATACTCTAGAAACGTAGTAACACGACGGGTAATAATATGATTGGGTTGAGCAGATCAGTGACTAAGTGTAGAACGGCGATGACTCCTATGGTCCTTTGGTACACCAGAATCTAATTTTATCTAGAACTGTGGCCTAAAGACGGACTAGATAGTCCGATCGATCCTTGTGACGGATAGTTTTTTTCATTATATATTACTATTTATGACTGCCTCGTTGGTCTAGTGGTAAAGCGCACCGCTTTGTGATTACGAGGTCCTGGGTTCAAATCGGTCAGAAAAATGTAGTTTTTGTAACGAAAACTTCCCAGTATGAGTCCGGAGTCTGGAGTCGTGCCCGGTATATGGCAATAAGTTCGCTCCTTATTACATGTGACCTAACACCGTCAATGAAAAGTGGGTGTACTCGGTGCACCTATGCCACTACCGCTTGTGGAATATAGGCGTGAGAACGGTGTTTATTTTTATTTTATTTTTTCTATCTATCTATATCGGGTAGGCAGAGAGTACGGAGTTCCAACAGGTTCTTTCCTTATATACCTCATATATTTTATTTTTTATTACTATTTACCCTTCAGAACTAAAGTCTCAAGTATTGATCTGGTCGGCTACTGCGCGGACCAGTAGCTGGGCGCGGGGCGGCGATGGCCGTGCCAGCCCGTGTGACCTGTGGCCTCTGCCCACCGTACACTACGATCTACTAATAAAAGTGCAGCGCTTTTTTGTGCTCTAATGCCTTTCAGGGTTTTTGCAAAATGGCTGAAGTGATTTTAACCGCCATCAGTCTACTTCTAAGTTAAAATATTTCTGGTTACATATTATACAGTAGAATACCTATACTTTTTTAATAAATCGCTACTTAATGATCACAGCAATAGATTCTAAAAAATAGTTAATTTTTTGGAATAATAATATAAAAGTTTGATCTCCTTTAATTAGACCAGCAGGTTTATTGAATATTAATTGGCAACGGTATTATCATAGGTAGTCTATCATAATCTCGTTGCTAAATAATATTCACTTCTATAAAATATAAAAAACTATTGATCCAAGTGCCAATTTCTACAATCCTACTTGACTGTTGGACTAATCTTTTTTTTTATGAAAACAAATAGCCCCACACTAGGATTTATTCCTGTGTCGTGGGTGCGTTTACAAACATGAAAATTCACATACACAAATACCCAGACCGAAAAAAATATTGTAGGTCGTACAAAGATTTGTCCCATGTGGGAATCGTACCCACCCAAGCTCTTAACCACTGCGCTAAATCGTCCGTCATGAAATAAGCAGAGCAAACCCATATCAGAAGAAAAGTATCTTCTTTACTTAGCTATTTACGTACCTAAATGCGACACTATCTTCGTCCGTACATTCAATAGCATCGTTCGCGGCGTGTCGCACGGATCGTCCCTACAAATGCGAGGGCGAATGGCTCAGTGAGTCACGAAGGACGCCTGGGACCCGACATGCAACCACAGCCGCAACCAACGGACTTATTGTAAAGGCGATACTATAGCTTTAGCTTGCTGTCCAAGACATCTAGGAATATTGTAATTCATGAAGCTGATCATCTAGCGGAAAACAGCAACGCGGCAGGCTCAGAATAAGACAGTCTTCTTCTGTTCGTGTCAATGGCTCATATTTGGTCGACTAAGTGAGTCGTTAGCTCAATCACGCCATCCGTGGCCGCGCTCAGCTCTTCTATTAAAACACAAAGGGCAGACCAGCAGGTGTGACAAGTAAGGTTGCACCACCACCTACCAGGGTGCGCAGCTAATTTAATGATTTCCACACCAACCATCGTACAGTCTTCTTCATCGTACAGTTCATATTTGTCCGGTTAAGTGAGTCGCCAGCTCAATCACGCCATCCGTGGCCGCGCTCAGCTCTTCCTTTGAAACACAAAGGGCAGACCAGCAGGTGTGACATGTGAGGTTTCACCACAACCTACCAGGGTGCGGAGCTGATTTAATGATTTCCACACCGACCATGGGAATTGGTGCCCTGGGAGTATGTAAACAGTCAACCCTGCCGCGGTACTGCTCATCACTTTTGGCGGAAAGTGGTGGCAGTGGCAGTGTATATACCGGGTATAAGGCAGCGGGCAGGGATTGGAGGAGGAGAGCTGAAGATCGAGCTCAATCGACACGGGTATGATGAATTACTATAAGGTTTCGAAATTGAAGATGATTATCGCCACATCGCAGTAGTACCTCCTGACAACAAGATGGTAAACCAAGCTCGTTTATATAGCATATAAATCCGGTAAACGTACCGAGTAACATGGAGTGGGCAGGCCTCCTATAAGAAGCAGAATGACCTGGTGAAGATTGCGGGTAAGAGTTGGGTACGCACCCAACACAGACAGAACACAGAAAAATCGTCCGGTTTTGGAATTTGAATCGTTTCTTCTAGCTTACAACTTAAAACTAGAGTTCAAAAAAACAACTAGGCTTTGTAGCAAAACCTGTCTCGAGAACTGCGCATAATATAAAAAATCCAAAGGTGAGATTATTGAATTCGGTCCCTCGGACCATACCGCACAATTATTGACATGCCCTGTAAAGAAAACTTGCTCGTTCTGGAGCGTTAATCAACGTGACTATTGTACAGAAAATGTCATGAAATTCAAAAATTGTCTAGAGAGCCTTACTTTTTCTGAAGTGTATGAAACAAATGATCCAAATGAAGCGTTTGAACGATTTTTTAATCTGTTTCGATGTTTCTATGATCTTTGTTTTCCCAAGAAACTAATAACTAAGAATATTAGTAAAAAGAGCAAATGGCTTACAAAGGGAATTCGACTATGTAGCAAAAGGAAAAGAAATTTGTTATGGTAGTACAGACTTCATCCCAGTGCGGAAAATAAACAATCTCTTAAGACATATTCAGAAAGGCTTAAAAAATTATAAAATTCACCCAAAATTCTCAAAACAATTGTTGTTATATTAATAATTCACAAAATAAGTCCAAAGCAACATGGAAAATTATAAACAATACAAAAATGAATTTTCTAAAAGAACCAATAGTAGAACTAAACATAGAAAATTATAAAATAACTGATCCATCAACTATGAATAACTGCTTTAATAATTACTTTATTGAACAAGTATCAGGTCCTACAAATGCCCTGAAGGGGTCATACATCAGTAAAATCCGTTCAAATTCTATGTTCATGGATCCGACTATACCGGCAGATCTATATAAAGAGATTATGGGACTAAGAAATACACATAGTGTCGGGTACGATGGGATATGTACTAAAGTCATCAAAACTGTAGCACTATCAATTATAGAGATCACCGTATTAAAATTAAACCTAGGAAAATTAATGTTATGTACCTTTCCTTACGCTGACTACCTGTCAGAAAAACAAAATAGACTTATTCACTACTTGAATAATTATATGTATATGATATCATGTCAACATGATACAGTTTTGTTTTTTGACACTAATAAGTTTGTTAGTGGATTTAAACTGACACAGGAAGCTATGTTTCTTCCCAAGAAATGCAAAAAAACAATGGCTACTTTGATAGCATATAATATTAACTCCGTTATAAGTAATATAACGAAAACTAGGGTAAGAGACGAGCCAGTATTATATAGTTATTCTAATAATCTATCTATCTATCTCTCTATAACCTCACGCCAGATCCCTTGCGGGGTAGGCAGAGAGTACAGAGTTCCAACAGGCTCTTTCCTTACATACCTCTCTGGCTTCCTCGACTCTCATAGTTCGTCTCATACACGCTCGCCAGTTACGGAGACTCTTGACTTTTCCATCAGATAACACAAATATAATATACTAATAAATATACTAATAATACTGTGATAAACTGTTTAAACGACCGAGGCTGACAACAGAGGTACATTCTAGTATCTCTAGCAAATCACATATTTTAAATAAGGAGGAAGAAAGGCCTGGTACTTTAAAACTTTTCCATCAGAATATACAAGGATTTTCTTCAAAATCATTAGAGATAGTGTTATTTTTGGAAAAAACTAAATATGATGTTGTTTGTATTTGTGAACATTGGTTTAAATCGTATGAATTATTCCGTCTTAAGTTACTATACTCGTAAATGCTAGCCAAGCTACCAAGCTTCATGGAGGTACATTAATTTTGGTTAAAAAAAATATCAAGTCGAGAGAACGTAGGGATATAGCTGAGCTTTCAGTTGAACAGTGTGTTGAAATTTCTTATGTTGAGCTGGATAAGCATATTATTGTGTGTGTATACAGACCCCCAAACAGTCAGAATTTTACTACATTTGAATCTGTAATGGAAGATGTGCTGAATAAAACTTTCATGAGTAACAAGTCTGTTGTAGTTTGTGGTGACTTCAACATAAATATTTTAGAAAAAACATCGTATAGTGACAAACTCTTACGTTTATTCAATTCTTTTAAGTTAATTAATGTTTTCCTCGAACCGACTCGAATAACATTAACTTCTGCTACGTGCATTGACAATATTTTTTGTATTTGCGATTATATAAATCAAGCAGTAGTTAGTCACTTTCACTAATATTACGCCATTGAGCCGCTGATCTTTTTTCAATTATACAGGTACAATTTACTAGTAGCTTTCCCATTAAAATGAAAAATATCAAACGCAAGTTCACCTTCTGTGATTGGGCCACCGCTGGAATTCGTAGAAGTAGGGAAAAGTTATATGAATTATATGACCTAAAATCCTAAACGAATAGTGAAAGTTTTGCAAGGTATGTTGCAAATTATTCTAAAACGTTTAAAAGAGTATGTAAAGCAGAAAAAGCGCTACATATAAGTAAAAGAATTAAATCTGCAGATGACAAAATTAAGGCCACCTGGTGAAACTGGGAGGTCTAAGCACCGCAGTGTGGACTTTACTCTAGAGACTGCGCGTGGGCTCATTCAGGCAGATAGTGACGTAGCTCAAGAATTCGAATTTTTTTTCACTAATATTCCGGTAGAGACAACAAAATCCTTAAATTGCTATTTTTCCCTTGCAATTTCTTTTGCTCAAAGCAACATTACTGTTTGTCCGGTGGAGTTCGGGTTTGAGTACACTAATCCCCGGTCTGTTATCAAAGTCTTTAATGATTTAAAATTAAAAGTAACTGAAGACTTATGGGAACTGTCGGTAAAAGTGTGTAAATCCATTATACATACAATCGCGCCACACTTAGCTGTTATTTTTAATATGTGCGTAGATCAAGGAGTCTTCCCGAATTTAATGAAACTTAGTAAGGTAATACCACTGTTCAAATCCGGCGATAGTAAAGATGCCAACAACTATAGGCCAGTGTCTGTCTTGCCAGTGCTCAGTAAAGTGTTCGAAAAGATAAAGCTCATGCAATCATTTTAACGCAAACAACATCCTGCACGATCAGCAATTTGGCTTTACCAAAGGGCGTTGTACTACTGACGCCGATGTAACTCTAATAAAGCATATCTTCGATGCCTGGGAGAACTCACAGGACGCCATTGGCATTTTCTGTGATCTTTCCAAAGCATTTGATTGTGTGAAACATGAACCACTGCTGCTTAAATTGGAGCACTATGGTATCCATGGTAAAGCACTTAATCTTTTAAAATCTTACCTAGAGGACAGACAACAGTGTGTTCAAATAAATCAAACTAAATCTCTAGGCTCTTTAGTTAAAATGGGCGTTCCACAGGGATCGATACTGGGTCTGTTCCTATTCTTAGTTTACATAAATGATCTACCAGAAGTAATTAAAAATCGAGCGAAGATAGTGTTATTTGCTGACGATACCTCTTTGATTTTTAAAGTAGGTAGACATGTTAATAACTTTGACGAAGTAAATGACGCTATTCTTCAACTACATAACTGGTTTATATCCAACAATTTAGTGCTCAATAACAAGAAAACTAAATGTATAAGGTTTTCTTTGCCAAATGTAAAAAGTACTGTACATGATATTATACTGAACAATGAGAAACTTGAGTTCATCAATGATACATCTTTTTTAGGGATTACGCTTGACTCCAAGTAACAATGGGGTCCTCATATTGAGAATTTAGGTAAACGGCTTAGCTCCGCTGCCTATGCCGTAAGGAAGATCAGACAACTAACTGATGTGGACACCGCGAGGATAGTCTATTTTAGCTACTTTCATAGTGTCATGTCTTACGGTATATTATTGTGGGGTAGGGCAGCGGACATTGAGTCTGTTTTTATCTTGCAAAAAAGGGCTATTAGGGCCATCTATAACTTGAGTAGTCGCGACTCTTTAAGAGAACTGTTCAAAGTAGCTAATATCATGACGGTCCCATGTCAATATATTTATGAAAACATTATGTATACTAGAAACAATTTAGATCTTTTTAATCAGCTAGGTTATAGGCATTGCTATAACACACGACATAGAAATAAATTAGACCAACCGCAGTTTCGTCTGTCAAAAATTCACACGTCTTTAATGGGGCACTGTGTTAGATTTTATAACAAAATTCCCATTGACGTCACTTAACTTAGTGAAAATAAGTTCAAAGCTTGTGTAAAACGAACACTTTGAAAGCAAGCTTATTATTCAATAGAAGATTATTTAAAAGATAAAAATGCTTGGATAGATGCTATTCCAGCTCCACTTGAGTCATGACAACCTATTCAACTGTTGTTAGTTAATATTTCCTCTCTTCCTTCTATTAATTTAACACAATATGTACTTTTTTTTTGTAAATGAGGGAACCATGTAGCCATTCTCATAAATAGTATTATTCGCTTTTTTATCTTAGACTCACCTGATGACTAACCTACATTGTTCTCCCATACCCCACAACAGAATGTAGATGAAAAAGTTTGTAATTTCTTATTTTAAAAGAGTAACCGTGGAGTTTCTTGCCCTTTTTCTCCACAGGAATGACATTCCGAAGTGGCGGTAGAGTCTTTGTTACTTTTCTGACGATTCATAAATACTGTAATGGTTTACATGAATAAAAAATATTCTGATTCTGATTCTGATTCTAGAGCACCTAAATTATATTACAAATTTATGCATATCCCAAGGAATTTACCCAGAAAAATTAAAAACCACTATTATTGTACCCCTTTACGAGTACAAAAAGGATGACAGATGCAATATCAAAAATTATAGACCAACCACCTTAATCCCGATATTCTCTAAAATATATAGAAAATTATATATAATAAACTATACCCATATCTTGAAAAATATAATATTTTAAGTAATAATCAATATGATTTTCGCAAAGGTAAGTCAATCAACTTAGCTATATATAATCTTTTAAAATCATTACTATCAAATATAGATAAAAGAAACCCAGTCTGTGCTATTTATATGGACATGTCCAAAGCTTTTGATTGCTTAGACCATGGGATATTGTTAAATAAATAAAATATGTATGACATCCGCGGTAATATACTAAATCTAATAAAATCATACTTAAGTAATCGAAAACAATACACTGAAATATCACAAATATGTCAAAAGACTATCCATGAAAAAGAATATATATCCTAAAGTAAATTAATAAAATACGGAGTGCCACAGGGTAGCGTATTAGGACCTTTGCTCTTTTTATTGTATATAAATGATGTGCCGACACATATCAATTACCCTTCAATACTTTTTGCTGACGATAGTACAGTTGTAGTAGAATGTAACAATAAAGAAAATTATGAATCCGAAATAAATATGACATTAAGTACTATAATTGAATGGTTGACTGCCTCGTTGGTCTGGTGGCAAAGCACATCGCTTTGTAATCACGAGGTCCTGGGTTCAAATCCTAGGTCGGACAAATGTAGTTTTTCTAACGAAAAATTCCCAGTATGAGTCCGGAGTCTGGAATTGTGCCCGGTATATGGCAATAGGCTCGCCCCCTATTACATGGGACCTAACATCGTCGGCGAAACGAGGGTGTACTCAGTACACCTCTGCCACCCCCTCTGGGGAATATAGGCGTGACGGTGTGTGTGACTAATAATAATTTGAAAATAAATCTTGACAAGACAAAAATTATGCACTTTACTGAAAGAATTAATTATAGGACCATAAATGTCAATTATAAGGGTGAATCCATAGATACTGTAAGTGTTACAAAGTTTTTAGGAATTTACATAGATCAGAACTTGACATGGAAATCGCATTTAGATGAAGTTTGTAAAAAGTTGAACAGTTCCGCATATGCATTATACAAGTTAACTAAAATTGTAAACCGTGATAATGTAATTGTGTACAGTTCTAGCTGCATATCATGGGTTTGTTGCATAAACTCTAAGATACGGTATACTTTTTTGGGAAAATGCACCATATAAAGACAATTCATTTAAAACACAAAAAAATGCATTCGTGCTATATGTAACTTAGAGTCGAAAACAAGTTGCGAACCTTATTTTAAAAATTTAAAAATACTTACTCTACGTTCTCTTTATATTTACGAGGCATATATATTTGTCAAAAGCAACATAGGTTTATACAAACCTGCGTTTAAAAGTCGTTACCGGAAACTACGCGATAAAAATACCCTGCAATTAGAAGTGACATTCGGAAAGACAGCATTAATGAACAAAAGTTTTCTTTGCATGGCACAAATTATATATAATAAACTACCAGACGATTTCAAAGAAACGAATATTTCACTATTTAAAAGAAAATTGCATGTTTTTTTAATAGATAAATGTTATTATTCGATTAATCACTACCTTTCCGAAATAATTAATATTGTATAGCATTTTTCATTACTTTTTTATCAATTATGACGTTAATCAATATTTTTTATCTTTTTATTACTTTACCTATTGTTCGATATTAATATTTTTTATTCTACTTCTTTATAATTAATTAATTAACTATTGTTTGATATTAATATTTTATTCAACTTCTTAATTATTAATGTGACATGATAAAATGTTTATTAGAATTTGTACGCCAGAGAGCAAAACATAGTGCACTGCTAATTATATAATTGTAAGATCTCACCTGTAACCTATGTTTCACAAATAAACGTTACTTACTTACTTACTTGGTGGTTCTGGCATCATTATTCGGAAGAAATCTACTTCCCGCAAATAATATCTTTCGGCTGTTGATGATAATAAAAATCATCAAAACTTCAGTGGTTTAATGTTACCGCTAGAAATAGGCTATAAATCCTAGGCTGGAATAGATGATATGGATGTTACACCTTTAGAAAAATTCTCAGAGGCAGTCCAGAGCCTGGAATTAGGCTCACTTCCTAATCAGGAACACAGAACATCTAAGCCACTTCCACTTAGGGAGTGATCTTATTATTTTTTTTCAATACTCAGTTTTTATTTCTTTCCACAGACCATGGACCAACGAGGATTTTTTAATATATATTGTTATTCTTCAAAAAAGTCAGGTTCTTGGAATGATCATTATAGATTCTTGAGATAAGAAAGGACAGAAATAATTTGCTACCAGTCAAAGACCATCATAAATTGTGATGGATATCTTTGGCATTCTCTTGGTGTGCAGGTTTTTAGTTACGATTTTGATTGTGAAAAATAAATTATTTCTTACGTTCACGAAATTTACATCAATTTTATGTAATCATCATAATAAAAAATAATTCTCGGCTTTTTCCGGCCACAACCTTTTAGGCTTTCAATTTGGCTTAATGTCAGTCTTTCATGTGGTAACTGGGGCCAAGGGCTTAAGGTGCTTTATGAAGCATGATGACGCCAATTTATGGGAATGTCACCATGGTTACCTACGCACCCTGCGTAACCTTGCTGATCGGTGAAAACACTGGGGTACTACGACGACCATTAGCGTTACGACCTCAAAATGTAGTCATTTTATAAAACCAACAAAAAGTATTAGCGCTATTCTAGTGAATTTGAATCGTTCTTGAATCTAAGCGAGTATTACACAACATACTAGGACCTCTAACCATGGATGCTATAAACTTGAGTTTACAACACCTATGGTTAAGTATAAACGGACGTTTCGAGTTCAAGTTCCAACGCGAAACTTCGGGAGCATTTAAACTAAAACAAACTGCTTTTTAAGTTCCTTTAATTGATTTTTAAGTTCTAAACTTTTCTGAAAAAAGAAACCGCGACGAAACCCGTTTTTATATTTGCGTAAATCTAAAAACTTAATCCGTAAATAACAAAGTTTTATTTCATGATATCATAACTTGTTTATCTTCATGTTTAAAACCACTCTAAACCCTAAAAGCTGAATAATGTTTCTAAGCAGCAGAAGTGCATGATGAAGCGAAACAAACTGACCACCTGTTATTGCCAGGGATCCTGTTATATCAAAATATCGTATGTTCCGTCCATTAATTGTGGAGAAATTTATATCCTACGACAAATCGTCATGGTTTTAGAAGTATTGTACTGTTCGCAAAGAAAGTGTGTATATTTTTTTTTAATAAATAGTAAAATTGTCTATTCGCGGAAGTGTCTGCTATATAAATACAGAGAGTGGTTCACGATTTAAGATCAAGCTACATACATCTACGTAGCATAAAGCAGTAATCCGAAAGGGATATTTAATTTACTTTTTTTTTTACAAGCGTAGCCCCACACTAGGATTTGTTCCTGTATCGTGGGTACGTTTACAAACATGAAAATTCACATACACAAATACCTAGACCGGAACAAATAATTGTGGATCACACAAAGATTGGTCCCGTGCGGGAATCTAACCCGCGACTATTCGACACAGTGGGCGGAGCGGCTTAAGCTCTTAACTACTGCGCTAAATCACCCGTCATAATATAGGTATCTGTACACGTATATATATATCGTGATAATATAGGTATTTATAGACTTTTTCACGAGACAGGGGTAGGGTGACGTATTATCATATTCCATTACACGCATATTGTAGTAGTAGTGTGTTTAAGAATAATTAAAATAAGGAATATAAAAAATAAGCAATAACATAAATATAAATCAAAAATCTACTTTAATTTTCATTTAGATCGTATACTGTTTATAAATTTGCGTAATTATTTAAAACACTCAAAACTTAATGAAAGTCTATTAATCAATTATGTAAATTCGAAAGGTTCGCGTTTTAGGGACTGGCACAATGAAATCGTTATAATCGAAACATTGTTTTTTAAAATGTACAACATCGATTGTGGATTTCTTCACGAATATACTAATTCTACGTATCCGATTGAAATACATAGTATACTCATGGTAAAGAAACTAATAAGAAAATGTTGTCATTAAAATAGTCAGTTTCATATACTTTTATTTAATAATTTTTGATTTTTCTTACTGATAGCTTGGTACATAAATAAATAATGAAATCCAAGTTTTATTTTCTTCTTGTTCGTATATTATTTTTATTAATATCGATTCATTCTTCATTATTTTTCATGATTCGATTTTCAATAGATTATATGCGATTTGATTATCACTACATTTCTAGAAATGTCAAATTCTAAACGTCACCGTACCCATGTCCCGTGATAAAGACTATACAAGTTACAATAAAATGGAGAGTACAGGAAACCGGAGGCACTTGTAAGGAAAGAACCCGTTATAACTCTGTACTCTCTGTTTACCCCACAATGGATCTGATGTGATCATATAAATAAAAAAAATGAAATGGTGATTCAATTTTAGCATGTTTCGACGACATTATAGTTATTAGACAGGTGCCAATACATCTGAGTAGGTTTACTTACTGTATTAAAATGAAAAAAGTGTTAATTATGCTTTCTAACGGTCCATTTCCAAAAAAATGTAGTTTATTTAAAAAAATAGCAGAATGACTTTAGTAAATCTATCTATCTATCTATATCATCACGCCAGATCCCTTGCTGGCTAGGCGGAGAGTACAGAGTTCCAACTGGTTCTTTCCTTACATATTTCTTTGGCTTCCTTCACTCTCGTAGTTCGTCTTAAACATGCTCGCCGGTTACGGAGACTCTTGACTTGTCCTTCGGATAAGACTCGGTCTATTTGGTCATGGTTTTAGTAAATAGTTCTACCTTTTGTTAAAATTCACTAATAAATTGCGTAACACGTATTCTGCTATCGCTCCTTGCACATTTGGGCACGCACAGTTTTTTGTCGCTAAACGCCACGGCCATCTGGTAAGGGATTTTTTGTTTAACAAAAAACAGTTGCCTGACCCTTTCTTACCTTCGCTGGCCCTCGTTTTTTATTCTTGGACCCCTCACAATATGTTGAATTAGCGTATTAGTAGATTTCTATAGATTCGATGAAATTTTTGATTGAACCAGCAAACGGATTGTCCTAACGGTTTTGTGTTGTGTACCGCTGCTTTTATGTTTAACCGTATTTTGGAAATTTAATAACGTGTAGTATTTTATATTTTTTAGGGTGTATGATTGGACAATTAAATTGGCTACTAGCTTTTTGTATGAGTTTGATAATGTAGTCGAGTTCTATTGTTGTTAATTTATTATCAAATCCCATTAACATTGATTTATTATGTATTAGGTAGAAAAGTTACCTTAACATTTTTATTTGTAGCAAAAGTTAGAATGCATACACTCTAGAATTAAAATCAAAAGTTTTTTTTTCATAGAGACCAAAACTAACTTTTGAATAGTCAAGAAAGAAAAGTTAATGATGAATTAAGACTCTACCGCCCGTTCGGAACGTCATTCCTATGGAGAAGAGCAAGAAACTCAACGGTTACTCTTTTAAAATGAGAGTTTTACAATTCTTTTTGTATACATTGCGTTCATGGGGTATAGGACAACAAAGCACAACTAGTTAAGTAGATGGGCTTATGTATAGACTAAACGTAAACGTACTTACACCCCTGTTATCAATTAGTGTCTGTCTACATAGTCCTCTCATTTACAAAATAAAGACTTTGTACAGGTATATATAAAAAAATAAAAAAACAATTATAACAATAATAATCAGAAAAATAATTGGGGTTTTTTTGGCGGGAAGTCGAAGAGTGATGTTGTCAGTTTGCTTTAATTTCCAAAACTTGTGTTATTTCGAATTATAATGTGTAATGTTGGTGGAATATTAACCATTATGTATTCCTATATGTGCATGAGTAAAGTGATAAAACGTGCCTTTTCGATTTCCCTCAAAACGAGCGTCGCAATTGGTATGTAAAGTATCCACCGCTTTACTATCCAGGGTGGGGTACTTCATTAATCTCATTATCATCGTTGTCATCAAATTCATCGGGGAGTCGAATTAATTTAAGGAAACACGATTATATATCTCGCTGGACCCTGGCAAAATACACTTATAATTAGTGTGAAGCCATAACTTGAAGAAGAAGAAGAAAAATAAAACTGCTTAATATAAAGTATATAATTAGTGCGAACAAAATACTTGGTTATAGCTCTAGTGTGATGCCGAACGAGCCAAACAGAACTACAGGTTCAATCAGTGTCTCTGCCAGCAGCATCCGTTCTAGAGTATGACTTGAGAAGCAGCCATCACTCTCCTCGACCATTTTGGGGGGAAGAGAGTGACCCGCTCCACAGAGCCGCTACTAGCAAAGACATTTTAGTGACTCAATTTGTACCAGGAGTATGTCGCAACATGATATGTTCGGGTGCTAAGTTTTATTTTAAAAAATATGCCTTCATGTGCACAGATAAACTATTTCAACAACTCCAGAAGTATAAGATTTTCTTATCTATGAAAACAGAAACATCCCCGCATAACCCGTGGTTCTCAAGTCGCCATTTTTGTTTGGCGAAACTTCTTTAGTGCGTAGAACATAATATAGTGTGACAAGGATAATTTGGCCCATGGATGACATTGACAGGGGCGTTGGTGTGAAATTAGGGTTATCATTTAGTAAAATTCTCCTACTTACAGGGAAATATATCAACAGGTGGGTCCGCAAGATTCCTAATTAAAAAACAAACTTGGGTAAATTTCATAGCAAACGGTAACTGCTACTGTTATGAAGTGACATATCACTTGATGACAGCATTAGTTCCAATTTTGGCCGCGGGCCGAAAGTTATTTTTATGAACTTAATGCCCGTTAAGTTTCAGTGTTACCTACCACAAATAACACCTATCATTGAAAACAATCACTTAAGCTATTAATAAATCAAAAGGAGATAGCAGACAGGTAAAACAAATATAAAAGAAAACCAAATCAAGATTATTAATATATTTTCCAAGGAATCTCGATTTGAGTGCCCACAATCTTCATAATCAAAGCGACAGCCTGCAGAAATCGCAATTCTAAGTTCAAAAGCTCGCCGACTGTAGTGCCAATCGAAGCACTCGAAATTTAAAAATTCCCGGCCGCCGGCCGAATGATTGAGCGAATGAGTGAATAAGTGAATGAATGATATCTGAGCGCGGATCTCTTTATTTGTTGTTTAATAGTTTTCACAATGCATTTAGTTCATTGTGCGTAATGCGGGGGTTGAGGTGTGTTCCGAATGTGGGGGAGTGGCATACCGATCGAACATTTCAATTTAATGATAAAATTAGTCATGGTATGCTGTAGAAATAAATGGTTTACGATTTTGATGATTATCTCATAAAGATAATAAATTGAATCTACATTTGTAGTGATAGTCAGGCTGCCCTCTTATGAGCTAAACTCAGCACTGGCTGTGGAATGTGCAAACCTTCTTGATGGATGTGGAGCGCGCAACACGGGCTGATTAGTCTGGGTCCCTGAGCACAAGGGGGTTGATGGCAATGAGCGTGCGGATGACTTGGCCAGAAAGGGAGCAATGGAGAAACTTGTTGGTCCAGAACCGTTCATAGGCATACCAGATGGTCCCTACAGAGGCGCGAAAATATGCCCAAGAACAACACAAGAAAGAATGGAAGAAAAATTCAGGGCTGATACTCCAAGGAATTTCTCCCCACATGGTGTGACAGCGACAGCAAGAGACTACTAATACACAGTAGACTACAACTAAGGCAACTATTTGGAGCATATACAGGCCACTACGGCACAGAAGAACATCTACACAAGATGAACCTCTGCAGCGACGTAGTATGCAGGAACTGTGGCACAGAGACTGAAACCATGAAGCACGTCCTCTACCACTGCGAAGCACTGGCGACGCGGCGAATGAAGCTACTGAATTTCGGTTTTACTAGTGGCCTATCCGAACCTAGAGGAATTTCGGCTCTTCCCCCTGCTGGAATTTACAGCCTGTTACAGGGAGTATTTGGTTCTTCAGGTACGAAAGAGCATCTGGGTAAGGACATCACAAAAGATCCCATCGGGTCGAAGTGCGCCTGAGGTTTCTTCAGTCCGATAAACCAACAAGATAAGATAAATATAATATAACTCTTATGTTTTGAAGTTATTTGTCTATCTTCAACCGAAAGATGTCCAGGGCTGGGCAAAGGCCACCCCCAAAGATCGTTACTATATATCGATAGGGTTAGGGTAGTATTGATTAATCAGTGCTATAATAAGGCCTTAGAAATGGATCAAGGACCCATAAAAATAAATAAACACTGTCACTCTCGTCTATATTTCCTAAAGCGGAAGTGGCAGAGGTGTTCTCTGCACACCCACTTTTTGAGGTGAGCCTATTGCCATATACTAGGCACAATTCCAGACTCCGGACAGATACTGGGATTTTTTGGATAAAAAACAACAAGTTGAGTTAAAACCCAGGACCTCGTGATCGCTACGCGTACTGTTCGCCACTAGACCCACGAAACTGTCCATGCGACCGTCAAAATCCTTGTTTTTTCTTTAAAAAAAATGTAGCCCCGCTTATTCCTGTATCGTGAGTGCGTTTGCATATATGAAAATTCGCTTACACAAATACCCAGACCGAAACAAATATTTTTGTGGGTCACACAAACATTTGGCTCGCGCGGGAATCGAACCCGCGACTATTAGACACAGTGGACGGAGCGCCTTAAGCTCTTAACCACTGCGCTAAATCGTCCGACAAATTAGTTTCAAATAATTCAATCAAAGAATAATATTAAGCATATTGGTGACTTGACAAGCTTTTAAAAGCTCTTAAATAGTTTTCACACTTTAATCATCTTTTTCCGGTACCTGGCATGCCTTTTAAGTTCTGTCGTTTCCATATTTCCCGGCAATTTTGAATTTGAAACTGTTCTATATTCGAATGTGTTTAAATTTTGAATCTCAAAAAAGTTGAAAGTATTAGGATTAATGCTATTGTTTAGTCACAGCGTCGATTGGAATCTGTCAGGTTACGTACGAAAATGAATCTTTCTAAGGAAAATGTTCGTGCAATAATTTTCTACAAATTTAGAAGAGGCCTGACACGGCTTCGGTGTTTTGGAAAGCTAACATCTGTGTTCAGTGATGAAGCCCCATGTCTGCGGACTGTCGAACGCTGGTATTTAGAATTCCAGCGTGGACATATTAGTGTTAGTGACAAATCTCGCGAAGGACGCCCAAAATCCGCCTTGACTGAAGATAACATCATTGCTGTGAGACAACTAATTCTCGAAGATCGTCATGTGACATATCGAGAGATAGAGGCTCTATTAGGCATCTCAGGGACAACCATTCAGAAGATCTTGCATGAAGCGCTTGGTGTGAGAAAGCTAGTTTGCCGTTGGATACAGCATCTGCTTTCCGACGATCACAAGGCGGCCCGCAAAGATGGCGTAAGAAAACTCTGCAAAGGTTCAACCGAGGAGAGTCAAACCACGTCTACGACATCATCAGTGGTGACGAATCTTGGATCTATGCCTACGATCTTGATTCCAAACAACAATCTACAATCTGGGTCTTTCAAAACGAGCCAAAGCCGACTAAAGTTGTTCGTTCTCGAAGCACTTCAAAGAAGATGGTGGCCACGTTCGTTGGAGAAAACCAGCCATGTTGCGACTATTGCACTTGAAGATCGTAGAACGGTTAACGCAGAGTGGTATACCACAGTTTGATTACCACAAGTCATCGCCAAACTTCGAAAATCTAACTCAAAGCGACGCATCATCCTGCACCACGACAACGCAAGCTCACACAGCGCTCGTCAAACGATTGAGTATTTGAAGCAGGAAAAAGTAGAAATTCTTGACCATCCTCCATACAGTCCAGACCTAAGCCCTAACAATTTCTTTACATTTCCTAAAATTAAGAAAAGTCTTCGTGGTCAAAGGTTCCAGTCCGGTGAAGAAGCAGTCGACGCTTTCAAATCAGCCATTTTGAACACCGCCACTTTAGAGTGGAATAAATGTTATAATAACTGGTTTGAGCGAATAGAAAAGTGTATTAAGTTAAGTGGTGAATACTTTGAAAAACAATAAAAAGTACTATAAGGTTCTAGTTGTGTTTTTTCCTTCAAACGACAAAACTTAAAAGGCATGCCTCTTAAAATGCACATCAAAATTAAGTATAGAATAATCGACTTTTATCCTGTAATAATTTTCAGCTCGAACTAAATAATCTCTAATCATCCAAAAATGATTACATCAACCGCCATCTATAACAGTCGTAACTAAACCCGCTCTTAAAGCACGAATTTTGAATTAAACAAAATATAAATCATAGTTAAACAGCCTTGTGTATAGCCTTCGGGTTACAGTTAGTTCTTTTGTGTGCATTACGAGCTCACGTCTTTAATCAAATGGGACATTAAAAAGAAATATGACTATATATAGTATGTCATCGTATGAATAGCAAATCCGTAAGTATGATCTTTGGGCTGGTAAGACACAAAGTACGTTTTGTTTGAATCAAGGTTGAGCGGTAACCTATTTTAATTGAAGAACAGTCGCAGGACTGAGATGTGTATGTTTTGTAATACTAGTGGCAAAGGGCATCGCTTTGTGATCACGAGGTTCTGGGTTAAAATCCTAGGTCGGACAAGTGTAGTTTTTCTAACGAAACCAGTACGAGTCCGGAGTCTTCCCAGTACCAGTCCGGAGTCTGGAATTGTGCCCGGTATAATGCAATAGGCTCAACCCCTATTCACCTACCTACCTAACATTGTTGGTGAAACGTGGGTGTACACCTCTGCCACCCCTGTTTTGGGAACTTGTTATTTATATTATTATATGTATACATTAATATTTTAATGTATAATGTATATATATATATATATATATATATATATATATATATATATATATATATGTTACATATTTTCCTCTTCATTTTATTTTTAGTTCTATGGTTCTGCACCTACTTCACTCGTTTCTGCATAACCCTAAGGTGGACTGGTAGATAATGCCTCAGGCAAGAATAGTGCAAGAAGAATTAAATAAATAAATATATAACAGCAATGTGTTATAGTTACAATTTTATGAAATTATAGTGGACACAACGTTTAAGGACCAATTAAAAATGTGCATTTATGTGCACTAATGGCCTATTTCAATATTTAACTTATAATTAGCTCCACTATCATAGTTCGTCTCATACACGCTCGCCGGTTACGGAGACTCTTGACTTGCCCTTCAGATAAGACACGGTCACACGACACGGAAGCCAGAGAGGTCTGTAAAGAAAGAACCTGTTAAGACTCTGTACTCTCTGCCTATCCCGCGAGGGAGCTGGCGTGATGATATAGATAGATAGATTTGCTTAATGCCAGTAGAATTGTAACAGATTTTCCATACAAAATATAACGGATGATTTAGCGCAGTGGTCAAGAGCTCAAGCCGCTCCGCCCACTGTGTCTAATAGTCGCGGGTTTGATTCCCGCACGGGACAAATCTTTGACCCACAATTATTTGTTTCGGTCTGGGTATTTGTGTTTGGGAAATTTCATGTTTTTAAACGCACCCACGACACAAGAATCAATCCTAGTGTGGGGCTACGATATATTTATAAAAAAAAACGTATGTCAACATTCTATACGTAGTAGGCAAATCTTAAGCTAAATATTTTAACCGGCCATAAGTCTTTCAACGCTATATCCTCATAGTAAATTCTATTAGCAAAGATGGCGAAACTCTTCAAAGTATTAATCAATTCAATCGTAGATAAGTATGAAAAAAATGTAAAATTGGCAATCCATAAGTGCCCACGCAGGGTTAACAAAAAATAAATGATTTGACTTGACTGTAAATACATGTAAAGTGACGTCTGAAAGTGACTACTTCTTTTCTTAGGTTTCTATCAGGTGATTTCATATACAAAAACAACCAAATCGCATCAAACATATTTTGATCTGAGAAAGAAATAATGCGTTTATCTTAGCCTCGATCTAATTTCTTTTTTCATCTTCGCGTTTTCGCCACCAAAAACAATAATCTCTCATGTGTCAGCATCATATTTGTATGAGTAAGTTGTGTGTATGGGTATGTATATGCATATATAGTAGGTACATTTTTCGTCACTTTCATCTCGGCAGATAAGGTTACGGGTTGAACGCATGCGCGATAAACAAGTGATGGACGATCGCGGTGAACCGTATTCTCACGGGCGAACACAGATGTTATAGACCTGGCATTTGAAATTAACTCCATATTGAACTAAAGAATAAAATTCACCGGCATACCGCTAAGAATTTCCAAACTTAAGTGGGAATAGGTAAGGCACATTACTTAACCGATATAGCGCTCAGAATTGCCAAAGCTTAAGTGGCAGTGGACGAGGTATATCGCTCACAGAACTGTCGGCCGTTGGATCAGAAAGGTTCTCAAGCGTCGACCACGTACTAGAAAATATGGAGAGGGTAGGCCCCCCACTAGTTGGACCTATGATAAGTTAAAGTGGTAGGTAAAATTTGGATGCATACAGCACAAAACAATACCGGTCTTTATGGCGGTCTTTTAGGGAGATATTTGTTCTGCAGAGCAGATGGCTGATGATCGCACAATAACCACAATTACGAGGTCTTGGGTACGGATTAGGTCAGAGAAATGGTTATTTGGGTGTTCCTATCCAAAGATTACCAGTAGTAGTCAAGAGAGTTGCATCCGCTGTAATGGAAATGCACTGACACCCAATTAGACCTTATATCAGCGCAGAAGCACACGCGTCTATACACAACACATCTCAGGGATCACAGCTTGGGGAATACAACCATGAAGGTAACAGTAGGTTGAGTAGGCTGGGGCCTAGCGCGGCAAATTTTAGGGGGGCGGCAAATTAGGCTTTTTTTTTGTTTTTATATGTAGTACATGATGGAGCTTTTCTTAGCTCAAAAATATACCTAAAGACTATTTCTTGTGTAAACTTCACTAAATCGTGAGTTGTAAGAATAATCTAGGAACTGACACAACGATTCCTTAGTTCACAATCATACTAATAACGGGAAAAAGCTGATGTAATGATGACAATACAGCACAAATCATTAAATTGCAATTAATATGATTGTTAACTATGGTATTGGATTGCAGAGGTTAGTAGGGGCGGCAAACTTTGAATAGCTTGCTGGCGGCAAATGTGTAAATCCGCCACTGCAATGACCTACTGACCTACTTGAGGCGCTCGTAGCGCTGTGCGACCGCGGTGTTCTTACCGATCACCAAGGTTAAGCAGCGTTCGACTCGGTCGGCCTGAGATGGGTGACCGTTTGTGGCATGTTCATATTCGAGCGTCTCCGTGCTTCGGAAGGCACGTTAACCTGTTGGTCCCGGTTACCACTTAATGTGGTAGTCGTTAAGCCAAGTTGGAAGCCTTAAAGGCGGCTTGATAAGTTCCAACAGCAGGTGGCCACAAACCTGCCTCCACCAATCCGCACTGGGTCCGCGTGGTGGAGTATGACCTAATCTCTCTCACCTCGCTTTGTGAGAGAAGGCCTTTGCCCAGCAGTGGGCAGTATAGGCTGATATTATATGCAATGACCTCATGCTGTACAAAGGCCATCTCTTTCAAATGGAGGCGTAAGAGATTGGTCGTCGCCTTCTCTTTCTAATCGAGGCGTAAGCGGACCTAGAATGGATTGGTGGAGCTTTTTTTCTTTTTTGGTAATTCTAAATATTCTGCAGTCGTTGAGTACAGAGGCGGATACCGAGTGATAATGCGTCGCTCGCTGATGGAGATTGATCGCGTCACCGCCGCCGTGTAAACACACCTTTACGTGCGTGTACGGGGTAAGGCGACCGGACCTGGTTACGTGCGGAGCATGCCAATGTACGTGTATGTACTTTTTAACCAACTTCAAAAAAGGAGAGGTACTATGTTCGTCTGCATGTATTATTATTTTTCTATCTATATCATCACGCCAGTTCCCTCGCGGGGTAGGCAGAGAGTACAGAGTTCCAACAGGTTCTTTCCTTACATACCTCTCTGGCTTCCTCCACTCTCATTGTTCGTCTCATACACACTCGCCGGTTACGGAGACTCTAGACTTGCCTTTCAGATAAGACACGGTCTATTTGGTCATGGTAAGATATTCTAGGTCTTCCCCGGTACGTACATCCTTCCATTTTCGCATTGTATATCTGTTTTGTCATTCTTTCTTCTGACATTCTATCTATATGTCTGAACCAACGGAGCATACCCTTTCTCATCTATTATTTTTCTTTTTTTATATATGTTTACCGATATGTTATCCAATTGAGGACCAATTTTGATATTTCTTGTTGTCTTGAGTTCAGTATTTGCTTCAAGATGGTCCCGTTTTAAATTTCCTTGGTATTGAAGCTTGGACTTTGAAGGGAACACCTTAAAACAAACAGCAAGAACGTTTAGATTGAGTTGTGATGGATATTATGCCAATCCTGTAGATATCTTATTATGGAACTAAGCAGAATAATATAAGTATATAAATATTAATAATGAATTTACCTATTGCTTAAAATTGTAAATTAATTAACTTTCGAGAAAGGAAACTGAGTTGAAATGTAAAAGAAACACGTCACTAAAAACAAAAAAATAAGATTATGAAGTCGATGCTAGTCGGTTGGTGGGGTCGACCTTATTACGTAAAAATCCCTTAAAATGGTAGCTGGGACAAACGAACTAAAGTCTCTTCTGAAATTTTCGTATATTTAAGTTTAAAGACGCTCGTATATAGAAATGCCTCAAACGATCACTTACATCAGACTGGCGGAGCCATTCGCTACTAACTTTAGTTCTCGTTAAGAACGCCTCGATCCTGAAGGGCTTCAAGTGCCGCTATAATAAACAATACCAATGCGCATAATTCTGTACTGTATTGCTCGCTGCCTACCTCGCAAACGATATGGTGTGATGATACGGACTACATTCTTTCTGTATCATCACCAGATCTATCTGTTTGAAACAGTTACGCCTATATTCCTAATGTGTGCACTCCCAATTATTTGAGACAATGTTAAGTCACGAGCCTATTAACTCTATATCGGACATAACGCCAGACTCTGGACTGATACTGGATTTATTGAATTTTTTTCTGAGAGGCATAACCCAAGACCTAGTGGCTTGTCTGGTGAATCTGTAAAGACCTCCGGCCAACAGCGTAGATCCCTTAAACAACAAAGTTCTCTGAATGAGTATAAAAAGCCAATGCGCATAACTCTATACCGTACCATGCTGGCTGTCTACCTCACAAGCGATATGGTGTGATGACATTGACTACAGTATATCTATATCATTACGCCAGATCTATTTATATGGTACACTTTACGTTTCCCAAATAAAAACACGGTCTAGCCTATAAAAACATAGTCAAGCTTATATTTCAGGTGTATAATGTATCTCTGACTTTCCGCAGACGATGCTGGGTCGCATGGATAGAAAGCGAGCCTATTTCCACCATATCGGTTATAACGTTAGACTCCAGCCAGACCCAGGACCTAGTGGTCGCTAATTGCATCATTTGTTACTAGATTAACGAGGCAGTCGACAGTCATATATTCCCTGTTTTTCATAACGATGCCATGAAGAAATCCGCTACATACGTCGGTTTCTACAGGCTTATACTGCCAGTGGTCTGATGGTCTGGCGATGTGGCAATAAATTAGTGGTGTTTTACGAGGGGCCGCGAAGCAGTTACGTAACCGGCGCAGGAGTTGCATATGAGTGCCATCTATGTTTGTTAAATATTGTTTATATGTGCTCCTGATAGCGCGTGAAAGGAGATTGCAAATTGAGAGGCTGTCTGTGAAAGATGTCTTATATATGTCATTGGGTAATTTTAGGCACCGTTACTTTATAATGAATTCACTATAATTGTTTAGGCCACATCTCTTCATAGTTTTCTCTGAATGAGTATCAAAAGTCAAGGCGCACAACTCTATACCGTACCATGCTGGCTGCCTACCTAGTGGTATGGTGTGAGGATATAGACTACAGTAAATCTATATCATCATGCCAGATCTATCTAATTAGTACACTTTACTTTCCCCAAATAAAAACACAATCAAGCCTATATTTCAGGTGTGCACTGTGTACTCCCCCTTTTCGCAGACGATGCTTAGTCGCATGGACAGAATGCGAGCCTATTGCCACCATATCGGACACAACGTCAGACTCCGAACTGATTCTGGATTTTTTTTCTATGGAAAATTTTCCTAGTAGGATAACCCAGGACCTAGTGGTCGCTACTTGCATTATTTGTTACTAGACCAACGAGGCAGTCGGCAGTCATACATTACCTGTTTTTCGAAACGATGCCATGAAGAAATCCGCTACATACGTCGGTCTCTTCAGGCTTATACTGCCAGTGGTCTGACGGTTTGGCGGTCTTGTAATAAATTGTTGGTGCTTTATGAGAGGCCGCGAAGCAGTTACGTGACCGGCGCGGGAGCTGCACGTGAGCGCCATCTATGATTGTTAAATATTGTTTATATGAGCTTCTGAAGCGCGCGAGAGGAGATAGTAAATTGAGAGGCTGTGTGTGAAAGATGTCTTACAAAATGCCACCAGGTACTTGTGAGCCTGACTGTGTGATTACCTCATTAAACCGAGTGGCGCATAGTATAGGTACAGGGTTCAAACCCTACGTCGAATAAAGTGTGTTTCTTCTATCGAAAATAAAAAATCTGTTTCTGTCGGAATTCGGACGGTCGAATGGACGAAAGGAGTCTGGAATGGACCCGGTATTATGGTAATAGAGAAAGTTCATAGGTTGTTGGAATTATGTACTGTCTGCCTACCCTACAAGGTACCTGGCGTGATAATTTAAAAAAAAATAGAGTATCATTCATTAATGATTTTGTTTTATTTATCATAAATTTAGTAATAGTTACTTTCATTTAGATGCATTAAATCTTAAAAGCGTTTATTTCATACTGAGTTTTTGGCCTATTATTGTTTAATAAATATGTAAAAGCAATAACAACGGACTTTATCATTTATCACCACAAAAGCTCAAATAAAACATAACTTAAGATAATTTATTATATGTTAACAACAAATCAAATATTTACGCAGTCCAGCTATAGCCGTGTAAGTTTAACAACTTTAACAACCCACTAATATAAAACCTAAACTAAATTAATATACCGAAAGCGGCCAAACATCCGTCTCAAACCAAGCTCAGGACGGCCCATCAAAAAAACCTACCAAAATCTTTCCCACATGTGGTTAACCTCACACCATTAACCCGTGACTTCGGAAACAAAACACGCTACTCTATAACTTTGTATTAAGGAATGTATTCACATGGTAGTTGTTATTGGGATGGTAAATATAATTTGGTTTGCTACTAGGTTTTTTTCCACCACCGGATAAATAGGTCGCAGGTTATTTGCCGATGCAAGGTGCACTCATAACGGCACATTCGCCGCTAAAATAAACGGAACGATAATATTTAACGTGTTAGTGTTAGGGAGATAGAGGAAGCCATTGTTTTTATGATGAAAGCTGGGCTATGGGAACTGAAACCTGATGATGTAGGTACCCTTAGATTACATTTAGTATCCCTGACAGATATCCAGAGCTGAGCAAAGTTATACCTCTCTAAGGAATATTCTATCTTATTTTTACTTTTAAAAATCACTAGTAACTGCTTCATTATCATCAGCCAGCAAACATCCATTGCAGGACCAATGCCTCCCCAAATATGGCCACGACGACTGGTTAATGAATTCCATATTAACAGAAATTTATTTGATTCAGTGTCAATTTTCCTCAAGTTAAGTCACGTAGATGGAACCAAAAAACAGCTTTATAACTAACTTTGTAATTAAAATATCACCAAAATCATAATGTTGAAAATATTCTGTCCGTTTCACGGTCTCATTTGGTATCTCCGTAGACCAAACAGTGGTTAAAAATAGCACGGAGGTGGACAAAAAACAAGACGGGCGTCTCACATGGGCCGTCTTTACGCAATATGGTTTTTGACCCTTACAGCCGTTGGATATTTGTTTTATCGTCGCTTTATCCTGTGGGATTTTAGGCGCAATATTTTGAGTGAAATGTGTGTGGGTACGTAAGACTGATTCAAATTTTTACTTATACTTTTCGTGAAATTTAATATATTAATGAATTGACGTCATTTAATTTTTATAAAATCTAGTGGTGCAATATGTAACTTTATGATAAGCCCATATACTTTCTTCTTATCCCGGTCTAGTAGAAGCTGGAGCATTACATATAAATGAATACTTTGATTATTTAATTAAATAATTATTACATACATACATTCATACACATACATACATTTCAATAAAAATCAAATCCCAAGAACAGTATATTTCTCATCAGCTACAAAAAAAATTTGCAAGCATAGTTCCACGTCATTTCTGCTGTCAACACAGACATACGATAGTAATTACAAATATTGCAATACATCGGTTAACAAAGCCGGTGTGCTCCTACGCTGGTTTTTTGCCAGTATCAGGTCAAACCGTACCACGGTGTAACGGTGAGCCAACGACTTCCAGATGCGCCGCTTAGCGGTATTTCACCGTGATTTTTTTGTCCCTGTCACTTGGGGTTTTGTACCAGTGGGCGCTTGAGAAATGTAAATAAACGAATTTGAGGGCTGAAATATTTAAAAGTTTGAAAAATCTAATATGATTTTGCTCCTGGAAAATTATAATAATTCATGATTGTTTAAAACTATTTTAATAACGTAGCTATTATGAAATTGATTTCTTTATTTTCCATTACTTAAGTTTAAAGTATGTAAATACATGGAAATATTTTTGACTCAAATTCAAACAATTACTTTTTCAAATAATAATACTATGATGCATACATAATAAGGATGCTTGTCTACTTAAAAAAAAACTTGTATACTTATTTGATCGATTTTAAAATAATTGCAAATGTTTTAAAAATTAATGATTGTGTAATGGATGTGTGAATCTTTGTTGCTCTTGGACGCAAAATCTACTGAACGTATTATGATGAAAATTTTCAGTATTATAGCTTACACATCAAAATAATATATAGGCTATAATTTATACATTCGCTACACAAATTACGTATGTAGGTAACAGTTGGTTTGTTAATAATTGTTACATGAATATTGGTGCGTAATATGAAAATTTGCCTCATACGAAAATTTAAAAAGCTCACCACAGCAAAGTTATTAACGATGTAATAACAAATTGTATGAGCATGGTATAACATTTGGCGGCAGAGCAAATAAATTAGTTCACACCAAGTGACCCATCTGGTCAGGGCTCATAAAAATTGAAGTGGTGGTCTTGAGTGTAATCAAAAACACAAAACATATCGGCATCACAGTAAGACAAAATTATGTACATACATAGTTCATGCATACACCGTCACGCCTATATTCCCCAGAGGGGGTGGCAGAGGTGTACTGAGTACACCCACGTTTCGCCGACGATGTTAGGTCCCATGTAATAGGGGGCGAGCCTATTGCCATATACCGGGCACAATTCCAGACTCCGGACTTGTACTGGGAATTTTTCGTTAGAAAAACTACATTTGTCCGATCTAGGATTTGAACCCAGGACCTCATGATCACAAAGCGATGCGCTTTGCCACCAGACCAACGAGGCAGTCATAGTTCATGCATTTTATACATTATCTACTAGTGTTTTAAAATGTTTATTTAACAGGTGACGAAATTAACCAGAAAAACATTAAAAAATAGCACTGTCACGCCTATATTCCCCAAGCGGGGGTGGCAGAAGTATACGTTTTTTTTGGGACTAAGCCCACCACTCATTCCCACCATTGTAACTCCTGTAAGCCAAGATCCACAATAGTCTCCTAAGATGACGCCAAGGTTTGAAACTTGGGGTGTCCCGGGAAGCACTTTAATTGTCTTGGAACCCGCAACAAATTTAATTAGAAAGAAAAACAGGAGGAGTAGGAAAAATAAAATTCCACTAATAAACAGGCAGAAGTATACTGTTTACACCCACTTTTCGCCGATGATGTTAGGTCCCAGGAAATATGGAGCGAGCCAATTATCATATACCTGATACAATTTCAGACTCCGGACCTAGGATTTGAACTCAGAACCTTGTGATCGCAAAGCGCATTTGCTACTAGACCAGCGAGACCGTTATCCAGAAGTAACATTGAATACGTTAGTCAATATTCCTCATTACACTATCATTACCAAAATACCAACATAGAGAACTCTATATTGGCATTTTGACCACTAAATTGATAGAAAAATTAAAAATTATGAGCCTACAGATTGAAGAAAAGGCACCTGCTAATTGAATGAAATTCATAGTTTTAAGCTGCATAGAACAAAGCTTAGAAAATTAACGATATTTGTATGGAGTAATAAAAACACAGATTAAAGAACTTGGCAAGATAATCAAGTTTTTCTCTCATATTGACTGGCAACATTTTTAAGCTAATGCGATGCGATGGAGATAAAGCTAAATCGGAGTAAATAATTTAGGCTCACTATTTAATAACAGTGATCATCGTCACCAACATCAGCCTATAGCAGTGGATTGCTATAGGTCGATGGTGATAAAGACTTCAATAACGTCGTCAACATTGAAAAATTAAAATTATGGCGTCTAGTGTACACTGTTTGTCCGTTAATACGTACATTCTCTTAGACACACGATGTCCACATCATATGCGACCATCACATGTGTGGTTCTGGCGGCCACGTGTGTGCCCCGCGTCCCGCGTTCCCGGCCATGACACAGTCCCACTAAGAAAGTCCCGCGATGACAGCATCCCGGTTGGGGTTTTATGAATGTTCTAGTTCAGTGTATTTCAACGTTCTTTAAGACGCGACCCCCTTAGTATGAAAGAATTTTTCGCGACCCCCTACCCTCTACTGTTTGTAATCTTTATTTTATTATGTTAGAAATAGCAAATCCGCACATTTCTATTAACTTTTATAATTAGGTGTCGGCTAAATACAGAACTAAGCACCTATAACAGACCTATTTATACCTATAAATCAATTACATCGCTAAACGGCTTTACGAAATTTAGAAAAAGATTTGATTCTTTGTCTAGTAAAAACGTTTCCAAGATAAGAGAACGGAAAATTGACTTGTATTGACCTACAAAATATGTCCTTTAACTAACATTTTCCTAATATAAATATATTTTTTCCTGTTCTGTTTACTTTTATGATTAAATTGATAATTAGAATCTTTTAAATTGTGTTTTCAGTGGTCTTATCCCTTGAGCCATACATGGCTCGGCTTGTCAAGTTGTTAAATACCAAAAGAAAATTTCTGTATAATTTGCAAATATAATTAAACAAACTTGTGTGGGCATACTGATCGTGGACAATAATGCAAATATTTATCTATATCATACGCAGAGATGGCAGAGATCACGCCAGATCAAGGGATCTGCCTATCCCGCAAAGGCGGGGCGGAGTACAGAGTTTCTTACAGGTTCTTTCTCATACACGCTCGCCGGTAACGGAGGCTCTTGACTTGTCCTTTAGATAAAACTCGGTATATTTGGTCGTGGTAAGATAGTTTAAGTCTTCCCCGGTACCTACATCCTACCACTTTCGCATTGTATATCTGTTTCGTCATTCTTTCTACTGACATTCATTCTATTTGCCCGAACGAAATGAGAAGAACGAAACGAAAAGATGAGAAAGGGTATGCTCCGTTGGCATACCCTTTCTCATCTTTACACCGAAAGTAAAAATATTATACATAAATTGATTTCATTACATTTTCTAATTCCAATGCGAAACGCTTAAGATCTAGACAATATAATTTACTTAAAAACAAAAACTCAAAGCAAATAAATCATAGCAAAGTTCTTGTAACACAGTTGTTTTTAATTCATAGTGTAGTTTCTTGTAAAATGATAAAAAATGTTTTTCTATATATGTACATCGATTTTTTCGAGCGCGCGCTCGATATACCCATCCCTTATTATAATTCATTTGTATAGTACTTTAATCACTGTCACTCTTCGAAGTGGTCGGTCGCGGTAGCTTCTTAATTAAATTCCTCCTTAATATTAAACTATTTTTCGGTAACATTGTTTTAATAATTTTATAAATGTATCATCATTATTTCTCCTAATACTTTTCATATAAATAATCAATTCTTTATCTTTTAAAAACACCTACAAAAGATATATAACTTTCTCATAAAAAAAAAACTATAATGCAATGTCCATCGCATGACAAAAGGCGGGGGCGTCTTGCCACGTTCCAAAAGGGGCTGAAACGTACCGTGACTCGTGACAGGTTTCATGCAGTAAATCACTCAGTCCTACGTGAGAATCAAATATGCGACCGTGGAGTGACCTGCGATCTGAGGATGCGATACCCAAAACTGTAGAAGGAAAAAAATACAAAATGAGTAAAAAACCGTCAATAAAATGCAACAGTGCGTTCTGTTAAAAATGTATTTTAATGTAAAAATGTAATTTAAACAAATAGTGCAGATGCTTTTTAATTAAAAAATATTAAAACCGTCACAACTGTATTCTCTAAAGAGTAAGGCTTCAGTGGCGAATGAGATATTTTTTCTATAGAAAAAATAGATACAAAGCAGTTTTTTGACATTTATACAGATAATATAAAATGATGATATTGAAATAAAAGAGTCTTACATATGCAAGTCTAGAGTCTTATCTATCCATATAAAAATACAGTACAAGAGTGACTCGTTAATCAAGAAATATACAAGCTGAATAACTAACTTCTATTAACCTATCTTATCCCGCCAGATCCTATGCAGAGTAAACTGATTTCTAAAAGCTAACTTATCGAAGCAAAATCTTTGACATAAAATCAACATCCCCGCACGGCTCTTCCACTGAACTATTTTTTGTGGTCTCCGAAATTCTCGTGCGTGAAAAAAGTTACCGTTATGGACACCACGCATTTTGCATAAATCATCTCGAGTGCTACGGGACTGCGCCCCTATAACGACTTGTTTTTATATTTCAACAGAATAAGATGTTAAAGGATTTGTTTGCATGATTTTCTGTTTGGAAACTGTCAATATTATGTTTTGTGCAATTTTTAGAAGCTTTTATTTATATTGCAATGTTAGTTTATTTGACTACTACAAACCAAATTATAAACACTTCACTGCGGAGTAGAGATTTGACATGTTGGTTCAGTTTCGAGGACAGTGTATTTTATGGTATGATTGACCTGCTTCTACATCCAGGTTTTACTTCAGACGAAGGAACTCCTTAACGGCCAATAGCGTAGTCAAGAAATTTTGTATACACATCTAATTTGATGTATAATTCAATAATAATAATATTAGCCCCTGTGCAAAGACAGTGCGAAGTGGAAAAGAAGAAGCAAGAAAGCGGACCCCGAGCTCCGAAGCGGCTGCTGAGGATGCTACCGGGAACACGTTCAGACGAAGAAGAAGAATAATTATATGAGGCCTGTTAAGAAACTGTCCCACTGTTGGGCACGGGCCTCCTCTCAGACTAAGAGGGTTTTAGGTCATAATCCACCACGCTGGCCCAGTGCGGGTTGGCGAACTTCACACACCTTCGAGAAACTCTTAGGCATGCCTCTCTTAGGCCTCACGATATTTTCCTTCACCGTTAAAGCAAGTTATGGTTAATTTTTAATACCCACATGCATTCGAAAACACAGAGGTGCGTGCCTAGGTTGGAACCCGTGACCTCTGACTTTGCAGTCCAACGGTCTAACCACTAGGCTTTCACTGCTCATTTTGATTTAATTTTGATAGACTTTTTTAAATTGCACCATTATTTGGCTTCTTAGTAGCTTGTTTTAAAATGCTTTCTTACGATCATTTATTTTTATATTAAATATTTACATTTATTGTGTAGCTACCGCTATAAAGTTTTTGTTAATATAAACACCTGGATGATGAGCTGGTGGGTGTTAATTGGACACTAATAAGTAACCTTTGATTACTTAGGTAGTTCAAGTGGAATAAAGCATAAGTTAATATTGGTTGGCCCGCTAATTTTGAACAGATCGTGAATTGTATTCTAACGGATGGGGAAAGTATATAGGTATTTAACACATATTTTGTTTAAAAGCGCTAATAGACATGGTAGAGTGCTTGCCTATCTTTTAAGTGAATATTTTATAAATTTACAACCACAAGAGCGCTCCCAAAGAATCACTCGTATATAAAGTTTCATCAAATATTAAATTATATAATAATAATACCAATCTCATTTGTCCTTTATGCACACACTAACGAATTGCATATACACATTACTCCGACGAAACCAAATTCAAAAATACCTACATACGCAAAACTTACCGCACTAAAAATATTCAAAAATACTTTTTTACGAAACCACTTATACGAAAACACGGATGGTAGGTAAGGGTTTTTTAAAATGTGATGTCCTTAAAGTCATTAGTGTGCACAACATGTGTTGCAGATACTATCAGGGACCGAGCAGAGGTGATTAAAAGTAATGTTTATAGACGCACATATAGGCAAAAAAATCTTTGAGACAAATTTCCGAATGACCATTTAAAGAATTTGATGGGTACTTTATTTAAACGTTTGCTTTTCATCTTAATTTGATTAGATTTGTGGGCATAGAAAAACGTTGCCTAGTTTATTAGTAGCAGAAATCTGTAGAAAACATTTGTGCATTTTGCTTAGAGTGAATCGGAATTCCAGATGATAATTACTCACTGTGAATAATAAAAAATACTTTTATTCAGCTGGACTATGCTGATACTATTGTTTACCCCTTTCGCAGTGTAAATATACAATCAAGGCCTGGTTGAAGAAACTATCTTACGATGACACTGAAAAATTACTCATAACGACAAAGTAGATCCTATTACACATTGTATACACGCACACGCACACGCACACGCACACGCACACGCACACGCACACGCACACGCACACGCACACGCACACGCACACGCACACGCACACGCACACGCACACGCACACGCACACGCACACGCACACGCACACGCACACGCACGCGCCCGCACACACACACACACACACACACTATGATCTACGCCGCGGGGCCTTTACAGTTTTACCAGATAAGAGGGCGAGCGTACAACCAGTACGCTTGAGCCGGAAGGGCAAGGGGGCAACTAGATCAAGGGCGCCAAAAGGAGGCACGGCCTCGGCTTAGGCAGTCGCTATGGGGGAGGGCGTATACTAGGTGTCTCGCCGTGATGGTCTGCACCGGCCGGCGGGCAAGGGATTTTTTGACCTCGCCGACGAGGTCGGTATCTGATCTTGTGTGCGGTATCTGCATCCGAAAGAAGGGATGTAAGGGCATCGGGAAGATCGGTGAGAACATACCGTGGACGGCGGTAGCAGCTGATAGGAGGGGAGGACCATCATTAGGTAATAGGGCTCTTTTGTCCAGAAATGATAAGAATAATATTCAACATTGCTAAAAACACAAACAGATATTTAAGTAAGAAAATTACTGAAAGAATACTTTTCTACCACCACACGGAAATAATTATTACTTTTTAAAAATGTAATTCTTTAGCTATACTTATGAAAATATGAGGAGAGATTTGATCACCGAAGGCATTAAAAATTACATTCCTCAATCATAACCAAAGAACACACTGAGTGATCACAATGATTCAAAGTTATTGGTCTCTCCCGGAGACCAAGTCCATCCATCAACTCTTTCCTAAATTTGACGTTACATAAAAAAAATATAAAGCCGGGCAATACAGTCCAAGATCCTAGAGAGGTCTATCAAAAGGAGATTAGATCGATATGGACCAACAATGCCTGTGGGAGTTCAAAAATAGATCTAAAAAATCCTAAGAAACATGAAACGAGGAATTATTCGCATCGATTCTTTTGAGATTTTATAAAACAGTTTTTTCCTTGCAAAAAAGCATAAATGAGGGTGGATCAGGAAAAAAGTGGACAAAGGCCGATGCACAAAAAGGTTTTAATACAGATTTTTTTACTGGTCCCGTATAGTTTTTCTATTATGCCCACATGGGTCCTACCTGTGATGCTGTTGGTATTTTTATGAAGTTTTATCAAATTTAATTAGTGGTAGCCTTTCGGATGTCTAGAATGTGAGAACGAGATCAGCTGGACTCGCATCGCAAAGGGACTGGCACCATTTTACCTAAACCGGGATAGGTGGAAGAAGAGAGGGAAAGCTCCCATGTTAAATTGTGACAATAAAGGCTTGTAATCATTAATTATGGATACATAAAATCTGCGGCGTCATTTATTGATCAATTTTTAGTATTAGTTAAAGCCTTATCATATTCAATGTACAGTATCAATATAATTGTGTATCACCCAAAGGTTTGTCCCGTGCGGGAATTGAATCCGCGACTATTAGACACAGTGGGCGGAGCGGCTTCTGTTTGGTGCATTCTTCCACTTGTTCGGCATTTAAGTGCATATTTTGCGGGTAAACAGACTGTTTGTTCTTGTGGTTTTTTATGAACGTCCATATTAATTCGGGATTATTAGTAATCTTATCTTCAATTGAGACAAGGTACTTATCATAATCCATTCTGATCTTTCTTTCGAACGATCACGAGGGTTTTGCTTCTTTTTGAACTTTAAACGCTTTTTGTTCTTCTCGCGACTCATTTTAATTAGAGCAAAAGAAAACCATTTAGGATATTTTCAGTTCCTGGGTCTCGATTTTGGAACGTGGAGATTAATAGTTTTTCGCAAGTGTTCGTAAAATACTGCTACCATATCGTCCACGTCTTTACAAAGTGACAATCTACCATGCCAATCGATATTACCTAATTGGCTATTAATGGAGTCAAAGTCCGCTTTTGTATGGTTATATGTACCGAATTGGTCTTACAAACTTTTCGCGAATATTGTTGACATGGCCAACTGTCACTTCTAATGGTGGGTGATGACTATCAATAACACTCAGGTGACTCTTTGCTTCATTTAAGACTCGTCCTACAAAAATACTTAAAACTAAATCCAATATTTTGCCATTAACATATTTTACATAGTTAAAGTGGTAGAATTCATTTTGTGTCATAAAATCTAACAGAGATGATACCCCAGGTGCACTACAATCAGAATATGATGCAAAAAGGCCTCGTTCGTCTCTCCGTCATTGAATAGCTGGGACATTAAAATCTCCAAATAAAATACATTTCTGATCGCTCGAGTTCAAATTTTCGTTAAACGTTTCAAATAAGTTACTGTAAACAGTTGAGCCCACTTTTGGTGGTATATACAGCACCCAGTACAATAGTTACACCAGCAGAAATCTTAACTGAAACCCAGACGTCCTCAATATCGCTCTGCCATTGCGAAAGCCTGGATGATACTAAGCGTTCAGACACCGCGATAAAGCATCCTCCCCCATCTTTCTTTGCACTATTGCTTGTGGATCGGTCCCTGCGGTAATTTTATATCTTGAATCCAATATCTCAGTATCGTAAATACTGACATTCAACCAAGATTCGGTCACAACAATAATGTCATAGTTATTAGCTAAGGCAACCGAACGAAGTTCTTCTAGCTTCGTTCGAATTCCTCTCATATTTTGATAATAGACAGTGAATTTCGTTTAATGCATTTACGGTCTTACACATCATCACCATCATCCATATCGTCACAGTTGCAGTGATAGCGTAGTGGTTAGACCGATGGACTGCAAAGTTAGAGGTCTTAGGGTCAAACCACACACCTCTGTCTTTTCGAAAGCATGTATGTATTAAAAATTAACTATCACTTGCTTCAACGGTGAAGGAAAACATCGTGAGGAAACCTGCTTGCTTAAGAGTTTCTCAAAGGTGTGTGAAGTTCGCCAACCCGTACTGGGCCCGCGCGGTGGACTATGGCCTATACCCTCTCAGTTTGTGAGGAGGCCCGTGCCCAATGGTGGGACAGTTTCTTAACAGGGCTAATATTATTATCATCCATAAAAAACTACCAAACTCAGTATTTCAAAATGGTTAGCCATTTAAAAGTACAATCGCGCACACAATCGTCACCTATATTCTCTCGTGTCGCAATCGAACGAGTGCGTTCGAACACAATAATTTGACTTTAGAACAGGGTGGAGCGGCGACAGATTGCGCGCGTCCGTTAATGACAGGCCGGGACGCGCGTGTGTCCAGCCCGCGCTCATTCAATGCAAATCCACTTGTAGCGCGTTCGAAACTTTAGACACGACGAATACATGAAACGGAACGTGTCGATCCATATTGTGTAATGTAAACACAGTTTGTGTCTACTTGAGCGGTTGTTCGAATTGATACAGTCCATTTAATATAATATTTATGGCTTTAAAGTGTGCCATGTTCTTCTTAGTTTTTGTTCTGTACATGGGTATGATGGTATAACTCCTTGGTTTTTGGTTCTATCATGGTGTATTTTTGTTAACACATCAACAGCCAATAAAATATTTTTTTTGTTAGGTTTCGAAATCATTTTCCAAACACTAATGGCCGCAAATATGCAGAAAGTTTTGCTTTAAAAATTTCAATCTCTGCCTTAAAGTTATACTGACGATCCAGACAAAATTCTCCAACTTGTAGATAAGTAAAAAAATAAGCAGCAAATGCATTTTATTTCTTATAACCGTTATTAAACCTACCTCTTTACCAAAATAAGCTTGGTCGGATGAGAGCATTAATTCACGCTACATTTAAGGGAGTGTTTGCGCCAGCATACCCTAACTATCAGGGCAGAGGCATCAAACGTTATCTGTTAAACTTCCTCCCACCATAATGCACGACTGTTCTATAAAGTACTGCGGTCTTCATACTCTCACACAATGACCTCTTGCGATGACAGGCCTTCTGCCCACGCACGCTCATTCTAATCACACCTATCTCAACGCTTACACAGCCCGTCCATTCATACATATTTGGACTGATTTTTTTTTTAATTTTAAACGGTCACGAGTGGGCAGACGTTTTGTTTTATTGTACCTACGCCGCGGCGATCGTAATCGATTAATGAATTACAAAAGTAATCTATGTGTTAAATCAACATTGCTTCAGTCGGTTCTGATGAGACGTATCGATATGTTGGTTTTATTTTTGTGTCATAATTTTCCTGTTGTAACTTTATTTTGTTAATAAGAAACTGTGTGAGAGGCAGGGATTATTTTGATGATGGGTTAATTAATATGTTTTAATGAAATAGCTCATTGGACGCCGAATAGTGTTAGGAATTGTATGGTTAACAAGTACAGATAAAAGCAACACTCTAAAGTCTAAAGATGTCATAAAAAATCTTTTATAAAAAAAGGTAAACAGACTTCAAAAAGCAAAAAAATTAATATTTGAAGTCGGTGCTGGTTGGTGCAGTCGGTTACTTGGCACCGACTTCAAATATTTATTTTTTTGCTTTTTGAAGTCGGTTTACCTTTTTTTATAAAAGATTTTTATTTTACAATTTTAAGTGACGGGTGGATTATTCTATAGTAGGGTACTTATAGGATTGACGTAATACCCATAATATCTCAATTTACACATGCCTATTGTTTGTCGTTAAGGAGTTCCCTGGTGTATCTTCTAAGTCCAAGGTCCAATGTCCATAAAATTAATATGGGACCACCTTGGCGATATACAGAACCCAATGCAAAAAAAAAACAAAATCGGTCCACAATTGACGGAAATATCGCTGAACATACATAAAAAAAAAAGCATACATACAACCGAACATAGAACCTCCTCCTTTTTGAAGTCGGTTAAAAAGAGACTCAAGCCATTTAACATTTACCTATATGTCCATAATAAGCGCCCAAGTTTTACTTATAATATGGGTGAAATACATAAAAGATAGCAACTGCAAGTTTTGAATCAAGCGTTGCACCTAAATGCTAAATGTTTATGTTGTTAAGGACTTCCTTAAACTTCCTTAGAACTAATTTTCAATACAATCGGTTCTGTCATTCATCATTCGAGTGACTGGACCAAAAGGCCGATGTTTTGAATTTCGAGTGAAAGGCTGTTTAAAAATTCAAATCTCGAAGGGGAGTCCACACTGACCAGTATGCTAATACTGACAGAACGAAATGTCAGACCCCTCAAGTGTTGTGTTGATGACTGTACATTTCTTTGGACACACCCTTTTATATGACACGCTGTTTTAAATTCACTCAATGGGTCATCGCTCATAGAGTCAAAACATCATTTATTAAAAAAAAAGAAACACCGTCACGCCTATATTCGTCTCGTTGGTCGAGTGGCGAATGATGCGCTTTGCAATCACGAGGTCCTTTGTTCAAATTCTACGTCAGACAAATGTTTCTATCGAAAAATTCCTAATATCAGTCTGGAGTCTGGATTGTGCCCCGTATATGGCAATAGACTCACCCCCTATCACATAGGGTCTAACATCGTCTGTGAAAAGTGGGTAACCCCCGCTTGGGGGATATATGCTTGACGATGTTAATTTCTTTTTTTTTTAATTTACTTATAAGTCTTTGTTCTAATATTTCTAATAATGGTGATAAGTCCCTTATTACTCTACCTACATATTTCTGTGTTTCGTATCTAACTCACAATGGATTGAAGAGTTCATCTTCATTATTTACGACTGATTAATTTGTGGCATACGTCATATTTTTCTTTTCTATTCAAGACGTTAAATATATCTTCAGACATATTCTTCACTTATAGCTCTTATTACACTCTCTTAAGGTTATTTATGGAGTTTCTAGTATGCATTTGTAAGTTGGTTTTGTTGTTAAAACGATGTGCAATAGCCGAAACGTGGGTGCCGTGTAATATGGTACTGTCATCGGCAAATTAACGTGTCAATTAATCAAGGAATTTTCAACTCGTAATTATTAATGAACCTTTTTAATTTAGATATTAATAACTAGAACATTTCATAATTTAAGCTACATTTCAACTTTTTATTATCTTGAAATAAAAAAAATGAATAAATGAACACGGCGACTTGGACACTTGTGCGGGAAAGACATGGATATTACAGGCCCAGGATCGATTTGTGTGGAGACGTAAAGGGGAGGCTTTTGCCCAACAGTGGGCTACAGAATAGGCTACTAAAAAAACACCATCACGCCTATTTTACTTAGGCGGGAGAGGCAGAGGTGTACTGTGTACAACCACTTTTCGCCAACAATCTTAGGTCCTATGTAATAGGGGCAATCCTATTACCATATATCGAAGAACCTTCTTAAATCATTCTAATTCGGCTGTTATAATTATGATTTAACAGGCTAGTCACTATGTCAGTATACTAAAGAGAAAACATAAAACACCCCTATTACTGACTACAGCTTGGCAGGCAACGGAAAAACAAAAACACAACTTTTTAATCTGAACTGCTGTAAAACAGATTTTCCGCATTTTGGTATCTAAACACCACTTTAGTTCCCGACTGTACTAAGTACCGACTGGCTCACTATCCTACGCACTCAGTGGGCAGACGGTCCGTTTAGCAACAAAGCAATCGACCGCTCATCATTGTACTGCCATTAATTACACGCCATTTACCTCTCATTATAAACAGACAAAACCAATTATCATCTTTCACAACATCTCTAGTCGCTTTGTGGAGCGCGCGTTATGATTTATTTCACTTTTTTGTTTTGTGCACGACTGTACGCTAAATGAGGTTGGTAGTACTGATTCATAATTGAAAGTGAGCTTTTGTGATTGAGGCTTTACTTTTTAAATGTAGTCACGTTGGCTATTGTGGAAACTTATTGTGCTTCTAAGTTTTTAATCTTTATCTACTGTTGGGATGTAACTAGCTGTAATACGCTTTATGTTGCGTTCTATTTTAAATTTTAGCTTTGCAGCCTTGGTACTATGACATTATTTAAATATAGTTGTATTAGTTTCTTTATTTATATCGATCCGCATCTGGATCTTGGAGTCTCCAGCCCAGAACTTAGAATAAAATAAGGTCTTACGACATCCATATATATAAATTATCATCATGCCAGATTCCTTGCGGGGCAGAAAATACATATTTATAGAAAACGTTTAAACTTAACTTAACTTCACTGCCCTAGTTCGGATTATAAATGGTAAAATCTGTGTAAGTAGTTTTGAAAATTGGATTTATAGGAAATACGAAGTAGAATAAAAATAGGCACTCTTTAAGATTTCTGCTTTGAGACTTTGAAGATTGAACTATTGCTCAGGTGTGAATATGTAGGCACATCAAAGTCTTGAGAGGCTTCTATTTTGAAATACTGAAATTAGAAACAACCATAAACATGAATATTACAATATTTATGCTATTATTTCCCTTATTTATAGAATGCTCACCACATGAGGACTGGAGGTATAGACGGATTCCAGCGCACGTAGTTTGTGCGGCGTCATCTCATGCCAAATGTATAAACCAATTAAAATTGCCGCCACTTTGTTGGCTTACTACGAGGCATGCCTTTTAAGTTCTGTCGTTTCCATATTTCCCGGCAATTTTGAATTTGGAACTGTTCTATATTCGAATGGGTTTAAATTTTGAATCTCAAAACAGTTGAAAGTATTAGGATTAATGCTATTGTTTAGTCACAGCGTCGAAATCGTAGCCACCGCCGACTACGATCTCCCCCCCGACCCCTGCCGCCACCGCCGGCCGCGACATGTTCTCACCGACCCCCCCGATGCTTTGTCATCCCTTCTTTCCGCTCAGAATACGGGCGACGACGACGACGTAGTAGTAAATCCCCTCCCATAGCCGGCAGTTGACCGGTGCACTTAGTAGTGCACCCGTCCCCCTACAGCGACTGTCCCAACCGAGGGCGCCTCTTCGAGGCGCCCTCGAGTATGTCGCCTCTTGCCCTTCTGGCTGGCTAGAGCGTAGTGGTTGCACGCTCGCCTTTTAGTCCGGTGAAGCTGTAAAGGCCTCGCGGCCAACAGCGTACATCATTCACACACACACACACACACACAGCGTCGATTGGAATCTGTCAGGTTACGTACGAAAACGAATCTTTCTAAGGAAAATGTTTGTGCAATAATTTTCTACAAATTTAGAAGAGGCCTGACACGGCTTCAGTGTTTTGAAGAGCTAACATCTGTGTTCAGTGATGAAGCCCCCTGTCTGCGGACTGTCGAACGCTGGTATTTAGAATTCCATAGTGGACATACTAGTGTTAGTGACAAATCTCGCGGAGGACGCCCAAAATCCGCCTTCACTGAAGATAATATCATTGCTGTGAGACAACTAATTCTCGAAGATCGTCATGTGACGTATCGAGAGATAGAGGCTCTATTAGGCATCTCAGGGACAACCATTCAGAAGATCTTGCATGAAGCGCTTGGTGTGAGAAAGCTAGTTTGCCGTTGGATACTGCATCTACTTTCCGACGATCACAAGGCGGCCTGCGTCAGATGGTGTAAGAAAACTTTGCAAAGGTTCAACCGAGGAGAGTCAAATCACGTCTACGACATCATCAGTGGCGACGAATCGTGGATCTATGCCTATGATCCTGATTCCAAACAACAATCTACAATCTGGGTCTTTCAAGACGAGCCAAAGCCGACTAAAGTTGTTCATCCTCGAAGCACTTCAAAGAAGATGGTGGCCACGTTCGTTGGAAAAATCGGCCATGTTGCGACTATTGCACTTGAAGATCGTAGAACGGTTAACGCAGAGTGGTATACCACAGTTTGTTTACCACAAGTCATCGCCGAACTTCGAAAATCTAACTCAAAGCGACGCATCATCCTGCACCACGACAACGCAAGCTCACACAGCGCTCGTCAAACGATTGAGTATTTGAAGCAGGAAAAAGTAGAAATTCTTGACCATCCTCCATACAGTCCTGACCTAAGCCCTTACGATTTCTTTACATTTCCTAAAATTAAGAAAAGTCTTCGTTGGCAAAGGTTCCAGTCCGGTGAAGAAGCAGTCGACGCTTTCAAGTCAGCCATTTTGAACACCCCCACTTTAGAGTGGAATAAATGTTATAATAACTGGTTTGAGCGAATGGAAAAGTGTATTAAGCTACGTAGTAAATACTTTGAAAAACAATAAAAAGTACTATAAGGTTCTAGTTGTGTTTTTTTCTTCAAACGACAAAACTTAAAAGGCATGCCTCGTATGACATGTATGATATGTGTTTCATATAATAGTGACACCGAGATAAAATAGTAGTACGCATATGTCATATTAATTAATAATAAGAATTAACGAAAAACGGATTTCAAGTTTTAATACAATATTCGCTCTGATGCTATAATTGAATTGGTCTTTAGACTGAACCAAGAACATTTTTACACAAATATAAATACTGTTATTACCTCAATAAGCAGTCAGCCACCTGTCATGGTGCCAAACCGAGCACCAGGTGAAAGCGTGCTTAATGCTGACCAGAACCTAAATACTCAATCTACATGCGCCTGTGACCACAATGCTCAGGTTAGGATTATAAAGGACATTATAGTCGTAAGGCATATGGCTAATTTTGTATTATTAAGCTTTGTGCCAATAATAAGTCAACCAATTTTTTACCTTATTTTTTTTTGGTAATCGAGGTAAACATTTTATCATGTGTTTTTGTTATAAACTTGGTAATACTTTGTGCTTAAGTTGTAATAAACAGGAACAGGGATACTTGGCAATTTTTGGACATAGCACATGTTTGTTGTGAGCTACAAATCCTTCTACGAAATCAACAGAAAAAAAGGCTAAATTTAATGTTTTAATTTATTGTAATACGCACATTTTAGTACGTTTTAAATGTTGCTTCCAAGTCTACGCTTCCTTTAAAAGATTTTTATTTTAAAATATACGCTATTTTTCTTAACTCTAATACAAGGACATGGTACCCTACCTAGTATACCATATCTCTGTAATATTTCTACTTCATATCAAACTATAGTTACCTTTGTAATTAACATTCATAAAAAAGGTCCTTTTTGGCTGATTGTCATCCTTAAATAAAGAGGAGCAGCTCATTGCGTAATTATTTTTTTAGCAAGATAAGCATACAACCTTTTTTGTAGAGTCCCGTTATGTGTTCTTGTTTTAGGTACCTACTTGTTATTTATTATTACATTTTTATAGTATTATTACATGCATAAAAAGCAGTGACAGCCAGGCTAGACGTTTGGACTGCAAAGCCAGAGGTCTCGAGTTTAAACCCAGGTAAGCACCTCTGTCTTTTCGAAAGCATGTGGGTGTTAAAACTTAACTGTCACTTACTTTAACGGTGAAGGCAAACATCGCGAGGAAACCTGCATGCCTAAGAGTTTCTTGCGAGTGTGTTAAGTTCGCCAACCTGCACTGGACCAGCCTGGTAGACTGTGGTCTAAAACCCTCTCAGTTCGAGAGGAGGCCTGTGCACAACGGTGGGACAGTTTCTTAACAGGGCTAATATTATACACACATAATTTTACACAAGTATTAAAGATTATAAGGCGATTATTTGTTTTTCTGTTGCATTTATCCAAAATACATACATACACCTCTATAGTTTGTTTCGGCGTCCGTCTGTCAAGGATACCGTGTGTGGTAATCACTCTATTGACAATGCAAAACGTATACTTGCCCTGTCCGAGGATAATTTTGCCTTGAGCCGAACGACAAATCAGTGGAGTTGCCCGATTGATTTACATTCTACTAAATTTTTAAAGTATGCGGGACAATTAGTTGACAGTACCTGTATTTTTACTAAGTATATTGAGGTGAGAAAAATATAAAAAAGAAAACACTTGAAAATTCTATTACTTATTATGGTAATTTTGAATGCAAACCTTTTAATAATTTTCTTTACTATATCTCGTTGTCTAGAGTAAGCAAAATATGTCTCTTTTGCGCATTATCTTACCACATTATCAATTTGGATTTGCTTTTATGACATTAAAAAAAACGTAGTCCCACACTAGGATTTATTCCTGTGTCGTGGGAGCGTTTACAAACATGAAAATTCACATACACAAATACCCAGACCGAAACAAATAATTGTGGATCACACAAAGATATATCCCATGCGGGAATCGAACTCGCGACTATTAGACACAGTGGGTGGAGCGGCTGAAGCTCTTAACCACTACGCTAAATCGTCACTCTGACCATTACTAGATGTCAGTGCTTCTTGGAGTTATTGTAGAAATAGTATGATTCAGTGACGTCACATAGCGTGACTAGCGACCACGTGGTCTTGATTTGAAATCCTAGTTTGGTAGTTAGGGCAAAGTATGCTTTTGTTATCGAAAAAAATCTTACTCGCAATCCGGAGACCGTAAAGGAGTTGTGGTCAATATAACAGCAATAGGCTCGGTTCTCATTACATTGGTACGTAACATCGTCAGCGACATGTGGGTATACACACTACTTACTTCTGCCACTCCCGCTTGGAGAATATAGACCCAATGTTGTTTTCACAATATCTCTTGTAACGAGAAGTCTCCATGCCGCTACTGTTTGTCTGACCGCACGACAACATGTGGTCGGACCGCGAAAGTGGTATTGTTGGCAGCATTGTTTGACACACCAACTTGACTTGCATGTTATAATTTCATTTTTTAAACTTTTTTTTCAATGAACATAAAGGCGGCCAGTATGTTGCAAGTGAAGTTATTGTTTGAGATAAAGACATTTGTTCATTGTTGAAATAAATTTCTTTATTGGGTATATCTGTCAGGTGCACTTTAATAAAGCTAACTAGCTTAATATAAACAGGAATAAAAGTCTTTGTATGCCATAATGGTTTGACTTAATATGTTCAGTGCTGACCGCTTAGAAAATTATTATCATGGTCTAAGGTTGACCAGACTAAATAATTTTATTTATATGTTTCGAATATGGGCTTGTGCACGTGAAATTAGGGTTTTAAAAAGCAATTACGGTGCAGGAATTATCCAACAGCGAGGCAACTTTGTTTTAAATTAATAATAAAATAAAATAATATAAGTGGCAAATAAATTTAAGGTAAACAAGATTGGTTTGTGGATTGGTAATACAAGTTTTTGCATTAATCCGAGTCCCAAGAAACGCTGCGACACTAACGTGTGTGTAACCAAGACGTTTGTATTGTTATATCACACTATTTATTTTTTCTTTTTGTTTTAAAAAAAACGTAAAAACGTGCGTTTACAAACATGAAAATTCACATACACAAATACCCAGACCGGAACAAATAACTGTGGATCACACAAAGATTTGTCCCGTGCGGGAATCGAACCCGCGACTATTAGACACAGTGGCCGGAGTGGCTTAAGCTCTTAACCACTGCGCTAAATCGTCCGTCATTTCGTATTTTTGCCCGGCGCGTCTCCGCGTCGTAATTTCTGCCCGCAACTACGTCCGCGTTGACTTTAGACAGGAATCGTACATTTTTTCGGGATATAAAGTATCTTATATGTTAATCCAGGTAATAAACTATGTGTGCCGAATTCCATTCAAATCCGTTTAGCCGTTTGCGTGATTGAGTAACAAATATCCAGACATCTAAACTTACAAATTTTCACATTTATAATATTAGTAGGATTTGAAATACGGAATCCTAATGTTACATCTAAAACCAGTATTAGAATATGACGTAACATACAGTGACTGATCATTTAAGAGCGTAATAACCCTTAACCTCAGCTAACCTTAATACTTGAGTTTGATAAGAACTTTAAACACCATTTTGTTTACATTCCCAGACCAGCACATAAAAAATATCATGTCCCTAATCTATGAACAAGGGTTTGTCTATGCTTCGAACACTATTTGATTGTTTGTAATTCACCAATAGACATCGATTTAATTAGTACTAGATTACGAATCACGGACAAAATGACAGCCAAAAACGACCGTTTTTGGATATACTTACGCATTTACACCACTCGCAGGTAGCAACTGTAGAAATTATTTTTATATTATTAATAATCTTAGGTCTTTTTATTATGCTAGTTTGATGTGTGTAAGCGGTCAGCACTGAGCATTTTAAGTCAAACTATTATGGCATAACACAGACTTTTATTCCTGTTTAGATTAAGCCAGTTACGCTTTATTAAAGTGCACCTGACAGATATACTTAATAAAGAAATTTATTTCAACAATGAACAAATATCTTTATCTCCAACAATAAAATCACTTGCAAAATACTGGCCGCCGTTAGGTTCATTGAAAAAAATAATTAAAAATTAAATTACAAATGAAATAAAACTATTTTACGGATTTTATCGCGGTTTATTATTGATTTTTAAGTTCCCGACGTTTCGAGTGCTTTGCAGCACCCATGGTTACGGGAGGGACTGAGGTGTTAGACGTCGGGAACTAAAAAATCAATAATAAACCGCGATAAAATCCGTTAAATAGTTTTATTTCATGTGTAATATTCGCGTAAATCTAAGAACTCAGTATGTGAACCAGTACGGACTGGAAATTGCAAATAAAATACGCCGGTTAGAAGATCTCAAGACTAAGCGCGCAAGATTTACAACATCCCTATATTTCTTGAAGAGATGCAGAGACCACAATCTCATTCCTACGTGTGTCAACATATCCACCAAGAAAGGCATACGAGGAAGCGCTAAGATCCTAAACCAGGCAAGTAAAAAGTTGTTACGGACGGTGATTCATCAAACGCGTTCCGATCTACACCACCTCAGTAGAAATATAGAAATTTCATCCAATGAATTAAAGACAGTGTTAACTACATTTGATTTTAATAAATGCATTGATATCTTAAATAAGCGTGAAACATCTAAATATAATGAATGCAAAAATAACCACATAATAAAATATAATAAATTAACAACTAAATCAAATGTCAAGAACAAATCATTACGGTGAAACGAAACGCAACCGTGCACCATAGACAACGAATCACGCGCAGTCATCAATCTGTCAAAACAAACATTGGATGAAAACATCGTAAAGGTCCTATCTTAAGGTTTAAATTATGCTGTACCACCTCGAAGGATACCGTATGAGGAAATTATCAGCGCCGTTGAAGACGTCCTATCCAAAAATAGTATAGGGAGGGAAGATTCGGAGGCAATACGTCAGGATGTCTCATCCATGTTTCGTCGAAGTTCAGTGCTCAAACGAAATCTTCCTAAAAATCAATATTTAGCGTTGAAAACCTTACGCAATAGAAAGGATATTACTATTCTCCGCGCGGATAAAGGAAATGCTACGGTAATTATGGATACGTCAGATTACAATGTCAAAATACAAGAACTCTTATCGGATGAAAACACATACAAAAAGGTCAAGACAGACCCAACCACCAATATATTAAAACAAACGAGTGATTTAATAAAGAAATACTCCGAAACATTGAATCTGGACGTCATATCGCTAATACCTTCGTGCGCAAAACCACCACAGTTGTATGGGCTCCCAAAAATACATAAACCGAATGCTCCCCTACGTCCAATCGTTAGCCAAATCGACACACCAACCTACAGATTGGCTCAGCACGTAGCGAAAGTGCTCTCGCCACTCAAAAGACACACAAGAGCACATGTTAAGGATTCAAACCATTTTGTTAGTGAGATCAAAAATCTACATCTTACTGACAATGAAACTATGGTCAGTTTCGATGTCCAGTCACTATTTACATGCCTACCTGTACAAGACTATGTCGAAATTGTAGAAAGGAAACTAGCAGAGAACAACATGCCAGCGGAATACTCAGAACTATTGAGACATTGCCTTACATCTGGCTACTTATTGTGGAAGGAGCAGTTCTACAAGCAAGTAGATGGCGTGGCGATGGGCTCCCCTGTATCTCCCATTCTTGCCGATATATTCATGGAAGACTTTGAGGAGACAGCCCTTCGTACCTCACCTGTAAAGCCAAGTTTCTACAAGCGGTACGTAGATGATACTTTCACAATATTACCATCTGACAAAACCGATGTATTCCTACATCAGCTTAACTCCATTAACCCTAAAATTCAGTTTACAATGGAGTTGGAGGCAAACAATTCGCTAGCTTTCCTAGATGTGTTAGTAATCCGTAACCCCAACAACACCTTAAGCCATACGGTTTATAGAAAAAAGACCCATACTGATAGGTATTTAACGGTGAATCTCACCACCATCCAACACAGTTAGCTACTGTGGGTAAATCTTTGTTTCAGAGAGCACAAGGGATCTGTGACAAGAAACATCTGGCTGCCGAGCTTCAACATGTCAAGCAAGTCCTGCACGACAATAAGCTTCGAGTCCCACGCCAACGTCACAGTGACCGAGTGAAACCAGCCACAGTCGAGCGTCTCCCTGCAGTACTACCTTACATGAGAGGAGTCACGGACAAGATTGGCTACATCTTGAAGCGTGCTTCAATTAAAACATTTTATAAGCCGCCGAAGAAGATTAGTCAATTTTTACCATCTGTCAAGTGTCAGATCCCTCTACAAGATGCAGGAGTATACAAGCTTGATTGTGAATGTGGCCTCTCTTATATAGGACAAACAAAAAGACCGGTAAAAACTCGGGTTAAAGAACACATAGCTGACCTAAAACACCGTCGCTTAAAGAAGTCTGCAGTCTGTGAACATGTCCTTGACCGCACCCGCCATAACATCAGATTTGATAGACCACAAATTCTCGTGAAAGAACACCGATTCCTACCAAGGATGGTTCGCGAGGCTATTGAAATTAAAAAACATCCTAATTTCAATAGAGAAGATGGCTGGGTGCTTCCATCGACTTGGGATCCGGTAATTAATATAATCAAATTCAAAACCAAGCATAACACTGCAAGACCTCAAGACACTGTGAGCTCATTCTGCGTAGATCGGACCAACAAAACTAATTAAGAAGTTTGAGGGTACCCCGGAACAACTATGCCTTTTGGACGTCTAACACCTCAGTCCCTCCCGTGACCATGGGTGCTACAAAGCACTCGAAACGTCGGGAACTAAAAAATCAATAATAAACCGCGATAAAATCCGTAAAATAGTTTTATTGCAAGTCAAATTGGTGGGTTTTTTGGCGGGAAATCAAAGAGTGAAGTTGTCAATTTGTTTTAATTTCCAAAGCTTGTGTAATTTGAATTATAATGTGTAATGTTGGTGGAATATTAACAATTATGTATTCTTATATGTGCACGAGTGAAGGTAATTGTAACAAAGTGATACAAGGCATGCCTTTTAAGTTCTGTCGTTTCCATATTTCCCAGCAATTTTGAATTTGGAACTGTTCTATATTCGAATGTGTTTAAATTTTAAATCTCAAAACAGTTGAAAGGATTAGGATTAATGCTATTGTTTAGTCACAGCGTTGATTGAATCTGTAAGATTACGTACGAAAATGAATCTTTCTAAGGAAAATGTTCGTGCAATAATTTTCTACAAATTTAGAAGAAGCCTGACACGACTTCAGTGTTTTGAAGAGCTAACATCTGTATTCAGCGATGAAGTTCCATGTCTGCGGACTGTCAAACGCTGGTATTTAGAATTCCAGCGTGGACATACTAGTGTTAGTGACAAATCTCGCGAAAGACGCCCAAAATCCGCCTTCACTGAAGATAACATCATTGCTGTGAGACAACTAATTCTCGAAGATCATCATGTGACGTATCGAGAGATAGAGGCTCTATTAGGCATCTCAGGGACAACCATTCAGAAGATCTTGCATGAAGCGCTTGGTGTGAGAAAGCTAGTTTGCCGTTGGATACTGCATCTACTTTCCGACGATCACAAGGCGGCCCGCGTCAGATGGTGTAAGAAAACTTTGCAAAGGTTCAACCGAGGAGAGTCAAATCACGTCTACGACATCATCAGTGGTGACGAATCGTGGATCTATGCCTACGATCCTGATTCCAAACAACAATCTACAATCTGGGTCTTTCAAGACGAGCCAAAGCCGACTAAAGTTGTTCGTCCTCGAAGCACTTCAAAGAAGATGGTGGCCACGTTCGTTGGAAAAATCGGCCATGTTGCGACTATTGCACTTGAAGATCGTAGAACGGTTAACGCAGAGTGGTATACCACAGTTTGTTTACCACAAGTCATCGCCGAACTTCGAAAATCTAACTCAAAGCGACGCATCATCCTGCACCACGACAACGCAAGCTCACACAGCGCTCGTCAAACGATTGAGTATTTGAAGCAGGAAAAAGTAGAAATTCTTGACCATCCTCCATACAGTCCTGACCTAAGCCCTTACGATTTCTTTACATTTCCTAAAATTAAGAAAAGTCTTCGTTGGCAAAGGTTCCAGTCCGGTGAAGAAGCAGTCGACGCTTTCAAGTCAGCCATTATGAACACCCCCACTTTACAGTGGAATAAATGTTATAATAACTGGTTTGCGCGAATGGAAAAGTGTATTAAGCTACGTGGTGAATACTTTGAAAAACAATAAAAAGTACTATAAGGTTCTAGTTGTGTTTTTTTATTCAAACGACAAAACTTAAAAGGCATGCCTCGTATAACGTGCTTTTTCGTTTTCCCATAATACGATCGTCGCAATTGGTATGTAACGAATCCATCGCTTTACTCTCCAGGGTTGGGCACTTCATCAATTTCCTAATTATTTTTGTTATCAAGTTCATTGGGGAGTTGAATTATTTTAGAAATGAATATTCGTTATACTTGAAATTGGCAAAATACGCGTCGTCGTGATGCCATAAACATAAAAAAGTCAAGTTGGTGTGTCAAACAATGCTGGAACATTTTAACATTGCACACATTGGCTAGGGTTAGGTCGAACTAATTCGAAATAAAACCACACCTATAGTTGTAATTATTACAAGCTTTTATTTAATTTGCAATGTCCATTTGCTTAGGCCAAATCTTGCAAGTTGAATTAGATCCGCTTGCTCTTGTCCTACGGACTTAAAATTTGACATATCGGTTCAGGTCCGATGACAATGCATTTTTATAAGCATGGCCTGATTCAACATTCAGAATTGGCACCACACGAAGGAACTCCCTAGCGGCCAAAACCATAGACGAGTTTTTGTATATTCAATTTTGATTAGCCTTTTAAAATTGCTCCAGTATTTGGTTGCATAAATGTTTGTTTTTATAAAAAAAATTTGTTAATATTAATTTATATTTTAGGAATTTCATATATCGATGCTAATGGCAGTCGATTAGCAAGGATTACGCAAGTCTATGAAAAGGGATTCCAAATTCAAAATTTAAATTTACATCGAACATGACCTCCAGCCCACATGGCGGGCGGCCCACTCCAGCCAGCCATTTGCGATTCGGCTTGCGTGCCCATTGTTTTCCTTCTATCCAAACTAGTGTTTGATTCTGGCTTTGCATGGGAACTAAGAATTGTGATTTAGAAGACCGTTTCAATGAAAATAAAGTACCCTATGAGCAACAATTACGGGATTCTAATCCAAGGAGAAAGTAAATAAAAGAAAAATGAGTAAATTATATTGTATTTAAGATTGAGTTATTATATAGTTCGTACTAGAGAGGACACCTCAAGTACTTTTTTTGTAGTAAAAGTTAAAGTGCATTGACTCTAGTTCCCTTTATCTAGATGCTTCCTGCAACGTGCCACGTGCGTGTGCTAAGTTTTATTTCAAAAATATGACTTCATGAGCACTGAGATATCGTTTTAACAACAATAGAAACAAAATAAATAAATAATGAAAACCATAAAGTACTGGCGATGAGAACAAAACCAAAACCATTCCCGCTAACCCCGCGGTCATCAAGTTGGGCGCCATTTTTCGTTTAACATAACTTCTCTTTAGTCTTTTTCATGTAAGGGGGGTACTGTGACAGTTGTAGGTATCAAAGAAAATTATACTTTATTCAATGGCAATAAGAGGCATGGTCCGTTTCTATACTTATGGTTTTATGCCTTACACCATTAAATTAAATATTAATTACGTTTGGCACTTAGAACTGTCACTACCCATCCTATGTGAAAAATATTATAGTATGTAAAAGCGATTGGGGAGGCCTATGTTCAGCAGTGGACAAGTATAGGCTGAAATGATGATGTAAAAAAAAAAAAATTTAACTCAATGGTTTTTTACACATGTTTTCTAGGTCAACTTTTAGTGATTTGATACAGCTATAATAATATAAAATAGTACGATATAAAACCATGACTGTACATACGTGACAAGTAAGTTTAAGACAAATTATTTTTCATTAATTTTTTTTTTCTTTTTAATAGTAGCATACTTTTCACGTGATTGTATAGCTGCTACTTTTACGTCTAAAGAAAAGGCAACTAAAGAAGTCGGAACTATAGCGTATAATTGGATTAATTGGAACAGCCAATATCAGTATAGCTTAGTCACCATTTCGAAATTTAAATTAATTTTTAATCTAAATTTAAATACATGTAACTCAAAGTTTTTAATCTGCATTTTTGTATTCAATAGATTGATCAGTCCGGTGTTCATTATTATGATACATCTGTTAGTAGCCTTGCTACTTTTGGCATTCAAACAACCGTTTCTCGTACGTTATCTGAATAATATATTTCGTCAGTTTAAATTTCGAACGTCCAAAAAAACTGATTGACGTTGCCACTTTTACTTTTTTTATCAGTAGCCCGTTCCGTCTCCATTCATGTACCAATTGTCCTTTAAGTAACTCAATATAGCGCAACGGACTTTTGTCAAAATATTTACTTTGCCCGATGGAATTTAACAATGGGCCTCTTAACGCTAATAATACCATTTGAGCCATTCAAATCTGAGCCGGGATGTAATTGTCATTTTAATTTCGCCTGTTCTTGTATTGGTCGTGATAATACACGTCATTCGAGTGTCGATTGTCGATAGTCGATGCTGATCTTAAGATAAGTGTGTCGCGTTGCATATTCTTAAGAGTGCGAATGTAGCCAGATGTCATGTGACTGATTGGTAGAATTTCAAATGCAGTGGTTTTTTTTATGGCTCACCTTCTATTTAGTGTGTGTCGTCTAAATTTACTAAGCCAATTAAAATATATGTTTTATAAAGTTTACTTAATTATTACCAGTGGATACTACTCTCGATGTATATCTGTACCCGTAAATGTAAAACCGCATTGGTACGGAAGAGTATTCTAGGCATGGCAGCAGTTGTTTATAATAAATTACCAAATCGGATTAAGATCCTGGATATAAAGAATTTGAAAAAGACCTTGACATTGCTATTAATCAACAAATGCTATTACTCAGTAGATGATTTTATAAATGACAAATGTATAAAGTGAATGATTAGCTAATTAATATATATATTATTGATGATGACATAACACCGATTTACAAGGAATATTTGTGACATTATAATTGTAACTACATTTAATTATCATAACCATTGACATTTGTGCGCCTTACAGGCAAAGTATAGTGATCTTTATAGTATATATATAACAACAAAATGTATTGTACCTATACTTGACAAATAAAATATTAATTAATTGATTGATTGATTGATGTTTATAAGAGTAACCGCGAAGTTTTTCGATCATCTCCTCCATAGAAATTACATTTCGAAGTGGTACTTTTAAATAATAATTCTTTCATATTTTAAATACTATTGACGAACATGAATAGTATTTTTTTTTATTCTGAAAGTAGCTTGTGAAGGATATTAAAACCAATAAATTATTTATATTAGAAGGTAAGAGGTAAAATATCGGTATAAATATTTCTTTAGCATAACGTAAATTATTGAATTTATATATATTATATCTATATATTAATACGTAAAGCAAAAACTTTGTACACATTTTGACGAAAATTGCGCGGACGGAGAAGTATGAAATTTCCCACACTTATAGTTTACAGAAGGAGTGCAGAATGCTAATATTTTTTTTTAATTATGCATAAAACGTACATTAAATCAATGAAAAAATATTACACACACTACCATGTATTTGACACAATACACGTCAAATTGATGTTTGTCTTTAATATTATTTGTCTATAGTCTTACTGAATGTCAAACATAACCAGCAAACGATAAAAGAGTAGGTCGAATATCGACCCATGGGCGACCACTAGTAATTAGAATTACTTCTTTGAAGAATCATTGTGCGAACATAAACAGACTTTGACTTTCATCCATTTATTATTATACCATTCAAAATAACAAAAACCCTTACAAAAACCATGACACCAGAAAAACGGTATGGTCATTATTCAAGCAGTGTTTGTATGTAAATTATAGGTTCTACTTGACCTTAACCTCAAGTCATTAGAAATGAATTAGGAATCGAACTTGACCAAGGATCAGAGGTGATTATGTCAAATGTGATTGACAGTTTGTAACTTTAAGGTTAGTTTTTGTTTGACAGGTAAACTGTTTTGTTTTCGTACGGCAAATTTAATTATTGTTAGTTATGATTTTTTGTTTAAAAGTGTTGTTGAGTTAATTGCGGACGGACGATTTAGCGCAGTGGTTAAGAGCTTTAGCCGCTCTGCCCACTGCGTCTAATAGTCGCGGGTTGGAGTCCCGCACGGGACAAATCTTTGTGTGATCCACAATTATTTGTTCCGGTCTGGGTATTTGTGTATGTGAATTTTCATGTTTGTGAACGCACCCACGACACAGGAATAAATCCTAGTGTGGGGCTATATTTAAAAAAAAAAAATTGTTATGGGACTTTTTTGCTTGGACGAGCCTCTCGCATTGCGTAGAAGGTATAATAGGTTCTTCTATGAATCGTTTTGCTTTTTGGGACCTCAGTTACAATTGAGATAATAAGTTAACACTTCCCTTTTTACTCGTGGATGTCACAAATAGCGAATATAAAAATAAAAACTTTTTACCAACTGCCAAGTTATCTCTGTGCGTCTAAATTCCCTAAGCGGGACTGACAGAGGTGTACTGTGCACACCCACATATTCCTCACGTAAAAGACGGTAAGCCTATTACTATTTTACGGGTAAAATTCTAGACTCTGAAGTCTGGAACTGTATTAAGTATTTTTCGACAGAAAAAACCACGTGTTTCACTGGTGAGTGAGGCATTCGGAAGCCCAGCCCCTCAGGGAAAGGGCACTAAAAGGTAGAGACCGCATTAGTGAGTTATGCTACTGATATGGGCGCTGGAGATTCTTTATCATCAGGCAAGCTTCTTTGCCCCCTTTTTTAAGCCCGGGACATCATGATCGTCGTCCGCACTATAGCGAAACATTATATATACACCCTCATCATTAGTCGAACTGAATTTTTTTTCGATAGAAAAATTACGTTTGTGCGACCTAGGACATGAACCCAAGACTCATTACTGCAACGCGCCACTAGATCAACAAGGCAAGGCAATGAGGCAACAAGAAAGTTAAAAAACAGAAAATATAGTGATGCATTTTATAAACCGCCGGATCGATATCAATATTACCTGCAACCTTCAAGAGGTTATTTGTACATCTGCCCATCCATCTGTCTTAAATAAAATGTAATAATGACAGCTTTTACTCTCCTACTGCTGGGCAAAGGCCTTCTCCCACAAATCGAGGTGACAGAGATTACGTCGTACTCCACGCGGACCCAGTGCGGATTGGTGGAGGCAGGTTTGCGGCCACCTCTTGTTGGAACTTATTAAGGCACCTTTAAGTCTTTCAACTTGGCTTAATGAACACCGTCATGCCTATATTCCCCAAGTGTACTTAGTACACCCACTTTTCGCTGACGATGTTAGGTCCCATGTAATAGGGGGCAAGCCTATTGCCATACACCGGGCACAATTCCAGACTCCGGAGTTATACGGGAAATTTTTCGTCAGAAAAACTACATTTGTCTGATCTAGGATTTGAACCCAGGACCTCATGATCACAAACCAATTCGCTTTGCCACTAGACCAATAAGGCAGTCTGGCTGGGTGGCTTAATGACTACAACATTATGTGGTAAACGCGACGCGCGACGCTCGAATATAAAAATGTCTCAAACGGTCACCCATCTCAGACCGACCGAGTCGAACATCGAGTGCTTAACTTTGGTGATCTCTAAGAACACCGCAGTCTCACAGCGCTACGAGCACCTTCCATCTAGTCTTAATAATAATATTAATAGCCCTGTTAAGAAACTGTCCCACCGTTGGGCATGGGCCTTCTCACAAACTGAGAGGGTTTAGGCCATAGTCCGCCACGCTGGCCCAGTACGGGTTCGCGAACTTCACACACCTTCGAGAAACTCTTAGGCATGCAGGTTTCCTCGCGGTGTTTTCCTTCACCGTTAAAGCAAATGATAGTTAGTTTTTAATACGCATATGCTTTCGCAAAGACAGAGGTACGTGCCTGGGTTTGAACCCGAGACCTCTGACTTTGCAGTCCCACGGTCTAACCACTAGGCTATCACTGCTCTTCCATCTTGTCTTAGACATTAATAATCCACTTCTCTTATTTTCGACAAATCGATTCATTTCTTTACCAAGTCCATCGATACAAAAATATATTTAGTCACCCTTGACAACCGTAGTCGTGGACCGGTCAATATACGGTACCATCGTGTGCCTTACACCCCCCTGTCGTGATCTTAATATATTTAGGGTACCATTAGCCACTGAGTCACCAGTATGTGAATTCAAACCAGTGAGATGCATAATCGCGTTTAGATTAATTCAACACCCCGATGTACTTGATGACAACGATGATAATGAAATTGATGAAGTATCCCACCCTGGATGGTAAAGCGATGAATACTTTACATACCAATTGCGACGGCCGTTTTGAGGGAAATCGAAAAGGCGCGTTTTATCACTTTATTTCAATTAGCTTCACTCATGCACATATAAGAATGCATAATTCCACCAACATTACGCATTATTACTCGCAATAACACAAGTTTTGGAAATGAAGACAAATTGACAACATTACTCTTCAACTTCCCACCAAAACTCCAGGAATGATCTCATTTCTATTTCAAACAGAAATGTGGTTCCCCATTGGCGATTATTGGGGTTTACTGAGGATCTCCTTATGTTTTTAAATTTATGGGCATAATTTAATCTCAAACAGATAACTACGTGGAATTACTTAAACACTATGTCAATATATTTCTTTTTTAAAAAATAGATAAGCTGATAAATCAAAATTAATATTATCATACTGTCGTGTTTGTCTACTAGCGGAGATTGTGGCTAACAATCAAGAAGTCCTAGGTTCGATTCAAAGGTATTTTTTTTAACATTAATATCGTGACGCATTAGCTTAAAATTGGAACTTAACATTATTAAGGAATAAAAATGCTTTTTACGGATGATTTGTCCTGACTCAAAAAAACAATATTCTATTTTTAAACAAAACGTTTGAAACCTATTCAAATTCTGTAAAACCACCTGAGCTATGCGACCAGTGAATATAGATTCACACTGGTCACATTTTGCATACAGTTGTTCAATAAACTTAACAGTTATTATATGCCTATTTCATTCGATATTTATGTAATCTATCTATCTATATCATCACGCCAGATCCCTTGCAGGGAAGGCAGAGAGTACAAAGTTCCAACCAGTTCTTTCCTTACATAACTCTCTGTACGTACGGCTAATACGTCTTCTGTACGTACGGCTTCTGTTACATAGTTCTGTCACATAAGAAATAATTTGTTTATTATTAACTACCAAAAAAATATATGATTCCGACCCCCCCGCTACACACTCCTAATCAAAAACAATTAATTTTAAGTAATTTACTGTAGGGCAACTAGCCCTTAAAGTTTCCTTAAATATTGCTTATATGTTTTTTTCTATGCTCACAATACATTATAAATTAGGACATAGCTGTTCTATTCTTCTATCTATATCATCATGTCAGCTCCCTTGCGGGGTAGGCAGAGACTACAGAGTTCCAACAGATTCTTTCTTTACATACCTCTCTAGCTTCCTCCACTCATAGTTTCTTCTCATACATGCTCGCCGGTTAAGGAGACTTTTGACTTGTCCTTCAGATAAGACTCGGTTCTATACTTTATACTAATTTTTAATTTCATAATCGCGTAATTATTTTAACTGTTGTTTTAAATGGCCCTGTCGGTATGGACTCTGTCATGGGGCTGTACTGCGACCGGCGGTCAATATCTGGTACCTGCCGCCGCCACCCGCCAATGAGGGTACCCTGATTTCGTGATTAGATTTTAAAAAATGTGATTTTGAATCGTATTTATAAATTATTTATTTAATGGGCAAAGCGAACTTTGCTTTTTTGTATCCTTTGCTTCCTATTACACTATTGATTGTGCTAAGCAGTTGTGCCATAGAGGACGAACCTCGTTAACTATCCATATCTATGACTAAGATAAGAAAATTCAAATTTCTGAAAACTCTCCATAGGTTGAGCTAATACTCAGATAGTTATGACATCATCATTTGCCGAAAAATATCAAGACCTCAAAGTCGCCCCCAAAGATTTGAACGGATCAAGATCAATGCTTTGTAATCTCCACTAATAAAGTAGGAAATTTCGAAAATAAAAACCACTATGAGTTACGTGATGAATTGCGTTATGAAAACGTTAAAGGCTCCAAAAATATATTCCAAACTTCCTAAAATAAGTAATTTCAAACATCCTGTGCTCAATATTTATGCAAAAAAAGAAAATAACTAAGGTAAAGGGTAGCGGCGATGTTTATCGGCCGGCATCGCCCACTCACAATGTACCGGCACGCGCCCACCGAGCCGATTGTTCGCGATCGGACCCTTTCTATTGTCTAAACACTCTTTTGTTTCTACGAGTAGACCACCGGCTGATAAGAAAAATATTATGTCAAAAAAATGAAACACAAAAATATGTTATGTCTTAATTTAAATTTGAAATTCGAACACAGAAAATGATTAATTTTGATAATTATTTATTATTAGTCTCCGCAAATTCAAAAAATGTTTTTGTATTGCTACTGAGGGCTAAGCACGAAATATTTGCCGTTGGCGTGACTCAAGCGAGTTGATATGCCATCCTTGTCATACTTGTACTACTAACGTGACAGTACGCTTGCTTGCTCGCACTTCAATCTTTTCGTGCTAAGCCCTCTGATGTTTTACTAACTGCGTTAGCAGTGCACGTTCACAATTTGCGCCATCTTTCTGACTGCCCTTAATGTAACCAATGCAGCAATACTCTGTGGTATTGATGCGCAGAACGCGACGTTAGTTCATCTCGCGCCTAGGGCAAACAAATTCCTGCAGAACATAAGTTTCTTTTAGAGAAAGCTTACCCACTCTACGTCTTCTAGTACGTGGTCACTATTCGAGAACCTTTCTGCCCTAATGGCCATTAGTTACTAGAACAGAAATTGTAATCGTAAGTATTGTTATTATGTGTCTCGCTCGTATTCCCCGGTTTTGCCTGGACCTTTGAAAAGCTTGCATGGGGACATGGATCTAACACGGAGAGGCCCTTTGCCGATCTTAGGCCCGTCATATGCTGATAGCAATTGCTAAAAATAAAGAAACAAACAGCGAACTTAACCCAGCAAGTGAAAAAGGACTGTTTATCAATTATGGAAAGAGAACAAGGAATATGTGAATGAGGTTTGATGGAGAAAAATTTGTCAATTTTAAAGGGACAGACACTGGCCTTAATTAATGATTCCTAAATACCCGTAGCCTGCGGTGACTCGACGCTCACTAGATGGACCCTCAAACGGTCGTCAAAAAACAACTGAGGGCAACTCCGGTGTGAGCGGCGCAATGGTGTCTCTGAAGCTACTCGCGGCGTTATGCCCTTTAACACACCATTCCTGGGGTATATCAACGTGGGAAAGCATTATCTTTGTTAGTGCATATAGATCTCAAGGCTCATCTGGACGGCCAATTAAAGAAAACCAGAGCCGAGAGCCCTGCGGGCACCCTTAAGTTTCCACTCGACCGACGAAGACACGCCGAGGTGGGCTCTGACCGACTCTCTGGATCACTTGGATCCGTGGTTTTGTTACTCACCAACAGCTAGCCAATAAGTATTATTATTATTACAATTACTGTAGTACTTCTTACTACAATAATCCTGCTAAGGCAGAATTAGCCAGTAGCTATATCGATCTCTATCTATTTAGCTTTAAAGTTCATATCAGTATTGAATAGTAAATTCCAGTAAGTGAATAGTAAGTCATCGGGACAAGAGGCTGTACCCTAGACAATGTTGATTGTATAAAACCCACATAAATTCAATCGGTAAGTTTGTAGACATTAAGATAGCTTTGATTAATACTAGGTTTTTATTAGGGTTTGTTTGCAAGATGTAGGAATTATTTTAATATAACACAGTTGGTCTAGTGGAGCGGGGTGCTTAGGCTCCAATCCTTACGTCAGTTAAAGTGTACTTAGTTAGACTCTAAAATCATGCCGTGTACTCGTATAATGGCAATAGGTAAATAACGCAAGACCTCAGACACCCCGATAAGTTAAGTGTTTCACAAATTCAATACGAAAACCAAATATCCAAATTTAACATTATTTACCCCCTTTTAAGCACTTCTATACCCCAATTAACAATGAAACTTGTACTTGTATGAGTGCATATTGAGAAATACGATTTAGAAATGCATTTAAAATCTCCGTATTGCTTTAAATCAAGAATAACATTTAGTTTATTATAGCGCGATAAAGAAGTATGGGCATTTTTGTCAAATTTAAAAAAGAATTAATGATGAAAGATGCATTAATAATTGTTAGAATTAATTCAGTTAACGATTTAAAACAAACTACTTTCAGGTCTTGCGTTTATTATCTTACACCTTGTATAAGGTTAGGACCTAACGTCGTTTGCTATGGCGGCTTGATAAGTTCCAACAATACGCGGCCACAAAACTGTTTCCACCAATTCGCCCTGGATTCGTGTGGAGATGATGTAATCTCTCTCATTTCGAATTATGAGAGAATACCAGTGGTGGGATAATATAAACTGAATTATAAGTGGCCCATACGTTATAAACTCATTTGAAATTTATCCATACATACGTACAGTCATACAATATTAATATTAGCTACATCTATTAACAAACACGAATGATCGAGTGTTGCAACTGATGAGTAAGTCTGAGAACTAAACGTTGCGCGTGGGCATACGTTGCGAAGTTCAGATCTCGAGGATATTTCTTACGCCATACCATTGAATGTATTCCCACCCCTGTTTTATGTATTTACATATAGCCCACTGCCATGCAAGTAAAAATAAAAATAAACACCGTGTTGCCATTAATACACAGGCGGGGATGGCGTAGGTCGCCGACAATCTTAGGTCCCATGTAATAGGGGGTGAGCCTATTGCCATGTACCGGGCACAATTCCGGACTGATACTGGGAATTTTTCGATAGAAAAACTACATTTGTCCGAATTAGAATTTGAACACAGTACCTCGTGATCGCAAAGCGCATAATGCGCCATTAGATATAGAACGAAGGGCATTTTTTCTATCTACCTATATCATCACGCCAGATCCCTTGCGGGGTAGGCAGAGACTACAGAGCTTCAACAGATTCTTTCCTTACATACCTCTCTGGTTTCCTCCACTCATAGTTCGTCTCATACATGCTCGCTGGTTACGGAGACTCTTGACTTGTCCTTCAGATAAGACTCGGTCTATTTGGTCATGGTACGATAGTCTAGGTCTTCCCTGGTACCAACATCCTTCCACTTCGCATTGTATATCTGTTTTGTCATTTTTTGTTCATAAAAACGTCTTATATCTTGTAAGACTAATGGCTGGTTTCAATATTCAACTCAGGATAGATTGCCTTACTGCCATTAGAATTTTGACAGATTTTCCATACAAAATATGTTAAATTTCTATCCGTAGTAGGCCAACCTATTCCTAAGTTAAATATTGAGACCGGCCGTGGGCCATTTTTCCGTTGGGGTAGGTATAGGCTGTCTAAATATTTATTTTCTTAAACGCTTTGTGATCACGAGGTCCTGGGTTCAAATCCTAGGTCGGACAAATGTAGTTTTTCTAACGAAAAATTCCCAGTACGAGTCCGGAGTCTGCAATTGTGTCCGGTATATGGCAATAGGCTCGCCCCCTATTACATGGGACCTAACATCGTCGGCGAAACGTGGGTGTACTCAGTACACCTCTGCCACCCCCTCTGGGGAATATAGGCGTGACGGTGTAAACCTTTTTTATTTTATCGCGTTTTCATTAATAATACTAAGATGCTTATTCTCTGTCTGTATGCATGATTTTTTTTTTTATCATAACGTAGCCCCATATTTGCATTTATTCCTGTGTCGTAGGTGCGTTTACAAACATGATAATTCACATACACAAATACCCAGACCGAAACAAATAACTGTGGATCACCCAAAGATTTGTCCCGTGCGGGAATCGAACCCGCGACTATTAGACGCAGTGGGCGGAGCGACTTAAGCTCTTAACCACTGCGCTAAATCGTTCTCTTTATAATATTAGTGTAGATATTGTAAAGTCTTAACACAAAATTACTCCAATAAGGGAGGGCATAAGACTCCAAAATACGGTAATCACGTCGTAATTACCGGATACAAAGGTCACCGCGACGCCTCCTCAAATTAATGTGCAGCGACTTCTTAATTTATAGTGCACGTTGGCGGCGCAGCTTAGTACTTAGCTACCGAGCTATTAGCCTAGCGGGAGGGGGCAGTGCTGGGACGAGCAGTATCGATACTGAACAAGTTTTGACAGCAGTTAGACTCAATGGAAACTTTGCCAATCCCCACTGCGTCTACGTGGTATAGTATGATATAATCTCCAAAGTGGGCGGAGCGGTTTAAGCTCTTAACCACTGCGCTAAATAGTCCGTCAATCGTCCGTTATTCGGACTGCTCACACTAACGTGTGTGTGTGTGTGTGAATGATATACGCTGGTGGCCGCGGGGTCTTCACAGCTTCACCAGACAAAACACCCTCACACCAAGGTGTTCTACTGTTTAGTAGTTGAGCCTATACTATCCCTACTGGGTAAGGCCTTCTCTCATAAATCGAGGTGAGAGAGTTTATATACTCCACCACGCGGACCCAGTGCGGATTGGTGCAGCCAGGTTCGTGGCCACCTGTTGTTGGAACTTATGAAGCCGCCTTTATAGGCGGCTCTATAAGTTAATAAGCGGCGGCTATATAAGTAAGGATGCCTTATGGCTTCCAACTTGGTTAAACGACTACCACAACATTAGGGGGCAACCGGGACAAACGGCTTAGCACAGAGACGTACTTCGGAAGGCACGACGTGAGTATAAAAATGACGTGAATACCTATAAAAATACCACAAACGGTCACCCACCTTAGTCCGGTAAGAACATGTACTGTGATTTAGTTTCAACAGGATTTTACCTTACAGACCTCTCTCGGTCTACTAAAAATTCTATTCTATTTATCTACAAACACTTAATTTATAGAACTAAAACGACACGATTGGTATTCATGATTAAGATGACCTTTCAGTTAATTCCGCGGTACATGGCGATCGTGCATTATAATTTCAATTTAATTATTATTGATGATTAAAATTATAAGTTGCATCTAATGTCAAGCGTATGAATCAACGATGTAAATTAACTAAGTTAATCCTGACTGTACGTAATTTTTTTATGGTGAAGTGTTAAAGGAGTTCTGACTGTACAAGGTTAAGCAGCGGTCGGGTTGATAGTCTGAGATGGGTGATCGATTGAGAGAATCCGTTTTCAAGCACCTCCGTGTTTTAGAAGGCATGCTAAATCGATGGTCTAGGTTGTAACTTGATGTAGTTGTTAGCTGAGTCTGAAGCCTTTATTGCGGCGTTATAAGTTCCAAAAGTCCAATAGCAGGTGACTACTGACCACCCTTCTCCAATCCACACTGACTCCTCGTGGTAAAGTATGACATAATCTCTCTCACCTCGATTTGTGAGATTGAAAGTCTAGACTGATTTCTTTTTTTTTTCTTTTTAAAGAAGGTGCTCCACACTGGGATTTATTCCTGTATCGTGGGTGCGTTTACAAACATGAAAATTCACACTCACAAATATCCAGACCGTACTTACTTGTGGGTCATTCAAAGATATGTCCCTTAACCACCGTTCCTGCTTAACCATTGCACCAAATCGTCTATCAAATTATATTACACTAGCAACCCGTCCCGGCTTCGCACGCGTGGACAAAATCGTGAAAAAAAGTTTAGTAGGGATCCCAATTTTTCTAGCAATAAATATATCCTATGTTACTCAGGGATAATGTAGCATTCTAATGTTGAAAGCATTCGTTACAAACATACAAGAAAGACAAATATTTTCTCTTTATAATATTAGTGTAGATATGTTTTTTTTTAAATGTAGCCCTACAGTAGGATTTATTCCTGTGTCGTGGGTGCGTTTACAAACATGAAAATTCACATACACAAATACCCAGACCGAAACAAATAATTGTGGATCACACAAAGATTTGTCCCGTGCGAGAATCGAACCCGCGACAATTAGACACAGTGGGGGGAGCGGCTTAAGCTCTTAACCACTGCGATAAATCGTTCTCTTTCTAATATTAGTGTAGATATTGTAAAGTCTTAACACAAAATTACTCCAATAAGGGAGGGCATAAGACTCCAAAATACGGTAATAACGTCGTAATTACCGGATACAAAGGTCACCGCGACGCCTCCTCAAATTAATGTGCAGCGACTTCTTAATTTATAGTGCTAATTTATAGTCTCCCTTTCCTCGATTTGTGAAAGCAACTTTTGTTGTTGTCAAAAATATCTCTCAGAAAATACTGTAGTGTGTGTCATCTGTGATGGCAACACTGTCTCGCGTGCGTAGGCAATATAGACAGGGGTTTTTTGTGGGAATGGACAGTTCTCGAAAGCAAGTGTGAGTAAATATACAACTAAATCATTACGCCTACGCCTCGGGTAACTCGGCTAACGGGGTAGACAGAGAGCACAGAGTTCCAACAAGTTCTTTCCTTAAAGACGTTTCTCGCTTTCTATATTCTTACAGTTCGTCTAATACAGGCTTGCTGATTACGGAAACTCTTGACTTACCCTTGGATTAAAATAGACTGTGTCCTACTTATAGGACACAGTCTATTTTAATCCGTAATTTATTGATTTATGTATTATGCAATATGTAGGATATTTATCTACAGTCATAGTGGTTTCGATATAAGTTAAAACGCGTTTTAATGAACATTTAATTATATTGCAAACATTATAGTCGATACTTTGCACATCACTGAGCCAGGTAGTCGACTTATTTGGCTCTGCAACTGATTAGGCACGGTGCGGGTCGTAGGCTGCGTTGATTCACACCTCACTCGAGCTAGCATCCATCCTAATTAGCGCCTCACTTCATAAACAATATTGGAGAAACGGGTTGTCGTCATGGTTAAGAAAACCCTGTTTGCTATCAAAATATCTGGGAATCTTTCATAGTAAGAGATATAAAAAAATATTACACCGTCACGCCTATATTCCCCAAGCGTGGGTGGCAGAGGTGTATTGAGTATACCCACTTTTCGCCTACGATGTTAGGTCCCATTTAATAGGGGGCGAGTCTATTGCCATATACCGGACATTATTCCAGACTCCGGGCTCATACTGGGAAGTTTTCGTTATAAAAACTACATTTGTCCGACCTAGGATTTGAACCCAGGACCTCGTGATCCCCTAGACCACCGATGCAGTCATAGTAAGAGCTGATTTATATATAGGTATAGAAAATGTAATATAAAAAAATAAATACTGTGTGTGTGGTGTTTTTGAACGGGAAGAAACCAGAACGAATGCAAGTATTGTGGTTGGTAACGATGTGCTGGAGCAAGTGAATGAGTTTGTATATCTTGGATGTGCATTCAGTAAGGATGGGAAATACACCACTGACATAGAGAGAAGAGTGAGTGCAGGGTACAGAGTGCATGGTGCGATGGGATAACTACTTGGGAATCAGCACTTAAGCCAAAAGGCGCAGCTGGCCATACATAACGGAGTGCTTGTCCCAACGCTGTTATATGGCAGCGAGAGCTGGGTATGTAAGACGGAGAATGAAAGTAGGATAAATGCGGTGGAAACGCAAGCTCTGCGGAAGATGTGCGGAGTGAAGCTGACCGACCGTATTCGCAATAGCGTAGTAAGAAAGCAAATAGGTATGAAAGAGAGTATCGGTGTAAAGATAAGAAAAGGACTGCTCCGTTGGTTCGGGCATATAGAAAGAATGTCAGAAGAAAGTATGACAAAACTGATATACCTATACGAAAGTGGAAGGATGTAGGCACCGGGGAAGACCTAGACTATTTTACCATGAACAAATAGACCGGGTCTTATCTGAAGGACAAGTCAAGAGTCTCCGTAACCGGCGAGCGTGTATGAGACGAACTGTGATAGTAGAGGAAGCCAGAGACGTATGTAAGGAAAGAACCTGTTAGAACTTTGTACTCTCTGCCTACCCTGTAAGGGATCTGGCGTGATGATACAGATAGATAGATAGAACAAAATTATAATGAACTGAGAAAACTCACACTTAATATAATAAAATAATACTCTTTTTTATATATCGATTGAGTCAGTTCTACACTTGAATTGTCTTAAGCTAACCTTTTTTTATTTCGAAAAAAGGACCTGTAGTTTGACTCCATACTACATACTAGGCACATGTAGTACTTGCCCAAAAATTTTTGCAAAAAAATATAATACCCAGATTAATTACCTCCACAGGTGACAAGGGGGCTGGCTTATTTCTCGCTCAGAAAATTAGCATGGCTGTTCAGCGAGGGAATGCACCCAGCTGTGGTTTAAGACATTTATTTTTCTCAAAAGAATTACAAATCACTTACTGAGAAAATACAAAACTTTTGCTACCATACCACGCGGACAAGACTTAGATTTGTAATATTACTACTTCTTCTTATCGTTTCGACGGCAGACATGTCATCTATATGAAAGCAGCGAAGAACGCGGCCACTTCGACCGCATTGTCGGTGGCATTCATCAAATCCTGCCGCGTGCAGGAGTTGGGGCATGCAGAGCACGAGCAATATTATTATGTATATATATCTATCTATATCTATATCATCACGCCAGTTCCCTTGCGGGATAGTCAGAGAGTACAGAGTTCCAACAGGTTCTTTCCTTACAGACCTCTCTGGCTTTTAATAAACTGTAATTTGCTATATCCTATATGTAAATAAAAACTCCGTACTTCACAAATATGAACACGGGTATAGGTATATTTACCACCTTTTATCAACTCCTCATTCCGTAATACATTTGTCACTCAGCTGACACCCCAACACAGATAGAAGTTTGCCTATAAACGCCAAATATAGAAGACCGTCCAATAAGTGGTTTTTGTTGCTTGGCCATGACAGAAATAAACCAATGTAGGGGTGGGACTGACTATGGTTGAGTTTAAAACGGTCACGAGAGGACACGGTCGTTATGATACAGACAGTGACAATGTTATTTTTATGTATCAGTTTCATTACATCTCTTTGTTGAATGACGCTTGTTAAATGGCGGACGATTTAGCACAGTGGTTAAGCCACTCCGCCTACTGTGACTAACAGTTGCAGGTTCTATTCCTGCATAGGACAAGTCTTTGTGTGATCCAGGACCATTTGTTCTGATCTGGGTATTTGTGTACGTGAATTTTCAGGTTTGTAAACGCAGGCACGACACAGGAATAAATCCTAGAGTGGGGCTATTTTTTTAAACAAAAAAAATATTAAAAAATGACGGCTTAGTGTAGCGGGTAGGCCGCTTTACTGGACCGAGTAATCGCGAGTTCGATTCCTGTACAGGACAAACATTTTTGTGACTTACAAACATTGATATTTTTTTTCAAATAATAAACACTGTAACCCCTATATTTCCCAACCGGGGGTGGTAGAGATGTACTGTGTATACTCACTTTTTGTCGACGATGTTGGGTTCTATGTGATACCGGGCACAATTCCAGACTTCGGACTGATAATGCGGATTTTTCGATAGAAAATCTACATTTTTCTCACCTAAGATTCGAAATTAGGGCCAACCAACGCTACGCCAACGAGGTAATTTTTTTTGGACTAGATTAGTCGAAATGGGAGAGTCCGAAAAACAACTTAAAAATAAAAGCACAAGTATCGGTGTGATCTTATGTCGACATATTATTTATAATACTCTATCTCCATCTCTATCTATATCATCACGCCAGCTCCCTCGCGGGGTAGGCAGAGAGTACAGAGTTCCAACAGGTTCTTTCCTTACATACCTCTCTGGCTTCCTCCACTCTCATAGTTCGTCTCATACACACTCGCCGGTTACGGAGACTCTTGACTTGCCCTTCAGCTAAGACACGGTCTATTTGGTTATGGTAAGATAGTCTAGGTCTTCCCCGGTAACTACATCCTTCCACTTTCGCATTGTATATCTGTTTTGTCATTCTTTCTTCTGGCATCCTTTCTATATGCCCGAACCAACGGAGCATGCCCTTTCTCATCTTTACACCGATAATATCTTTCATACCTACTCGCTTTCTTACTACGCTGTTGCGAATACGGTCGGTCAGCGTGACTCCGCACATCTTCCGCAGAGATCGCATTTCGACCGCATTTATTCTGCTTTCGTTCTCCTTCTTACATACCCAACTCTCACTGCCATATAACAGCGTTGGGACAAGCACTCCGTTATGCATGGCCAGCTGCGCCTTTTGGCTTAAGTGCCGGCTCCCAAGTAGCCTTCCCATCGCACCATTCACTCTATTACCTGCATTCACTCTTCTCTCTATATCAGCGGTGTATTTCCCATCCTTACTGAAGGCGCATCCAAGATATACAAACTCATTCACTTGTTCCAGCACATCGTTACCAACCACAATCCTTGCATTCGTTCTGGTTTCTTCCCGTTCAAAAACCATAATTTTGGTTTTCTTCACAGTAAAATGTAAGCCATTGTTCATGCAGTCGTCTCTCATAACTGTGACTAGTGTTTGCAGATCATTGGCTTTTGGCGCTATCAAAACCGCGTCATCTGCATACAATAGGTGGTTTATCACTAGATCACCCATTTTTACCCCTTCAGTCATCGCACATAGTCTTTGAAGACTTTTATCCAGATACACTATAAACAGTCTAGCGGACAACACGCAACCCTGCTTGACGCCGATTTTAACGTCAAACCAAGGTGACATGTTACCACCCACCCGTACGCATGCTTTGCTGTCCACGTAGGTGGACTGGACGGCTCGCAACAGGGTGCCGTTTATACCATACTCTGGCAAAATGTCCCAAAGTCTCTTTCGCACGACTCTATCAAACGCCTTATAATACTCACACCACTTCAACTTTCCTGATTTGTTTTACTTGACAGAGTTCATAATTGATCTAATTTAATTTACTTTATTAAACCTACCACCTTCTATGGCCAACAAAAAAAGATTATGTTTGGAAGAACTAAGCATCCTAATATTCTTTAGATATAATAATCTATAAAAACAGTGATAGCCTAGACTTTCTCAAAGGTGTGTGAAGTTTGCCAACACGCACTGGGTCAGCGATGGTGGACTATGGCCTAAACCCTGTCAGTTTAAGAGCAGGCTCGTGCCCAACGGTGGGATGTTAAGAAACTATTCTTAACAGGGCTAAAATTATTATTATTGTATAATGAGTTTACGCCCGTTGGAGTGCGATATGGTAAACAAAAGTGATCGCATATTGTGATAAACCGTATGTGAAAATGGCCTTAAAATGATTCAGAGTGTCTTCCTGGGGCATCCGGGTAAAAAGTATGGATATGCTCGACTTAAAAACTGAGGGCTTAGCATGAATATTAATGTAAGCTTTCGAGCTGATGTGCCATCCTTTTCACACAGCAAATTAACTCAATACAGACGAACGTGACAGCATGGTGTATCGTTAGCGTCAAGCTAACGTCAATCTGTACTAAGCTCTCAGTAAATAGAACCTTTTATTCTGTTGTTGCCTAATTATATGCCATTAAATGGATATGACTCCGTAAAACATATCTCTTAAACAACTAAACAATCATAAATTACAATTATTACAAGCTGAAAAAAATACAATAAAATGCTTTGTAAGTCATAAATTATCTGTCTAATTATCACACATTCACCCCATCCCTTAGACGGTAGTTTTAAAATAAAACCGAAGGGAATGCCCCCGCCGGTCCCTCTCCACCGGTGGGCAACACGTGTGTCCGACAGAAATTAATGTCACTGACACTGTGAGAGACATAGAGACATCGAAATATACTTGGGCCTTCCTAAGGTGGTTTTGACTACAAATTTAATACTATGTAAGTGTGTTTAGAAGTATTTTGACCAAAAAATCCTTTGGGCTAGTGTAACAGCGTCGTTTGAAACATTGAACTACGAGCATTTTTAAGTACTTAATCATTGTAATCTTAATCACCCTAAGAAGTATTTTTTTTTATTAAGGTTTCCGCGATCTGTACTCAGACTATTAGACCAGAAGCCACCGTCTCAGGTTAATTTTTTTTTCTAGCCTGTTTAATTAACCTGAAGAAATCTTTTGGTATTTCAGGCCACGAAGTACCCATAAAGAAGTCCAAATCGTCGCGCGACCTTTTTCTAGGTCTACTTTGTCGTTCATGATTATCTCTTGGTACCTAAGTTAGCTTAAATATATCAACAGTGGAAATCTTCTCTATCTATCAATCTATAACATCACGTTAGATCCTTTAGGCAGAAAGTACAAACTTCCAACAGGTCCTTACAGACCTCTCTGGCTTTATCCACTCTCATGGTTCGTCTCATACTCGCTCACCGGTTACAAAACTTTACTTGCCCTTCAGATAAGACACGGACTATTTAGTCTTAGCATAAAATATCGAAGACATTGGTAGATCGGTAGAGCTAACCTTGTCGTGGGGTGCACGTAAAAAATGCGCCGTCAACACAACTAGTATGTATACTCGATACGCCGGTGTAACGTTACGTGTCTCAAATTGAGCAATTTTCTGTATCCTGCCCCACATCTGTCACTGAGGAAGATAGAAAAAAAAGTATCCGTTGAAATGTTCAATTATAGAATGTATCGGTTCGGATGCAGGGAAGGGACAACATTTAGAGTATTTCTGCTCTACATTTAGTAGTGCTCCTGTATCCAAATAAGCTTTAGCAGCCTTAAATAAAGAGGTCCATACTGTATTACTGCTGGCCAAATGCCTTCTCTCATAAATCGAGGTGAAAGAGTTTAGATCACACTTAGGTGAGAAAGATTAGGCCGCACATATCCAGTGCGGATCGGTGGAGGCAGGTTTGTGGCCACCCGCTGTTTGAACTTATATGGGTAGCTTGCTACCCATAAGTCTTCCAACTCGGCTTAACGATTACTACATGAAGTGATAACGCGCCACGGAGACGGAGACGCTTTAAAATGGAATTGTCAAAACGGTCACTCAATTCAGACTGACCGGACGCTTATAGAAATTCAAAAATGTTTAAATGTCGTACATTTATAACAAAAAGTCAGTTACAAAGAGAGTTAGAAAAAGATACTAGAACCTGAAGAAAGATAATGTGTTAATAGAAAGTTTACAGTTCTGATTGAAATTGAAATTTACCCAAAATAGTGAATCCAATTTTTCCGATTTGGTTCACTACATGTGGTATCCAGAATTGTTCGATAAATTTAATAGGGGTTATCAATTTATAAGAATTGTAAATAGCGTCTAATCATTATCATTATCATCTCAGCCTATACTTGGCTACTGCTGAAGATAGGCCTCCGCAATCGCTCTCTAACGCTATTAGTCCGATGCCACCTGCATCCAACGACTGGTCTTCACTCTAGAATCTTTTGACACCCGTCGGATGTTTGCGCTATGTGGCTCGCCCATTGCTACTTCGGCTTACTAATCCTATGGGCTATATCAGTGACCTTGGTTCTTCTAGGAATCTCTTCATTCCTTATACGATCACATAGAGAAACGCTGAGCATAACTCCTTCCATATCTTGCTGAGTAACTCTGAGCTTTATTAGGAGACCTAAAGTTAAAAGTCAAAGTGAAAGCATTTTATTTGTATAGGCCAAGAAGAGCGCTTACAAACGTCAAAAATTATTCACAATTACCACCGGATCGGAACGCGGCCTCACACTAAGAAGAACCGGCGAGAAACTCAGCGGGCTATTCTTTTAAATTAATTGGACTGACTTTTCTATTTATCATTCTTTTTTTTACAAAATTTTATTTTAATAACAGAGTATTTTACAAACTATATTTGGAAGTTACCGAATGAGGAGTTGCTTAAACCAAATCAGTTTTATCGTCGATTTAGCGGAGTGGTTAAGAGCTTGAGCTGCTCCACCCACTGTGTCGAATAGTCGCGGGTTCGATTCCCGCACGGGACAAATCTTTGTGTGATCCACAATTATTTGTTCCGGTCTGGGTATTTGTTTGTGAATTTTCATGTTTGTAAACGCACCCACGATACAGGAATAAATCCTAGTGTGGGGCTACGTTTTTAACAAAAAAGAAAAGAAAAGAAAGAAAGAAAAAGATATATTCGGAAATATTATAATATCCTTTACTAAATACTCTAGTTTTAATAGCCTCTTTAAACTTATTAATAGGCAGATTTCAGATAGCTATGGGTAATTTGTTATACAAGCGTATACATTTCCCCATGAAAGAGTTGCTAATTCTATGGAGACGAGGAGAATGTACAATAAGATCATCTTTGTTCCGTGTATTAACATAAAATTTTTTGCTATAATTTTCAAACTTACTGATATTCTTTTTAACATATAATATTCATATATTTTCATATATAAATTGTAAGAGACCACGTCTCCGCTCTGTATGTCATACCTGGCAACACACTTTGACTAAATCTTTAGTCTTGAGGCACTGAAGTGTTTTGGATGAGAATACGTTGCGCAGTTTCCCGAGGGCGCCCAGCCGAGTTGGATTCGTCGATTGACCTCTCTCTCAAAGTTGGACCTACCTGGTTAGGTAGTAGGACGCAGATAAGTAGTAAGAGAATAAGATAAATAAGATAGGCAGTCCAACCGGACTGCCTATCCCAAGCGATACTAATTGGGTACCCTACTTATGACTACTATACCTACACAAATAAAGGTTCTGAAATAAATACAATTTATACATAACTAATAAGTAGTTCTATAGTTACTCAAAATAAATCAGTTCTAACATAATCAATGAAACATTCAACCCAGAAACGAACCCCAAACACACAGTTACACCCCCGCTCACAGTTTTCCACGCCGCCTAGCGTCGAGTAGCGCCAAGAAAACTCATGCCGCACACCCTCATCGCATCCAATACACCACCATCCCTTTTCACACACCCACACACCCCTACATATGAACGAGATAGACATACATCGGTCATTATATCTAGATTTCCACTCGTGAAAACGGACAACCCTTTAGCTGTCTCTATTACCGCGAGCCATATATGACAATTAGAAAGGGATAGATGTACTGTGAAGGTTCTTATGCGGCTGGACATGAGGTGACCAGAGTTTTTTAAAGACTCATTTTCAGCCTATCACAGAGTGTTTGGTCAAGCGATTGGGAAAGTTAGGACGCAGACAGAATAGCTTATAGATTCACGATAATACAATGCGTAAGACAAAAAAAGTCGTTTTGATTACAAAGATCTTTGAACATGAATATAAAGTGACAAATAATATAATTGCTTTTAATAAAGTATAATATGTTGAGTACTTGGGATAGAAATGTGTAGAGTGCATTTCAATTTATTCAATCTGAAATCTGGTTTAATTAGTATCGAAAAAATGCCTGTTTAACAGATAAGTAGGTACCTTACTCAATAAACATACAAAAAAGACATAAATATTACGTCTTATAGAGACGCTTTTCAAACAGCTAGGTAACCTACATGTTAAGTAAATAAGAAACTAAATAAACCCATTAAATAAACCCATAAACCACACAGAATTACAGCATAACCTCAATCAAAACCCATTCAAAAACCATAATTTTACCAAACCAAAATTGAAATAAATTAAGTCAATAAACAATCAATCATACAGAAATTTGAAATTTCAATAATCGAACGTCCCAAGTTGGCGGCGGAGTTGGGAAACAATTATGAAAAAGTTCTTTTTCGCTCGTTCTCGCGCCAGTTAAGTCTCAACTGACACTCATAAAACTTATTAAAGTCAAGGACCGACCGAGATAAGTTCCTCGTGGCGTCTTAAGTAAAATAACGTCGGGCGATGAAAAAACGCGGTGCGGAAAGTTGCGAGTGAGAGTGAAGACTTGGCTTTAGTTGGTACGTGTTGCGCTTTCGCTGATATTTCAGCGATTTGTGTTTTATTTTCTTATTCAATTTATATGAGTATTTAAAAAAAAAATAATAGAGTATGCTTACAGCTTAAATTTCAGCTTTGATTTTAGCAAGGTTTTGCAAAATTAAAATAGAATTTCAGCACGCGTTTTTTATTTTCTTTGTAGTGTTCATATGTAAAGTTGAATAAATGAATTAAAAAGTAAAAATCATTCTTTAAATTAATTAAAATATATTATTATGAGAGCTCTATTACATAGAACTATAGAAAAATACTAAAATTCTTCTTATTTTGGTTTAGTAAATCGTTAAAAAGCACACCGGTAATATACTTTTATTTTACCTTTTTCATAGAACGTAACTTCTAAGGATTTTCGGATTTCTCTCCTAAACGTATACGTTTTTCCCGTTACATTTACGCTACGTAAAGCTTGCTACGAGACGCGTAGCTACGTAGCACAATGCTACGCACACAAATAATGAATGGGGGCGTATAAAAACTAAGAGTAAATACTCTATATAGTACGAGAGCACACATGAATTACATTAGCTTTTAAAGACAGTAGTATTTCTAAAAGTAACAAAATAAATTTTGTAAATATTTCCTTAAGTTCACAAAAAAATTCTTCTTGGTACAAATATTTCGACTCTACAGCACAAAAAGTAGAGCTCACTAAGTGAAATAAACGGAAACTTTCCAAGTTCCCTTTATAAAAGTACTTATTTTTTAAAGCATCCCACAAAACGTAGACTGACCGCGCTCAGGTCCATTCAATTAAAAATTCCATCTCCTAATCGAGTCATGAAATATGCAAGCAAATATTATCCCTTTTCTTTTGACGCGCTGCATCTTCGCCCCACCCGCGCACGCACACCGACGCACGGCACTTATGATTTATATCTGTCCCGCTCACACCCACGCTGTGGGTGGTATAGCATGCGTGACGCCGTCTCTTTCGTTCAGCCGAGACTACGGCGACCGCGAGTAACCCCTGGCCACTTCGTGCGGACTCGCACGCGCCGTCGTCGGCCGGCCGAGCGAGACAGCGAGAGTCGTGGACATGCGGAGGCCGCGGAGCCCTCGCGCAAAGGGACACAGGACAGACGCTCTCGGACATCGGGCGAGAGCGGGCGGCCGGCCGTGCACCTGCCTCGCACCGCTCCGCACGCGTGACGTGCTCGATCGCGACTCTACGATACATCGTAAACACGACTCATTTAAATTCACAAAATTATTTTTACGTTCCATCTCGGCTGATTTTACCGCTAATTTAACTCGAGAATAAATCAAAAATTTCATCTGTTAATTTTCAATAAAAATTTGTTAACGGACAGTGACTGAAAATTTGTTTGTATGGACTGAAAAGTGTAGAAGTTTAAACAGATGCTAATAAATGGAGTGTGACCAAATGAATCGTTTACCGAATCGCAGGATCGCCACTAGGTGTGGATAGATTAGATAGGGCACTGAGACGCTCATTCAAGTGTTGATAAGGCCCTCTTTATGACCAGTCGATTTTGGCGAGCAAACATTCCGCTGACGTGTGAACTGAATCACCACAACATGAAACGGAAAAAGTAAGATACGGGCATAGTTGTGGTTAAATTCTACAAGAATGGAGAAGTTACGAAGATGACTAAAAATTCAATAGATGTTTACCGTCGGACATTGAAGGGGGGATTTGTGATAACTCGACCTCCGTTATCAAAAACGTTTTAGGAATAGGACGATAAACCGCTGGACCGTCGGCGGCCTCTGTGAAGTGACTAAAGAACTGTCGACAGATAAAGAGATATTAAGATAAATATTTCAGAGGATAAAAGAAGTTGTTGAATATCTAAAAATAGGTGACCAAATCAAGATGAGAATCAAGATGCCAGCTGTACGCATCGCGCAAGGTGAGTTATTATATGCGTATAAGTAACTCAGAAGTGATTAAACAATCTTATCAGATCTTAATAAATAATTTATCTTCCAATTGTTTTCATATAGGCATGCAAATTTAGCAATTTAAAATTTTAAAGAACGTGGCATCCGTTAGAATCAGAATAAATGTATTGTTCATAAATAACATTTAACTGTGAGCTGACAAGACACAAACAAGACGAAGAATATCTTGAAGTTCATTGATTTTTAAAATATTTGATTTTTTAATTTTTACAAAATAAATTTCTCATTGGAAGTCTCAAATATGGCAGTTTTATTCTGTCCGTCAACCGCTTCTAGCATTGCAATGTTCCTCAAAACATCATCTAAATAAACACACGGCCTACGTCCACGCTATCCCATCTATGTCGGCGAGACTCTATTCATCCTTGCAACGAGCTACTTAATACCGCGCTTGAGCCAATATTGACACAAGACAACTGGTCATCTCGCTTGTCCGAAAGGGAAACATGAAAAGTCTCAGAGTAGCCGCTTTAAAATATTCACGAACTATCATCCACAATGAAACACGGAACACTAAACCTAAAATAGACATCAAACTTAATAAATCTTCAACAATACAAACTAAAAATAAAATCTCTACTAACGTTGATGAAGTTAAAAATGCTAATGAAATACTAGAACTTGTTACAAAATTAAATGAGGTTGAGAAAAATAATGATAATTTTACGTGCGTCACTCACGATTCAGATGCTAATAAAAATTAGACGGTATGAGTAGTGACCGTTAATGTTGTTATCATTTTACAAACAGATTATCTGGAATATGAAAATGTTAGTGTAGATAATGGAAGATGAATTACATGTTGCACAATTTTTGCTGTATTAATTGCAAATGTCTAACCCATGGTAGTAATTGCCACCTGTATTGTCTAGGTATCTAAGGTCGATAGTGATACAATGTAAGTTACGAGTTATAGTTAATTTATAAGCTGTAAAGTGATCTTTGCTTTTATTATCTTCGAGATCATAAATGCAACACTGTATCATTAGGACAAAGGTTTTAAGTTCATGAATGATTTAATTCTATAGTTACCATAATTTGCTTTAAAAAGAACTTATTTAGTTACAGAAATTTCAACAATTATTATAAAGTTAATTAAAACTTGTAACAGATAACATTAGAAACTGTTTTCTGAATACACATGCCTCTTCCATTGTCTTGGCGAATTCCCACTGTCCGACAGATAAGTGTATTAATTAAAAATCATAAGCAAAAGTTTAAGCATATAATGTTCTTTCCCATGCTTTACTTAATATACAATGGGATGACCATTGAAATAATTTTTAGACCAAGCTGGATCTTGTTCTCATTCTAACTACATTTTACTTTAATTTACCGCTACTATATCTCGATTTTTATCCAGTGCAATGTTTTATCTATTATTTTGAGTGAAGATTAGTTATGACAGTTTAGACACGTTTTGATATCAAAATTTTGCCATGTCACGAGAGTATATAAATAGATATGTTTGCTAAAAATATATTGTGTAAGTAAACTATTTTTTTCTGTAATGCCTTTACGACAATATTTGGCATCTAAACATATATTGTAGTAAAGTAATCAAGCATAAAACCTGTGTATATTGTATGTGATTGTTTTTTGTAACGTGTGAGTCTGCGTCAGCCGTCGACTCTCGCGCACGGATTCCTCTCAAAACTAGCGTTATCGCACACATGGGCAATTAGTCCAAGTTGACCGGAGGCGACGGGCGACTCCGATTGGTTGGTGGCACAATGACGTCACCGACGTCTGCGGCCGTCGCGCCCGATTGGTCGACACGCGTCATTTAGTCGATGACACGTTTGTTCTTATTTTGAAAGCAAGAAGTTCGAGGTACTTGGTTTTTGTTGTTACTAACAATGGGACCCCTCTGCACGTACATGAAATTGGATGCCATTATGTGGTCGTTCATGTACGTATGTATACTGCTCTACACGGCCAGTAATTACTAGTCGCGAAACTTATACCATTAGCTTACTTGAAAGGCAAATCACGCAACTGTCACAACAAATTTGGTTGAAACATTATAATACTATTAATTTGAGTAGTCGTAGGAAGTTAATAGACTCTATTTTCTTACACAAGATACTGAACGGCAACATAGATTGTAGTAAATTGGTAGGAAAATTACAAATTAATGTTCCCACTCGCATTCCCAGAAAAAACACTTACAATATGTTTAACATTCCAATCGCGAAGACGAATCTCGGGTATTTCGCCGCTGTACCAAAGCTCTGTAGGCAATATAACATGCTATCCAAAAAAATGGATATAGATTTTAGCACACACCTGTCAAAATACAAAAAGACCTTACTGCAGATTTTGTAACTCTCATTGTTTTTTCATCTTTACCGATTAATTTTTAGTATATTTTAGTAATACTCAATTATTATTATAAGTTGTTAACTTAGTTGTTTTTAATTTTTGTTGTGCATGCTGTGGTCTCCTTTAATTGGAGGAATACACATAAACGAGACCCAAGTATCTTTTGTTAATATCGAAAATGTGTATATTTTCTGTTGGAGATCCATACAAATAAATAAATAAATAAATAAATTCTTTCGTTCAATGACCGAAAATAATCACTGTACAGTCAGGTATCACAAATTAAATATTTAGAAAGTCGTCAAGTTTTAACGCGATCCCAATTACGTCCAGGGTCTAAAAACCTTCTGGCTTTAAAAACCCTCCTCAAAAGTGTGAATTTGGGAATCGTAAAATTACTTTATCAGGTGCGAGGCCAGACGGACGGGAATACCGCGGGCGTAACTTTTGAACAAACTTTTAAAAATCCAAGTTAACTTTCGTGCCGTGCCCGTCCGGGGGTCTAAATAAAACATGAACAGCAGCAGCGTTTTGTTTTTACTTTACATTTGTAACTAATTGATATAGGTTTTTGTAACCCCTGTCAAGTTTATTATTTAAATTGTTTTTGCTTTATTCAGATGAATCCGTTACATCATTATTAATAAGACATGTTTCATATACGTCCGCCTAAAACACAATACACGTTTCTACTGTTTATAGTTTTACTGTTTCTTTGATGATTGTTTGTCGAAGTTTTAATTTAATTGTTTCATTTATTTGCCATTGTTTGGATGGAAACTGAACGGATGCCGCTTTAAAGGGCCGCACGTCAATTTAAACATTGCCTATACCTTGTCCTTTGCCGTTTAGCGATTCAATATGTCTTCATTAAGCGAATATCGAAGCATCGCATTTACAAGCGGAACTCTCAATCTTGATCTTTGGTCAGACCGACGAGTTATTGGGCCATAGTTAATCTTAATATCAATTTTATTCCATAGACACAGATAGTAAACTTAAATGGATATGACCTGAAATGTTAAGATGTTTGCAAAAAATAATTAAAGTTATCATTTTGCACGAAGCGAAATTCAAGTAAATTGACTTAATCTCATGATAAAACGACCAGTTTGCCAAGTAAAAAATATTATAAATCAATAAAAAACAGTGCGCTAAGAAATCTAGTCCACTGTTTTAATCGCATGCATTCCATAATAATGCACTCCCATGCAATCCGCGATCGTGGGAAACCGTCGCAGTTTCATCTCAAATGAACCAAATACAAAGTTTCAATAAACACAATTCGTCTAAAAGCAATATAAATTCAGCAATTGACGTTCAGCATCCAATGGAGCTAAATAAAAGTAAAAAAGAGAAAGCTAATGATAATTTATTTCTCAACGTACAAGATATTTAAATTATGGGAATGAAGTTAATTTTCTTATTTAGAATAATGATTCTGTGGACGGCCACCCGTTTTGAATTGCCAACTGGACCGGCTCGGGTTTATATCTTTTTTTATACTCCATCGATCGGCGTTTTGTATTTGTGATTCTGAAGATAAAGACGTATGGATTTACATATGTTATGTCAGTGGAGGTCCTGGTAACATTTAAATTGGATTTATTAGTCCGGCCCCATTAGCAGTGAAGAACGACGTTGGAGGCATTTCTGATGCAGACGAACGTTTTAGAAAAAACTTCATCAAAACACATTGATACGATTGATATGATTGATGACACAAGAAATGATAAATACCTATGAACATTTATCATTTTTTTACAAACAATCCATTCCTAAAAAGGATTAGAAGAACAACAATACTAATACGATTATAAACAATATCAACAGTAGCCCAAACATTGACGTTTTTTTGGAGTTTAAACAGATTGTGTTTGAAACGCAGATGTAACAAGCAGATAATAGAATGCTTCAAGTAGTCTTATCTTGTATAAGTTATCTGTATTATAACACTTTTTTTACTATTATTTGGATTATTGATGAGTATCTTTACAATGTAAAATGCCAAACAGTATAGTCGTTAAGAATACAATGAGGATAAAGATTTCGGATAAGACATAATTATGAACTGATTTAATAACTATAATAAACTTAACACATTAGTACATGACTTCCTGCTTAACGATAAAAATAGATAATCCTAGGATCTACGATAATAACAAAATACAGCTTCTGAAAGACTTGTAAATTATTTGTTTGAAGAGAAAAACGATATTTATTAGTGTGACATTAAATTATTTGGTTATTAAACGTAAATTGTCTAACGTACCCTACAAAAACCTGCTACCATCACACTATCTTAAACTTAATTGGTTCAAAAATCTTTACAGCTCATTGAATTCGGTCCAAACTAAATCTCCTTTGACCAATGTCCGCTCATTAAGGTCTATTACAAGCTTAAAATAAATACACAGCCGAAATACAATGGGATAAAAAATGTTCATAACAAGAATTAATTTATTGTGAGCAGACCACGATCAATAGTCGAGGAGTGGGTGGACAGTTTCTCAAGAGTCCATCTTTGTCAGGCTTTGATACCAATTTGTTATTGTCGGGCCTTTCAACGTTAGACGATTTAAAGTTTGGTAGGTGTTGGCTTTATTTAGATTAAAGACATAACAAAGAACGTTTTACAACCAGCCTTTGGACGTATCAATCAGAAACAGAATCATTAAGAAAAAGTATAGAAACCAAACAAAAGCTGCATAGATTTTATCAAATATCAACATAGTGCGGGACAGCAGGTTGACAATGGGCCCGAATTCGATAGAGGCACCTGAGTCTCTAATATTTTCCCATGGTCAAACTCCGATAAACACCTTGACAAAAAATACTATTCGTGCCTTTGACAAACAATTGGTCAAAAAGATTTTTTCTGGCAAAACAGGCTCAGCCCGCACCCACATGAGTTGGATCGCCGATGATGTTAACAATACGGAATAGGGTTGGTATCGGAAAGCAAAATAACTATTGTGCATCATTATGTGTTGCCCTTTCATCAATTTAAATAGAAAAGGGCTTACAAGTGTCACTTTTTTTACAATCCATGCTCCATTTTCCGGCAACAGTAGCTTAAGTTTTTGTGTATATTATTGTAATATTGAGATCTTTTTTCTTAGGACTTATTTCTTCATAAATTAATTGGTAGTTAATACAAAGTATAACTACTACATGAGTCAGTACTGAGTCTGTTTCTAATTTACTTGTGCCTACAAGAAAATACGAATTCTTTTCTTTTTTATTTTACCCAACTGTATCAGCAGGTATTAAATCCACAGCCAAATTTTGATTGAAGGGAAGATTGCTACGTGTCAAATTCTACCTGATCTTTTATATCGTCAATTCTTCAAAATGTCTGTCTACTTGAATGATTCCTTCGTGACCATTGTCCAATATCTTTTGATTCACCATGATTTAAACTTTACGGATTATTTTTTATTTCTACCGGTCGCCATACGGCATACATGTCAGGTTGGATAATCACAGTCTATTAATAGAACATACTATACGCTTTGTACTGTGTTAAATTACATCGAGGTTTGGGATTTTTTCGCATTTAATTTAAGGCTTTCGCTTTATTAAGCGATATTTTTAGTGAATTAAAATGGGCCGTTAATTTTGTGATAAGTGACCAATTTTAAGCGCTGTTTAAAAATAAATTGATCTATTATGATATATTTAATCGGTGCGATAATTTCTTCAAAACTGCAAAGATTGTACTCACAATTTCTGATATTACATTTACAAAGAAAGTCTGAAAAATTAATCAACTTAGCGTAATTGTATTAAAATAATTTTTTATCAGCAAAACTAGTAATAATGATGGATGGATGGTGGATGGATGAATAAATGGTCTGATTTCTTTCAGTACCACAATATCTTAATCGTTCTATACCGTAAGGATGAGATGTAGATATACGCAGCTTAAAGCTCCGTCTTATTCACAGCAAAGTAAGATTATGGTAATACTGCTAAAAAAGCTGTGGTAACTCCAATACACTACAAGAAAAGCACATCTCATTTCCCATCTAGCGGAGCATACACCAATGTTGCAGTATCTTTATTGTGTAGGCAAAGGCTTTATTGTTTCTTAAGAGATTAAGTGGGTGTTAAAAATCATAAGACACACAACTAAAGGAGTGAAAGATGATAGCTCGATGTACGTATATGATTTATGCCGTGTTGTACACCGCGTCTGGCATTGTTCTAGTCCTCACGTGTGCCGTGGGCGTTGTATTAGATTTATCGTGGATAGCCCTTTAACTAAATACTGTTAATATTTTCTCACCATGGTTATACTAGAGGTTCGTGTTAAGTTATTCTTCTTATTTATTTTATTTTTTGGAAAAAAATGTAGCCCCACTATAGAAATGATAACGATGCCGTGGGTTCGTTTACAAATATAGAAATGCAATACACCAAAACTAATATTTTGGTTCACACAAAGATTTGTTTCGTACAGGTATCGAATCCGCGACCACTTCAATCAATGAGCGGAGCAGCTTACGCTATGATCATTAGAAACCATAATCAATATCTAAGGGTTTATATTTGTTTCTATTTTGAGAATAAGCAGTGATAGCCTAGTGGTTAGACCGTTGGACTGCAAAGTCAGAGGTCTTGGGTTCAAACCCAGGCACGCACCTCTGTCTTTTCGAAAGCATGTGCGTATTAAAAGTTAACTCTCACTTGCTTTAACGGTGAAGGAAAACATCGTGAGGAAACCTGCATGCCTAAGAGTTTCTCGAAGGTGTGTCAAGTTTGTCATCCCGCACTGGGCTAGCGTGATGGACCATAGTCCACCACGCTAGCCCAGTGCGGGGTGGCGAACTTAGAGAGAGAGAGGACAATTTGAAAGGAGGCCCGTGCCCAACGGTGGGACAGTTTCTTAACAGGGCTAATATTATTATTATTATTTTGGGAATGGAGCCCTAAAGAGATTAAACTATTATTATTTATCTCTGACAATTTGGCTATTGATGCTAATGTATGACGTGATAGCCGATGCGATAGCCACTTGTTAATAACCACTAGTTGCGATTAAAGATGATAGTAAGTTCTTCTTTTAGAGTGGTACTTATATTTTTTCGCCATTGTTTTCTAGATCTACTAGGCAACTATCCCATAACTAAATCATCACAATCATTGGGTGATTTAATTTAATACACAGTAGGTAAGACACAGGTCAAAGACGATCGAATTGTTGTCTTAGCAACCACCGAGGTTGAGTTGGATATCTTATGAACGGCTTGGTAAGTTCCAGTTGTACTAGGCATGCCTTTTAAGTTTTGTCGTTTCCATATTTCCCGGCAATTTTAAATTTGGAACTGTTCTATATTCGAAAGTGTTTAAATTTTGAATCTCAAAACAGTTGAAAGTATTAGGATTAATGCTATTGTTTAGTCCCAGCGTCGATTAGAATCTGTCAGGTTACGTACGAAAATGAATCTTTCTAAGGAAAATGTTCGTGCAATAATTTTCTACAACTTTAGAAGAGGCCTGACACGGCTTCAGTGTTTTGAAGAGCTAACATCTGTGTTCAGTAATGAAGCCCCATGTTTGCGGACTGTCGAACGCTGGTATTTAGAATTCCAGCGTGGACATACTAGTGTTAGTGACAAATCTCGCGAAGGACGCCCAAAATCCGCCTTCACTGAAGATAACATCATTGCTGTGAGACAACTAATTCTCGAAGATCGTCATGTGACGTATCGAGAGATAGAGGTTCTATTAGGCATCTCAGGGACAACCATTCAGAAGATCTTGCATGAAGCGCTTGGTGTGATAAAGCTAGTTTGCCGTTAGATACCGCATCTGCTTTCCGACGATCACAAGGCGGCCCGCATCAGATGGTGTAAGAAAACTCTGCAAAGGTTCAACCGAGGAGAGTCAAATCACGTCTACGACATCATCAGTGGTGACGAACCTTGGATCTATGCCTACGATCCTGATTCCGAACAACAATCTACAATCTGGGTCTTTCAAGACGAGCCAAAGCCGACTAAAGTTGTTCGTTCTGGAAGCACTTCAAAGAAGATGGTGGCCACGTTCGTTGGAAAAACCGGCCATGTTGCGACTATTGCACTTGAAGATCATAGAAAGGTTAACGTAGAGTGGTATACCACAGTTTGTTTACCACAAGTCATCGCCGAACTTCGAAAATCTAACTGAAAGCGACGCATCATCCTGCACCACGACAACGCAAGCTCACACAGCGCTCGTCAAACGATTGAGTATTTGAAGCAGGAAAAAGTAGAAATTCTTGACCATCCTACAGTCCTGACCTAAGCCCTAACGATTTCTTTACATTTCCTAAAATTAAGAAAAGTCTTCGTGGTCAAAGGTTTTAGTCCGGTGAAGAAGCAGTCGACGCTTTCAAGTCAGCCATTTTGAACATCCCCACTTTAGAGTGGAATAAATGTTATAATAACTGGTTTGTGCGAATGGAAAAGTGTATTAAGCTACGTGGTGAATACTTTTAAAAACAATAAAAAGTACTATAAGGTTCTAGTTGTGTTTTTTTCTTCAAACGACAAAACTTAAAAGGCATACCTCGTAAGCAGTCACAAACCTACCTCCACCATTGGATCTGCGGGATTGAATATGACCCATTTTAACCTAGTTTGTAAGATAAGTCTTTGGCCAGACAATAAAGGTTAACATATAATTTAGTGGGTATATATCATCTATTATTTACACAAAGAAAAAAGCTGTTCTGTTCTAAATCATTCTCGCCAAAGTTTTTCAAAAAGCTAAAATTTTTTTTCTTATACGTCAAAAAAAGTATGGTAGTACGACACCTCAAATAGTATATCTTTGATAAATAAGCATATCATCTAATCAGTGGTGCCATCTGGCAGCGCACGTAGGTGTTAGCGCAATACAGCATTTCCGGTTACTTAAGTCGTCGTACTAGGCATGGAATGAAATGCTACTTTTGATGCTATTTCATTTGATGAAATTATAATTATTTTAACAATGATTTCTTATGTTAAATTTTATAGGCAATGGTTTTTAACTGTATTCGCAGATTGAGTTCTTAGATTTACGCGTATATTACACACGAAAACAATCACTATTTTTCAAACTATACCGCGGTTCTATTTTGATAGTATGTACTCGCATGTTCTCAGCGACTTAATTCGTCGATAATAAATAATGACATCGAAAGAATATGCGATTTCATATCCAGTGTAATTTTAGCAGCCGCAGAAAAAAGCATTTCATATGTTTTGATTTGCGAAATCTTCGTCGTACCGTCATAAGGGCGTATCTGCATTTGTATGCTGAGAGCTTTCCCATAGCGGGCAGCTCGTGACCGCTCGCCTTGTTAACGCGATGACCCGAGTTGAGATTATGCACTTACATCCGTTTGAATGATGACTGTTTAATTGAGGCCATGTGAAATAAGTGAAATGTGGAAAAACAATGCATTTTGTTTTTGCGCGTACAGCTTAGCGTCTTATGGATAGAGTTCATCTTTGAAGTATATTTTGACTACAAAGGGGATAAGGTGTACTGTGTACGCCAACATTTTATCGACGATCTTAGTTCCAAGAAACAAACCTATTGCAATTATAGTGGGCATCATTTCAAACTCGATAAAAAAAAACCCTCAACAACACTTCGGGACTTCAGGTCTAAAAAATCAATACAAAGGCAAAAAATCAAATCTAAATACATTTACAAACCCACTTTATGTCTTAAAACTAAATGTGCATACGCACTAACTAACAGTAAACGTAAACGCGAGGAGAACAATAAATTTGATGGCGCGGCCGCAAGATCGGCTTTCTTCCGATACGTAGATAACCGCCGAGTGACCCGCGTGTGAGCTAACATGGCCCATTGTGCGCGGGAGTTGGTACCGGTGAACCGGCGGTTACGGAATTAGGACTATACACACACTATACTTTTAGCAGTTGCGATCGGCGATTTTGCGACTGAATCGATGCTGTAACGAATTTGGTGACTTGCTGCGCTCCATCACGATAACACAATACAAGCTTACAACTAAGAACGTTGCACTTATTGGAAACAATATTCGTGCGTTCGAACGCCAAATCAAAATCAGAGTAGTCTAGCATTGAATCTGCGTATACACCTGGTGAAGCTTATCAGCCCATCATCGGTTTTCGTGAAGATCTTTAGGGGAGGCCTTTTGTTCTGCAGTGGATGTCTTTGGACTGATAATTATGATGATGATATAGCATCCAAAAAGCGATATGTTCGGCGCGACTGGAGTTTGTATATATAGAAATGGACGCGTTCGGACGCAGCATTGAACTTCCGAAAAGCAACTGCTTCGCCGGCCGCCAATGCTAAAAGTAGCAAGTCTGCATTGGTCTTTAGCTTTCTGATTTTAATACAAAGAGGGCTAATTTGATAGCCAATCATAGAGGCAGATTACACTATTAGTTTGACTGTCAGTTCGAGAGAATATCCCGGATTAGAGTATTTTGTAATGAGAATTTGTAAGAGATCTCTTTGTAACATGGTCTAGTATATTTCTCGGACTGATAGAATCAGATCGACCGAGTAATCTTTTGCACATATATGGAGTCTCTATAATTGGCAAGACTATATGAGGCTAAGAGAGTGAAGGAAGCTATCTGACTGTCGGTCTGTAAAGAAAGACATGTAAAAGCTCTGTAATCTCTGCCCACTTTGGAAGGTACTATGCGAAATTCACAATTTAAAAGAGTCTCCTCAGTCCTTTAAAAGAAGACTTGGGGGACATTTATCACACCAAAAAATCTCCTGCAGTATCCTCTTTTAGCGCCATCTCATAGCGACACGGGATTCGCCATGATTCTCATATTAGCAAAGGAAACAAGAGTGTCTCTATTGTACTCTCTAGAACTTGCAGAATAACTGCCAGTAACAAAGTAAGTTAATTATTCGTGATAGACGATCATGTAGAGGTTAATTGTGGCAAAGTGTTCTGGACCTGAGATGGGAAGGTTCAGTTCAATTGTTATTGTTGCAACAATATTGTATCTTCTAAAGCACATTATGGCATCTGCAATTAGTGCAAATTGACGATAAATAAATATGAGCATACTTCAAGCACCTTCATCTGCGTAGCAAAATGCCTATTACTCAGTAGTTATTTTCTTGTAATTATTTTGTTATCATTTCACGCCTAAAGAAAGCTAGCAAGTAAATAACATATCTATAACTTTACATCTGGCGGCATCTAAATCCGCAGTAAGTAAGCACATCATCCAAAGTAAGCACATAGTAATATGTGTTTATGTGCTTCATTGGTTTGGCGATCCAAAATGGCTTGATTTCCGAAAGGAGATTCTGTGACTCCCCATTCTTTCAACTAAACTTGGAACTCACGAAGGTTCACCTCAGCCATGTCCAGCGAAGCCTAACTAGTACTGCTCATATTGTTTGTATTCATTCTGATATACTCACTAACAAAGCAAAAGTTCAAAATAGGAACCACAAAATGGATTATGTCACTGGACTATGGCCGCACAGAGTCTCTTCTCCACGCGCCTCAGTAATTGACATACCCATAGACACACACACACACACACACACACACACATACGCACACACACTCACACACAAGTGACATGCCACAAAAAATGTCGAACTGCGTTATTCTAGAATAATTAGATTAATAGCTGAATAACAAACATGTGAAGGATCTGGTGACCTGAAATACAGGTTGTACCTAGCTTGGGCACCAGTCTCCTGCAATAATCTGTGTTATGTTTCTAGGCAATGTAATTAATACAATATTGTGGTGAGAAAATAAACATTATAATATAAGATACACACACCATTTGAACTGATTACCCATAAAAGGTTTGAAACAGAAACCTTACGACGATTACAAATCAACTCTAAAATCAAAGCTAGATGAACCATGCGACTTAATTCCCACCACGAATAATTACTTCCATCGATGTTCCTTACCCATACGAGATGGCTAGTCAAACTTGACCTACCTGTCCCCTCTCATAGTAACTGAAAAGTTCCGGTAAAGAGGGGAATGGACAGGGAGTAGAGGTCTTCTTAAAGTGGTCAAGTAGGCGTTGGGCAAGAAATGATGGCAATTAGATCAATGAGTTCAGAAGATCGTAGCAGTTTTGATGATATTTAAATAAAAAATATGTCTGCATTGTTTCTATTAAGAGATTAACTTTTAGATCTCTTCATTATGAAAATACCACAATTTTTACATTTATAACATTAGCCTCATACTGGCACAAACGGTTAAAAATGTAGCTAATTTTATGGTTAGCTTCCGTTGTAACTTGAATTTACTAATGAAATATTACCCTATATAATAACTTCAATAGAAACATTGAGTAATCTATTACAATAATCTCTAGATAATTCGGAAACAAATCCAAATAACAAAAAATATATTGGAAAAAATTCGCCAAGTCCAACATTCCGATCCCACGCTGTCTGATTTTTTTCTTGAATACAAGGTGTCATCTAACCCTTTAGAAGATATTCGATCAAAACACACGACAATGGTGTCCACAATGTGCGCCTTGACCAGAATCGGAGCACATTTGTGGGAATATTTTTTTGCATGGATGATAAATTGAATATCGTATTGCACTTTCGTTATATGGACCAATCGACTTTACTTAGGCTGTTTGTTTTTCAGTATAGGTACATCAATTATAACAAACCACTTAAACATTTTCGCAGAATTTATAGCGGTTTGTTTTAAATTTTGTTCTAACGACGTTTTTATTAGGTACGATCGGTTTAGGAACTGACATTTTTACTTTCTATTACTGCATAATATAATAAATAATATTTGAATGAATAAACCTGGAAAATGAATATAAGGCTTACAATATCAAGCTGTTGATTAGCGAAAAGCAATCACCAGCTGGTGGTGGGACTAACTGTTGAAGAAAATTTAATGCCTTATAGTCTGTCATACCGAAATATTTATTTCATACACAAATTTTGTTACAATACCTTCGAAAAAAATCTTTCTCATTCGCCTCTTCAAATTACGACCACACAATGACTACTAAAAATAATTTTCTGATAAAGATACGTATTCTGTTATGGGAACAGTAACTCACAAAGGTGTACCGCAGAATATCACGATATTCAGATGCGGAGAAACCGCGGTCGCGTCTACACACCCACTCCCGCGCATCACGCGCTGCTATTGTCCATCCATTCTATAATTACCAGGTCGGACGGAAGACGGACCGCAAACACCTGTTCCGTTTTCACACGGCCGACAACAGGTAAGTTCACCCGAAAAAAATTGGATTTCGATCACACAGTGCCGTAACTGTTTCGCATTTTGCTCTTGTTTTTAATAACTCAAAATTGGACCGCTTAGATTTTATTATTTTTATAGGTAAGTTTTTCGTATTGTCAAATTTTGGTGTTTGGAATCGAGCCACTTCTGTAGCTAATAATATTTATTTTTAACTAATGCTCACTTAGTTTGGGCTTCGAACCAATTCCCTCAATCGGCGAAAAACATAAGATAGATAAATTAAAAACACCGTCTCGCCTATATACGCCAAGCGGGAATGGCAGAGGTGTACTGAGTACGCCCACTTTTCGCCGATGATGTTAGGTCCCCCATAGGGGGCGAGCATATTGCCATATACTGGGCACAATTCAAGACTCCGGGCTTATACTGGGAAGTTTTCGTTAGAAAAACTACATTTGTCCGACTTGGGATTTTAACCCAGGACCTCGTGATCACAAAGCGATGCGCTTTGCCACAACGTTGGTCTAGTGGCATAGCATAAGCATAGATAAATTATAGGTATCGATAAGAATTAATTACAAAAAATATATGTATATTAAAATATACTATAATTTGTAGCAATAATATTATCCTCAGTTTTCTCTAAGCAAAATCTTTTAAGTCATTTAATCAATAACCACTGAATATTTAGCAAATACGTTCGTCCGAAACACCAAGCGCAATTTGTCGTAGGAAAATCGAATTATATTATTTATCCCCTATTATTTGCGTCAGCCCAGATGTACACTCGATGTCAATCTTTCGTGTTTGTTTACCTAGAAATAGCAAACATTATGTCGCGTTGGGGTCACTCTGCGCTTGCGTTTCGCCAAATTAGATTTTCATAATTTTATTACACTATTGACTAGAGACAATTCTCGGGGTCATTTTCTACAGAGCATCTTTTTGGTAAGTAAATTTCTATTTATTTCCATGCAAAAAGGAATTGGACTAATCGACTTGAACGCTAGTTTTTTCGACGGATATTTATAAAATGTTACTTATAAATATAGCATAACGCCACTTATGGCGTTCATTAGGAAACTTTTTATCACGTCATCATTTCAGCCTTTTTGTAGTAGAAGAATTTCTGTCAGGACTTGTATGTATTGGATTTCGGGTTCGTAACCAAATTTGCAAGATATTGGAAGACTTAATAAGCATTTAGGGTAAATGTGTCATTTATGTCCATCTAGAAATGACAAATCCTGAACCGAAAGCTCGCAGCACATCACAAAAACCACGTCAAACCAATAATTCATGCTAAATATAGCACGGAACAATAATAAGTCATCCATTCTGATCTGTGCAAAATCATATTCATCCACTAATACCATTTTCGCAATGACATGCGCTTTTTGCCATTCAAATAGGGGACAGTTGATGTTTTTTTGTACGGACGGTCGATTATAGGACCCTGTACCCTGGGCAATGTATGACGATTACGCATATTTTTGATCACACGTTAGGGGTGCCGTGTGTGAAAAAATGTACTATTATAAATAAAAGCCAACAAAGGGATGGGAGAGCGATCGGGGTCACTAGGAAACGGTGGTTTTGATACGGGATTTTTTTACCTGGCAGATTGGGGGTTCTTTTTTCATTAAAATTTAGGGACTCAATTTTATAGAGGTAGCCAGTCAGTCTGTGTTCATCTGCGAAGATGATCACATGTTTTATGACTTCTAAGACTTTGATTGCGAAGTGGCCAGTGGACTTGGGACTTTTAATTTTAAGTTACCGCTAGTTTAGTATTAGGACTTGGTGACTGAACTATTTCTGTGGAGTTACATTTCAAAATGGATTTATCATCAAGGAGTAAGTCAAGATTTTTCGACTCCGGAATCGATTTGCGACGAAAAGGTATTTTCGTAACATTATTCTCAACTAGAATCGTATTGTTTATTATTTTCCGATTAATAGGGGCAGCAATAAACGAGGCAATAACCAATACTGAAGACAAATTGGAAAGTAATAAGGCAGTGAAAATGATATCTGGCCCCGAAACATATCTTTGTATGAATCTGAACGAATCCGATGTATTTCGCATTAACATATAAATGAGTGCGTAAGTGGACGGAGCGTTCTACTGCAGTATATCCCGCTTATAGATCAGCTCTGAGTTATATGGGCTATATAAATTGATATCATTTAATTAGTTTATTAGATTCAGATTAGATTGATTGGCAACTAACTATTGATTGAGTTATTTCTATACTAATAGTTCTAGCGGTTTTTTCCTCTACCTCGGTAAAATTTGGCGTTTTATGTGTGCCGCTGTTAAACTCCTCAGAGAAATAAAGGGCTGGTTTTTTTTTAAATTAACGCTCATAAATCTACTTGGAAGGTTAAAGGGAGGCTTTTGTCCAGCAGTGGGACAAAATGGGTTACCAAAAAAATTTACCAACATTTTTATTATTCTGATAATGTCAGTCATCCATAAACTTCATTTAAAAAGTTATAGAATTTTACATCTAAATTATTTATTTTTAGTGTCACTTTAAAGCCAAGAGTTTGCTATGAAATTTACCCAAGGTATTTATTTAATTAGTCAGCGTGCGGATCCACCTGTTAAAATATTTCTATGGAAGTCGAAAAATTTTACTAACTGATAACACTATCTGTCAATGTCATCCACGGGCCAAATTGTGGGTCACACAAAGATTTGTCCCGAGTGGGAATCGAACCCGCGACTACTCGATCCAGTGGGCTGAGAGGGTTAATCTCTTAACCACTGGACGAAGCCGTCCGCAGTTATTTTAAGTCTCACTTTAAAGCTATGAGTTACAAAAAATTATTTAACCTTCACCAACATAGAGGCGATATTTAAAAATAGATATTCGGAATAAAACTGCACACCAACAACGCATTGACCGCAAATACGCGCCACAGAGGTTGTATATCAAAATAATGACCTCTCGGGTAATAGGCAAGAGACTGGCCAAATACGACTATATACGATATTTGTTTTAAGAAAATATACGGCCAGTATAAATATGTCGTTGACATTTTTAAATTGTCTCGAATGCATTTCTTTTATTTATGATATTTTCTTCTTCTTCTTCTTCAAGTTATGGTTTCACACTAATTATAAGTGTATTTTGCCAGTGTCCAGTTAGATATATAATCGTGTTTGTTTAAATTAATTGGACTCCCCGATGAATTTGATGACAACGATGATAATGAAATTACTGAAGTACCCCACCCTGGATAGTAAAGTGGTGGATACTTTACATACCAATTGCGACGCTCGTTTTGAGGGAAATCGAAAAGGCACGTTTTATAACTCTACTCATGCACATATAGGAATACATAATGGTTAATAATCCACCAACATTGCACATTATAATTCGAAATAACACAAGTTTTAGAAATTAAACCAAATTGACAACATCACTCTTCGATTTCCTGCCAAAACTCTCATCCTTTGATTCATGTGGATGGGTAATTGGAAGAGTCTTGGCCATTTTTGTTTTCTTTTTCTCTAACAAATTTGAATTGGTCACCTTTATGATTTACTATCTGTACCCGCAAGATTATTCGCGTTATTTTTATGTGTGTATGTTAGATCCTTGAGACAAATGGTAGCCTGTTAACCTAGATAAAATCTATATCCTTGCCGAATTTGATCAAAATCCATTTAGCGGTTTAGGCGTAAAAATATTAGTCGCAGACATACAAGAAAAGTTACTTTTAAGTTTACAATATTAGTATATTATTATGCGAGAGTTGAAGGATGTAGGTACCGGGGAAGACCTAGACTATCTTACCATGACCAAGTAGACCGAGTCTTATCTGAAGGACAAGTCAAGAGCCTTCGTAACCGGCGAGCGTGTATGAGACGAACTATGAGAGTGGAGGAAGCCAGAGAGGTATGTAAGGAAAGAACCTGTTGGAACTCTGTGCTCTCTGCCTACCCCCCAAGGGATCTGGCGTGATGATATAGATAGATAGATGTAGATAGTATGGATTATGGAATATTGTAACATAACCAGACAGTATGTTATTTATTGTCTTTCTATGTAAATGATCACGTTAGATCTCTTGTGAGATAGATAGAGAGAGCAGAGTTCCAGCAGATTATTTCCTTAAAGTTATTTATTGAAATAGTAGAATGAAAAAATGGTATTAGTATTTTTTAGAAGATTCTAATTAGATATTTTTATAATAGAGATTTAGATCAAGATGGATTGATACATTTCATTTGTGTAGTCTTTTAAAAGTATTAATTTGATACCATCGTTAACCGTTTGTAAATACTCAACCTCTCTATTAATAAAAAAATGTAGGAAGACAAGAAAATTGTAACAAAACTGTAACTTCTTACCTTCCTACTATTTTCAGTAGGAAGGTAAAAAGTTCGTAATATTTATTTCTAGTTTTTCTTGTATAAGCAAGACAAGCGTAAGGCTAGCCAATACTGGCAACACTCCCAAACGGACGAGCCGGGTGGGTTATTTGCCCAACTTTTATTGCTTTCGAAATATATATTTTTTCCCCCACTGCATACTTTTCGATACACGTATTTTTCACAACTTTATATTTTTAATTCGGTACAGAGGTACAATCCTGATATCGAGTTGGCCTGGACTTCTCTCGAAGTACTTTTGAGCTAGTTACAGCCCCGTAACAGTCCCTTTAGAAAAATAAGAAGAACTTTTATCCTTGCCTACATCTTATCCGATGGAGTTGTAAAAGCCGTCTCTGACCACCGATGGCATTATTAAAAAAATTATAATTTTTAAAAATCATGTTTAGTAATAAGCGCAGATTTTCTCAATGCAGTCATGACACTTAATTCAAATTTTATAAATTTCTGGAACGACCCTTTCTGTAAAACGATTGCAGCAGACAAAAATCTAATAATAATAATAGAATATGTTTCTTTTTATCGGTAAATACATATAACAGAAATCTTTTAATATTTATCAGTAAATAAAGTGAGGTACAATAAGTAAGGCACTTGGTGTAATAAATACAGCCGCCGGCAATAATTACCGCGCGGGCAGTTAACGACAGTGCCTCGGTGGGATTAAGATTTTTGCCATAAATGGCCGCGCCGCCGGATAAAACTGCCACGCCAAGGATTAGGGGTTAAGTGTCCGCTTTAACGGGTATTGTTATAGTGTTGTCTATTGAATATCGATAAATTGATAACTGGAAATGAAGTAATTTATCAATATTTTATTTTGTCATTTAGTGGATCCTTGGTTATTGATGTCGAGAAAAAGATTCTTACGGAATTTACAACTATATTCTAGTAAATAGCTTATGGTTATCTGATTGTTATAGTAATCGCGAGAATTATTCTAAATTTAAAATTACCAGTCAATTAACTTAACAAGGTATTTAATATGTTTATGGTCTACATGAAATTCTTTAATATATGATAATTAGTTCTAAGATTTACACGAATACACATTATTTATTAGATCTAATATTAGAGTTGATTGATTAATACAAGTAATAAACATTAATATTAACAAAAACTTTACAAAACAAATAAAAAAGGAGCCAACATTGAGAAGCAGAGAGTACAGCTTGACATATGCTATGAAACTGACACATCTCTATCTCTCATACACACATATTTTTATATGCAATACAAAACATCGATATATCGATAATCTGCCGATATCCTACGTCGCACCACTACCGCATCGTGGTGTAGTGCCAGACAGTCCGGTGTGGCGTTTTTATTGACACTCGTAGCGTGACAAATATCTTCAGGAAGACTTCGTACTCCCACTCTACTAGGGTGTGGTTTATACGGTACTATAATAGTGACGTACTTTCATGTGAATCTATCGAGATTTTATTGCGCTGCTTATTAATTAGGTTCTGATTTATTGTCGTTTTTAGTTATGTGAATAATTAAGTCGGTTAGCAATTCATTTTAGGGAAAATTTAAGTTTAGTCGTTTATTCTTTCAATTATTTAAGACTATTTAAATGTATTTGAGTTCTGTTTTAATATATTTTTGAAGTGCGTAGAAGTGACGATAGGTTCACATTGATTATAGATGAGTTAAAGATTATGCCAACAATATTTTCAGTTAAGATATTTAATAATAAAACATTTTTTTTCATAACCCCAGGTCGGACAAATGTAGTTTTTCTAACGAAAAATTCCCAGTATGAGTCCGGAGTCTGAAATTGTGCCCTGTATATGGCAATAGGCTCGCCCCCTATTACATGGGACCTAACATCGTCGGCGAAACGTGGGTGTACTCAGTACATCTCTGCGACTCCCTCTAGGGAATATAGGCGTGACGGTGTTTTTTTTTCATAATATGTAGTCACTTTGTTTTAAAATAAACAATACAGAACACCAGAAAATCTAAGTAATACTATAGTTTTATCATATTTCAACTCTATTAATGTTAGAAATAACTTTTTTAATTTTACCTCTATCATATTTTACTCCATCTTGATCTCATTGTTGAATAGATATCGACACCGCTCCGCAATAATTGACAGTATAAATTTTCATTCTCAATTTTTACAAGCAACATTTTTCTATTAAGGGCTGTCCATCCAACTCCCAAGGCGACGAATCGTGTTACACACCTAGAGCGAAAAAAGAGAGCAAAAAAATTCAAATCCCTCTAACGAAGAGACCAATACACAGGAGGCCTCTGTTTTCCTCCAGTTATTCCGAATATTCGGCCAAGTATTGGGTATCAGTAACACGATTACTGACCCGGCCTTAATTTGATAAGCCAACGACGTGGCCGCCTATTTTTTCGTGTTGTCATCCCCTAGGGTAAACTTATTTACCTGTTTTATATAAAAAATAACGGTGCCCGTATTTATGAGTTATTACTTTTTTCGGTCATTGAGTCTGTACCTTTATTGGAGATAAAATACTGGCCGTAGACGAAATATGGTCTTGGAATAAATTTTACTTGACTCATAAAATCATAGACCATCTCTAGCTTTAAAAGTTTAAGGTAATAAAAAAATGTATTCTAGAGACAATAGTTTAGCAATTCAAAACATAAAAAATTAACTATAATTAATAAGCCCATGTCTATACACAACATTATAATAAAATAACTATTCAAGAAGGTACGACGACGCAAATAAAACACGATTCTTGATAGAGGAAAAAAAATAACAATTTTAGCATTGGACAGTGATCCCTTTAGCTCCCTTGGGTCGAGAAAAAAAAAACAAGATGAAGATAATCAGCCGTTTTTGTCGCTCGGAATTACGTCGGATAATTTGATTAGCTATCGGTGGGCGACAAAACGTCCCCTTAAGAGGTAATCCTATTTTATAGGTAGGCTCTTCAATCTGATCGATGCTAGGTGTTTTATATTGGGCGTTTCTGATTGTATTTTGTACATATTGGTAGTGTTAACAACATATATAACAATGTACCTAAATGTGGTAATTTGTTAGACTATATTGTCTTGGGTTATAAAACCGGTCATCTCATGGCTATCTTTGGATAGGTGTTGTCCTGCCGTGGACGTCTTCCAGTTAATGATATATGTGGTGCTATTGTGTTCGTAGCGGTCACCAAGGTTAGGCAACGTTCGGCTCGATTATTGAGATGGGTGACTGTTTGAAATATTTCATGTTTGAGCGATTTGGAAGGCACGCTCAGCCGTGGGTCCCGGTTACCAAAAATTTTACCTCGAATATATCAACTATATTATTTTAAGAGCAATCAATAGGTTCTTATATGTTAATATTTCACTGTAACTCCACAAAGTAGATACAGGATACAATAATTTTTTGTGTTTAAGTTCCGAACTAGTACGCGAACCTCCAATACAAATTATGTACTAACTTAGCGTACTTATATAAGGCGATCCCAGCTACATCTGCTAAGTATAATTATAGGTAAAAAAGCAAGGGTTGGTGAGTGGCCATTTTGAGTGTATGACGTCATTAGCGAGCTGTTGACACAACCCGCCTTGTGACGTGAATGGCGAGCTTAAACTAGCGGGATGGGCGGGCTCCGAATATAGTTCTGTGTTCTTTGACAAGTCCATAATTTCGGAAAGGTCTTTTTAAATGTGGGTTACTAAGTAACTTGTACATTACGCACTAACTTCTTCATGACAAAAAATAGAAAAGACACGAAGATCACGGCAATGTTTCATAGGCTATTTAGTCAAAGTGGATAGTATTTTCTAAAGGCCTTTAAGATATGGATCTGAAACCTCAAATCAAGGGGACATCTAAAACTGGCCAACTTTAGTACCATTGCAGGTCATCTAATGAGCTTTTAAAATAACATCAACCAGTTTTAATCATCATCATCATCATCATCATCTCAGCCTATACTTGTCCACTGCTGAATATAGGCCTCCCCAATCGCTTTCCAGCGTAACCGGTCCGATGCCACCTGCATCCAACGACTTCCTGCGATTTTCACAAGATCGTCGGTCCATCTGGCAGGTGGTCGTCCCACGCTGCGCTTGCCAATACGTGGTCTCCACTCTAGAATCTTTCTGCCCCAACGGCCGTCCGATCTTCGCGCTATGTGGCCCGCCCATTGCCACTTCAGCATGCTAATCTTAAGGGCTATGTCGGTGACCTTGGTTCTTCTACGAATCTCTTCATTCCTGATTCGATCGCGTAGAGAAACGCGGAGCATAGCTCTCTCCATAGCTCGCTGAGCAACTCTGAGCTTTTTTATGAGACCTATAGTAAGAGACCACGTCTCTGATCCATATATCATCACTGGTAACACACATTGACTAAAAACTTTAGTCTTTAGGCACTGAGGTATTTTGGATGAGAAGATGTTGCGCAGTTTCCCGAACGCTGCCCAGCCGAGTTGGATTCGTCGATTGACCTCTCTCTCAAAGTTGGACCTACCTAACCGGACTATCTGTCCCAGGTAAATGTATTCGTTGACAACTTCAAGAGTAGAGTTCCCAACGGTGAGTGCGGTGGGTACGACATGGACGTTAAACATTATTTTTGTTTTGTCCATGTTCATTTTAAGACCCACTTGTTGAGATACTCTGTTGAGGTCGCCGAGCATTCGTCCTAGATCTTCCAGCGACTCCGCCATGACCACAATGTCGTCGGCAAATCGAAGGTGGGTGATGTATTCGCCATTGATGTTGATGCCAAGTCCTCGCCATTCCAAGAGCTTGAAGGCATCCTCTATGGTGGTCGTAAACAGTTTCGGAGAAATGACGTCTCCCTGTCTTACTCCTCTTTTTATGGAGATCGCCTTCGTGCACTGCCCTTGTACTCGAACTGACATGGTGGCGTTATTATACAAGCACTTCAACACTTCGATGTACCGATAGTCAATGCGGCATCGCTGGAGAGATCTAAGAACCGCCCAAGTCTCGATCGAATCGAAGGCTTTCTCATAGTCCACAAACGCCAAGCATAGTGGCCGATTATACTCCTCGGTCTTCTGTATAATCTGCCGCAGCGTATGTATGTGGTCTATGGTACTAAAGCCTTTCCGTAAACCGGCTTGTTCGGGAGGCTGGAAATCATCAAGCCTGCGTTCGAGAAGATTTGTGATGACTCTCGAAAACTGTAACTGTACTCTTGTAAACATGGCTCAGCAGTGTGATGGGCCTATAGTTCTTTAATAAAGTGTTATCACCTTTCTTGAAAAACAGTACCACCACACCCCTGTTCCATGCTTCCGGCGTTTTTCCTTCGAGCAAGACGGAATTAAATAGCCTCTGAAGGACTTTAAGTACCGGCGATCCGCCCGCTTTCAGAAGCTCTGCGGTAATTCCGTCTTCGCCCGGCGCTTTGTTGTTTTTAAGTTGTTTGAGAGCCATCCTAATCTCGTACAGGCTGATGTCCGGGATATCTTCAGTGTAGTGTCGGGTTAGCTTGGCTCTTGGGTCTTTTACCAAGTCAACAACAGGTTCAGCTACTGAGGTATACAACTGCCTATAGAACCTCTCTATCTCCCTGAGCACCTCTGACCTATTCGACGTTACGTTTCCGTCCTCCGTCTTCAGCTTCGTCAACTGGCTTTGCCCAATAGACGCGTCTCTTGCAAACACTTTGGAGCCCTTGTTCTGCTCGATGGTCTCCTCAATACGTCTTGTATTGAAGGACCGTAAATCGTGTCGCAAGGACTTCAATATCTGTCCATTGAGCTGCCTATAGGACTTAGCATCATCGGAGGTTTGGAGTGTCATGGTACGTCGCTCAGCCATAAGGTTTCGGGTGTAGTCAGATAGCTTTTGAGGCCTATTTTTACGGTGGGGCTTAAAATGCTTGGACCCGACCGTATGGACAGCCTCTACCAACCTATTGTTGATTTCGTCCACTGATGCGCTGCTGTCTAGCAATTCGAAGCGGTTTGACAATTCGAGTTGAAAGTTCTCGGGGTTTTGGATATGTGCATTAGAAGGTCGGAGCGTAGACTTCATCAGACGCGATCTTTCCAATTTGACATTAATATTTAATGTGCCTCTGACCATTCGGTGATCACTGCCGGTTTTTACCCTGTGAATCACGGAGACATCATTAAATATTTGTCGCTTGGTGCTCATGATGAAGTCTATCTCATTTTTTGTGGAACCATCAGGGCTCATCCAGGTCCATTTCCTATGAGACGGCTTCTGGAAGAAAGAGTTCATCATAAAGAGTCCCTCCTTCTCCAGAAATTCGGCCAGCCTCTGACCCCTGGGGTTACGCTGCCCATATCCAAATTGCCCCACTCTCAACTCATCATCGCCCCGTTTGCCCAGTCGCGCATTGAAGTCACCCATAACTACTGTAAAGTATGCTTTGGAAGTATGTATGGCTCTACTAATGTCCTCATACATAACTTCGACCTCATCATCTGAGTATGCCGAGGTTGGTGCGTAGACCTGTATGACCTTCAGCGAATATCTTTTGGATATTCTGAGTATCAGGTACGCTACCCTGCTCGACACACTAGTGATGGACACAACGTTGTTTATGAGTGACTTGTGGACGATAAATCCGACACCACCTTGGGACTGCTGTTCGCCCTCCCGGTAGTAAAACAAGTTGCCGGATTTTAAGGTTGTCGTGTCCTCGCCCTCTCTTCGGACCTCGGATAAACCAACAATACTCCACCGCAACTTGTTTACCTCTTCTTCCAGCTCAACTAGCTTCTCATCTGTCCTCAATGTGCGTGCGTTGTATGTCACCAGGGCCAATTTTCGGTTTTGGTGGTAGCCGAATCTCTGCCGGAGATTCTTAGCACCCCTTGTCCTGTCGTTACCATGGCTGCTACCGTGGCCAGGACGAACAGGACCGCCGGGGACTAGGGCCCTGGTTTTCTTGCTTTCTTCCATAATATTGGTTGGGGGTGTTTGCCATACTCGCCACGCTTGGCAGGCGGGTTGGCGAGCGCAGTTTTTGGTCGTAGAAGTGTTAAGGGAACGCTGCTGCCCATTCCCTAGTTTTCCCTTAGTCGCCTTGTACGACACCCGATGGGATGAGATGGGTTGGTCCTATTCTAAGTCGGGAACCACGCGGCGGGTAAGCCGGGAACCACGCGGTGGAGGCGGCGAGTTTTAATGGCTTCCAATTAAAACATAAAAATACTACATTTCCTATTTTTGATCAATTTATTGGAATACGAATCATTTCGTAACTACGATTACAGATTACAAATTTAACTGTCTAAATCCTAAAAAAACTCACAAATCGTCCAAAAGCTTTACCAATTATTAAAAACATTTGAAAAGGCAGAATTAAACCACAAGCATGTCCTAAATCGCAATTTGCCGACACATGCCAGTCTGAATGGGCTTTTGTGTCCTATGTCCATTTCCGACAACTCGGGCTTTTGAATAACTAGCTGTCAAAGAGGCCGGTGTCAAAAATTCTTTACCATTCATAATATTCTGAATAAAGCGAACTAAAACACGCTTAAATCGTACAGTTAGGCGAGCCCTGTGGCTTGGCGAAGGTTAAAAAGCCCTAAGTTTTCGTTGGAGAAGACCTGATTTATGTTTCACAGAAGTTAATAGATAAAAAATTACAGTGAACTTTTGAAAATTATTTAAATTAATACAAAACTTTCTAATACACGTTTTGGAGACAGTCTCACAAGTCTAAAATTAAAACCGATTGCAAAATTCGAACGATTCGAACTTATTTGAGTTCGATTTTTGAAATGTCACTGGTATTCTTTCTACACAGCAATGGAAAAGAATATAGCTTCAAATCGATTATTACACTATTGGCATACTTTTTGAAAAATGAATGTTTTCAACTAAATATTTTATTGTTTTAAAATAAATACTATTATCGCTTCAAAATAACAATAATTAATAATCATATTTAACGTAAAATATTACTATTAACGTAAATTATTATAATAATACAACTGAAATAGCCCACAATCAGAAACCACAGTAAAATCGTACAACAATGAATGAACACCCTCGCAACATTGATATCGATCCTTATTATTTTTATTTTCGATTCATTGTCGTGAAAAACCGTTTCCATACTGGGGTTTGATCCCCTGCCAATTAATATTGGACACGGTGGTCAGAGATGTGTCAAAGTTTGGACACTTTTGTACGTCATGCGTTAGGAATGTCAGCGATCAATCTTTGGACCGAAAGGTAAATCAGTATTGGTAAATAAAGCGTCCCCAATCAAAGTACGAGTATACTGTCAGCTGCTCTACCTACGGAGGGGATAACTTTAACCTGATAAGGTCTAGGAGACCATGGTCATCATGCATGAGTAGAACCAGAGAGGTCTGTGAGGAAAGAACCTATCGTTACTCTATACTCTTTACATACCTTTGATCTGGCGTAATGATACATATAGCGACCATAATCTCATCTCAAATAACTGGTATTTGTGAAGACTTATCTCTATTTTACTCCTGTAAGAACATGTGTAAACTTTCCGTTAGTTAAAATATATTTTAGCCGAAGATGAGTTGTTATAATCCTTTCTAGTTGAGTTACAGCATCTACATATTGCACGGTGGACGTCATCATTGGCCAAGAGATTTCTACTGCAAGACATAGGCCTCCCCAACGTGAAAAAAGCCTCTCACAAATTGCAGCATACTCCTAGAAAAGAGATAATTAAAACATACAACATTAACGCCCAGTTCAAAAAAGTTTATCCGGTCCATCATCACTGTTACGAACGCTCAGCAAATTAACACAGTGGTTCAACGCGCAGCGGACGGGGACAAAATGTAATTAATAATTAATGCAACGAACGGCCCAGTAGAAACTTCACTAACACAGAAGTTACTCCGTCGAGCGAAGCGTGACCTTTTCTGTGGCGAAAAAACAAACGTCGAGATATAACTGGCATGTTACGCCGTGTGTAGTAACGAGCTAATTTAAACTTTTCGGTCTCTCAGTCCTTTCGGAGGGTGGCTCCCTTTGCGTCACCTGAGGCGGCTGTCCTTGGTTAGATGGCAGATTTCAATAAAACAGAAATAAAATACACTCGTCGTCATATCGGTTGTGGGTTGGGGATGATTCTGTTTTTGGGATTTTCAATTTTGTTATAATTTCGGAGGTGTTTATTAAATAAAATATTTGTCATGTTATCTCCAAAATCAGAAATGGGCATATTGCAATCAATTTACGGTACTATATTAATCTCAGTAGCGCTCGTACCGTGGCACCTAAAATTAGTGACCGTTTTTAACATTTTCATTTTCAAGTATCTCTACCCTTTGGGAGATACTGCTATGTGAACCAACTTTCACCTTGTAGTCTTTATGATCAGTTAGAAGTTTTACAGGAAGCTTGAATATTTCTTAAGGCAAGTAGCCAGTAATTTACCTTTTCTCTCTCACCTACAATTATGAGAAAATGTCTCTGCCTAATAGTGGGTCAGCATAAGCAAGTTATAAGTCTCAATGTCGCGATATTGTCGACATTTTCTTCTTAATTATACATCATCATTATTAGCCAAAAGACATCCACTGTATGACAAAGCCTATCACAAAGATCACCACAATGACCAGCTTTGCACTGTACGCATACGGCTTGTAATAAACGCATACGATCATGTACATACACCATCAATAATAATATAAGCCCTGTTCTAAAACTGTCCCACCGTTGGGCATGGGCCTCCTCTCAAACTGAGAGGGTTTAGGCCATAGTCCACCACGCTAGCCCAGTGCGGGTTGGCACGGCACACACCTTGGAGAAACTCTTAGGCATGCAGGTTTCCTCACGTTGTTTTCCTTCACTGTTAAAGCAAGTGATAACAAATTTTTAAAACGCACATAATTTTGTGCCTGGGTTTGAACCCGAGACCTCTGACTTTGCAGTCCAACAGTCTAACTACTAGGCTATCACTGTTCTCCACGACCATCAATAAGCATTACTAAAAATCTTTGTTAAAATACTATTTATGATTTTATACCAATTACCACTTACTTGCTTCCTAAAAATATCTGCATTAATAATAAAAACACATAAAAAGGCATTAAGATCTTTTATGATTCTGTTTACGAAAAGTTATCCCATTACCCTAATACCGTTTACAACTAACAACCGAAAGAGCGACACCCATTTCAGTAACTACATACATAAATATTTTAAACTCTCAATTGCTATCTAAAAATGAATAGGAAGCATCCCCTATTCCACGATTGCTCGTAAATCACTCAAAGTTGGAAAGTGAGCGTGTGGGTGTAATATTTAGTCCAGGGCGCATGTCTAGTGACCACTGTCCAGTCGCGAGCCAGTGGGTGGGGCCACGCGGTATTTGATTTCACCCACTGTGCGGTATAACCACGTAAATATTATCTGATAGGGTTCGATTATGTTTAGGTAACTTTGACGTGAGTGCAAAGAGTTTCGGTGTGAAATGGTTTTGAGAGACGACGGGTTATTTTCATGGAAAATAACCTTGTGATGTGATTTCTATTTATCAAGCAATGTTATTTTAGAATAGCTATACTTGTATAGTTGTTATATAATTTTGTTGTTAAATTTAAACGAAGAGGTTAAACCGACTGTAAAGATAGGCCACCTTTAGGAAAATCGATTTTTGTTTCGAAGAAGAAGAATAATAATATTTGCCCTGTTAAGAAACTGTCGCACCGTTTGGCACGGGCCTTCTCTCAAACTGAGAGGGTTTAGGCCATAGTCCATGACGCTGGCCCAGTGCGGGTTGGCGAACTTCACACACTTTCGAGAAACGCTAAGGCATTCAGGTTTCCTCACGATGTTTTCCTTCACCGTTAAATCAAGTGATAGTTTATTTTTAATACGCACATGCTTTCGAAAAGACAGATGTGCGTGCCTGGGTTTGAACCCGAGCCCTCTGACTTTGCAGTCTAACGGAATAACCACTAGGCTATCAAGCTCAAAAAATAATATAAATATATATAATAAAAATATATAGATAATATCCTACGTTTTAAAAGGAACTAGCGATAGTTGGTATATTATTTTTAGTATTTTGTGCTTTTTAGTCTTGTATGTAAGCATGTGTCGCGGGATAAATCTGAATGCAAAGAACACAAAACTAGTCTCAATGGCGATCTTTAGTGCATACCTATGCTCTACAATGAACGTCTTTTAGTTAACGGAATAGTTGTAGTGTATGAAATAATGCAATTGATTTTTTATCATTAAAAATGATGTAATAATGACAGACAAACAATAAAACATACGGACTAGAAGACAAGTTAATATTGCAATACAATTAATGAAGCTAATTATATAACTTTTTTTTTTTTAAAAAAACGTAGCCCCACACTAGGATTTATTCCTGTGTCGTGGGTGCGTTTACAAACATGAAAATTCACATACACAAATACCCAGACCGGAACAAATAATTGTGGATCACACAAAGATTTGTCCCGTGCGGGACTCGAACCCGCGACTATTAGACGCAGTGGGCAGAGCGGCTTAAGCTCTTAACCACTGCGCTAAATCGTCCGTCAACTCATCACTCGCTTGCCATATCACTCATAATTTAAACAGTGGTACAACACCCCCGGATTTCCTTTAGGAAGTAACTAAAAAATCCATTTGCCACGAGCCAACACGTCTATACAAATTTGTAAAAAACGCCAATAAAGCGATGCATTTACATAATATAGCCCCCTAAACAAACTAGGTAGGACAAACAATGAACGTCGAATCACGGTTTTTTCCCTGTATATTAATTTGGCGCTCAAGTTTCACTGCAGAGCGCCCATTTACGAAGAAATTGGACGGAAATAATAACGGTGGAATGTAAGGGTGTAGTGCTTATGTGAAATTAGCTGTGCGCTTTGAGTTGGTCAACGATTGGCGCTAAGAGCGTCTAAAATCGCCGATGCTGAATTAGTTTTTTATATATTCGAAGTTGTTATTTTCTTAGCCTTTACATATATAGTCCTTCCACTCAAACTGTGTCATAGGTCAAACAAAGCGACGTTGAAGAAATCGAGCTTTTACGTTGCTAAAATAAGAGTGCTTATCTAAACTAATATTATTTAGAAGTAAAGTTTGTGAGTTTGGATGTTCGGAGTAATCTCCGGGACTACTGATCCGATTTTAATGATTCTTTCACCATTGGAAAGGTACCTTATCCAGAAGTAACGTAGGCTTTATAACATAGACCCGGTAGATGGCACTGTTGCCGACTGGGTACGGAGTCGCGGGAAACTGCTAGTTCCACTAATATAATTATTGAGTTGCGTCATTTCAGCCAGTAATGTATTTAAGTAGTTTGTTATACCTAAATTATACCTAAGTCCTAATTAAAAAAAAATATTTGCATGAACTTCACTTGTCGGTAATTTTCGATCGTTTATGCCGATGGCATATCGACAATGGTCCGGTTCTATCTTTGGCAATGAAGCTACATCTGATATGGAAGTATTAGTTATACCTACGTAGCACATCAAATACTTAAAGTCTATATATCAAAATTCAGCTTTATTCTTTGTGATTAGAATTTGTATTCAAATTAGCATTTGTTTTGAATTAACACTGTATTGCTTGCTTATATCCTTTTAGATTCTGTTGTAGTGTAGTACATACTAGTAGTTAGCTAGATACATATATACTGAACTATTGATTCTATAGATGTATATGTTTTCAGTACACATTCTCGCTTGATTTTGAGTCAATCAGTTTCTTTTTATGTAATAAAACACTGAAGCAGTGATAGCCTAGTAGTTAGACCGTTGGACTGCAAAGTCAGAGGTCTCGGGTTCAAACCCAAGCTCGCACCTGTGTCTTTTCAAAAGCATATGCGTATTAAAAATTAATTATGCCTTGCTTTAACAGTGAAGGAGAACATCGTGAGGAAACCTGCATGCCTAAGAGTTTCTCGAAGGTGTGTGAAGTTCGCCAACCCGCACTGGGCCAGCGTGGCGGATTATTGCCTAAACCTCTCAGTTTGAGAGGAGGTCCGTGCTTAACAGTGAACCAGTTTCTTAACAGGGCTAATATTATTAATGAAAATAAAATAAAACAAAATGTTGAGTTTTTTATAAGGCATAAAAAATTTAAACGTATATGAACAATAATTAAAAAGAAATAAAAGCAAACAGGCGGAGGCGCTCGTAGCGTTGTGCAACCGCGGTGTTCTTACCGATCACCAAGGTTAAGCAGCGTTCGACTCGGTCGGCCTGAGATGGGTGACTGTTTGTGGCATTTTCATATTCGAGCGTCTCCGTGCTTCAGAGGGCACGTTAAGCCGTTGGTCCCGGTTGCCACTTAATGTGGTAGTCGTTAAGCCGAGTTGGTAGCCTTAAAGGCGGCTTGATAAGTTCCAACAGCAGGTGGCCACAAACCTGCCTCCACCAATCCGTACTGGGTCCGCGTGGTGGAGTATGACCTAATCTCTTTCACCTCGATTTGTGAGAGAAGATCTTTGCCTTGCAGTGGGCAGTATAGGCTGATATTATAAAAGCAAACAAATTCTTAAAAATAGCCATATATTTAGAAAAAAAATATAGAAGAGATAGAGGCGAAAATAATATTTTTTTTAAAAGCGATTAATACCCTGTAACCCCATCCAACTAAATGAGGACATCTGTCACAGATATCATACAATTCATTTAAAACTTTTTCTCGCTAAAGAAATAACCCTAAAATTCTGACCGCAAACTCAAGACTATCATTATAACCCTTCTCTACCGCGCAGATAAAAGTGGTCAACCCTACAACTGGCAGCAGCCGACACCGTGACTTTTACAACGTGCAATTAAGCTTTTTTTAACACTTAAATGATTGAAAAGTGTCATTGCCCATATGTCGGACGAATGTTGTGAAACTTTTTTGTGAGTAATTGGTATACCTGTCGTTTTTGTGTTCAAACTATGTCACGCTCTTTTCGCATCAGCTGTGCAAATGTGTGAAATTGAATATAAGTTCCTATGGTGGAAGCTTTGCTTTTTTGTACAAGATTTATTGAACTTGAAAAACACTAAACTAACAGTGCAGAATTTAATTTGTAAATATTTTATGTGACTAATGTAAACAGTACTATAATATAAAAATCTTTAAAAAAAAACCGACTTCATAAAGCAAGAAATAAATATTTGAAGTCGGTACCGGTTAGTGCAGTCGGTTACTTGGTACCGACTTCAAAAATTTATTTCTTGCTTTATGAAGTCGGTTTTTTTTAAAGATTTTTATTTTACAGTTCTAAGTGACAAGTACATTATTTACTAATATTTATATACCTATATTATATTATTTTGTTGATTTGTACTGCAAGGTACCTACAGGATTGATATAATAACCATAATAACGGAATCTATACATACGTGCTGTTCGCCGTTAAGGAGTCCCCTGGTGTATCTTCAAAGTCTAAAGTTCAATACCGATTTCATTAAAATGGGACCACCTCAAAACTATACTAAATCTAACGCAAAAAGAATCATCAAAATCAGTTCATAAATTCTTTATTTAAAAAAAAACACAGATGAATTGTCGACCTCCTCCGTTTTTGAAGTCGGTTAATATTCTGATTAGTTTTATGGCAGGGTACCTATGGGATTGACGTAATACCCATAATATCTCAATCTACGCATTCGTATTGTTTGTCGTTAAGAAGTTCCCTGGAGTATCTTCCAAATCCAAGGTCCAATACCGATAAAATTGGCCTATAGCCACCTTGGAGCTATACTGAACCAAATGCAAAAAGAATTTTCAAAATCGATTCATAATTGGCGGAATGATCGCGTAACATACATACAAAAAAAACAACATACAATCGAATTGAGAACCTCTTCCTTTTTAGAAGTCGGTTAAAACACACACAAATAAGCTCTTAATCACGCAATAAAACTAGTTCTTAGAGAATTTATCGTACTTTTCCAATGCTGTACAGCACGCATGGCCACGGAAAGGACCTAAATATTAGACCTGTTAAGAAACTGCCCACCGTTGGGCACGGGCCTCCTCTCAAACTGAGAGGGCGTAGGCCATAGTCCACCACGCTGGCCCAGTGCGGGTCGGCGAACTTCACACACCTTCGAGAAACTCTTAGGCATGCAGGTTTCCTCACGATGTTTTCCTTCACCGTTAAAGCAAGTGATAGTTAATTTTTAATACGCACATGCTTTCGAAAAGACAGAGGTGAACCCGGTGGGTTTGAACCCGAAACCTCTCACTTTACAGTCCAACGGTCTAACCACTAGGCTATCACTGCTACCTAAATGTTTGATGTTTATAATTATTATTCCGTGATACATTCAGACTTCCTAATTATGTTTGCTAGTCTGTTCGCGTAAAACTAAAAAGTCTTCATCGTCTATTTTTTAACTTCTAACACTCATTTATTCTTTATTTTAGTCAATTAAGTGCAGAAAAGATATTTTATTCTAAGTGTACATTGAACTAAATTGCTGCCGCCAGATTGCTTGCGGGGTAAGCGGAAAGTACAGAGTTTCATTAGGATATTTCTTTACCGTCCTCTCTGACTTCCTCCGCTCTCATAGTTGGAGCTCATGCTCCCAGTCATGGAGACACTTGACTTTCCCTTCAGATAGAAAACGGTCCATTTTTCGGTTTACTAACATAGGTCTTGAGGCTAAATCCAATTAACACTCACTACAAACATCGATACCACTAAATCTATACCATTTTTTCCGACCAGCGGATGCGGACAGCGCGGCAGAGGGCGGCGGGTCCCCGACACCGGGCGTCCCGGCCGATACGCTGACATGCGGCGCGTGTCGGCGCGCCTTCGCTCTAGCCGACATCGTCCGCTTTATTCAGCACAAGATATCCTCGTGTGACAAGGACCTTACCTCCTACCACTGTTATAGTGCTGGTAAGTTCTAGAAGATATGTTTGTACACTTTTTTCAATAAACTGCCTGACTTCCTAGTTCATTTAGGGGCAAATCCTAGGTCGGACTAATGAAGTTTTTCTAACAAAATAATCCCAGTGTGAGTCCGGAGTCTGGAATTGTGCCCGGTATATGTCAATAGGCTCGCCCCTTATTACATGGGACCTAACGTCGCCGTAAAGTGGGTGTACTTATTACGACTCTGTGCCACTCCCACTTCGGGAATATAGGTATGGCGGTGATTATTTTTGTGTCATCGTCAACTCATGTTTATATTTGCCAAGGGGTAGAAAAAGAGATAGAAGGGGTTAATATAGATTTTTTAGTAGTATAGTTCGTCAAGTAGTCTCCTGAACGGGTGCTGCTTGTGGAGACTGGTCCATACAGAATCCTCTAGCTTTTCATTACATCATATATATTCAAAAATATTATTATTAGTCTTATGTATCAGTCGAAAGGCATCACAATGGAGCTGGATCGTATAAATGATTTGTATAATATAAAAATGTATGTATCTATACAAAAAATGATGAAAAAAATCAATGGAGAATTAAACAAAAAATATAAGCCCGGTGAGTTTCTCGCTGGATTTTCTCAGTGCAGGCCGCCATCTGATCTAGTGGTAGATTAGTAGATGAATTCTGTTTTCTTTAATTAATGATACCACATAAGTAAGTAATTTTGATCTCTTTTATTTTTATATTTATCTGATGGTCATATTTTTTTTTTGGTTTTATACTTTTAATTTTTAAAGTAACCATTTTTGTCGTCTTTACAAATAGCATGAGGTGTTTACCTGTAATAGTTGTTCACACTTACGTTTTATCTATATTACTGTCAAACCTAGTTGTAAGTATTACTGTGTATAAGCGCTGGTAAACCTTAATAATAAATAAATAAATAAATTAGAAAAAATATAAATATGCCAATTTGTAAATACCGCCGCAGGGTTTATGCAAAATACATAATTTGAGTTTGTTGCGTTTGTTTATTTTTCGGTGCGGTGTTATGAAAAATTCCTAAATAACAGTCCAGCGTGGGGAGTTGTACCTGGTATAATGACTTGTACCATACGTCAGCTTCTAACATCGGTGGCGTTGTACACATGATCAGACACCGACCTCGCTGGCGAGGTTGAAGAATCCCTTGCCCGCCGGCTGGTGCACCACAGCGAGACATCTAGTATATGCCCTCCCCCATAGCGACTGCCAAAGCCGAGGCTGTTCCTCCTCGAGGCGCCCCTGAGCTAGTTGCCCCCTTACCCTTCTGGCTCGAGCGTAGTGGTTGCACGCTCGCCCTCTTGTCCTGTGAAGCTGTAAAGGTCCCGGCCGAACTAATCGGCGGCGTTGTTTTGTTTTTTCTATCATTATTATTGCTGAGATTCACGGGCTTTACCCGGACCTTTGAAAGGCTTGCATGAGGACATGGGTCCAACACGTAGAGGCCCTTTGCGAGAAGTTAATGTTATGTAAGCCACCTGTTGAGATCACTTGCTGAAAATGAAGGAACATAACCAGCGAACTGACCCCGGCAGGTGCAAGGGCTATTGTAAATTATGAAAAGACAAGGGCTATGTAAATGAGGTTTGATGGACCAAAACTGGACTATTTCAAAGGGGACGGACACCGGCCATAATTAGTGATACCTAATTACCCGTGGCCGGCGGTGACTCGCCGCTTACTAGATTAGCCCTCAAACGGTCGTCCTAGGACAACTGAGGGCAACCGGTGTGAGCATTATTATTTATTATTATTCTTGGAATTTTCGACAAACTCTCAATATTTGCTCTAATAATATTTCTTTCGTAATTCAACTCATTCTATCCGTACATGTTTCAGCACAGATTATGTTTTGTGGCAACTTTACATAAAAATTAGAAGTTATTAAATCTTGATTTTTTCAACATATTCTGTATGGGTAAAGTTATAAATTAACAATATTGTATTTAACCCAAGAAATTTCTACAACAGTAATTACTTTGCAAAGTAAACCTAGATTTTTCATTTCTAATGTTACGACTTAATCTTGGGTTAGTAAACCAATTTTGTAAAGAATAAAACTGTTCTAAATTCTAATAGATCTATTCGTAAATCTACTTACTTACTAAACAGATACTAAAATTAGGTTAATATATAATCTCAAACGAAAATGAAGACTGCCCTCAGTTTTTACCCTAATTGAAACCGACACATACTGAATCATGGTTCAAATACTTAATAAATAGACAAGAAAATAACTATGCTCAGTTAGTTGGGACAGGTAGAAAAAATGTTGGTAGGAGAAAAACTGACCTGACTAACCAGATATACAATGCAAAAGTGGGAGGTTTAAGGTACGGGGGAAGACCTAGATTATTTTTCCATGACCAAATTTAAGAGTCTGCATAAAACGCGAACGTTTTCGACCGTGCCCAGAGCGGAGCAAGAGAGGGGAGGTAAGGAAAGAGCCTAACGGAACTCTATACATTCTGCTTACCTGGAAGAGGTCTGGCGATATAGATGAGTACATAAATATGTCATTTTTTAAGTCGTCATGTATGGGTTAGTTATAAAATTGTAATTAAAATAAAGGTTAATAAATCTACAGTTTAATTTTTGTCTAACAGGTCCAAACTCGGACCAAGAAGATGGATCTCGACCAGGCCAGGTGTCAAGTGGGAGTACCAGCGCCCGGAGGCCATCTCTCCTCACGGCTCGAAGGCCACCAAGCAGCAGGGTACACACCCCTCCTCTGGCTAGCCCCTCGATTGCACCCCCTGACCTTCTGGAAGATGGAGGAGCTTCGAGTACGCCTAAACGACTTTTGGACGGTAAGTTTATTGTCTCATTTTCATTAGATATATACATTTAACATGGGTCTAAGTAAATCTTGGTATGATAAGCGATTGCATTATACTAATGATTACACACACACCCACACACCGTCACGCCTATATTCCCCAGAGGGGGTGGCAGAGGTGTACTGAGTACACCCACGTTTCGCCGACGATGTTAGGTCCCATGTAATAGGGGGCGAGCCTATTGCCATATATCGGGCACAATTTCAGACTCCGGACACATACTGGGAATTTTTCGTTAGAAAAACTACATTTGTCCGACCTAGGAATTGAGCCCAGGACCTCGTGATCACAAAGCGATGCGCTTTGCCACCAGACCAACGAGGCAGTCAATTACCATTACTAATCATTACCATCAGTTTAAGACTGTTTCCTTCTTTCGTTTGATTAGTAACTAAAGGCCTTCAACTTGCTTCTAATGTAAGATAGAATCAGTAGTTTAATTTTCCCTCAGAATAGGCTATTTGACAACATTGAGAATAAAGTATAAATTGTGGTCATCGTAATAGATAATAGGGTAAAAAAACATAATTCACTTAATTTAAAATTAAATTATGTGTATTTTTGCAAATCACACGAAATAAAAACATAATAATTTAAGAAATTTTCTCTGTGACGGGAACGCCCTGTGATTGGTTGTAACTTTGATGACGTCACGCTATAGTAAACGTGGCTTCATCGACTGATTATAGTTCGCGTTTTATGTTTTCTGGGTGTTATATTCGATCTTTAGAGTTATTTCTGAAACAGTGGTCTGATAATTTTGGATAAATCGACTAGTGGCATAAATATTCGTTTTGAACTTATAAATGGGGACAAATTTTATGTGAGCTAATAACAACAACTACCAAAGTTTGACGCATTTATGGTTAAGTACAACGCTGGCTACTATGCTGCGGAATTTAAAAATGTAAAAACAGCAGTGTAAGGATTCTTCCTTTCCAATTAAGGTATATCATGAGGTTAGGTATTAAAGATGTTATTTCGTTTTATAACAACCGACATTTTTGGCTACTATCAAGTATATGTAAAGTTACCTAGTGATCCTTACACATAAACACATTTAAATGCGATACAATGCTGTTTTGGTCGCTTCGAGCTAATTATAATGTAATTTTTCACTTCTTGGGATTCGTTGGAACAGAAACAGTTTGTGTATACTATTAATAGACGTATTTGTACATTGTGGCATTAAACACCATTATATCCAATGACTACGAAGAAAGTGGAAGGTGTATGGTAAAATTATTGAACGGAGAATGCGCGTGAAGTCCGATGGAATGTTGTGCGAGGCACAAGGGGGTTTCAGGTCTGGAAGAGGATGTTCGGATCAAGTCTTCTCACTCCGCAACATCGTAGAGAAGCATCTGGCAGTGGGGCGGAAGGTTTTCTGCGGTTTTGTAGATCTGGAGAAGGCATTTGACAGAGTTGTGCGAAAGAGACTTTGGGACATTTTCCCACAGTATGGTATAGATGGCACTCTGTTGCGAGCCGTCCAGTCCACTTATGTGGACTGCAAGGCATGCGTACGGGTGGGTGGTAACAGGTCACCCTGGTTTGACGTTAAAATCGGCGTCAAGCGGGGTTGCGTGTTGTCCGCTAGACTGTTTATAATATATCTGGACAAAAGTCTTCAAAGACTGAAAGCGATGAATGAAGGTGTACAAATTGGTGACTTAGTGGTAAACCATCTACTTTATGCAAATGACGCGGTTTTAATAGCGCCAACAGCCACTGATCTGCAAACACTAGTCACAATTATGAAAGACGACTGCATGATCAATGGCTTACACTTGAATGTGGAGAAAACCAAGATTATGGTTTTTGAAAGGGAAGAAACCAGAACGAATGTAAGGATTGTGGTTGGTAACGATGTGCTGGAGCAAGTGAATGAGTTTGTATATCTTGGATGCGCCTTCAGTAAGGATGGGAAATACACCGCTGACATAGAGAGAAGAGTGAGTGCAGGGAATAGAGTGAATTTGTGCGATGGGAAAGCTACTCGGGAGCCGGCACTTAAGCCATAAGGCGCAGCTGGCCATACATAACGGAGTTCTTGTCCCAACGCTGTTATATGGTAGCGAGAGCTGGGTATGTAAGAAGGAGAATGAAAGTAGGATAAATGCTGTAGAAATGCGAGTTCTGCGGAAGATGTGCGGAGTGAAGCTGACCGACCGCATTAGCAACAGCATAGTAAGACAGCGAGTAGGTATGTAAGATAGTATCGGTGTAAAGATGAGAAAGGGCATGCTCCGTTGGTTCGGGCATATAGAAAGAATGCCAGAGGAAAGAATGACAAAACAGATATACAATGTGAAAGTGGAAGGATGCAGGTACCGGGGAAGACCTAGACTATCTTACCACGACCAAATAAACCGAGTCTTATCTGATGGAAAAGTCAAGAGTCTCCGTAACCAGCGAGCGTGTATGAGACGAACTATGAGAGTCGAGGAAGCCAGAGAGGCATGTAAGGAAAGAACCTGTTGGAACTCTGTACTCTCTGCCTACCCCGCAAGGGATCTGGCGTTAGGTTATAGATAGATAGATAGACGAAGAAAAATTATGAAATTCACTTCAGCTACACTGTTTTAAGGTACCTAATTAACTTGTTTACGAGCATTGGACGTCACACGTTATGGAACCGGCGCCATTACAGCAACAGCGTTTTTGGCGCGTATTTAAATATTTAAACATTATCATTGATTTTTATTGATATTAGATTTCTCGGAAATATTAATGTAGTGTACGTAATATAGAATAATTTAAAACGGTTTTCCAAAATTAGTCAAATAGACTATTGCGCGTTGTTAAATACTAATAGCAGTCACACATTTAATATCGGATAATATCGGCCAATACGAATCTCATCACTATAATCTCTAAGTCGAATGTGGGCTTAATAATTTATTTTGTAACCAAATTCACAGATAAGAGTTGTACGCATCTACAGGTATTTTATATCCAAATCAATAAGCATGACGATACCAAAATGTGACTGAAACTAAAAAAAAATAATATTTCATTTAGCACTCCAATTTCAAAACGACAAGGTTGATTTATCTTGTTCTTCTTGCTTCTCTTGGTTCTATAATTTTTTCATCTATCTATCTATCTATAACCTCACGCCAGATCCCTTGCGGGGTAGGCAGAGAGTACAGAGTTCCAACAGGTTCTTTCCTTACATACCTCTCTGGCTTCCTCGACTCTCATAGTTCGTCTCATACACGCTCGCCGGTTACGGAGACTCTTGACTTTTCTATCAGATAAGACTCGGTTTATTTGGTCGTGGTAAGATAGTCTAGGTCTTCCCCGGTACCTTGTATATCTGTTTTGTCATTCTTTCCTCTGGCATTCTTTCTATATGCCCGAACCAACGGAGCATGCCCTTTCTCATCTTTACACCGATACTATCTTTCATACCTACTCGCTGTCTTACTATGCTGTTGCTCATGCGGTCGGTCAGCTTAATTTTTTCATCCGATCAACAAAGTCTGTAAAGTAGAAACTGCAATGACCTTACCAAGAATGTACAACAATAATTCCTCTCCTCCAACAGAGGCTGATGCAGAAACCTCAACGCCTAAAAGGCGGGCGTCAACTTCGCCAATGCCATCAAGTTCTCCTGACGAGGACATCAAGCCGAAGATAAAGCAGGAGCATATGGACACCTCAGCCTCACTTGAGGACACGAAAAAATCTAGAACCGAAGTTGCTGATGCGGAGTCTAATACTATGCATAGTGGTAAGTTTTAGTTCTTATTGAAGTGTTTAGGACTATTCCATACTCCGTGGTTTTAGAGGTGGTTTACGAGTACCTAAAATTCGGTAAAGTTTGATATATTGGACCTTTTGACATTAGTGTGACTTTGTCAAGTTTTTTTTAGCCCCACACTAGGATTCATTCCTGTGTCGTGGGTACGTCTAAAACATGAAAATTCACATACACAAATACCCAGACCGGAACAAATAATTGTGGATCACACAAAGATTTGTCCCGTGCGGGAATCGAACCCGCGACTATTTGACACAGTGGGCGGAGCGGCTTAAGCTCTTAACCACCGCGCTAAATCGTCCGTCGAGTTGATGTGCCATCGTTTTAAGACGACTAATTTTCTAAATCCGAATTATCATAACAGTACTGGTTTCTCGATAGCGTTACGGGAACGTCAATATCTTCATACTAAGCTCTCTGTATTCTTAATGGTGTTTTTGCAGTGGTATGTACTAACCTATAGCTTAGTTATCGTTTCGTTGGTAGAACGCTTGAGCAGTAAGCACGAGGTCCAGTGTTCAATCCCCAGCCCCCACCTCAGGGTTTTTATTTTATTTTTACAATTTATAAAGACTATCAGCTATTATGGTATGAATAGGATAAAAAATAGAGATAGACAGCCATTTACAAGTCTCCACTAATAGAAATAGAGTAGAATTAATCGATCGGACAGAAATACCAGTGTAACAAAAAAAAAACTATATATAGTTACAAAACAAAATATAAAGAAAAACAAAATCATTCAATGAATATTAAATGCTCAACTAGTCGAACTACTTCAGTTTGGTGTTATACTTCTCGTCAAAAAATGACGATACAAGCTTACTCCTGAATATTGATAGACTGGTACCAATAATATCAAGATCACTTATTCTTTTCAAAACTATTCTTTTCAAGATACTTTTCAAAACTCATGCGCAATGGTCACTTGCTAACGGTGACGAAAAATGTTGCGGGGGAACTTTCATATCCAAGAGAACCTAAAAATTAAGAAGATGTATCTCGCCTGTTCCACACTGACACCAACACTGAGATCAATATCTATCTAATAAGTCGACGACTCAGCAAACGACTGTAAAAGCTAATTTAACTTCTAGCATGCTTTGTCATGTGCGATTTGAAACGATTTTGCATGTTTTCGTAACCTACCTACCGGTTAATACTATAAAATCTTTTTATTTTCGTAGCAATGCGTTTACATTATGCCACTGTACAAAGTTTACGAATATTCATTTCTAAATTAATTCAACTCCCCAATGAACTTGATGACAAAGATGATAATGAAATTGATGAAGTGCCGCACCCTGGATAGTAAAGTGATGGATACTTTACATACCAATTGCGACGGCCGTTTTGAGGGTTATCGAAAAGGCACGTTTTATCACTTTGTTACAATTACCTTCACTCATGCACATATAGAAATACATAATGGTTAATATTCCACCAACATTACACTTTATAATTCGAAATAACACAAGTTTTGGATATTAAAACAAATTGACAACATCACTCTAAGATTTCCCGCCAAAAAGCCTACAAATAAAATCTTCGCAACAATACTCTGTCAAGTAATTTAAAATTACCTCTTTTATCTTCACATAATACAAAAGGCAGTAAAACCTGTTTCGTAACCAACTAACAATGCCGTCAAGTGTCCAATGTTAAAATAATAATTAAAATATAAATTAAAGTTTTTACATCATTGTGAGTTAGATCACGTTTTTATGGTAAACGCCTACTAAACTTAACAACAAAGAAAAGAAAGAAAAAAAACGATTATTCTATCTATCTATCTATCTATATCATCACGCCAGCTCCCTCGCGGGGTAGGCAGAGAGTACAGAGTTCCAACAGGTTCTTTCCTTACATACCTCTCTGGCTTCCTCCACTCTCATAGTTCGTCTCATACACGCTCGCCGGTTACGGAGACTCTTGATTTGCCCTTCAGCTAAGACACGGTCTATTTGGTCATGGTAAGATAGTCTAGGTCTTCCCCGGCACCTACATCCTTCCACTTTCACATTGTATATCTGTTTTGTCATTCTTTCTTCTGGCATTCTTTCTATATGCCCGAACCAACGGAGCATACCCTTTCTCATCTTCACCGATACTATCTTTCATACCTACTCGCTTTCGTACTACGCTGTTGCGAATACGGTCGGTCAGCGTGACTCCGCACATCTTCCGCAGAGATCGCATTTCGACCGCATTTATCCTGCTTTCGTTCTCCTTCTTACATACCCAACTCTCACTGCCATATAACACGATTATTCTATTTTTTTAATATATAATATCAGCCTATACTGCCCACTGCTGGGCAAAGGCCTTCTCACACAAATCGAGGTGAGAGAGATTAGGTCATACTCCACCACGCGGACCCAGTGCGGATTGGTGGAGGCAGGTTTGTGGCCACCTGCTGTTGGAACTTATCAAGCTGCCTATAAGGCTTCCAACTCGGCTTAACGACTACCACATTAAGTGGTAACCGCGACCAACGGCTTAACGTGCCTTCCGAAGCACGGAGACGCTCGAATATGAAAATGCCACAAACGGTCATCCATCTCAGGCCGACCGAGTCGAACGCTGCTTAACCTTGGTGATCGGTAAGAACACTGCGGTCGCACAGCGCTACGAGCGCCTTTTTAACCGACTTCAAAAAGGAGGAGGTTCTATGTTCGGTTGTATGTATGCTTTTTTTTTTTTTTTTTAATGTATGTTTAACGATATTTCCGTCAATTGTGGACCAATTTTGATATTTTTTTTTTGCATTGGGTTCAGTATATCTCCAAGGTGGTCCCATATTAATTTTATTGACATTGGACCTTGGACTTAGAAGATACACCAGGGAACTCCTTAACGACAAACAATAGGCATGTGTAAATTGAGATATTATGGGTATTACGTCAATCCTATAGGTACCCTACTATAGAATAATTCCCTGGTCACTTAAAATTGTAAAATAAAAATCTTTTATAAAAAAAGGTAAACCGACTTCAAAAAGCAAAAAAATAAATATTTGAAGTCGGTGCCAAGTAACCGACTGCACCAACCAGCACCGACTTCAAATATTTATTTTTTTGCTTTTTGAAGTCGGTTTACCTTTTTTTATAAAAGATTTTTTTAATAACTAAAGGTTAATGATGAATATTTTGCTAGAAGAAAGAACTTGTTATGTAAATACAATACTTAATACCTATATGATAAGTTTTGGTATTATCTGGCATGTATTATTTTACTCGCCAAAGTCCACATATATCATCGAAAAAGCAGAGAGATTCTAAACTTCTCACACATACTCTACTGTCTTAGTTTCTTCTCAAACAGACAAGACATGACCCATTTGTTCGATAGTCAGCCTAGAGCAGATTTTCACTAAAGGTAAACTTAGTTTAGCTTAACTCATGTAACTGCGATTATTTTTGTAAAGTAACAACTAAACCAATAATAAAATCAAGTTTCACTAGTAATTAGGCAGTATTTAATAAAACCACGTCTACTTAAGCTTAGCTAAGCTAACTTCGCTTAGTTTTGGATCTATAACCCGCTCAAGTTAAAACTTATTTCATACAATAGGCCTGACAATACTTTTTCTGCCCAATGACTCGTCCACACTGAGTCAAATTCACCGTAAATTCCATAACTAGCCGAACAAAACGGAAAGAGCACGTGTGTTTGACAAATTCCATTTTTATATCTAACACACCGCGTCATCGCCTTGTATGTTACTTTATTAATGACACCACCAATTGCTTGAAGCATCAAAGGATTTTCAGAGACAGTTTTATCTTCGTGTTAAAGCGCTTTTGTTGCACAATGACGTCACAGAATGCTGATGTCATGGTTCGGCCATACATCTCGGATTGGGACTTAATCCCGTCAGTTAAAACAGGATGTTTCGAATTGTATGTTTGTGTAAATATTTTATTGAGAAACAAGTTCATCTAATTTATACAACGTGAAATTGTGAAGCAATTAGATAATTGCTTCACAATTTTAATAGAATAATCAAAATTCCTAATTTGAAGTTTATTACCCTTTTTTTAAGTAATTTTATGCCACAATTAACAATGAAACTTGTACGTATATGTGTCCAAATTGAAAAATACGTTTTAGAAATGAATTTGTGATCTCCGTATTGCTCTAAATTAAAAATAAAATTAGTTTGCTATAGCGCCCTAAACGAGTCTACCGAGCATTTTTTGTGAATTTAAAAAATCTTAGAGACTTTAAATAAGTTGTTACAGTTGGAATCAATTCATTTACCGATTTAGGACAAACTACATTCAGGTATTCGTTAATTATGTTACACCTTGTATAAACGCACTAGAAAGATCAGGCCAAAAACTACTAGTATAAAAAATACAATTATGGCAAAGGTGCATTGTGCACAGCGCAGTACGCGAACGATAATTCCAATATAATTTCACATACAAGTTACTATTTTATTTCTTTAAAAGCCTTCATACCATAAGTAAATCAGAAATGTTCGAATTATTTGGTTTAAACTATTCCGCCACTCGGTCTTCCATTTTATTAACATATAAGATAATACGTACGTAAGATAAGAATAACATAGGCAGTTCAATTACATAAAATAATTAAGTTAACGTAACTTATTTAAAGCCTTTTGGTATACATTATTGTTATATTTGTAAAGACTATTATGAGGTTATTTGATGGTCGAAAACTTGAATGAACTCTTAATGACGAAACCGTTACGAAGTTATTATTTTAAGTAAATATTTAATTGTACTATTTAAGCCAACCAGAGCTCAAATTTGAGAATTTTCTAACTTTCATGAAGTTATAATAAGTTAGCTTACGTGGTCGCAATGCTCAGCAAAGGCCTTCTCTCACAAATCTAAATAAGAGAAATGATGTCATACTCCACTAGGCGGATCTGGCATATTTCATGAAATTACTGTAAAAAATAAAAAGAAACTCACTAAGTTTTTTAACGTTAAGTATTTTATAACGTTCAATTTGCTACCTATATTTACATAAGCTTACAAGATTCTTAGAAGAGAATAAATGTCAATAATCACCTAACTCTTAACCCCTTCTAATAAAGTTTAAAAATAGACCAAAAAACGGCAAAATCTCGGAACATCTGTATAAGCGCGCAATCTTGCGGGGGTGGTTCGAGAAATAATCTATCGGAGGCCAACCCTTTGTGCGGCCAGATGTGCTGTCATTTGACACTTTTGTATTAAACCCGTTGCACAACAAAGCCTTTCTTAAACCACCCAAAATTGTGCACCGTTCAACGTTTTCGACCCGCATTCTGTCAAGCGCTTTGTGAAATGCAGACTAACAATGGAGATTGAAAAATTATTTAATAACTTGGTCATTTTTTTAAGCAATCGTTGTAAAGTTTCGTAATAGACTACAAATATCTAAGACAACGTAGCCTATTTTTGGACAGAATTAAAAACTCTATAACATGTTTGCAAGGTTAAATAGTAAAAAAAAACAAAATAATAATCCATTCATTTATTATATACCTATGTTATTACCATTAAGTATATAACACAATTTTAAAATACGTTTTACAGATAGATAGTTTTTTTGTGACTTATAGAGTAAACTTTGTACATTTGCACAATCAAGTTTTTGCGCATAAAAGAAAGATATGCAGCAATCTTGGATATAATGTACTGCCCACTGCTGGGCAAAGGCCTTCTCACACAAATCGAGGTGAGAGAAATTAGGTCATACTCCACCACGCGGACCCAGTGCGGATTGGTGGCGGCAGGTTTGTGGCCACCTGCTGTTGGAACTTATCAAGCCGCCTTTAAGGCTTCCAACTCGGCTTAACGACTACCACATTAAGTGGTAACCGCAACCAACGGCTTAACGTGCCTTCCGAAGCACGGAGACGCTCGAATATGAAAATGCCACAAACAGCCACCCATCTTAGGCCGACCGAGCCGAACGCAGCTTAACCTTGGTGATCGGTAAGAACACCGCGGTCGCACAGCGCTACGAGCGCCTCGAATCTTGGATAGCAGATACATTATTAATTTCAGCCGTAAATCATCACGCCAGATCACTGGCTGGGTAGGCAGAGAGTACAGAGTATGCGATGAACTATAAGAGTGGAGGAAGCGAAGAAGATCTGTAAGGAAAGAACCTATTAGCTCTGTATTTTCTGCCATCCTACTACCTTGAAAAATAAGCATTTAACGCTTCAAAATGATAGAGGTGCAATTAGTTTACCCACATTAAAATATTCATCGTCAAGCAAGGCAAGGGTCACACAGAAAAAGACTACAAAATAAAAAATAACTAACTCAGAAACCAACTTATCTCAAAAACCTTAAACGCTGAGATATGGCCCATTCCTATTTTTTTGACTTCTAATTTTAGCTCCATTACGTCTAACGTCATCATATCTCTGAATATCGAGAGATTTAGATAACATCAATGACCAAAATACCAAATTGTAGATATCAAGACATCAAAAATAAAATATTTCACTTGACACCGAAATCGGTACATATATCTATAAAGACGGAATTCCTTAACTCAAGATATTTTTTTTTTTTTTTTTTTCTTTTTTTATAAAAACGTAGCCCCACACTAGGATTTATTCCTGTGTCGTGGGTGCGTTTACAAACATGAAAATACACAAACAAATACCCAGACCGGAACAAATAATTGTGGATCACACAAAGATTTGTCCCGTGCGGGAATCGAACCCGTGACTATTCGACACAGTGGGCAGAGCAGCTCAAGCTCTTAACCACTGCGCTAAATCGTCCGTCATTTATAATACTTCACCAATTATTATCTCAAACGTGATGCTATTGCAAGTTTTTTATCCATTGCATTATCATTTACAGCAACCTTGTTAGATTACGGATAAAAACTGTCAATGGAACAACAACATAGCTATGTTCTAAATTGACGTATATCGTCAGTTCCTTTAATTCAAACGGAGCAGTTTAATATTAAAAAAAAACACCGTCTCGCCTAAATTCTCTAAGTGGGGGTGGCAGAGGTGTACTGAGTAAACTCACGTTTCGCCGACGATGTTAGGCCCCATGTAATAGGGGGCGAGCCTACTGACATATACCGGGCACAATTCCAGACTTCGGACTCATCTCTCATTTTTTCGTTAGAAAAACTTCATTTGAACCCAGGACCTCGTGATCACCAAGCGATGCGCTTTGCCACTAGATTAACGAGGCAGTCGATTATTTATACTACTTCATACTCTGTTGTAGGAGAGTAATGAAGTCAAGCTAAATACTAATAGGATTCCTTTCGATGTTTGCTCTAGCATCCTTAGTTAGATGCTCTGCAGCTGGTGATTTATTGAAAAAGATAATACCATCACGCCTATATCAACTGTTCAACTCTTCCATATCTTGGAAATATTCCCTAAAAGGTGGCGGAGTTGTACGGTGTACTTCCAAATTTCGCCGACAATGATAGCTCCCATTGCAATGGGAGACGAATCAATAGTCATAATACCGGATACAAGTCACCTTCGAGTTCTGCTAACAAATTTTTTTATAGAAAAAAACTCGCATAGGATTCGAACGCAGGAGTTTATAATCGCTAGCTCAACAATATAAAAAAAAATATAAAAATATGCTACTCTAACCCAACGGGGAAATTGTTTTCAAATCAAATCAAATCAGTTTATTTGCGAAAATGGGAAACAGTGGATGTTAAAATTACATTGGTCGTACGCCATATTCTGCCTTTAGGCATGCAAATATCATTAGAAATAATCCAAGAACTTAAAGTACCTAACAATTAAGAAAACATAATAATTGTATCGGACATTTCTAAATTATTTAATTAAAAGTTAAATATATACTAAAATATGTAAAATTGAATTAATACCAAGTGTCAGTTTTAGTGATAACAATTATATTAATGTTTTATTTTCATAGAATAGGAAATAGTTGCTTTTGCCTGTCTAAGATCTTGTATTTGTCCGGCGATATTTAATTACTTATAAAACTATCTTCGAAATATACCGTCGTGAGTTTCCTCGACAGTGGAATACGGGCTTAACGTCGAACCATCCAAATGTCAATTGCAGGTTCTGTCTCAACACCAGTTGTTTCGGATTATTGCGATCCAAACCGTTCATATTAACCCCTTCGACTGAGCTGTCAGACCATTCAATAAACCATAACCCCCATCGAGAAATATCACAATATATTAAACAGATAACCAGAAACAATAAAGCTAACACCATAAATCTAGCCGACTTTTAAAACCGCATTCAAAACGGAAACGTATTGTCAAAACAAGGATATAATTCTAATGGTGACAGTAAGTCGCGACCTCGTGCCAACTTAAAAAGGGATCTTCAATTTTAATTGTATAATACCGTACATATTAATTAACCCCATCGCAGCAAGAACAGATAAAGGGGATGTTTTTGAAGAAAAAAATTATTTGCATGAGCGCACGATTGACGTTCGCGTATTGTTGTCATCTGCCTTTTGTGATGACCCCACGTTAACCGTTCCTATGTAAGGAACAAAAGATCTTACGAGTACAAAAACGTTCATTAAAAATCCAACTTTTGTACAATGTTGTTAAAGTTCAATGTCGAAGGTGTAGGCACGAGCGCTAATGGCGTTCTGTGACCCGAGGACAGCGATATTATAATTGTCAAAGATGCTACCGAGTTCCCATTGTTGGAGTCGGCCTTTTATAATTTTTTCAAAGATAAAAAATGTTTGGCGTGTTCCTGACACGTGGTATCCCGCTCATGCGTCGCCGTGACCTATGGAACCGCTTTGAGCGTGACACAATGGTCTTGGTTATTTTTAGTTTTTGTACTGCCGGGAAGGTGGCTAAGTGGTTGGTTTTAAATAAGTGGCTATTTAATTTTAGACGTTACGTCTGCGACTTTGTAAAAGGTGAGGGGAGGGTTGTCTCGTGCCTATCGCGTGTCCTTTCACTGCGGTCGCTGAATATATTTAGAATGATTCCGGTATTGTGTACAGGAAAACTGCAATCAAATAGTTATACACACCATTGGTTAAGTAATGTGAGGATTTGGAGAAGGTACCTTGCGTTAACGTTTAAAATTGAAGCTTTGTGTTATAAAGCATACTTGTTAGTTCTTGGAATAAGGAGTTTACTAAAAACAGCACTTTTTAAAAGTAAAGAATGTGATGCACCGGAACGACTGCTACAATTATTATTGAGATAGCCAACTATTTTACTCAATAGGTACTGTCTATTCATAAAAGGTAGGAAAAGGTATATTTTTCGATATTTGCTACAGTGAAGTAGATAAAACTTAGGCTTTATTTAAAAATTTTGATTAAACCGTTGCCACAATGATACAAATAAAAAATAATTAATACCATCACTCCTGTATTCCCCAAGTGGGGGTGGGAGAGGTGTACTGAGTGTTCCCTTTCGTCGACGATGCTAGGTCCCATGCAATAGGGGGTGAACCTATTTTCATATACCTGGCCCAATTCCAGACTCCGGACTGATACTGAGAAGTTTTCGTTAGGAAAACTACATTTGTACGACCTAGGATTTGAACCCAGGACCTCGTGATCGCAAAGCAATGCGCTTTGCCACTAGACCAACAAGGCAGTCAACAAAAATGATACAATTCGGAAAAGTATACCACCAATTCATCACGACTTCATTGGAATTGGCCAGTTATAATATAAGAATATCATTTTCAAGGTATTCACATTTTATTTATTACATTTAATCATATGTAAACCACATATATACCGTCCACATACTAACAAAGGAACAGACATAGAATCTGTGTCCACAATCATTACCATCACAAAACGTCGTCGCGACGTCGGACGGCCGTCGTCGTCGTTTGTATCAAAACAAATATTGTACCAAGTGCGGACCAGTCCAGTGTGGTCGCGTGTTTACTTTACAAATTAATGAATTGTAATATCGTTCTTTTGGATTCTTGTATTAAGTATTTTGGTTCGTAAACTTGGTGATAGATTTGAGGAGAGGTCGGTGTACAGTTATTTGTAACCCACCGGTAATCGTTATACATACGTTGACGGACGATTTAGCGCAGTGGTTAAGAGCTTGAGCTGCTCCGCCCACTGTGTCTAATAGTCGCGGGTTCGATTCCCGCACGGGACAAATCTTTGTGTGATCCACAATTATTTGTTACGGTCTGGGTATTTGTATTTGTGAATTTTTATGTTTGTAAACGCACCCTCGAGACAGGAATAAATCCTAGTGTGGATCTTCGTTTAAAAAAAAAAAAAGAATACCAAATCGACATATACAAAATCTGTGATTGCAAACGCACGATGAGTGTTATAAAAAAAAATATAGATTCAATAAAAATAATGAAAGAAGAAAGAAAGAAAGAAAAATGTTATATTTGTCACAGCATGAGAGACACAGACAGAGATATTTAGCTAATATAACAACATCTTAGCAATTTAACCATTAAATTAAAAAAAGTACAAACGATTAATATTGGTCTCTAAAAATACACATGAGAGAAAAAAATAAAAAAAAATTACAAAAATGGAACAAAACAAAGTAAGTCATATACATGAGTATGTGTCTCACGGCTGAGCCAAATAGGTATCCAGATCAGCTTAATGTCAGGCACAAGTGCGAGACGCCGATTTTCATCTGGACCCTCCCATTTTTATCTGGACCCACCCTGAATGACGGCTAGTGGTTAGGACGTAGGCATCTTCGTTGACAAATCTTCGTGTAACCCACAAATATTTATTTGAGTCTTGGTGTTTGCGAATAAATTCATATTTATCAGTGCACCCAGGAATAATTTCAAGTGCGGGGCTGTAATAAATAAAAGTACCAGATTTATTTAGGGTCGTGTGCTTACAAAGAGAAGCAGCTCATATTGAGATCCAATTATTAGCACTCTCCTGCTCTATACTGTAATAAAAGCTTGTATTTGTAAAATATTTGAATTTGGATCAATTGCATCACTCAACTGCCCCATTTTAATTAATCAGATATTAAACCTTTTTAACAATTTTTGAATGACCACTATTCTGGACAACGCTCGCATGACACGCTAGCCCCACGATAAAAATTATCCTTTTAGAACTCGAGCGATCACGGTCGAGCGAACCACAAAACGAGCGGGCAGTGATCAAAACGCTCGCTTTTACCGCTCAGCCGCGCGAAATAAGCGACAACAATGAATATGAAACCACGATTATATCGACTTTGGGGTGGTCAGGGTCATTCGGCATAGCATTTTAAGCACCTAGGTTTTGTTGATGAATCTAAATAGAGTAACTTATTTTTACTTGAAGTATTATAAATTAGGGTATTCTGTCCCACTAGCAAAGGCCTTTTCTCATCTCATATATTGAAGAGAGCGATAATATGCTATGGTATAGCTATGGCAAGAGAAAGAACTCTACTACGGGTATGAATTATGATAGCAACTTAGTAACACTTGCTGTTGGAACTTATCACCATTAAAATTCTACACTCTCTCTCATTCTTTTACGTCATATATCGCAATAACAACGTCACTACAAGCGTACGGAACTAAAAAAAAATAAACACCGTCATGCCTAAATTCTCCTAGCGGAATTGGCAAAGGTATACTTTGTACACCCGCTTTTCACCGACGATGTTAGTTTCCATGTATTAGGAGGCGAAACAATTGCCATTATACCGGGCACAATGCCAGTTCCCGGACTTATACTGGCCGATTTAGGATTCAAACCTAGGACGTCGTGATCGCTACATGCATCACCTGCTTCTAGTCCAACGAGACAATCTGCGTACGGAACTCAGAGAAAATAGTAGAAACATCAAAAGGACGTGAAATCTGTTGAAACTAATTACGTATTCATAGACCGCGCTCCTGATAAATGATCACCCCCGCAAATGATTCCCCGATTAACTCTCGTCCAAGATATTTCCATATCAAGACATGTTTTCTTAAGGGTCGCCCACAAAAGGGCCATCTCCGCGCCCAATCTTTAATCCTATCTTGGGACCTTTGCGGGCGAATTTAAATTTCTTTAGAAATATCGTCCTTATTATGTACGTGCGGGTTCTATTCCTCGCGAGGTTCCAGATAACGTAAGTTAAGTCCGAGAGGAGATTGTTGTGAAAAAAACTACCGCTAAGTTTGACGAGATCCCATCTCGTGCGGCCGCCCACACAAATTTGATCTTTAAGATTGGACACATAAATTCACGTTTCGTTTGTCCGCTGTCGGATTAGTAGAACCTTATTTTGTATATGAGGTGATAAGTCTTTATGAGGGGTCAACCTTTTCTATAGTGAACGAACCCTTTTAGTGAAAAGAGTGAGTTGATAGCTGATTTAGGAATGGCGATAATACATTCAGTATGTGTAAATATATCATAGATTTATTTTATGATAGATTGCTGTGTGGAGGACTGGGGATTGAGAATTTTGTCAGTTTTAAGAAGTAGTTACCACCTAGCTTGAGTTATATTTTATGGTGAATTTTAGAGTAAAATAACTAGTTCTGCCTGCGACTTCTTCCGCGTGGACTATAGATAGGTAGATATATAGAATACTTTTTATTGCAAATGCATTATAACATAACAAAGTAGTTGTTGTAAAATAACAAGTTCAATTGGCGGTCTTATTGCTTATAGCAATTTCTTCCAAGTCGAATGAAATACAACAAAAATAAAGGGCAGTTGGTGGCGTACATTTATTCAGAATAAAGTAACTATACATACACAAAATATGACATACATATATAGTAAGAAATATATTAAATTTATACATAGTGCAATATAGAAATAAACGTAACGTATAAATAAGGATAGGTAAATACAAAAGGTTAGAAGTTATGACAGCGTCTCTGACAACACAACACTAATGACAACAGAGTGGTTCTTAACCATCATTTTAAAAGTAGCCAATATCTGTGCACGTCTAATTGACTCAGGTAATGCATTCCATTCTCCCCCCGGCATCAGTGTCGTCTGTTACGCTGACGACACTCTAATAGTGGCCGAGGGGGACACCTTCGAGAGGACTGTTGGGCTCGCCGAGCTTGGGGCAGAGGTCGTCGTCGCCAAGATCCGCGAGTTGGGCCTGCAGATAGCGCCTCATAAGACGCTAGGCGCTATGGTTCCATAAACTGCCTAGGAGTAGGGAACCGCCGGACTCGTGGGTTCGCGTCGGAGATTCGCCAGTCCGGGTGAGGCGGTACCTTAAGTACTCGGGCCTCACCCTGGACAGTCGCTGGGGCTTCGAAGAGCATTTCGAGCGTCTTGTCCCCTGAGTCGAAAGGGTAGTGGGTGCCATGCATAGACTGCTACCCAACCTCGGGGGGCCGTCGGAGGAGGTACGCCGCCTTTACGGGGGGGTCATGCGATCGGTGGCTCTCTATGGGGAACCTGTATGGTCACACCGACTGTCGGGCGTCTGGTGCAGGACCAAAATCTATAGCCTGCAGCGCAAGATGGCCATCCGTATCGCACGAGGATACCGGACTGTATCTTTCGAGGCGGCGACCCTCTTGGCACGCTTTCCGCCGCTCGACATCCTGGCGGACATGGACGCGAGGGTCTACGACCGAACTCGCGTCGTCCGCCAAAGCGACGAATGCGTCCAGAGCGCGTCGTCGTTCCCGCCGTCTCGAAATCAGACGGCGGGAACGACGACGCGCTCTGGAGGAGTGGCGCGCGAGGCTCAGCCAGGAGCACATCGCGCGCAAGCGCGTCGTCCAAGCCATCCTGCCGTCCTTCGAAGCCTGGCAACAGCGGAGGAGTGGGCGAATCTCCTACAGGCTTGCTCAGATAATCACCGGTCACGGCTGTTTCGGTGATTATCTGAGCAAGATCGGACGCGAGGCGACGGCGATCTGTCACCACTGTGGTGGGGACCGGGATTCCGCAGAGCACACGCTTGTCGAGTGCCCAGCGTGGGCCTCCGAGCGGCGGATCCTGGTCGACCGGATTGGACCGGACCTCTCCTTGCCGGCAATAGTAGCGGCTATGATGGCAGGGGATTCGGCGTGGGGGGCCGTATCCTCCTTCTGCGAGACTGTGATGTCACAGAAGGAGGAGGCCGAGCGGGATCGGGAGAGGGCCGATCCCGCTCGCCGAAGCCGAAGGCGCCGGGGCGGAGGCACAGCCCGCCCAGGCCCCCCAGGTTTTCACAAAAAACCTTCGCGAGTTCAGTTGAGGAAAGAATTAATTAAAAAATATGATGTTTAACCAACTAACCCGGGTGGGTCGAGATTTGTCGATTTTTCGGGTGAGATAGTAACTAACCCCATTACCATACATTCTGTGACCAAACTCATTACCTATAGAATAATATTAAAAAAAATACAAAACCCAAACAAAAGAACTTGGATTCAACCAAATGTTTAAATAACCAATATTTCTAAAATGTAAAAATATCGTATTTCGTAATATAGCGAAAATTTAGACTGTACATAGTTTTTAGAATCGTAAGGAGTAATTTGATAATAATAATTCACTACAATTCTATTTTACCCTATAAATTATCCAAAAATAAATATCCCTTACAAACAAACGTGCAACTTATGTAGTATATATAACACATTTTTAAGTAGCACGATGCATAGGTCTCCTGCATTGGTTGCACTTGCACCTAAATACCAACCATACTTGCTTTGTGACCAGCCATGGGGTCCAGTAGGGAATTTGTTAATTAAAATCCGCGATCCGACTGATCAAAGCTGCATATCTAGACTAGAGACAATGATAATCAAATAGCAAACACAGGCCTAGCTTGGGATCTCTACATTTTGATGCTGTATATTATGGCGCACTCGAATAGAACAGATTATGCTAGAAAAGATTGAACTACTCATGTCCCTGAAATTTTTTCCCGGTAAACATAAGCAAGCCGTACCCGGCGCATATTAGCCTTAGGCCTCGGACACGGAAGTCAGCGGAAGCGGGGCGGCGGCGGTGGCAGCGCGGGGAGCGGCGCGACAACGCTATACCCGGTCTCGAAGCCAGCGGGCAGACCGCACGGCGCTAGAGCGGCGTAGTGTTGTGTTACGAGAAATTAGTAGTGGGCGGGCATTTTGAAACTTCGGTCGTTAAAAAGATACAAAAGAATACTACAACTCAACACTACGTCAATCCAGACGCGCGGGCACCGCTAGATTGGTACGCACCGCTCGTACGCCGCTCGCCGCCCGCTCCCCGCGCCGCTGCCTTCGAGGCCAGTTCCATATAAATGTATGCATTAAAACGCGCCGCTCCGTGTCCGAGACCTTAAAGATGACGCGGCAACGCGTCGATGATGTTGAGTGGCAACGCAGAGCTTTATGTGTTGTAGGTAACATGATAAATAGAAAATTTTCGGAATCGGCTCCTGACGTGAAAATTACTTTATCTCAATCTGCCTGACATTTTACACGTGTCAACTCTGGACTAATTACACCAAACGGGCGCATGATTGCATTCGAGTAGCTTATAATAATATTTTTAGACAGCTGATTGGTTTGAATCGTTATTGTAGCACCTCTGAAATGCACGCCGAAACTTAAATCGACTCGTTTCATGCAATCCAGCGGAAAAGGATAGCTTCATTTATGTCCAGAGTTTACACGTGTAATAACGATATCATCAGCAGTCTAGCTGACAGACAGGACCACAACTTATAAATGTTGGGTACAATTGACACATTCAATATTGAAAAAGTAATCAATTTTTTTATACTCTTTATGTTGTCACGCCTATATTCCCCAAGCGGGGATGGCAGAGGTGTACTGAGACCCACTTTTCGTAATAGGGGGTCGAGCCTATTGCCATATACCAGGCAGAATTCCAGACTACGGACTCATACCGGGAAATTTTCGTTAGTAAAACTTCATTTGTCCAACCTAGGATTTGAACCCGGGACCTCGTGATCACCAAGCGATGCGCTTTGCCTCTAGACCAAGCAGCCAAAGTCAGTTCTTTATAATTTTACGGGTTTATTGTCATATGTCACACTTTTATTGTAACAAAATATGGATCATTTGTCCGAAATAAAGGATTATTATTAGCTTGAGAAAAAAGTAAAAATAACATATTTTTGTTCAAAACGACATTCACTTTAAGATTGTTAGTATACAAAAAGAAAAAAAATATATTATGTAGAGTCAAGAAGTCCTTAGAGTGCTTTAGAACTGTGTCCCTTTTTGGTAATAAAATATAAATAAAAAGCTTTTAAAATTTCCTTACAATGAAAAGTAAATCAAATAGACCGTGTCTTATCAGTCAAGTCAAGAGTGTCCGTAGCCGGCGATCGTGTATGAGACGAACTATGAGAGTGGAGGAAGCCAGAGAGGTCTGTAAGTAAAGAACCTGTTGGAACTCTGTACTCTTTAACTTAAATCATCTATTTTTAGAGCCGACAGTCGCTCCGTTTGTGGCAATACATTTAATAAATTCCTGTACTTCTATATATCTATATTACCATGCCAGAATCCTCGTGGTATAAGCAGTGAGTGCCGAAAAAATCCCTTACAAACTTTCACATTGATTTGGCTTATCAGCAGTTGATTGATAATTACCAGCGATACGATATCTATAACATTGATTTTCGAATTAATGAAACTGTCCCGGGTGATAAGAGGAATGATTGGTGTGTTAAAAACTCGCGGATAATTTATTCTTCTTGAAGGCTTTATTCCGACGTATGTATTGATAGTTGAAAGGTTGAGTTGTTGGACACGTTCTGGAAGTTTAAAGTATTATATAAAAAAGTTACTTTACGCCTATATTTCCGAAGCGGGGATGGCAGAGGTGTATCGTATTACTATTTTTCGCCGACGATATTAGGTCCCATAATATAGGGGACGAGCTTAGTGCTATACACCGGACATAATTCCAGACTGCGGACTAATCCTTGGAATTTTAGGATAGGAAAACTACATTTTTCAGACCTAGGATTTGACCCAAGGACCTCGTGATTGCTAAGCGTACTATCCACCACCAGACCAACGAGGCAATGGTGATCACCATTGCTTCCTAATATGCCACCTAATATGTAAATAAATAAAATCTGGTAAGCTGATAGATTGCTTCCTGGTTCCTGACATAGCTAAACTAAGTTACGGTACTAAGTACGGACGATTTAGCGCAGTGGTTAAGAGCTTGAGCTCCGCCCACTGTGTCTAATAGTCGCGGGTTCGATTCCCGCACGGGACAAATCTTTGTGTGATCCACAATTATTTGTTCCGGTCTGGGTATTTGTGTTTGTGAATTTTTATGTTTGTAAACGCACCCACGACACAGGAATAAATCCTAGTGTGGGGCTACGTGTATTTAAAAAAAAAGAAAGTTAAAAGACAAGCCCACTAAGTTTCTCGATCTTCTCAGTGGAGGCCCCGTGGTAGATGTAAAAATGTAATAATTTTGACGTTTGTTATGAAATTTACCCAAGGTTTTTCATTAAATAGTAACCATTGAAATAGCTCCTTGGAAGAAGGAAAATTTTACTACATGTTAACCCTAATTTCATCCAAACCCTTCTGTCAATGTCATTCATGAGCCAATAGATCTTTGTCGCACAATACGATCATTTTTTGAGACCTAAGTGAAAGTCAAAAATTCTTTATTTGTATAATATAATAATAAATAAACTGCGTCGTTGGTCTGGTGGCAAAGCGCATCGCTTTGTGATCACGAGGTCCTGGGTTCGAATCCTAGGTCGGATAAGTGTAGTTTTTCTAACGAAAACTTCCCAGTACAAGTCCGGAGTCTGGAATTGTGTCCGGTATATGGCAATAGGCTCGCCCCCTATTACGTGGGACCTAACATCGTCGGCAAAACGTGGGTGTACTCACTACACCTCTGCCACCCCCGCTTGGGGAATATAGGCGTGACGGTGTACATAAATATTTTTTTTTTTATTATCAGTGGCCCATAGTATAAGCCAATATTGGCTTATGCGAATAAAGAATTTAGTATAGAAGAATACGTTTGTCAGTGTTTTCATATAAAAACACTAAAAGAAATACACAATAAGAGAACTTGGGTAAATTTTATAGCAAACAGCAATTTTGCGACTGTCATGTAGTGACATTTCACAAAATGACAGCGTTAGTTCCGATTTTGGCCGCGGGCTTAAAGGTCCTTGTTTTGGTTTTTTTTTTTTTGGCGGGAAGTCGAAGAGTGATGTTGTCAATTTGTTTTAATTTCCAAAACTTGTGTTATTTCGACTACTAATGTGTAATGTTGGTGGAATATTAACCATTAAGTGTTCTTATATGTACATGAGTGAAGGTAATTGTAACAAAGTGATAAAACGTGCCTTTTCGACTTCCCTCAAAACGGCCGTTGCAATTGGTATGTAAAGTATCCACCGCTTTACTATCCAGGGTGGGGTACTTCATTAATTTCATTATCATCGTTGTCATCAAATTCATCGGGGAGTCCAATTAATTTAAACAAACACGATTATATATCTAACTGGACACTGGCAAAATACACTTATAATTAGTGGGAAGCCATAACTTGAAGAAGAAGAAGAAGAAGGTCCTTGTTTGACTGTAGACGAATTTGCGGGTTCTAGGATCTAATAAAATTTCGAAAACAACTGTACCATCAGTGTAGCATCAATTTTAAACCATCTCCGTCCACCCGCGTCCTCCCTCCGTTTCATTGTTTTTCCACCATTTTTTGTAATATGTGGTAATGGTCGTCACACATGTGCCGACAGCGGTTATTATGGGTTTAAAATAACCCCACACAACGTGCGGGCCAATTTTGTGAGAGGACATTTTGTGTTTGTGATTTTTCTGTGGCGTTTGTGATCTGATTTGTTAAGTAATGGAATAATAATCCAGTGAAGATTTTATGTTCGTATTCCAATAAGTAAAAAAAGAAAAACAAATCTTACATACTTTATATTGGTACCAGGCTTTCTTAGAGCTATGTGTCTACCGACCAGAAGGAATTATGAATAAATATTATAATTCTATCTATATCATCACGCCAGATCCCTTGTGGGGTAGGCAGAGAGTACAGAGTTCCAACAGGTTCTTTCCTTACATATCTCTCTGGCTTTTTCCACTCTCATAGTTTGTCTCATACAATATTATAATTATAAAAGGACGTCAAACAAATTTCAAAACCGAAATAGATTTTTTTCTTAGATTTGAACTGCTTAGTCCAGTGATTAAGAGTTTTAGTCCCTCCGGATACTAGATCGAGTACCCACTGGAAAAATCTTTGTGTAGCCCAGAAATATTTGTGTCAGTCTGGGCATTTGTATATATGAATGTTGTGTTTGGAAACGCACCAACACTGCAGGAATAATTTCTAGTGTGGGTCTACGTTTAAAAAAAAAACAATAAAAGAATTTATGAAAAACGAATTCTAGGAAAAACGCAAAAATCAAAGTAAGGCCTTAAAAAAAGACAAATTATAACTGAAAACAGGCGTCAATAAAGTTCCAATCTCAATACACTACAAAAGCACTTCCCACATAAAGGCGTAGCGCAGGGCGCGAACTAACAATTTGTTCGTAACGCGATAGTTTACAGAAATCGCGTTTAACGGCGATATGCGATAGCGGTGGGCGCGGCGATGGAAGCGCGCTGACGGTTTTATCGCCGTGTTTGTTTAGCTAATTAGCGTTTATAACGGCGATTGGGTGAAGACAGATTTGCTTTTTGAATACTTCGAATCGATCAAGGTGATTTATTTTGGCTCTATAGCCAACTACAAGTTAACTACTCTGCTCTAAAGAGCAGTGATAGCCTAATGGTTAGACCGTTGGACTGCACAGTTAGAGGTCTCGGGTTCTAACGCAGGCCCGCACCTCTGTAAAGCATATGCGTATTAAAAATTGATGATCACTTGCTTTAACGATGAAGGAAAACATCTTGAGAAAACCTGCATGCCTAAAAGTTTGTCGAAGGTGAGTGAAGTTAGCCAACCCGCACTAGGCCAGCGAGGTGGACTATGGCCTAAACCCTCTCAGTTTGAGAGGAGGCACGTGCCTTACAGTGGGACAGTTTCTTAACAGGGCTAATATTATTATAATTTATACTCTTTTAATGTGTACTGCGCTGGAGCGAATGGAAGGCGGACGTAACTAGATATTGAAAATGTCCTATTTTTACGAGGTTTTATTTAACTTGCCATGTTTGTATGTCTGTCTGTCTTTCCGGTTCAAAACTTGTGATCCATTTTACAAGCACTTGTGGATATTCGATTGAGCCAAAATTTTGCATGCGCATCTAAGTTCTCCTCCGTACTCCTCTTCATTCTTCCAGCCGATACGATAAGTCTTTTACTGTTCGTGGTATCCGTCTTTGGAACTCACTTCCACACGCCCTACGTGCGAGCTCATCTCTGCATGTTTTTAAGAGAAGAGTCAGGGAACATTTCCTATCTGTTTGCTGATTGATGCATACATACAACTTTTTGTACTATTTATGTATGTGTATGTAGGTATATTATATTTATTATATGTATGCAGTATTGGTGTAGTGTATGTAATTTATTTATTATTATGTTTAGGAATTTTATATATTTTCCTTTTTCGCTGGAATGTGTGATTGTATAACTGCCCTCTTATTTTTCTGTCTTATCTCTCAACACTCAAAGGTTCGCTGGAAGAGAACTCATATTCTGAGTTAAGCTCGCCTTTGTATAATACTTTTGAAAATGAAAATTACCTCTGTTCTTTATACAATAAAGAATAAATAAGTTCGGTGACAATGAAGCTGATCTGATGATGCAGACTGATAATAGCCATAGGAATATATGAACTATACAACGTAACCCCCTCGTGTTTAGTCTTGTTAGATTCATATTGACAAGCACTATATAATCAGATAGTGTTCAGGGTCTGAATGAAGCCGAAAGGTGGTCAATGGAACCACCTATCTACTGAATATAGCCCCGCCGTATTTGGGCTCATTAGATTTGTCTTGACGAGTACTTCAGACCCGGATGGTGTCCATGGTCTGACGATGGAGCCGGAAGAAAGCCATAAGAACTCGTCGCCCAAGCAAAACATTTCCGTAGTGGTTTTGCTATAAAAGCATGTTTTTAAAAACGTCTTTGTAAATAAAAATTATAATGCTTTAAGGTATACATAATGTAGGTACCTCGATTCCTATGCCCATTTAATCTAAATCATAATTCTTTAAAACATTTCCCATTATCGGAGATCGGTGTGATATGACTGTTATCTATTGAAAGTTACATAGTAATTCTCCGTACAGCTAATGTAATAGAAAAAAAAACACAATTTGTACAAGCTAGGAATCGAATCCGAGTCCTCATCATCGGCAGCGTCGCGCTATACGCTACTAGTTCAACGATCCAAACAATTTTAAATATTTTACACTTACTTCAAATATATAGAACTAAATTTCTAAATCCGTATAATAACACGTACTTAGTGTTTATTTTTAAACACAACTACATATTTTTTCCAAAATCTTATACCAAAAATAAAATTTAACACCACAATTATCATTCGTTTATTTACTTAAACATTTTTATAAATGTTCAATTAACCGAAGATGCTGAAATTAATTACAAGATAAACTCAACAAATATTATAAATAATTTTCACATTATTTTCTTATTTAATACAACATACATTAATAGTTGTTTCAGTAATGGCGGGTCGGGGTCACTTTTTGCATAACCACGTAACCAATTCTTTGTTTTATTCTTTCATCGAACACTTGTGTAGTCAGAGAGTGTCGGTCAAATCGGTCAACTTGTCGGTCGTAGGTACCTACAAATCGACCGACGTGCCCGTCAAACACATGTGCAAATGTATATGCAAATGTTTATTTGCACATACAATTATATATGAACTCGAATATCAGAATCAGAATATTTTAAGAATCGTCAAAAAAGTGACAAAGACTACCTTCAATTCGAAATTTGTTCTGTGTAGTATCTAGTTATTTATATCATCAAGCCAAATCCCTTGCGGTGTGATGTTTTTTACAGATACTTCTCACTTCCTCGGCTTTCTCATAGTTCGGCTTATATACTATCGCGAATTATGGAGCCTCTTCAAAGTCAAAAATTATTTATTTGTTATACATAAGCCCGTATAAAAATCAAAATTATTACATTTTTTCATGTACCACCGGATCGGAACGCGGCCTCCACTGTGAAGATCCGGCGAGAAACCCAGCGGGCTAGTCTTTTAACTTAATTCGTTTGGCCCTTCTGATAAACATTTTTTTTTCAAAATTGTATTATACAGCATTGCTTATTTTGCTGATTGAGGAGCTGCTCAAACCCAATCTGTTTTATCGTCAAGATAATCCGAAATTTTGTAATACCCTTTCTTACACAGTCCAGTTTAGATTGCCTTTTTAAACTTATTTTTAGGCATGTTTTGGATATCTATGGATAATATGTTGTAGAAGCGTATATATTGCCCCATTAAAGAATTACTAATTCTGTGGAGACGAGTAGAATGTACAATAAGATCATCTTTGTCCCGTGTTACATGATGAATGTCGCTATATTTTTCAAAGTTACTGATATTCTTCTTGACTTGCCTGTCAAATAAGACACGGTATTTGTAGTAATATACACTAGGGTCTTCCGGGTCCCTAAGTCCATCCACTTTTGAATTGTACAAGGTGTAACATAAGAAACCCAAGACCCGAAAGTAGATTATTCTATATCGATAACTAAATTGATTCCAACAAGTTACTTACACGTTTTTTTTAAAAAAAGCACCGTCACCCCGATATTCCCCTATACGGGAGTGTACTGAGTACACCCACGTTTTGCCGACGATGTTAGGTCCCATGTAACAGGGGGCGAGCCTATTGCCATATACCGGGCACAATTCCAGACTCCGGACTCGTACTGGGAATTTTTCGTTGGAAAAACTACATTTGTCCGACCTAGGATTTGAACTCAAGACCTCGTGATCTCAAAGCGGTGTGCTTTGCCACCAGACAAACGAGGCAGGTTTTGTTTTTAAATTGCAATAAATGCTGGTTCTCCTTTAGGGCCTTACAATAACCGAAATTTATTCTTGATTCAAAGCAATACGGAGGTTTTAAATGCATTTCTAAACCGTATTTCTCAATACACACAGGTACAAGTTTCATTGATAATTGGGGTAAAAAAGTGCTTTAAAAAGGGGTAAACAAATTATTTGTTAATTTGATTGTCGTATTGAATTTTTTAAGAAATTACCTAATCGGGGTGTCTGAGATCTTGCGTTATTTACCTATTGCCATTATACGAGAACATGGCATGATTTAAGAGTCTAACTAAGTACTACCTCTAAGAATCTTTAGAAAGACAGACCACACTTTAACTGACGTAAAGATTCGAGCCTAAGCACCCCGCTCCACTAGACCAACTGTGTTATATTAAAATGATTGCTACATCTTGCAAACAAACCCTAATAAAAACCTAGTATTAATCAAAGCTATGTTAATGCCTACAAACTTACCTATTGAATTTATGTTGCTGTTTCGTCATTCTCTCTTCCGACATTATTTATATATGCCCAAACCACCAAAGCATTCTCTTTCTCACTTTAATACCGTTTCTTTCGTGTGTACAAAGTTTATATTTAGCATACACGTCTTTGTTCGACGGGATCCTTATTATTTAAACAATAAGTCACAAATTGTTTTTTCAGTTGCATACTTATGACCCAGACAACTTTGAGATGGTGCGTCATATGGTGGCGTTAAGTGACCTGTGTTATGCATTTACTTATAACTAACATATTTAAGTAGGTACTTAGGTACTTATTTTCCATTAATTTGCAATTATACTGAAATTTTTATCTATCTATCTATCTATATCATCAGGCCAGATCCCTTGCGGGGTAGGCAGGGTGTACAGAGTTCCAACCGCTTCTTTTTTTACTTGCCGCTCTGGCTTCCTCCACTCTCATAGTTCGTCTCATGCACGCACTCCAGTTACGGAGACTCTTGACTTGCTGTAAATAAATTATGAACATGATTTAAACCACCACTTGATGAACAAAAAATTTCTAATACAACAGTAAAAGGATTGTGTATTAGAGATTTCTCAATACAGGATATATTTCTGAAAAAAAAAGATTGTCAGTCTTTCGTCAGAATCGGTTTTGATAGGAAAAGTAGTACATAAAAAGATTGACCTCTCCGTATTACGTGTGTGGGTACTAGACATATATAAGGCTATCTAGTTTTCAGCCGGAAAATTTCCACTACAAGAAAAAGACCTACCCCGAAGACTACCATAACGACTGGCTCTGTGTTGCACGCACTTACCTTGTGGAAGACACAACGATTATAAATCAGACCATAAATCAACTTGTGAAACAGCTCAATTTTCTTAAAAATAAGGTTTTTCAAAGTATCTATCATCTCTTGCGCGGTAAGCAGAGAGAACAGAGTTCCAACAGGTTCTTTCTTACAGACCTCTCTGGCTTCCTCCACTCTCAAGGTTCTTCTCATACACGCACGCACGATACGAAGACTTGACTTGCCTTGCAGATAAAACGTCTTATAATATAATAATGTCAATAAATTTCAAGAATATTATTCTTTTGTTTATTTAAAAAACCAAAGCATTCATATGAAAATATTTATTGAAACTGGCCAGGAAACACTTCTGGCCAAGAAAGTTCCATTTGTGAAATTTTATTTTCCATCGCAAGCAACAACATGTCTCCCAGTTATGGGTCACAATTTGCACCATTCGGGGTTATAACTTCGCACTAGCGTGGAGTGTAGGTTGCACTGCTAGCGATATGGAAATCGCTAACGTTTTACCCTCATAAAAAACCGTTAAATATCAAATTTATGTCTTTACGATACTAAATGAAGTGTGATAACGTATTTGGAATTCTTTAGAAAATAATTACGTTATATGAAACAATTGTCAGTATAGGTCAATATGCGATCACGCTTAAATTATATAGGTTTAATTTTTTTTAATTATCCGCTTTCTATGGACTCAGATATTGTGTTAAGACATAACATCCGAAAACAAAATTACTCAAATCCAGTCCAACATTATGTACCATTTGTGTTAAAGTAGATAGATTTAAATTGATACAAAATAACTTACTAAAACAAAGCTTGGAATGTAGCCAATAACTGCCTTAAAAAATTTAATACCTCGATAAAATTAAGAACCTTCAAACGTTACGTACGTTTTTAAAAAGTGATTACTTATGAAAATGGTATAGTTTTATGTATAATATTTGTAAATCTAAGAACTCAATAAGTTCTTGATCGCTAATCAGTTAATCCGCTCGCCGCTGGCAGTGTGGGCTAAGCCGAAGGGGGTTAGAGCAGCGGGCGGAAGGGGAAGGCGGTCATTCAGCGCAGCGGCGCGACGGACATCCGCCGCATAACAAGTCGATGGCGACTCGCGCTGGAACGCTGCCGTTCTTATTTCAAATTTCGCATGGATTCGAAAATAGAACGTAGTTATTTTTTTAATTTACTTGCCACAAATTAGCAATGTAGCAACCATTTTTATTACTTTTTTACAATTTTTTTTTAAAAGAAAACGTATTCACACTTTAGAAATTATTCCTGTATCATAGGTGGGTTTACAAAACATGAATTCACATATACAGACATCTAGACCGTAACAAATATTTGTGAGATCACACAAAGACTTGTCTCGTGCAAGGATCGAACCCGCAACTATTCGATCCAGTGAGCGGAGCGGCTTAAGCTCTTAACCACTGGACCACTAGACTTAAGCTCTTAACCGCATGAATAGAATGCAATTATTCAAAAAAGTAGATCGTGCTATTTTAAAAAACTTTGTACGGCTTATAAAAACTTTATATTCATGCTTAATTTAATAAATTCGGAAGTAACTCTGTCTGTGTTTATTAACTTTCATGCATAATCTGCTGAACAGATTTGGCTAAACATTGGCTTCTTTTTGTAGCAAAAAATTAACGCAGCTATTTAACATTAGCATTATCTCGCTGCAAGGTGAAAGCCGTATAGGGCAAAAATCATTCTGTTCTAAATTTTTCTGCTTCGACCTTTTTAAAATCTTGTATGAATTTAAATTCACCCTGAATCGTACAATCTTACCATGACCAAATAGACCGAGTTACAGACCAAGTCTTATCCGAAGGACAAATCAAGAGTCTTCGTAACCGGCGAGCGCGTATGAGACGAACTATGAGAGTGGATGAAGCCAGAGAGGTATGTAAGGAAAGAACCTGTTGGAACTCTGTACTCTCTGCCTACCCCGCAAGGGATCTGGCGTGATGATATAGAATAGAACTCGTACGGCAATAGTTAGTAGGTAATTATTCTACCGCCATAACTATATCTATCTATAAAATCTTACAGTACTTTACATTTAACTCGGGCGTGTAGCTGTCTGTAGTTTCTGCTAGTGTCCGCGAGAGGCGCTGGGGTGCGAACAACTGTTGTCGTCGCCGGAAGCAGCGCCGGCGGCTTCCGGTCCAGGAATGTTCTGTATGGGCTGTTGGAGTTTCGCGCTTACAGTGTTTTTTTTTTATTTTAAGCCTGCATTTTTTATATCAAACCGTGATTTGTATGTAAAATATATCTTGATATAATTATGACAACAATACACACAAACAAACATAACATAGTTTTATATTCAGTGGCCTCTGAGTATAAGTTTTGACTAAGTATATTGAATGTAGAAACACGGTATTTTTAGCAGTAAACTAGCTACATGTGGATACGAATGGAGTAGAATACATACAAATAAATATTTAACCTCTCCCATTTAACTGTACACAACTACCTTACAATAAAAATTCAAAATTTTAACCAATAAAAGTCATAAAAATATTCCATAAGTATGAGTGCGGAGTCTGGAATTGTGCCCGGTATATGGCAATAGACTCGCCTCCTATTACATGGGACCTAACATCGTCGGCGAAACGTGGGTGTACTCAGTTCACCTCTGCCACCCCCTCTGGGGAATATAGGCGTGACGATGTGAAAAGTCATAAAAATTGCCGCAAAAAATACATACATACATAAATTACCAGACTGCCAAGTAATACGACAACCGGAAACGCTTTCCCCACTGTCCGCGCTTAAGCGGCCCCCCCATTAAGGGGTGGGGGCCGTCTGGACCCCCCGTGTTTAAAAATTTCACTCCCACTGCGTCCCGAGCCACACAATGCCCGGTAATCAGTGATCGCCTTTTGAAATCGAAACGGTTGTTACATTTTTTTTCGTATGTTCTACTTAACCTGTTATCTATTCAACTATATAAATAACAGGTCTTTCTTCTTTTCTTTATATTTTATCAAAAAAAATCACTATCGCCACGACCACAGGAATAATTCCTGCGTCGTGGGTTTGTTACTAATACGGAATTGACATCACATCACCCAGGCCAAAACAAAACTCTCTCAAACGCGTCTTGCAGGGTAGACAGAGAGTACAGACTTCCAATTGATCCAGCGAAACAGCGCACGATTTCGTTCCAACCCCTTTTGCTGCTTTGCCATACATGCACAGTTTGATAAGAATTGACACAGACTAATTGCTGCAAAAAATACTTTCAGATGAATAGTTATACCTTATAAGTCCAGTCCAAGACTTGCACTCGTATATTTAGGCTCTACTTTAATCCATGCAATATTACAGCATTTTGTAATAATTTTCTATCATTTGTGGCGAAGTTCAAGCGGCTGTACGTCTTCTAATGACTTATTACAACAATTTCTATCGTTTTATTCTTATGGCTCTCTGACTTCCTCTACTCTTATAGTTCCTCTCATACGCGCTAACGGTTACGGAGACTCATGCCTTGCCCTTCAGATAAGACACGGTTTATTTTCTAGGTAAATTATAAATTTTTATCTAGGTAAAATATGGACTGTTGATTAATATCCTCGCAGAAATTACCAGTTGGCATGGTATTATCCAATAAGATAGACACACTAGGTAGGACTATGTATAAGTGGGTATTTAAAAAAATATAACTCACTAGTAGTCCGAAGTCTAGAATTGTTCCAGCTACAATGGCTTGTACTGTATAAGACCTAAAAACGTCCGAGAAAAGGGGTGTAAACATCAGTGGGTATATATAAACAGGGAACTATTATAATCCTCTTGGAGAATACAGAATAGTCAGTCAGTCTTGGAGAATTTACAATAGTCAGGATATTACTAAAGCCTCGTAACCATATATTTTATAGTAATAAGCACCACCTAATCTTAATTACCATCTCTGCAAGATCAATAAACTCATAGTTAATTATGATTTATTAAGCTCTTAATAAGCTTAGCCCAAATATTCAACCTACATCACTTTTCTATCTGTACACATCTTAAAATCGCAAATACTTAGTACCGTATGATCCATCGGCCACCCACACAGCTGTAGCATATAATTATAACCACGCACACATTGACCATAGATTGGTATCGATGTATCGATTGAAAATTACAAGTGATCGGTAATCGATGTAATCCGGTAACAATCGATTTGGGAATGTTCGGTGCCGCTTTTGTGGGCCTTACTTGTCATGTCACAGTGGAAAGTATGGTTGGAATAATAATAATATTAGCCCTGTTAAGAAACTGTCTCACTGTTGGGCACTGGCCTCCTCTCAAACAGAGAGGGTTTAGGCCATAGTCCACCACGCTGGCCCAGTGCGGATTGGCGAACTTCACACACCTTCGAGAAATTCTTAGGCATGCAGGTTTCCTCACGATATTTTCCTTCACCGTTCATGGTTGGAATAATTAATCGATTTTATATTTCATCTAAATGTATCGAAGACCGTAATATGATTTTAAATTGACTTGTTTTCTTAAAAATAGCAAAGCCAAATACATCCAGCATCTTGTAGCTTCATAGGCCAATTTAGTCAAATTATAATTGGTAAATTATTTAGTCCGTAACTTTATTTTAAGAATACAATATCATAGAAAATATACTGGAATTTATTGTCTTAAATATTTGAGTACATATATTTCATAATAAGTTGCAACTACTCAAAATATGAAACATTATTTAAGATCTCTAATGGCGACGTGACATTCTTTACTGTAAACTAGCTGCCCGCCCTGGCTTAGTACGGGTGTTCTAATGAAAAAAATGGGACCATGCCGATAATTTTACAGATACCCTACTATCTACTGCCTCATCCACTTCTTATATAGAGATTTTTTAACTCAAATTTTTCACATTTCTAAACAAATTTTTGAACATTTTCTTTCATACAAACCTTGTCATGACAATTCAGTTCAAACAGAACAAAAAGGTATTAGCCAAATACGTGCAATCAATCTGAAGTGGTGCGCTTACAAACATTCGGCAATTGATTTTTATTTATATAGATAATCTCTTTAAAGGGCATTTTAATTTAACGATACATTACATTTAAAATCAATCCCACTATTTTTTTTAAAGACACACATAAACTAACTTATTTTTTTAATTGTCAAAGATTAATAACCTAAGACACCGATTCGATTACTTGAATCGTGAAATGTCTTTTGACAATTGTCACAATTCAAAAGGAATAATCGTAAAAGAGTTTCCAATTTGTCTGTTTTTATCCGTCCGGTACCGTATGATGACCAAAACCCGATACAATGAACAATGCTCTGGACAAAAAGGTCACAATATTGATATCGCGATAAATCTATAGGCGTACAGGATGATGCGTTTACGAGTTTCTTAAATAATAGATTCTAATAAGCATTCTTTTCGATATGTCAAATCAATAATATCAATTCTATGGATGAGCTGCTTTATTGCGTGAAATAAATTGAGAAAAATATATATTAATTTACTTAACTGGCACTAAAACATTTAGGTACTTATTAACGAAATATCTCTATCTACATACATACAGCATTACCCCAAGTCTCTTGTGAGTTAAACAGAAAGTAAGTAAGTTCAAACCGGTTCTTCTCTTACAAACTCCTCGCTTCCTCGGCTTTCATAGATATTTTGTCTCTACGTGCTAACTATTTGCGGAAACTTGGTAATCTCCATCAGATAAGACACGAAAAAATATCTAATTAACATTCAAGTAACCAATAAGAATAGTATAAGATAATATTCGCGGTGTATAAATGGTAGGGCGACGACGTCGATGCATATTATATGTATCGTCCTAAATGGTTATCACAGACCAAATAACTGCAACGCAAAAGGAGGGAGAGCTCTTTACCCTGCATTGGAACCTAATAGGTTACTGAGAAAAATATATACTTACTGGCCTTTATACTAAGGGACAGCCAACGTATTGCTATTAATGTAAAGCTTCTAATATCCATAACCAATTAGACAGTGTCGTATCTGAAGGACAAATCAAGAGTCTCCGTAACCGAACATGTATGAGACGAATTATGAGAGTGGAGAAAGCCAGACAGGTATGTAAGGAATGAACCTGTTGGAACTCTGTACTCTCTGCCTACCCCGCAAGGGATCTGGCGTGGTAATATAGATTCTAATATACTGTTAAAATAAGTAAGCAATTGATCATTTCAAAAACTGTTGTCTTTTTGATATCAGCCTGTATTCATCATCTTTCCGGTCGGCCACAATCTGACCGTTACATTTCAATAATCGTCTTAACAGTCGAGATCGGTATCGGCGCGCCTACCGCGTAGTGATGTGATCTATCGATACACATATATGTACTATATACCGAAAATAACCAACACTTCGCCATGTACTTTAGTAATGTTTTAACATTCCACAAATAAAATTAAATTTTATTACGATGTCGATACAGTTTTAATTCAATTGTCATGTGAAATATGAGTACCAGGTTTTTGCTTATTACTGTCCAGCCGTGTATTGTCCCTCGTAGATTATTATTATTATGTGCGATTATGTGCCAATGACTTGGTGACTAATATTTTTGTGATTAATATTTTGTGACTATGATAAGATTTTTTGTCGATATTGATTTGAATAACAATTTATTCTGATAGGTCAGTCACTCCCTTATTTGAAATTAGATTACTTGTTTGAGTGTAGTGAAATAATTACCGATCCTAGAATATTTTATCATTTGATTTCAACCAATAAAATATATGCAGTCAATAAAATTTCTTCACGAATAAAACACAATACACCGTCACTAAATATAGGCATATTCCCCAAGCGGTGGTGGCAGAGGTGTACTGCGTACACCAACGTTTCGCCGACGATGTTAGGTCCTATATAATCGGGAGCGAGCCTATTGCCATATACCGGGCTCCGGATTTATACTGGGAATTTTTCGTTAGAAAACCTACATTTGTCCGACCTAGGATTTGAACCCAGGATCTCGTGATCACAAAGCGATGTGCTTTGCCACTAGACCAACGAGCTGCCTCGTTGGCAGAATAGAATTGCTAAAAAAATATTTATTTATCCATTCTACTAACAGACTTAAACTAAAATAATGTTCAAATCATATACATACACATCATATACATATACACAGGTATTAGTGAAACCCTATTACAAGCAAAAGTAGTTTTTTCTTCTTCTTCTTATTTAGCTGAAAAACGTCCTCTGCAAGACATAGGCCTCTCCCAAAGATCATATGTAATGACCGCATATGACCTACTCTCTCTCACCTCGATTTGTGAGGGAAGGTTTTTACCCAAGAGAGGGACGGTAGAGGTTGATTTATTATATCACTAGTTTCTGCCCGCAACTTCGTTCGCGTTAACTTTATACAGAAACCTAATATTTTTCGGGATATAAAGTACCTTATTTGCTAATCCAGGTAATAAACCATCTGTGTGCCAAATTTTAACCAAATCTAATGTTATGTTAAAAAGCTGTTTTTGCGTGATTGCTTAACAAACCACCAAACATCTTAACATAAAACTTTCACATCTATACATATAATAAAACTAACAGAGTCTATACATCGAATAGCTTTTGAACATTTTAGTTGAGGTATATTCCTTATCGATATAGAGGCCGAATCATTTTTTTTTTAATTATTGTCTGTCTGTCTATTTGTGTTTCAATCAAGCAAAAACTACTAAACGGATTTTAATGAAAATTAGTATAGTAATACCTTCTACCCTAACTTAAAATAATAATACTTTTTATCTCGGAAACAAGAATCAATCCGGGATAATCTCGGGATAAACCATAAATCTTCATTATTTTAATTATTGTTAGTTTCAGGCTACAATGTTACGTTAAAATGTGCAACTTTCCCTACACAAGAATGCCTCTATGAACTGATATTGGAATCAGGTTCGACTCCTCACGAGAACCTCTTTGGTTTTTTAAAGCACTCACCTAAAATTGAGCATACACGTTTGATTTAAATACTCAAATGTTGTTTTCCTGCATTAACTGACGATGCATTTAGGATTGTCTTTTCTGGAGATAACTCTTTAACGATGACAGGCCTCGACACGCAACTTTGTATATTCATTTATTTAAGAAATCTAAACATGACTTTGATCATGAAAATGACCTATATATTCTTGCGAGAAGACTGACACGAAATGTACTGACAAAACTGTATTATATAGCTTGCAATGTACCTTTTTTAAATATTATAACGCGAGATTACGATCTATTGCAGGGTAGGTAGAAAAGGATTAAATCAGCTATTTACTTAAGCTAATCCTAATCCTTCTCGAAAGAAAGATTTTCATATGTTATTTTTTTATGAGACCGCGTTAGCGTTAAATAAGATCGCGCTATAGATTTATAGAATTGAATAAGATTGCGCTTTAGAGATCTACCTACCAATGTCAAATTACAAAATAAACAGGTACTCAGCCGCGGCTAACAGCTGTGTACAATATTAGTAGGAAGAATTATTACATTCTAATTTTTTTTTTAAATAACTATCGAACTTGTGTCTTTCACATCCCTATAAAGCTGCGATTGTCGCCACAATAAAATGTGTCTCGGTTTAACAATGAGCAATCAAATTACCGTGGAGAGGCGCGGGCCGACCCGCCTTGACCACATGATCTCATCACTAGATACCAGGGAATTAAGGAAAGTTGAGCTTGTGTCGTGATGTAGGCTTGACCAGGTGATCTCATATTCTGTAAGTTGTAACTAAGTTACGTGTACCTTATGACAAAGATAAATTTAATTATGAACTTTATACAGATGATGTTTTATATATGTTGGGAAAGCTATTTGGGAGCCGGCACTTAAGCCAAAAAGCGCAGCTGGCCATACATAACGGAGTGCTTGTCCCAACGCTGTTGTATGGTAGCAAGAGCTGGGTATGTAAGAAGGAGAATCAAAGTGGGATAAATGCGGTAGAAATGCGAGCTCTGCGGAAGATGTGCAGAGTGAAGCTGACCGACCGTATTCGTAACAGCGTAGTAGAAAACGAGTAGGTATGAGAGATAGTATCGGTGTAAAGATGAGAAAGGGTATGCTCCGTTGGTTCGGGCATATAGAAAGAATGTCAGAAGAAAGAAAGACAAAACAGATATACAATGCGAAAGTGGAAGGATGTAGGTCCCGGAGAAGACCTAGACTATCTTACCACGACCAAATAGACCGAGTCTTATCTGAAGGTCAAGTCAAGAGTCTCCGTAATCGGCGAGCGTGTATGAGACAAACTATGAGAGTGGAGGAAGCTAGAGAGGTATGTAAGGAAAGAACCTGTTGGATCTTTGTACTTTCTGCGTGCCCCGCAAGGGATCAGGCGTGATGATATAGATAGATGTTTAATATCATCGACATTATATTGATATTTAATGTAACTAGAGGCCTGCTCAGTATACGCTTTATGATGTAGGCTGTCCCTATGTGTTGCGGGTCTCTTCCTTTCCAATATAATTGAAGATACTGATAACTACTCTATTAGCCATGCTTAGAACGTATGAACTTGTGAAGACTGGTCCACCCAGACTTCTTAATATTTGTGCATGTTCACTAGAACATAGACTATCATTTATTCGTTGTCGATTCGATCGAGTAGATTTTTAATCATTTTTTTAGAGACCACAGGGTATCGTATAATTAACTGACTTCAAAAAAGGAGGAGGTTCATAATTCGTCTGTAATCTTTTGTAATTTCTTTGCTTATAAACAGATTTTGATGATTTTTTTGTATTAGGGTTAGTATAGCTCCGTGATGGTCGAATTTAAATTTTATTGGTATTGGACAATGGGCTTTGAAGATACACCAGAGGTTTCCTATACGGCAAACAGCATAAATTTGAATATTCAGTTATTATGAGTTTTATATCAATCTTGTAGGTACCTGTATAAATAAGTAGGATAATATAAAGGAGGTATATAAATAATAATAACAAATTCACTCAACACTTAAAATTGTAAAAATATTTTTTTTTTAAAAGTGAAGCCGACTTCAAAAAATAAATATTTGAAGTCGGTGCCAAGTAACCGACTGCACCAACCAGCACCGACTTCTTTTATTTATTTTTTTGCTTTTTGTTGTCGGTTTCCATTTTTTTTTAAGTTTTTTATATTTATATGAGAAGACTCATATCATATTGTAGTCATAATAATCAAAATGTCGAAATCTCCAAATAGTGGGCATAGTAGATATTGGCTTACCAACGACAATTTGTAACTTATATTGGAACCTAATGTAATATTGTTGACAAAATTTGGGTCTACACATTTTTGCCACCCGCTTTTGGGAAATGTATGCGTGACACTGTTTATAACTATCTATCTATCTATATCATCACGCCAGCTCCCTCGCGGGGTAGGCAGAAAGTACAGAGTTCCAACAGGTTCTTTCCTTACATACCTCTCTAGCTTCCTCCACTCTCATAGTTCGTCTCATACACGCTCGCCGGTTACGGAGACTCTTGACTTGTCCTTCAGATAAGACTCGGTCTATTTGGTCGTGGTAAGATAGTCTAGGTCTTCCTCGGTACCTACATCCTTCCACTTTCGCACTGTATATCTGATTTGTCATTCTCTCTTCTGACATTCTTTCTATATGCCCGAACCAACGGAGCATACCTTTCTCATCTTTACACCGATACTATCTTTCATACCTACTCGCTTTCTTACTACGCTGTTGCGAACTTGTTTATTACTATATTTTTTTATAAATATAACACAATCTATACTATACGCCTCAAATAACCTCCCATTTCTGAAACAGCGTCTATTTATTTTTCCCTTAGCAGTCTAGTGTTACATGCATAGATTTCAATATCAACAGTCTTAACCCGCGCGTGCGTACGTGATCCCAACCCGCGTATATTTCATAAGATTTTAGAGGTGCATGAATCACGCGAGACACGGAGCGGCGATCACTCACCGCCGGATCCCTGGGTCCGTCCGATTAGCATGCGATCCACGCTCCTACCCTAGGCCCAACACTACGATATGTGAGAGCTATTACTAGACACTTTGCCCGTGTTAATATTGCTGTAAATCTTCCATCGGGAAGCTTTTCCATCACATATCACATAAGAGTGATGGTTGATCCGACAGTGGTTAATTTATGGGTGTATTTTATATGCCATATCGATGATACATAGTATGGAATTTAATTACCAGGGTGATTGCCCGCTAGGTGATAATTCGACAATTAATAGTCGCTTGCAATCACTCTGATTAAAATTTAATGAAACACATATAACCTTATATTTTACAATAACACTTTATATTTCACACAAAATGACATATGTCTGGATTTAGCGTAGGCAGATGCCTCATATGGCATGCCAATGGCATGATGAAGGTTGCAGATAAAGCTGTATGCGTTTAGCACAACGGGGATATGCCGGTCATTGGGGATCTTTAGAAGATCCTGTAGTAGTCAACGATTATCCATAGATTTTTGGTTTAGATTCCTTTTCCATTAATTAAACATTTTTCTATTGTCTACAGAACCGAGCAACTACGTGTGTTCGACGTGCAAAGCGCGTGTACACTCCGCGTGGCGGCTGCTACAGCACGTACAACACGTGCACGGCGTCAAGATCTACGTCGAAGCGATGCCACACCAACAACCCAGCAAGCAAAATCACTCGTCGTCAAGTACTTCGTCTACGAGTTCAGGATGCTCGTCTACTGGCGCGCCTCTTCCGCCGCCCACTTTACGCCACCACCCATTATTACCACCACCAGACTTGCATTCACCGTTCGGTGTCGGCGGTCTCCTCAGGATGCCGCTGCCAGGCAGTCTACCACCTCTAGCTCATCCATCAGTCCCGCCCGCACCATTATTCGCTCGGCCGAACCATCATGACCATCGATTCAGGATGGAACAGCTTGTTTCGGAGCAGTTCCGCCATCATGGTCTCAACTTAGCAGCTGCGGCAGCCGCCGTAGCAGCAAACTCCTTGCCTCCACACCAGGCATTTCCTTCACCTGCGGACAGACCACCGGTAGTCCCTACTTCGGTTTCGGGCCGAGACAGGGTCCCACCAGTATCCCAGCCTCTCTCACTTGAACCCCAGCTGGATTTTTACTCGCAGCGCTTGCGGCAACTGGCCGGTACGACCAGTCCAGGGGCGGCCACAGGCAATTCGAGCTCTCCTAGCCCCAGGAAGCATTCTCCTCCGTTCGCTTCCCCGTCGCCCTCCCGAGTCGGCCAGACTCCACCGGCGGGCGCCGGACCCGGAACGGTGGACACGCCTCGTGAAGCGACGAGGCCTCATAGTTCAACATCACCAGAGCGACGAACTGAACCGCTGGCGGCTGACGCGCCTCCCTCCGAACGCCCATCATCTACACCACCCGTTAAGCGCAAAAATGATGAAGCGATACATTCCTGTGAATTTTGCGGAAAGAAATTCCGCTTCGAAAACAATCTGATCGTCCATCGACGTTCACATACAGGTGAGAAGCCTTTCAAATGCACAGAGTGTGACGAAGCCTTCGAAAAGGCGTCCAAACTAAAAAGGCACATGAAAATTCATAGAGCAGGTGACGCTAACACCGAAGAAGGAGAATCAGGTGGAGATACAGGTGAAGATGATTCCGATGATGACTTGGAGGATGAAGAACTCGATGGAGAGGAAGAAGAAGAAAATGAGGATGGGGATGACGTAGAGGAAGCTGAGGACCTGACTGTCTCAAACAGCAGTGCTCCATCAGCGCCTCCTAGAAAACAAACCCCCGTTATGCCGAATAATGTACCAACTGCATCCGTTGTTGGCGAATTGATGGACAAATTCGGTCTCTCAAATATTGCTCAATACAGCGAAGCCTTCAAACAGGCCTTGCAAGAATCTGGAAATTCTTTGAAATGGCAACTTGCTAAGGATAGAGACAATAATAATGGTCCTCCTAGTGATAAACCAAACGGCATGCCACCGACCGCTGCTTTACGATTGAAAGAGGAATTCGCAAAAATGCCACCTCAACCGCATCCTCTTTTTAACCCGTTTGAAAACCCTTTTGAAGCATCGAAACGCATGAAGTTAGATATGGACAGAGGTGACGGTTGGTGGCTGCCAACATTGCATGCGCAAAGACCGCCCGAAAACATATTCGACGGTCTCAAAAACTCCACCAATGGACTCCTCCAGAATCCCCTGCTGAAATCGAAAGACGGGCGTCGTAATGACACTTGCGAATACTGTGGAAAAGTTTTCAAGAACTGCTCAAATTTGACCGTGCATCGGCGATCGCACACCGGAGAGAAACCATACAAGTGTGAACTTTGTTCTTACGCGTGTGCCCAGAGCTCAAAGCTGACTAGGCACATGAAAACGCATGGCCGCCTCGGCAAGGACGTGTACCGCTGCAGGTTTTGTGAGATGCCCTTCTCCGTGCCCTCAACCCTCGAGAAGCATATGCGTAAGTGTGTTGTGAATCAAAGTAACGGTGCTCCTTTAGCCCTATCCGATGACTCTAATGCGTGCCGGGACGAGGCGTCGTGACTCTACCCGTGGGGCGGGCTCCGCCTGCCTCCGCCCGCGCCCCCCAGCCAGATCTTCTAGGTCCAGAGATCACGTGTTTCGTCAAGTAACCAACTTGTTAGCTACGGAATGTTGCGTTGAGCGGACCCAGGTCGACCTCTGTTCAATTTCTAGTCTTAAGATTTGAATTTTGGCGATATTATTGTTTGCAATATGAGCCCAAACGTTTGCACCGAAGGGCATTAATTTAGTTAATGTAATCGTAAGCGACATGATCTTTCGTGTACTGAACCAGTGTTGGATAACTCCCGTCGCATTGTTGATGTTAGTTTCAATTATTGTTTGGTTTTCGGAGGCTAGTTGCGTCTGCGATCTTTACGTTTCGACCTTGTTTTGACATGTTTTTTATTTATAGAAAGAAAAAATGTGGAAACCAATGCCAAAGTTAGCTATGTTGATTTAAACTTACTTTTTAGTTGTTAAGCTGTATAGTGTCAATTAAATAAGAATTTTTTCCAGTATTTTCTAGGATCTTGATAGTTCGACGTAGTATGTGTTTGAGGAGTAAGTTGTTTCGTAATTTTAGTATAACTTGTACAATAATAAGCGAAATGTTTCCTATCCTAGATAAACAATCTTGTGTAAATATTTGGTGTAAGTTTGTGTAAATCGAGTACCTACCTATTGATGTTCATATTTATAGTTGATAATGTTTCGATTATAACAAAATTTGACGAGAAAACGGTGAGTTTCCTGTAATCGATAAATTATTTAAGCATTGTAGAAAGCGAAATTGGAATCGATAAGGGTAGGTGTTATAATATCGGTATTTAGTGATTAAATTATTAAATTAATATTATATTCGTGAGATCTATGTTCATCTGCTATTGTTTCTTGAGGGCGGAAGCTAGTTATTTTATTAAGACTGAAAATAATATTCCAGTTTTGTTTTTTAAATGAATGTGTCGTGGGATGATCTTCACTCGTACCTAAATTTAGTCCAAGCGTGAAATCTTTCAGTATACGTACTTAATGTAAATTATAATAGAATTTATATTAGATAATTATAAGTAAATTATAATAGAAACGTTTTGTCGTCCATCCTTGTCTACCCGAAGCTTAGAGCTTCTTCAAACGATGTAGAAATAACGTAACGTGAGATTTTCTTTACGTTGTCTGAACGGGCTCTAAAATCATGTTTGTGTTTTAAAAATATTATACCAATGAGTCGCTTTAAGAATAATCAAATCCCGAAGCGTCTGTTTGGTAAAAATATTTTTAATCGAACTTCTATTTGGATTAAAATTGTAACAAATTTGTACAGTCAGAAATTAACATGTTAAATAAAATATTCTGATTCCTTTGTGAGATTGGTAAAATTAGTCTGATGTTAAATGTTCAAATGAGAAATTGTGATCAATTTTCTGATACAAATCATCGCCATTTTGAATAAAAACATTGTAATATTTTACGAATGAAATGTGACGACAAATTGAGACAAATTAGAGAAACTTAAAAAAACTAAGACAAATTTTATTGTGTACTACGTGAAAGATGAACTGTTTTTATTATTTTTCATTTTTATTATTTTTATTTCAATAAATATCCACGATTTGTTAAACAATGTTTGTTGTTTGATTTATAAGGAGTGTGCATAAATGAAACTTATTCATTGTTCTATATCCACTGCCAGGTAAGCAGAAAGACAGATAGCGCCGACCTGCTTTATCCACATAGGCGATCTGTACCTCTGATTATGGAAACTATTTCAAATATTAAGATAGCAAGTCAACGTCGCACATTCAAACTAAATAAGTATTTTATAAAAAATAGTTATATATCCAAAACTCACTGACTGGCATAAAGCACAGCTAGCCAAGCATGTATTATTTATTGCTCAAAAGTTCCTTTAAAAGCATATAGAGGTGAGATTGAAAATTTCATCTCTTCGTAATACTAAATACTTGATATCTGTGAGCACACTGCTAGTGGGGTAACAATTTACCGTTATCATCATTATTATCAGCCCACAGTAGTCCACTGGTGGACATAGCAGTGGACTACTATGTGTAGCCAAGGATGTCAGTGGGGTATAATTGGTTGAAGAGACATGTGTATCTTTATCTAATTGCACCCCACTGAGATCCTTGGCTACTCACATTCTATTTTTCGTGGTTTCCAATTGAAAATGTACCGATATTTGCTAAATTTCTTCTTCTTCGTCTGAGCGTGTTCCCGGTAGCATCTTCAGCTGCTGCTTCGGAGCCCGGGGCCCGCTTTCTTGCTTCTCCTTTTCCGCGTCGCGCGGTCTTCGGCACCGATGTTTGCTAAATTTTTTGTGTGAAAAGGATAGCATGATAACTCAATAGCATTTCCATGACGACAAATAGGTATATCCTAAGGGCAGCATGGTCCGATAACAGGTTGATACATCGAACAATGAGGATTTATAAATCCGTCTTGTGCGATTGTAAAGTCGAACCACCAGGACAATCTTTTTACAATTTTGACAACTAGGTAAGTATGTTAGTACCTATAACAAACATTCGAGATTTACAAAAAAATATACACACCGTTCTTAATACCTAAAAGTGCTGGCGTCTGGAATGGTTTGGGTTCAACGATGGCGATAGTTGTCTTAGTAGTGTCTGTATTAAGGGAATATTCCTTACGCCTATATTCCTCAAGGACGGCAGAGGTGTACTGAGTACACCTACTTTTCGCCGGCAATGTTAGGTCCCATGTAATAGGGGGTGAGCCTATTGCTATATACCGGGCACAAAGCCAAACTCCGGACTCATACTGGAAATTTTTCGTTAGAACAACATTTTTCCGACCTAGGGATTTGAACCCAGAACCTCGTGATCATAAATATAATCGCCGCTAATATAGTGCGAGTATTACAACATTCTAAGATCGAATCCTACATCAGGTACCGTATGTTATTTTCTGTGTAATAACTTTCTGTCGCAATCTGGAGTCTGGAATTATGGCCAGTATAATGGCTCCCAGTAAAAAGCAGTGATAGCCTCGTAGTTAGACCGTTGGACTGCAAAGAACTCTTTCTTTTTCCGGGTTCAAACCCAGGCACGCACCGCTGTCTTTTCGAAAACATGTGCGTATTAAAAATTTACTATCACTCGCTTTAACGGTGAAGGAAAACATCGTGAGGAAACCTGCATGCCTAAGAGTTTGTCGAGTTTGTCGAAGGAAGGAATAACGGGTAAACTCCTCAATTTGAGAGGAGGCCCGTGCTCAACAGTGGGACAGTTTCTTAATAGGGCTAATATTATATAATGGCTCGCTGCCTATTATACTGAGACCTAAAGCGTCTGCAAATATGAGTATAGTATCTCAAGGATACGTCACCTAATGTGCGCATACATTTGTTTTTTGAAAGTCGTCCCACACTATTATTTATTCCTGTATCGTAAGTGCGTTTACAAACATGAAAATTTACATACACAAACACCCAGACCGGAACAAATAATTGTGGATCACACAAAGATTTGTCCCGTGCGGGACTCGAACCCGCGACTATTAGACACAGTGGGCGGCGGGACTTAAACTCTTAACCACACTAATCGTCCGAAAACATGGAAAAAAAATTACTTGAAGAAGGGCTGGGCGAAGGCTTTATGTCACAAATCGAGGTGAGGGAGACTGGGTCATATCCCGCTACGTGGATCCAGCGCGTATTGGTGGAGGCTCTGCTGTTGGAAATTATAAAGCCGCCCATAGGCTTCCAACTCGGCTTAACGACTACTCCTAAGACTACGGCTTAGTAGTAATTGGGAAGAACCAACAAGGACAGCAAGACGCGAAAAAGCCCCAAAAAAATATAGCTTAAAAAGCGCCGATATATTGGATTAAAATTGGTAAAACAAGAGATACCTAATATAGTTTGACGTCTCCGTAGTAAGTAGGCGACTACTACATATTATGTGTGTGTGTGTGTGTGTGAATGATCTACGCTGTTGGCCGCTTTACAGCTTCACCGGACAAGAGGGCGAGCGTGCAACTACTACGCTCGAGCCAGAAGGGCAAGGGGGCAACTAGCTCAAGGGCGCAATGGGGGAGGGCATATACTTGGTGTCTCGCCGTGGTGCAAAGCACCGGCCGGCGGGCAAGGGATTCTTCGATCTCGCCGGCGAGATCGGTGTCTGATTTTGTGTGCGGTATCTGTATGCGAAAGAAGGGATGTTAGGGCATCGGGAGGGTCGGTGAGAATATGCCGCGGATGGCGGTAGCGGTTGTTACGAGGGGAGTTGGGTTCGTAGTCGGCGGCGGCTACGATTAGCGGATTACTATGATCGGACGCGTTCGCAAAATATCGGGTTATCGCCTTTAAGTAAAGGCGCGAATAGGTTCAGACCGAGATCGGAATGGAGATCGACATTACGAATGAATCAAGGGGCTCCGACGGCTTTGCGGAGGAAACGGGATTGAACCGTTTGGAGTCTATCGGTGTAGGAGCGGGCGGCGTGCTCGAGCACCTCTCAAGCGTACGTCATGATGGGCCGTATACAAGTTTTTTAAAGTGTCACCTTATTTCTAAGGGACATTTTACTCCGCTTGCAGATCATCCAGTAAAGACGACCGAGGAGACTACTACAGAGAGGCCCATTCAATTGGTTAAGAAACGCACCTTTGAAATAAATTAACATGGTCGGTCTGGAAGTTTTATAGATAAAGTAGTTAAGAACGTAGGCTGTTCCGCTCAGTGAATCGAGTAGAAGCAGGTTCGAGTCCCGCACGTGTTAAATTTTTGTGTGAGCCATAATTGTTTGTTTCGGTCTGGTTGATTGTAAGTACTATGTGAATTTCATACCTATTTATGATCGCGACCGGAATTCTACTAATATTATATATAATAATTCTATCCTATATCAGAGTTCCAACAGGTTCTTTCCTTACATACCTCTCTGGCTTCCTCCACTCTCATAGTTCGTCTCATACACGCTCGTCGGTTACGGAGACTCCTGACTTGTCCTTCAGATAAGACCCGGTCTATTTGGTCATGGTAAGATAGTTTAGGTCTTCCCCGGCACCTATTTTGCATAAAATCCTTTATTATAGTTGATCTAAATATATTTGAATGTATTGCTAATAATTTATAATATTAGCCCTGCTGATAAATTGTCCCGGGTTAAGGCCATAGTCCACCACGCTGGCCCAGTGCGGGTCGGCGAACTTCACACACCTTCTAGAAACTCTTAGGCATGCAGGTTTCCTCACGATGTTCCTTCACCGTTGAAGCAAGTGATAATTAATTATTAATACGCACATGCTTTCCAAAAGACAGAGGTGCATGCCTGGGTTTCAACCCGAGACCTCACTATCTACTACTACTATCACTGCCTTACTACTAATAATATAACTGGCTACTAACATTATAAATGTGAAAGTTTACATCCGTCTAAACGACGGATGATTTAGCGCAGTGGTTAAGAGCTTAAGCCGCTCCTCCCACTGTCTCTAATAGTCGCGGGTTCGATTCCCGCACGGGACAAATCTTTGTGTAATCCACAATTGTTTGTTTCGGTCTGGGTTTTGGTGTATGTGAATTTTTATGTTTGTAAATGCACCCACGATACAGGAATAAATCATAGTGAGGGGCTATGTTTTTTTAAAAGAAGACGCACAAAAACAACTAATAGATTTTTATATAGATACTTTTTATCCCGAAAAATGTAAAATCCTCTGTGATCGTCGCGGGCAGAAACTAGTGACATATAATTATAGTAAATTTGTCGTCGTAACGCTAATATAAACAGATATATATTGCAGTTCTTTAAGTCACATTTAAGTAGGTACTGTATTTGAATGCCCTACGTCACACTGATCCAACAACTTAGTAAGTTTGAAGTGAAATATAAGTAAGCTGTGGTGAGAATATTTCCAAAAATCCAAGAGCACATTTGGTGTGGAGAGAAATTCCTTGAAGTGTATCAGCCCTGTATTTGTTTCCCATAGTCATCCATTTCACCCGCTCGTCGGTTACGGAGACTCTTGACTGAACCAAAATGCCTAGTTAAAACGTGGTTGCACACTGTACACCTTGGGAATAACAGCCATGAAAAGGGATAATTCTTAAGTAAATCTCAAGGGAAGTCCTATTCTACTATTGCACTAAATATGGATTACCTATATCTATCAGGGTGTGTCCGGTCAGCAACATAAACCCTTAAACATTCCAGGATGTCAGATCGCTTGTAAACTTTTGTTTTGCATGAAATAAACACCGCCACACATATATTCCCCAAACGGGGGTGGCAGAGGTGCACTGAGTACACATGCCCCATGCAATAGGGTGTGAGCTTATTGCCATATACCGGGCACAATTCCAGACTCCGGACTCATAATGGGAATTTTGCATTAGAAAAACTACATTTGTCCGACCTAGAGGATTTGAACCCAGGACCTCGTAATCACAAAGCGATGTGCTTTGCCACTAGACCAATGAGACAGTCATATTTACATCACAGGCAGTCATATTTATATTTACATTGTTTTGCATAAAATCCTTTATTATAGTTGATCTAAATATATTTGAATGTATGTAATAATTTGGTTTTAATAATGTTCACCAGCGTTTGTAAAATCAAGAGTATTATTGATTTAGAAAACTGAGAATGCTAAGCGATACGTTGCTGACTGTACCAAAATCTCTATTATAAACTTAATTTGCTGTAAAAGGAGATGTGGGTATACGAAATTTATAGTTCTCTCTCTCTTTTTCATGAAAAAAGAAGATTTAAAATAGTTTTGGTAAGAAGGTAGCCTCCCAGAACTTGGTAACTTCACGTATATCTATTGCCGGATTCTAAGAACTAATTAGATATTTATACTAAGTAGTAAACTATATCTAATATTACATAGTTAGTGTTGATAATTCTAGGTGTGCTAGTGTGTTATGCAGTATATTTTAGATCTTCTGGAGGCTAAAATAATACAGAACCTAGTTTTGTTTGTAATCCAGTAATAATTAATTACTATTCATATATATTTTCTTATATAATAGTTTCAAAGTTGTCGAAACAAAAATAATGCAAATTTCGAACTTACAAAACACAAGCGGTAAAATTAAATGTCACGAGCGTTTACTGCTAGCGCCATCTAGCGCTGAGTAGCTAGAACTAGAAACAATATTTTACTTGTAAATGGATTTAACAAGAAGTTGTTTTGTATGTAATATATGTTCCAAATTTTGTTTTGTATGTATGATCCAAAAAAAAATATTATATTATATTTTTTGTCACCAAATTGTGCATTGTAATAATTAAAGTTAGTACCTAGTAACTCCTCGTTCTCTTTAGCTTGTAACTTCATATTCTGTTTCCATTATTTACATAGCATTGAAATGATATTAAGTTTGTGTTTAAAAATTGTTGTTAAAAATGGTTTGTTTAAAAAATTACTAATTGGTTTTAAAAAAAATAAACAATTTTTGTGCAATGCAACGAAATAACTATCATGATATTAATTACAATTTAGGTAATTAAAATGTTGGTGCCAATTATTTTTACCAATTTACCGGTTTCTTATAGGTTTTTTATTTCCCATCAGATTTTGTTTTCTCATAGTAATGCAATTCTTATAAGCACAAGAAACTTACAACTTATCGATATTTCGAATAAGTATTAAAAAATTAGAATAGATGGCAGTAGTTGCATGCAAGAGTATACATAATTTGAAATATAGATGGCGAAGCAGGCTTAAGCTTTTAACTGACTAATAAGATTTTTATTTCCTTTTACATTTTGTTGGAAATCTTAAATTCTGACTTTTTTTATCAAAGTGATGAGTTTACTGGTTTACTGATTGACTTTAGTCGTTTTGAAAAGGATCTTAATAGACGGTAAATCAATTTGTGTAACCACCCTCAATTTTAATTAAATATGGTCGTAAATTTGTCACGTTAATTTTGTTAATTTATTGGCGGATAACAAACATATACACTTGAGTCCAGTGAAGTGAACGATACACTGTGATGATAGTTAATATGTTATGCGAACTTTTTTCGTTTAAAATGTTTGAGTGTACCTACAATAATTTCTGCAGGCCTGTGTGCGTTTGTGAACGATCTATGTTGCTGGCCGGGGCCTTTACAACTCACCGGGAAAAAGGCGAGCGTGCAAGAACTACGCTTTAGTTGGAAGGGAATTCCTGCAGACACGACACATTTCACTACCGTAAGAAGAAAGTATTACTCAATTGTTCGAAGTACTTAGTCCATAAAAGCCGCAGAAAAGATTTGAATTTAATTAAACCATTAATTATTATCAATGATTTTATATTTTTACACTGCCCATTTTTTTACACTGTTATTTCAAATAATGAGGTTATTTGAAGGTTTGCTCTTTTTTTAAGTATCCAAACGTTATTCAATTATTAGTAAAATAAAACTTGAGTAGAACAGAGCTCCAGCTCTACCGCTCAGGGCTAAAAAGAACAGGCTACCTTAGGAATCTCAGACATTAAAATTTTACAGAGTACTCCTCATTACCAGTTGAAGTGTACCCGAAAGGCCCTGCCGTCACCTGAACGAAGTACGAACGAGGAAATCCCATGGTGCCATGAATAGTTCCATGCCGGTGTGAGCATCTGGAGAGAGAGAGAAGATTTTGATGCACCCAAAATCTGCATAACCCAAGGGCTTGATTGGGCGAGGCACAAGAGTGAGGCACTGGTGGGTTCCGTTTTGAGATCCCCGAGCCTCTTATGGTGTAGTAGGTGGCTACCAGGGGGCTTCTTTAGTGTAGTAATAGTCTCATATATCAGTATACCTCACAAGGGCTAAGTTTTCTGAGAATTTTGCTCGTGTGAAAGTTTTGGAATAGAAATTTAAATTGGTAATGCCTAGTTACCTCCTACTAAAAATACACACCGTTACGCCTATATTCCCCAGACGGGGTGGCGGTGTACTGAGTACACCCCCGTTTCACCGACGATGTCAGGTCCCATGTAAAAGGGGGCGAGCCTATTATTGCCATATACCGGTCACGATTCCAGTGTCCGGACTCACACTGGGAATTTTTCGTTAGAAAAACTACATTTGTCCGACCTAGGATTTGAACCCAGGACCGCGTGATCTCAAAGCGATGCGCTTTGCCACCAGACCAACGGGGCAGTCACCTTACCTTACTAAAAATGAAAATAAATTAGTACTACCCAAAGAAAGCTTTTTCGTTCGGATGTAGGAAAGTGGTAGATGAATCATACTTATGTTTATCAAATATTAAGTTTTACTTCCTTTAATTCGCACAATAAGGATTCGGCTTAAGTAATCACTTAAATACCAAATTTGAACTCACTATCTCACTTCAAACTCACAAAACCAGTTTCAAATGTCTGTGTCTATTTGTAAAACTTAAACAAAATATATAAGCAAAAATTGCCAATAAAAAATCTGGATTTAACCGTCCGATGCTACCTATCAAAGGGAACCAAATAGTTTTCAGATACACAAGAATTTGTTTACAAGAAAAAATAACGGAAACCTTCCTACAAATCCTATAAGATTTGTACTCTTCTAGGAATTCTGTTCGATAAATCCCCTAACAAGAAAATTTCACCACTCTATTGTCAATCGCACACATAAATAACCATGTGTGTCCAGCCACTGACCGACCAATGGGCATCTTCCGAATGTGTATCGCCCCGCCTATAACTCGGACGCTGGTCACTTGTGAGTGTGTGTGTGTTCGGTGTAATGGTGAAGATGGATAGGACACCGTCACGCCTATATTCCCCAAGCGGGGGTGACAGAGGTGTACTAAGTACACCCACGTTTCGCCGACGATAAGGTCCCACGTAATACAAAACAAGCCTTTTGCCATATTATATATACAGACGATTTGGCGCAGTGGTTAAGAGCTTAAGCCGCTCCGTCCACTGGGTCGAATAGTCGCGGGTTCGATTCCCGCACGGAAATAATATTCGTTTGACCCACAATTATTTTCATTATTCATTATAATTTTACACACCGTCACGCCTATATTCCCCAAGCGGGGGTGGCAGAGGTGTACTAGTACACCCACGTTTCGCCGACGATGTTAGGTCCCATATAATAGGGGGCAAGCCTAATGCCATATACCGGGCGCAATTCATAATGGGAAGGTTTTTTTTTCGTTAGAAAAACCTCATTTGTCCGACCTAGGATTTACCTCGTGATCACCAAGCGATGTACCAACGAGGCAGTCATGAATAGGACTTGTTAGGATTTTGGTTTGGTGCATGCAGGAGAGATTAGATTGGTGGATCGTTGGTCTGGTGGCAAAGCGCATCGCTTTGTGATCACGAGGTCCCGGGTTCAAATCCTACGTCGGACAAATGTAGTTTTTCTAACGAAAAATTCCCAGTACGAGTCCGGAGTCTGGAATTGTGCCCGGTATATGGCAATAGGCTCGCCCCCTATTACGTGGGGCCTAACATCGTTGGCGAAACGTGGGTGTACTCAGTACACCTCTGCCACCCCCGCTTGGGGAATATAGGCGTGACGGTGATTTATTTAGTTTCATTATACATTGTTCTTACAAGCTTACTTTCTACCTATGTAACTTTTTTTATCTTTTTTTTTTGTTATGGATACGTTTCTCTATATATGTGTTTAATATTAAATAAAGGAAAACAAACCAAAGTTTAAGTGTTCTTTAAAAGAAATGGTCATAATTCTTTTTTACCTTAACTGGCTTACATGTAAATCACTTGATAGATAATTGAAATAATTATATCTAAAAAATACTGTTACTTTAAAACTTAATATTTATATCTATTTTCTATCTATCTATGTATATTATCACGCCAGCTCCCTCGCCGAGTAGGCAGAGAGTACAGAGTTCCAACAGGTTCTTTCCTTACAGATCCCTCTGGCTTCCTCCACTCTCATAGTTCGTCTCATACACGCTCGCCGGTTACGGAGACTATTGCCTCGCCCTTCAGATAAGACTCGGTATATTTGGTCGTGGTAAGATAGTCTAGGTCTTCCCCGGTACCTACATCCTTCCACTTTCGCATTGTATATCTGTTTTGTCATTCTTACTTCTGACATTCTTTCTATATGCCCGAACCAACGGAGCATACCCTTTCTCATCTTTACACCGATACTATCTTGCATACCTACTCGCTTTCTTACTACGCTGTTGCGAATACGGTCCGTCAGCTTGACTCCGCACATCTTCCGCAGAGCTCGCATTATCTATTTTATGAGATAAATTTGCTAATTTTAAACTTAAGTTGATAATATTATTAATGGAATGCCGAAAATGTAATATTATATACATAAATAAATATAAATATAATATAATTATCAAATATTAATACTTATTAATACTGCCAAATTTTGCATGCTTTGTGGCAAAGTGTGGAGTTCAATTTTATAATACACAAGACCTAATTGTTACCTCCCTACACTTATAATATAAATGATTATGAATAATAATTATTGATGTATATGCATGCTATTCTAAAATTAACGTAAAAAATACATACATAATATTTCTTCACCAAAATCGATTTCAAAACAAAATGACCGTTAGAAATGTTATTGTTAATATTTTAATATTATTACAGTATGGCTATTATAATTTTTGCCATCTGCTATTTTCGACAATGCAATTTTTTTGCAAATGCACTTCGCAAACGCGGAGAGGGTTAATTTTACAAGAACAGGTTTTTGAGTTTGCATTCATAAATTTCAGTTTGTAATGTTACTCGTTTTTAGAAGACAACTTGTGCGGGTAGAAATCATGAGGTCTTCGCTTCAAATCCTAGGCCCGGCATACACTATGCTGTTTCTATGAAAATAATTGTCAGTCGCATTCCGTAGTCTGGAATTGGGCCCGTTATTATACATTGGGTCCCTAGAGCGTCCGTAAATTGTTCTCCTTACATCTATGCCACTTCCTCTCGGAAAACATAGGCTCGATATTTTTTTTAATAATAAAAATGCACTTCGTGGGCTGTCTAATACTGTGGACGATCAAAATTTTGGCGTTCCTTTCAACTCAGCGGGCTAGGCTTTTAACTTAATTTGTTTAGCCTTTCTGATAACCATATTTTTTCTAAATAGTATTATACAGCATTGCTTATTTTGCTGATTGAGGAGCTGTTCCACCCATCAAACCCAATCTGTTTTATTGTCAAGATAATCCGAAAATTTGTAATACCCTATCTTACACAATTTAGTTTTGATTGCCTTTTTAAACTTATTAATAAGCATGTTTCGGATATCTATGGGTAATTTGTTGTAGAAGAGTTTTGATTTTGACAATAGTGACGGTGGCGTGACATTATAAATATTCATATGCATATAAAAGTAATTTTTTAGTGATACATATTTTATTGTATAACGCCTTATTTGTATCTAAAATTTTATGAATAAATTATTATAATTGAATAATGAATGCGACTGTCCATACCGAGGCCGTTCCTCCTCAAGGAGCCCTCGAGTATGTCACCCCTTGCCCTTCTGGCTCGAGCGTAGTGGTTGCACGCTCGCCCTTAAGTCCGGTGAAGCTGTAAAGGCCTCACCGTCAACAGCCTATATCACTCAAACACACACACACACACACGAATAATGAATGGATTTTGATGAAACTTCACTGTAATATATCTTATATATCGGAATAATATATAGGCTATATAAAGATACATACGCTATACTTTATGAAATACATAGAGTGCTTTAACAAATTTTATATTTCCCTACTTTATCCCTTCTGACAGTTTACCAAAACTACAACATAAACTAATAACTTATCGACACATCAACACCATCAATAAAAATAATAATCAAAACGGACATATGTTTCACAATAAATAATAAAAAAACTTCGTTATTATGAGAAAATAACACTGCATCTACCCTAAATGCGCACGCGTTGAGGGTTGTAGTTTTAACAGAAAAACGGGAAATAGGTCAGTGAGGTCATTTCGACCGGGGGCGCATTGGAAGGGTTAAAACGCCCTAACAACTGGACCCGAACCCGCGAATAGGGTGACGTAAGTTTGAGCTTATAGTTCAATAATATATCTATATCATCACGCCAGATCCGTTGCGGGGTAGGCAGAGAGTACAGAGTTCCAATAGCTTCTTTCCTTACATACCTTTCTGGCTTCCTCCACTCTCATAGTTCGTCTCATACACGCTCGCCGGTTACGTGAAATCTTGACTTGTCCTTTAGATAAGATACGGTCTATTTGGTCATAGCTTCTTATATCCATGAGGATATTAGAAGCTATACATTAATAGCAATATGTTGCTTGTCCCTTAGTGTAAAGGCTTGTGGGTATATATTTTTTACGTACCCTATTAGGTTGCAATGCATGGTAAAGAGCTCCCCTCCTCTTGGCCTGCAGTTATTTGCTCTGTGATAGCCATTCTGGACGATGTATATAATATGCATCGACGTCATCCCGCCGCCATTTATACACCGCGAATAATATCTTATACTATTCTTATTGGTTACTTGATTATTAATTAGATATATTTTCGTGTCTTATCTGATGGAGATTATCAAGTGTCCGCAGCTGGTAAGCATGTAGAGACGACGTATCTATGAAAGCCGAGGAAGCGAGAAGAAGTTTGTAAGGGAAGAACCTGTTGGAACTCTTTACTCTCTGTTTAACTCGCAAGGGACTTGGGGTAATGATGTATGTATGTAGATAGAGATCTCTATCTATCTATATCATCACGCCAGGTCCCTTGCGGGGTAGGCAGAGAGTACAGAATACCAACAGGTTCTTTCCTTAAAGACCTCTCCGGCTTCCTCCACTCTCATAGTTTGTCTCCTACATGCTCGCCGGTTACACAGACTCTTGATTTGTCCTTCAGATAAGACATATTTTTTAATAAGATAGAGATATTTTTAATAGGTACCGTTACGTAACGTTTAAGTGGCAGTTAAATAATAGTTTAATAATATCTGCCTATATTTTCCCAGTGTTAGGCAAAGGCCTTTGTAGTTTAGATTCATGTAACATATAACCACAGAAATCATTTCTATGCATATGACTGACCTGCCCTACTTCGAACGGGCAGCATGAAGTATCACTGCTAAGCTAACTTTTCTATAAGATAGTTGAGGGGAATTTGGAAATTATTTTATAATAATAAAAAAAAATTAAACACCGTCACGCCTATATTCCCCAGGCGGGGGTGGCAAAAATGTGCTGAGTACACCCACTTTTTGCCGACGATGTTAGATCCCATGTAATAGGGAGCGAGCCTATTGCCATATACCGGGCACTATTCCAGACTCCGATCTCATACTGGGTTTTCGTTAGAAAAACTACATTTGTCCGACCTAGGATATGAACCCAGGACCTCGTGATCACAAAGCGATGTGCTTTACCACTAGACCAACGTGTCAGTCTTGGCTAAATTGTTTTATCTACACTAATAATATGACTTACGGGGCCGAGATGTGACCACTCACCGTGGGACTAGTCCACAAATTCAAAGTCGCACAGCGGGCTATGAAGCGAGCTATGCTCGGCGTCTCTTTGAAGGATCAAATTCGCAATGTGGTAATCCGACAAAGAACCAAAGCTACCGACATAGCTTGCCGACTCAGTAAGCTAAAGTGGCAATGGGCTGGTCACATCTGCAGAAGGACCGACGGCCGATGAAGCAAGCGTGTCCTAGAGTGGAGACCGCGACTTGGTAAGCGTAAGGTAGGGCGGCCCCAGCTAGATGGACCGACGACCTCAAAAAGGTCGCTGGGACAGACTGGATGCGGAAGGCGGAGGACCGTGTGCAATGGCGCGTGTTAGGAGAGACCTATGTCCAGCAGTGGACTGCGATAGGCTAATTGATTGATTGATTGACTTATAATATGAACAGGAAAGATTTGTTTATTTGCTATCGTATAACTCTGAAAAAACTTAACCAACTTTAATAATTCTTTTACCATTAGAGAGCTACATTATCCAGAAGTAACATAGACCCGGTAGGTGGCGCTGCCGTCGATCGGGTGCGCCGCCATGAAACCGTTATTCATACATTAATTGTATACCCTAACATTCCTCGTTGATCAATCTTTCTTTTAGTAAAATCTGTATGAAAATCCGTGAAGTAGGTAGTTTCCGAGATCAGGCCAATTCTCATATTTAATTGATACTGAGACTAAATATTGACTTAATTAAGATTTAATTATGAATTGACACGCATTTTGTATTCCGCTCCACTAAAGTATTGATCGCTCGTAGAACTGACGGCCGTTGGGGCAGAAAGGTTCTGGAATGGCGACCACGTACCGGAAGACGTGGAGTGGGCAGGCCCCCTACAAGATGGACCGATGACCTGGTGAAGGTCGCGGGTAGAAGTTAGATGCGTACAGCACAAAGCCGGTCGTTGTGGCGGTCTTTAGGGGAGGCCTTTGTCCTGCAGTGGGCGTCTTTCGGCTGAAGAAAAAGAAGAAGAAAGTATTGATCCGATTTCAGTATCATCTCAGTCTGATTTCGATATTATGTAGAGTTGTTTAATTTAAAATATATTGTTGAACGTGTGTTTATTACATTTTAATATGCTAGTCTAAATACCTAATTGTAATCTTCAATATAACGTTTGTTTTGTATATTTGTTGTGCATTTCAATTTAAAATTTTATCGGAACCGTTTACATTTTGTTCAACTTTCGGTCCGATGTCGATTCGGTCGACGTCGATATTTTTCTTTTTTTTAAAAACGTATCTCCACACTAGGATTTATTCCTGTGTCGTGGGTGCGTTTACAAACATGAAAATTCACATACACAAATACCCAGACCGGAACAAATAATTGTGGGTCACACAAATATTTGTCCCGTGCGGGAATCGACCCCGCTACTTAATTGACAGACGATTTAGCGCAATGGTTAAGAGCTTAAGCCGCTTCGCCCACTGTGTATAATAGTCGAACGAAATAATGTAGGTATGTTTTGACGTAGGTGATCATGGATCGTAGAGGAATAATTACTGGTGTAGAGCTATATTCCTTTGAATAGAAAAAGAACGCAGAAAGGACATATTTACAACCTACTAGGTATAACTTCCGTTTACAGTTTATTTGCTTCTTAAGACACCAACTAAAACGAAGTTTCCAAAGAGCATGCTAACTGAAGGTGTACGAACACAATAACAGTCCCGCTTAACTCTCTAAACATCCAAAACCATGCCTCCAACATTCAAAATCTTCATTAAAGACCATTCCGCGGAATGTAATCAAAGCAATAGGCGAAATAGGTGTGCATAGTTAGGAGAAAACCAACGTAGCTTGAACTACCCCACCTCCCTCTTTGTCCTCCAAAACAGATTAGAAAAGAGCCAACAAATATGCCGTGAGAGGTCTAGTTCCACTGGCATAGTTGAACGCTACAATCCGAATCAAAATTCAAAACCGCGCTCTCTCTTAATCCCTGTTGAAGATCACAATAAAAGGTAATACATTTAAACTCCTGGTTCGTTGATTATCGAGTTTGGACCTTATTGTGGGGGTGGGAAGTGTTATTGTGGCGGGACAGACAAAAATAAGATTATCCAAGCGAAAGTAGAAGGTGAAAGGGAGACATTTTGTTGGAAGGCTCGTCGCGCAGTGGGAATGCTAAGGATAATGTGTTAATTTAATTTTGTATTAATTACTGCGGGTTTCTCATATTGTTGTTTAGATTACCTATTAATCTGAACGTAGGAATGTGTTTACTAGTTAGAAAGAACCCGGTACCACCTGATGCGGCGAGTCAAGGGTCACCGGATCAGGAGATACTGGGTTTGATTTCTGTACAAGACAAATCTTTGTGTGATATATAAGACTTTGGTCTGAGTCTGCCAACTCCCCTAAAATAAAAATATAATATCTACTTTGGAGCAACGTTATTAGCAAAAGAACCAAAAATAAAAATAGACGTGAAGATTTACGCGAATATTACTTTGATTTACTGTTTACGGATTATTAGTAAAAATGTATTCGCCCCCTATTACATGGGACCTAACATCGTCGGCGAAACGTGGGTGTACTCAGTACACCTCTGCCACCCCCTCTGGGGAATATAAGCGTGACGGTAGTAAAAATGTAGGCTTAAAATAAACATCGCGTTTTAAGTAGTGTACGATAATTAAAAACTTTGTTATCTATTTATATATGTATCTTGCTGAGATTCACGGGTTTTACCTTCTCGGATTTATGAAGCCTTGCATTGGGACATGGGTCAGATACAGGCCCTTTACTAAAAGTTAATGTTACGTAAGTCACCTACTCAGATCAATTGCTGAAAATGAAGAAACATGTCCAGCGAACTGAAAAAGTGCAAGGACTATTATACCTTATGGAAAGGGAACAGGGCCTATGAGAATGAGGTTTGATGGACCAAAACTGGACTAATTATTATTTAGAAGTAATATCTATTATTATTATAATTCCGCGGGAATACATGTAAATCACAGCCTGTCACAATCTTTAATTTATTATTCAAATTGGTCGTATATAATATATTCCTTTGTATAGTGTAAACTCATCCCAGTGTCCGAGTTGTCGCATCCTAGGTGTACGAGGCCCGCAAGCGACGCAACTCGCCGCTCGTTCGCGCTCGGCAATTAACCCACGCGGCTCTTGACGAGCAAATAAATGCCTGTACACACCTATATCATATACTTCCTTTTTTACTTTTCTATGTTAAGCCCACACTAGTGCTGTTTAGTCTGTCACCTCGACTTGTAGAAGGCATTTTTCTACAGTGGGACGATATAGACTGACTCATTCGAGGCGATTAAATATTATCGTTCCGATGAGATAATGCACAGAAGTGTTGGAATTACTACTAATTACTACAAACACCGCCATACCTATAATCCCCGAGCGGCGGTAAAAGAGGTGTCCTTACTATATTCACCTACATCGTTAACAATGCTAGGTCTAACTTATAGGGTGCAAGCCTCTTCCCATTCTATCGGACACCGTTCCAGACTCCGAATTGCTACTGAAAACTAGCTGAAAGAAACACCTCAGTAATACTTGAGCCGACCTAGGATGTGAACCCAGACATTCATCTCCAGCCGTATAAATGCGTCAGTACACCAACGAGGCAGCTTTTCCTAGCGTGTACTGAGAATTTTGACATATATTAACTGTATAATATATCACATGTACTTCTTCTAATATTTCTTTAATCAATATCTATATTTTAGGACAACTAATTACTCGTCCTAAAAATATAGATACTATCGTATCCATAAAAAAATATTAGGTATAAAATGTTATACTTTTTTTTTATAAATTTTATAGGATATCTGTATTCATTAATACACTAAACTATAACTTTACTCCTGAATATCGATGAGAAAACGCTGCCAATTGACGAAATGTTACAACAAAAACCATTTTGTTTGATACCTATTCAAATACCAACTATCTCAGTGTATCATCAACATACCAACTCAGAATCTCCAACATTCAGGTAACCCACACACTGCGAGGTAAATAACAAAGAAATATATAACAAAAGGCTGGCACGGGGGGAATGTGGACAATTTTACACGAGTATTTACAACCCCGATGTCCAACGGTCTCGGGAAATGTCGGACTAGGGATGCGCTTCTTGTCGATAAGAATTTTAATTTAAAAAGACCTTTTTAAAAACAAGCTTTTATATAAAAAACAACGAAGATACCTTTCTTAGTTGCGGAGTTCTTTTCTTTTGGCTCCGTCATTATACCTTGGACACCATCCAAGTTTAAAGTACGCATCAAGACAACTAAAGACTGTTGGAACTCTTTACTCTCTGCCTACCCCATAAGGGATCTGGCGTGATGATATAGATAGATAGATAAATCAAGACAAATCCAACGACACGGCGGGGTTGAGAGGTTGGATAGTTGTATTGGCCACCTTTTGGATTCATCATCGGCCCTGAACACTATTTGGTTGTAAAGTACTTGTCAATACCATTCTTACAAGTCTAAACACGAGTGGGTTACGTTGTATAGTTCACATGTTCCTATGGCCACCTTCTTACTCTATCATTAGACCAGCTCTATGGTACCATATAATGTATTGCATTGTCACTGAACTTACATCCATATGCCAAATTTTAGATCAATCGGAAAACCGCAAGTGCTTGAAAAATGGATCACAAGATTTAAACCGGAAAGACAGACAGACAGACGTACGAACATTGCAAATTAGATAAAAGCTTGTAAAAAACAGTTCCTCGTCCTACGAAGACGTTTTTTTAAATTTTATATTATTTTAAACTAGAGTACTTCGTTGTGATGATAGTAAAGGTTTAATTTAAATGCTTAGTGAATATTTACTAATCGAATCTTAAGTCAAATTATTATAAAAATCCAAAATTATGAAACAATATGACATGTCGAATTGTACTTAGGCGTTGGTACTACCCACGAAAACAGGTTTCTAGTATTTTTTATGTTATTATAAAGAATAAAAGTCTAGTTAGTATTCGATAAAATATTGAAATATTTATATAATAATACAAAACAGCCCCTTAGCAAATTATTTTTATGACGTGGGTGCGTTTCAGTTATAACGTTTCTAAATCATAAACTCAAACTGAAATCGTTTGTTTTGCATAAACCCTGCGGGGGGGTATGTACAAATTGTCATATTAGCAGTTTTTTTTTAACTTACTGATCTACCATCGGATCGGAACGCTACCTCCACTGAGAAGATCTGGCGAGATACTCAGAGGGCTTGTCTTTTATGTCTAATTCTCCATTCGTTTTTGTTTGAGAATTTTCTGTATAGATACATTATACATTTCTATATTATTATACAAGAAATAATGATGTACTAATCAAAATCTTTCCATAAATAAATGAAGAAAACGTTACTTGTTGGCATACTTACTACTTACTGCACACTTTCTTCTTACTTGCAATTGCATTAACAAATGCTATACTTTTTATAACTTCATCATCTTTCCTTCGCCGCTCTCCTTAAGAACCCATCATCACTTCCAGCTTAATCATTTTACTTTATTAAAGAATATATCTATAGAATCGTGCCGGATCCCCGGGGTACGCAGAGAGTAAAGAGCTTCAACAGATTCTTTCCTTACAGACTTCTCCTACTCAAAAAAACTAGACACAAAACTGACACGACAATATTTTCTTTTGTTGTATATTTTAATATTCTTAAAAGTATCTTAAAAAAAACGTGTCGATAAACCCCTCCCAACACTACCGTGCCGTCATCAACACCGCATTCGGAAAATCTACACTTAACCAGAAGAGCCAGCCCTCCCATTTATCCTTACACTCGCAGTGTCTTGTGGTAGGGGGCCCCCCACCGAGGCGGTGGGGCGTCTAATTCGGGGGAGAAAGGGCATCGGGCGCAACCAGCTAAGCGCTACAAGCACTGATTACCACTTTAGCTAAATTTTATTCTTTGCTTTCTGGTGAAATTGGCGCTTTGTATGTGATGTGGTTTTGGTGATTTATTAAAAGTTTATGTAATACTTACGTTTGCTTATTTTCTCTTTGTACTGTGTGTTTGTGCTTGGAAAATCAATACCTATAAGATATTTAATAAAAAAAAATATTTAGATGTTTTTGATACCAAAAAAGTCATGCATCAGCCAAGTGGAGGTGGCAGAAGTGAACTGAGTACACTCTTATATCACCGGCGATTTTAGGTCCCAATGATATAGGGGACGAGCCTGTAGCTATTTTATAGGGCACATTTTCAGACTCCGGACTTCGAGGCAGTTTTTACTAAATTTTATTAAGAAGTTTAACTTAAAATCCGATTTTGTAATTGAGAATATCGAAACAGTGTAAATCTGATAAAATATACAAGTTATTGTAAATAAACTATAATAAATTCTTATAATTATTTTCTGTGTTAACAGAATTATAAAAATCCCAACCAAAATAAAACTTAATCATGCCAAACTAATATCGCCAAAACAAAACAATCGAACCTTAAAACCTTACCATCACAAACAACACATAATTAAAATCCCATACGTAGCAGACGAGAAAAGTTATCTCCGACCCCCACCCAGTCAGGAGGGGGATTTTGAGGGGGTCGGGCGTTCCGGGCCATCAGTCTGGCCACGGCAATTCAGATGATGAATTAATCCAACAAATGTGACGCTATCACTTAGCCCTAATGTACGGGTATAATGTTACCCCCCGAAAATTTCTCTCTCGCTGCCCGGCTTTACTCTGAATCAGGGCAACTTAAATACGCGACAAGTTTTTGTTTCTTTATTGGGATCATGTTTTGCGAAACGTCTGGAGGTTAAGGTGTATTTTTTCATCTGATATTCGCTCGTTCATGTTCATGTATGTAAGTTTCTATATGTATTTGATAGAATATTTTTTTTCTCATTATGTTTTTTTTCTTTATGTGTATGTATCGACGGTCCCATTGAACAAAGTTACATATGCCAAGCAGAATAAAGGGCATTTGCAACTTTCGTGCCCCTCGATAAGGTTATTTATGCCTAATACAAATACTGGATTATAGGACTTCGTTCGTTGGACACGTCGGTATATTTGCTATGGTATATTTTTTTAAGAAGCGTCTTGTTCGATTTTCCAGTCATAAAAGGATGACGTCAAAGCGATAATTTTGATATGTTTTTACGCACAAGGATATGTAGAATTAAAGGTTCTCGCGACGTGCTGTAATGAATAAACGAATGACTTTATTACAACTTAATTACATTTCGAAAAAACCTTGAATGGAAACGACTACAATTGTGGAGAACTGTAACTATAAAAACGGAATTGTTTTAATTGTAGACGGAATTTTGCCTCCGTGACAGCCTACTTAATGGAAGGTGTCTCTATCGCACTAAAATGATGCTTGTGTAATGTTTAACGTGTTCCACTTTTAGTCGCCTTGCGAAACGTATGGCAAAAGTCAAAACGTTTTATTTGTATAGGCTAACAAGAGCGTCAAAAAATATTACGATTTTTACAATTACCACCGGATCGGAATGCGGCCTCACACTGAGAAGATCCGGCGAGAAACTCAGCGGGTCTTTTAATCTACTAGTCTTTTACTTTTTTTTTCTCTTAACCACTGCGCTAAATCGTCCGTCAGTTGGACTTGCTTTTCTATTTATCATTCTCTTTTTAACACACATTTTAATAACAGAGTATTTTACAAACTATATTTGGGAGTTGCCGAATGAGGAGCTGCTCAAACCCAATCAATTTTATCGTCTTGTCATATATTTAATCGATATCAAAGACTATTCATTACAATCTTTAAGGATGCAATAGTGAAAACCACAACAATTCGTCTCCACCAACAAATTAAAATGGCCACGGAAATCAGGTAAAGTTTACAATGTCCCCACGCGAGATGTCGCCACATTTGATAGAGCACACGAAAATGTGACTATTCAGAATAAAGGTGTTGTTTTAATTACATTATCAGGTTGGCACACGCGGGGGGTTGGGTTGGACCCTTCTCACGGGTTGAAAGACATTCAAATAATAGTCTTCGGAGAAAAGTGGGGCGAGTAGGCGTCGGGGCACAATGTACCGGAGTAGGGAAGTTTTGATTGCGTTTCGGCTGTCGCGGTTGACGGGTTCGATGAATCGTCTCGCTGATATGTCGGGCGGGACGTTTGTTTTTATGTGATGGTCTGGTTACTGAGAGGGTTAGATTAAGTATGCTTACAGCTAAATGATATTTGTGTGTCATTTTATCTGTGTCACGAAGTCTGTGCGGTTGCTAAAACTTAGTAAGATAGAGAGTGATGGCTGTTCCAGTAATCATACGCGTGAACGGTTGCTGCTTGTGGAGGCTGGTTCATCCGAAAACCTTTGGACACTTAATCTTTAGAAATATCATCATTAGTCTCATATCGCGATCGTAAAGCATCACACTGGAGCTAGATCTCAACTATTTAATTGTAAAATAAACATTGTACTTACAGAATATGATTCTTTTTCATTTTTTTAAAACGTAGGACTTATTCCTGTGTAGTGGGTGCGTTTACAAACATGACAACTTACATACACAAATACCCAGACTTGTTCCGGTCATAAGTGTGGCTCACACAAAGATTTGTCATGTACGGGAATCGAACCCGCAACTATAAGACACAGTGGATGGAGCAGCTTAGGCTCTTTACCACTCCGCTAAATCAACCGTCCGTTAAAAATATATAGAAAAAAGAGTAAGAGAATTATATAAAAAAGACAAGCCTGCTGAGTTTCTTGCCGGATCTTCTCGGTGAAGGCCGCATTCCAATCCGGTGGTAGCTTTACATTTAAATTAGATAAAAAAAATATAAACTGACAGTTTGAAAGTACTGCAGGGTTCATGTAATATACATTATTTAAGTTGAGTTTGATGGTGTACAATTGTGAGATCGTTGGGTCGTAGGGTGATGGAACACAATAGAAAATACTGATCTGATGATAAAAAGGTCAAGTTCTTCTTCCTGTAATGTCGTGGTAACTGAAAAACTGACTAATCCAGTTATAAATTTCGTGGCTTATACTTACCTATACCCACATCGCACTGACAATGTTAGATCCTAATGTAATTGGGAAGGAATAAGCCTATTACCTGATATTACAATTCTTTATTTCACTTTTACATTTATTTAGCCTAGAATTCCGGATTACTGAGCGGAATTCTAGACTGCATTTTTTATAAAAAAAAATTACTGACTCAATAACTTCAGAAACTCTTTATTTCACTTCAGATTCGAAACCATGACGTCCTGATAGGCAGTTTAACCCTGCAACTAAATCAGGCATTTTCCTGTACTCATTACCCATATTACAGTAAACCATTTAAATTAGAAACTTGCCCAAAAATATCCTGTAATTAAAAACTTTGAATCTCATACGTACCCACACACATGCAAGTTGCCCACGACATCAACTAACGCACACACGAACTGCGTCTATGGGGGTACAGCTGACCAATAGCATGCATTTAACCCTTCAAGGATTAGAGGCGAGTATTGTTTCAAATCCCGGAGTTTCGCTTTTATGTTTGAATTGGGGGCGCCATTTTGTTCATTTAAAATGGACGTAACAATGGGTGACCCATTGTTCGGGGAACGTAGTCGGACGGAGTCTGCACTTCAGTGCTTGAACGAATGTTGCCATTGTTTTAGCTTTTTCTCGTTTTTTTCTAAGGTTTTCTGCATCATGGGACATTTTTGACTTGGTGGTTAATAATATATACATATAATAAAAATAAACTACTTTATTTCACCAAAAATAGTGTACAATGAAACACTTACGGATTATATCATACAAGTAATAGGTAGATCAATTGACATTTAAATATTTAAAGGGTTTGTTTGAACTCTGATGCCCAAATTAAGAATTAACTTGTGTTAGGGACACCAGTGCTCGCTTCTTGAAAAGTTGAGCGAGAACAGCGGAGTTTTTTTTTAATGTACAATGTGTTCACGTAAAAGTGCACAGTGTGGATGAATAATTATGTGCATGTATTGTGAATAAAGTTTTATTTTATAGGTACAATATATGGTATAATTATGCTGGATAGATATGATTTGCAGTGATTAAAATAGCTCCTTATGTGATTTGCTATGTCTTTGTGTGGTACTATTATTTATCTAGTCAAATGTAGCCTTTATATAAATTAATCCATAACACAACGACATATTTTATATTAGAAATAGTAATCGAATAATACAAATATTGTATAAAAAGATCTTTATATTTTTTATTTTGATTCAAATAAATAATTTTTGGCTGAGAGCATATTAGGTATAGGCCTCTCAGAGCAAGTAGGTATTTTATCAAAATAAAGAATGTTTTTGGTATTGATTTCTCTCTCTTCTTAACATGATATTATCTATAAAAAAGTGCATGTCATTAAAAGCTACCTACACAAAAAATTTGATTTTTAATTTCCAAGTGTAATCACTAGGCATATACGGATTCTTGCTGGGCATACATTTTGTGTTCTATTTTAATACATCCATATACAATAATCCAAATTATTAATCTATCAACACGTATCCTGCGGCCAACATTATAAATCCGTAGCTGCGCACCATAAACTTACCCGAAACGAGTATTTCTAGTTTCCATTGTCACCTTTGTAAAAAGCATTTTAGGGTCATAACAACCAGATCATTTTGGACACACGACCAACTGCGCGGTGGACACACAAAGAAAGAATCGCCCGTATTCGGGGTAATATTGTCCAATTTTCGGTAATAAAGTTTTGTCAACACCGGGCGTGTTGGACCGGGCCTTTTATTTAAGGGTTAACGTTGACAAATTAACGGCAGTCGAAAGTAATGTGTGTTGGTGTTAAATTTTTTATCATCCATCATTTTAGGGTTGAGTTTTATTTTGGTGGGAATTTAATGAGATTTTATATGAATTAATATTTTATGTACTAATCATTAAATCTTCAAATTAAAAGAACTTCAGACTAAGACAAGTAATTTACTTAAGAAAAACACTTTTAAACAATTTTTAACAGATACGGAAATTGAACCACCAGACACTATTATTTCATTATATTATAGATAATAGGGAGATTAGTACGTAGGTGCACATCGCTTTGTAATCACGAGGTCCTGGGTTCAAATCCTAGGTCGGACAAATGTAGTTTTTCCAACAAAAACTTCCCAGTATAAGTCCGGAGTCTGGAATTGCGCCCGGTGTATGGCAATAGGTTCACCCACAGTGGGTGTACTCAGTAAACCTCTGCCACCCGTAGGTATCCAGTAAGTGTCGTAAACGTATTTACAGTGGATCGAGAAACGTTTGCAATGAGTTACAGCAACTTGAGCTTTTTAGGTATTTAAAAAAACAACAAAATATATTAAAAATAGATGGAATCATATACAGAGTTCTTAGATTTACGCGAATATTACACATGTAACAAAACTATTATTTCGGATTTTATCGCGGTTTATTAAGACACCGTGAGCTCATTCTGCGTAGATCGGACCAACAAAAATAATTAAGAAGTTTGAGGGTACCCCGGAACAACTGCCTTCTGGACGTCTAACACCTCAGTCCCTCCGGTGACCATGGGTGCTGCAAAGCACTCGAAACGTCGGGAACTTAAAAATCAAAAAATTCTTTCTTGGAATAAATTCAGTTCCCGATTTAGAACAAATTACTTGTAGGTCTTTCGTTATTTATGTTACATGTTATAGAAACCATTATATTACTTTGCAGTTACTATTCATGATTAAAAAAACACCCTCTTTTTTGTGTACTTATACATATTGTGTCTTTGTGGTCTATCAATTATATATACTTATTCAATCTTCAAATCACCAACAAAGGGTGGTCTCAGGTGGTTCCAGTGCTCAGCGGAGCCTCACTAAACCGAACAAAGCTTTCAAATTGGCTAAGGACAGACGTATTACAGTGCAATCTCAATGATTAGATAGTTCAGCCCGCTGATTGATTAGTTCTTAATACTTAAGTGCTGGCGTCTGGAGGCGTTTGGGTTTAAAGATGGCGGTAGTTAAATTAGTAGTGTCTGTGTTTGTGAAATATTCCATCACGCCTATATTCCCCAAGCTCGAGGGGAAGGCATAGGTGTACTGGGTACACCACTTTTCACCAACGATTTTAGGTCCCACGTAAAAAGGACCTATTGCCATATTCGGGACACAATTCCCGTCTCTGAACTGATATTTTTGAAAGATAAATACTATATATTATACATTTGGCCGATCTAGGATTAAAGCCCAGTACCTCGTGATCGCAAAGCGCATTATGCGTGACTCGCAACAAGGCAGTCATATTCAGGACTTTTTGTCGAAATTGGTGGTATTTTTATGATTTCCTTATTACTGTTTTGTGGTGTATGTTGCGGGCGGCAATCACGAGATCTTGGGTTTGAATGCTAGGTTAGATAAAGTATATTTATTCTATAGAATGTTTCTTTATAGCAGTCTGGAGTTTGGACTTTTTTTCTCGGTATAATGGGAAACCGTTAGACCACATTACGGCTTAACATTTCCAGCGATGAGTGGGTGTAGACAGAACACCTCTGCCATCATCGCTTGGGGAATATAAACGTCGCGTTATTTTCTTTAATTATTCCTAGGTATTCAAAGTAATCCTAAATCATCCAAAAAGCAATTTATCCGTAAAAGAAAATTCAGTATCAGTCCTGAATTTGGCATTGTGCCCGGGATATTAACAATCGGCTCGCCTCCTATTACATGGTGCCATCATCGGCGAAAAGTAGGTGTACACATTAAACCGCCACCTTCTTTCGGAGAATATTGTTGTGACGGTGTAAACCACTCCCCTCCTATCAGCCGCTACCGCCATCCGCGGCATGTTCTCACCGACTTTGCCAGCAAGATCGAAGAATCCCTTTCCCGCTGGCTGGTGCAGAGCAACACGGCGAGAAACCTAGCATATGCCCTCCCCCATAGCAACTGCCCAAGCCGAGGCCGTTCCTCCTTGAGGCGCCCTTGAGCTAGTTGCCCCCTTGCCCTTTTGGTACGAGCGTAGTGGTTGCACGCTGGCTCTCTTGTCCTGTAAAGCTGTAAAGGCCCTGCGGCCAACAGTGTAGTGAATGATCTACGCACACACACGGTGTAAACCATCAAAAATAAAATTAAATCTGGCTATAAAATACCAAAAACCATAATACACCAGCTTATAAACGTAATTAGTACTTGAGGTAACAAATAATAATCCCAGTAGTAATTGGCACATTGCGGCACATCGAGGCACTACGAGCCACAACAGGGCACAACGTGACTCCCCTGATCCTCGGCGAGTGGCGATAAGGAGGCACAATGGTGGAAAAAAGTGGCAATTCCCGGCCACTTGGTGCTGCCAGCATTGCGCTAATTAAGGTGTTGCAATATCGCACGGGCAACACTGATAGTTTTTAGGGTTCCAAGCATAGGTTCGGAGGGCTTCTAGACATTTATTTTAACATAGGTAAACTTAATCAACAAGCAGTGATAGCTTACTGGTTAGACCGTTGGACTGCAAAATCACAGGTCACGGGTTCGAACCCAGGCACGTACTTCTGTGTTTTAGAAAGCATGTGAGTTTTAAAATTAACTATTACTTGCTTTAACGGTGAAGGTAAACATCATGAAAAAACCTGCATGCCTAAGAGTTTCTCGAAGGTGTGTGAATTTCGCCAACGCGCACCTGGCCAGGGTGGTGAACTATGGCATAAATCCTCTGTTTGAGAGGAGGCCCGTGCCCAACGGTGAGACAGTTTCTAAACAGGGCTAATATTATAAGCTTAATCTTAATCTAGTTTCCCGCTGAAACTTCTCAGCGATGATCGAGCTATAGTACGCTAGAAGACGTCAAAATAGGTTTATTCTCTATTTTACAGAAAATTCCAGTATATTATAAGTTACAATAATAATACAGCTTAAAGTATCTCACAGCTGGACAAAGTCCTTTCTCACAATCGAGGTGAGAGAAAATGGGTCTTCAACTCAAGGACCCAGTGCGGATTAGTGAATGCAGGTGTGTGGGCACCTGCTGAACAAACTAGGCACATTTATTTGGCATTTTAGGTTATATTTTAGTCACTAGATTTTGTAAGTTACATTTTGTGGTCTCTACCGTCCTACTTAGGAAGCTGGCAGTTTGTACATCTATACTAATATTATAAAGAGGAAAGATTTGTATTTTTGTATGTTTGTAACGAATCAACTCAAAAACTACTATACCGATTTCAAAAATTCTTTCACCATTAGAAAGCTACCTTATCTAGAAGTAACTTAGTCTATATAACATAGACCCGGTAGGTGACGCTGTTGTCGACCGGGTACGAAGTCGAGGGAAACGGCCAGTAATAAATAAATTAACCTATACCGTCCCGCTAGTGGGCAGTGCCTCCTCTCATAAATCAAGTACCTATGTGCATGTCTATAATCTTTTTTCTAATCTTTGATAAATGGTCATCACTTAAAAAAACAGGATTTTCTTCCTACAATTTTCACCGCTGCCTAAATTACTTACTACGGAACCAAACCAACAAAATACGGTACAGTATTGAATTTTTCATCAGCTTGACTATGAAAGGCTCACTAATTGGTAATTTACACAGTTGCAGAGTGCTATTATTGGTCTCGCGTGTTTCACATTTCCTCTCTTTGTTCTACCAGCGTTTTTTATGTTTTTTTTTGTTCTTGAAAACGTTTGAAACCTTAAAGTTGGCAATATTGCATTAATAGTGCCGATTTATGCAGTATTTTATTTAAAATTGCTGAAAGTTAACTAACTAACAACGACTGCCTCGTTGTTCTAGTGACTGCTTCGTTGGTCTAGTGGCAAAGCGCATCGCTTTGTGATCACGAGGGTGGTAGAGGTGTACTGAGTAACCCACGTTTCATCAACGATGTTAGGTCCAATGTAATAGGGGGGAGCCTATTGCCATATACCGGGCACATTTCCAAACTCCGGACTCGAACTGGGAAGTTTTCGTTAGAAAAATCTTTTAAAAAAAAGGTAAACCGACTTCAAAAAGCAAAAAATAAATAATTGAAGTCGGTGCTGGTTGGTGCATTCGGTTACTTGGCACCGACTTCAAATATGTTATTTTTTGCTTTTTAAGTTGATTTTGCCTTTTTTAAGTTGTTTATTTTACAATTTGAAGTGATGAGTAAATATTAATATTTATAATATATCTATATTATAATATTTTGCTTATTTCTACTATAAGGCACCTACAAGCTTGATATAATACCCATAATAACGAAATCTAAACATTCGTGCAGTTTGCCGTTAAGGAGTTCCCTGGTGTATCTTCAAAGTCCAAAGTCCAATACCAATGAAATATGAATGAAATTACCTTGGAGCTATACTGAATCCAATGCAAAAAGAATCATTAAAATCGGTTCAAAATTGACGGAAATATCGATGAACATACATAAAAAAAGCATCCATACAGCCAAACATAGAACCTCCTCCTTTAAGTCGGTTAAAACAGTTTTTTTTTTCATGTATATGCTTAAGAAAGTCGCAAGATAAAAACGGCATTGGCTTTGGCAGAGGCTACGAGGAGGACATAAACTAGATATCTGGCTGTGTGGAGGAGGAGCGTGTCATCAAGTCTCTCCCGATGGCGGGCTCTTCAGAGCGCGGCACAAGAGGGGCCCCGGTGCGTTCCATACAGATATCCCGGAGCCCCTCCAAAGTGCTGATGTCAGCCACCCTGGGGTTTTTTCCCGGTAGAAATCCGACATCCTCGAGCTTCCCCCGAGGCTCGCGGAAGTCCTATGCAGGCTTTTCCCAGGAAAAACGATATCTTGCTGTGGTGCTCTGCGCCGGCCGACAGGCAAGATATACCTAAATTAAATTTTATTTTATTTTGTTTATCAATAGATTATGATGATTATGTTGCATGCCTTATGGCAGACTGACCTTGTGCCTGCTTGTACTAACCCCATGTTTGCAATAAATCAATTTTGAATTTGATTTTCTGGCTTCGCCGGTGAGGTCTGTGTTAGATTACGTGTTTGGTATTCGTATGAGATCGAAGGGAAGTAGGGACATGGAAAAAAGTTAGTAAGAATGGTACACGATACTGACAACGAAAAGGAGAGGTAACATTGAAAAAATACGAACCCCCTTTTTTATTAAGATATAATGGTTTTTCTTAACTATTTTGAAAAGAAATGCAGTAGTTACGAAAAGAAATCGTCAGAACAAATAAAAATGTTTAAATGATGAGTCTGAAACAATGGTAAAAAGTATACCTGTAGATGTCGTGTGCGCTCCCCGCTTCGATAAAACCACGTATGGTTTTAAGAAGCGAAGCACTTATGCGGGACAGGCTTATGTGAAAAGTGAGCATACGAGAACATAATATTTATTTGAGATTTATAATATAATAGGGCAGTAAAAGCCTAGTGGTTAGACCGTTGGACTACAAAGGCAGAGGTATCAGGTTTAAACCCAGGCACGCACCTCTGTCTTTTCGACGCATGTGCGTATTAAAAATTAACTATCACTTGCTTTAACAGTGAAGGAATACATTGTGAGGAAACCTGCATGCCTCAGAGTTTCTCGAAGGTGTGGGAAGTTTGCGAACCCGCACTGGACCAGCGTGGTGGTCTATGGCTTAAACCCTCTCAGTTTGAGAGGAGGCCCGTGCCCATCAGTGGGACATTTTCTTAACAGGGCTATAAGCTACATGCCATACAAAATTGCACAGTATCCTGGTAAACAAAACTGATCGCTGTGGCGATCTTTTTGGGAGGCTTTTGTTCTGAAGTAAACTCCTTTGGGCTAATGATGATTATAATATGCTACGTACGTACTATAATATGTACAACTTAATGTGGGCCGTCCTGTAGCTAGGTGGGGCGACGATATTCGAAAGGCAGTGGGCAGGGATTGGACGAGGAGAGCTGAAGATCGTGCCATGGGAGAGGCCTACGTCCAGCAGTGGACTGATACGGGCTGATGATGATCATGATGGAAAGTATGTATGCCCAACATAAAATGGGTATACAGAATCGGATTTTCCTTGCTATTTGACACAAATTCTTAGCCAAGTCAAACTGAATATTGATAAAAAATACATTAATTATTTTCAATCTAATTTGATATTTTGCAGAATTTTTCTAACATATGGTAAAATTGTACATTAAATGATCCTAATACGATCACTAAAATAGTTATAATAATATTACATACGTATATTTATATCTTTAGATTCTATTTCAGTAAGCATAACAAATATAAGAAAAGAAAAGTGCTATAGCATTTTAAATAATTAAGTAAAACTATGACTATTTAATTAAATTATGTTCATAACGATCTTTACAAATATATTTTACATATTAAAATTCCTATACAAGGTGTAACATAATAAACGCAAGACCTCAGACACCCCGATTAGAGAATTGCGTTATAAATTCAAAACGAAAACTAAATTTCCAAATTTAAAGTTTTATACCCTATTTTAAAGCACTTTTGTACCCCAATTAACAATGAAACTTGTAAGTGTATGTGCGCGTTTTGAGAAATACGTTTTAGGAATGCTTTTGGGATATCCCCCTTGCTATGAATCAAGAATAAATTTAGTTTTTTATAGCGCACTGCGGAGTAAAAGGATTTTTTTTGCATATTTAAAAAAAATGCAAGATACATTAAAAATTGTTGGAATCAATTCAGTTACCGATTTAGAACAAATTACTTTCAGGTCTTGCGTTTATTATGTTACACCGTGTATATGTCTTCATTGTGCATGACGCGGTTCGTCGCCGGCTGTCATTAAAAGGCTTTTAATTCTTGATGGCTCCTCCATACACGTCGTCGATATATGGATCTGAAACAAACATGAAATCGGATCAGAATACGTAAAAATGGCACTTATTTGTATGCAGTATAAGGGACAAATTGGAATACATGTTTGGTTACTGCAGAGCAGAAACAGGGTTATTAAAAAAAAACAGTTTATTTATGTCGACGTTTCATACATTATGTGTGTTTCTTTTAATGGTGTTTTTACGATGGGATTGTTTGAGACAAAATATGGAGAGCAATTTTAGGAATGCCTTTGCTCAGCAAGTGATCAGGCTGATATTAATATACCATTGTTTCAGACTCATAATTTAATTTTTGGAATTGTATTATGATCAGAATACATATTTTAAACCCGTTTAATGTTTTATCATGATATTTTAGTCCTAATGGTCGGTCTTTAGGGAAGGCCTTTGTCCTGCAGTGGACGTCTTTCGGCTGAAGAAGAAGAAGAAGAATGGTCATTGAAAAATATAAAAACCATCACGCTTAAATATCCCAAGCGGATATGGCAGAGGTGTATTGTGTACACCCACTAATAAAGTTAACTAATAATGGTGATTATACAAGGTGTAACATAAATAACGCTAGACCTCAGACACCCCAATTAGATTATTGCTTTACGAATTCAATACGAAAATCAAACTTCCAATTTTAAGGAGTTTTATACCATATTTTTAAGCTCTTTGGTACCCAAATTAACTATAAAATTTAATAAATAATCAATGTTGTGTGTGTATTGACGTGTGTGTGATAAAATTACATTTATTATAGCCGTGATGCTATGAATAATTATTAAATTTTGTTTAATACGGAGAACAGAACGAGTAACAGCATTTTTTGAAAATAAACAAAAATTAACTAACTTTAAAAATAGTTGGATAAAAAAACAAACTACTTTCAGGTCTTGCGTTATTTAACTTACACCTTGTATTATCATTATTAGTAAATTGTATATAACATCGATTAATATTAATAGAGATTTCTATAATCAATTACATCCGTGCTCAAGAAAGAAACCTTTGGACAAAATATAACATATTTATTTCCGTTGTCAGCAATCATAATATTGAAACAACTACACAAACTATATATCCAGTTAATAAATTTACGTAAATATACGCTATATATAATTTACGAAGCTTTGCAGCCTCCATGGTCACGGTAGGGACTCCCTCAGGAAAAAAAAACAGAAGCGATAAAATCGGACAAATAGTTTTATTTCAGTCACAAAGTATTATGTAATTCTTATATTCATCACAAAGATAACATAATACCATAAAATGCAACTTTAATATGGAAGCGCAGTTAGGATTAGGCTACACAGAGCTAATCCTGCGTCGTCGTAACATTTTTCCTTTGAAAAATCACTATTCAAAGGGTCTTTTGTGGCGGCCCAACAGACAGCTGCGTGGATCCGATGTTCTAAACCTGGCTCATTAAAAAGCTTCCGCCGTGACATTATTCTAGGCCCTGACTGTGGTACTGGTATGAAGAACAGGTATATCGAGTTAAAATGATGATACTTCATTATTTTTAGTTTGCGAGAAGACATTTTTACCAACGCTTTCAATTTCTTTTATATTTTTATTTAACTGGCCCATACTTTAACTTGTAATGATGTTATAGCATAATGGGAAAAAAGCCTGACCACGATTAAAACGTAGTGACAACCGACAGGGAGTTATGTCGGACACTTTGTCTTAATTTCCAAAACTTGTGTTATTTCGAATAATAATATATGTGCATGAGTAAAGGTAATTGAAACAAAGTGATAAAACGTGCCTTTTCGACTTCCCTCAAAACGGCCGTAGCAATTGGTATGTAAAGTATCCACCGCTTTACTTTCCAGGGTGGGGTACTTCATTAATTTCATTATCATCGTGGTCATCAAGTTCATCGGGGAGCTGAATTAATTTAGAAACACGATAATTGCATTTCACTGGACATTGGTCAAATACACTTAAAATAGTGTGAAGGCATAATTCAAATAAGAAGGAGAAAAGAAACGTAGTGACGAGTTTTGCCGGGAAATCGAAGAGTGATGTTGTCAATTTGTTTTAATTTCCAAAACTTGTGTTATTTCGACTAATAATGTGTAATGATGGTGGAATATTAACCATTATGTGTTCTTATATGTGCATTAGTGAAGGTAATTGTAACAAAGTGATAAAACGTGCCTTTTCGACTTCCCTCAAAACGGCCGTAGCAATTGGTATGTAAAGTATCCACCGCTTTACTTTCCAGGGTGGGGTACTTCATTAATTTCATTATCATCGTGGTCATCAAGTTCATCGGGGAGTTGAATTAATTTAGAAACACGATTATTGCATTTAACTGGACATTGGCCAAATACACTTAAAATTGTGTGAAGCCATTATTCAAATAAGAAGAAGAAGAAGAAACGTAGTGACAACCGACAGCTGTTGGACAGTAACAGAAAAAAATTCTTCATGTTTTTTGATAGTGGCAAAGGCCTACGAATTTGCGATAGTTTTGCTAAAGTACCGTAAGTTTGTTTCTGAAAATTATATTAATATCGTTTAATGCGGCAGGCAATAACGATATTTTATATAGGAACCAAAATTTTATTAGGTTTTTCTGTCGAAAAATTCTTAGTTACTACGAAAATTGAAAAATTCTACGAAAAAGGTTGCATTACTCTTGTTACATTTAGATAAATGTGGGTGTATATGGAATCTATTATGAAATCTAGGCGTAAGGTAAATGTTTTACGATCAGTCTAACCCCTCGTTCGCACGGGCGCTTTTTCGACGCGCGTTAGTAAAGCGCTGGAATTAAAGAAACGATTAACAGAATATTTTTTTGAAAAGAGGTTAGAGTGCTTCAGCACAAAGCGTTTAAAAAGCGTTCGTGCGTACTCTGCCTAACAGTCTGTGTTGCAGTGGAAAGTTGTAACTGCTTCTCATTTTTACATAGTATCTCTCTCTGAGCGATACTCCAACTGATAGTGTACCCTCTGCCTAGCGGCGTTTATATATTTTTTTCTTTTCTTCCAACGCTAACAACGTTCGGTAAGCTACTATTGTGGTATTATATTATTCAGCTAGCCATAATGTGAAGACTCTATTGTTGCTTTGCTGGAGCCCGAGGAAAGCATGCATCCGATGTTCTCGAACAGCTCATTAAGTTGTTTCCTAGATGTTTCCTTTAGGCTAGGCTGCTTGTAAGACTGGCGTATGTGATCTTGTTACGGCGCCCAATTGTCATATTGTTTTGTTTTATGTTGTATTTCTTTCCGTAATTTTGATGTAGAATAAATAAAGCAATATTTTTTATTTTTTAAATGTGGAGAGATATACACCCGTCTGTTTTTGAACGAAAATATCTTGCAATGATTTTTAATTTTCTATTGGTGACTTTATCTGGCGTGACGTTATATATTTTCTCCTCTTAAACATTAGTGATGTTATTATAATATTGGCGCATTGTGAACGCATCATTTTATACTAATTATCTTTTTAATTTCCGAACTTTCAGTGAGATTACCTTATAATCTTAAAGCAATAAAACAGGTCATATTACTTTTTAGATTTAAAAAAAAACACGAAAATTTTAAAGCATACCCGTAAATGTAATAACAATATTAATCCGCGTATCCCCGCGTAAGTATGACCCATTTCCTCTTACATGGTGGATGATGTAGGCTAATTTATGATATAAACTGTATTTGCGATAAACAGCCACCAACATTTTCAATAAAAAACGGCAGTAAACCATCAAGTTCACCAAAAGCGCAAGCCTCTAAACCCAACAACAAAACAACCGCCTGTATCCGCTGTCATTCCCGCGGCTTTGCCGTCCGCCATGACACTTTGTGATGTCTCAGTTTTTAATTAGCGTATTTTTCTTTGTGGCGGCACCACGGCACCCTGTAAATTAGCCTCTGATGTGGAGTGCGGCTCGAGCTAGCGAGCTAGGCTACAACGCACTATCATTGCCCTCGTTTTTATAGACGCGGGCTTTTTGTACCGGCATTAGCGTATTAGCCGGTTTTAAATGTTGCGTTGAAAAAAGTAGTATTGGAGCGAAACGAAATGAAACATTCGAAATTTGAAATTTAGTTGGAATCTGATTTATGTAATGTCTTGCTTTCGATATTCCTACCGGCCCGGTAAAGATTTTGGTAAAAATATATTATTGGAATAATTACTCTATCTATCTATAACCTCACGCCAGTCCCTTGCGGGGTAGGCAGAGAGTACAGAGTTCCAACAGGTTCTTTCCTTACATACCTCTCTGGCTTCCTCGACTCTCATAGTTCGTCTCATACACGCTCGCCGGTTACGGAGACTCTTGACTTTAATTACTCTAATTTCAAAAATTAATGAATTCTTTTGTTTTTTTTTTTAAATTTTGTATATCTCTGGGCTAACGATACCTACATGGATTTTAAATGCTAATTTTTATTATCATATCTGTTGAATTATCATATGGAATCAGAGATATTTTTTTTTCTTTTATTAGTTGGCGAACGATTAGGTCACATCACAGTTTATTACAAATTATGATTTTGCGTTTTTGCTTCAAATTTCATTTACACTTATTTCATTGCAAATATAGTTATCTAATTACCATAACCTAGAAAATACTAATCAATATCCGACCTCCATAATTCTTAACCACAACTTTCTCTGAGTAAATTTCTAACAAACATGAACACTACCCAGAGGCATTGTAGCACATTAGGATTTTAACTTCAGCACTTTCAGCCGTAGCAAGATTAACAAATCCTAATCACGGGAGCGATTCGCGTATTCATACTAAAGTTTTCCGCCCACGAACGAGATGAGAGATACGAAAACGTGTATGTTGGAGCGGGATATGTATACCGAGTGTGGGGGTTCTAGTACATGGGTCTGACATAATGATATATTAATTTCTGTCGCGGGCTCCCATTGTTTTGGTAGATATTTTACGATGTGACGTATGGTCATTAGGTTTTCATAGTTGTATAAAGACAGTCAGTTCAATGGCGTCTGGTGGCTTTGTGCGTTTAACGATCGCAAGTGGTATGATAAATTGCGTATTGCGTGGATGTTCTGAATATCGGGTTGATGGTTAGCTGATGGAGGAACTGGGGATCTTTTGAGTGATATCGGAGTAGAATTTATTTGGATGCTAGATAATACGGTGAGCATGTATTTCTGAGCTGTGGGCTCGCTGAATTGTTAGGCTGAAGGTTTGATTGCTTGATGAGATTTTTTTTTGGAATGGTTTTTGTATTTGCTTTTAGAATACATTAAGAGTTGTTAATTTTAAAAGGCAACTTGGGTTTTCTTACTAATCTTATTTGTAACTTTCAGTTGCGATTATCGAACGAATTTTTTTGCGCAACCAAAATAAAGTAAATACACAAACAAGCAGGACGGCTTGGTGCAGTGTTTAAGCTAAAGCCACTCCGTCCACTGGATCGAGTAGTCACGGGTTCGATTCCCGTACGAGACAAATCTTTGTGTGATCCACAAATTTTAGTTTCGGTCTGTGAATTTCGTGTTTGTAAGGGCGCCTACGATACAGAAATAATTTCTAGAGTAGGGCTAGGTTTTTATTTAAAAGAAACACCATTACACCTGAATCTCCATACGAAGATGGCAGAAATATAATGTGTGCACACCCATCATTCACCGTTCATTTTATTCGACATAGGTAATAGGGAGCGTGCTTTGCTTTTTGGTAGGATTTAAGATTAGTGGTGAAATGAGTAAGACATCTTTTACTTAATAAGCAGTGATAGCCTAGTGGTAAGACCGTTGGACCGCAAAGCCAGAGGTCTCGGCTTCAAAGGCACGCACCTCTGTCTTTTCTAAAACATGTCCGTATTAAAAAAATAACTATCACTTGCTTTAACGGTGAAGGATACATCGTGAGGAAACCTACATGCCTGAGAGTTTCACAAAGGTATGCGAAGTTCGCCAACCCGCATTGGGCCAACTTTGCGGACTATGGCCTAAAACTCTCTCAATTTGAGAGGAGGCTCGTGCCCAACAGTGGGACAGTTTCTTAACAGGGCTATCATTATATTATTATTATTTCTTAGGCGAGGCGCTCGTAGCGCTGTGCGCTGTGCGTTCTTACCGATCACCAAGGTTAAGCAGCGTTCGACTCAGTCGGCCTGAGATGGGTGGCCGTTTGTGGCATTTTCATATTCGAGCGTCTCCGTGCTTCGGAAGGCACGTTAAGCCGTTGGTCCCGGTTACCACTTAATGCGGTAGTCGTTAAGCCGAGTTGGAAGCCTTAAAGGCGGCTTGATAAGGTCCAACAGCAGGTGGCCACAAACCTGCCTCCACCAATCCGCACTGGGTCTGCGTGGAGTATGACCTAATCTCAGGCAGGGCAGTATGGGCTGATAATAAGAAAAATATTTCTTTAATGACCGTAAAATGGCAAAAGCTGCTTTTCAGCAGATTCTCCTCATATATCAGGTGAATGCCAAATAATTAATTCAATTTCTTCCAATAATCTATTACGCTAAGATGCTACCTATCCTCCACTTTAATGAGGTCCTTAGCTTTGATATCGATAGTCTTGAGCAAATACCTCAGTAGGTACCTTTGATACAGACGTGTACCTACATAACGCTTAGAAAATATAGTTTACTAGCTGTACTTTGTTCGCATTATTTTCAGGCGTGTATTTCACACTATTAGTTTCTTTGAAACTGAAGGCACCCTATGGTCTTCCTCTGGATGAAATGTTTAGTGATTAGGGCGTTTAAAGGTAACAGACAAACAGACAGATAGATAGACAGACACATAGAGTTACTTTCGAATTTATAAACTCCAACCCCAAACTCCTCCTTGTTTAAGCCCTGCGGGGGCGCTTACAAATGGTCAATTGACGGACGATTTAGCGCAGTGGTTAAGAGCTTAAGTCGCTCTGCCCACTGCGTCTAATAGTCGCGGATTCGAGTCCCGCACGGGACAAATCTTTGTGTGATCCACAATTATTTGTTCCGGTCTGGGTATTTGTGTTTGTAAATTTTCATGTTTGTAAACGCACCCACGACACAGGAATAAACCCTAGTGCGGGGTTTTTTTAAAAAGAAAAAGAAAAAAGTCATTTTATATTTTTTTTTATATCTAATTTAAATACTAATCTACCACCGGATCGGAACGCAGCCTCCACTGAGAAGATCCGGCGCAGAAACTCAGCGCGCTTATCATTTTTTCTATATTAACTTCTCTTTCTCTTTTCGTTTTTTTTTTCAATCTTATTGTGTGTATACAATGTTTAAATTAAAATTAAATAGTTTACAATCTAGCTCCAGTGTGATGCCTTACGATCGAGATATGAATCTAATGTTACCTGTAAAGAGCGTCTAAAGGATTCCAGATGGACCAGTCCCCACAAGCAACACCCGTTCACGAGTATGACTGCTGGAACAGCCATCACTCCCCTCGACCATATTGGAGGGAAGGGAATGACTCGCGCCAGGCGCCATATAATATTAGTAAATATGGATAGAGGCACAAGTCTAAATAGATTCTGTGTTAATATGACGGTCGATTTAGCGCAGTGGTTAAGAGCTTAAGCTGCTCCGCCCACTGTGTCTAATAGTCGCCGGTTCGATTCCCACACGGGACAATTCTTTGTGTGATCCACAATAATTCGTTTCGGTCTGGGTATTTGTGTATGCGAAGTTTCACCACCGTCACGCCTATATTCCCCAGAGGGGGTGGCAGAGGTGTACTGAGTACACCCACGTTTCGCCGACGATGTTAGGTCCCATGTAATAGGGGGCGAGCCTATTGCCATATACCGGGCACAATTCCAGACTCCGGACTCATACAGGGAATTTTTCGTTAGAAAAACTACATTTGTCCGACCTAGGATTTGAACCCAGGACCTCGTGATCACAAAGCGATGCGCTTTGCCACCAGACCAACGAGGCAGTTTCATATTTGTAAAGACACTCACGACAAAGGAATCAATCCTAGTAAGGGGCTACGTTAAATTAAAAATAACAATATTTATAATAAAACGATATCTATCTATCTATATCATCACGCCAGATCCCTTGCGCTGCAGAGAGTACAGAGTTCCAACAATTTCTTTCCTTACAGACCTCTCTGGCTTTCTCCGCTCTCATAGTTCGTCTCATACACGCTCGCCGGTTACGGAGACTCTTGACTTGCCCTTCAGATAAGACACGGTCCATCGGGCGGTCCTTGTATATTCTTATAAAATAAAACTATTTTTCGACATCCAAAAGTCAAACACCTCAGTCCCGTGACCATGGATACTGCTAAGCACTCGAAACGTCGGGAACTAAAACAAACCGCGAAAAATCCGTAAAATAGTTTTATTTCATGTGTAATATTTGCATAAATCGAATAACTCTATATATTTGTCCTATTTATATCATCACGCCTAATCCCTTACGGGGTAGGCAGAGAGTACAGAGTTCGAACAGGTTCTTCACATACCTCTCTGGCTTCCCCTACTCTCATAGTTCGTCTCATACACGCTCGCCGGTTACGGAGACTCCTGACTTGTCCTTCAGATAAGACCCGGTCTATTTGGTCATGGTAAGATAGTCTAAGTCTTCCCCGGTACCTACATCCTTCCACTTTCGCATTGTATATCAGTTTTGTCATTCTTTCTTTGGAGATTCTTTCTATATGCGCGAACCAACGGAGCATACCCTTTCTCATCTTTACACCGATTCTATCTTACATACATATCGCATTCTTACTAAGCTGTTGCGAATAAGGTCGGTCAGCTTCACTTCGCACATCTTCCGCAGAGCTCGCATTTCCACCGCATTTATCCTACTTTCATTCTCCTTCTTACATACCCGGCTCTCGCTGCCATATAACAGCGTTGTACTGCTTCTTATTTTAAAAACACACGCATCGCACATAATAACAAAGAAAACACCACCGATCTCACAATGATCTTTGAACCCATCTAATTAATCCGTTCTCATATTTCGACCCGACAAAAACTACCAGGTCATTAGTATTGCGTCACAATAGGGGTTCATAATTAGCGAACAGCCCGCTCCCCTGGCGCTCGGTGTGAGGATGCAAGTCATCTTCAAGATGAGGGGTTATTTGGCTTAATGGATCAGCTGAGTATGTAAAGCTTTGGTGGTAGGTGTAAAAGATATAAGTATTTTTACAGTAAGTAAAATGGGGGTCTTTGAGTTAGCCTTTTATGTGATACAGAATAGAATTTTGAAAACTGGGCTCGATTAAATAAAAGCTCAAGGTTTTATAGCAGAACACAGCGGAGACCGACAACAACAAACTGTGTGTGCTAACAAGTACCACAGTGGTACTTGTTAGCACAAATGTAACGAGCCCCAACACGTTAGGGTAATGTTGAGTAGTTGCATTTGCGTTGGCGTTGGACACCAGCCGAATTCATAAGAACCTGGGCATAATCCGAATCTACAGGACTCATCAAGACAAATCTAATGAGCCCAAACACGGCAGGTTTATGTTGTGTACTTGGGTAGTTCCATTTGCCACCCTCCGGCTCCATCATCAGACGCTGGACATCATCCGGGTCTTCAGAACTCGAATAATATATTCGAAAAAAAAATCTGCAATAGATTTTGTATATTAAAAAAAAAACAACATATCTATTATAACGATTTCATTGTGTTAGTCCCTAAAACGCAAACCGTTACAATTTACATAACTGAGTAATAGAGTTTTATTTAAATATAATAAAAATCAGCCTATACTGCCCACTGCTGGACAAAGGCCTTCTCTCACAAATCGAGGTGAGAGAGATTAGGTCATACTCCACCACGCGGACCCAGTGCGGATTGATGGAGGCAGGTTTGTGGCCACCTGCTGTTGGAACTTATCAAGCCGCCTTTAAGGCTTCCAACTCGGCTTAACGACTACCACATTAAGTGGTAGCCCGGACCAACGGCTTAACGTGCCTTCCGAAGCACGGAGACGCTCGAATAAGAAATGCCACAAACGGTCACCCATCTCGGGCCGACCGAGTCGAACACTGCTTAACCTTGGTAATCGGTAGGAACACCGCGGTCGCACAGCGCTTCGAGCGCATTATTTAAATAATTACTTAAAACTTATGAACAGTATATGATTTCAATGAAAAGTAAAGTAGATAATGGATGTAGTTTTATATTCCTGTTTATTTTTTGGATTCTATATTTTAAAATACAGTATGCGTGAAATGTCTTGTGAAAAAGGTTATAATAATCTAGTAGCCAACGGTTTCAGGTCTTCATATAAGAAGAGGCGTATCTATTTTCATTATATCGGGCACAGTTTCAGACTTCATACCTACTACTAGGTACTGAGATTTATTTGATAGAAAACCTCAATAGCACTTTATCCGACTAAGGCTTCCAGTCAAGAGTCTAGTGAACGCTACCCACGTCTCAGTAAAAAGTCATTAAAAATTCATTCACCGTCGTAGCCGCTATTTATACTAATAATATTAGCCCTGTTAAGAAACTGTCCCACCGTTGGGCACGGATCTCCTCTCAAAGTGAAAGTGCTTAGGTCATAGTCCACCCCGCCGGCCCAGTGCGGGTTGGTAACTTCACACACCTTCGCGAAACTCTTAGGCATGCGGGTTTCCTCACGATGTTTTCCTTCACCGCTATTGCCAATCTTTTTTCCTAGCCCCATGTTAACGTCCCAACTTAGGACCATCATCAACTCATTAACAATCATAACTATTTCACTACTAATTAATATATTAACCGAACTCAGTAAACACAATAACAAACAGAAAATAGCACTCGAGCCGCCCATCCTTCGGCAATACCAACAACTTTGCATATTAATTATGCTAAAATCACCGTAATCAACATATACAAACAACGGGACGCCACGCGCGCCTAACGGCGAATATTTCACTACACATCCGACATTTCTTATCCCAACCCACTTAAAACATTCGAAGGGCAATGGGTCCTCCGAGTGTCATTCATCAACAACTCTCTCCGAACTTTCCATGTTCCCAAACCTTATTATTTGCCGCCCCACACAATAAAATTGGACCAAACGTGTTCCTTTACCCGGCCAAACATTCACTTCTATTTCATATACTTTAGAGTACAAATTTGAATGTTGAAAGGATTAAAACACAGTCGTTTCGGAGCATTAATTATCATTCTTCGATCCCCAGTTTAGGGTAAACCCTTTCCGAAGTTTTTGTCCCTCGCTGGTCACCCCTTGAGGTCCAAGCGTGCTTTGGAATCATTAGTATGCGCTATGTAAACTAAGGTATGTTGAAAAGGTTCGGTTTAATTTGGATGATACTTGTCGTTTGATACCAAGAACTCTACATATGTGGGTAGATGACATTAACTTTTTAATTATTATGGTTACACTTAGGCGTCAGTATAAGTTAATAGGTAGATAGTTAAACACAGTCGCGCCTATATTCTCCAAGCGGGGGTGGCTGAGGTGTACTGGACACACCCAGTTTTCGCCGACGTTGTGAGGTGCTAATTTAATAGGGGGCGAACCGATACAGGGAGTTTTTCGATAAAAAACTACATTTGTCTGACCTAGATTTGAACGCAGGACCTGACCTTAATTTGAAAGTGAATGAATTATGATTTATTTAAGTATATATTTTAACGCATGTGTTATAAAGAAGGAAAGATTTGTTAGTTTGTAATAGATAAACTCTGAAATTACTAAACCGATTTTAATCATTATTTCATCACTAGAAGGGTACGTTATTCAGAAATACCATAGACCGGTAGGCGACGCTGTTGACGATGGGTTGTAACCCCGCAGGAAACTAGTAGTTATTTAAAAAAATAAACACCGTCACGCCTATATTCCCCAAGCGGGGGTGGCAGAGGTGTACTGAGTACACCCACGATTCGCCGACGATGTTAGATCCCATGTAATAGGGGTCGAGCCTATTGCCATATACCGGGCACAATTCTAGACTCCGGACTCGTACTGGGAAGTTTTCGTTAGAAAAACTACACTTGTCCGAACTAGGATTTGAACCCAGGACCTCGTGATGACAAAGCGATGCGCTTTGCCACTAGACCAACGAGGCAGTCAGTAGTAGTTATTTATAAAATTTAAATGAGTTTAAGGGCTGATTTTTTAATCGAGAAATATCTATTTCTCCCATATATGTGCCCACATAAAAGTCTGTCCATTTTCTGTGTGTTCTCAACAGATTGTTACAAGCAACATATTGCCATATTGTTTCAGGAATTCATCCAATAAATATTAACAATACAGGATAAGCAACGTGTAAAAAAGTTGTAGAGTATGATTAATGTAAACATATTTCTTAGAAATATGTGGTTTTATTTAAATAAATTAGGAATGATAATCTAATACCTCTAAAATAAACATAATGCAAGTTATATGGTAAAACAAACCGCTATCTATCACTCCAGATCCCTTGCAGGGTAGGCAGAGAGCACAGAGTTCCAACAGGTTCTTTCCTCACATACCTCTCTGGCTTCCTCCAGTTCGTCTCATACACGCTCACCGGATACGGAGACTCTTGACTTGTCCTTCAGATAAGACAACATAACATACGGGTTACTATAATAATAAGTTTGTGTTTACTAATTTTAAACCTAGCACCATTGCTTGCCAAGAGGCGCTCGTAGCGCTGTGCGACCGCGTTGTTCTGACCGATCCCCAAGGTTAAGCAGCGTTCGACTCGGTCGGCCTGAGATGGGCGACCGTTTGTGGCATTTTCATATTCGAGCGTCTCCGTGCTTCGGAAGGCACGTTAAGCCGTTGGTCCCGGTTACCACTTAATGTGGTAGTCGTTAAGCCGAGTTGGAAGCCTTGATAAGTTCCAACAGCGGGTGGCCACAAACCTGCCTCCACCAATCCGCACTGGGTCCGCGTGGTGGAGTATGACCTAATCTCTCTCACCTTGATTTGTGAGAGAAGGCCTTTGCCCAGCAGTGGGCAGCATAGGCTGATATTATTATTATTATACCATTGCTTAACCTGTGCTACCTAATCCAGTCTAGATACTAACGCACTAATGGTTGTGTTCAAATTAACTCCTCCTAGCAACAAAAGTACTATTTATTACTTTTTTTAATAAGCATACTTACAATATTTGGCTATACTATTATCCGTGAGTATTATTGTTATTACAATAAACTACCAATATGGCGCGATAATAACATAACATATCAACAACTGTCAACAGGCTCAAACCCGTCATATTAGTACACACTTGGATGCGCCCCCTCATGCCGTGTACAGACTTAGCGAACGAGGGCTAAATAACCGAACACCAATGAACAATATTAGCGACTCGAGAACATAAGCGAACATAATCAAACCACTAAGCGTCAAGCGCCATGAAAACGGTTACAGATAGTCTTTACTGAATTTTTCGTCAAAAAGGAAAAATGTCAAACGCCTTGATTTTCTTGTCTTAACTGTTTTAACAGATTATGAATTCTGATTAACTAGTCGATTTAGAAGACAAAGTTTTATTTTTATAGTTATAATAATATTAGCCCTATCTTAAACTGAGGGGGTTTAGGCCATAGTCCACGCTGGCCCAGTGCGGGTTGGCGAACTTCACACACCTTCGAAACACTCTCAGGGATGCAGGTTTCCTCACGATGTTTTCCTTCACCGTTAATGTAAGTAATAGTTAATCCTTAATACGCACATGCTTTCGAAAAGACAGAGGTGCGTGCCTGGGTTTGAACCCGAGACCTCTGACTTTGCAGTCCAACGGTCTAACCACTAGGCTATCACTGCTTTTTAGTAGCCTATTAAAATAACTTACAACTTTTAAAATGATTATATTTACTGCATCTACCACCGGGTCCAAACGCGGCCTCCACTAAGAAGATCCGGCGCGAAACTCCGCGTAGTTTCTCGCCAGTTGAAACAAATTAAGCCAAAAAGAAGCCAGCGGGCTTGCATTTTTGCTTACCATTTTTAGGACTATTTTACTTTTTTTAGTATTTAAATGCCACCTTCATGATTTTGATCATTTGCAGGACAATTTCATCACTGCACAGAAGTAAACCCAAAATACTTTGACTTAGAAAAAAGTTTTAAGTCGTTTATAGTCTTGTTATCTAGATCTGTACAAGGAATCACGTGTCTAAGTTTATGCAAAATTAGTTTTCCAATACAAAGCCCCCCCCCCCCCCCGCTGTAAGCCGTATTAGCTTATCTTTCCACTTGGCACGCTATAAATTGGTCAAAATCTCGTTGGCTCCTCGACTTTGCCACGTATTCCTAAGTGGTAGGGTGAATATACTGTGGAGATTAGCGGGATTGTCTATTTTATTATGTTAATAGTTATTAAATTATGAATGTGAAATGGAGCGGTTGGAGGAGAAGAGCCGAAGACCGGGCTCAATGGCATGCCTTGGGAGAAGCCTATGTCCAGCAGTGGACTGATAGGGGTTGACCATGATGATAATGAATGTGAAATGTAGTGTATTCGAACTAACCGAATGTGTTTCGTTTTTTTTATTTGAAAATGTTTTTTTTATGTTCAGATTCTATGATAAATAACATACGAATTGGCAACTATCGCAGTGTAATGTAGTGGATTTTTTATCCATCTTTCAGGCACGCCTCGTAAAATAATGATCAGACTTCGTATAATAACGAATAGTGAACAAACGAGCGTTCGAAATCAATCAGGTGTTTACGGCCAACAATAAAAGTGTATGAATATTGTCAATTTCTCAAATCGCTTATTTCGTATCATTAAATTATTTTTAGTGACCAAAAAATTAATGGATGCTCACGAACGTTTGGACAATTAAGAAATTAAGATGTAAGAGATCTATTACCAAAATAAAACTAAGAATTTCCAATGACTAATGTCGCTGAATATATCTTAGCTAGACATAGTTAATTTTTTTTTAAACCATTAATCTGTATATATTGTTGTTTTTCATTTTTTAATTAACTACAAATTTAGAACTTTGTCTTGACTTACCCCATACTTAACTAAAGTAATCAAAGTTTGATTGACATTTTTGTGTTAAAAATTGCAAATTATTTCACCATTAGTCATGGAATTAGACATAAAGCTTGCGTATTCCTTCGAACTCCTACTACATGGTGTCCCTACTCCCAAAGCTAGTGGCTCTTACATTCGTATCAACGGTTCGCCATGCTCAACGAGTGGAAAGATACCATCGGTACACTCACTAACAATATGCTCCGTTATTGCCAGATTACAAACAGTTTTGTTTATGTACTTGACTGTACATAAATTTATTACTTCGAGTGTACTCCGTGCAAGAGGGTCGATCGTTAGATTTGTTATTAAGATATAGGATATGTTCAGGTTTACAATTGATGTTGGATTTTCAACTATCTGTGTACATACAGTAGGTATAAATGAGCATTGGAATATGGAAAATTAATAATGAACATTCATGCATTTTAGTCCGAATTGAGGTCTTAGGTCTTGTGAAGTAGTGACAGGATAGGGTTCTAGCACGAGTACTCTATCTATGGAATTTCAACTATGAGTAGCGAAAACCGCGTAGTTCAGGGGTAGGAACAGCCCAAGGAAGGAACGCCGGTCCGTCGCAGCCGCGCAGGCGAGGGTCCGCGGCCCACGTTACAAAGAGCGTTCCTTGGCAACGAGCGCGTGACGTCACGTGCTGTAGACCTTTTAACGAGAGCTTAACATTACACTAGAGAATGCAGTTCACAAAAAAGAATGACAAAACAATGTGAAAGTGGAGGGATGCAGGTACCGGGGAAGACCTAGACTATTTTACCATGACCAATTAGACCGTGTCTTATCTGAAGGGCAAGTCAAGACTCCGTAACCGGCGAGCGTGTATGAAACGAACTATGAGAGTGGAGGAAGCCAGACAGGTATGTAATGAAAGAACCTGTTGGAACTCTGTACTCTCTGATGATATAGATAAAAATAGAGTAGAGAAGACCCTTGCCTGGCGATGCCCTTTGCCTGGAAATAGGTCAAGATATGTTTGGAAAATAAATCTTTTTAATACTCCGTTCTTATTGCCTATCTTGTAAGTGATATAGTGAGATTACACCTAAATAATAGGGCACAATATACAATGTGTAGCATAATTAACGCAGGACCTGGGAGAAGAATATCCTAAATCACATACAAATGAATCGATATTTCAAGTATGTTACATCTTTCTTATATTATCAAAAATTACTGTTACTCATTCAGTCACACACACTGTCACGCCTATATTCCCCAGAGGGGGTGGCAGAGGTGTACTGAGTACACCCACGTTTCGCCGACGATGTTAGGTCCCATGAAATAGGGGGTGAGCCTATTGCCATATACCGGGCACAATTCCAGACTCCGGATTCATACTGGGAAGTTTTACTCATTCAGTCCTCGCAATTTAATCAATATTCAAAGCAATACGGCTATTTTAATGCATTGCTAATGCATTTTCATACAAATGCATGTATTTCTAAGACATATACCTCAACATGCATACAGAATACATGTATTGTGGTTAATTTGGGTACCAAAGAGCTTATAAAATGGTAGAAAACTTCTTAAAATTGGAACTCTGATTTTCGTATTGTATTTGTAAAGCAATAATGTAATTGGGGTGTACGAGGTTTTGCGTTACACCTTGTATAATGCCTTAAACGATCACATTAGACTAGCCGTGGAACACCGCAATCCTGCAGTACTTCGCCCGCCTCATAAAGTTATTGCTCTTATAAGAAAGCAAAGACCGCTTTTAAACATAACACTGAAGGCAGTAGACCAACCTACACCCACTCAAACAGTCAAAAAATTAGCCACACCAACTTTCATTATCAAACTAACACACAAAACTAAGATAAGGTACCACCCCATACAAAGTAATCTTTACATTCGCCCCCTGTGCGAAAGCTTCCAACTCGGGAACAAAGTTGGAATAACTTTGAAAGACCAAGGGCTGTTTAGAAAGGACCCCAACTTGGCCCGGCACTGAAATATTAATGTAGTTTCACAGAATCGTATATGAGAAGCGTATATGCTTTCTTGATATTTGCTAATGGCGGCCGGAGGATCGGATGGTTACAATGGTATTCGGAATTTTAACAGGTCAGTGATTATGAAGATCTCAAAGTAGTTATAGTTATGCATAATTATATACACTAGTGGTCGCCCATTGGTCGAAATTCGACCATAATTAATTTAAATTATAAGTCTGAACATTATTAAGGTTCTATTGTCAAAGACTATACTTCTATAATCACAGATTTCGCCAAGGGTACACTGTTAATTTGCCTATTTTCTTTTCAAACAAATTATATGAAATTTTTATAAAAAAAAAAACAAAATATGATTAAGATAAAGAATACCTTTTTAATTTTTTTTTTATTGTAACAAAAAACCATGCGATAAAGAAAATGCTGTCCATTGAACTTGACATACGAGTACATATTTCGATAATTTAATTAATGATACAAAACTTCTTTGTAAGCGATGTTTTTTGTAAAAACTCTTTCGTCGTTTGCTGGTTATGTTTGACATTCAGTAAGACTATAGACAAATAATTTGAAGTGTATTGTGTCAAATACATGGTACTGTGTGTAATGGTTTTTTTTATTGACTTAATATATGTTTTATGCATAATTTCAAAAAAAATTAGCATTCTGCACTCCTTCTCTATATAAACTATAAGTGTGGGAAATTTCATACTCCTCCGTCCGCGCAATTTTTGTAAAAAGGGGTACAAAGTTTTTGCTTCACGTATTAATATAATGATTAACTTGTCTAAGTTGTATATTTTCCTACTGCTCGGTAAAGGAAATCAAACAAATGGAGATAAAAATGATGAGGTCGTATTCCACCACGCGGATACAGTGCGGATTGATGGAGTTGTATAGCTAAATTATAAATACATAATAATATCAGCCTATACTGCCCACTACTGGGGAAAGGCCTTCTCTCACACATAATCCACCACGCGAACCCAGTGCGGATTGATGGAGGCAGGTTTGTGGCCACCTGCTGTTGGAACTTATCAAGCCGCCTTTAAGGCTTCCAACTCGGCTTAACGACTACCACATTCAGTGGTAGCCGGGACCAAAGGCAAAACGTGCCTTCCGAAACACGGAGACGCTCGAATATGAAAAATGCCACAAACGGTCACCCATCTCGGGCCAACCGAGTCGAACGCTGCTTAACCTTGGTAATCGGTAAGAATACGGCGCCTCTATATAGCTAAATTACTATTGAGAAAATAGGTGTTAAGCTCTTTTTTACGATAATTATTGCCTACGTAATCTATACTAATATTGTAAAGAGGAAAGATTTGTATTTTTGTATGTTTGTAACGAATAAACTCAAAAACTACTGGACCGAGTTCAAAAATTCTTTCACCATATATTTTTTTTTTTTATAAAAACGTTGCCCCACTTTAGGATAAATTCCTGTGTCGTGGGTGCGTTTACAAACATGAAAATTCACATACACAAATACCCAGACCAGAACAAATAATTGTGGATCACACAAAGATTTGTCCCGTGCGGGAATCGAACCCGCGACTATTAGACACAGTGGGCGGGGCGGGCTAAGCCCTTAACCACTGCGCTAAATTAGAAAGCTACTTTATCCAGAAGTAACGTAGGATATATAACATATACCCGGTAGGTGTCGCTGTTGTCGACCGGGTACGAAGTGGCGGAAAATTGCTTGTTAATGTCGTATAAGCTAATATTAGCCCTGTTAAGAAACTGCCCCACTGTTGGGCACTGGCTTCGTTTCAAAATGAGAGGGTTTAGGACATAGTCCACCACGCTGGCCCAGTGCGGGTTGGCAAACTTCACACACCTTTGACAAACTCTCAGGCATGCAGGCTTCCTCACGATGTTTTCCTTCACCGTTAAAGCAAGTGATAGTTAATTTTTGATATGCACATGTTTTTGAAAAGACAGAGGTTTGTGCCTGGGTTTGAACCCGAGACCTCTGACTTTGCAGTCCAATGGTCTAACCACTAGGCTATCACTGCTTAATAGGCGTAACTATATTGGAGCTACAAATATTTGGAGCAGTAAGAAAAAGTACAAATATTTCGAATTAAATTACAGCGAAGCGTAACATTAAGTTACAGCAATTAGTGACTAGTTGTGAAAAATAAAACATTGCATAATGCATTGAGGTGACACGGTGAACTTCTATAGAAAAAAATCCTACTACTTGAGAAAAGTTTGATTTTATTTTACAAATTTTTCATGATAGTGGAGATAAATTATGTCTTTTTGTATTTGTCTTTTTGTATTTCATATCTGGATAAATAATACCTATATGATGGTTCTACAAGATTTTATAAAATCAGTGGCAATCCATATCTCCAGTTTTTACTGAATTGATTGGAAGAAGCCATTTTAAAGCGTTTTGGGTTTAACTATCCTTGTCTTCAAAGAAAGCTAACAATGCAAAAAAAACAATAAGGGATTGAAATCAAACAAAAACAATCAAATTTACCCATAGAAAATCTTCGATATTCAAACAGACAGTACTTAAATGGACGTACATACGCCATTGCGTGCAAATATAACTCACACACAAAAACACGGACGCGCCAACACAACACACACGAACAACATTCGCACACAGACACAATTGGCGGGCAAATTTTCAACATGGCACACCAAGTTAGGGGTGGACTACACTCGTGTCCTTCCTTTTGATTGCAATTAATTCGGAAACTAAGGAGGCGGCGGGAGGGTCGCGGGACGGGGGAGGGGGCAGCCAAAGGGTTCGTTCGGCCAATGCGCAGGGCCGAACTTGCGAATGAATTGTTGGAGTTTGAAAGTTGGTACAAGTGTTCGATTTGGTTAACCGCCTTTAGTTTGTTTCTATTGATTTGCGATCAAGTTTTTGTGGTAGTATACTTGGCTTGGAGTTTGGGTAAATAAGGGGTGAGTTATTAAATGTATATTGAAATTGTGTAGGCATCTAATGCTTGAGGTACATTTTATAGAGCTGAACTTGTTAAATTGTTATATTCTAGTTTAGTGAGTACCTAAGATATTAAAATACTACTTAGAATAAAACTATTAGGCAAGTATTAAGATGTATTAAATACGCTTAATTCTAAATATTAAAGTCTCTACCATCATATGAACCTAACGATTAAACAGACTTATTTTTTAATAAAATAAGTTAGTGGCAAAGCGCATCGCTTTATGATCACGACCCCAGGACGGGACAGATATGAACCCAGGACGGGTTCAAATCCTAGGTCGGACAAGTGTAGTTTTTCTAAGGAAAACTTCCCAGTACGAGTCCGGAGTCTGGAATTGTGCCCGGTATATGGCAATAGGCTTGTCCTCTATTACATGGGACCTAACATCGTCGGTGAAACGTGGGTGTACTCAGTACACCTCTACCACCCCCGCTTGGGGAATATAGGCGTAACGGTGTGTAATTCCAAGTCATTGATAGATAGAATACTCTTTATTGTACACCAATACACGTCATGTACACTAGTTACGTACATTAATAAAGCTCGTTCTATTAAAGGTATGCCTATGTGAATTAAATTTATTCTAAGAACCTCAGTTCATCATTTGTATGTTTAGAAGTTTGGAGGTTTGTAACTCAATCACGCAAAAACGGCTGAACAGATTTGGATGATAAGATACCTTTTTATCCCAGAAAAATATAAGGTTCCTATCTAAAGTCAACGCGGATGAATTCGCGGGCAGAAGATAGGCTACATAAGCCATCTTCAAGCGCATCAGTGGCATTACTCCGACTAGGGGTCAAAGTGGTCGCCATGGCCGAAATCGGTCGGATCAATCATCATCATCATCATCATAAGCATTATTGTGTGCAACCTTTAAATTCCTTCTACGGGCTTGCTTATCGATATATTTAAAGTAAAAAAGAACAATGACAACCATTTTTTCCTACGCCAGTCCCGCCCTGGCTGTCAAACGGTCTAGCCACTATGACTGGGTGAAAAATACCCAGACATTTTTATCCAGCACTTATAACCTGTTAGGAAGGACCCATTTCCTTTTTTGCAATTAATGTCTGGATTTTACCGGAGCCTGTCTTAATGTTAGGTGGATGAAAATGGACACATGGGTTCCGTTAATTATAAGTTTTTGCTGACTCTGTAGGGTAGTCTCAAATTGGCAATGGATTTTATTTTATCTAATCTACTTTCAAGAGGATTTATGAGTGGATTCTAGGTTATGGGGAAAACCTTTGCCCAGCAGTGGGACCATATCTTCTTCGTCATCGTTCACTCATTGCTGAGGATCGCAACCAACAGTCTACATTGGGTGCGGTCATATGCGGAGTATACCGCCCGATGCATGCTGCCACCCATCGCCTTCTTTATTGCGTCTGACCATTTTGCAGGTGCCCTTCCCTGAGTACGTCTACCGTACATTTTGTCTAAAATAATCTGCTTTTCCAGATAATGCTTTGAAGACCGCATAATGTGTCCGAAGAAGCTGAGGGCTCTTTGCCGAAAATTGTGGAGAGCCGTGTGGTGAATATAGATAAAATTGAACGCGGTTTTCATTGAGAAAATTCAACGGGCTTGTATTTTTTAGCTTAACCCATTTCGACTTATGTTTTCTCATATTGTGAATTCGGGTACAAAATATAAAACTTACGATCTAGCTCCTGTGTGATGCCTCTCGATCGAGATATAAGACTAATGATAATATTTTTAAGAAATAAAATAGTCTAGTTAAGTAAAAAGTCATACTCAGGGTGCTCCCCTGGGCATGACTTCTAGACCAACTGGCCTGACACATTTTAAATATTAAATCTATCTATCTGTATCATCACGCCAGCTAGGTAGGCACAGGGTACAGAAAAAATTAAATATTCTCGATAAAAATAAAAAATAACACCTATACGCCTATATCCCTAAGCGGGGGTGGCAGAGGTGTGCTGTGTACACACGCTTTTAGCCACCAATTTTAAGTCCCTCGTACTAGAGGGCAAGCTTTTCGCCATTTTGCCAGGCACAATTCCGTACTCCGGACTGATGCTAGATTTTTTTCTATAAAAAATTTTCACTTTACGGATTCGTACCCAGGACCTAGAGATCGTTACGCGTATTATTCGCTGCTAGAGCAACGAGCTAGTACAAAAAAAAATCTATAAAATAACCTCTTAATCACATTTACAAAAATTGTATATAGTCTCAACCCTTATTCTCAATGATTCATATCCCTTTACCAAACTTAGAACCCTTTTTTTAACCTTAACACACCTATCAATTTAACAAATAGGTTAATACTTCACCCCTTCATCTCAACTTAACCTTTGATCATCTGACCATTGTCATAACACAGCATCCCCTATTGACACTTGACCTGGTATGACCAATTCCATTGACTTTACACCTCTAACCGGTTTAAGATTCATCTCATGAATATCGGTGTGAAATATGTCATTAGTTCATCTCAATTTAACCTTTCCCCTCTTGGACAATCTCACTGAAATTATCACTTATTGTACTGTAACTGGTTTGAGAATCATCTCCTGTACGCTGTGGTCAATATTTTAGCCTATCATCTCGACTTACCCTATGGTCATCTAACCAATATCAACATAGCATCTCCTATAGACCCTTAACCCTACTTGACCAATCTTAACTGATACTTTCACCTGTAACTGGTTTGAGATTCATCTCATGAATATCCATGTAAAATAGTTCATCCATTCTCAGTTTAACCTATGGTCACCTGGCTACCTAACACAGCATCCCCTATTGACCCTTAACCTCACATGACCAATCTCATTGACATTATTACCTGTAACCGGTTTAAGATTCATCTCATGAATATCGGTATAAAATGTAGGGATGAATCAAATGCAAGTTAAACGAGGGTAAATATTAGTATAATATGAAAATAAAATGAAATAAAATAATATATGGTGGTGAGAGCTGGGTATGTAAGAAAGAGAATAAAAGCAGGATAAATGCGGTCGAAATGCGAGGTCTGCGGAAGCTGCGCGGAGGCTACCGATTGTATTTGCAACAGCGTAGTAAGAAAGCGTGTAAGTATGAAAGATAGTATCGGTGTAAAGATGAGAAAGGGTATGCGCGGGTCCGGGCATATAGAAAGAATGTCTGAAGAAAGAATGACAATCTGTTTTGTCATTCTTTCTTCATATAATGCGAAAGCGGAGAGATGTAGGTACAGGGGAAGGCCTAGACTACGCGTGGCAAGAGTAGGGGGAGCCATTTAGCCTGCATTGGAACCTAATAGGTTACTTAAAAAAATATATACCTATAAGCCTTTACACTAAGGGACAGCCAACATATTGTTATTAATATTAAGCTTCTAATATTCATGAACACATAGACCGTGTCTTATCTGAAGGGCAAGTCAAAAATCTTCGTAACCGGCGAGCGTGTATGAGACGAACTATGAGAGTGAAGGGAGCCAGAGAGTTGTACAAGGAAATAACCTGTTGGAACTCTGTACCTACTCCGCAAGGGATCTGGCGTGATCATATAGATAGACAAAATCAAATGGGTTGGTCAAATGGTCATAGTTTGGTCATGGTATTTGTATACCAAAATATCTTCCCGTGGTCTATTTTTGATTTACCATTTTCTGTTTCGAGTGTTTTACAGCACCCATGGTCACGGAAAGGACTTAGGTTTTTACAGCACCTATGGTCATGGCAAGGACTTAGGTTTTTGACGTCATAAAGTCATGGTAATTCTTGGTTATCTTCAACATTTTTTTTAGTCCTTTCTACGCAAAGTACTTGAAACGAGGATATAGAGAAAATAGACCACGATATAATCTGATACTTTTATTTTACCTCTAAAAGTCTAAAAATCTAAGAACTTAAAAGTCGTTTATTACAAGTATAAGCAGAAAACAAAGAAGCATTTCGTTAATATTGTGCATTTCCAATATTAATATATATATATATATATATATATATATCAGCCTATACTGCCCACTGCTGGGCAAAGGCCTTCTCTCACAATTAGAGGTGAAAGAGATAAGTTCATACTCCACCACGCAGACCCAGTGCGGATTGGCAGAGACAGGTTTGTGGCTACCTGCTGTTGGAACTTATCAAGCCGACTATGAGGTTTCCAACTCGGCTTAACGACTAGCACATTAAGTGGTAACCGGGAGCAACGGCATAACGTGCCTTCCGAAGCACTGTGACGCTCGAATATGAAAAAGCCACAAACGGTCACCCATCTCAGGCCGACCAAGTCGAACGCTGCTTAACCTTGGTGATTGGTTAGAACACCGCGGTCGCATAGCGCTACGAGCGCCTCTAAAACATTTGTGTGAATATAATACAATATCTCATCGTCCGAAATTAACCGATATCAATCATCCGAATAAAGACTCCGAATAAAACACTATTTTTTTATACAAAAGCTACTTTTTGTCCGACCTAGGACTAAAATCTGAGATCTCATGATTGCTACGCACATTATTCGCCATCAGACCAAATAGGCAGTCGATAAATATAATTATAATATCTATAGAACCTGTTGAAAGTCTATACTCTCTACTTACCCCGCAACGGATCTGGCGTGATAATATAGATAGCCATATAAATTTAAGTACCGTATCTCCATTGAAGCACCAGAGGTCCCGGAGCACGGCTGTTTCTACCCAAAACAATGTTGCGAACATTCGTTACAATTATTGCTCAAGTCCCGTATAGTTTTGGGTAGTTTTGGCTCGGACGTGATTCGCTATCGCTACTGTATAGTTCCAAATATTCTTCCTCTATCTCTTTGTCTTTTATACCGTTAGTACACTTTTTTAATTAATTAATAATATAATAATAATATAATAATATCAGCCTATACTGCCCACTGCTGGGCAAAGGCCTTCTCTCACAAATCGAGGTGAGAGAGATTAGGTCATACTCCACCACGCGGACCCAGTGCGGATTGGTGGAGGCAGGTTTGTGGCCACCTGCTGTGGGAACTTTTCAAGCCGCCTTTAAGGCTTCCAACTCGGCTTAACGACTACCACATTAAGTGGTAACCGGGACGAACGGCTTAACGTGCCTTCCGAAGCACGGAGACGCTCGAATATGAAAATGCCACAAACGGTCACCCATCTCAGGCCGACCGAGCCGAACGCTGCTTAACCTTGGTGATCGGTAAGAACACCACGGTCGCTCAGCGCTACGAGCGCCTAATTAATAATAATAATATAATAATAAAAACATTATTGAAAAACTTAAAGCAGGTACATTACGATTACATACCCTAGACCCCACACTAGGATACCCTGTGTTGTGGGATCTAGTCTCATTCGTCTTTTAGAATAAAGGTTACAAGTTAACAATAATATTATTAATATGGCTATTTAGGCAAATAGTATATAATATCATCACATTTATAAAAAGTTATGTGTGTGCATGTGTTTGTGCGTGAGTATGCTGGTGTGTGTGTTTGTGTGTGTCTGTCTGTGTGTGTGTGTGTGTGTGAGAGAGAGAGAGAGGAGAGATTGTGAGTATGTGTGAGACTGAGTGCATGGTAGATTCTCAAAAGATAGATAAAAAAAAAAAACAACGTCCCATACTATAGTAGTATCGAAGTATATCCACACAAATGTTTTTTTACTACCTTATTTGGCATTTATAATAATCTAGCGACCCGCTCCGATTTTCACGGATAACATTGATAAATATCATCATATTTGGAAAATTGGTTCAAAATATTTACAAATTATACAATGACGGATATGACGGACGATTTAGCGCAGTGGTTAAGAGCTTAAGCCGCTCTGCCCACTGTGACTAATAGTCGCGGGTTCGATTCCCGCACGGGACAAATCTTTGTGTGATCCACAATTATTTGTTCCGGATGTGTATGTGAATTTTCATGTTTGTAAACGCACCCACGACATAGGAATAAATACGAGCGTAGGAAGCCGCGCTTAAAAAAAAACAGAATGAAAATCTATCGTCGATTTCAATGTTAGACATACATACAAAAGACGCGGCGGGCGATTACAATTTTATACATATACAAAAGGTATCGTAAATAACGCAAGACCTCAGACACCCCGATTAGATAATTGCTTCGCAAATTCAAAACGAAAACCACATTTCCAAATTCAAAGTTTCTTACCCCTTTTTTAAGAAATTTTATACCCCAATTAACAATGAAACTTGTACGTGTATGCGCGCGTATAGAGAACTACGTTTAGGAATGCATTTAGGATCACCGTATTGCTTTGAATCAAGAAAAAAAATTGTTTGATATAGGGCACTGAAGGAGTAACAGTATATTTTTAAAATACATTAAGTACCTGTTGGAACTCTGTACTCTCTGCCTACCCCGCAAGGGATCTGGCGTGAGGTTATAGATAGATAGATACATTAAGTAACAAACTACTTCATGTCTTATGTAAATTATGTTACACCTTGAAGATGCAAAGCTAAAAGAAACTATAATTGGGAGTAAAAATACTGGACGAAGGTGTATTTGTATTAAAAATGTAACGACTTGTAATTATTTTAAAACTCAAATATTTCAATATCTACACAACAATAATCTTTATCACACACCGTCACGCCTATATTCCCCAAGCGGGGGTGGCAGACGTGTACTGAGTACGTTTCGCAGTTTCGCCGACGATATTAGGTCACAATTCCAGACTCCGGACTCGTACTGGGCAGTTTTTCGTTAGAAAAACTACACTTATCCGACCTAGGATTTGAACCCAGGACCTCGTGATCACAAAGCGATGCGCTTTGCCATTAGACCAACGAGGCAGTCAACGAGAAATAATCTTTATAGAATACAAAAGGTCAAAATATTATACTAAAGGCATACAATAGAAAATACCGAAGTCCTCATATCATTAAGAATACATAAACACAATTTTATCGAGTTGTACCCAATTAATCATTTCAATACACATTTACTCACCAATGAACATGTATGCACATTGGCCAGTCCAGACAGGGAGACGCACACACGTATCCCAACCCTGGGCCCTAACCACAATGGTGGGACAGAGCATGAATACGCTCTAACCCTTCAGGTCCATGCGGCAATTATTCAAAGAGAATAGTTTAACAGAAAGGATTGTAAGGACTGTCCCACCCAACCCTAAAACGGCCGACTACCTCGCGTGGAGCTAATAATTCAAAACCCACTCTCCACGAGGCAGAGTCGAAATTTCGACGGATAATTTCTGGTGGTTGTTTAGCGATATCTGTGTGTCGAAAATTCAGTATATTTAGAATATTTATACATTTGTCCGTGGTACGGACGGCAGCGCGGATGAGACCTCGCCGAGTACATAATAGGTACAGTGATTTAGTACGGTGCTGTTGGTGATTTTAATGTAATTAGTCTGGCCGAATGTTACCGCCATTCTGTTTGTTCGCCGCCAACGCGGAAGCGTTGCTCTTCTAGAGAATTTAGGAAATTTTGGTGAATTTGCTAAATTATTTGGCGGATATGAATAAAATACCGCTAGGCCTCGCCTGGTGATTCTTCATTTTGTGCCTCGGTTAGAGTTATTATTTTTGGATTTGCTCGCGCTGAACTGAATAAGTTATAGCACGAATAGGGCTTGCATTTTTGTTTAATTAAAAAAAAATGATATCTGGATTATTTAGTAGAGATATGGCCAGTTGCAGTAAATGTATCTTTAAATCATATATCATAAAGGTAGATTTGGGAATAGTGCCATCGTTAAATTAAAAGAACGTCTCTACAACTGGGCGTCAAGGTACGTTCAAACCAACGCATCCAGCAGCGTCCGTGATGGAGTGGACGGTGGCTATCAGTTCCTGCAGTAGTGTTTGTATGGAAATGTTCACACCAACGGCTCTTGCGTCCTGCACGCGCTATCTGGGCGGCGTCTGCACGCGCGAACATAGCGAGATACTGATTGCCACCGCGGCCGCCACCGGGAACGACATCGCGGACACGGCTGAACGCGTTAGTTTGGCCGTACCTTTAATGGTAAATTTGACTACTTCAGGAGAAAAACCGAACATAAATTTGATTATTGCACTTTACCTCAGCATATTTTTCCTTCAGCGTTCACATTGGTATTTCATTTAATAAAATTTTAGTTACCAAAATGCTAGGAGTAATAATGTCGTAACATATTTTCCAACCACTGATATTTGTACATATCTCCGATTTTTTGAAGCCGTTATTCCGATCCTGTTTATTTCTGCGTAACTATTTATTTAGACTGGCACTACTCATATTCCGCTATAGTATACTTATGTACCTACCCATGATTGTAAAATTATTTATTTATATAGTAAATTATAAAATATGGGAGGAGAACAATAAGGACACACGATAAAGGAAAGTATACACAGATATATACCAAGAATCTATCTATCTATCTATCTATAACCTCACGCCAGATCCCTTGCGGGGTAGGCAGAGAGTACAGAGTTCCAACAGGTTCTTTCCTTACATACCTCTCTGGCTTCCTCGACTCTCATAGTTTGTCTCATACACGCTCGCCGGTTACGGAGACTCTTGACTTTTCCATCAGATAAGACTCGGTTTATTTGGTCGTGGTAAGTGGTATACCAAGAATTGTTTTTAATATCCAACTATACGGTGTGTAATTACAAACACAATTATTCATTTAAACGTTAGTGCCTCTTAAAACGAGTCGCGTAAAATATCAAGTGTTCGTCCACATTCTGCACATTTCTTCTTACAATAGTGTGGAGCCGGACTTTAGTCTCACTTTAGTTTATATTAAAACAGCAAGAATATAGAATTTCAAAACATTCATCAAATTTTTGAAAGTGATAAATAATAGTTACTTTAAAAAGAAAAAAAACTTCGCCTCTTGCAATTTATATTAGGTTTAGAAGACATTAGGGTTTTAAAGTTAGATTGTATCTTTGTGAACTAACCTATACAGACACTCTCATCAACCGTACCGTACCGTACTTGTTTTAAAATAGGGTCAAAGGATTTCGTATTATATATTATACTCGAGTATTATACTCGAATCTATAAAGATTCAAATAGTGGAAAACTCCCCATTGTGGAATATTGTCTTGACAAAATAACTAGTTCAAAGTATTTTGGTGATATTTATCATATACAAGGTTTATAAATCAACAACACTGACCTAATTTCATGGATTAAATTACACCAATTAAAAAAATATTTCCTAATACTTAGAGATAGAGATTATATATTTTGGAATATAGGAAACATAAAAAAACACCGTCACGCCTATATTCCGCAGCGGGGGTGGCAGAGGTGTACTGAGTACACCCACGTTTCGCCGACGATGTTAGGTCCCATGTAATACGAGCGAGCCTATTGCCATATAACGGGCACAATTCCAGACTCCGGACTCATACTGGGAATTTTTCGTTAGAAAAACTACATTAGTCCGACCTAGGATTTGAACCCAGGACCTCGTGATCACAAAGCGATGCGCTTTGCCACCAGACCAATGAGGCAGTCAAACATAGTTAAACTTCCAGATGTTACATTTATAAAGTGCGCTATGTTTTCCTATTTTAAGGCGTACAAAATTATTATATAATATCGCATATTACATTATAAATTCTATTATTATAAATTAAATATAACATGAGAAAAAAATATACAAGTAACATTATTATATTAAAACAATTGTCAAAGGTTTTTTTAAATATTATGATGCATGTAAAATGGATAAATTATTAGGAGTTTTTAAATAAAATTACATAAGTTCGTCATTTAGGAATTCGTCAACAGAGTAATAACATTTGTCAACAAGGAATGTAGTGAAAATTCTTTTAAAAAGTCTAGATTCAGATATAGATTTCAGCGTATGTGGCAGTTTACTATACAAGGTGTAACATAATAAACGCAAGACCTGAAAGTAGTTTGTTCTAAATCGGTAACTGAATCGATTCCAGCTATTTTTAAATATAGTTTTTCTTTTTTAATTTTCAAATAATGCTGTTACTTGCTCTGTGTTTGCTGTATTAAACAAAATTTAATAATTTTTAAAGCATTACTTTTAAATGTATTTCTATTACATACACCTCAATACGCATACAAAAGTTATTATAAAAACACCATATAATTCCAGTTTGAACGCATTTATTGCTTTAAGATATTAACAAAACTCCATTAAACCATTCGTGTTTATATTTAAACAGCCAAAGAATTAAAATTCATACTTACGAAAGTAAAAAGTTAACTCTTTAGTTTTCGTATAATTGAGGTTAAAATCACGAAAGAAGTGCTTTCAAAATACCGAAACTTCGTTTGTTCGAATCACTTAATGGTAGCATTTTACGACGGACGAAACGTCACAAGCCGTTTTCGGGACCGATTTCGGAACGAAAGCACTTCGTGGTAGGAATCGCCCGAAATTTCGATTCGAAACTTCGGAATTACGTTTCATGGTAGACCTACTGTATATGCAAGGGTCCATATCGAAAACACTTTTCTTGTATAGCGTTGTTTTACATTTCTGAGAACATATAATATTTCTATATTTAGTACGCATTGGAATCTTTCGTACCGTTACAAATTTTTTGGAAAAAAAACTAGATTCATTTTGGCAAAGATATTTAGATCTGTTGATATTTATACTTTTACTTATAGGTGCTTAATTAAATTAAGGTTTCCTTCTAAAATATATTCTATCTTATATCAATTATGTTGTATAAAGTCAAAACTTTCCTCTTTGTAATATTAGTCTAGATTACTCTAAGTTAATGATGGTATGTTTTTCTTTTTGTGTGCATTATTAAGGGTTACTACCCAGAACTAAATTAAGTTACTTATGTTTTATTTATTATTATTGTTTATGTACCTGTTTAATAAAATAAATAAATAGGTCCGAACAACAAAAAAAGTGTTTGAAAAAAAAGATAGTTGCAACGGAGCAGTTGGTTTAAAAGGGTCGTCTATCTATCACGCTAGATCATAAGCGGGGTAGGCAGAGAGTACATAGTTTTAAAAGGCACGCATTCCCTTTAATACAAAAGCCCACTCTGTATTTACCAAACTCAGGGGTAAGACTGAAATTGTGAAAACGGCAATGACCATGCAGAATAGTGATCATCAAAATTCCATGAGCGGAGTACTATTAGCGTGGAACAGGCGTTTGGGCGATGTGCGCTTGGGCGCTAGGGCGCTGGGCGCTTAGGGGTAGTTAAACACCTCCACACCGGTCCCCTTCACACCTACCATATAATGAGCCATCTTATTGGTCAACTTAGTTTTAATTCCTGTTGGAATGCTGTGGTATTATTTCGGAGTAGTGTACTAGTATAGTGACTACTAAAAAGAAATCGTCGTTGTGTCGGAAAAGTATAATACGATATGATATATTAAACTGTGGTTTACTAATAAGAAAGTCGTGTTTTTTTTTCAACGTGCGGTTTTGTTTTCCAAATTTCTAGATTCGATTTTTTTCACTTACGCGGACTATAGACATCCGAGATTATAAACTATGTGGATTTCCTAAAGATCCATGAATAAACACATAAGCACCGTAAAGCCTATATACCCCAAGCGGCGAAGATAACGGTGCCCTGTGTACACCTTCCCGACGATGTTCCTAAGGTAATAGGGGCGAGTCCTCTGTCTGCTTAGTCGCTCCTCCTCACTGAGGATCGTGATTCCGTTGCTCGACTATTCTATGATTTTCCTTCATCTGCTACGATCGCTTGCCAGATGAAGTGCCGTACTTATTGCTATCTTCATTATAACAAGCACAATTACTGAATCCGGACTGTAGTCGTTAAACATTTTTCGATAACAAATACCATAATTTTTGTGATCTGAAATTCGTACCTAGAAACTCGTGATCGCCAGCCGCACAATTACACCAACGAGAGTCTGTCAACATAGATAGGTCTCCAGGTTTTGTATGGTATTCCTGAAAAGACCGTCCATTAGGGTCTCATCAGATAAAATACTTATTAAATAACCGTTCCCGAAAAAAACTTCAAGAAAACGTTCCTTTCTCGGTACAAAAACAATTATATCCACATACCACATACCAAGTTACGTGGAGCTTAAAATTATGACTCAAAGAATGACCAGGCGGAATGTAGTCGGCCGGAATTCTTGGGGAGAGGGTACCCCCTACGCCACGCCTCGAGGTATGTGGACGAATTAGGAATGCAATCGTAGTCTGGTACTCACGTTTCTACTTGCAATTCTTGTTTAATTTTCTGTTTGGTTTAAGAATTTAGAATGGAACCGAAAATGGGTAAGATTATATTTATAGAACTTATGAATACGCCGAAAATAATTTCCGCTCAATAAAGGTACCAATCATTTTTTTTCCAACAACGGCACTTATGTTCACATAATACGTATTAATCACGCAATACGAGCCCGAAACTTGTGTGTGTGTGTGTGTGTGTGTGTACGAAGCCGAAAAGATCGTTTTTAACATTGGTATATGAGAACGCACTGCCAATCTGTGTTTTAGCTACGGACACAGTAATAAAAATATTGAATTTATTCATGCTGGATAATAGTTACATATTTTACGTTTCATTGGAAATACCGCAATGAATGCGAAAAGTAATGTTCGTTTAATAAAGGTGCTAAAATCGTAATATTTTGTATATATATCCAACAACGCACTATAACACACCACAACACATTACAACACACATGCACATACGCACAATGTGTAGTTACATATTATTTACGCGCTACGCGGCCGGTACGGTCGGTCGTTAATGATCGCGCGATCAAAATACCCTCGATCAGTGTCTTAGCCGTCTACATACCATGAATACACCATAATATTCCCAATGAAAACTAAAATAATTTCTATCAATAAAATCTTGCTAATAACACATTACAACACATCACACATACACACTGCGCAGTTATATATGAATCACATGTTACGCGATTAGAACGGATACGCTCTGTGTTTTAACCACTTACCCAGAATGAATGCGAAGTCTTTTCTCTTAATAAAGGTGGTAAAATAACCATATTTTTCTTACCAGAAACACACAACGACACATCACAACACATGTGCACACACGCAGAACGCGTAGTTACGTAATAATAACGCGATACGCAGCCGGAACGATCGGTCGATTAAAATGGATACGCTCTTTGTTTTTACCACTTACCCAGCATGAATACGAAGTCTTTTCTCACAATAAAGGTGGTGAAATCATCATTTTTGTCTCACCAAAAACGCACAACGACACATCACAACACATGTGCACACACGCAGAACGCGTAGTTACGTAATAATCACGCGATACGCAGCCGGAATGATCGGTCGTTAATCATCGGTCGATTAGAATGGACACGCTCTGTGTTTTAACCACTTACCCAGCATGAATGTGAAGTATTTTTTCTCAATAAAGGTGGCGAAATCATCATTTTTTCTTAGCAAAAACACACAACGACAGATCACAGCACATGTGCACACGCGCACAACGCGTAGTTACGTATTAATCACGCGATACGCGGCCGGAACGGTCGGTCGTTAATCATCGGGCGGTGGAACGCGCCGCCCGCCCTCGCCGCCCGCCGCGTCCGCAATCTCGTAGGGGACATAGCTTTTTGATAATTAATCTGCACTTATGTGTTGATTTTATGTATTTACGGTATTGTGTAGACATATAAAGGCAACGCGGTATCGAACGAAGATGACGGGATAAAGTGGGTTCCGATTCGGCTATGGTTGCATGCGTCGTGTATAAAGAATTTTTTTTTAAACGTGGGGTACGTTACGATTTATTCCTGTCTCGTTGGTGCGTTTACAAATATAAAAAATCACACACATAAATACACAGACCGAAACAAATAATTGTGGATCACACAATGATTTGTCCCGTGCGAGAATCGAACCCGCGACTATTAGACACAGTGGGCGGAGCGGATTAAGCTCTTAACCACTGCGCTAAATCAACCGTCATTTATCCACAGATAATTGTAATTATAGCCGTATATTTTTATGTACTGGCAATGATATTGTCAAAGCAAAGGGAAAAGGAGCATATAAAGAGGAAGAATTATAAGGAATAAATACTAATAGTCAAGATCCCAGGGCGGCCAGACCTACAAGACTTTATCTAGAATTTTGTAAATGAAGAATTTTATTATGTACTAACTGTTACCCGCGGCTGCGCATATGATAGATAGGTCTCTAAAGCGCAATCTTATTCAATTCTCTGAATCTATAGCGCGTTCTTATACAACGACAACGCAGTCTCGTAAAAAAAATAAACATATACAACACCTGGGTACTTTCTTTTTGGATGATTACCAGTTTTTCTATTTGTTATAAAATGGCTGATTTAAACCTTTTCTACCTACCCCGGTAAAGGTCTTAATCTGTCGTAATAATATTTGAAAATGATACAGGGCGAGCTTAGTATGTAACAAAGTTTTGCGAGTAAATATCGTGTCAGTCTTCTCGTAACAATAAACAGTTAATTTTCACGATCATAATTATGTATGATATCTTAAATAAATGAATATACATATTTTGTGTCCAGGCCATTCATTGTTAAAGAATTCTCTTCAGAGGAGACAATCCTGAATGCATCATCAGTTCATGCACGAAATCATGTTTGAGCGTTTAATTTAACGTGTATGCACAATTTCCGGTGATTGCTTCTAACTACCGAAGAGTTTTTCGTGAGGTGACGAACCTGAATCGCACATCAGTTCGTGGAGGAATTTATGTGTAGGCGAAATCACACATTTTAACGTAACATTGCAGCTCAAAACTAACAATAATGAAAATAATAAAGTTTTATGGTTTAACCCGCGACTATCCCGGATTGGTTCTTTGGTTTGGTTTCCGGGATAATTAATTTTATTTATTTATTTTTTTATTGATAAAAAACACAAAACAGAATACAATCAAATATAACAAAAATACAGAACTTAAAATAAAACTAGACTGCATTCCTAACTATGTGTGCTAATTTAAGACTAATACATAATAAAGTGACAGTGACAGTTATAAGACTAAATTATAAAAGTAAAAGTAAACAAAAACGAATAAATAATATTGACATAGGAAAACCTCCAATTACCCTGTATGGAAAAGTATTTTTCTCAATGTACAAAAGAAACTTCCAGATCTGCAATTCATTATATCGACTGACTTATGTCTACATACCAGATCGTTGTATAGATAAGTCATTGTATAGATATAATAAGTATTTATTATTTTTAGTTAGGGTATCTTGTAGGGGGCTTGCCCACGCCACTGGTCTTGGTCAAGGTCGCGGGTAGAAGTTGGATGCGTACAGCACAAAGCCGGTCGTTGTGGCGGTCTTTAAGGGAGGCCTTTGTCCTGCAGTGGACGTCTTTCGGCTGAAGAAGAAGAAGTTAGGGTATAAGTTATTACCATACCAAATTTCATGGAAATACGTTCGGTAGTTTTCGCGTGATTGTTACACAAAGAGATAGACCCACAATAATTAAAAAAAAAAAATTAATGTACAGATTCGGCTCGGTTAGTTTTATTATACGTATAGATTATAACATACTAGCTAGCTTGAAAGCGTAGTATGTATATAGAAATATTGCATACCTACATCATAATATTAAATCTGGCTTTTTGTGTGTGTTATACATGTTAAAAACGAAACGTGCGCGGAGTCAAGCTGGCCGACCGTATTCACAACAGCGAAGTAAGAAAGCGTTTAGGAATAAAGAATATCATCAGTGCCAAGATGAAAAAAGGTATGCTCTATAGTATTTTTCATGCAGGAAGGGTAGTGTGACAGTTGTAAGTGTCAAAGAAAATTATACTTTATTCAATGGCAATAAGAGGCATGACCTGTTTCTATACTTATAGTGTTATGCCTTAATACCATTCAATTAAATAATAATTCCTTTTGCACTTAGAACTGTCACTACTCATTTTATGTAAAAAATATTATAGTGGTTCGGGCATATAGAAAGAATAACGGAAGAAAGAATGACAAAAAGATACAACAGATATAATACAAAAGTGGCAGGATGTAGGTAACGTGGAAAAGATCGAGTCTTATCTGAAGGGCAAGTCAAGAGTCTCTGTAACCGGCGAGTATGTATGAAACGAACTATGACGATGGAGGAAGTCAGAAATGGTATGTAAGGAAAGAACCTGCTGAAATTCTTTACTCACTGTCTGCCCCGCAAGTTGTCTGTCGTGATGATGTAAAAATATGCAATATTTTATACTCCGTATCCGCGCCTGCTAATATTTTCATTGCAGCTAATCTCATTTAGTCTAAATAGTCATTATATTGATTTTGTTGTTTTTTTTTAAATACACCCCAGTTGTTCTCTTAATATTAACATGCACCAGAAACATGCAAATTGCATTTAATTCTAATTAATTTGTACTGAAATTTTTTTAGAAATTATTGAATGTTCAAAAAAATATCATCTCGTTAGTTATTTCATGTGCCAGCCCACAGTTTAATCAAAGATTAAGCCCCAAAATTGAACACTAGGGTGCGAACTCGTACGAGTATTTCGAAGTACCCATTACAGTGTTGCCCCATCAGTCAAGTTTTCTTCGACGGAATAAAATTATGTGCGCATAACACCTCCATCACGTTCGCACCCCGCATTAATCATGCACGTCCCGACAGGGCTATTTATAGTACATATTAGTAGATATAAGTGTCCCTTTGTGCAGGCCTGTTTGTTCAGCATTTTGAGGGGTATTTGGAAACGTAGCAAAAATAGCGGCTTTCACTCAGTTGCAGAAAGCTCATCAACAATACTCATTCATCATGTAATGGCAATATCGCTAATGAATTTCAGGTAATATCTTAGTTGTGCAATGCAAGTGCAGGAGACATGGGTACGGTGTCGTTTGATCACATCCCATTTATATATCCAAGAAATCCAGAAAAATAAAAAGGATATACATAAAAACGAAACCATTGCATTTAAATCATATACTGTTTATAAATACGCGTAATTATTTAAAAAAACTTACACCGTCATATATTTCCCAAGGGGTGGCGGAGGAGTACTGAGTACACCCACGTTTCGCCGACGGTGTTAGGTCCCATGTAATTAGGGCGAGCCTATTTCCATATACCGGGCACGATTCCAGACTTCGGAATCATACGGAATTTTTCATTAGAAAAACTACATTGGTCCGACCTAGGATTTGAACCAAGGACCTCGTGATCTTAAAGCGCGGCGCTTTGCCACTAGACCAACGAGTTAGTAAAAAAACTTAAAACTTCATAAAACTCTATTACTCAATTATGAGAATAAGATTTAGTGATTGGATACGGTTTGCGATTAAGGCACTGACACAATAAAATCGTTATAATCGTAAATGTACGTTAAAATGTACAAAATCGATTACCGATTCCTTTACGAATATTATTCTATGTATTCAACTGAAAGATATGGTATGCTCATGGTTAAGAAAAAACGTGGATGCGTCATCTTGTCATATATAATTCATGTGAGCAAGAAATAAATTAATTTGCTGACCAATTGTTCTGACCAATCGCTTGATTCGTAAATAAATAATAAAATTATTTTATTTTGTCTTCTTTCTGTACCATAACCATTGTTATTAAAATCGATTTATTCTTCGTTATAAATCATCTCGGTTCGATATTCAATCGATTCTATGTCATACAATTTTATCATCACCACATTTTTAGAAACGTCATATTCAAAACGTCGCCTTATCCGTGGCTCGTGAAAAGGACTTTAATGTCATAAAATAAATATTTTTTTCTTTCTTTCTTTCTTCGTTCTATATTTAAAAGTTAAAGAACGTCTATATAACTGGTCGTTTGTGTTTCTGTAGGTTCACATGGAATTGAACATATTTGATGACACGCCATCCTGTGTATATTCCTTAAGCGGGGTGGCATAGATTTACTGAGCACACTCACATTTCGCCAGCCGTGTTAGGTCCTAATTAAATAGGGGTGACCCTATTGCTATATACCGCGTACAATGCCAGACTCTAGACTTCTGTTGAGAATTATCTACTGATAGAAAAATCCAAAAAGCTTGACCTAGAATTAGAACAAAAGACCGTGATAGCCAGCCGTACTATGCGCTATTAGACCAATGATACCGAAATAGAACATTTCTACTAATGCTACAAATACATAACTACGTTATAACTACCATAATTATTAACCAAATTCCTATCAATGCCCTAACAGGTGTTAAAAATATTAATTAAAAAGTAATAAATTTCCAAAATGGCGCCTCGCAGAAGAACTGCATTAGTTTCAACAAAGACCTCTATGACGCCATTAATGTCCATCCATTATTGTGTTGCGTCCCTCTCGCACCCGCAGCCCTCCACCCACGACCCTGTCCCGTGTCCCCTAGCAAGGGACGACTCTATTGTGTCTTATTACAATTGCCTGAGTAGGTAATATACAATTTTTGTGTACAACAAACGCGGAGGTACTTAAATACTACCCTACAGGTAAACAACTTGATTAATAGATTCCAATAGAAAACATATACAGTCAAACCTGAGTTAGTGAGAATTGGGTAAGCGAGAAAACTTTAAGTGAGAGTAATTTCCTGTCCCGTCATTTTTAGCCTCTAAAGCCTTAATGTATGAGAAATAGAAGCCTCTATAAGAGAGAGTCGTGGGCCCTCAGATATTTGTGCGTGGACCTCTATATCTGAGAATGCTACTTATCTATAACTCTAGAAGCGACAGTCAAGCACGCGCACTTGCGGTTAATATTTAGCAGCCGTGACTGTTTGTTTTATAAAATTTCGGGGAATTTAGGTACTTACAATGTCTTTATGCATGTTTGGCCCTTACATTTAACGATGTTACTACCTTACTGCAGTTGACTAATATCAATAGCGAAGAATGGTTCGTTCCAACGACATGTATAAAAGAAAACTTCAAGTGTTATCTCTAAGTGAAAAACTTAAAATAGTGAACGCGTTTGAGTGTGGATAGTCGCGTAATGAAATTCAGAGTGAGTTTGGTAGACCAAACTACCAAACTCACTCTGAATCGACCTATTATAAAATTATCAAATCAAAAGACTATGAAGTCTCGAGCTCTGAAGGACACGGAAATATGAAGAAGAGTCGGCATTTATTCACTGCATATTTACTATATCATTTATTTAACCTCTATGAGTGATAATGACCATTACTGTACCTCTATAAGCTGGAAACGAGTTACCGACAACGTTAAACGAGTATCTCTATAAGAGATAAAGTTAGTGAGAAAACTTCCTTAAGCGAGAAAGAGATTGCGGTCCCTTGAACTTTCACTTATCCTGGTTCGACTGTAACTAATCAGTACTGCATCGCTTCTCGTTCTCCTCATTGTGTGGGATAAATTGCAGATTCTTATAAGAGACTATTGGAAAAGTAGCGATACTAATGATAAGATGAGAAAGGGTATCCTTCCTCCGTTGGTTCAGGCATATAGAAATAATAAAAAAACAGATATACAATGCGATAGTAGAAGGATTCAGGTACCGACAAAGACCTAGACTATCTTACCATGACCAAATATCGTCGTGTCTAATCTGAAGGGCAAGTCAAGAGTCTCCGTAACCAGCGAGCGTGTATGAGACGTACTATGAGAGTGGAGGAAGCCAGAGAGGTCTATAAGGAAAGAACCTGTTGGAACTCTGTACTCTCTGCCCTCCCCGCAAGGGATCTGGCGTGATGATAGAGATATATAGAAATTGATACCATTAGTTCACGCTCCTTGAATGAGCGATACTGAAAATTCACCAGAGTTTTACTCATTTCCTTATTTTGATTTAAAAAAAAAAACAGCCCCGCAACACACAACCACTAACACTAAATTCACATACAAGGTCCTAGTCAAACGAGGAACGAGGTCCTGGGTTCAAATCCTAGGTCAGACAAAGTGTCTGTCATTTTTCAATAGAAATGTCCAGTAAGTGCCAGTTCGGAGTCTGGCATTATCTGGTATAAGCACAGTCACGCCTATATTCCGCAAGCGGCGGTTTCAGAGGTATTCTGTGTATACCCACTTTTTCACCGACGATATTAGGTCCAATGTAATAGGGGGCGCGCCTTTTGCCACACACCGGACACTTCCAGTTTTCTTTCCTTCTACTTTTCGATAGAAACACTACATTTGTCCAATCTAAAATTTGAACCCAGGACCTCGTGATAGCAAAGCTATTTACCTGGTATAATGGCAATAAACTCGCACCCTATTACACGGGACCTATCATCGTCGGCGAAAAGTGGGTATACACAATATCTGTCACCCCCACTTGGCGAATATAGGCGTGACGGTGTAAGAAAATATCATCTCGGTATTGGAAGGTCACGATCGTTATACACTTACACCGTTACAAACACAAAAAGACTTCAAAAACATTGTAAAGACAAATTGTATCAAGAGAACAGACGAGTTGAAAGCGAACGGGTGTTTACACACGAGGGCGCAGGAATAATGAGACACCAACTACCTATTTGATACAAAGAAAACTCGTGACTGCCTCGTTGGTCTAGCTGGAGCATAGTACAGCAAGCAATCATGTGGTCCTGGATTAAAATCCTGGATAAAGAGTGACTTTTCTATCGCATGCCTAAACGTCCGAAAACGTGGTCATCCGAAATGCCCTGAAAGAAGCTTTCTATAAAAAAAAACATCGTCACGCCGTATTTCAGAAGTAGGGGCAGAAGTGTATTGTGCAATGTGCATTTAACCGACAATGTTAGGTACCTATGTAATAGGTAGCAAGTCTGCAGGTAGGACTGCTGGGCATTTTTTTCAGACAGGACAAGAATTTTATTAACTAGGTTATCTATCTCGCTAGATCTTATGCGGAGTTGGCAGAAAACATAGAGTTCCAACAGGTTATTTTACACACCTAGATATCACTGTATAAAATCCCCAAGATAAGATAATACTTTATTGTTCCACCAGAAATACCAGAAGGAAATAAAAAGATACAATATGTCAATTGAAAGGTAATGTAACAATGGGTGGCCTTATCACTAATAGTGATCTCTTCCAGGCAACCTTTGGATGGAGAGGATCTAAAGAAAACACAAGATTTAGTGGTGTACTTAGCAAACAGAACATAATAATACACATATTGAGTTCTTAGATTTACGCGAATATTACACATGAAATAAAACTATTTTACGGATTTTATCGCGGTTTATTTTTACCGTAACCCCAACAACACCTTAAGCCATACGGTTTATCGTAAAAAGACCCATACTGATAGGTACTTAAACGGTGAATCTCACCACCATCCAACACAGTTAGCTACCGTGGGTAAATCTTTGTTTCAGAGAGCACAAGGGATCTGTGACAAGAAACATCTGGCTGCCGAGCTTCAACATGTCAAGCAAGTCCTGCACGACAATAAGCTTCGAGTCCCACGCCAACGTCACAGTGACCGAGTGAAACCAGCCACAGTTGAGCGTCTCCCTGCTGTACTACCTTACATGAGAGGAGTCACGGACAAGATTGGCTACATCTTGAAGCGTGCTTCGATTAAAACATTTTATAAGCCGCCGAAGAAGATCAGTCAATTTTTACCATCTGTCAAGTGTCAGATCCCTCTACAAGATGCAGGAGTTTACAAGCTTGATTGTGAATGTGGTCTCTCTTATATAGGACAAACAAAAAGACCGGTAAAAACTCGGGTTAAAGAACACATAGCTGACCTAAAACACCGTCGCTCAAAGAAGTCTGCAGTCTGTGAACATGTCCTTGACCGCACCTGCCATAACATCAGATTTGATAGACCACAAATCCTCGTGAAAGAACACCGATTCCTACCAAGGATGGTTCGCGAGGCTATTGAAATTAAAAAACATCCTAATTTCAATAGAGAAGATGGCTGGGTGCTTCCATCGTCTTGGGATCCGGTAATTAATATAATCAAATCCAAAACCAAGCATAACACTGCAAGACCTCAAGACACCGTGAGCTCATTCTGCGTAGATCGGACCAACAACAACAAAAATAATTAAGAAGTTTGAGGGTACCCCGGAACAACTATGCCTATTGGACCATGGGTGCTGCAAAGCACTCGAAACGTCGGGAACTAAAAATAAAAAAATAAACCGCGATAAAATCCGTAAAATAGTTTTATTTCATAATAATACACAAATAAATTTATAATAAACTACTTAAATCTCTATCTATCTATCTATAACCTCACGCCAGATCCCTTGCGGGGTAGGCAGAGAGTACAGAGTAAACTACTACTTAAATAATATACATATATATACACAAGTAAAAATAATATATACGCGCCAAAGATAAGTCTATAATATAAAGCAACTAGCAACAGCATATAGAAAACATCCAGCAAATTTAATTTAATTAATCGGTGATCGGAAAGAACTTTTTCACCTGACCTCTAAATATATATGAAATAAAACTATTTTACGGATTGCATCGTGGTTTATTTGTGATTTTTAATTTCCGACGTTTCGAGTGCTTTGCAGCACCCATGGTCACGGGAGGGAGAGTCCCTCCCGTGAAAAATAGTTTTATTTCATGTGTAATATTCGCGTAAGTCTAAGAACTCAATATCTATAAATATATGAATAGATGGAGCACTCCCTATAGAAACAGGTAGTGAATTCCACAATCATACGGCTTTGACCGTAAAAAAGCTACGTAAAAGGTGCCAGAGTGTAGAGGCATTACGAGAGTCAAGTTTTCTAATGACCTTAAAGAATACGAGTCGGAAAAGTGAAGGAAATTGAATCGTTCCTTAAGGTAACGCGGGGAAGACAGACTGAAGAAAATATTGTACAGAAGACATAGGATATGAGTATTCCGACGAAGACGTATAGGAAGCCACTTGAGCGTAGAATGAAATACAATTAAACAAGAAATTACATTAATTACACAAATTAAACAAGAAATAAAAGCACACCCATCGTAAATTAAAATCCAATCACCCGTCATCTGCAAAATTTGTTAAAACGGGCGTAACCAATTTCCTGGCTGTATTTGAATGTAAAGACGCGCGTAACTTATTTAAAACAACTGTCTACATATATAATAATCCATCTCTATCTATATCATCACGCCAGATCCCTTGCGGGGTAGGCAGAGAGTACAGAGTTCAAACAGGTTCTTAAATAATATAAAAATATTATTTAAGAAAAACATCGTTACATCTACATTTGCATGTTATGATGACAGGAGTATACTGTGTGATGTATATAGTATACCTCTACCGACCATGATACGCCCAGTAATAGGGGGTAAACTTGTAATTACTTGACATTAAACCAAGCACAGTTCAAAACTACAGACTGCTACCAAAAATTTTTCTATACAAAAACTCAAATATCACTATCCGACTTTTAGCGAATCTACTAAACTTATATTTATTCCTGTCTCGTCGGCTAAGTAAATTCCTAAGACTAAGTATTTACCTAAATGTCTATTGTACGGTTATTAGTTTAATGTTACAGGGTTTCATGGTACTTATAGGGTTGTTTTAAACGTAGCCCCACACTTGCAATTATTTCTGTGCCGTGGGTGCGCTTACAAACATGAATTCACATACACAAATACCCAGACCGAAACAAATAATTGTGGGTCACACAAAGATTTGTCCCGTGCGGGGATCGAACCCGCGACTATTAGACACAGTGGGCGTCTTAAGCTCTTAACCACTGCGCTAAATCGTCCGTTTGGAAACAGTGCCTACCATTCCACTAAGTACTTTACTTGTATTTATACGTATGGTTTGAAAAGGTTTTCTAATTGGGATCGGTAATTAAATTGGCATTTTAATTCCTAAATACAACGCTCCTATTAGAAGTTTTACACATATGCCTCGCAACATATGCTTACAAATTCTGGGTTGAAAAGCATTTTTTTTACACTTTATTACTGCAGGGTCCTTTGGTCTATATACCTAGGCCTATATACAGCACTAGATAGGGTGATGGTGCTGCTGATGAAATTGTGTAATGTGCAGAAGAGGTTTTGACGGAAAATAAAAGAATGACGATCTCAAATTCGTTTCCAAAATGTATGTTGGCTTGAATAATAATGCGCAATATTGGTGGGATGTTAACCAAAGCGAAATGCGAGATCTGCGGAAGATGTGCGGAGTGAAGCTGACCGACCGCATTAGCAACAGCATAGTAAGACAGCGAGTAGGTATGAAAGATAGTATCGGTGTAAAGATGAGAAAGGGCATGCTCCGTTGGTTCGGGCATATGGAAAGAATGCCAGAGGAAAGAATGACAAAACAGATATACAATGTGAAAGTGGATGGATGCAGGTACCGGGGAAGACCTAGACTATCTTACCACGATCAAATAAACCGAGTCTTATCTGATGGAAAAGTCAAGAGTCTCCGTAACCGGCGAGCGTGTATGAGACGAACTATGAGAGTCGAGGAAGCCAGAGAGGTATGTAAGGAAAGAACCTGTTGGAACTCTGTACTCTCTGCCTACCCCGCAAGGGATCTGGCGTGAGGTTATAGATAGATAGATAGATAGATGTTAACCATTTTGTATTCGTGTATTTACACACAATGGTCGGAATCATCATGGTCATGATAGTACAAAAGGGATTCTTCAAACTACTTTATTGATTAAGATTAGGTAAGGGCATTCTGTTATCATAGTTTTTATCGGCAAGATAATTGAATCAACATCTTGTTATATTTTATGTTACTCGCTCCTTGCAAAAAGGGCTCAATTTACTAACCGTTCAACGTAAACAAAAAAAATATAATAATCACTATGCAGAACAGTACCGTTATTTTATTCACACAGTTACCTGTCTGTCACCTTATTATCATTATAAGTTAGCCTGTTCCCTCTCAATCTATTTCGCCATTCGTACAAGTTAGAATTTCGGAAAAGTTAATTGTGGAAACAATACAATTGCGAGATTGCGAGCGAGATAGATTTTATCACGGATTGTCTTTGGTTTTTAAGTTCCTGACGTGTCAAGTACTCTACAGCACCCATGGGCACAGTAAAAACTTAGGCGTTTGACGTCCAATGTTCATCGTTATTCCGGAGTACCGTACGGGGGTTAATATACTTACAATTGAAATTTCAATCAATCGATCCTACAATTAATTGAATAATGCCCAACACTGGTTCTGGTCCTGTACTAGTCTATTCCACAATTTTTTGCCATAACATACACATAAAATCGCTATGTCTCCTGCCCACCATCCCAATTAGCCAGGTCTCACCCAAGCTAAAGGCAACAGATTTACCCATTTCCTGCTCAAAAACTCGTTTAAGATGGCAGTTATAATGGGCGGCGCAGGCGGCGGGGCCATTTCCGGCCGCGGGCGATTGACTTCAGCCGCGGTTGATCAACTCGCCCTCGATCACTTGGGAGTGCATTACCAATAACATACTATTTCCACGTGTTATTGGAGATGGGGAAGCATTAAATTTAAGTACATAGAACCTCATACCGAATTTTAATTATATATATGTGTATGTCAGTTTCATGTTTGTAAACGCACCTCCGTACCAATTTCTTCTCCAGACCAAAGCGTACAGACCCTTGGCCACATTCAAAGAATGGGAGAAGATCGTAGTGTGAAGAGGGCATATATGGGCCGACCACCAATCGGTCGCGGACCGGTTGGTCGTCCCAGGTATCGCTGAAAGGACATGGTTAAGGCGGATCTGCGTGAGCTCCAAGCCAAAGATTGGCAGCGAATCGCGCAGAACCGTGACAAGTGGCGGAATCTCGTTTCGGAGGCAAAATTCTCTTTGGGTCGCTGAGCCAACGGAGTAAGTAAGTAACTAAACTCACCTCCGATACAGGAACAATTCCTAGAGTAGAGCTGCGTTTTTTTTTAAATATGCTAATGCTGTATACAGTTATGAGCAGTTCTGTGATAGCGTCGACTGATCACATACTCACTTGGTATTTCTAGCATCGTTCTATGTTTTTTTTTTGGTGTCATACTTCTATCTTAAAAAGAAACACTTAAATCTATCCTATTTTCCCGCACATCTTTTTAGTATCTTTTTTATGCTCAGAATTTTCTCCAAAAATATTTTCTATCCCAAAATTGCAAATGGATTCCAAGCTGGCAACATAAACTAAGCAAGTAAGGACAATGTGAATTCTTGACCGGTGTCTGCACTGCTATTCCTTTGCCTGCCGCTAAAAAAACCGCCAACGAAGGCTTGCCGGACAATGATGAAGGAAAGGGAATAACATTGACGAGTGACGAATTTATATGTCTGAGTTGTCCTTGCTTCCCGCTTGAGATAACAGAGTATAAATTTGGTATTCAACCAGTTTTAATTGAGAAAGTGCCTTTTTTACCACCATCGAGCAAAGTTCTGGTTAGTCACTTTTCCATTAGCGTTACTTAGCAATTAAAACTGACTAGTTTACTCGTTAGACAGGGCCACTTAGAGTTGATGAATTGCTCTTGTCGATTGGTTTGCTTTAGACTTTACTTGAGGGTGGTAAAAGAGCCCAAGACTAATATTTCAATCATTATATAAAAGTTATCCATCAACTAAATATACTAAGCGACTGCCCAAGCCGAGGCCGTTCCTCCTTAAGGCGCCCTTGAGCAAATTGCCCCCTTGCCCTTCAGGCTCAAGCGTAGTGGTTGCACGCTTCCCCTATTGCCCGATAAAGCTGTAAAGGCCCCGCGGCCAACAGTGTCAATCATTCACAAACACACACACAAAAAACTAAATATAACCCGAATGGACATTGAAGTGAAAACAGTTTAGTAATACAACAAAGTAATTTTAGATTTCTTTACGTTACATTTTATCCTACGTATAACTTTCTGATAATTGAAAAGTGAACTATGAGAAAACCCTCAAAAAAGTTTTGCATCGAAAAGAAGGCAGAATAAAATAGTCTTGACAAAGTTCGAGGCGCCAAGGTTTAACGCGGCAAGCGGAAGACTTGGCGTGTTTCACTCTCGCCGTCGTTGGAAGTTCGTTGCATTTTTCACACCGCCCCGCCTCGGGCACTTTCACTCGTTATAAGTTTTAGACAAGCAAGCTCTTTCAACTCGGCGGAAAAATGTAGAGCAGGATTTAAATGGGTGATTGGTTCTGATAAGCAGCTGATACTGGGAGAGGAGAAAAGAAAACTGTGTACTTTACACATAATTATCTACTTCTCCTAAGTAGAATTTGGCGTGATGCTAAGTAATTTATTTTTAAACTACAAAATGAATAATAAGATGCATCACGTAATTCTGACGATGTTAATATAATACTGGGCATTTCTATTGCCACCGGGCATGATTCTAAAGTGAAGATAAGATTCTATTAAGAAAGAAATACCTCAATTAAACTTTGCCCCTTCTAAGAGTGGAACCCAAAACCTTTTGATCGCTTAACACTGAAATCAAGACCTACTTAATTACTTTACATATATAAAAAACAACAACGCTACAGCCAATACATTACGTAATAGTCTATTTTTACAAGCTTTTATTTAACTTGCAATGTTCATATGTCTGACTGTCTGTCTTTCTGGTTCAAATCTAGTGATCCATTTTGCTCGCACTTGCAGGTATCCGATTGAGCTGAAATCTGGCATACGTATGTAAGTTCGGTGCCAATGCAATATATAGTACCATGGAGCTGGTCTGATGATGAAGCTCAACGGTGGCAAATGGAACAACCCAACTACTCAATATAACCCCGCCATGTTTGGGCTCGTTGGATTTCTCTTAAGACCCGGATTGTCCAAGGTCTGATGATGGAGCAGGAAAGAATCCACAGAAACTCCTCAACTAATCAATACATCTTCGTCGTGTTTTTGCTATAAAAGCTTGTTTTTAAACAGGTATTTTTAATTATTATTTTTTATGCTCTGCTAAGCTTTTATTATGTTTGACTATAAGCATTTCACTCAAAATAAAATTTAAATACGTCTATCACGAATAACTTTTCTATTTGGTAAGAACTATAGCGTTCATTATTGAGTACAAGCGAAATTTGAGTTTATTTTTAAGTGATTTAAATATCAATGTTAGAGCCCATCATTATTTTTGTTAGTTATTATATCGTAAGAAATAAAGATGTTTAATGGTAAGAACTGTTTGTAAAAATGTTTTTACTTTATATTCTATAACTGCAAACCAAAGTCAAACTCGACGAGCTTGCCTGAAAAGTTGTTCGCAATTACAACTAGTGACCTCTGTGGCGCAAATGAGAAACACTGTTTTTCTAGTACAACCATAACGCTGTTGAGCGCTACTCACCGCTAGGTGGCGTTGCAAAATTTCTCATAAGACTGCTCAAATACATTAAAAATGATTATATCCAATAAGAAAAGAGGTGCATTAATTTAATTCTAAAAGTTAAGTTATTAGTGTGCTATTCATTCAGATGATAGGAATGCAGACACTATACTTTTGCAATTTTAGCCAATTTCGAAATGTCATGTCACATAAAGAAAAAGTTGTTAATAAATATACAATGCGTAGAAACGCTGACAGATATGTAAAGCAGGTTATAACATACAATGTAACTAAAACAAAAAGAAAATACATTCCCAAAAACGTCCGTTAAAAGGGCCACAAAACGTACCGTCATGTATGTACATAATTCGTGGTGGAACGCCACAAATAAGGCGACAGTCGGCGAAATATCTATTTCGGACCGGGCCGGACCCGCGTCACGCTGTCACGGACGCCCCGGAGGCCCGCCAGCGACTATGCCACACGGCATAAGCGAGAGCGGTGTTGTACAAGCCTTCTCCGTAGTTAGAAGGAAGAGCGAAATGTAAACATGCCTTTGTAGGCTCTAAGTGTAGCTTTAATTGTGTAATTAGGTAAAATATCTAATGAGTGCTTAAAAGGGCTCGACGCCAATCCACTGTATAATATTGTTATCTTCAGTACGCTAACACACGGCTGATTCTTACGTAAGCTAAACTTACACCCGATTATGTTATGAGTTCGTTTGAAAATGGCGCAAGGATTTTTTATAAATGAATAGTTTTATCGGAAATACGCACTCTATTATTTCTCCTAATCCCCTTGCATTGCAAGCAATTAAGAGATAATAGAAGAGCGCGTCTACGTGGATTAAATTCACCTTTTTTTTAAAAACCCGGCGCGACACTAGGATTCGCGCCAATTCGTATGTCGTGGGTTACAAACACGCAATTTACATACACAAACACGCAGAACGGAACCAATATCTGTGGGTCAAACAAGGAATTGTCGTGTGTGGGCTTCGAAACCGTGGCAATCTGATTGGCGGAGCGGTTTTAACCTCTCGACTTAAACGTTGTCCACGATCGAACGAACTTAAATAAACACAATTTTTACAATCGCTCACCGCTCATTCCATCTACCGTATCCAAAAATGTAGCCAAGTTAACGTGAACACGTGAAGGGGCATTTCTTCAGCCCGGGCTACGTGTAAACACTGTCACTGTCACGTCCAGGGAAAAAGGGTGAAATACAAAGCAATTTCTAGTTTCATGTTAGTGTAATTTGGTGATATGTGTCGGGGGGGAATTTTGCAAGTCGCCTTTGGCCTAGAAGTAAAGGATATTATTCAAGGTTCTGTCATTGGAAAGTTGACAGCTGGAAAGTTCGGGATGATTGCTTTTTTTTCTATATAACATTATTTTTGTTATTTAGTAATGATTCGGAGGCAGCTTGGCTTGATTATTGTTATAATTCATTTTATTCATTCGTTTTATTCATTCATAAATAATAAAAAATGGCAAAATTGGATCAAACAAAGAAATATAGTGCTCATTCATACAAAAGAGTGCTCATTTATTCCAGTCCCTCTCAATAATTCAAACATTCTGACAGAATATTACTCTTATCCATAAAATTCACTAGGTCATATATTCGAATCAATCACATTTCACTAAAAATATCTCATTTATCTGACTCGGTGGTCTAATGACGCATACTGCGAGCAGCAATCCGAGGTCCTGAGTTCGAATCCTAGGTCGAACAAAGTGTAGTTTTTCTGGAATTTTACCCGGCACAATGACAGTACACTCGCCCCCCAATTACATTGGGATCTAACATCGTCGGCGATTTATGGGTGTATTTAACATACCTTTGCCGCCCACGCTTGGGGAATATAGGCATAAGGTTTTTTTTTATATTGTTTATTTTATGTTTAAAAGCCACATACTCCCCATGTTCAAACACAAATCTAAAACAAATTCGACAATTCGTAATTCGAAAACTAACCCGCCAATTTAATACCCAATTCACAAGTCCAACTCAAGAGCATACCTTATTCATAACCGCCGAATACCCAAAATACGGCAAATATTCCAAAGTTAAACATACGAAATAGGAATCAAAACTACACGATCGCTCGGTAGCCACGGGTCGATTCGACCGACCCCCTCTCACTGCCCACAAAACTTCTCACTGTACAAATATAAACCGTATGTACATAATCCAGGGTTGATAGTCGATTGTAAATGAGGGGTAGATGTAATGTTTTTTGTTAACCGGGGCTGTTTAGAGGGTGTACTGCCCACAACTAGGGGGAACTGCCCGCAAGGGTCGGCCGGTCCGTGCTGCGTTTGAACGCGGTTTCTGAGTTTTGGAGGCGAGTCGAGTGGTTTAGTTATATAATTTTATGGATCGATTATGTATTACGGATATGGAGATTTATTATTACGCTACTTTGGTTTTAAAGGAGCGCATTGCAACTTACTATTCATACTATTATGTATATTATATTTTAAGTAATATGTTAAGAGACATCCATCCATCTTTTAACATCCATCCCATGTCCATCTTTTAACAAAGTTGCATGATGTCAAGCACTTATGTAATTAATAAAACATAAATAAGGTTATATAATTATATTTTTAGATACTTGACCATAAGTTTCAGGACAAAAATAAAACATTGTAAGTATACACTCTCCAGTGCGTGAAGAAAATTATACGTAGGTTCACCTAATTAAAATTATTATTAATTTACCACTAAACTTACTTCCTTTCTGTTTGAAAATAATTTTGCACCGTTGGACTGCAAAGTCAGCGATCTCGGGTTCAAACCCAAGCACGCATGTCTGTCTTTTCGAAAGCAAGTTTGTATTAAAAATTAACTATCACTTCCTTTAATGGTAAAGGAAAACATCGTGAGGAAACCTGCTTGCCTAAGAGTTTCTCGACGGTGTATGAAGTTCGCCAACCCGCACTGGGCCAGCGTGGTGGACTATGGTCTAAACCCTCGTCTGGAAAGAGGCCCGTGCCCAACAGAGGGACAGTTTCTTAACAAGCCTAATATTATTATTATATTGTAATATATAACGATCATATTTCAAAGAAATAACTTATTCGGATATAAATCCACCACGCCACGAACCCGAGATATACATTGGATATTAAGGCATGCATTAGAACCCCTGTGTATTCCAGTCAGAATAAAAGTATGTTTTAATAATTGTAGTTTCTTGCCCTTCTTATCCATTAGTATAACATTCCAAAGTGGTGGTAGTCACTATTTTTCTGAGGGTTTATGGGTACTCTGTAGAGTCTTTGTTACTTTTCTGCCGATTCATAAATACTAAAATAGTTTACACGAATGAAAAAATATGCTGATTCTACTTGTCAAGCGTACTGGCCCGCTAGCACGCTCCTTGAAGGGGTATATCCGCTGTGCATACATTAGGCACAGATATCGCAAAAGGTTTTCGGTGGGATTAAATTAGTTAACTTATTTGCCTGGTTGTTTTGTATTGGCGTTTAGATAACGTGACGTAAGCACAGCTGGGACTCTAGGATACCGATCGAAGTATTATTTAAATTTAAAGCCAGATCTATTTTTTTTTTTAGGAAAACAACGTAATGCGCAATTTTAAATCATAGCCCCTAAAAACTGTACAACCAGTATCTGTTTCTTTCTTTCTTTTCTTATGCCTACATGCCCATTCCTTGCGAGGGCGGCAGAAAGTACGAAGCTTAAACGGGTTCATTCTTTGCATACATGCTACTTTTTTATATATTTCTTATCTATTTTAAAAAGAAAGAAAGTGAAGATGAGAAAGGGTATACTTCGGTGGTTCGGATATTAGGAAAGAATATCAGAAAAAAGAATAATGAAAGAGATATAAAATCCAAAAGAAGTATGATATAGGAACCTAGAGGTCTTCCCCGTATAAATTACTTATGCATTATAGGTTACTTATCTATTTATCGGTCTTTATCATCACGCCAGATCCCTTGGAACTCTGTACTCTCTGCCTACCCCGCAAGGGATTTGACGTGAAAGTTACGTATATGTTATAATATTGTATTGATTATTATCATTCAACCAAATAAAAAATGTGAATGATCAATATGGCCATAATGCATACTATTTAACCATGATTTGACAGTCATGATTTCGAATCCCAGGCCGGATATAGTATGATTTTTCTATCGAAAACATTCTTAGCAAAATTCCAGCGTCGGGATTTGCTCCCGATAAAACAGTGAGTTCTATTTTAACAATTTTGTTCTAATTTCCTGATTAGAATGATAATAACGTAATCACCATAATATAGTGGAATGTCCTATACAATTACTCTATACTAGGCCATAGCTGGACAAAGGCCATCTCTTATCAAAAAACATCAAAATGAAATTCCCCATAAGATCCAAACACGAAAAAAAACTAACAGAAAATTAATCACCATCGCAGCCACAAACACGTACGGTGAGAGGAACTATGTATTTCATACATAGTTCCTCGTTTACTTAATAACTTAGATCTAACTCTTATTCAATGCATCACACGTTAAACATAAATTAAAAACGCATTTTTTGAACAACCTGTAGATGCATTGAAATAATCCGGTCTCCGGTCCAGTCTGTATACCCCCAACTAATTTATATTATTGTAGTGAAGGACAAGTCAGGAGTCTCCGTAACCGGCGAGCGTGTATGAGACGAACTATGAGAGTGGAGGAAGCCAGAGAGGGATCTGGCGGGATGATATAGTAGATAGATAATATTAAGTATGCATAATTTCTTTTGTTTCTGGAAGTGTTTAAATAGTATCTCAGTGTATCATGAAGTCATATTTTCGAAATAAAATGTAGCACTTAAGCTGTCTCGTGGCGGGAGGCGCCTGGAACAAAGGGACCTGGAGCACTCTTAACTTTTGCTACAGAAAATTTACTTAAGATGTCTTCCCTGGTACAAATTACGTACTCGATAGTAGATACGTCCATTTTACAACAGAGTGTACAACTAAAACAATATCCACAACCCTTGCCCTCAAAGGGCAATAAAGGGCAGGTCCTGCCATCTGAGTAGGACCGCTGCCCTTTTTCATTTCTTCATGAAACCCACCCAGTTTATTGCAGCCGAGCGACGGACAAGCCATGTTTGTTTTATTAAATTGTATGAGCTATGTAACAGACTGGTTTTATTTTTATACGGAATCAAATATCTATTGACGTATACCTTTATAAAACGCTAGATCCGTTACAGGGTAGGCAGAAAATCTCTACAAGATGCAAGAGAATTAGCGTGATGATATCGATAAGTAACCAATAATACATCAGTTATTTAACTAAATATAACTTTTAATTTATCCCACATTATTTTACACTTAGTCTATCTATCTATCTATATCATCACGCCAGATCCCTTGCGGGGTAGGCAGATAGTACAGAGTTGCAACAGGTTCTTTCCTTGTATACCTCTCTGGCTTCCTCCACTCTCATAGTTCGTCTCATACACGCTCGCCGGTTACAAAGACTCTTGACTTGCCCTTCAGATAAGACACGGTCTACGTGGTCATGGTCAGATAGTCTAGGTCTTTCCCGGTACCTACATCTTCTTTTTTTCGACATTCTTTTTATATGCCCGAACCAACAGAGCATACCCTTTTTCGTCTTTACACCGATACTATCTTTCATACCTACACGCTTTCTTACTACGTTTTTGCGAATACGATCGATCAGCTTGACTCCGCACATCTTCCGCAGCGCTCGCATTTCGACCGCATTTATTCTGCTTACATTCTCCTTCTTACATACCTAGCTCACCCTGCCATATAACAACGTTGGTACAAGCACTCCATTATGTATGACCAGCTGCTTTTGGCTTAAGAGCCGGCTCCCAAGCAGCTTTCCCATCGCACCACTCACTCTTCTTTCTATGTCAGCGGTGTATTTTCCATCCTTACTGAAGGTGCATCCAAGATATACAAACTCATTCACTTGCTCCAGCACATCGTTACCAACCACACTTAGACACACGAAACAATTTTTCAAGTAATATTTCTGGAAAAGGAAAGGTCAATGTCTAGTGCAATTCCAGTGAAAAATGCAAGTAATATCCCGCATAAACTGCATACACGAATATCCTGAATTCTACCTTCTCTATGAAGAATTTCATATAACTTACATTTTTGCGATGATGTTAAAATGTTAGACGAGTAAGAATTTGACTGTCCCTCCCAGTGAAAGATAGGGATTCTAGCTATAATTTATAATACTATAAAGGTTAGGTTTTTCCTCTGTATTCTGTGCCTATCTCGCAAAGATCTGGCATTATTTTTCTTTTATATCTAATTATTAAGGCGTTACTCCACACTAAGTTATTTCTGTGTCGTGGGTGCGTTTGCTGATATGAAATTCACATACACAAACACGCAGACCGAAATCAATAATTATGGGTCACACAACGATTTGTCTCGTGCGGAAATCGAACCCGTGACTTCTCGATCCAGTGGGTGAAGCGACTTATCCTCTTAACCATTGGGTGAAGCCGTATCCGACAAATATATAGGAAGGTCCTTTCTTTTATAAAATCTGTGCCCACACTAAGACCCGTATTAACGTTTTAGTACAAAAATCAGCTTTTAAAACTAGTTTCACAACTGATTTACGTTCTGTAGAAGAGCTTAAGCATAATTTCTATGTTGTGGGTGCATTTCCAGACATGAAATTTATGTAGGCACTTAAACTCCCAGACCGAAACAAAAATTTGTGGGCAACACAAATATTTCTTAAGATAGTTCAAGATTACCTAGTCTAATGGAACATAATGCTAGTATTATTCACGAGGTACTGGGTTCAAATCGGAGATTGGACAAAGTATAGGCTACAACTAGAATTAAAAATATTCTTGTTGCGTTCTCTTGCATATATGATTTTAAAGATTTTCCGGAAAAAATCAATTCTGCAATAAGTAATTTCAGAATTGCCACGATTATTTATATTTAAATAGCAAATGAAACATCCAATATGGCGTACAAATAACGCCTGTAACCGTCGGACACCGCAATTTACAAGCGTCCCGCCCGCTAAAGAAAGGGTTCGCGGGCCGATGTTATTGTATCGAAAGGTGGCCCGGACTTAACGGCCTTATGGGACCACCACCTACGAGCGTATAGACTGGGTATTATACAAGCTTTTATATTACTTGAAATGTTTATTAATTTAGGTCAAATTATCCACCACATCTTCTTATCAGCTGATCTGGATACCTATTTGGCTCAGCCGTGATGAGTACTACTTTGTTGTGTGAATCCGTTAATCGTAGCCACCGCCGACTACGATCTCCCCCCCGACCCCTGCCGCCACCGCCGGCCGCGACATGTTCTCACCGACCCCCCCGATGCTTTGTCATCCCTTCTTTCCGCTCAGAATACGGGCGACGACGACGACGTAGTAGTAGATCCCCTCCCATAGCAGGCGGTTGACCGGTGCACTTAGTAGTGCACCCGTCCCCCTACAGCGACTGTCCCAACCGAGGGTGCCTCGAGTATGTCGCCTCTTGCCCTTCTGGCTGGCTAGAGCGTAGTGGTTGCACGCTCGCCTTTAAGTCCGGTCAAGCTGTAAAGGCCTCGCTGCCATCAGCGTACATCATTCACACACACACACACACACACACACTTTATTGTGTTCCTTTTTTTTGAGACAATGTTAATCGTTCGAACGTGATGTATGTGTCATATCAGCTAAATATCGTCGGTGAAGCTGTAAAGGCCCCGCGGCCAACAGCCTTGATCATTCATACAGACACAGCCAAATATCGTCTCTCATGCTGTGACAAATGTAATTTCTTTCTTTCTTCTTCTTTCTTTCTTATCCTACGTAGTTGAAATTTGGAATGTTGATTAAGTTCCGGTTACAATCTATTTTTATAGTAACAATACCTGATGCTACATCAAAAATTGACTCCAGACTTCGAAACTTCTCAACATATATCCCACTAAGAGTAGCATCCCACCTATATTCCCTAAGCACAGGTGATAAAGGTGTATTCTGTACACGTATATCCTCGAAGATATTAGTTTTAAATATAATAAAGGAAGCTCATTGTCATCGGGAGGGTCGATGAGAACGTGCCGCGGACGGCGGTAGCGGTTGATAGGAAGGGAATGATACATACAGTGATATGAGACATGAATGATAACTACAAGATTTGAAATTGTTGTATCGGCATCTCGATCTTCCAACCATAGTCGGTATGCAAAGGCGCTAATCTTACAGAACAAACAAAATTCTTCACAGTTCATTCTAATCTGAATCTCGATCTTACATTCATTTAACTTACCGTCTCACATAACGAATAAATACGTGTAGAGATGTCGGTCGGTGGGCCGAATGTGCTTGAATTCAATTGTTTCAAATGTGTGTGTGATCCAAATTTTGGCTCGGTCGGTTTGCGATGGATGACAGTTTGTGCAATTTTTATATTCGCCCGCTCAACGATAATCACCAACTTCGATAGTTTTTATTATCATCACCCGAAAAACGTCCACTGTCCGCCTCCCTAAAGATCGCCATAACGACAGTGTTGTTTGCAGTTCATACCCAGCTTTCACCCGTGACCTTAAGCAGATCATCAGTCCATGTTATAGAGGTTTTCCCAATACCCCTTTCGGAACGTGGTCACTCTAGAACCTTTTTGCTCCAACGACCATCAATCAAAATTATAAATATTAATAATAAAAATATAATTTTAGTCCTGTTAAGGAACTGTCGCACTGTTGGGCACGGGCCTCCTCTCAAACTGAGAAGGTTTGGCCATAGTCCACCACGCTGGCCCAGTGCGGGTTAACGAACTTCACACACTTTCGAGAAACTGTTAGGCGTACACGTTACCTCACAATGTTTTCCTTCACCGTTAAAGCAAGTGATAATTAATGTTTAATACGGAACGAAGAGACAGAGGCGCGTGATTTGAACCCAAGACCTTGCAGTCCAACGGTCTAAACATTAGGATATCACTTTATATATTTTTTTGACATTCAAAGTTATTAAAATTAATTTTATCACCATCTAAACTATTCTTATATCTGCGGGGCCACATTTGCAAATACAACTTTTGGATCTGTGTGAGTGTGTCCCCACGCCCTGTCCCTTACCCACACACCCGCAAAAGGGACAAAGGTCACCGGCCACAGCCTTCTTATATTTGTTTAAGACGTGTATTGTGTCCCAAGACCCTTATTTTGGTACATTTGTATATTGTATTGTGTAATACCTGCTCTGTATTAGAAAGGAGCTTGTGTTATTATTTTGGGAAAATGTTAGGTACCTACGTATGCATACACCTACTATATATACACTCTTATACTACGCAATCAGGCGTGGGCGTGGCAAAGTGATGTACGATGAATAACAAAACAGATATACAATGTAAAAGTGGAAGGATGCAGGTACCGGGGAAGACCTAGACTATCTTTCCATGAGTAAATAAACCGAGTCTTATCTGAAGGACAAGTCAAGAGTCTCCGTAACCGGCGAGCATGTATGAGACGAACTACGAGAGTGGAGGACGTCATAGAGGTCTATAAGCGAAGAACCTGTTGGAACTCTGCCTACCCCGCAAGTGATCTGGCGTGATGATATAGATAGATAGATATAGATGTATTGTGTATTAAACGGCTGATTTGGCGCTGTAGTTAAGAGCTTAAGCTGTTCCGCTCACTAGATCGAATAGTTGCGGGTATGATTCCCGCATCGAAACTAATCTTTGTGTGACGTACAATTATTTGTTTAGTCTGTAGTGTATGTGAATTTTCATGTTTGTACACGCACAATAATAAATCATAGTATAAAGCTACGTTTATTTAAAAAGAACCTGCTGCTTTAGATTGGAGCTTGTGTTATTATTTTGGGGCATATGCAGCCTGTACCTATCTACATATATTCATTACACATTCACCGTCTTAAATTCCGTGAACGGGCGTGGCAGGGGTGTGCATTTTACTGACGATCTTAGGCTAAAATATAATGGGGATTAGATTATTCGTTATATTCCGGGTCACGAACAAAATTACAGACAGAAACGGCCACATGTTGATGCACCATTAAAAAACTTAAAGCATGACCACCATAAGGCTGCATTTTGTGTGCACTGACCAGTATCTACGGTACAAATGTCGCGGATGATGCATATGGTGCATCATTGCATGCATGCATATGGCAAAGAACCGATTGATAAGGAACATTTAGACAACTGACAAAAGTTTAAAAAAAGGGTCTAACATCAAAGTGTATGAGACGAATTATGAGAGTGGAGGAAGCCAGCGAGGTCTGTAAGGCAAGAACCTGTTGTAACTCTGTACATTCTGCCTACCCCGCAAGAGATCTGGCGTGATGATAACGATAGATATCATCATCATCATCTCAGCGTATACTTGTCCACTGCTGAACATAAGCCTCCCCAATCGCTTTCCAGCGTAAGCGGTCCGATGCCACCTGCATCCAACGACTTTCTGCTATTTTCACAAGATCGTCGGTCCATCTGGCAGGCGGTCGTCCCACGCTGCGCTTGCCAATGCGTGGTCTCCATTCTAGAATCTTTCTGCCCCAACGCCCGTCCGATCTACGCGCTATGTGGCCCACCCATTGCCACTTCAGCTTGCTAATCTTAAAGACTATGTCGGTGACCTTGGTTCTTCTACGAATCTCCTCATTCCTGATTCGATCGCGTAGAGAAACACCGAGCACAGCTCTCTCCATAGCTCGCTGAGCAACTTTGAGCTTTTTTATGAGACCTATTGTAAGAAACCTAGTGTTTGGGAATGTGGGTGTTTTTAAAAAAAAAAACACCCTGACCGAAACAAATATTTGTAGGTCACACAAAGATTTGTCCCGAGAGGGAATCGAACCTGAATAAACATTTTTCATTTCATTTCATTTTTCATACTTAAGTAATGATACTCGTGAACGGGTGCTGCTTGTGGAGGCTGGTCCACCCAGAATCCTTTAGCTTATCATTATTACAAGGAGGGATCAAAAAGTAGTGAGAATGAGATAGAATATAATGACTATTGATAACTTAATAATTTATTTTTCTACATAGTTAGCGAGTCTCTCTACACACCGAGTCCAGCGCTTTACCAAGGCTTCAATCCCTTTCACAAAAAAAGTTTTGTCTGGGTCCTGCAAAAAGCTCTCCACGGCATCCATCACCTCGTTATCGTCTTCGTACATGTTTCCCCTTAAGTATTTTTTCAATTTGGGGAACAGATAAAAATCGCTAGCCGCCAGATCTTGTGAATAAGGGGGGTGGTCAACCAATTCGAAGCCAGCTTGCTGAATGGCAGCCATCGAAACTGCCGACCTGTGCGCGGGTGCGTTGTCGTGATGAACAGCACGCCCCTTCGAAGTTTCCCTCTCCTTTTCTCTTTGATGGCATTCCTCAACTTGGGAATTAAAGCTGCATAATATTGGCCTGTAATAGTGGTTCCACGCTCCAAGTAATCAATCAACAATATTCCTTCTGAGTCCCAAAATATTGAGGCCATAACCTTGCCAGCCGATGCCACGACACGAAACTTCTTCGGGGTCGGTGATAATGGCCGTTTCCATTGCGAAGATTGCTGTTTTGTCTCGGGATCAAAACGATGGACCCATGTTTCGTCCATTGTTACGAAACGAGACAAAAAGTTTTCAGAATCTTCTTGAAACTTGTCCAATAATACCTTCGAAATGTCAAGTCGATTTTGTTTCTGACTGTCGGTTAACATTCTCGGCACCCATCTTGCGGAGACTTTTCTCATATTCAAAGATTGTTTCAATATGGATTGAATACTTTTATATGAAATGCCCGTTTTTTGAATTAAGTATCGGATGGTAACTCTTCGATCGCTCAATACAATTTTCTCGACTTTCGCAACATTTTCTTGGGTGACTGACTTCGATGGACGGCCGCAAAGATGTTCGTCTTCCGTGTTCGTTCTCCCTACTCGAAATTGAGAAGCCCACCTTGCGACAGTGGAATACGGTGGAGCAGACTCTCCTAATGTTGCCTCCAAATCGCAATGAATCTCTTGCGTCGTTAACTTTTTTAAACAGAGGTATTTAATAACTGCTCGTACTTCGTTTTTTTCCATTTTCGAATACACGTTCCGACACGAAGCAAACAAATGACTACATTCAGAAAAAAACAAAAGAGAATAGAAGATTTTTTTTTTTATTAATATTACAAATATGTATCTGAGCTATGCCTGCCAGTATTTTTTTTTACCAAGGAGTATGTCGTTCTCACTACTTTTTGATCCCTCCTAGTACATATACTTAAAATAAATATTATTAGTCTTATATCTCAGTCGTAATGCATCACATTGGAGCTGGATCGCAAAAATAATTTTGTATAATTTAAAAATGTATGTATCTATACAGAAAATGGTGAAATAAAATGAATGGAAAATTAGACAAAAAAGACAAGCCCGCTAAGTTTCTCGCCGGATCTTCTCAGCGGAGGCCGCGCTCCGATCCGGTAATAGTAAGTTAAAAAATATAAAGATGACCATTTTTATAATAGCCCCGTAGGGTTTTCACAAATAAATCATTTAAGTTTGAAGTTGAGCGAGTTAAGCTATGATTACTGCTTAATAGCGAATATATTTCATAACTAATCATCCTTAAAATTAAATCCACACCTAAATTTTACCGACGGTGTAAGGCCACAAAAAAGGGGGTAACTGTATTGGCATTACTCTAGACCCAATCCCAGCTGCCAGATAGATACTGAGAGTTATTATGAAAAAAATCTCTATATAGAAATCGGAACCAGGACCTCATAAGCGCCTAGAAACTCATAAGGACTAAAGCTCCAATCAAGGTTATTAAATTACTTGAAACTTGTTAATCAAACTGTAAAGCTAACTCGGTAAAAGTGCCTTCCCCATTCCTCTAACACGTCTGGCAAATAGAGGTTCGATCTAATAGGACCTCCTGAGGCTCTCAAACGTTCAGTCAAAATGATAGGTAATTCAGTTACACAACCGCTGGACGCTTCCCTCCTGAAGGGTACAGGGATTTAGAAAATTGTTAATATATGCGAAAGTTTGTATCTTTGCATTTAGATGCTTGGATGTGTGTTACCCAATAACGCAAAAGCAGCTAAACGGATTTAGATGAAATTTAGCACGCAGATACTTTCTTATTTTCTTATTTCTTATCTTCTTTTCTATTTTTAATTCTAGAAAAATGTTAGATTTCTGTCTAAAGTTAACGTGGACGAAGTCGCGGGAAAACCGCCAAATTTCTTAAATATTATATATAATAATAATAATATCAGCCTATACTGCCCACTGCTGGGCAAAGGCCTTCTCTCACAAATCGAGGTGACAGAGATTGGGTCATACTCCACCACGCAGACCCAGTGCGGATCGGTGGGGGCAGTTTTGTGGCCACCTGCTGTTGGAACTTATCAAGCCGCCTTTAAGGCTTCCAACTCGGCGTAACGACTACCACATTAAGTGGTAACCGGGACCAACGGCTTACCGTGCCTTCCGAAGCACGGAGACGCTCGAATATGAAACTGCCACAAACGGTCACCCATCTCAGGCCGACCGAGTCAAACGCTGCTTAACCTTGGTGATCGGTAAGAACACCGCGGTCGCACAGCGCTACGAGCGCGGACGAGCTTTAGCCGCTTCATCCACTGTGTCTAATAGTCGCGGCTTCGATTCCCGCACGGGACAAATCTTTGTGTGACGCAAAATTATTTGTTTCGGTCTGGGGATTTGTGTATGTGGATTTTCATGTTTGTAAACGCACCCATGACACAGGAATAAATATAAGAGTGGGGTAACGTTTAAAAAAAATACTAGGTTGTAATTTCAAACATATATGCAATACTTTAGTATAATTTTAATAAGTTATTACACGCTTTACCGTGTCATTAAGCTTTGTATGGAAAGCTATATATAAGACAAAACCTAAATAATATATATAGTCTGCTGCTGTAGCCACAGTATTTTTGTAGAGTATATGATATTTTGATGTTAAAATTATAATTTTCTACTTTTACTCTACTTGAGTCTAACCACTAGGCTATCACGAGCAGTGATAGCCTAGTGGTTAGACCGTTGGAATGCAATGTCAGAGGTCTCGGGTTCAAACCCAGGCACGCACCTCTGTCTTTTCAAAAGCATGTGCGTATTAAAAATTAATTATCACTTACTTTAACGACGAAGGAAAACATCGTGAGGAAACCTGCATGCCTAAGAGTTTTTCGAAGGTGTGTGAAGTTCGGTAACCCGCACTGGGCCAGCGTGGTGGGCTATGGCCTAAGCCCTCTCAGTTTGAGAGGAGGCCCGTGCCCTACGGTGGGACAGTTTCTTAACAGGGCTAATATTATTTTATTATTATTCTACTTAACATACCTTTAGGATAAATCGCTACTGATGCAAAGTCAAAGCGAAGTGAAGCAACAATCTAAAATACATATATAGCGTATTGAAATCTATCACATAAATAATAGACCATAACACTTTCTTCTCGGTAAAAATTTGCATATAAAGATTATGACAATAAGCTTTCTTTTTGTGAGTGTGTGTGAGCCAGAAGGGCAAGGGGGCAACTAGCTCATAGACGCCTCAAGGGGAACAAACTCGGCTTGGGCAGTCGCTATAGGAGAGGGGCATGTAAGACGTGTCACTCCGTGGTGCTCCGCACCGGCTGGCAGGCATGGGATTCAACGACCTCGACGGCGAGGTCGGTGTCTGATCCTGCATAGGCTTTGTATTAAACTGTGCCTCATTAGAGATTGAGCCTTCCGGTGCTATTTTTGTTATGTATTTTAAGACTTGTGTGCGCGTATGTACGCGTCGGCCACTAGATATATCCCCTATTCCCTAATTAATCGTGTATCGTACCGGATCTCCGGAGTTATACCGATGACCCGCCGTATCCCGTTTAACTCGTGGTCCTATACTTGCATATGTTTTCTAATGCTTACTTTACTTATGTACAAGTAAGACATATTTCTCCTAAAATTTTGTAGGGCTCCTTAACAGAAAATATGACATCGAAGTTGCATTTTGACGGGTTTCAGGTTGAATCTATGTACACACTAGTATCTGCCCACGATTTCGTCTGCGTTGACAGAAATCTTAAATTTTTCCAGGGTAAAAAGTATCTATCTATCTATATCATCACGTCAGGTCTCTTGCGGGGTAGGCAGAGAGTACAGGGTTCCGACAGGTTTTTTCCTTACATACCTCTCTGGCTTCCTCGACTCTCATAGTTCGTCTCATAAACGCTCGCCGGTTACGGAGACTCTTGACTTGTCCTTCAGATAAGACTCGGTCTATTTGGTCATGGTAAGATAGTCTAGGTCTTCCCCTACATCCTTCCACTTTCACATTGTATATCTGTTTTGTCATTCTTTTTTCTGATATTCTTTCTGTATGGCCGAACCAATCGAGCATACCCATTCTCATCTTTAGGCCTATACTATCTTTCATACCTACTCGATTTCTTACTACTCTGTTGCGAATACCGTCAGCTTTAGTCCACACATAAAAAGCACATTTTTTTCAAATTTAATTTAATACTTCTAGTTTCCTAGTTTCCCTCTCGAATTTCTAACAATAAATAAAAAAAAAACTCTTTTAATTATTCTGTCATTTATTTATATTACGTATAATAGGTAAATTTGTTTTTTTTTTTATAATTATCGCTTGAATTGTTTATTATTATTAGTTTAGTTAAAATTCTATTAGAGTGTTGTACTCTACCCATTTTATTTTTATTGTAAGCATCTCTGTCCTCTACCTGAATGTTGCCTGGAAGAAAGCGATATGCCTTTAAGCGATAAGGGCGCCTTACTGTACCGATAACTATGTCCCATACTTTTCTTTCTTTCTGTAATTTTTTTGTGTGCAAAAAAAGTATATTGTTTTGTATTTGTTGATCCAGGTAATAAACTACCTGTATGGAAAATTTCATCCAAATCCGTTCCGCTGGTTCTGCGTAATTCAGTAACAAACATCCAGACATACAAACTTTCAATTTATAATATTATTAGGATTTAAGGAATAAGTTGAATTTATAAACTAAGAAAGAAAAATGAATTTTATACGGATAAAGCAGAATAAGAGTACAGAGACAGACAGAGACACAGCAAGAATCAAAAGAAACAACATACTTTATTTGATTAAGCTAATTTTAAACAAAACAGTTTCACATGTCCTCTATTATATTGGGACCTAATATTCTCGGCTAGTTTCCGCACTGATAAAGAGAATTTTCAGACGGTAAGAAAGATAAACACGCCTAATAGCACATTGATTCGCAAAGTCGTATCATAGAAGGGATAGGAAAAGTTTCTGAGGTCCAGTAGCCAGATGAGTTAATGTATTAAATCACCCACGACTGGGTGCTTAACGACACTGGTACAGAGACACTTGCTACTAAAGGAAGGTTGGAGTAGTGTTGTAAAAACTCTCGAGTCGGCGCGCTTAAACACTCGCGTCTTCTACGTGCTACAACGCTCGTAAGCGTCGACTCAGCGCTAAACGCTCGACTTCAACGCTCATTTTTACAAAACCAGCTGAAAAGTATTTGCAACCTGTAGAATTTGCGGACGAAAATGACGGACGATTTAGCGCAGTGGTTAAGAGCTTGAGCTGCTCCGCCCACTGTGTCGAATAGTCGCAGGTTCGATTCCCGCACGGGACAAATCTTTGTGTGATCCACAATTATTTGTTCCGGTCTGGGTATTTGTTTGTTGTTACATCATATCCCCAAACAGCCTTGTTGGTGGGTTCATTTCGTAAGCGAGAGGGATATTGGTGCAGTGTGTACATTTATACATTGTTGCCAATGTTAGGTCCCAATTCAATAGACAGCGAATCTTTTACTATTATTACCGAGCACAATTCCAGATTCCCGATAGCGATGAATTTTTTTTTGAATAAAAAACCACCCTTTTGCCGCCTAGCATTCGAATTCAGGATCTTGTAATCGCTACGCGCTTTATTTGCCATTAGACCAGCGAAAGAGTAACTAAATGAATTAATCCCCAAAACAATTTGCAACTAAATCAATCAAGATAATCCAGTAATCCTTTAAGTTTATAACATTTAATTCATTATTTAAGGCACTTACCCCTTGGTAGGCACGCGTGTACCTAAGATACTTACAGGAGCGAGCAATTAATACCGAGGCAGGTAATCCGGCCTCTTCTGACCCTTGGGATGACCCTTGCTTAACGAACTGTGCCAGGTATTAATAGATATCTTTAGGTAAATGGTAAGACCCCTAACACTAAGTTTGTTGGTGTTTTTTTTGAATATGCGTTTTTTTCGTCTGGAGGAAACAGTGGAGATTTATCTGTCTAAGTGATGAAAATGGGTGGTTTCAGTTTTCTCAGGTTATGTGTTTTTGTGTAGCGCTACCAACAGGGCTAGCATAGATGATGCCACAAGACATACGTGACGGATTTTGTCGCCCTAGGCGTGTTATAACCGTTTTGTTTTACATACTAGCATGGCGTGTCGTGATAAAAATTGGACATAATAAAACTTTTTATAATAATAGTATTGTAAAAAATAATAATATTAGCCATGTTAAGAGTCTGTCCCACCGTTGGGCACAGGCCTCCTCTCAAACTGAGAGGGTTTAGGCCATTGTCTACCACGCTGGCCCAGTGTGGGTTGGCGAACCTCACACACCTTCAAGATACACTTAGGCATGCAGGTTTCCTCAGAACGTTTTCCTTCACCGTTTAAGCATGTAATAGTTACTTTTAAAACTGCTTTCGAAAAGACAGAGGTGCGTGCCTAGGTTTGAAACCGAGGCCGTTGACTTTGCAGTTCAAAACCACTAGGCTATCACTACTTTGTTGATGATTGATGTATAGACAAAAGTATTATGACTTGCTTACCCAGCTCGAATCATGGGTTAACAATTTTGTTCCGTGCGAGAAAAATGTTGGCAGCCAGGCTAGCCCTGCAGAAGACGGTGGCAGCGTAACTGAACTAACCAAAGAAGTGATTCTACACCCTTCCGTCTTATCTATAGGCTCTGCCTAGGCCAAGATGACTAATAAAACAAATAGCAGAAAATTTATTTATTTATATTCTTCTCCAGATCCCTTGCAGGGTAGGAAGAGAGTACAGAGTTCGAACAGGTTCTTTCTTAACATACCTTTCTGGCTTCCTCCACTTTCACAGTTCGTCTCATATATGCTCGCACGTTCATCAACTGGACCTAAAAATAAGTAAGCAGTTTTTATTTTATGTTTAATTATAGTTCGTTCGCCGGTCATCGAAGCGATCTTTGGAGAGGTGTTTGTCTTACAGTTAATATATTTCGATGGCTAATGATTTAATTGTTTTATACATATTGCCTCGTTGGTCTAGTGGCAAGGCGCATCGCTTGGTGATCACGAGGTCCTGGGTTCAAATCCTAGGTCGGACAAATGAAGTTTTTCCAACGAAAGCTTCCCAGTATGAGTCCGGAGTCGTGCACGGTATATGGCAACAAGCTCGCTTCCTAACATGGGACCTAACATCGTCGGCGAAAAGTGGGGGGTATACTCAGTACACCTCTGCCACCCCCGTTTCGGGAATATGAATATGTGTGTTTTGTTTTCTATATAAATATACTACTAGAAGGAATGACAATAGATGGAGTAAGAAAGTGATAGAATGGTGGCCTAGAACAGGCAGTTGACAAGTGGGTAGACCAATGACTCGATGGGTAGATGATATACCGAGAGTTGGAGGAAGAACTTGGGGTAGACTGGCAAAGCATCGCAGTGGGTTTTAGAGAGCTGATGATAATGATGATACATATTAACGGACGGCCTAGTCGTGGTTTAGAATATACGCTGCTCGTATAGTCCCGGGTTAAGACTACTAAAACACAGTAGATTACAACTAAGGCACCTAATTGAAGCATATACAGGCCACAATGGCACGACAGAAAATTTGCACAAGATGAACTGTGTATGTGTGTGTGTGAATGATCTACGGTGTTGGCCGCGGGGCCTTTACAGCTTCACCGGACAAGAGGGCGAGCGTGCAACCACTACGCTCGAGCCAGAAGGGCAAGGGGGCAACTAGCTCAAGGGCGTCTCAAGGGAGAACGGCCTCGACTTGGGTAGTCGCTATGGGGGCTATTGAAAGGAGAGACGGTTAGCACTCCCCTTGACAAGAATGGAACACATAAAATAGTCAAAGGCACAAGATGAACCTCTGCAGCGACGTGGTATGCAGGAACTGTGGTACAGAGACTGAAACCATGAAGCACGTCCTCTGCCACTGCGACGCACTGGCAGCGCGACGAATGAAGCTACTGGGATTGGCCTATCCAAACCCAGAAGAACTTCGGCTCTTTCTCCCTGCTGGAATCAGCCTGGTCTGTACCAGGCTGATACCAACTACCTAAAGAACCAAATACTCCCTGTGGAGTATTTGGTTCTTTAGGTACGTAAGAGCATCAGGACAAGGACAGCACAAAAGATCCCATATCCCGATAAGCCGATAAGCCAAGAAGATAAGATAAGATAGTCCCGGATTCATCGCACGGGAAAATTCTTTATCTGACCCACCATGTTTGATTCGGTGTGGGTATTTGTGTCAGCTGAATTTCATATTTGTAAACACAATCGACACAGGAATAATTTGTAGAGTAAGGCTGAGTATTTTTTTAAATGTTCAGCGTTGTATAGAAGGAGTGGTATCATGGTCTATCTATCTATAACCTCACGCCAGATCCCTTGCGGCAGAGAGTACAGAGTTCCAACAGGTTCTTTCCTTACATACCTCTCTGGCTTCCTCGACTCTCATAGTTCGTCTCATACACGCTCGCCGGTTACGGAGACTCTTGACTTTTCCATCAGATAAGACTCGGTTTATTTGGTCGTGGTAAGATAGTCTAGGTCTTCCCCGGTACCTGCATCCTTCCACTTTCACATTGTATATCTGTTTTGTCATTCTTTCCTCTGGCATTCTTTCTATATGCCCGAACCAACGGAGCATGCCCTTTCTCATCTTTACACCGATACTATCTTTCATACCTACTCGCTGTCTTACTATGCTGTTGCTAATGCGGTCGGTCAGCTTCACTCCGCACATCTTCCGCAGAGCTCGCATTTCTACCGCATTTATCCTACTTTCATTCTCCTTCTTACATACCCAGCTCTCGCTACCATATAACAGCGTTGGGACAAGAACTCCGTTATGTATGGCCAGCTGCGCCTTATGGCTTAAGTGCCGGCTCCCGAGTAGCTTTCCCATCGCACCATTCACTCTGTTCCCTGCACTCACTCTTCTCTCTATGTCAGCGGTGTATTTCCCATCCTTACTGAAGGCGCATCCAAGATATACAAACTCATTCACTTGCTCCAGCACATCGTTACCAACCACAATCCTTACATTCGTTCTGGTTTCTTCCCTTTCAAAAACCATAATCTTGGTTTTCTTCACATTCAAGTGTAAGCCATTGATCATGCAGTCGTCTTTCATAACTGTGACTAGTGTTTGCAGATCAGTGGCTGTTGGCGCTATTAAAACCGCGTCATCTGCATAAAGTAGATGGTTTACCACTAAGTCACCCATTTGTACACCTTCATTCATCGCTTTCAGTCTTTGAAGACTTTTGTCCAGATATATTATAAACAGTCTAGCGGACAACACGCAACCCTGCTTGACGCCGATTTTAACGTCAAACCAGGGTGACCTGTTACCACCCACCCGTACGCATGCCTTGCAGTCCACATATGTGGACTGGACGGCTCGCAACAGAGTGCCATCTATACCATACTCTGGCAAAATGTCCCAAAGTCTCTTTCATGTATCATGGTACTGAATTATACCGGCCGGAATATCAGTAGTAACGGCCTTATAAGTTAAGTCGCGAAAATAAACTAGTATTATCTACAAGACGTCCCACTTCCGAGACACTACGTTCTATTATGATCGATGTGGAATATCTTAGTGGTGAGGTTAAATTATGTACACTTTAATGGCTTCGGGGATCCGTAACATGAGAATTTGTTAACAGATTATTGGTAGCTAGCGGTAAACGAATTTATCAGTACTGGTTGTTCCCACGGATTTTGTACACGTATTAGTCAGTATGATCTAATAGAAAGGTATGTAAGGAAAAAACCTGTTGGAACTCTGTACTCTCTGCCTACCCCGCAAGGGATAGGGGAAGGGAGACCGAAAAAGCTACTTATTCACAGTTCCTTTAATCACGTTTTCACTATTCACGTATTAAAAAATTGCGGCCGAGTATATTCTGTATTCGCGACAAAAATTTATTTATTCGCGGATTTAGTCGGTAATTAAAATGATTCTGTATCCATTGTTAGGGCATAGGCATCCTTTGAAAATTTCTTGCATGTACCGAGGCGACTTTAGAAAACAATGGACTATTTGCAAAATATAACAAATTATTGCCACTACCTGAAGTACGTTTTCAAATGCCGCCGCTGCCGTAATACAAGGTTCGCTATGTCTTCTGATAAGTACCGGCTTCGCGGCGGCGATATTTTATTTCTTAAACTTGTCAGCTTGTAGTTTTGATGGAATAAAATGAGTCTCTTCTGCTTTTTTCTTAATTTATCATGGTCTTAAAAGCAGCAACACGAGAAAACAATTACTAATTTCTTTAAGCCCTTACCTGAAAATATTAATTAATAGATATTGTTAAAACTCTCATTTTATTTTGGTCTTTTTAATTTATTTTGGAACATTCCAACATATCTTCTATAAACCCATACAAATTACCATTTTCTGTATTCGTGGCATATTTACGGAACCTATACCCCGCGAATAAAGAGCTTTTACTGTATATCCACGTGTTTTCCTCAAGCAGAAGTAAGACTGCCTCGTTGGTCTGGTGGCAAAGCGCATCGCTTTGTAATCACGAGGTCCTGGGTTCATATCCTAGGTCAGACAAATGTAGTTTTTCTAACGAAAAATTCCCAGTATGAGTCCGGAGTCTGGAACTGTGCCCGGTATATGGCAATAGGCTCGCCCCCTATTACATGGGACCTAACATCGTCGGCGAAACGTGGGTACTCAGTACACCTCTGCCACCCCCTCTGGGGAATATAGGCGTGACGGTGTTTTTTTTTATTTTTTTATTAAGAAGTAAGATTACTGTAATACTCCTCAACAGATTGTAACAAACCATCAAGTCAGGAATGACACAGTTAACTATTCTCTACTAGCTGCAGCGTTCTTAACAAGCGTTTAATATAAATTTTAGTAAAATGACGTAGCTAGGCATTAAATGGAACCGTGCATTATTCCGAGACGAAAAGTTGCCTCAACTAATCTCTGAAAAGTCAGTTGACAAGGATTTTTTGGCCCGTGGATTTGACATTAATAAAGGGGTGTTGGTCTAGTTTAGTCTATATCATCACGCCAGCTCCCTCGCGGGGTAGGCTAAGAGTACAGAGTTCCAACAGGCACTTTCCTTACATACCTCTCCGGCTTCCTCCACCCTCATAGTTCGTCTTATACACACTCGCCGGTTACGGAGACTCTTGACTTGCCCTTCAGATAAGACACGGTCTATTTGGTCATGGTAAGATATTCTAGGTCTTCCCCGGCACCTACATCCTTCGACTTTCGCATTGTATATCTGTTTTGTCATTCTTTCTTCTGACATTGTGTGTGTCTTTACATTGGAGTAAAATTAATGTTATTATTTAGTAACTGCCTCGTAGGTCTGGTGGCAAAGCGCATGGCTTTGTGATCGCGAGGTCCTGGGTTCAAATCCTAGGTCGGACAAATGTAGTTTTTCTAACGAAAAATTCCCAGTATGAGTCCGGAGTCTGGAATTGTGCCCGGTATATGGCAATAGGCTCGCCCCCTATTACATGGGACGCAACACCGTCGGCGAAACGTGGGTGTACTCAGTACACCTCTGCCACCCCCTCTGGGGAATATAGGCGTGACGGTGTGTGTGTGTATTATTTAGTAAAATTTTCCTACTTCCAGGGAAATATTGAAACAGGTGAGTCCGCACGGTTATTAATTAAAAAACAAACGCTAATTTTAATATAGATATAGTATCTGACAGTCATGTCATGAAATAACATTTCACTTAATGACAGCGTTCGTCCCGATTTTAGCAGCGGGCCAGTAGATCTTTGTATGACTGTATAATTCTTTGTAAAGACATAAAAATATCTTTTGGACGTCCATTCCGATCTCGGTTTCAAACCTATTCGCGCCTTTATTAAAAAGGCGACAACCCGATATTTTGCGAATGCGTCCAATCATAGTAATCCGCTAATCGTAGCCGCCGCCGTATACAAACCTAACTCCCCTCCTATCAGCCGCTACCGCCGTCCGCGGCATGTTCTCACCGACCCTCGCGATGCCCTTACATCCCTTCTTTCGGATACCGCACACAGGATCAGATACCGACCTCGCCGGCGTGGTCGAAGAATCCCTTGCCCGCCGGCCGGTGCAAAGCACCACGGCGAGACACCTAGAATACGCCCTTCCCCATAGCGACTGCCCAAGTCGAGGACGGTCCTCCTTGAGGCGCCCTTGACCTTCTGGCTCGAGCGTAGTGGTTGCACGCTCGCCCTCTTGTCCGGTGAAGCTGTAAAGGCCCCGCAGCCAACAGCGTAGATCATTCACACACACACACACAATCTTTTTACTGCGGCCAAAATCGGAACTTACGCTGTCACGAAGTGAAATGTAAGAGTTGTAGAGTTGCCGTTTGCTGTAAAACTCACCCAAGTTCTTTTTTATTTACTAACCATGTGGAACCACCTGTTGAAATATTGCCCTGGAAGTAGAAAAACTGTACTGATTGATAACCCTAATTTCACACCAACCCCTCTGTCAATGTCATCTACGGGTCAAAATATCCTAGTCACACTATATTTGACATTATTTTACTTATTAAAATTTGACATTTTGCTAAACTCACATTATTAGTCTTTGACATAAGTAGAGTAAATCTTTATTTAGTCTATGGCCTAATATCAATAACGTCAGAAAAAATTCACACGCATTCGAAAATTAAACTTCAAATATCGAGCAATAAGCAAGTTTAACCCTCCAGAGACAGCGGGCCAAATTTTGCAAAAAGCACCGCGGCACGGTACATGAGGCCGGGCAAAGTTAGCGGGTGTAATCGATACGGCCTTAGGGCTTTGGGTATAAATTAGAAGTTCCATCGATCACGGACGCCCTTTGCCCATCGGCTCGTACTTTATTGATAGTGAATGTTAACCGATAGTTCAGTGAGTTACGCTCGGAACTGCTATTTTTGAGGTCTATTTGTAACTGAGACTTTATATTGTAATATGGGATTTAAGATGCGCTAGTTAAGGTTATTTCTGTCATGTGTTACGAGTACATCGACTTTAGTGGCTTCTTGGCTACTCAGTATAACTTGAATACGGAGTGGCAAAGGAGCGAGATAGATGTCGTAAATTTAAAATGGACGGACGGCTTCGTCCAGTGGTTAGCTTCAGTTGCTCCGCCCACTGGATCAAGAAGTCGCGGGTTCGATTCCCGCACGGGACTAATCTTAGAAAGACCTACAAATATTAGTGTCAGTCTGGGTGTTTGAGCATGTGAATTTCATGTTTTTAGACGCACGACACCGTAATAATTTTAGTGTGGAGCTATGTTTGAAGCAAAAAAAAAAACAAAAATACAATTAAACACTTGACGAACGGCTTGGTCTAGTTAAGAGCTTAAACCGCTCCGCCCATTGGATCGAGAAATAGCGGGTTTGTACGTACTGGATAATTCTTTGTGTGGCCCACAGATATCTGTTTCATAGTGTTTGTTGATATGAATTTCATAATTGTAAACGCACTCACAATACAGGAATAATTCCTGTTTGGGGCTATCTTACAATAATGAAAAAATACCTACATTTCTTTTAAAAAAAGGGTCTATCTTTGAAAACTGTTTTTTTATGTGTTAGGTTGTTTACTATCTAACTGTGCTCTCCTTCTGTTTCTGCTCTCTTTCTGGGAAAAAATACACAACTCAACTTTATATAGCCATTCTAAAAATGTCCAAAACAATAAAGTCCCATATAATTTATAAAACAGGGTCCGTATTCGTCTATAAACATCCATAGGTAAAGGCAAACAGCACTTAACGTTTCCTAAAGGATACATTATTGAGGAGAGCCTTAAAAACAACATTTTTACATCCTACGGTCCTGCCGCGCATATTTTATTGCGGGTTGCTGGGATGACCCCCGCAGCGGACTGCGTAGACTTCGTATATCTAGAGGAGGATTAAAAATATTATATTCTTACATAAGTATGATGATTTACTTTCTATTTTCATAAGAAATGAACTGGTAAACATCGCAGGTAAAAAGTGAATGCGTGTAGCACAAAGCTGGTCGTTGTGGTAATCTTTGTGGAGGCCTATGCGATGCAGTGGACGTCTGTTAAGTCATGATGTTGAGTGCTTACAATAATATTTCATTAGTCATGTTCCTAAAATAATCTCTAAGTATCATATCAATTAACGAATTTTATACGATTCTTGGTATAAATGATAACTCGGATGGTTAAGTTAATATGGGCACTTTTAATTTGGAGCTGAATACTTTGAATACCTTAGTTCTAAAAAACAGTATTTATTAGTCTACATATATTTTCACGTTTCATTATACCTTATACTGAATTTTTTATTATACTTTGGTATAAAATACCTACCGTCATAATCCATACATCCAAGTCCTGTGTAGCTATCGGATAATGTTGATTTTCCGAATCTTCAAAGTCTTTTTCACCGATTCACATATCTTATTCTTACTGTCTTGAATCTGAAACAACGAAATGATATTATGATAAGTTTCTGGTTGGGAAACTATATCTAAAAATATAGCTGGCACTACCTGATTGCTGTGGTATATAGCATAAAGTTTCCTACGTTTTGATTACAAGCCTCTAAGTTTAACCAAAAAGATTTCCAACAGCCTACGAAATAGGCGATAATTTTCAAGTTTATTTTGTTAACATTATTTCCCTCTAAGTGAATTATTGGAAATTCTTGACGACTAATAAAGATTCCTAAATCACAAGTCAGTCCTTATTGTTAATATAAGCTACTTGATTAATCTAAATTATTTTTACTAATTCAGCCGTCCTTTGCAACATCCGTACATAGAAGTAGTGGTTCTTTCCTATTATTCTTGTAACTTCAGAAGTTCCGGCAACACATGATGCCATCGATTTCCTTTCGTCAACTATTTGCAATATTATATATCATAACAGAATCCATACTTTATACCTATTATTACGGCTTCTTATAAAAGTTTCTCTATTCTCCAGCCCTTGTAAATACAGATGTCATAACGCCACCAATTTTCTTTCTAGATCCCACTGTTGGATATCATTACGTAACCCGTACTTTCTACCTGTTCCTTCGTCTTCTTATACCTGGCCGGTCCCATGAGGCCACAAGGCCTGATGGACCGCGCTCGCCGCGCACGGGTTAATCTAATATAAATATTTGAATACGCCCAGTCCATAGCGACTTTACAGCCAGTATCTGTGTTTCGTAACTAAGCATTTGGTTGGTTCTTTTGTAAATGTGTGAAGTTAAATAATATGGGGATGAAATAATGAGTTTGTCTTCAGAGAAAAATGGTAAGAATATGTTGCCATGGGGAGAGTTCCACGCCGCCGTGAACACTGCACAGCGGCGTGGATCTCTCCTCACGCCATCGGTAGATGCTGTTTGGGTATCTTCTACAGTGTTAATAGAATCCACCGCGAGGGTTTTTAGTAAAGTCCCACGTACCTAAATCCTCCCCGCAGAGGACTGTAAGTCTGAAGATATGTTCTCCTACGAAATAGGTAAATAAGAACTAAAAAATGTACCTAATGGGCTAGCCAAGATCTGCATCAGAGATCACTGCGTATTTAATCATGATAAGATAGTATAGGTCGTGTGGCGACCAAGTATCGGAAGATGTGGAGTAGGCAGACCCCTTACAAGATGAACCGAAGACCTGGTGAGGGTCGCGGGTAAAGGTTGAATGCGTACAGGACTAAGCTGATCGTCATGGCGATCTTTGTGATGTGGGCATCTTGCGGCTGAATATAAAAGATAGTCTAGTTCTTCGTTAATTTTTATTTTAATAAAATCGATCGCAGTAAAAGTCTAGTGGTTAGACCGTTGGACTGCAAAGTCAGAGGTCTCGGGTTCAATCCTAGGTAGACACCTCTGTCATTTCGAAAGCATGTGCGTATTAAAAATTAACTATCACTTGCTTTAACGGTGAAGGAAAACATTGTGAGAAAACCTGCATGCCTAAGAGTTTCTGGAAGGTGTGTGAAGTTCGCCCATCAGCAGTGGGCCAGCTAGGTGGACTATGGCCTAAGCTCTCTCAGTTTGTGAGGAGGCCCGTGCCCAACAGTGGGACAGTTTTTTAACAGGGCTAATATTATTATTGTTAAAATTAATATCACTGCGTCGTTAGTCTAATGGCAATGCGCATCGCTTTGTGATCACGAGGTCCTGGGTTCAAATCCTAGGTCGGACAAATGTAGTTTTTCTAACTAACTTCCTAGTATGAGTCCGGAGTCTGGAATTGTGCCTGGTGTATGGAAATAGGCTCGCTCCCTATTACATGGGACCTAATATCGTTGGCAAAAAGTGGGTGTACTCAGTACACTTCTGCCACCCCCGCTTAGGGAATATAGGTGTGGCTGTGTTGAAAATCGATGTTAAAATATCCTGTGTCTCATTTGAGAATTTTTGTGTTGCTTAAATATTGGTTTAAGCAATAGCCTGATGAGATTCAGGTTTATTAACACTTTGTTAGTAAAAATAGGGTCCTGCCTTTACTTCAAATAATATCCCAAGAACACATTACTATAATGAGACGATCCGCGGAACATATTGCTCGTGGGGCGATACGAGGGTCGAAGTGAGAATCACCGGAGTTTTATCCGGTCTTGCCCCAACTCGGGCAGGCCGTCCCTAGTGACCGCGGCCCGAAAACTTTACCTCTGACCCTATATCTTTGGAAGTATATAGAGTTGAAATATAGACTAAGAATGTATGTTTAATTTAATATTATGGTGTTTATGGTGAGAAACTTAGGTCGCTGGGCTTTCTGGATTAAATAGTCTCGGGTCCAAGCTCCATATGGGACTAATTGAATCTATGTGTGACACACGTTTAAAAACAGAAGAAATTTAATGTGATGCACATTTGATAATTTAAATTGACGTCGACAAATCTTTAAAGGTGTCACAAATTTTTTTATTAAGTTCAATTGCACTTCAAAATGAAGTGGAGAATTTACTCCAAAAATAGAATACTTTACCACGATTTGTTTAATTTCAAATAGGCAAACGATAGTCAATTTGAATGCTCTAATAATATGTACGAAACCATACTGTGAACTAATTCCATAGCGTGATCTAGTTTTCATGTAACAAATGGTCTAATATTTGAGTTTAACCAAAAACTAAGTGAGATAATAATCTCAAAAATATTTTCTTCCATTTTACAGGATATGTATAATACTAAATAAATAACTTTAGCCGGATTTGTTTAATTGTGTTAAAGTTATAAGGGACCATATCAATATCGCCACTATTCCATACTGGATCCGCGGGGTGGAGTATATCGTAATGTCACTTACCTCTTTTTGTGAAAGGAAGCCTTTGCCCAGCAATGGGAAACTATAGACTGAGTTATTTTGGACGGTTTTTTTTTCTACGAGCTCTGATTATGTACTACGCCTTCTCTAGAATTCACAGTTTTTACAGCTCTCTACACATCCAAAGTCCATCCGAACATCAGGACTTGCCTCCAGTTTTCTTATCCACCGCTGCTATATCTCAACGAGTCTCCAGGGTCCACCCTGCCTCTTTACAGCCTGTCAATGACTAGTAAAATTTAGAACCGACCCGCCATTGATATAAATGTTTTTTGTTCTCCCAAAACGACCCTTCAAATTGTAATTTAGTGATGCGCGGATGAGATGGTGTGTTGTAATGGCCTTATAGGTTGATGGTATTGGACTACGTTGGAGGTGAAAAATGGGGGGAATAGGGTGCTATGGGTGGTATATGGGATACTTATTGCTGTATACGTAAAGAATTCAATGTTGTATATAAAAATATGATTCGTTTCTGTATAGCCATTATCGGGACTTGGGCATTTAAAAATAGAAAAAAGAACGTCAAAAATGATATTTTCTGTGACCATAGGTGGTACAAAACACTCGAAACGCCGGAAACTTAAAAATCAAGAATACACCGCAATAAATTCCTAAAAATAGTTTTATTTCATGAGACAAATGATTGCTTTTAATATTTCAGAAATGAAATCATAAATGGGTTTTTTTTTTATTATATACTGATATATACTGTGGAAAAAAAATGTTTGGAATATCATTCCTGTGGATAACAGCAAGAAACTTTTCTTTCGGTTACTCTTTCGTAAAAGAAAGTTAAATTTTTTTATGTACGGACTTTTGTACTTGTGGACTAACGTAAAGAGAGTCCCCAAAGGCCCGTCAAATATATCCAACAATACACGGTTAGGTTAATTTTCACTGTTAATAACTAATCTAACCTAATAGTCCACATTTTGTCAGATTATCTCAAACAGCTCACATAGTAGTTACTCGAATATTTATGTACATCGGTTTAATGTAATCGTAATATCGATTCAAGTTATCTCTTCACTGCAATCCGGTCGAACGCACTAGTGCATGCGTGCTGGGCGTACAATTTGTTACATATTGAATTTCAAACGGATTTTTTACGCACGCCATAAGTTACAATGAATGAATACAAATTTAAGTTACCAAGAAATTATCTTTCATTATTTTTATACCGAGTATCCCCATGTAGGCCATTTCGTGGATTTTAAGTCTTAGGACATTTCACTTCGAAAATATGAAAATGGCTTAGGAATTCCTCTATTTTTTTTATTCTAAGTAGCTAATTTTATGTTGCCATTTTTTGCCACCATTAGATTTTTAAAATTCGACGAGTAATATCGGTAACAAAAGAATTCAATGATAGAACTCTATGCGAGTACATTTTTAGCAGGTAATTCTTAAATATGAATATTTTTTAAAAATATTTAAAAATGCAAACGTTCAATTTTAGAACGACACAATTTGCACCTGGCGAAATCCGCTTCTACCAATCAGAGCCCAGTGAACCTTTTCGCGCCAATAGCCCCTCACTGACCAATGGCCGACCGGTTTCAAATCCCCTAGGCGCGTGCTCTGTCCAGTTTGTCCAACAGCAAGGGAATATCCCCATTCAGCCACCGGTCGATAATACAACTTTTTTTATAGCGTATAAATTGACTATGGACCTCGGATGTTGCCTCAAAGAGCCGAATAAACATTTACCTTTTGTCAATTCGGAACAGGTACTCATCCCACAAAAGTTTTGACACGGGCTATATATTTGACCACTTAGTGGCCATAACTTGACAAGGGGAAGAGTCAGTTTTTTCTAAAGATTTCTCTCCCTAAATAAACGATAATTTTTGTGGTGATAAACGTTTTTGGTCGCGTGTTACAGACCTGTTTTGGGATGATAGCGTACAATGGGAAAGTGGTTTGTAAATAATGGGATGAAAAAGATATTGAGAGATTTATTTTTGTTTGTGGTACGGATGAAATTAAATATCGAATGATTTATTTGTTTAACTTTTTTGGTGTTTGATATTTAAAGGCAACGGTTTGATGCAGTTTTATGATGGTACTTGCGTATAACCCAAGTATTTTTGTCATAATGTACCTACCAAACATTTACTTTTTACGGATTCACATAAAACTTTTCTAACAAAACTATGATATACTTAGCAGATATACTTAGCGGACGTGGGAATAGTACACAGAATTCGCGTTGCGAAGTCGGCAGCTCTAATTTACTCAACTATCCTCCATTATTGATTTTGAAAAATCTCTTCATTTGTATTGTGCCATCCATTTGGTCCAGAGGCGGCAGCACGGAGGGCCACATTCCTCATAATCCCGCCCTAATGCCCTGTCCTCTGCAAGGGACATTTCCATTTATTATTGAGCACTTAATTTATGTGTTTTGTTATGGACCGACAACTGGCGAGGTTACCCTAAATTTTAAGTGTATAAATTGGAGCACATTCTCCAATCTAATTTTAACCTTATGCTCCATTTATTAATTATAAATTTATTTGCAGCAGTATTGCATGTTTAGGCTTTTTGATTCGAGTATAAAAAGTGCTTCATCGGACGCTTTAAAGTGGCCATTCTAAAATTATTTTAAACGTATATTACGTAAAGTTCAAATTCGTCCGAAATTTCATAGTTCTTTTAAATCTTTTCGTGTTCAAAGATGTGAAATTTTAAAACGCGAATTTTTGCGCCGGACCACAAATCGTAAACTATGAAAGCTTAAGGTTCAAAATCCGAGGCTGATTTTTGGAGTTATGTCCTTAACGGTGACATTTTGAACGCTTAGAATTGTATAGATGTACAGAGCAATTCGTTGATTTTGGAGCCAGGTTTTGTTTAAGAAGGGGTGAAATGGCATTATGGATAACTAAATCCAGAGGACTTGGAGGGTTTAGAGGTCATTTTTCAAAATAAGTAATCGGGTGACGGGTCTTGCAATCCGAGGGTTATTGGAGGAATCGAATACCTTCTCGTTGAATCGTAGTTTTGATTCGGATTAAAAAAATGTTTTAGCCTACCTATTGTATCCTAACATAGTATTGTCAAGAATTTTTTTTAAATAGGGATCCATTTTGTTATTATACTTACTATCAATATAAAATGTCCATACGTTTTTACCTACCTACAAAAAAAATGTATATATTATGTAACGCACATAAAAAGGACCCATTTTCTAACAGACAGGCAGAACTAAAAAAAATGAAGGCAAAACGCATAACCAACGATTCCACGCTTATACAGCCAGAAAAAAACACAAAATGACTCAGCTAAAAACGGCATAATATGATATTCAGAGAGAGCTCTTCAAACATGGAGCGTATATAAAGCCTATGGAAGCATAAAAAATCAAGAAAATTCCATGTGAACCAAAACACATGTAGAATAAACATACAGAGTAGATACTTACAAAAATATGAAATTCACCACAACATTTGCGGGGACGGGCGAGTTTGGTACCGTCAGCAAAGAAACGTTAAGGAAAAAAAATATTTAAAATTTTATTTTAGTAGGTATGTGAAATGAAGGCAAATTATGCTTTTTTTGTAGATAAACTTAAAAATAATCTAACGCATTAATGCACCAATTAAAACGTTTTATTACCGTTGCATAAGTTTCTTGCCTGCTCCATTATACCAAAGCGTACGTAATGAGCAAAGTTGCGGCTATATCGAAGCTGAATCTCGTTTTGGTGATATTTTGTGTTCAATAGCGTCATTAAAATCGCACCTTTGAGCGATGCAATCGCACCAGTTACTGAAAGGCGATTCTCGATCTATAGTCGATAGAAAAAATAGTGTGTGTGCAAATATTGACGTTAAGATTATGTTTATATATGTATTACATCTGAATATTTCTGACAAAAGCTTGAGAATGATGGTTGTATAATTATCATGTTCGAAAACATAGCAGGAAAGAGAGTTCAGGTACTTCTATATTATAAAAATAAAAGATTTATTTATTTATTTGTCGCTAACCTCTGAAATTTTCTCCGATTTTAATAATTAAATCACTATTAGGAAGCTACGTCATCCAGGAGTAATAAAAGCTATATTTTATTTCAGTAATAATAACATAATATAAAAAGAAATCACATAATAAACCTGTAAATAGTATAAAAACATATAAATATAAAAATTAGCATTAAAAATCTAATCTTGTCAAATCTGCTTAGTCGCTTACCGCAAAGTAACTTTTTATGAGCTTTTTTAGACAAGAAACTAAGCGATTAGAATTCGTAACGTGATTTCGAATGACTGCAAAAGCGGCAAATATCTAGTACCCCTACGTCTTACCTGAAGGGCAAGTCAAGAGTCTCCGTAACCGGCGAGCGTGTATGAGACGAACTATGAGAGTGAAAAAAGTCAGACAGGTATGTAAGTAAAGAACCTGTTGGAACTCTGTACTCTCTGCCTACTCCGCAAGGGATCTGGCATGATAATATAGATAGACATACGTTTAAAGAGTAAAAATAAAAAAATGTAAAGTATTCAAAACTTTTTTGCATACGGTAGCTGTTCAGTCGTCCATAATGCGAGTTGATAGGTAGACGTATTAAAAATAGTATACATTAGACACGAGTACGACATAATACTACACAAGTATGAACATGTACACGAGACCGCTGTAAAGTGTATTAGAATCAGATAATACGTCTGTTTATATACTCTCGTGGTGTCGAGGCACCTAGAAAAAATAAATTATATTATATACTAAGATGAATAAGTTTTAGAGCCGGTGTCATCACCCTTGATCTAACTGCTGGTTAGTTACTGCTCGATTAGCGTTACCCGGCAACTAAAACTGTTTGGTTTAACCGACGACTGCTACTCAGAGACGGTAAAATTGCTAGACTTACTCATGTAAGTCTACCAATTTTAACATTCACTAAAGTTTCATAACTTTAATGCCGATTAGTCTACTTTACACTTTACTCGAGGGTGATACAAGGCCCTTATTGTATAACTACCTCTTAATTTTACAGCACATTGTTCGTGGTGCTCACGAGGCTTCGAATTCTAGGACAAAAAGTACTATTCTATCAAAAAATTCTCCTTCGTAGTCTGGTGTGTGTGTGCGTGAATGATCCACACTGTTGGCCGCGGGGCCTTTACAGCATCACCGGACAAGAGGGCGAGCGTACAACCACTACGCTCGAGCCAGAAGGGCAAGGGGATAACTAGCTCAAGGGCGACACAAGTTGGAACGGCCTCGGCTTGGGGAATCGCTATGGGGGAGGGCGTATACTAGGTGTCTCGCCGTGGTGCTCTGCACCGGCCGGCGGGCAAGGGATTCTTCGACCTCGCCGGCGAGATCGGTGTCTGATCCTGTGTGCGGTATTTTTATCCGAAAGAAGAGATGTAAGGGCATCGGGAGGGTCGGTGAGAACAAGCCGCGGACGGCGATAGTGGCTGATAGGAAGGGAGACGTAGTCTGGTGTTGCGCCCAGTATAATGACAATGATCAAGTTTCCTATAACAATGGGACCTAGCATCGTCAACGATATGTGGGTGTACATAGTACACCTCTGTCAGTCTAACTTGGGGATAATTAACCACCCAATAGGCATGACGGTGTTTATTACCTAATGTACTAACGGCCGGTTTCAATATTTATCTTACGGACAGATTTGTCAACTACGGATAGAATTTTAAAGTATTTTGTATCTGTTAAGAATCAGTAAGCAAATTGATCCTTGAGTTGATTATTGAAACCGGTGGTATGTAGTTGCAAAATAAACTTTTTTTTTCTACTAGACATTTGGTACAGGATGCCCCACAAGAGATCTGCCCCTATCTGGGGAGTCGCCAGCTTAGCGGTATCATTTGTTACCTATTGACACACCGATAGTTAGAACGGTACGTACTGAGTCTTCTGACCAACTCCCTACTATTGTAGTTACACACATTCGATTGTCAATTGATTGTTCTCCACAAAATTACAATCGAATAACAATCGACGAACGACTGTAAATCGACGGTGCATTGCCAACGCGCAGGGTAAGTACATTCGATTCGGAACGAATGTTTTGATTGTTAGCAATGATTTTTAGATTGTTGATTGATTGTAGTTGATCAGTAATTTATGTCGCTGAAGGTCATGTCGGTAAAAGGCTTAGGAAAAGTTGGGAATATCGATTGAATTTTTTTTTTTTAAACTTAGCCCCACACTAGGATTTATTCCTGTGTCGTGGGTGCGTTTACAAACATGAAAATTCACATACACAAATACCCAGACCGGAACAAATAATTGTGGATCACACAAAGATTTGTCCCGTGCGGGACTCGAACCCGCGACTATTAGACGCAGTGGGCAGAGCGGCTTAAGCTCTTAACCACTGCGCTAAATCTTCCGTCAATTATAGATTAATATAAACAAATCTAACGTAGTTATAATCAGTAAACCTATCCTGCAGGGTATCTGGCATGATGATAGATTACCACAAAATCCAAGGTATTTTTATGAATTATACTTATTTACTAATTACTTATGTATATGAATAATTACACAGAAAATTAAAAAAAAAACATGTTCCGATTCAATTCTATTGAACGATGCCAAAACAATCGACGGTGCAATCGATTGCTTACTCGTTACTGACGATACGCTCGTACGGTCGAAATGCTGTGCAACCATCTAACAATCTACCAACAATCGAAGACTTGTGATTGTCATTCGATTGCATTCAAATGAACGGAACAATCGAATGATTCGATTGTTTTTAGTAATAATCGCCCATCGCTAGGTAGGTACTGTACAGAAAGCTTAGCACGAACAGATCGAGATTAGCGTGTCGCTATCGAGTCGATGTGCCATCCTTTTCACACTAGTAATGTAATGAATAAAGATGAACGTGATTGCTTCCTTTTTTGATAACGTCACTATAACGTGAAATAGTTTGTGCTTAGCCGTCTGATGAATACAAGAATACGGCGATAGTTTGTGTTACGTACCTATGATTTATAAGCATAAACATAGATATATTTATAATCATGGCTCAAATGGAGAACTAGATTGTCTTTTTCATTGTCTTTATTATTGGCGTAAAGGATAAATCATATCCTTTACGCCACGTTTGTTTGTATATACTTACGACCATAATCTCAAAAGGGTGGTCAGGTAAGTATATTCGGAAACCTTTTTTTTTGAATTATTAGGAATGTTAACAATAGGACTTTTATGTGATAATTTTGTGTAAAAGTGCAGTAGCCAAGTGTAACGATAGTGCACTGAAGAATATTTAATATGTTAAAACATGTTATCTACTTACTTTCAAATGATCTAGATACTTCAAACTTCAAAATTGGATGACAATGCATATGTTACACACAAAAATTAAAAGCAGAAAACAATAATTTTTATTAAAATTCAATTCCAAATACTTAGATTCGAAACGAGCAACTGTTTTTAAAACCAGTAAATCGAATACGAGAACTCGTAGTAGGCACTAAGGACAGTCGGCAAGATTAATGTGGTCCCAACTTTTAGTTTAACTTTTACTGAGATAGTGAACGATTTTTTTCACTATTCATTCACTAAAAAAGACGGAAAGAGAAATCGAATTTGAATTTAAAAGCAAAAACCGTTGACATAACCCTCAAATGCGGTCTAAAAACCCCGAGGATTGTATAATATAATGGGAATCACATAAATAACTGTCGATGTGTTCACCCTAAACAAACAAGTCACGACACCTACACACCAAAGTCATTTCCACGTTGTCATGACAAAATACCATCATAAGGCGAAACCCGAAAAACTGGACCCCTATAACTGTCTGTAATTTATCTCGAGCACTGAAAACGTCTTCAGTTTAACCCAATACACTCGGTCCTAAGTAAACTTTAGGTAAACTTAAACGGCTGAGTCCCTTTCTCGGCCACATTCTAAATAAATAACATCTAATGGGGGGCATTCATCAGTGTTTCCACGTTTTTAGGTGGGTAGCCCTCACTCCCCTGTCTGGTGTTTTGGAAAAGTCACTTATGGATAAATCCAGGATATTTCACACTGAAAATTAGTCTCTATTTCTGTATATTAAAATGTATTTTGAATCGGGTGGTAAGGGTATAAAATACGTTTGTTAAATGTGGAGATTAGCGGTGGCGAGTGCAGAGATATGAGAGGGGGAAAGAATGGTGGGCGGCGGGTGGCAGGGGGTCCACCCAACACCCCTTTTTGTTATTTTTTGTTGCATTTTTTGCGTGAGCGCGTGCAGGGTTTTGGACTGCATAGGTAAGTAATATTGGTGTTTTTGATTAATAACGGTATTTAATATTTGAATTTATACAGCAGTTTTATATTGGAGCTTTTCTTAGCGAAACGAGGTTTTCATGCTTTAGTTAGATCTTTTCTCCGGGTCGTTTTATAAAGTGGTACCTATTTTTTGGAATCTTTATGTGCTTGGTGTACAATATAATAAATCCGTTGAACACAGTAGTATATACCAAATATGACCATTGGCATATACCATCGCAGTGATAGCCTAGTGGTTAGACCGTTGGATTGCAAAGACACAGGTCTCAGGTTCAAACCCAGGCACGCACCTCTGCCTTCGCATGTGCGTATTAAAAATTAACTATCAGTTGCTTTAATGATGAAGGAAAACATCGTGAGGAAACCTGCATGCCTGCAGCGTGGTGGATTAAGGCCTAAATCTTCTCAGTTTGAGAGTAGGCCCGTGCCCAACGTTGGGACAGATTTTTAACAGGGCTAATATTATTACATGCCATTTTGTTCTACGGGCCGTTAAAGATTTAAATTCAAAACCTAATTGTAAAACTGTAAAGATGTATAATTCAGTTACTCTAAGTAGATACCAACAAATCAGCGAATTTTTAATAATTCTATACTTATTTTACATCGCTTTACAAAAAAAAAGTTATTTTTACCTTCAAACAGCCTACCAACATGAAGAGATAAACCCAATCATGCCTAAGTCATACAGACCAAGCATTTTAGCAAAAGGACAGGTAGGAAAAAGGTCCAACGATAAGGACACGGGACGGGGCCGACACGGGCCCGTGACGAGACCGACGTCACACCACGTGCCACCAGATAGCGGAGTGATGAGGGTCAGTAGAAGTATCTAGAAAAGGTTTTTGAACTTGAGGTATTATTTATTTAGTTTTGAACAGAAACTCTTTCTGTTATGTTATGTTGCTAGACCGGTTTTTGTATTTTGTATCTGGTATTATGACGTTGGATATCGATGAATATGCGTGTCGCAAAAACGCTGAATTGAAATATAGTTAAACATATGTTTAAATAGATCGAGATAACCATTATTAAAGTGTCTTATCGTAAAAAAAATGGTAATAATGAAGATTTTCAAACATTATTACTATTTTATACATGGTATTTTCATACTAAGTCTGCGACTGCCTCGTTGGTCTACTGGCAAAGCATACTGCTTTGTAATCACGAGGTCCTGGGTTCAAATCCTAGGTCGGACAAGTGTAGTATTTCTAACGAAAACTTCCCAGTACGAGACCGGAGTCTAGAATTGTGCCCGGTATATGGCAATAGGCTCGCCCCCTATTACATGGGACCTAACTTCGTCGGCGAAACGTGGGTGTACTCAGAACACCTCTGCCACCCGCGCTTGGGGAATATAGGCGTGACGTTATGTATATTTTCATAAAAAAAGCAATTTACACCAAATTGGACGGAAGATTTGGCGCAGTGGTTAAGAGCTTAAGCTTCTCCGCCCACTGGGTCGAATAGTCACGGGTTCGAGTCCCGCAAGGAATAAATCTGTGTGACCCACAATAATTTTCATGTTTGTAAACGCACCCATCACACAGGAATAAAATCCAGTGTGGGGCAACGTAAAAGAAAATTGTATTCTTTTCATTAATCGTCGATACAAACCAGATTTAGAATAGAAATAGTATATATGTAACGTATCCAACATTACATATCTAATAACCAACTAAGGATTTTTATGGCGACTAGCGATTTTACAACGATTTATAGTGATTTTTCGGGATCCACCGGGTCTATATTCCGTATTCCGTATCTATATTCCACCGTGATTATGAAAATCAAGTCAAGAGTGCCAAGAGTCACCGGCGAGCGTGTATGAGACGAACTATGAGAATGGAGGAAGCCAGAGAGGTAAGGAAAGAACCTGTCGGAACTCTGTACTCTCTGCCTACCCCGCAAGGGATCTGGCGTCATGATATAGATAGATATATTATAAAAATCGTGTATAAGCGAGGCAATCACAACATTAAGCTTTTGAATACCCAACAAATTATTGATCGCCAATTTTAAATGCAGTTTTATCTCTTAGATTAAGTTATGTAGAGACGTGGGAATGGGTACTTACGATCATGCATCTTTATAATATCTTAACTTTTAATTAGGATTCAAGTTTCTTAAGGTCGTCGGAAAATCTCATACTGGAAACACCAATGCATTCCAAGATATTTCTAGATAAATCCTTCGCAGTCCAAGCTGTTCGTCTATGGAATGCATTGCCTGTGTCAGTAAGACGCGCAGAGTCATTGGCCATTTTTAAAAGAATGGTTAAGGACCACTTTCTTTCGTTAGGCACCACTTTTATTCTCTAATAAGACACCTATCATGCCGTTTCTTATATTTTCGTTTTATTGCCTATCATATATATTTATAATCATATGAACCTATACCTATTTAAGTATACCTGAACTAATAAATGTACGCCACCTACTGCCCTCTATTTTTTGTATATCTTTTTTCTTGTTCTTTCGGTTTTGGTTGTCTGGAAGAGATCGCTATTAGCGATAAGACCGCCAATTGTGCCTCCATTGTTTAATTTTGTTTTATCTATGTAAATTTATTGGTGTACAATAAAGAGTAATCTATCTATCTATCAAGCTTCTTACGTATTTAAACAGGTTACATTAGTCTAAGCCCGGTATCTAAGTTGAAAATATGTAAAAGCGAGCAGACAAATGGTGGATGTAGCGAATTTGAGCCGAAACGGACCGGTAACAAGTTAGGTTGTATTTTAGCAAGTTCCCGATAACTGTGGTCGCCATAGTTTTTGAATAATGGGAGATTAATCCTGTACTGTTACGAGTTTAATACTGACCTTATTTTATACTCGTTTTTCCTCAATATGGTAGTCAGTATAGACACAGGTTTTATCATTATTTAGGTGGGATACTTTTGGTTGCAATGATCGAAAAGAACTTGTCGATTTTGTTCGAAAACGTTTACGTTCGAAAACAATTACACATGTTTTTTTTTAAATTTATGTTATGTTTATATGGACATAGATATTTATTGGTATTTTCCCTCATCGTTGCACCTCAAAACTAATTTGTAATAATCTGACGGAAAAACTGATCATTTTAAATATCTTTGACGTATCTTAATACGGTAATTACACAACTTTGATATGATTTAGGAATTTAAAAGAAGCTAACTTTTAACAGTTCTGATGGTAACTACCGTAAATTTTCATTTAAGTACTTCATCATGAACATAAGACCGTTCAATATCAAGCGTCAATATCCAACATTGAACAATTTTGACAGAAAACATTTCATACATAGAAGGTTTTTATACCGGACTGTCCTAGACAGTCACCAACAGTCGAGGTCACAGCACATAGAACAGCTTGCCAAAGGCTAGAGAGGAAACGGTAACTGAATGGAACTAAATTCCAGCCGTTTGCAATGGTGGTACAGTCGCGACCATTCACTGGCCGGACTCGTCGGAATGCCGACGGTAGTAGTTTTCTACGTGAATGTACGTTTTGTGAATGGCGGGATTCCAAATTGAAAAGTTTAGTTCAATAGAAAAAGAACAATCAAAATTTTAGAAATGTCGAATAAGGAATACCTGTCTTCTAGAAAATAATATGGGCAGTGCACAAGGTCTTTTGGCTCATGGATAACATTGACAGTGGGGCGGTGTTGTAAAATTATTAGTTAACATATAGTACTTACATTTTTCTTCTTCTAAAGAGATATTTTAACAGACTGGGTTACTAATTAAAAAAAGAACTTGAGTAAATTTTATTGCAAACGACAACTCCGCGAATATCATGTAATGGCATTTCACTTGATGACAGCGTAAGTTCCGATTTTTGCCGCGGGCCAAAAGAACCTTGTGGGACTGTATTAAAAACTATTATTCATCCCTGACGGCAAAAACAGACTTTCCTTAAAAACAAAATAAAAGAAAATATTATACCTATTAAAATTTTAAGTTGAGTAATGAAATTCGAAAATATACCAAATCGAAAGAAAACGTCAATTGTCAGATAAGAAATAATTTTACAATAGTTATATTACAAATGTTCAAATACAAATTACACTATTTTTTATTAATTGATACATACATACGTACACTCACGCCTTTATCCCACTGGGGTAGGCAGAGACTACAGTTTGCCACACATACTACGATTCTGGCACACCTCTTTTGTTTGATCTATGTTCATACATTAATTGATACCTCCTATCAATATTTAGCTTTAACTGAATCGATCTTTGTGTCGCTCAAAAACTGACATTTAAAAATCCATCACTCAAGTTCAGTCTTATCGGTCCCGTGGCGTACACTTCGGCTGGCGATCACAACGACCTAGGTTTTATAGATCAAACAAAGGTATATAGAGATTTTTCTGTAAAAAAAGTCCGAAATCAGAACTGCCGATACGATATTATAGTCTCGTCCCTTATGAGTCTCACATTATCTATTGCCAAAATGTGTTTATATAATCCCTGCTTGGATAATATAGATGTGATTATCTATTTATATGTATTGACAAATCAAGTATCACAGATATACAACGCGAAAGTGGATGGATGTAGGTACCGGGGAAGACCTGGACTATTTTCCCATGACCAAATAGACCGAATCTTATCTGAAGGACGAGTCAAGAGTCTCCGTAACCGGCGAGCGTGTATGAGACGAACTATGAGAGTGGAGGAAGCCAGAGAGGTACGTAAGGAAAGAACCTGTTGGAACTCTGTACTCTCTGCCTACCCCGCAAGGGATCTGGCGTGATGATATAGATAGATAAAAGTACATCTTGAAGAGACAACTTTTGCTGTATCATTCTTTGTTCCTAGATCAAGCAAATTCATACCCATCTTAACTTCGAACGCTACATACAGACATATGTTCTTCTTTAACATTCAAAGAACACACACCAAATATACTATCAAAATGCGAAAGTAAAAACCCGAAATAAGACACCACCTTTTGTTTTCATTGTGAACGTACCTATAACGAGGCGGGAGGTAGGCAACAAAAACAAAAGAAAATGGCTCTATTATGTGAAAACAACCCAGAGACTACTATGGTTATATTCACCCGTGGGCTGAATTTATACGATATACTCTGTATTCAGTTAACCAATTTACGTTGACACCTCATATGCCCTTTAAGATCCCCTGCAAATTCTGAGTTACTAAAGACACAGAGAGGAGTGGCAGGCCATCGTAGTCTGGTCCGTGGAACATATTTCGAATATCCAAAAGTATAAATTTCTTCGGTAAGCTATCGACTTACTTTTTATATTCGACAGAATCGCGGTATAGGGAATGGGCGACTGTTTTTAAGATAAACATCGGTTATGTAATGTTCAAAGTACTATATGTACGGGTATGTTTACCGCGAACACTTTGGATGTGCTCGGTATGTGATTTTTACATATTTTTGTTTATGATTTTTCAAAGTGCAGGCTTATAAGATCCGATATTGCGTTCCGGATTTATACGGAAATATTTTCAGTTATAGAAGGTCCTAAGAAGCAATCAACTTCTAAATCTCATGAAGTAGCTACACAAAAACAAATCTAGGTGACCTTTAGTTAATAAATATAGACGTTTCCCGGAGCTCCATAGGCGAAGCTAACTATATGAACTCAGTGTGTTGAAACGTTACAAAACTGTAATGTGTTAAATCAAAATAAAATATAATCTATCCCTAGTACCCGCCCGTGTAATATAGAGAAATATATCTGATTATAATATTATTATATTCGTCCATATTATCAATATATATTCATCAAAATCAGTTCAGTGATTTTTCCATGATATCCAAACAAACAGACGAAACTTTTTTTTTAATTATTTCCTGTAATGTGTCCACCGCTTTACTATCCAGGGTGGGGTACTTAATTAATTTCATTATCATCGTTATCATCAAGTTCATCGGGAAGTCGAATTAATTTGAACAAACACGATTACATATCTCACTGGACACTAACAAAATACACTTAAAATTAGTGTGAAGCCATAACTTAAAGAAGAAGAAGAAGATACATTATAATTAGATCAATTGAAAAAAAGAATCTAGTTAGAAAAAAAAACGACAAACTAAAACCTGCCAATATTAAATAAAATAACAAATCAATACCACAATCAGAATGGAACAAAACTTTTGTACTCATTCGAATTCTCAATTCAAACAACGTAACATCCCACACACACATACTTAACCACAAACACAACTACATATTACAGTAGCCACAACAAAAGCGGTCGCCTAATGCCTGCGTTCTCCAAGCCTTAATCTTTTTGTACCTCTAATTAAATTAGCAAAACCCAGGAGCGCGGAAACTGGACACCCACACAGGGATAAATCACCTTTGCCCGACGCACACAGACGCGTGACTAAGTGTAAAAGACTGTGTGAAGTAAAAGGATCGGGCGTGTGTTGGTGAGGGCGTGCGTGTGTATGTGTGTGTTTTAGTTAAGGGTCGTCATTTCTCTTGGACCCTCCCCCCGTAGTGTCCGCAGAAAGGTGAGTTAAGACGGACCCGTATAGAGCTGTTAATACTATACTTTGTCATTAATTATTTTATTTTGTTTTTTGTTTCAATTTTCGCGTTCAATCCCAGAACTATAAGCGAAAGGATTGTTGGCTGTAGGCGTGGCGAGTGTGCACTCCATCGAGAGCACTACTCATGTTCTCTCGATGGAGTGCACACTCTCTCTGTTAATATGTTGTGCCGTTTTAGGCGTTTAGGATAGTTTTGGGATATAAGTTGCGCTGGTAGTTCGTTAGGGTGCTTAGCTAGGCGATGATGATAATTTTTGGATAGAGCCCTGATTCCTTCCTTGACTGTTGTCATGTTTAAGTTTTCGTGGATTTCTTTATTGGTTACGAACCATGGCACGTTGGATATAGTAAGTAAGATTACATTTTGCATTCATTGGATTATGACTATATTAGAGTCACTAGCGCTACCTCATAGCTGCACGCCGTACAGTCCGTACCGTCTTTAATTAATGTGGTTACTTTTTAAATCATTAAGCTCTCGCATGATTTTTGGTGCGATTTCGCGTGTTTTCGCAATCTACAAGCTAATTATGGGTTTTAATGAGACGAAGGCATTGGAATGAATAAACAAGGGGTATTGAACCTTAAAAACCGCGATAAAATCCGAAAAAATAGTTTTATTTCATGTGTAGTGTAAATCTGAGAACTCAGTATATAGTTGGTTTACTAAGAATAATATATACATAATAAAAAAATATGTTCATTTAAAACACGATAGTTTTTCTTTGACTTTCGTATATGTGGCATTCGAACAAATGAACCATCGGCAACATGGGAGTTTGTACATGTGGCTTTTCGGCGAAATGTCCCATAGATCAAATGACGCGTCGGTCAAATAGCGTTTCGATGATTTGGCTTCGTAGAAATGGCCTTCGATGAAATGTCTTTCGTAAATGTGTAATAAACCCGCTAATTATTTATACAGTTATTTACTTATTTTATATTTGCTTTTTAATGATACTGGTTATTATCTACTTATATTTTCGTAGTTATATACCTATGGGTCCTGAACTCGTATTTAAAATACGTATATGTAATCATTAAAAAATTCTAAAGTGCACCGATAGTATTATTGCCAGTTACTCAAAATATACCATGGGCATTTTGTCCACTAAAAAACAGCAACAAACTTGTTACTAATAGAGTACGTAGGTAAAATCTATGCTACTATATTGAGTTCTGAGATATACGCATACTTTCCGAAAAATCAAAAATAAAGCGTAAAAATAGTTTTAATTCAACTATGCTAGGTAGTAACTTACGCATTGGACACATATCTTTGAATCTACGCTTTTGTGTCAACAGACAAGAAGCATGCCGCTAACAGCGAAATTACGCATCCGTTTCAGTTAATGAATGCTGAATTATCTCAAAATCTTTAGATTTTAGGTAAGTAAAGTAGATAGATCCATAAGGAAAATACCTGTTGGAATTCTGTACTTTCTGCCTGCACCGTAAGATACTGGACGTGATGATATAGATCGATAGAAATCTAAAGTAACCTAAACAAATCCCAACGAAACTTTTTAGTAGAGGTGGTATTATCACCTCTATGTGTTTACGACAGACAAACAGACATCCCCCGGCATCCTCCCTCGGACTTTAATATTGATCAGTGTCCGGTCGCGGTCAGGTAGCTTCGGCCAGCACGCCGCGCATGCGTCATACCTGCCCTTTGAGTCGCTTTGTTGCATTACATAGCCCGTCTGAGTTAGGGCTACCATATAACATATCATTTAGCAGTATAGTAGCGTAGGATGTCCGAATTGATACCTAAATCTGCATAAAATAATGTTTATAAGGGGCGAGGTTTACAGATTTAGCGAATGAATTTTATACACTTATAAATAAGGGATATATATATACCTTTGTGAGTAGCCGTGGATACGATCCCCGCAAGCTAAAAATAATAGTATGCCACGCAAACATTTGTCACGTGCGGAGATCATACAAACTTCTCTATCAAGGAGCAGCTTGCGCTCTACCTCCGAGTATTATACCAACCCCTCATCAACCAAAAGATTACCCCAACACAATTCATTTACAACAGATCACCAACCATAGTGACCAAAAGACTGGTACTTATTGCGCGGAAATGAACATTGGTGACCTGGAGAGGCTGTCACGTACCTCGCGCAAGATCCCCGAAGATCAACGATTTGGCATTCTTGTATTATTTATTTTACTTGAAAAAACGTAGCCCTATCCTTAAAATTCTTGTGACATCAATGCATTTACAAAAATTAATTTTTATTCACAAATGTTCAGACCAAAATAAATTAAATCAAATAACGTCAATAACTTAGTGTCTTACCAAATTTGTATAATACAACATAGACGACATAGTTAAAAATGGCCCTAGAACCAACAAACATGTGACTTATACCGTAATTATTTATCGGCGAACGGTCGCCGATAAATAATTACGGTCACTACTGGATCGAGAAGTCGCGAGTTCGATCCCCCTACGGGACAAATCTTTGTGTAACCCACAAATATTTGTTTTAGTCTGGGAGTTTGTGCATGTGAATTTCGTGTTTGTGAACGCACTCACAACACAGGTATAATTTCTAGTGTGGGGAAACGTTATTCAAAAAATCAGATTAATGTAATCATAAAAAATACTTATAGTAGTTTTAATTACTATTGGCAAAAGGCGATAGCTATTAATTCAAACAGCAACTTCGCAACCGTGATATAACGTTATCAAAAACAATACAGTAAAATGATTCTCCAGATTGGTAATATCAGATTAATATTATTATAGAAATTTACTTATCTGTGCATCTCTGTCTTTTTGAAAGTATGTGCGTGTTAAAACTTAATTATCACTTGCTTTAACGGTAAAGGAAAACATCGTTACGGAACCTGCGTGCCTAAGAGTTTCTCGAAGGTGTGTGAAGTTCGCCAACCCGCACTGGGCCTGCGTGGTGTACTATAACCTACACCCTCATATTTAGAGAGGAGGCTCGTGCCCAACGGTGGGACAGCTTCTTAACAGGACTAATATTATTATATTATTTAAATTTCTTTTACTACGGGCAAGAGACAATCGCATATTAATTATTAATAAACAAAGAAACGCTAGGCAATAAACATTATACCCAGATTACCTCAATATAATCCATTTACAAAACAAAATTACCAAAAAATCATAACAGCAACCGAGCAACCGTGATATAACGTTATCAAAAAACATTACAGTAAAAAGATTCCCCAGATTTAATATCAGAGAGAAGTCCCTAAATTCCGTATCATGTAAAGAACACTTTCAATATTGGGATTGGTATCCCTTTGGCCGTAACAAGGTTTTATTAGATCCCACTAAAGGGCATCCCCGCACAAAGGTAGCACAAGAAACCCTTTTTCTACCTTACTTCAAATATATTAACTGTCCCACTACCTTTCATGACGTCGAGTTCGTTGCTACTGGATGTGGCGGAAAATAGAATTTTATTTTTAATCCTAACTCATAGAAAATACGACGAAACAAATACATATATCTGAAATGCGAAAATGTCAGGATGTCAGTATCAGGGTGTATCAAGACTAAACCTATGTTTCTTATCTGTTGAAGTAGACGAGAGTCTCCGTAAGTGGCGAGCATGCATTATACGAACCTACGGATAATTAATATGCAAATTATCACCCGGTCAAGATTTTGGATACAAAATAATGGATTCTCAATTTGCATTCAAAGATATGCATGGTTGGTTTAACTGATAACATTTGAAATAATCCTATACTTATGACTTACAAACGCTCAAATCGATAAGTAGTCAATAGTCACGTTGTATGAGCGGGTAGGTGTTAAAAAGTGGTCAGATATACAATATATAATAGTGATTTCAACATATAGAGGTGTATGTTACAGGTCCTAATATAAAAGGGGGCGACGATGTACGAAAACTCTAACAACTGTGGTTACGCTGAACCTAGAATTCAGACTCAAATCCTTGTTATCGATCAGTGAAGCAAAAAATGTTTATGTGCTTATGCATATGAAGCAGAAAATGATACTGGCTAGTTATAAACACTAAAATTCAAACCAAAGAATATTACGATGATATAAGTTTCATAATCGGGACAATCTTTTTTCATAGCTTTTTAAGAAAACATTCCATCTCATAGTTCAAAAGAAATTCAATAATTCTTTGTTTAAAATTTTATGATTACGAGATTTCACTTCTAGTACACCACAGATCATTGTACAACCGGCTATTTGTATCTCTTGTACTTTTGTCAGGGGAAATCATGCCTTATATACATAGGTATATAGGCTAATACGCCGTTGCCGGGGCAGCGTTGCGATGGTGACCGACGATTATACAGATACGCCTGCTGTATAGACTGGATGGTGTATCGTTTGGGTTATAGGAAAACAAAGAGTTAATCTTTGAGTACTGGGTACATAGATTTAAAAACCTACCTATTACCGAACAGGTATGGCAGAAGTGTATATACACGCACATTTCGCCGACGATGCTGTCTAATAGGAAGCGAGCCTATCTTTTTGCCAATGATTTAGCTCATTAAATATTTATAAAAACGTTTTATGAACTCATAATAATAAACCAGTACTTAAATGTGAATTCTGGTGTGTCACAATTGCTGTTTTGACTAATAGTTCGTTCATTCTTACAATCTTGTTCGGACGTTAATTTGTTCACATCATTTGATGCGACACGCCAACCGTGGCATTCGTTTCTCGGTACTCAACGAGTGAAGAACGTTTAAAGTGTTTAGTTCTGTGATTAAAAACAACAACCGCATTCCCATTAACTACAGCTATTATATCAAGTACAATGGCAGAATCCGGATTGATACTGCGAATATATCTATGAAAAACTACACTTTTGTCCGACCGAGGATTCGGACCCAGGACCTTATGATCGCTACATTATTCACCACTAGATGGTGTATCGTTTGGAATAAAAGAAAACGAAGAGATTATCCCTTTGAGTATTAGATACTAATCATAAAATTGTTTCCTTTTGTAGTTTCTGTTTTATTAATTTACCTGCCTAGCTCTTCTTCCTTAGTCTACGGACACTTAGTGTGACTGGGGACCACGAAGTCTTAGGCAGGGTTTAGGGCGTAGTTTTTTATTGAAGAATTCTTAATAGAAATCCGGAGCCTGGAACTTTGCCCAGTATGATGACAATAAGCTCACACCCTATTACGATGAGTCCTAAAGTCGATCGGAGAAAACATCTCTTATGTAGAGTTTTATTAATAACTAATCGGTACGAACAGTAAATCGAATATATTATACTTTTAATTAATAAAAATAATTAAAATCTCTAAGAATTCAACTATTATCAATTATACATTCAAAAAGCTAACAAATAAGTAATTAACCTACTAAAAACGTATTTTAAAATTTCTGTTTTTACCCTGGGAAACCAATTAGTTCGTTTCTGAGAATACCTTTTTGGTAGCAAAAAAAATCGTTACGTTATTCGCAAACACAAAGAGGTCCTAGGAATCACTGGCGTGTAATAATTAAATAGGTTGTTAATTACCTATGTTACTTAAAGCACGGGTAATTGTTTTAGAAGAACAAACGAACGAAATACAAAAAAAATGTTTCTGGCCATAGAATATTGTTATTAGATGAACAAAAAACGGGTATTCGAGAGTAATTTGAAAAAGGAACTATATATTCGAATATCGATTTGAATTTATTCGCAGGAAATAGTCTCACTCATTCATAGACATAAATCATTATTGGCTGTTTGATTGTATTATTTTGAGAGCATCTTGCAAAATTGTAGAAATTCAAAATACTAAAAGCAGTTTAACAGAGTCAATACCTATACACCCCAAGCGGCAGTAGCAGAGGTGTAATGTCTGCACCTATATTTCGCCGACGATGTTACATCCCATTCTTAAAATAAATATATTATATTCTAAGGTCCCGATGTAATATAGGGTAGATATACCGTATATAGCTCCAGTGCCCCGACTGCTAATGAGAATTCTTCGATAGAAAAACTTCAGTAACACTTATTCTGACTTATGATAAAGGATAGTGGTAAAGAAAATTATTTCCAAGATAAACACTGCATTATAATTATGGTTTGCCAATATGTAATCGAATAAATAAATGTTGCTAAGATTTGTTTGCGTAACACGGTAAATTAAAATATTAATTATGTTACACATCTCTGCTTCATCTTTCAAAAATTTAGTCATAAGTCAATACCAACTTTTTCATCATTCGCTATCAACATAAGGAGAAGTAACAACACTATAACATAACGAAGCCAATAAGAGAAGCGTCCAAAATACGGGTTAGTAAAAATGAATGGCCGGCGAGCAGCAAACACGCTAATGGCACCATAAACTCGCGTGTAGACGACCAGTATTACTTGACCTGCCATATACAAGATGTTTTAATATTTTGGACACAAAATTACAAGGCGTAAACAACACACACACCGTCACGCCTATATTCCCCAAGCAGGGGTGGCAGAGGTGTACTGAGTACACCCACTTTTCACTGACGATGTTAGGTCCCATGTAACAGGGGGCGAGCCTATTGCCACATACCAGGCACAATTCCAGCCTTTGGATTCATACTGGTAATTTTTTGTTAGAAATATTACATATGTCTGACCTAGGATTTGAACCCAGGACCTCGTGATCACAAAGCGATGCGCTTTGCCACTAGACCAACGAGGCAGTCAAGGCATAAATGTTTTTAATAATATTATTTTGTGTGGCTTACTAAGCCGTCCGTTACTATATAGGACTTCAGCTGTGTCTACGATCATACATTCTTATATAAACAAATTTAGAACCAACAACATTTCGCATTTTTCAAGACAAAGTATGCTTTTCGATTGTGAAGATCCCGTCAAAATTAATTCATTGGTTTTGCATGTTGCCTAAATAATTTAACAAAAATCATTTACAATGATATCAAGACGACAGCTTGGTTAGAGCATAAACCATTCCGCTCTCTGGAACGAGTAGTCACAAGTTCGATCCCTGCACATAACAAATTTAAGTGTGATTCACAAACTCTTGTGATAGTATGGATGTTTGTAAACACAGGACCGCAACACAGGAATTTGATTCGTAGTGAAAAAATAAGAAAAGAAATAAAATAATCAATTTTTAACCGACTTCTAAAAAGGAGGAGGTTCTAAATTCGATTGTATGTTTTATTTTGTATGTATGTTACGCGATCATTCCGCCAATTATGAATCGATTTTGAAAATTATTTTCGCATTGGGTTCAGTATAGCTCCATGGTGGTCCCATTTTAATTTCATCGGTATTGGACCTTGGATTTGGAAGATACACCAGAGAACTCCTTAACGACAAACAATACGAATGCGTAGATTGAGATATTATGGATGCCATAGAACTAATCAGAATATTAACAGACTTAAAAAAAGGAGGAGGTCGACAATTCGTCTGTGTTTTTTATAACGTCTTTATTTATGAACTGATTTTGATGATTCTTTTTGCGTTGGGTTTAGTATAGTTTCGAGGTGGTCCCATTTTAATGAAATCGGTATTGAGCTTTGGAATTTGAAGATACATCAGGGGACTCCTTAACGGCGAACAGCAGGAATGTATAGATTCCGTTATTATGGTTATTACATCAATGCTGTTGGTACCTTGCTGTACAACTCAGCAAAATAATATAATATAGGTATACAAATATTAGTAAATAATTCAATTATCACTTAAAATTGTAAAATAAAAATGTTTTAAAAACAAAAACACGGTGCCAAGTAACCGACTGCATTAACCGGTACCGACTTCAAATATTTATTTTTTGCTTTTTGAAGTTGCTCTTTTTTATAAAGATTTTTATTGTATTCAAATATCTTAGCAAATAGACGAATAGATCAACGAAGTAGTTGATACTTAAAGTTTTTTCATGAATATATTGAAATATATTCATGAAAAAACTTAACACTACGTTCCCGTTACAATCTTATAATACACTCTGTATAATCAATGAAGAATATTCAGTTAATCGACGCAGGGTCAAGCCAAGTTGGATGCGTAGATACAAATGTACTATCGCGCCATTTGTCTTTATTGGCCGTTTGGCAGGATCCGAATTTGAAAACTGTATTCGCTCTAATTGATTCCAACCCGTTCCATATTCGAATAAATTGGGTTCCACGGGTTGTCTTTTTCAACGACCGTTAATTTATTTTATTTCTGAAATAATGTTTATTAAGTAGTGGCTGGCTGAATTAGATTAAATTAAAAATATCAAGATCTATTCTTTTTTAAATCTGAACGTGTCGGTATCATTGCGACCGCACACAGTAATGTTACATTTTATATTTTAATTACAGTTAGCTATAACATTTTTATTTAGTAATATTTTCTAAATTTTAAAGGTGTCATTAATATTTAATTTATCATTATATCATATATCAAATTTTATATTTAGATAAGGTAGTTATTGTTGGTATGCTCGCATGGTAGACTCGCGGCTGATTTTTATATTGATTTATCGATGTTTGGACTGCCTTAAAGCACCTAAATTCATGAAGAAAACAAAAGTGTTAAACTTCTGTAATAGGTATAGCATTGTCATTCCTTTCAAAGTTCTAGAATAACAGTGACATATTTATGGAAGTATTTACAGCACTCGACACGTCAAGAAATTAAAACAAAAGCGTGTTCAAAACAATTAATATCATAGGACTAAAAGAATTAGAATATTCAAATATTAACTCTACTTCGTAGTAAGGATATAAAATTTTACATTCGTAGCTATCTCTTAGCATCGTAGCAGCTACGGCTATGCTCTCATGGCGTAGCAGGGGGAGTGACGTAGGGTGGTGGGGGTTGACTGACCGCGACATTTGTTGGCGTCCACCCCGCTGTCTCGTGCGACTTAATGTACTCAACCCTTATTCGTCATTACCAAACGCGGCGCGTTACGAAAACATCGTGAAATTATAGTGTAATACTATTTTCATGTGTGATCTAAACTAGACTGCATAAGAAAGAGTATTACAAAATTTCAGATTATCTTGACGATAAAACAGATTGGGCTTGAGCAGCTCCTCAATCAGCAATTGTCAAACATAATGTTGTATAATACAATTAAAAAAAAAAACAAAATTCGTTATCAGTAAAGGACAGTCGGTTTCTCAACGGATCTTCTCAGTGAAGGCCGCGTTCCGATCGGGTGGTAAATGTTAAAAAATATAATGAGTTTGACCTTTATAGGGGCTTTTTATTTGCCTATAAATAATTATTTTTGGCATTGATTTTGAGCTATGCTGTTGGCTGATGGGCATTTGTAGCTTCACCGGGCAAGAGGGTGAGCGTGCAACCTCTACGCTCGAGCCAGAAGGGCAAGGGGGCAACCAGCTCAAGGGCACCTCAAGGAGGAACGGCCTCGGCTTGGGCAGTCGCTATGGGGGAGGGCGTATACTAGGTGTCTCGCCGTGGTGCTCTGCACCGGCCGGCGGGCAAGGGATTCTTCCAGTTTGCTTACGAGTTTGTCTGATCCTGTGTGATCAGAATAATGCTACTGGACTACCATTAAACAAGCATGATTTCACGAACTTATCGTAACGTACGTCGTTACGTGTTTAATTAGTCAGCGAATAAGAGTCCTTAGTGTGTGTGTGAGTGTGTGTAATTGAAACGCGTCCGTAGTAGTGGGTTTTATTAATATGTTGTTTCACCTGTGTTCGGTAAAAATAAATGGGTATAATGTATTTGAGGATGTGTGTGTAGGAAATGTTATTAAGTTTTGTGTAGGTTATATTTTGTTTTGGAGAGAAAATTTATGGAATTTGTGAATTTAATAAATGGTAAAAGGAATAGTAATTTACGTTTTCACTGAACATAATTTGGACCAAGTATATGGAACACTATTTTAATTTCTTTTTAATAATATTGCCTAAAAATGAAAGTTTTAATCAGTGCGTCCTACCTGTAATGACATACGTAGCCGAAACGTGGCCACTCACTGTGCGGCTTGTCCACCAGGTCAAGCTCGCTCAGCGAGCTATGGAAATAGCTATGCTCGGAGTTTCTCTTAGGAATCGAATCCGGAACAAAGTTATTCGTCAGAGAACCAAGGTTACTGACATAGCCCAACGAATTAGCAAGCTGAAGTGGCAGTGGGTAGGTCACATATCCCGCAGAACCGATGACCATTGGGGCAGACTGGTTCTTGAGTGGAGACCGCGTGTCGGCAAATGTAGTGTAGGGCGCCCTGTAGCTAGGTGGGGCGACGATATTCGTAAGGCAGCAGGCAGGGATTGGAGAAGGAGAGCTGAAGATCGAGCTCAGTCGCGTGCCATGGGAGAGGCCTACGTCCAGCAGCGGACTGACACGGGCTGATGATGAATATTTTATGATATATTTAGAATACGATTTATTCGTGTACGGTATTATTAGGTAACACATTTTCGGAATGGTCTAATCGTAATTTTCCTTAGCGACGCTGCTATGTTGTTTGTTCCCAGTAACGAGTGACTGTCTTCCGTGGACTTAAATGAAAATTTAATAAAACAACACAATTTATAATCAAAATTAATTAAAAGAAAAAATATTCATTAATAAAAGGATACAAGTAGTTTGGATAGGTCCAAATTAATAAAAAAAGAGAAACACAATTTAACCCCAACTAAAATACTATTACGTTTCTGAACGCAAATTCATTTAACAATTTTATAAATAGTATCTTAAACAAATAAACTTAAAAAGAAAAAAATTTTTTTTGAATAAAATGGCTCAACCCTGTACTGCCGACGTGGGCACTTTTGTCCGACGTTACCGTCCCTAATCCCCCGGAGGGCGGGTCCGGTGGGGCGAACTGACCATCCCCATCCACCCCCGGCTTATTTACTGCGGATTTTATTTGCACACGACATGGCGGACCCGAATCTAATGCTTGTCGTATATTTTATTTGGGCAATATTTTGGAGTTAATATTGAATATTACTAGGATTTATTCGTTTTTCCAATATCATATCATAATCAAAATATTTATTATTTAGCAAGACATTCTTAAGAGATCCATGCTTCTTTTATTAAGATTTCATGGTTATACATAATATAAGAATGGGCCTTACCTACTAATTCGTAAAACTAAATCAGGTTAAAGATTATAAATCTATATTGAACAGTTTTACTGAAGTTTTCTTCTATGGAAAAAAATACGGTAGCAGTCTTGAGTCTGCAATTGCGCTTAGTATTACAGAATACTTTAAAAAATAAAAAAGGTATAGTGGCAGTATATAGGCTTTTCCTGTATTACATTAAAACTTAAAAACGTCGGCAAAATTGCAAAATTTGGGTGTACGCAGATTACCTCTGCCACACTGACTTGGGAAATAGGCGTGATGGTTTTTTTAAACTAACCTACCCTAACTTAAGACTTTAAATCTTTGCAACTGGAAGACTCTTACGGATATAATTAAAGTAACAGAAAAATGTTGCTGCTTCATATAATCACGCAAAAACGAATTATATCTCCAGAATACTCCTCCATGGTAGGTATATTATTAAGGGATAAAATGTAAAAGCAAAAAGTACCATTAGCGTCGCCGTATCCCAAACAAGACATACGCTTTGCACCGCGTACATGTAACTATGTTAACAAACTAACATCGCAAACATTCTCATGTCGCGGAATAATTGGACCCATCCGAGCAACTCGAGAAAAATACCAGCCATCTCCTCAAAAATATGTTACGTCTCAGCCGAACCATTGTCCTTTGAAAAAAGAATATCGCATAACGAAGTTGAGTTCCGACTTTATATCAAATATCACGCATGACGCGGTCCCCCCCTAGCCTCCCCTAGACGTTGGGAGGGCAATAAAAAATAATATATTGGAATATGTTGGAAATAACAGCGTATCATCCGCCACGTGGATACCGAGGACATTCGTACTCAGACGAGTCCAGCCTCCTTTTATTATCCCGGGAATGCTGACGTACGTAACGACTTCTTGTTTGTTATATCGTCTTGTATGAATAAAATTATGCTGCTGTGTTACAATAAAGGGGAGGGAAAATTGGGAAGATTTTTTTGCCATACTATATATATTAAAGTATCCTAAAATGACAATAGTCATCTATACGACGTAACTCTTTGAGGTCTGTTCAATATTTTTCATTTTAGTACTATAGCCTAGTGCAAAAATATTAGATCAAAAACACTTTTAATCAAAAGTAAACATAGGATTTTGGATAAGTAATGAACTGAGTAAACAATTTTTAAATCACTATAAAGTAGCTCCTTTTGAACAAACGCTCCTAATTCGCAATCTGACTTAAATTGGTTACTTTTAAAAGTGGACTTAGGTATTAGCCATAAAAGTTACAATATATTAACATAACCCACCGTAACTTAAAAACTAAATCACAGCACAATTGTGTTAGAACAGCAACACAAACAAACATCTTAAATTTTCGCAATTTCACTGGCAATGGATAATCGAAAATCGATCGATCTATGCGCACACGCACTCCCGAGACTCGCAAAGGAATGGATCAGGAAGTAATGTAGACCCCATCGAGGTCAGGTAGCGGGGTTTAAGAATTAGCGACGCGTTAAAGGGTTAGCTGACAAAAGGTGTAATTATTATTAGAGGGTTAAGGGCCACACAAAAGAAGCTTTCTGAGACGGGTTTTGGGTTACTTTGAGGTTGCACGCGTAGTTCGTTAGGCAGTTAGAGTAGTGGTGTGTTGGAACAGGCAACTGTTATTTTGAGATACTAGGTATTATTGAATGAATTCACATCACTTTTACTGATTATCGATTTGGGACCATCTATTACTCAAGTTATAAAAACAACACCGTCACGCCTATATTCCCCAAGCGGGGGTGACAGAGGTGTACTGAGTACACCTACTTTTCGCCGACTATGTTAGGTCCTATGTAATAGGGTCGATAATATTGTCATATACCGGGTACAATTCCAGACTCCGGATTCATACTGGGAAGTTTTCGTTAGAAAAACTTCATTTGTCCAACCTAAGATTTGCATGACCAAGCGATGCGCTTTGTAGGTAAGTATAAATCTTTACTTAATATAGATTGAAGTAGCTCGCTACGTCTGTACACTGTCGCTAATTTCAGAAACGGTTGTTGTAATATATTATTTACGACAAAGGTTTAGGTATTTATACAGCTTACGAATCCTTTCTGCAAATTGGCCGAGCTATCATATACGTGTTCATTACTACCGTTAGAAGTCGGGAGTGCTTTATGAAAAGTATGCAATTTTATAATTAACTTACATTTACTCTATACTTCCTGCCTACCCCGCAAGGGATCCTGCGTGATGATATAGATATAAGAACTTACATTTTAATGAATATACAGAAAAAGGAACAAATAATTCAAATAACACGATAATCACGATGATACGCAAAATAACACTTAAAATATTAGTGGAAAAACGGTTTGATTGAACTATTTTCGCACAAAACGATATATTTTTTTTTTGCAAAATATCACTTCTGCCTGACTACACTTTCGCGTGTGAAACTAACGACTGTCTCAAAAACATCACTGTACTAACCCTTCACATGTTACCTAATGTACCTGAAATGTCCCGACCCAATAATTCATTATCGAACAATACATATTTTTCTAGTAATAGTAATAACCCTTTTTCGCTACGCCGTTGTCTGTGCGACCCCTTGCAAAATTTTTGACATAAATAAAACACCCGTTCCAAACACAAATATTTAAGAAAAAAATGTATGCGATCGCTTTTAACTTTGTCTCTGACCATAAATCAGTTTAGAAATAACAAACCGTTGCAGTTATTAGTTTTACATTTGAATTGAAGCGTAATCGATTGTCATTTCTTAAATGTGTTTTCTAAATTTAAAAATTATTGTTTTTATAAATAAAAAAGTTATAATAGGAGTTTTGGCGGGGAGTCGAAGAGTGATGTTGTCAATTTGTTTTAATTCCCTAAACTTGTGTTATTTCGACTAATAATGTGTAATATTGGTGGAGTATTAACCATTATGTGTTCTTATATGTGCATGAGTGAAGGTAATTGTAACAAAGTGATAAAACGTGCCTTTTCAACTTCCCTCAAAACGGCCGTCGCAATTGGTATGTAAAGTATCCACCGCTTTACTATCCAGGGTGGGGTACTTCATTAATTTCAATATCATCATTGTCATCAAATTCATCGGGGAGTCGAATTAATTTAAACAAACACAAATATATATCTCACTGGACACTGGCAAAATACACTTATAATCAGTGTGAAGCCATAACTTGAAGAAGAAGAAGAAGAAGTTATAATAAAGGCTGTTTATTTATTTATTTTAGGAACTCTAACAAGACATACACGCAATGCATTCCTAATTAAGCAATTAGTACTAGTTTTATTATTTGTTACTATTTTTCATGGCAAATGCTTTGATATACTCACCAATTTATTGTTTTACTTATATTATTTAAATAGAAAACGTGTTTATTTTTTTATCGAAACAACAATGGAAGCGCGGTATTATAGTGAGCACTTACTCGTAGATGTAAGATTAGATTCAAACGTAATGACTTCGTACTTGACGTGTGGCACCGACTGCACTCGAATTATTCGCCTAATTTGCTTTATTATGTTGTTTGTTGATCTGATAAGTAAAAAGGCACTTAAGTTTGCGTGATAACGTAGTTTGCCGAGTGCGTTTAGAATAAAAAAATATCCTACCTAAACTTTATTTGTTTTTATAGGTACCCAGATCTTTTTTCATGGTGTAGCTAGTTATATTATTTTACAAATTTACTAAAATTATATTATTATAACTCTAAACTTCAGATATTACTTCTTTTTACCGTACTCCCACCTACATAGATACTGTGCCCGTCAGGATCCATAATTCGGCCACCTACCAAATATTCTGTCATAATTTTGCCACCCAAATTAGAATGCCAATAAATTTATGAATATAAATATAACTAGTTTGAAAAATAAAACACAACTTTATATATAAAATACGTCTACGTATCTAATGCACTTTAGATTAATAACAATTTATAAAAGAACCAACACATCTGCCTCACGTAACGGTTTTTCAATACTCCGAGTATTAAATTAAACCCCTCTATGCAAAATTGAATTGTGCATTCGCAACCCTATTATCATAGATTCAGGTATACGCAAAAATTGCAACATTCAAATTAATAAAATAATAAAACTAGTTCGTGATCTATGCAAGGGTTAAGGCGCTATTGTTGGCGGTATAATAGGGGGTTCATCAGTTTCATGTCTTTGAACCAGCTTTTTTATACTAGAATTTAGCTAGTTTGAAATTTTGTAGCTGGTTTTATTCGGTATCTTTTCTTTCTTCAAAGATACTATTATCAAAGAATTAATACTAGTGACGTGCATTGCAAATAGGCAATTAAGCAGTGCTTTGCGCTTTTAAATATTATACTTAATTAAATTTTATAATTGATATTTATATATTATACCTATAGTCTTGACTTGCCCTTCAGATAAGACTCGGTCTATTTGGCCATGGTAAGATAGTCTAAGTCTTCCCGGTACCTACATCCTTCGACTAACGCATTGTATATCTGTTTTGTCATTCTTACTTCTGACATGAGAGTCTCCGTAACCGGCGAGCGTGTATGAGACGAACTATGAGAGTGGAGGAAGCCGGAGAGGTATATAAGGAAAGAACCTGTTGGAACTCTCTACTCTCTGCCTACCCCGCAAGGGAGCTGGCGTGACATAGATAGATAGGCAGTTACCTATAGTCTTCATGTTCATGACACGGAAGTGTTGTTTTAGGAAATTTACAGTTCACATCAACATTGAAATAGCCCATGTTATTACTTGGAAATTGGAAATTTTCATTTTGCGACATCTACAAAATAAAGAAGTCACGCCAGATCCCTTGCAGGGTAGGCAGAGAGTATAGAGTTCCAACAGATTCTTTCCTTACATACCTCTCTGGCTTCCTCCACTCTCATAGTTCGTCTCATAGACGCTCGCCGGTTACGGAGATTATTGATTTAACCGACATTATTTATCTTCTAATTAAGTTATTGATGATTAATAACTTAATTGGGTAAATAATATTACCCAATAGCGGAATTAGTCGAGAGGGGTCGTGTGAATTTCAAAACCCATTCCAAATAATTTCACACCGATTCTGCACTGAATCTTTTCAATCGGGGACAAAAAACACCCAATCGAGGGAAACAGGGTTAAAGTGCATGTTTTGGGGTAAAATTGATATATTATTTTGAACAACTCTAATTATGTTTGAATAGGTGTTTAGATATATGGGGGTCATTTTTTTTACTTGTAATTTATAGCGTTTTAGTGTTTTGTCGTTTCGTATCGCATTTGCAGGGTTTATGACGTAGAATTTATTGGTATGCCGTACTCAGTGGGAAAGTTTAACCGATTTTCCGTTAATGAAGTGTTTATGTTTTTTATAACAGAATTTTGAGTATTCCCGGGCATATAATAAAAATCTAAAACAAAACTTTAGAGTTTTGTTTGTTTTAAATACTTAGGTATTATTTAAGAGAAAATAAAGTAAGCAAAATGTAACAGAATTTTTATTTTATTTGAAATCATGGTACAGAAGAATACTTAAAATGAAAAAAAAATTAATATAATAACATGCACGTTTTTGAAACGCATAAAAAAGTATGAATTAATTTAAAACTAAGAACGTGGGGCGCATGCTATCGATAATTCATACATGATTAGCTCACAATTTTACATCTTTAGTTCATTTTAAAATAAATGAAAACTTTTACTTAACTTTTTTTTAGTTTTACTTTTTTCTGCTCTGTGGTCTGTGATTTATTTTTATTAGTTATTGCAGAGTCAGTTTTAAGCTACATTTAAAGTTTTAAGTCTAACTCATCGGGAAGTTGGTAACTAAAAACGTGGCAAAAAAGATACCATACTCTGTAACTTAATAAAATCTACGGTCGTCGAACTTAGCCCTACAAATAATTATGAATACGTACAAATAAAAGTACCCACCTCTATTTAACTAATTTTTAAACTTAACCAACAGTAACATTTAATAACAATACTAAAATCCAACACTTCAAAAATCCTTTGACAAAAATATTTTTACAAAAAATAAAACACAATCAATCGCATTTTGTAATTCGGAAGCTTACTACCATCACTATGAACTATAGTACAATAAGCAACAATGTATTAACAAACCCCTATGCCATATTCCAATTTGAACCTTATTAACAAACCAATAGAGATCGTTTTAAAGAAAGACACTCTAAGGTTTTGACACATTATTGCAAATTATGGTATTATGTATTTTTTTAACTATTGTAACTTTTTGCTAAAGTCAACGAGTGCGTTCTTTATTTTTTTTGCGCTGAACATTTTTTTTACAAAATCCTATTTTTCGGATTTAAAAGGACTTAGACACTTTGTTGTGGCAACAATGACGATTGTGGAGAATGATATTTGTTTTGATTTAGTGAAGTTCGTATTGTGTATGGTTCCCATGAGTTTATTGAACTTTTTTCTTGGTATTGAGATAACAGTTATAAAAATAGATTATTTCATTGATGTAGTGGCTAAATAATTGGTCTAGTGTCGCATAGTGTTAAGGTCTTGGGCTCGCATCTTATCTCAGACAAAATGGAATTGAGGTAGGTGAAAAATCCTCAGTAGCACAAAATATGAAAATAGAACTGAATTACACATTTGATAACAATAGGCTCATCGCTTAGTAATGTGAGCCTTTACATTTTCCCTAAAATGTGGGTACCCTCTGCCTCCCCCATTCGGGGAAATCATCGTGACGCTGTTTTTTTTTTTATTTATAAACATATTCATTAGACTTTATATATAGTAATATTTAAGATCTGTATCGAAAATTAATATTTTAGTTACAAATCTACATCGATATTAAAATCGATCTGGCACCCAACTATCACCTTAAGCCCAAAGATATCCAAATACAATATTCATGGCAATCAAACTCCGTCCCTCAGAAGCCTTCCAATTCACAACACCAAAAAAAATCGCGACAAATCCTAATTCACCCCATTCTCCCCTCACATTGGCATCCAATCTCTCGGCCCCAAATACTTGGCTTATCAACATTCGGACACCATAACAGGCCTTTGGTAGCCTCATACATATTTTAGGGGCCCCACACCCCGTTTGGTCAACTGTCAGTAATGATTTGCTGCTGTTTCCCTACCAAACGCCCCCGACTCACTCTACCAATTATTGCTGACCTCTACTTACTTTGGTATTGGTCGGGATAACAGGTCAAGTGTAGCTGGTATTCCATATGACTAGGGGCGTTAAAAAGTTAGATTATTTGCTATTTTTCGGACGCGCGAATGCCGGGATAGTATTGATAGAAAATATGGCTTCCTATTCGTATATATTTGTGTATTTTCTTTTTTTTTGTAGTTTTGTGTTTATGTGATTTTGGTTTGTTTATTTTGTAGGTATGTGTGCTTAGTTCATCAGTCATTTTTTGGACTTTTATGTTACCAATAGAGTTGTGGATCTGAACTATTTATACTAAATGATAAGATTATGTTTTTCTTGCCATTTGAACCCTCGTTCTTCTCATTTTTTCCTCCTGTCTGCACTAGCAGCGGTTGGGAAATTGTTGAGGTGACAATAATTTTGCTTAACCATATTGGTGATTGCCTCGTTGGTCTAGTGGCAAAGCGCATCGCTTGGTGATCACGAGGTCCTGGGTTCAAATCATAGGTCGGACAAATGATGTTTAGCTGACGAAAAAACTTCCCAGTATGATTCCGGAGTCTGAAATTGTGCCCGGTATATGTCAGTAGGCTCGCCCCCTATTACATGGGACCAAACGTACACCTCTGCCACCCCCGCTTGGGAAATATAGGCGTAACGGTGTTTTGTTTATTTTATCTCAACCATATTTATATTCTATCGCATTGTTCGCTTTTTTATGGTCGTTGGTTAAGAACTGAGCGATTACTAAGGTAAATCAGCGTCCATCTTGATCGGTCTGAGATGAACGAACATTTGTGACAATTCTGGAACCTCTGGAAGATACGTTAAACTATTGGTTCCGGCCACTTAATGTGTTAATCATTACACCGAGTTGGAGATCTTGATAAATTTCAACATCTGGTAGTGATAAATTTGCCTCGAACTATCCGCACTAGATCCACTGTTGGAGTATGACTTTACCTTTTTCACCTTTATTGGTAAAGAAAAGGCCTTTCCTCCGAAGTTGGACGGTATAAGTTATCATCTGAGGACTTAGTGTAGAAACTGTGACGTTAGCGTGACACTAGCGAGTGATCGTGCTGTCACGTACACGTTTATTTAGTAAATTTGTAGTATGATAGGGATGGCATATCAATTCGCTAACTAACGTCAATCTTTTCGTGCTAAGATCTATGATTATATTTATAAAGATGAATATATAAATAAATACAGAATCGTTACTCCTTACTACCCACACGCGTATTATTGCCCTACGCAATCGAAACGTCGCCGCCAGCCGTAGATTTTCGATGCACAAACAAACATTTAGCGTTATTTGGTTATGTCGCAACGTGACACCGCCAGTGGCCGACGGATTCGGCACGGCAAATAGCATTTGTGGCTCGGCAAACATCTTGCGTTGGCTATCGTGTTACGATGAATAGCTGTAAGTAATGTAAGCGAAGGAATCGGGAGCGTGTATGGATTTTTTTGCATATATACTAGTATAAATATGATGTTTTTCAAAGTTTTTTTAGAATAACGTGTTAAGGCTTTTAAACAGTCGAATAGATCGCCGATAGCCGATGAGTTATACATTTTATTACGTAGTTCTTGCTTGCTGCACTCTCGTAGTTAGTCTGATGCCCACTCGGAGAATTTCGAAACTCAATTGCGCCCTCGGACATATTTCCAGCACTTTAAAATTCTCATACTATAAGTTTCAAAATAACTTTTAAGGCTTTGAGATAAGACCTGTATCATTACACTGGAATATTTCGATTACATACACCCTTTTAACGACGAAGTCGGATAAACATACAATCTCTATCTCTATACAACTTTTAAAGAGGCTACAATGTATACTATAAATATAATAAATACTTCTGAAATATTTAAGACCTATCATAAATAAAGCAAGACCTCAGACACCCCGATTAGATAATTGCTTCATAAATTCCATACGAAAACCAATTTTTCAAATTTAATTAAACCCTTTTTATGCACTTTTGTACCCCAATTAACATTTAAACTTGTACGCGAACGTGTGCGTATTGAGAAATACGTTCTAGAAATGCATTTGAAATCTCCGTATTGTTTTTAATCAAGAATAAATTTAGTTTATTATAGCGCACTTGGGCACTAACAGCATTTTCTGCACACTAAAAAAATTTAATATGCATTAAAAATAGTTGGAATCAATTCAATTATCGATTGAGAACAAACTAATTTCAGGTCTTGCGTTTATTATATTACATCATGTATAAAACCTATCATAAATAATAATGAAATGTTCAACCCTTGTTCGACCATATATAATTTGTAAAACATAAAATGCTTCTTGTAAGGATATCTTATTTTTTTTAAGATTTATCAAGTCGAAAGCATTCTTCCTTTAAAAGATAAGGTTTGCAGAAAACCGCTAAAATATTTTACAGAACACATAACTCTATTGTAAACATGTTGGTGAATCATTTATAAGGCAAATTGTTATATCAAAATATTATTTGCACAATCCAGTTTGCTGAACCTTCACAAATAAGTTATCATAACTTGTTATAACGTAGCGAAAGAAAAAATATGTTCGTATTTGTTCGCCCTTAAATGTACAACACTAGCTTATTAGACTGCATAAGCAACAGACACGTCATTTGCTTGTAGGTAAAATTGATCTTAGGATTAATATATCATTACTTTATAGCTTTTCTATCATCTATATCATCTCACCGGATCCCCTGCAGGGTAGGCAGAGAATACAGAGTTCCAACAGTTCCTGTTTTTATTCTATCTATCTATCTATATCATCACGCCAGCTTCCTCGCGAGGTAGGCAGAGAGTACAGTTCCAACAGGATCTTTCAGGTTCTGTTTTTATTGATGTGAGAATATATGATAACAGGATATCCTGAGTATCTCATCTGAGAATATTCTTGAGTTTACTCTTGACGTGTTATTTGGTAAAATTGCAAACATAATTAACACTCTTTTTAATATAATAAAATGTATATATGTAAAATAAGAAAGTAGTAAATAATAATATATATAATATTAGCCCTGTTAAGAAACTGTCCCACTGCTGGGCACGGGCCTCCTCTCAAACTGAGAGGGTTTAGGCCATAGTCCACCACGCTGACCTAGTGCGGGTTGGCGAACTTCACATACCTTCGAAAAACTCTTAGGCATGCAGGTTTCCTCACGATGTTTTCCTTCACCATTAAAGCAAGTGATAATTATTTTTTAATACGCACATGCTTTCGAAAAGACAGAAGTGCGTGCCTGGGTTTGAACCCGAGACTTTTGACTTTGCAGTCCAACGGTCTAACCACTGGGCTATCACTACTTTTTTGTAGTAGTAATAGTAGTAATAATAAATAAGTAGTAATAATAAAGCTAAAACAATCTTTGTAATAATTAATTATTAAAAATATATGAAATGGCTGATAAAATTGTTGTGTTTTGCTTTGAATTTCATCAATCAATAATGGATACACAATCAACAATCTATTCCGTAAATAAACTAAGTACTAAATTCTAAAATTAATTATTCACTGAGGCAATGGATTTACAATAAATGTAGGTGACATATCGTTAAAGCCGCTTATTTAACTTTCTGTACATACAAATATTCCAATTCTGTCACCAACAGTTTGTGATCGTATCCGGAAATACATCTCAAATTCCTCCCAGAGGCATAACTCTCGTAGGCACAATACTAAACGACCACAGACTATAAAGTTCGCAGTCCGACAGTCAATCACGCACGCCCGTCGCGTCTTCACCTCGCTCCGTCTACCGGAATAAAAGCTTCGCATGATCTGAACACTGGGACACTATTATATCTCTTCCATGTTTTTTGTCCTGTATTTTTGATCTATGACTGTTTTCATGCCAGTTGTGTTTTCATTGTTATTTTGGTCTGGAAACATTATGTATGGCGATATATTAGTGGGTCGAATTTCAAATGCTTTTTACGATTTTAAATATAAACTAGCTGTTACCCGCAACTTCGCCAGCGTCAAATTTAACAAAAAACCTTTTTCTAAAATAAAAGTAGCTTAAGTTACTAGCTATTTGCCAGTGATAGTCCTAATCAAGTATTTTTTTATAAGTACTGTATATATTGCATTTAGTAAAAAGCTGTTATTTTGTCATTACAAACAGATACTTCAATTTTATTTACTTGTATAGATATCCTTGTTTAGCATAGGTGTTGAAATTTTTAGTTTGGAATAATACGCGGTAGGTAAATTTGAATTATCGCAAGAAATAATGGATGTTTGTGGAGAATTCTTCTTTTCCAATACAGGTAAGCATGTTTTTTAGGTATTTATGAACACTAAATAGGTAGGTATCGTCTCTACTTAGTTCTTACTAGATAAAAATTTAATTAACTCGCTGTAGGTAGTATTCGGTTGGACAAGTATTTAGCAAAGAATTATATAAAGCACTTTGTAAATAAAAAATTAAATAACTTAAACTTAATATATTCACATTATTATATAATAGACCGTGACCAAATAGACCGTGTCTTATCTGAAGGGCAAGTCAAGAGTCTCCGTAACCGGCGAGCGTGTATGAGATGAACTATGAGAGTGGAGAAAGCCAGAGAGGTCTGTAAGGAAAGAACTTGTTGGAACTCTGTACTCTCTGCCTACCCCGCAGGTGAAGTGGCGTATTATAGATCTATATCTATCTGATAGAGATTATTTGAAAAAAATATTACAAAATAACTTTGCAATATCACGATCCGTAATTGACTTCTCAAACTAACTCTCCAAACGTCTATAACACCACTTGTATCAGTGTAACCCTTTTAAAAATCGCAAAAACCTCTATCTCGTGAGAACTGGGAAGACCCTAAGACCCAACACCTGGTATCACCGTAACATAACTGTTCACAAACAAAAGAACCCTTTGATATCCGCACCGGGTCGAAGAGACCCAAGAAATCAAAAGGGTAATCAAGGGTTAGACAAATGTCAGGTGGCGACAGATGCTTCCTGATTCGCGTGAAATTATTTTTTTATTTAGTTTTTTTTCTTTTATTAGTAATGGTTATGATCAGATCTCACGATGGTCGATAAGGTGTGAAAATTAATAGGCCCCTTTTCAGTTTTAAAGGAGATTGAATTTTTTTGAGGCATCTGCGTCTTTGGTTTTGTGGGGCATATTACGGCTGGCGTTTACGAAGTTCTGTGTTCGAGTCCTAGGGTAGAGAAAGGTTCAAGATGGTTAATCTATAAGATTATATTTACTTTCTGGAAAGGATGTTTAGGAGGATTCGGAACATTGCTAGTATGTACATATTTGGCTAACATTAACTTAATCAGATCAAATGATATAGACCTGTTAGTACAATGAACTTTCAATTTGAGTTTAACCACGTAGTAAACGCGAAGAATAGAAAAACTCACGAGAATATGGTACCCTTAACTATGTCACTATTTTTTTGTTTTAAATTATATCATCTGATGCACTCACACTCCAAATCAACTAGCCAAACTAAAAGATTTAATTTTATTAGTCCCCAATAAAAAAAAAAAACATTTCTTAATATCCCATTCAATGCACTCCTCCCACAATCCCAGTCAGCGCACTTCAAACAGAAAACCCACTCAAAATAATTAATACTCATTTAATACTCATTGAGAACATCGGTCAACCCTCCAAACGTCAAACACCGGATATAAACTAACCGCCTTTTCTTTGCGCGCCTCAAAAAACTACGACAAAGGCGCCGCGGAAAGGGTTAGTAAAAAAATATAAGAGAAAAAAATTCTACGTTCTCAATGTTACGCCAATTTTGCTTTCAAGAGAAATTAGATATCCTTTTACAATAGGTTAACCCTTTGTGTGTGTGTGGGAAAAAATTGCGAAATCGAATTCGGTGTCTTGTTAACGGGACTGACTCGGTACTTTAAGCACCTGATGTGACATTTGTTTTTTGAGGAATAGCAGCTTGATATGAAAGATAGTATCGGTGTAAAGATGAGAAAGGGTATGCCCGTTTATTCGGGCATATAGAAAGAATGTCAGAAAAAAGAATGACAAAACAGATATAAAATGCGAAAGTGGAAGGATGTAGGTACCGAAGAAGACCTAGACTATCTTACCATGACCAAATAGAGCGTGTCTTATCTGAAGGGCAAGTCAAGAGTCTCCGTAACCGGCGAGCGTGTGTGAGACGAACTATGGGAGTGGAGGAAGCCAGAGAGGTCTGTAAGGAAACCTGCGAGGGAGCTGGCGTGATGATATAGATAGATAGATAGCTTGATAAAAACTATTAGTTGCTATCTTCAGAAAGTGGTTTTCTTTAGGACCGTGGATTATGGCATATGTGGCTATTCCTTCCCAGCATTGCATTAGTTGTTTTAAACACAGAATTATTAGTTGAATGACTATTAATTTGGTTAACATTTTCTTTAGGAGCACAACATTTTCGAAAATATGTGCTTGAGATACTTCAAATAGTATCTACGAGTAGAGAAGCGCGTATCTATGGGGGAATATTATAACTATTAAGAGTAAGTCTAGTGACAGCTAGAAGTGATATTATAAAATCAAAACCGCGTCTTAGAAGTTTGCAAAACAACATGAAGTTCCAGCTTTTCTTCTAATCGCTTACAGTAAAATGGTCTCGTTTTAATCGATTAAACAATCTGCAACCCAAATAGTCAAAGATACAGACATCGTTATATCTAAAAAAATACTAAAATGTTTAATCTTCCCAATACCAACCAGAAATCAACAAAACTTATGTAAAACGAGAGCATACAACCCGTCGGCTGCGGGCCGCGGTCGCGCCGACCCCCGCACGTAATTTCCCACAGGATACCTCTCAACAAGGATGACTAATGCCCGCCGGACGCTCCGTTTCCAACAAGGAATGTTGCTCAACACTCGTATGCTCTTTTTATTTTACCTCACTATTTCAAGTAAAAACCTGCTCATATTATCAGAAAAAGAAGCCCATAAAGCTCTTTGAATTAATTCTCTGATCTGTATTTATACTCACCAAAATTTCAATCCTTAAAAACATCTTTGCTTATTAAGGGTGGTTGCTTTGAGACTTTTACAATTGTATAAAGTACTTGTACTTTATACAATTGACCTTGTAAAAGTCTCAGATAATTGAAAAGCTTATATGAATTGTTTTAAGAACTTTTTAGTATAAAGAAGTTTGTAGGATCTGTATCTAATAACCAAAACTACTCTTGGCTATATTTACAGAAACAAAATTAATGTATATACGAATCATATACAGAAAATCGAATCAGTTGACCTACAACTCAATCTTATAAAGATATATGTATATCTCTAAACCGCCAACACCATGATGACACAAGCATTTTTCGGATGATGAACTGCCTCCTTACAATGCGAGTTTGCGTAATCGAATTACCGATACATAATCGATACATGGAATATCGAATCGAATACTTGGACGTATCCTCTGTAATGCTATATTGATGATTCTAGCACAGACTGATTAATGGTTCCGCAATGTTGGATACAATGAGAACTTGAACCCCTGAACATTTCAGGGTTAACGATAAACTAATATATCAAATTGAACGAGATAGATTGCTGGTTTTATTCAGAAATATTTTACAGTTTATTTACTAAGCTGGCAATGGAAAGCGAATTAATTTTTATGCGTTGCGTTTTTGTCGTTTTCAGTACAGGGGTTGAATGTAGGGTTGTCGCCAGAACGGTGACTTGTAATTTTACGTTGTGTGTATTATGTTGCGTACCAAAAAATATACTGGCGGCATGGACTTAATGGTGATCCTATTCTACGGTATGGGATGAAAAATCTTTTCACGCATATTGTATCTGACCTATATTTATATGCATTATGTCGAGACTGCTTTTACTAGTTGGGTAGGCATACCACAACCTTTAAAACTGACCATAGCTTTTGATGAACTTTATGAATCTGCGACATCATTACTTTAAAGGTTTTACCACATTTGAATTGGGCATATCAGAAACACTTAGTAATTTTACTGAAGTAGGATTTTTGCGTTTTGTATTCTTCTTATTATAAAAAAAAAAAAACCGTCACGCCTACATTCCCCAGAGGGGGTGGCAGAGGTGTACTGAGTACGCCCACGTATCGCCGACGATGTTAGATCCCATGTAATAGGGGGCGAGCCTATTGCCATATATCGGGCACAATTCCAGACTCCGGACTCATACTGGGAATTTATCGTTAGAAAAACTACATTTGTCCGACCTAGGATTTGAACCCAGGACCTCGTGATCACAAAGCGATGCGCTTTGCCACCAGACCAACGAGGCAGTCTTCTTATTATAAGCTTATAAATGAACAAATAATCACACGTGTCACTACAACTACGTATCAGCAACATTTTGATAATTTTATGTATTTGAGAAACGCCAAAATCATTTTCTCACGGGATGACACTTTTCATGAAACGGTCCGAGGAAAATGAAAAGCTGCATTCCTGCAATACCCAAAATTTGTTATTAACAAAAATACTTCGTCTAAATCATTATTTATTTTACTTCAACCATCATTCTACTAGGTTTTTGAAATACTTAGAGATTGTTTACTATATGTCAAATACTATGCCGTCTATACATACGAGTAGATAGGTACTAACTGTCAGTTACGAAAAGCTAATCACTATCATTTCATCATATAAAGCGGCATTATCCCTAATGTCTTAATTATTACAATGTGTAATGTGCCCTAATTTAATTTTGTGCTATGATCTAACACACAAATTACAATTTAGCGATAAATGTCATCTTCAATTCAAGGGACGTTTCTGAAACTGGAAATATAGTTATAAAATTGAGAGAATACTCATAAATAAATTTTATAAATGTGCAAAAAATATTTGTTTGTTTGCCCCGTCGTGTGCCGTAAAATTTACTGAATTGTTTACCCCTTACCTGGAGGTCGCCGTGGGAGTCCATCACCTACCCGTGGCGAGACAAAATTATAGCCCAGTAGGCGGCCTACCGTGGTAATGAATAAAAAATATAATTATGGACTCATTTGGTTCATGCATATTTTATGTCTTTGAACAGCATAGATCGCAGTTCAGCATCGGATAGCGACAGCCTAGCTTAAGTGGCGGGAAGTAACTGGCGTAACCTGTGACAGACGCATACCCGTTAAGCTTAAGGGCTTAGTGTACAAAAACATGATCAGTCTTAACATAGTCCGCCAGAGCGAAGTGGAAGAAGAGAATTAGGAAGGCAGACCATCAGATGGGAATAATAATTGCCAAGGAGAGAGAAACAGCAAAGATATACTTCATCACGCCTATATTCCCCAAGCGGCAAAGACGTACTGTGTACACCCACTCTTTGCCTACTAACAACTAGTTTTTTAAATGAGGCGATCATTACAAATTTCAGTTGTCAACACTAAAGCCATTATTCGCTATGACCAATTAAACACTTTGTGAAATAATTATAGGAGCTGCGGCAAAACCAACGAGTCCAGCCGCGTCCGCAATGGCGTCCGCGGTGGAGTCCACGGTCGCGATCAGAACCGCCCTATGATCGCGCGCGCAGGATGCAAAATGCGTTGGTATGAACAAGTCCTTTTAAATACTACTGCAAGATTACTCCTATCAGCCGCTACCGCCGTCCGCGGCATGCTCTTCCCGACACTCCCGATGTCCTTACATCCCTTCTTTTGGATACAGATACCGCACACAGGATCAGATACCGACCTCGCCGGCCAGGTCGATGAATTCCTTGCCCACCGGCCGGTGCAAAGCACCACGGCGAGATACCTAGTATACGCCCTACCCCATAGTGACTGCCCAAGCTAAGGCCGTTCCTCCTTGAGGCGCCCTTGAGTTAGTTGCCCCCTTGCCCTTCTGGCTCGAGCGTTGTGGTTGCATGCTCGCCCTCTTGTTCGGTGAAGCTGTAAAAGCCTCGCGATCAATATCGTAGATCATTCACACACACACATACACTACTGCAAGAACTGATCGCCACCGTGCACGCTATCGCGGACGCCCTGGCCGCGTTGGTTTGGCCGTACCTTTAATGGTACCCCAGTAGCATAAAGAACACCGTTACACGACTAATACACGAAGTTATCATTATGAGCTGCATTTCGATCATAGCTATGTCCAATACATGGACGAAAGATTCTTTCAGATAATTTTTAGCATCTCATCATCATCATCATCTCAGCCCATACTTGTCCACTGTTGAACATAGGCCTCCCCAATCGCTTTCCAGCGTAACCGGTCCGATGCCACCTGCATCCAACGACTTCCTGCGATTTTCACAAGATCGTCGGTCCATCTGGCAGGCGGTCGTCCCACGCTGCGCTTGCCAATACGTGGTCGCCACTCTAGAATCTTTCTGCCCCAACGCCCGTCCGATCTACGCGCTATGTGGCCCGCCCATTGCCACTTCAGCTTGCTAATCAAGCATAGTTAATAGCATCTAATGAACTTAAAATTTGACCTTGATCCTACTCCACTTAATTATGACAAAGCACCTTCTGTCCCATTTACTCCACAGTGTACCGTACTCGCAAGCTGTCGTATGGAATCAATAGGATTTTTTTATTATTAATGGTTAACCCTTCGACGCTACGCCACCAATCGATTTCCGAACCCCGTTGCTCAATACAATGCACATTTTAAAATTTAAAATCCGATATCTGTATAGAGCTTTTTTGTGTGACTACGATGCATTTTTAACCCTTCAACGTATGTCGTATGTCTGTTTGACGGTGGTTCTCAAGTTGAATTAAAAAAAGGATATTTATTTGTGTACACATTTCTTGACTTTTAAATAATTTTCATAGTATGTAATAATATCAGTCTATACTGCCCACTGCTGGGCAAAGGCCTTCTCTCACAAATCGAGATGAGAGAGATTAAGTCATACTCCACCACGCGGACCCAATGCGGATTGGTGGACATAGCATTTTATGCAAAATGCATTTTCTTACATATAAATCTAAGAAAATGCATTTTGCATAAAATAAAATAAAGCACAGAACTATGTAGTTTATTTTATTATATGCAAAATGGCTATATAATTAGGTAACTACCTCTAACGGTCTTTATTTATATAAATCGGAGAACAGTTCAACGGTAACAGATAATTCAAAATAGGACTTAATCAATTGAAACTCCATAAACACTGACGCTAAAATTAATATTCTAACAAAATTTATTTTTGAAAACTTTAAGATCAAAACTACAAAATATGAGATACACTTATACAATAAACAACAACATTCATACATTCTTGAAAGTAATAGTGGGTACTTCTAAATATAAAAAAAAATTAAAATCACAGATAATTAATAAAACTTTGAGCACCGCCTGATAGGGATTGTGTAACCACGCTACGTCTGTACGTGACAATTTAAACAAATTCTGGGCCATTTGGCTTCTGGGGTGGCGTGCTTTTTTTAAGGACTTATTTTGAATAAAAAAATGCGCCATTGAGACACATTCACCCGGCGGATGGGATGCGGGATGAGTGTGGTTGGTAATGTGGATCGCACTTTTTTAGTTTGCATATCGATGCCATTGAAAGGGTTAACTAAAGGGTTGTAATAAAATGCGCGGTGACGATCGATATTCTTTGAACATATTAAAAAAAAACATAGCGCCGCATCGAATTGTTCCTATATCGTGGGTGCGTTAACAAACATGGAACTGGCATACAAAAACACCCAGACAGATGCAAGTATTAGTGTGTCACGCAAAGATTTGTCCCGTACGGGCATCGAATTTGCGACTACTCGATCTAGTGGGCGGAGCGACTCAAGCTTTTTACTAGTGGACCAAGGTAACTGACCGTCGTGTGCTTAGATTGTTAGATAATTTCCTACCGGTAAAATAAATTGAAATTTAATTAAAAGTATTAACATGAATTTAATAAGTGGAATAATAAAGTGACCAAATAGACCGTGTCTTATCTGAAGGGCAAGTCAAGGGTCTCCGTAACCGGCGAGCGTGTATGAGACGAACTATAAGAGTGGAGGAAGCCAAAGAGGTCTGTAAGGAAAGAACCTGTTGGAACTGTGCACTCTCTGCCTACCCCGCAAGGGAACTGGCGTCATGATATAGATAGATAATAAAAAAGTTTTTATGAATAACAGCTCGTACAAAAAAAAACTCTGGAAAGATATGTCGTTCGTTCTGTAAGACGGCAAGTTTAGTGAATGTAAGATCGAGATTCAGTTTCAGATTGGATTAAACCATGACGCATTTTTTCTGTATGATTAGCGCCTTTATACACTGACTGGTGAAAGTAAGATCGAGATTCAGATACAAATAAGGCATTTTTTCTGTACAACTGTTTCGAATCTTGTAGTTCTCGTTCATGTTTCATATCACTATATCATATCAGTAAAGATCGACACACGTCTAGCCGATACTAAAGGGCAGCAATTTTTGGCATAGTTCGCAATTGAATCGTATAATAATACTAATTAGGTGAAAAGTAAATCGAAGATTTTTGTAGCGTCCCCGTAATGTCTTCTAGTGGTATAAATGAAGAAATATTGTACCTATAGTATTTTTTACATAACATGGGTAGTGACAGTTCTAATTGCCAAACGAAATTAATATTTAATTCGATGGTGTTAAGGCATAAAACCATAACCATATAGAAGCGGGCCATGCCTTTATTGCCATTGAATCTATATATTAATACGTGAAGCAAAAACTATGTACACCTTTTTACGAAAATTGCGCTGACGAAGGAGTGTGAAACTTCCCACACTAATAGTTTATATAGAGAAGGAGTGCAGACTGCTAATTTTTTTTTTAACTATGCATAAAACATACATTAAATCAATGAAAAAATATTACACACACTACACATTTGACACACACACGCTGCCAAAGCTGGTCAAATTGAGAATAGATTAATACTGTTTGTTTTTAATATTATTTGTTTATAGTCTTACTGAATGTCAAACATAACCAGCAAACGATCAAAGAGTTTTTACAAAAAACATCGCTTACAAAGAAGTTTTGTATCATTAATTAAATTATCGAAATATGTATGTCAAGTTCAATGGACAGCATTTTATTTATCGCGTGATTTTTTATACAATAAAAAAAGGTATTCTTTATATTAATCATGTTTTTTTTTAATTTAAATTTCATATAACTTGTTTGAAAAAAATAGGTAAATGAACAGTGTACCCTTGGCGAAATCTGGAATTATAGAGGAATAGTATTTGACAATAGAATCTTAATGATGTTTAAACTTATGATTTAAATTAACTATGGTCGAATTTCGACCACTGGGCGACCACTAGTAAAGTATAATTTCGTTGGGCAATTAGAACTGTCACTACCCATCCTATGTGAAAAATACTATAATTCGTCATTAGAACTATACTTAAACACTTTTCACTCACTTTCACAGCTCGTCTATTTTAAATAATAGTTGTCTAGAATCACACCAATCATTGAAGTTGTGATTTTGTTTTTTATTTATACAAACGTAACCCCATAATAGGATTTATTCCTGTGTCGTGGGTGTGTCTACAAACATGAAAATTTACAAAGACAAATACCCAGACCGGAACAAATAACAGTGGGTCACACAAAGATTTGTCCTGTGCGGGAATCGAACCCGCGACTAGTCGACCCAGTGGGCGGAGCGGCTTAAGCTCTTAACCATTGCGCTAAATCGTCCATAATTCGTAATAAATATTGAATGAGCTAAAATTTATATTGAGGTGCTCGTAGCGCTGTGCGACCGCGGTGTTCTTACCGATCACCAAGGTTAAGCAGCGTTCGACTCGGTCAGCCTGAGATGGGTGACCGTTTGTGGCATTTTCATATTCGAGCGTCTCCGTGCTTTGGATGGCATGTTAAGCCGTTGGTCCCGGTTTCCACTTAATGTGGTAGTCGTTAAGCCGAGTTGGAAGCCTTAAAGGCGGCTTGATAAGTTCCAACAGCAGGTGGCCACAAACCTGCCTCCACCAATCCGCATTGGGTCCGCGTGGTGGAGTATGACCTAAACTCTCTCACCTCGATTTGTGAGAGAAGGCCTTTGCCCAGCAGTGGGCAGTATAGGCTGATATTATATTATATTATAAAATTTATTCAACTCAAACTCATCATTGAGACAATATGCACGCGATACTTTAGCGATATCGATATATCGCTAAGACTTTTATTTTTGCCGTAATGGCGACAAGAAGCCGATTTCTATAATTAACCGGTATATTTATGTAAATAAAAAAAAAGGAAAAAAGCGCCGTCAAGCCTATTTTCCTTAAGCAGGGGTGTACAGAATATACCTACTTTTCGCCGTCAATGTAAGATCCCATGTAATAGGGAGCCATATACCGCGCACAATTCCACTCCGCACTCATACTGGGAATTTTCCGTTAGAAAAACTACATCTGTCCGACCTAGGATGTGAACTAAGGACCTCTTATTCCCAAAGCGATGCGCTTTTCCACTAGAGCAAGACTAGAATATTTCATTATTATCTGAAAATAACAAAATACGCTGTTAAAGTGTGGGCCCCTTAAATAAAATAAGATAAGGTGACAGAATTATTTATGAATCGTCAGAAAAGTAACAAAGACGCTACCACCACTTCGAAATGTCAGTCCTGTGGAGAAGAAGGGCAAGAAACTCCACGGTTACTGTTTTAAAATAGTATTTTTACATTTTACAACAAGTTATCATTCTACGAAGATCCTGAATACCTAACATTTTTCAAAAGTATCTGACTGCCCTTCCATAGATAAAATCGTAAAGATATGAATTTCAAATCGCACCTCTGCTTTCGTACCCTACTGCTTACGTCAACACAATGACGTCAACTCACCCAAAAAATATGAACCCTATCACTGCAGACATCAATTTTTATACATCTTTGCCGATCTCGAAATCCTCTCGCATGGGGTTGGCTAACTTGATCTCGGGCACAGCTTAATTGACAGCGAGCTAGCTCCGTTTTAAGTAGTGTAAGAACTGAATACGAGCGCACAGCGATATGCATATATTTATGTTATGTTATGTAGAGATGAGTCGTATGTATTTGAACAGATCCAAAGAACAGGTATTTCACGAAAATAGGTGGTACCTAATCCAATTCTGGCAATACCTAATCCAATTCTGGCAATACCTAATCCACCTAATATTCATATTCAATATAATCTAATGTTTAGCCGTTTAGCGCGCTCACTCACACCTGTTCCCGCGCTCTCTCACTCACTCATATGCTTATCGCTTTGCTATCCCGCTTACGTGTAAGGGAGCGAGACAGCGATATACAATACGTATTGATATAAAACAAATGTAAATATAATGAAAAGAAATCTTTTAAATACGCCATCTTGCAAACGCTAAACTTTTGCGGAATATTTAATATCGCAAGACTCAAAACTTCATACATTCGTAAGTTAACAGTCCTAAGCCTGTAAAAAGTATGAAGGGAAGATACCAATTCATCACTAATATATCATTAAATGATAAAATAGAAAACAAGTATTAGTTTATTCAACCAATTTCGTGCAGAAATATCTAATCCAATCAAAAAAAAAATTTGATTGCATTTTGAAACTTCCATTTTCTTAAAAGTGTTATTATGACTCAATATAACAAAACAATTTATGCAGACTAGGAACAGGTGTACTTAGTACCTGATTTACCTAATACAACCCATCTCTAAGGTTATGTATAGTGCTGCATTGTTGTAAATGCTTTTCAAAAAAAGTACTGTACGAGGCATACCTTTTAAGTTTTGTCGTTTGAAGAAAAAAGCACAACTAGAACCTTATAGTACATTTTATTGTTTTTCAAAGTATTCACCACGTAGCTTAATACACTTTTCCATTCGCTCAAACCAGGTATTATAACATTTATTCCACTCTAAAGGGGGGTGTTCAAAATGGCTGACTTGAAAGCGTCGACTGCTTCTTCACTGGACTGGAACCTTTGACCACAAAGACTTTTCTTAGTTTTAGGAAATTGTTAGGGCTTAGGTCAGGAATGTATGAAGGATGGTCAAGAATTTCTATTTTTTTCTGCTTCAAATACTCAATCGTTTGACGAGCGCTGTGTGAGCTTGCGATGTCGTGGTGCAGGATGATGCGTCGCTTTGAGTTAGATTTTCGAAGTTCGGCGATGACTTGTGGTAAACAAACTGTGGTATACCACTCTGCGTTAACCGTTCTACGATCTTCAAGTGCAATAGTCGCAACATGGCCGGTTTTTCCAACGAACGTGGCCACCATCTTCTTTCGAGTACTTCGAAAACGATCAACTTTGGTCGGCTTTGGCTAATCTTGAAAGACCCAGATTGTAGATAGTTGTTTGGAATCAGGATCGTAGGCATAGATCCAAGATTCGTCACCACTGATGATGTCGTAGACGTGATTTGACTCTCCTCGGTTGAACCTTTGCAGAGTTTTCTTACACCATCTGACGCGGGCCGCCTTGTGATAGTCGGAAAGCAGATGCGGTATCCAACGGCAAACTAGCTTTCTCACACTAAACGCTTCATGCAAGGTCTTCTGAATGGTTGTCCCTGAGATGCCTAATAGAGCCTCTATCTCTTGATACGTCACATGACGATCTTAGAGAATTAGTTGTCTCACAGCAATGATGTTATCTTCAGTGAAGGCGGATTTTGGGCGTCCTTCGCGAGATTCGTCACTAACACTAGTATATCCACGCTGTAATTCTAAATACCAGCGTTCGACAGTCCGCAGACATGGGGCTTCATCACTGAATACAGATGTTAGCTCTTCAAAACACTGAAGCCGTGTCAGGCCTCTTCTAAAGTTGTAGAAAATTATTGCACGAACATTTTCCTTAGAAAGATTCATTTTCGTACGTAACCTGACAGATTTCAATCGTCGCTGTGACTAAACAATAGCATTAATCCTAATACTTTCAACTGTTTTGAGATTCAAAATTTAAACACATTCGAATATAGAACAGTTCCAAATTCAAAATTGCCGGGAAATATGGAAACGACAGAACTTAAAAGGCATGCCTCGTATCTGTTTGTAACATTGCAGCGTTTTACTAACGCGTGTTGAAAAAAACCTCGTGCCAACGAAGAATAATGCTTAAATAGTACTCTGTCCGGCTGCCAACGCGTTATACTATGGCATAGGTATAAAAAATTAGTAACTTATACGATATTTACAGTCTTATTGATCTAGTAGCGTATGGTGCGGCTAGCTATTACGAGTTCCTGAGTTCGAATGCTAGATAGAACAAAATTATTCTGTTTTTTCGGCGGAAATTTTTGGTGGCTTTCCGGAGTCTGGAAATGGGCCGAGTTTAATACCAGATATCACCGAGTATAAAACCATTCTATCGTAATGCGTTCTTACATCATCGACATAAAGCTGGTGCTGGTGGATGTCCTGAAGCGGACGTATTTTGGCTGAATAAGAAGAACAATCGCAAATACAGTCCACCAGTGATAATATGACACTGTCCCCCACAGGTCCACAACGGTTTTTTTTTTTTTTAAGTTGTGTCACTTGCCACCATTGGAAGACCACTGTGCCACTGTTCTCCTTCGGTTGACAATGGGAATAACATTTAAAAGTTGCCTCTACTGGTAGACTAGGGGTGGGGAACAACGGAATATTCGAGTACGTTAAACAAAACTATGTTTGGGATTTTATCGCGGTATACTCGTATTTTTGATTTTAAAGTTCCCGACGTTTCGAGTACTTTGCAGCACCCATGGTCACGGGAAGGACTGAGGTGTTCGAGTATGTTCGAGTACGTCGGTAGAGTGAACGAGCTGTACCATAAGCTGTGCCTTAAGGGTGGGATTATTGGAGGAAGCTGGCTAGCACGGGATCCGTTAGCCATTGTCGGAGTAGATCACATATGGCGCAAACTTATTAAATATTCAGGCGTTGGAGAGAGATAATGGCGCGTTGTTTTCATGTGTCGTGTTTGCGAAATATTATTTGCGATAAGGCCTAGTATTGGAAAATGTGAAGATAGAATAATTAATACCCTCTTAACAGCAAGCACTCTAAAATTTTTGACATGACAAATAGTTTTGCAACCCAAGTGAATTTACTACTTAAAAATATACTCTTATCGTGTTATTAAAGATTTATAGATGGTATTTGACATAATTAATAATATTAATATAATAGATATTAATTATCAATTGTCTCGTTGGTCTGGTGGCAAAGCGCATCGCTTTGTGATCACGAGGTCCTGAGTTCAAATCCTAGGTCGGACATATGTAGTTTTTCTAACGAAAAATTCTCAGTATGAGTCTGGAGTCAGGAATTGTGCCCGGTATATGTCAATAGGCTCGCCCCCTATTACATGGGACTTAAAATCGTCGGCGAAACGTGGGTGTACTCAGTACACCTCTGCCACCCCCTCTGGGGAATATAGGCGTGACGGTGTGTGTGTGTATTTGATATAATTAATAGTATTAATATAATAGATAAATAATAATAATAATAATATAATAGATATGCCAGAAGAAAGAATGACAAAACAGATATACAATGCGAAAGTGGAAGGATGTAGGTGCCGGGGAAGACCTAGACTATCTTACCATGACCAAATAGACCGTGTCTTAGCTGAAGGGCAAGTCAAGAGTCTCCGTAACCGGCGAGTGTGTATGAGACGAACTATGAGAGTGGAGGAAGCCAGAGAGGTATGTAAGGAAAGAACCTGTTGGAACTCTGTACTCTCTGCCTACCCCGCGAAGGAGCTGGCGTGATGATATAGATAGATAGATAGATAGAATATAATAGATATTAATTATTAATACTCGTAACTCTTATAGCCTGTAGATACACAGATAGCAGACAATGGCAAGCTATATGTGTGTAATTTTTGTATTATTATTTTGTACGAAATTATACTTGAGACAGCTGCAATTTTTTCGACTCATTACAGTAAGAAACATACTAATTTTTTTGTAATAACTCGTTTCTACCATTATTATGTAACCATGAATACTCCATATAGTAATTTCATCCTAACCCTACAAAACTCTTCGTAAAATTCGTAAAGCTCAATCGCCAATCACATTCGAGCGGGATATCATCAATCTGCCACACCACCCACACCGCGCACCCATCATTTATTAGGGAAAGACAGACCAATTTATATAGAGAAACGAGGGTCACTTATAATTGAATGTAAAAAATCGTTCGGCAAGGGGGCGCCACCGATACGGTTATTTATATAATTTTAATATTAAATGATGTACAACATACGGTTGTTTTGTTATTTTGAAATTGTTGTAATAGGTATTCTGGACCGATGTGTGTATTGTAGGGTTGAGAAATGTTCATTGAAAGATTGTGTTATTATGTTGGTATACTAAGGGAATGGTACGATATTGAAAATATTAATATAAATAAATAATAGCAACGCTGTTATATGGTAGCGAGAGCTGGGTATGTAAGAAGGAGAATGAAAGTAGGATAAATGCGGTAGAAATGCGAGCTCTGCGGAAGATGTGCGGAGTGAAGCTGACCGACCGCATTAGCAACAGCATAGTAAGACAGCGAGTAGGTATGAAAGATAGTATCGGTGTAAAGATGAGAAAGGGCATGCTCCGTTGGTTCGGGCATATAGAAAGAATGCCAGAGGAAAGAATGACAAAACAGATATACAATGTGAAAGTGGAAGGATGCAGGTACCGGGGAAGACCTAGACTATCTTACCACGACCAAATAAACCGAGTCTTATCTGATGGAAAAGTCAAGAGTCTCCGTAACCGGCGAGCGTGTATGAGACGAACTATGAGAGTCGAGGAAGCCAGAGAGGTATGTAAGGAAAGAACCTGTTGGAACTCTGTACTCTCTGCCTACCCCGCAAGGGATCTGGCGTGAGGTTATAGATAGATAGATATAGATAATAGCATTTATTTATCCCCACGACTGCCACGTTGGTCTAGTGGCAAAGCGCATCGTTTGACGATCACGAGGTCCTGTCTTGAACAAATAAAGTTTTTCTATGGGAAACTTCTTTGTATGAGCCCGGAGTCTGGAATTGTGCCCGGTATATGACAATAGGCTCGCCCCCTATTACATGGGACCTAACATCGTCGGCGAAAAGTGGGTGTACTCAGTACACCTCTGCCACTCCCGCTTGGGGAATATAGGCGTGACGGTGTGTTTTTTATCTCCACAAATACATAAAATTTTATACAGATGTTTATTTTTTTTTTCAAGAAATGTCAGCTAGTTTCACTATTCTCCTGAAGAGACTGTTTCTATAAAATTAATATTGATATTATTTATTTTTAAGAGATCTAGACTCTAAATTAGGCCGTCTGTATTTTAAGTTTCTAGAACTCCAAACTCCAGATATATCGGCACTTTGTTACTTTTTGTCATATTCTGATTGTGTACGGCTACTGTACAAACACATCTTAACAATATTAGCTACTGAGTTCTTAGACTTACGCGAATATTACACATGAAATAAAACTATTTTACGGATTTTATCGCGGTTTATTTTTTTTGGATCTTGGTATCCGGTAATTAATATAATCAAATCCAAAACCAAGCATAACACTGCAAGACCTCAAGCCACCGTGAGGTCATTCTGCGTAGATCGGACCAACAACAACAAAAATAATTAAGAAGTTTGAGGGTACCCCGGAACAACTATGCCTTTTGGACGTCTAACACCTCAGTCCCTCCCGTGACCATGGGTGCTGCAAAGCACTCGAAACGTCGGGAACTAAAAATAAACCGCGATAAAATCCGTAAAATAGTTTTATTTCAAATATTAGCTACCTTAACAAAAGCCCGTGTGATCTTGCAACGTGGATTGAAACGGATCGAATCACGAGTATGTCCGAAGCAATATGTAGTAAAATACGATGAAGGACAGTCTGATTCCATATGAAAGAGCTTATAGAGATAAGTTATGCAGGTTCTCGTTCTGTATGATATGAGATAGGCATAGGTATTGGGAGATTGTCACAGTCCCATCACTGTTGCTCCTATTCTATATTGTGGTCGCCTCCTTTATATTCTGTGATCACTCCTATAAGTCAGTATCTACATTGGCCTCCATTAATGACACCGCGATTGAATTCTCGAGATATTTCGGTAAGCGCTTAAATTATCTAGAAACTCGTAATAAATTTATTTTTATTTTATTCTTTACTAACTTTCTTTTTTCATTTTTTTTTTCTTCACCGTTAAAGTGTTAGTTAATATTTAATACGCACATGCTTGCACATTAAAACTTAATTATCACTTTAACGGTGAAGGAAAAAATCGTGAGGAAACCTGCATGCCTGAGAGTTTCTCGAAGGTGTGTGAAGTTCGCCAATCCGCACTGGGCCAGCGTGGTGGACTATGGCCTTAGCCCTCTCAGTTTGAGAGGAGGCCCATGCCCTATGGTGGGACAGTTTCTTAATAGGGCTAATATTATTATTAATTAGTTACCAAAGCAAGCCTAACTCAAAATTGAGTTTTCAAAACAGCAAACCTTAGAGCGAAAGAGAGATGTCAACAATCAAAGTGTACAATCGTAATAAAATGTGCTTAAAGTTAATTAGAAAAATTAAACCAAACAGTTATTAAAATACATAAGCACCGTTACGCCTTTATTTTCCAAGCGGGGCTGGTATAGGTTAAACGTTGGTAAGTATTGTGTTCACCCACATTTCACCGACGATCATAGGTACTAATGTAACAGGAGGCAAGCCAATTTCCATCATACCGGGCTTTTATCAATAAGAAAACCAGTCACTTTATCGACTTTGCTTCTAACCCCGACCCAGGCCTTGGACAGTAGGAATAAATTTAAGTCACAAATTATCTACGATATCGTAAATCTGTTTTTCTTTTCACAAAGTAACATTCGTTACAAGAAAAAGTACAGAATCAGTATCTTTGCAAAGTTATCGCACACAGTATCTACACGCTACATACAGTCCAAGACGCACCCCCTCGGACATGGCGCTGGCTGGTGTATCACTGAAAAATACCATATTATCTCCCTCCAGGAATCACACGGTCGTCCGCACACGCCTACATACATAGCATTTGATGCGGCATAGAGATACTGGAAGTGAATCTGTGAAGAAATATTAGATTTTGATAAAAAATATTGGCTATTAATTAGTTTGTGTCAATAGTTTTATTATTTTTGGAATTTTATTATCATCATCATTAGTGACTGCCTCGTTAGTCTAGTGGCAAAGCGCATCGCTTTGTAATTACTGGTCCTGGGTTCAAATCCCAGGACGGACAAGTGTATTTTTTCTAGTGAAAACTTCCCAGTACGAGTCCTGTTGTTGACCTCACCTATGTAAGAGTGAAGGTATCATAAAAGAAATAGAATAAAATTTTCCAAAATTGCATACTCGAGGTTTGCACTCTAAGGCACCGTTACGAATATTTTTCAGTAGTATTTCTGTACTTATGACTCATTGTGTTTCCTCTATTTAGTTACTCGTACTCAATTAATTGTAAAAAGCCTGTATTCGTACATTTAATATAATTAATTTTAAATAGTGATATATTTGATCAAAATCGGTTGCATTGAGCCAAAGATACAATTATGACCTCGCCTAATATTGTGAGCGTTCTCAGTAGAGGTCAAAATGAGTGGGTTTTAAGACATGTGTATGCACATAGAGGTAAAAATTATGACCAACGCGCAGGTTTCTGCGGCTTCATAACCGGTTCAGAACAGCGCCACCAACTGGATCCGGCAATAATGGCCACAAATCTTTCCTTTTTATAATATTATAATAATAATATTAGCCCTGACTGTCCCACCATTGGGCACGAGCCTCCTCTCAAAGAGGACTTAGGCTATAGTTCACCACGCTGGCCCAGTGCGGGTTGACAAACTTCACAAACCTCCGAGAAACTCTTAGGCATGCAGGTTTCCTCACGATGTTCCTTTACCGTTAAAGCAAGTGATAGTTAATTTTTAACACGCACATGCTTTTGAAAAGATAGAGGTGCGTGCCTAGGTTTGAACCCTAGACCTCTGACTTTGCAGTCCAACGGTCTAATTACTAGGCTTTCACTGCACTTTAAAATTAGTATAGATAAACTACCCACGCTCATGCCACATCCAGTCACTCTACTTCTCCGTCACCTACACTCACAATGCTGCTTTTTTTATACATTTTCTGATACATTTCTCTCCCAATGCATCTTCGGGGCTATATTATTTGTGTGATAGTATCACTGATGCGTTATGAATATAGAGTGTATTTTAATAAAGTAGGCCCTGTGTTCTGTCAGTGTGATTTCGACTGCGTTTTGGTTTATATTAGCTTATAAGAACCGAAATTCACCTATGATTTTTGAGGGGCTTGCTATATTTTTTTAAATGAGCAAAATTGAGCTGCATTTCGTTATTGCTTCCGTGAACTGGGTAGTTAGAACTAAAAGTACGCTCCAACCGATGTCAGAGATTCAAAACTTTTTGATTCTTCTTTAGACAGGCTACAGTTAATTTCATCATGCTAAGTGCAAACCGATAAAATCTACGAAGAGAAATACGAAATAAAATTGAAGAGAAGAGTCAACGTCATCATCATCAGCTTTCTACAACCTACTGCAGGGAATACATGATTTTTTCATAAAAACAGCCGTGAAAGACCGCCCTAGACTTTTGGTACCTTCCCTAACTGAGCGATTCTACCTTCTACGCTTCTTACGTTAGGAGAATCAAACCGTTTGTCGAAATTTACGAAAGCCAATAAAATCCTTTCTTTGTCTGTATAACCTTGTATTCTAAGTACAAATTTACACCTTGCTACCCCTCATAACCCTAAAACGTATAAGAAACCATTAGTACCTAAGTATCGAAACAGAATCATCGCAGTTTAGCGCCACCTCACGTACCAGTTATACAAGTAAAGCCTCATATTCTTTACGATGTGTTAGACCGCGATTTTAGTGCAGCGGGTGGCGGAATGAAAACTCGTTTTGATCAAATATTTAGTATATATTATTTAGTATTAATTTTCTCGTAGCTGTAGGCGCGCGTAGCGCTGTATGACCACGGTGTTCTTACACATCACCAAGGTTAAGCAGCGTTCAACTCAGTCGGCCTGAGATGGGTGACCGTATGTGGCATATTAATATTCGAGCGTCTCCGTCTTCGGAAGGTACGTTAAGCCATTGGTCCCGGTTACCACATAATGTGTTAGTCGTTAGGCCGACTAGCCTTATAGGTAGCTTGATAAGTTCCAACAGCAGGTTACCACAAACCTGCCTCCACCAATCTGCACTGGGTCCGCATGGTGGAGTGTGACCTGATCTCTCTCCCTTCGATTTGTGAGAGAAGGCCTTTGCCCAGCAGTGGGAACTATAGGCTGATCTATCTCTCTATCTATCTATATCATCACGCCAGCTCCCTCGCAGGGTAAGCCAAAAGTACAGAGTGTAGGCTGATATTAATATTATTATCAATATCCTAAATATGGCTGTCGATTTGGTGGATATTATGTTTCACTTTGTAATCAACATTAGAATGAAGTTATTTCTGATTATGCCATTTCTTTATTTTATATTATGACTTATATATAGAAATTGAAATAAAATACTAACTTCTGCTTGTTTAATATTATCATTCTATTCTGTATTATCACGCCAGATCCCTTGCGAGTTACCTATCTATGGGTAACTTTCTATGTGTTCTTAATGATAGTTTAGATTACATTTCAGATTAATTTCCTTAGAAAAGAACCTGTTGGATCCCTATACTCGTTTCCTACCCTGCAAGGGACCATATACAGAGATAGATAAACTCTTTTAGACGATGATCTTTATCATACTGGTTATAGAACGGAAAGCTCCCCGCTTTTCAAACAACACTAAAACTTAGCCTTAAATCTCCGATTCCATAGGTACTGTAGATGTTACGTGACCGTCGCTCAGTGCAGGGATTTTTGGTGACAACCTCCTGTAAACGGTGAGCATAAGTACATACATAGGTGTATCGTTGAGGTAAATGTTGCTTATGCAAAGTGCTACAGAGCTTGTGGAATAAACATACTTGCATTTGAAGTGTGATTTTAAATTATTGCTTTATACATGATTAAAGGGAAAGTTGCGCTAAACTAAAAGAAGTGATAGTCGTTGACGATAGGAAAAAAATGACTACGGGGAAACATTTCAAAAAAAATATTAAACAATTTGGTAAAACATATACCTATTTTTTATATCCTATAAATGACGTGTAAGTATTCGTATTGGCAGGTCACCTCCTTCAAGTTTTCCGTAACCCTCTCTCTCAAAAGACATTCAAAATAGACACAGATAGTTCCATGTATTTAATATATGCATTGCAACGATAAGAAATTTTTAATATTTGCTTGTTGGATAGACCTGCATTTTTTTATTTTGTAATTCAAAAAGTTACTACATAAGTAAAACTTTGGAATCAATATACTAGGTAACGTAACAATAGACTCTACACTTAAAAATTACACAAAATGCATAAGCAATAAATTCGCTTAGTCTTTTTCGAAAAGTCTGTCTTAAAAACATTGGTGAGAGAGAAACCAATGCGTGGAAATCTTTAACCGAAAAATCTCGAAAATAACCCAAACACTGTTCAAACAACAACTTACTTAAATTTACGATTGAATTCTTAATAATTAGGGACAAAACTAGGTAGTGTCCTGCCAGACGTGCCAGATGACGTAATAAAGGAAATGTAAGTACTCATCATCTCAGCCTATACTTGTCCACTGCTGAACATAGGCCTCCCCAATCGCTTTCCAGCGTAACCGGTCCGATGCCACCTGCATCCAACTACTTCCTGCCATTTTCACAAGATCGTCGGTCCATCTGGCAGGCGGTCGTCCCACGCTGCGCTTGCCAATACGTGGTCTCCACTCTAGAATCTTTCTGCCCCAACGCCCGTCCGATCTTCGCGCTATGTGGCCCGCCCATTGCCACTTCAGCTTGCTAATCTTAAGGGCTATGTCGGTGACCTTGGTTCTTCTACGAATCTCCTCATTCCTGATTCGATCACGTAGAGAAACGCCGAGCATAGCTCTCTCCATAGCTCGCTGAGTAACTCTGAGCTTTTTTATGAGACCTATAGTAAGAGACCACGTCTCTGATCCATATATCATCACTGGTAACACACATTGACTAAAAACTTTAGTCTTTAGGCACTGAGGTATTTTGGATGAGAAGATGTTGCGCAGTTTCCTGAACGCTGCCCAGCCGAGTTGGATTCGTCGATTGACCTCTCTCTCAAAGTTGGACCTACCTAACCGGACTACCTGTCCCAGGTAAATGTATTCGTCGACAACTTCAAGAGTAGAGTTCCCAACGGTGAGTGCGGTGGGTACGACATGGACGTTAAACAATATTTTCGTTTTGTCCATGTTCATTTTAAGACCCACTTGTTGAGATACTCTGTTGAGGTCGCCGAGCATTCGTCCTACATCTTCCAGCGACTCCGCCATGACCACAATGTCGTCGGCAAATCGAAGGTGAGTGATGTATTCGCCATTGATGTTAATGCCAAGTCCTCGCCATTCCAAGAGCTTGAAGGCGTCCTTTATGGTGGTCGTAAACAGTTTCGGAGAAATGACGTCTCCCTGTCTTACTCCTCTTTTTATGGAGATCGCCTTCGTGCACTGCCCTTGTACTCGGACTGACATGGTGGCGTTATTATACAAGCACTTCAACACTTCGGTGCAGTCAATGCGGCATCGCTGGAGAGATCTAAGAACCGCCCAAGTCTCGATCAAATTGAAGGCTTTCTCATAGTCCACAAACGCCAAGCATAGTGGCCGATTATACTCCTCGGTCTTCTGTATAATCTGCCGCAGCGTATGTATGTGGTCTATGGTACTAAAGCCTTTCTGGAAACCGGCTTCTTCGGGAGGCTGGAAATCATCAAGCCTTCGTTCGAGACGATTCGTGATGACTCTCGAAAACAACTTGTAAACATGGCTCAGCAGTGTGATGGGCCTATAGTTCTTTAATAAAGTGTTATCACCTTTCTTGAAAAAGAGTACCACCACACCCCTGTTCCATGCTTCCGGCGTTTTTCCTTCGAGCAAGACGGAATTAAACAGCCTCTGAAGGACTTTAAGTACCGGCGATCCACCCGCTTTCAGAAGCTCTGCGGTAATTCCGTCTTCGCCCGGCGCTTTGTTGTTTTTAAGTTGTTTGAGAGCCATCCTAATCTCGTACAGGCTGATGTCCGGGATATCTTCAGTGTAGTGTCGGGTTAGCTTGGCTCTTGGGTCTTTTACCAAGTCAACAACAGGTTCAGCTACTGAGGTATACAACTGCCCATAGAACCTCTCTATCTCCCTGAGCACCTCTGACCTATTCGACGTTATGTTTCCGTCCTCCGTCTTTAGCTTCGTCAACTGGCTTTGCCCAATAGACGCGTCTCTTGCGAACACTTTGGAGCCCTTGTTCTGCTCTATGGTCTCCTCAATACGTCTTGTATTGAAGGACCGTAAATCGTGTCGCAAGGACTTCAATATCTGTCCATTGAGCTGCCTATAGGACTTAGCATCATCGGAGGTTTGGAGTGTCATGGTACGTCGCTCAGCCATAAGGTTTCGGGTGTAGTCAGATAGCTTTTGAGGCCCATTTTTACGGTGGGGCTTAAAATGCTTGGACCCGACCGTATGGACAGTCTCTACCAACCTATTGTTGATTTCGTCCACTGATGCGCTGCTGTCTAGCAATTCGAAACGGTTTGACAATTCGAGTTGAAAGTTCTCGGGGTTTTGGATATGTGCATTAGAAGGTCGGAGCGTAGACTTCATCAGACGCCATCTTTCCATTTTGACATTAATATTTAATGTGCCTCTGACCATTCGGTGATCACTGCCGGTTTTTACCCTGTGAATCACGGAGACATCATTAAATATTTGTCGCTTGGTGCTCATGATGAAGTCTATCTCATTTTTTGTGAAACCATCAGGGCTCATACAGGATCATTTCCTATGAGACGGCTTCTGGAAGAAAGAGTTCATCATAACCCACCCGTACGCATGCCTTGCAGTCCACATAAGTGGACTGGACGGCTCGCAACAGAGTGCCATCTATACCATACTCTAGCAAAATGTCCCAAAGTCTCTTTCGCACAACTCTGTCAAATGCTTTCTCTAGATCTACAAAACCGCAGAAAACCTTCCGCCCCACTGCCAGATGCTTCTCTACGATGTTGCGGAGTGAGAAGACTTGATCCGAACATCCTCTTCCAGACCTGAAAGGTTCCTAATACTTACAAATTACAGACAATGCATATGAAATAAATTTAGTTAATCTTTTACGAGTCTTCTCTCTCAAAAATGGAGGTGAGAGAGATTAGGGCATACTCCATCAAGCAAACTTATTACGCATTAGTGGAAAACTTCAACGGAAAAATTCCAAAAACAACCCAAAACTTTTCCAACGAAAAGTAACTAAAATTTTACCCAAATGATTTACGATCCAAGTAACTACAATTCTAAAAGGAATGAATTCGCTTAATCTTTTTCGAGTCATCTCTCTCAAAAATGCAGGTGAAAGAGATCGGGTCATACTCCACCAAGCAAACCCTCACCGGGTTGGTCGAAGACTTTAACCTAAATCTCAAAACTATTCCAAGGAAAATTTAAATAAAATTTAACTCCACCGCTACCAATCTACGTTCGAATATCATTCGGGACAAAACTAGGTAGCGTCCTGCCCGACGTGCCGGATGACGTAATAAAACAAATGTAAACCCACAAGAGCATAGAACAGTGCCTCGTAAACTGGTTCCCAATAATCCGACGTCAGCGGAAAAAATAGCCATAGTAAAAACTCCTATCCGTACCTAATAACCCGAGAATATTATCAGAGAGTCGTCGGGTCATAACCCGAAATTGGTTTCGGGGTCCGTAAGTCCCCAGTTTTATATGTGGCATTATGAAGGCCGTCAAACGAATTCACGTAGAAAATCGAATCTATATACGGTGATATTGCCGTCTCCGGGCGCTGGTTGGCTTCAGATAATAAAATAATATACCTCTTTTTACGCTACCTCTTCGGTTTGTTGTGAGATACCGAGGTGGCGACGGGTGATTTAATTATTGGGTGAAAACAACCCTGTGTATCACTGATCTGTGATGTTGGATACGGTCAAGTCTTTCATAATATCAATTCACTTAATATACGATTATGTAGAAATTCAAAAACTTAATCACTTACGAAAATACGTGATTTCAAAATGAATTTGTATGTTTCAGAGTTGGGTACCGAATAATAAAAACAGATAGATTTTATTTTCAAACGTATATGGTAATAGCGTTTCTGTGTCATTATAGTTGAAGGATAAAAGAATATGGGCACCAAACAAAAATAAAAAAATCATCATAGAAAAAAAATGTTCAAGGCTGCGTTTTAAATCAAACCAACTAAGCAACCAGGTACGCATAAACTAGGATGTACTGGCGCTGGTTTTCACCTGGTACCTAATTGGTAGCACGGAAACCGAATTTGTGGTTCATACAAAGATTGGTATCATGCGAGAATTGAACCCGAGTCTACTAAAATCCCTGACCATTTAGTCCAATAAACTGAACAGTGCCAACCCACCAAGTGGGTAAATCGTCTGAGTACTGGAACAAGCTGTTGTCAAATTGTCATCAAAGTCCAAACATTTTCTGACGATTCTGTCGGAAATATTTACATATTTACGTCTACCAAAACAAAAAAGCCTTTCAAGGAAGTCGCTTAGTTATCCAGATGACTATGATATCGACACCGTGGTTGCGGTTTAATTGCTATTTTACAAAAAATGAATGCATAAATATATACGATCCATATTACCTAGCTGTACTTGAAGCTATGAGGACCGAGTAGCTTATTGACAAAAGTGACGTAGACAATTTTAATTAAAGAAAGACCCAGCTAGAAATGCAGCATTTTATATAGATAACTCATTTCCTTTTAAATATTAGTTGGGCCACTCTGATTTTAATAGCCTCCATTCGGCTTAGTTGTCGATTCGCACTCATTTTACTACCTACGTCCAGCAGTGGACTGACACGGGCTGATGATGATGATGATGACTCATTTTACTCGCACGAACCGTGCGATTTGTAACGTTTAAATTATTTTTTTAATAGTTGCTTCGCAGGACGCCATACGTTTTACGTGCAAATGGTCAGAAATATATAAGTAGCCCATCCGTACACATTCAACCTTAAAGAAAAAAAAATACAGACGACACTACACGACCCAAAAAATAATAATAAATAAGGAAGCAAATTATTATTTTAAACATTAACATTAGATTTTATTTCTAGCGACACAGACAATAAAGGTGAGATAAAAAATATTTATAGCAATCGGTTAATTGAGTTCCTGCTTAAATTTAGCATACTTCAATGACATATATATATATATATATATATATATATAATGTTTAGTAGATAAATTCACTGTCCTAAATAATTAATAGTAACATTGTGATACTAATTATATTAACAAATTTTTGGATTTTATGTAGACTACTGTACTTATTTCCCATTTTGTTGCTTAACATATAAAGTGTGCGAATAGCCTATATACATATTTTTAAAGGTGGCGATATCTTTGAAGCTTCTTTTTCGTGCGAATCGACTACAAAAAAATATAATTTTTAAAAGGTCGCGATTCACACTGTTAGTATGAGTAAAATTCGTGCGAATCGACAACTAACCCGTCGATTCACTTATTAACCTTCAAGCACACGTATCATCAGCCACAGTAAAAGCATTATAGTTTCATCCAAACATTTTACGAATAGTCGTTTAATATAACACAGAAAAAAGTAAGATTTTCTTTACCATCTACACGAATGCCTAAAAAGTTTTTTCATTTCGGCAAAGGCCCACGCTAGCATCGCGCACGTGAAATAACAAAAATTTAAGAACAAAAACGTATAAAGTGCCATAAAGGAGCTTTCCTTTGTGGCGTCGCAAAAATCTCTGGGATGGTAGTAATCGGGCATTTTACATAATAAAATGATATATTATTCAAAATCCAGAGTCGGGCGCACGCCCGAGTACTTATCGGCAATAACGCGCTCTGTGGCGGAGGCCGCGGCGTACAATTCGCCAAACCTGTAATTTCGTTATTCGGTGCGTTTATAAAATGGATGTATTATAGTCAAAAGCCGCTTCCAAACGTTACATTCATTACATTTTGTACATTTACGTTCACTTTTAACCGACTCCAAAAATGAGGAGGTTCTGTGTTCGTCAGTATGTTTTTTTATATATATATGTTCACCAATATATTCGTCAATTGTGGACCAATTTTTACCGTTTATTTCCCAAGTAAGTTTTTGCAGTCGTTAACGCTAATAGATATCGGAAAATGTACAGAAATGACATTGTGCTACGAAAAGTCACAATCTTGTAACTTATTCGTACCTCCGAACAAAGTTGCTGTAAGATGGTGAGAGAATAAATATATAATGCATGTTACTTGGATAGTCCCTCAGAAGATGGTATGTACCTAAATATTGTAATGTTGTGTAGATAGCCCAATCATGATTTAAAAATTCCGAGATATTTTTCGCATTATACAAATGTAAACACATACATTTCATCAGCCTTTAAGGCTCGTTTATTATATTATAATTTAAAGAAATCTAAAATCTTCACTTACACATTTTAACGGCGGAGGTAAGCCCACCTCATGTCACATCTCTCCTGGCAAATAAAAATAGAAGCAGCGGGGTGCGGGGGGGGGGGAGCGCCACACTCGCCGCCCTATTATGATATTTCTGATTCAACCCCCTTGCCTAGGAAAACGGGATGTGTACACCATACAGAATCCTCACTGGTAGAATTTATTTCTGGTGAAAAAAGGGTGGATGCAAAAAAGTGTGAAGGCCTAGCCTTCTGGCCCGGTGAAGATGTAAAGGCCCTTCGACCAACAGCGCATATCATTCACACATACACACACACATGTAAAAAAGGTATAGGTATACATATCTAGTTATTATGTTTTTTCGCCTTTCTTAAGGAAGGACGACTTGTTGGGATCGATATTAATATTTTAAATTGGAGAGTAACTCTGTCTGTTACCTTTTACGCCCCAACCGCTGAACAGATTTTGATCAAATTCGGCAAGGACATAGATTTTATCCCGAGGAAGGACATAGGCTACCTTTTGTCTAAAAATAAAGCATAGGGTGTGAAATATACGCCTGGAAATAACGCGAACAAAGTTGCAGTTTCAGCTAGTTAAGATATAAATAAAATTGGTGGCGCTATTTTCCTGATACAAGCTTTACCCACGAATGGGGCGTAATAGGTTGAAACTTATAATAAATTACTACTAGGCAGAGAGTACAGAGTTCCAACAGGTTCTTTCCTTACATAACTCTCTAACTTTCTCCACTCATAGTTCGTCTCATACACGCTCGCAGGTTACGATAATAAATTACAAAACATTAAAAATAACTTGTCAAAAAAATTTGACTGTGGAACCGATTCCTACCAAAAACGACCAAGTTTTTACTTTATTGTAAAAACATCTATTTCAACCTATTTTTCAACCAAATAACCGTTGTAGATTCCCCCTTACAGAACCACCCTAGACCGATACACCCCCGTTAAGCCAGTGGAGAAGATTTGGACATAATATGTTCGTGTACTGATAATATTTTTTATGATGTTCCATGGATACGTGCGCACAATACATGTTATATGTATTAAATACGTTCTTTGCAATAAAGTTTTTTAGAAATATATATAACGGTTTCTTTTTTGTATTGGAAACGGATGGCCAAAAGCATTTTCTTACAAATCGAGAAGAAATATTGTACTTTTCCACGATTGGTGGAGTGGTGGAGTTTATGACTTACTGCCTGTCTTTTTATGAGACTGCCTCGTTGGTCTAGTGGCCAAGCGCATCGCTTTGTGATCACGAGGTCCTGGGTTCAAATCCCAGGTCGGACAAGTGTAGTTTTTCTAGCGAAAACTTCCCAGAACGAGTCCGGAGTCTGGAATTGTGCCCGGTATATGGCAATAGGCTCGCCCCCTATTACATGGGACCTAACGTCGTCGGCGAAACGTGGGTGTTCTCAATACACCTCTGTCACCCCCGCTTGGGGAATATAGGCGTGATGGTGTTTATGACTTAAAACCTTAATAGTTTGGTATTATTTTGTGTATTCAAGCTATCTGCTCCGGTTTCTCAGTAGTTATAGCGGGCGCCCTAGCATAGCGAATCATTCGGGTTTGATTACCACTCGAAGCGACAACTTTTTCATTCTATTTAGAACAACTTTTCTTAGACCGAATTTAAAATGCCAAAGTTGAATCAAGAATAAATATTTTATAACCTAACCCATTTTTAACACCGTCAGGCCTGTGGTACATATGCACTTTGATTATGATTTATATTCGCATTCTCATTTATATTCTATGTTAAAATTTATGTTTTGTTTTGTATTTAATCCCATTATAGTTATTACATGGTGTAAGTATGAAATAAATCCGAAAAAAATAGTTTTATTTCATACTTATAAAATGTAATAACTATAATGGAATTAAATACAAAACAAACCATAAACTTTAACATAGAATATAAATGAGAATGCGAATATAAATCATAATCAAAGTGCATTTGTTCATGTGTAATATTCGCGTAAATCTAAGAACTCAGTATGTTATAAGTAATTCATGTAAATTTACCATATATATATATATATATATATATATATATATATATATATATATATATATATTTCATTCTTATTGTGATGTTGACATTATTTTATTATTTTTTTTCACTGTGTTTTATTATTACCTTAATTTGCATTCCTCGAACTGACTTTTATCTTTAAATGTTATATACGCCTATAACGGCTAGTCACCTTGTCTCAGACTGTATCTGAATCTTACGTTGTAACTATTGTGTGTGATGAGTCGATGGTGTAACTTTCACAAATATTCCTCAAGCGGGGGTGGCAGAGTAGAATAAAATTATAACATTATAATTCAGTCCTATAGTAAGAGATTACCATCACGCGGATCCAGTGTAAGCTAAAGAAAACATCAGTCTTTCACCCTTGCTTAGCACCGACCGTTATTTGACCGCTTCAAAAACATATATAGCATTAAACAACATAAAAATACGAAAATGTCAAAAGCATCCGAAGGTCCCCGATACCTCTAGATCATGAATCTTAAACAAGGCGGGCGCAAATAAAACGCGGCCGATGTGTCTCCGAGGCTGAATTATGAAAACGCCGATAAATATCTGAAACCGACGGCCGATCCGCACAAATTTATGGTGTACACTAATAAAATGTTGTTTCGATCATATTCTGTCGTATTTGGTACTTTTGTTGCAGGTGGACATGATTGGGACTCTGGAAAAGATATATGGAAACTATATAAGAACACTTATGATTAATCTCTACTTAAACACATCTATTTAGCTCGTTCTGCATTGTTCTCCCTTACCCCATGAATGCAATGTATACAAAAAGAATCGTTAAACTCCCATTTTTAAAAAGAGTAACCGTAAAGCTTACCCTTCTTCTCCACAGGAATGACTTTCCGAACAGGTGGTAGAGTCTTAAGTAACCAATAATTTTCTCTTTTTGACTAAGTGTTTTTGGTATACATGAATAAAAAACTTTTGGTTTTGATGTTACAAAGTAAATTCAGCTGTGTATTTATGGATTGGAGATGTTTTCATGAAAAAGCATCATTTGCGGCAAAATAATTTTATATAGGAAAATTTAAAAAAACATAAATAGAAACGCTACCTCGTTGGTTTAGTGGCAAAACGCATCGTTATGTGATCACGATGTCCTGGGTTCAAATCCTACGTCGGACAAATGTAGCTTTTGTAACGAAAAATTCCCATTATGAGTCTGGAATGGAGTGAGACTGGAATTGTGCCCGGTATGTGGCAATAGTCTCGCCCCTTATTACATAGGACCTAACATCGTCGGCGAAAACCTCTGCCACTCTCGCTTGGGGAATACAGGTGGTGACGGTGTGTGTGTGTGCGTGTGAGTGTGTGTGTGTATATAAATAAAAAAACCCATATATACATAGAGCTGGTGGTTATTACGGTCTTTGAAGAGGTCATTGGAGAGTAGGCATTGTCCTCCTCCAAACTTCAAACAAAATTAGTATTTTTCAGGTGAAGAAGAGCACAGACAGAAACACAAAGCTTTGCCTAAAGTTCTGCTTCACCTGGTAAAATAGGAAGTGAGTATGAACGGGCAATGTAAACGGTCGACTCTGTCACGGAATTTCTTAATGCCAACAGTAGCAGCATTGGCGTAATATAAATCTAATATAAGCGACTAACATTAAAATAAGACCTGTTACTGCACCATGAAAGCTAGTTTTGTGAAGAACTATCGTTATAATATACAACATTATGGGAGTTCTTGTTCATATTTAATATGATCACACTTCCCCTGTGATATAGTTAAATTCACGTTAAATCATAAAAAGCTACTTGAATAAAACTATTATTTCGGATCAATCGATCGATCGATCAATACCCATGGTCACGGGATAGGCTGAGGTGTTTGACATCCAGAATTTATGCTAAGATTAAACCGGAATAAATTACGATACTAAAGTTTTAATCTATCTATCTATATAGATAGATAAATTACCTATCTATACCCTAAAAGGGATCTTAGGGATCCCTTTTAGGGTAGGCAGAGAGTACAGAGTTCCAACAGGTTCTTTCCTTACATACCTCCCTGGCTTCCCTGGGTTAATTATAATTTTAATATTCGCGTTAATTAAGATAAATCAATATAATAAGGTACCTTTCATAATACGTAATAGTTTATCCATAATATTTGATAGTATCCGATTGGTGGGTTAGTGAGGGCATGAGATATCGTCGGCTAGGCTTACCGATTTAGCCCATTACTTCGGCAGGGGTAGGCAGATGGGTTTCAATTAACGTTTTAATGTGTATAGATATAATATGTTTTCAGCAATAATTATGAAGTTTGGAGGATACCTTTCCTGGAATAACAATAACATTCTCGTATGGATGTTAAATACTTCAGTTCTTCCCGTGACCATGGGTTCTGTAAAGCACTCGAAACGTCTGAAATCATATAAATAAACTGCTTTAGTTTCATTTAAAAGAATCTACGGTTAAAATACTTATTATAAAAGGAACAACATGTAATTAAATTGACTATCAAAGGTTAAATTAAGAACAGGAGGTTTATTAATAAATATAAGATTCGAATATTTCTGAGATACGATATTTTCTAAATTAAAGATAATACGAAAATACTGACATTTTCCAAGTAGGTACAATATTTTTAAATTAAAAAAAAACAATCTACGCCACGGAACAATCCTTCCTTGCTTTTAAGTCTGCATATCGTCACTGTTAATTCATTCAGTTGTTTATAAAAAAGAACTTCGATGAAAAAAACCGAATTAATTAAGCTACTTATGAAAGAATCTTAAACTAGCGGGGTAGCAGCACCACTTTTCGCCGACGATGTTAGGTCCCAGGGGGCGAGCCTATTGCCATATACCGGGCACAATTCCAGACTCCGTACTGATACTGAGAAGTTTCCGTTAGAAAAACTTCATTTGTCCGACCTAATATTGAACTCAGGACCTCGTGATCACCAAGCGATGCGCTTTGCCATTAGACCAACGAGGCCGTAAAATATTTTTAATAGCAGTTTCCCGCGACTTCGTATCCGGTCGACAACAGCGCCACCTACCGGGTCTATATTATATACCTATGTTACTTCTAGATAAGGTAGCTTTCCAATGATGAAAGAATCATTAAAATCGGATCAGTAGTACCGGAGATTACCCTGAGAACATCCAAACTCACAAACTTTACTTTATTTATATTTATAATATTAGTATAGATTGGCAACATTAGAACTTTATTTAAACAATAACGGAAATTGGCTGCTAAAATAATTTTATTCTAATAATAATTTTTGGACACAAAATTAAAAAATCAGCTCAATTATGTGTCACCAAAAAACCCCCTTATTTTATACTGTCAGCGACGATATTCAGCATGCACGTTGATTATACACATTAACACCCCCAAAATCACTATTTACACCTAAAATAGGTGTAATCAGAATAAATTGCAACAATTCCGGCGCGTCCGCTCCTACACGGGTAAAGGAAATTGCCGTATGGTACCGAACAGGGTCCTTATTCGCTGTGATCAAAACGCGGTAGGTTACGAGAACTTCATGAAATAATCGTGGAATAGTATTCTTTATACCACCACAGAACCATTATATGATTATTTTCTTTTATTTCTCTGTCTCTTAAAACATAACTCCGCACAAGGAATATCCTTTTATCGTGGGTGCGCTTTCATATTAGAAATTTACATACACCCAGACCTAAACAAATATTTGTGGGTCACAAAAATATTTGGCTCGTGCTGAAATCGAACCTGCGACTACTCGATCTAGTGGACTCATCAGTCACTTCACGTTTTTTGTTATTATACACGGTGTAATACAAAAAATTAATACAAAAAACACTTCAGTAACTACCATCTACCTACTAATAATATCAGCCTATACTGCCCACAGCTGGGCAAAGGCCTTCTCTCACAAATCTAGGTGAGAGAGATTAGGTCATACTCCACCACGCGGACCCAGTACGGATTGGTGGAGGCAGGTTTGTGGCCACCTGCTGGTGTAACTTATCAAGCCGCCTTTAAGGCTTCCAACTCGGCTTAACGACTACCACATTAAGTGGTAACCGGGACCAACGGCTTAACGTGCCTTCCGAAGCACGGAGACTCGAATATGAAAATGCCACAAACGGTCACCCATCTCATGCCGACCGAGTCGAACGCTGTCGCACAGCGCTACGATCGCTACCTATTGAACTATCAGAATATTAACACCAAATAAGTATTGTTATAGAGATGTGATTTTTTCATTTTTTTAGTACCAGTCAACAGTACGTATTGGATACGTCACCTGGGCTTTCGCTCCAGGACGACTAAAAAACATGGTGTAAACTTCATGTTATTTCACGAACTTATCGTAATGCGCCGCGTTACGTGCTAATAGAAAATAAGGTCGCTTAGCGGCGCTATCTGTGTTTACATCTGTGCGTTACAAATGCGTTACATCAAGTTAGTGGCGTGGCTGCCGTTACTTATCTAGCCGTGAGTGGGGCCAGGGTTGATACCGACGCGTAGGAGAATGAAATACTCTTTGAATAGAAGAAAATTCGCGGAATGTGATGATAATGAATAGTCCCGACTCAGATAAAGGAAATAAAATATTGGAGTATTTTTTATCAAATACAAGTTATCTGAGTACGCGGGTGAGTTAGCTGACAGTTTATTCAGTAATACAAGTTACAAATATAATCTAATCATTCAAAATTTAATATCAACAAACTAGTAACCACACCCTTTTTAACTCAGAATGTTAAACCAAATACTTCAATATAATGTAAATGATCATTAAATAAAATCCATTTGACCTGTGACCTGTTCACAGCATCCCCTGTTACAGTTTTGATCTCACCATTCATCGGCACGTGAGTGTTAACATCATGTTAAAACCTGTTCCAATAGGTTAATAGTTCAGCATCCCTCTGGTATACTTTTCATCTTGTGACCGGTTTAGCACGTCATTAATGGAGAGGAGTTTTGACTGGTGATTTTGTTCAGAAAATAGAATCGAAAGGAGCAGTAAAATGTCCCTTTTTCAAGAGTGTGGGAGGCTGGTGTAGAAAGTTTGTTGTCTCTTTTGTTTGGAACAAATCGAAAGAGGTTGTTCTACCAAATGTAAGGGGAACAGTAAGGGTGGAAACAGATTGTACGTCCCTATATTCCATAAAATTATTCCGGAATGTCCTTACAATTAACGGAGATATACATAAATCTAAGCAGTTAATTATTTCCAATTATACCTATGTAGATACTATACCTATGTTATGCCTACGGTGTTCCGGATTTTGACCCTAGCTATATATTCTGATAGTTCAGTAGGTAGATCTTACTTATCTAAGTGTTTTTGTACCGCTATGCGACCGCGGTGTTCTTACCGATTACGAAGGTTAAGCAGCGTTCGACTCGGTCGGCCTGAGATGGGTGACCGTTTGTGGCATTTTCAGATTCGACCGTCTTTGTGCTTCGAAAGGTACGTTAAGCAGTTGACTACTACTTAATGTCGTGATCGTTAAGCCCAGTTAGAAGTCTGAAAGGCGGCTTGATAAGTTCCAACAGCAGGTGGCCACAAACCCGTCTCTACCAATCCGCACTGGGTCCGCGTGGTGGAGTATGACCTACTCTCTCTTACCTCGATTTGTGAGAGAAGGCCTTTGTCCAGCAGTGGGCAGTATAGACTGATATTATACTATACCAGATAGGTATTCGTAAGTTTCTCTCATCACCACCTGAAAGACGTCGATGTATAGCACTGGACAAAGGTCTCCAAAAAGGTTGCTACCACCAGCTTTATTTGGTAAGCATCTAGTTTTACCTTAAACCTTTACCGGTCATCCATCTGCCTTATAAAGGGTCTGCCCACTCCACATCTTCCTGTAAGCGACTCTTTCATTCATTAATTGGTATATTATTAAAACAAATCCTTACACTTTATGTTTCAAAGCAAGTCACCGTCACGCCTTCATTCACCAAGCGGGGGTGGCAGAGGTGTACTGAGTACACCCACTACTTGCCGGCGATGTTAGGCCCCATATAATAAGGGGCGAGCTTATTGCCACATACCGGGAACAATTCCGGACCCCGGACTCATACTAGGAATTTTTCGGTAGAAAAACTATATAGAAAGAATTGTGGACCTGGTGGTGGAGCAGCTTAAGCTTTTAAACATTGAACCGAGCAACTGTCACTTCACGTTATTTGTAAGTATGCAAGGTGTAATTGTTTTTCCTAGAAAACAAGCCCAGGTGATGTATCTAATGCCTTCTGTTCACTAATAATAAAAAAAAATTAATACAACAACACTTCAATAAGATAACATCTATCTACTGAACTATCAGAACATTAAAGCTAGCGTGAAAATCCGAAACACCATAGGCATCTACCGGCCTGCTGACGAGGAGCGCCGCTCCTCAATGTCTTTTGCGCTTGGTATATCTGTCTATATCATCACGCCAGATCCATTGCGGGGTAGGCATACGGCTTTTTTTGTACCAGTCAACAGTAAGCATTGGATACGTCACCTGGGCTTTCGCTCCAGGACGACTAAAATTACACCGTGTATACTTCATGTTATTTCAAAAACGTGTCGTAACGCGCAGCGTTACGTGGTAATGGCGAATAAGGCCGCTTAGCGGCGCTATCTGTGTTTACATCTGTGCGTTACAAATGCGTTACATCAAGACAGTGGCGAGGCTGCCGTTACTTACCTAGCCGTGAGTGGGACCAGGGTTGATACCGACGAGTAAAAGATAGAAATACTCTTTGGAAAAGAAGAAGATTCGAAGGAAAGGAAATGTGAAGATTAATCAATACTTCCGACTCAGATAAAGAAACTAAAATATTAGAGTATGTTTCATCAAATACAAGTTATCTGAGTACCCGGGTGAGTTCTCTGACAGTTTATTCAGTAATACAAGTCAAAAATATAATCTAATCATTCAAAATTTAATATCAACAAACTAGTAACCACACCCTTTTAAACTCAGAATGTTACACCAAATACTTCAATATAATGTAAATGATCAATAAATAAAATCCATTTGACCTGTGACCTGTTCACAGCATCCCCTGTTACAGTTTTGATCTCACCATTCATCGGCACGTGAGTATTAACATTATGTTAAAACCTGTTCGAACAGGTTAAAAGGTCAGCATCTCTGTGATATACTTTTCATCTTGTATCCGGTTTAACAGGTAATAAATAGACAGTTTTTGACTGGTGATTTTGTCCAGAAAATAGAATCAAATGGGGGCAGTGTAAATTCCCTTTTCCAACGGTGTAGGAGGTTAGTGTAGAGAATAATTAAGAGCTAGGACTCTTTTGTTTGAAATAAATCGAACTTTTCATATTGTGTCTGATTTAAAAAGTTATCAGTGGAAAAGAGTTTCTAACTGGTGATTTCCCTGAAAATAGAATCGAATGAAAGCAGTAGAAAGTCCCTTTTCCAACGGTGTAGGAGGTTAGTGTAGAGAATAATTAACAGCTAGGAATCTTTTGTTTGAAATAAACCGAACTTTTCATCTTGTGTCTGATTTAAAAAGTTTTCAAGGAAAAAGAGTTACTAACTGGTGATTTCCCTGAAAATAGAATCAAATGAAAGCAGTAGAAAGTCCCTTTTCCAACGGTGTAGGAGGTTAGTGTAGGGAATAATTAAGAGCTAGGACTCTTTTGTTTGAAATAAATCGAACTTTTCATCTTGTCTGATTTAAAAGGTCATCAATGGAGAGGTGTTTTTGAATGGTGATTTCCCTGAAAATAGAATCGAATGAAAGCAGTAGAAAGTCCCTTTTCCAACGAAGTAGGAGGTTAGTGTAGAGAATAATTAACAGCTAGGACTCTTTTGTTTGAAATAAATCGAACTTTTCAACTGGTGTCTGATTTAAGAGGTCATCACTGGAGAGGAGTTTCTGACTGATGATTTTTTTATAAAATAGACTCGAATGGAAGCAGTAGAAAGTCCCTTTTTCAAAGGCGTAGGAGGTAAGTGTAGAGAGTAATAGAGAGCTAGGACTCTTATTTGATATAAATCGAAGAGATTGGTCTCATAAAGGGTGTGATCAGTAGAAACAGTTAGTGCGAATCCCTATACTCAATAAAATTATCTAGAAATGTCCTTACAATACGTTCGCTACGGACGATTTAGCGCAGTTGTTAAGAGCTTAAGCCGCTCCGCCCACTGTATCTAATAGTCGCGGGTTAGATTCCCGCACGGGACAAATCTTTGCGTGACCCACAATTATTTGTTTTCGTCTGGGTATTTGTGTATGTGAATTTTCATGTTTGTAAACGCACCCACGACACAAGAATAAATCATAGTGTAAGGACACGTTTAAGTTAAGCAGTTAATTATTTTCAATATAGGTTACTGGTACATAGATATACACAAGTTACTCTTATCGTCAGCCGAAAGACGCACTGGACGAAGACCTACCCTAATAATCGCTCCGATAACGCTTTGTGTTGTTCGCATCCAACTCTACCAGCGACCTTCACCAGGATTGTTCCACTTGACACTATAAGACCCCCTATCCACCTCATGTCTATCTTTGACTAGGTATAAAATTTTTCTTACACCTTATCATTCGACTCGCTCGGCCTTAGATAGGTGACCGTTTGTGCCATTTCCATATTCAAGCGTCTCCGTGCTTCGGAAGGCACGTTAAGCCGTTGGTCCTGGTTACCATTAAAATTAAGTTGGAAGCCTTATAGGCGGCTTGATAAATTTCAACAGCAGGTGGCCGCTAACGTGCCTCCACCAATCCGCACTGGGTCCTCGCGGTGGAGTATGACCCAATCTCTCTCATTTCGATTTGTGAGAGCAGGCCTTTAATCTGGTCCGGTATGACCTACTGTGGGACAAGCTGACGAACACAGGTTGACCTCAAGAACTGATTAACATGTTCAAATACTGGTACGCGCATCAATCCAACTGCGTCCGATGGGCGGGGGCCATGTCGGAACCGTATCAGCTCGAATGTGGGGTGAGACAAGGGGGATTAACAGCTCCAACCTTGTTCAACCTATATATTAACGGATTGATCGAGGCGCTCAGCAGTCAGCGTGTTGGCTGTCATGTTGACGGTATATGCGTTAACAATTTAAGATATGCAGACGACATGGTACTGCTGAGCGCGTCGGTCTGCGGACTACGGAGACTGATCCGGACGTGTGAAGAGTATGCAAGTGGTCACGAACTAATATACAATGGTAAGAAAAGTCAATGCATGGTCTTTAGGGCGGGTACGAGGTTTTTCCAGAATACCTATACCACCTGTACCACTGAATGGTGTACCTTTGGAAAGAGTTTCACAATTTAAGTACCTGGGACACATTGTTACCTGAGATCTTAGGGACAATGCGGACATTGAACAGGAGCGGAGGGCGTTGTCGATAAGAGCCGATATGATTGCTCGCAGGTTGGCGAGATGCTCACAGGAGATCAAATTTACACTCTTCCGAGCCTATACTAAGCGATCTTATACGTGCGACCTCCGCATCCTGTACAATAATGCATCAGGGTGATCTTTGGGCTGCCCCGTTTCTGCAGCGCTTCGGCTATGTTTGCGGAGGCACGTATGGTCTGCATTCAAGCGACCATGCGTAAACTAAGCACGTCTTTAGTGCGCAGAGTACGGGCCAGCTGCAATGTTATCCTGCAAATGATTGCCGACAGACTGGACTGCCCTTATCTTCGGCATTGCTGTGATAGACACAGCACAGTAGCCATGCCGGAGAGAAGGTATTGTTAACCAGTACCTATATTTGTAATTATATTTTATCATTATAATTATTTCTATTATTGTGTTATTGCTAATATTGTATATTATATTATTATTATATTATTCATTTGACATTTATCGCATATGGATCCAATGTTATCGGAAATAAATGATAAGAATTTGCCCAGCAGTGGGACAAAATAGGCTGATATTATTATTATATATTATAGGTATATCATTTAAAGCATGCCATCTTAGTAAATGTAACTTTCATTTTTAATTGTAACAATTTAATTCATAAAGTTATCACAATAAGTAACCGGCATTATAACAATTATCTCGATAATAGTCTATTCAAATGTGAACCGGTGTTACAAAGCACAAAAACGTCGTCCTTTTATCAACTGACCTACACCGGACTTAAGATCAAAAGTGTATCAGAGGGATGCTGGCAGAACCAGTTTCAATTCTAAATTTTTGTTATAAGCGTGCCGATAAATAGATCTTTGTAAAAAGGGGATGCTGTTAATATGCCATAGGTCAAATGATTTTATATATTGTAATGGTTTGAGTCAATAATTTGAACTTGAACTCGGAAATAACTTGAAGTCGGTTTAGTGGCAAGAGCTGTGGCTGGGAATCATGAAATTCTGTGTTCAAATTCAAGGTGGTAGGTCAGAGAAAGTGTAGTTTTTCTATCTAAAGATTTATAAGCTTGCTTCCTATTACCTGCATAGACGCCTGTAAGGAAACAACTTGTTGAAAATTTATATTCTCTGCCTAACCCGCAAGGGAGCTGGCGTAATGATATAGATAGATAGAAGCCGAACAAACCCTGTAAGCGATATGTAGATACATATATACAGCACACATCATCAATCCCCTGCTTAGAAAACATAAGTTTGTCAGTGTTTAATTAGTTTGGAGTTTAAATAAACTATTTTTTCAGTTAAATTGTGTAAAATAGTGTTCGGACAGCCCTGTAGCTTCCAGTTAAACGCGCCATATGTATGTTTCAGGCAGTGACCAAACACCCGCGCCGGCAGCGGACCCGCCAAAATGGATAGCACAGAGGTGTTGCGGAGACGACCTAAGTTCAACATAAGTATATATTTTTATTAAAATTACAAGATACATAATATACTGTGATTACAGGCTTTTATTTAACTTGCAATGTTCGTATGTCTGCCTGTCTGTCTTTACTGTTCAAATCTTGTAATCCATTTTTGAAGCACTTGCACCCGCAAGTGCTTCAAAAATCAGATTGAGCTGTAATTTGGCATACATATGTAAAATCGATGACAATGTAATAATATGGTACCATGGAGCTGATCTGAGGATGGAGTCGGAGGACGGCTATAGGAATATATAACGTAACCCCCTCGTGTTTAGGTTTGTGATGTTAAAGCCGAAAGGTGGCCAATGGAACCACCCGACTACTCAATATTAACTCACCGTGTTTGGGCTCGTTGAATTTGTCTTGACGAGTATTTTAGACCCGTATGGTATCCAGCGTCTAATGATGGAGCCAGAAGGAAGCTATAGGAACTCCTCAACTAAGCAATATATTTTAGTTGTGTTTGCTATAAAAGCTTTTTTAAAAAAACTTTCCAAATCATAATTATTCTAAGATCAAATTAATAGACGATAATCATTCATTTCTATTAACACATTGAAAAAACGGATGAATACGTATAAACATTAAAAAAAAAAGAAAGCGTGTTTGGTCACGCAGTGATCATGCCACCCCCATTAGATAAACACAATATAACATAATATTCTAATCTAAATCCTACATACATTATGATGATGGTCTCTTCTTTATGCCTGCATTCACCATTTGTATAAACAATTTAAAAATATAAACTATCGATATATTTTAAATAATCTGTAATTGTTGTAAATCTGTACCCTATAAACTGGTTGCAAGACTTGTAAGCTTACTACTAATTTGGACATATATATATATATATATATATATATATATATATATATATATATATATATATATATATATATATATATATATATATATATATATATATATTGAAGTACTCTTCATCGAGAATTGCAACTAATATTTGTGAATATTACAATTGTAATATTTTTATTCTAATTGTAATCTGCAAATTAGATTACCTACCGCTTTCAGTATCGTATACCTTATCGATATTATGGCCTACCTATCCTGTGAGCATGTACTACTAAAAAGCGGAACGTCTCCATTCCTTTCCCTGTTAGAATAAGCATTGTCCTCCGCTCATTTAACACAGATCCTAAGCACGCAGGGTTCAGTGACGGCCGGGTAAATAACTAACTCTGACACACGTACATACATACAAATAATCCTTTGTATTTGTTAACGTTATGTACTGGCACAAAGTGCATTTGTGCAGTGCCCCAGTTCGTACGACCCGTGGTGAAGAGAAAATCCTCTTCATATATTTCCACACAAGTGTAGGTACGTACTTCTCTGGTGCTGAAATAGCATTACTTTTACTTCAATATTATTGCCCGGCTTGATGGAGTATACCTTGTCGTTAACACAGGAGAGCTGTTTAGAAACTGGATGCGAGTAGCCGAGGATCGTACCCAGTGGCGTGCACTAGGCGAGGCCTATGTCCAGCAGAGGACTGCTATAGGCTGATGATGAGACGTGTTTACACCAACGAGTCCTGCTTCATCCATGCGCAGGTCGTGCAGGTGTCTCCACGCGCGATCATAGGGAGATAAGTACTGACCGCCACCGCGGACGCTTCTGGACGCGTTGGTTTAGGGTACCCCTACAATGGTGGGGAGATTTGAAGAGCGGGGCAAGGTGGTAATCAGGAGAGGAGAGCCGAAGATTGGGATCAGTGGCATGCCTTGAAAGCGGCTGATGTCCAGCAGTTGACTGATACGGGCTGAAGATGATGAGGCCTAGTGTATGTATCATATATCAAAGATAATCTAAGGGTAATTTGACATCGTTACGCCTATATTCCCCAAGCGTGGGTGGCAGATGTGTACTATGTACACCCACTTTTAGCAGACGATGTTAGGTACCATGTAATAGAGGACAAGCCTATTGCCGTATACCAGGTACAATTCTCACGTACAAGAATTCGGACTAATACTAAGAATCTTTCGATAGAAAAATTACGTTTGTCTGATCTCGTGATCGCAATGCGTATTATTCGCTACTACGCTAACGAGGCAGTCCTTCAATCAACGGCCATTTTCTTCTTTTAATCGCGCAGAATCTACCAATGATTTGAAGATAAATTAGACGGGTGTATTAAACGTACATACAAAATGTTAGTATCACGTTATCAGTAGATATTCCATCCCGAAGGTCGGTCGGAACTGTCCCGGCCCTAAAACTTTGGTGTGTAAGAGGGATGGTTGTTTAAAGTGATATAACAGATTTCGCCCCGGTACACACTATAAGTGGATATTGCGCTGTTGTGTGCGGGCTTAGTTGGGCTACTAATGTGACCTTCAAATTATATCTGGATATTAAGGTTAGGAACACTAGTACTAGTGATAAGGATAATTATCTAGAAAGATTAGTAGTAGTGAAACCTATTCGCGCCTTTATTAAAAAGGCGACAACCCGATATTTCGCGAACGCGTCCAATCATAGAAATCCGATTATCGTAGCCGCCGCCGACTACGAACCTAACTCCCTTCCTATCAGCCGCTACCGCCGTCCGCGGCATGTTCTAACTGACCTGCTCGATGCCTTTACATCCCTTCTTTCGGATACAGATACCGCACACAGGATCACACACAGACCTCGCCGGCGATGTCGATGAATCCCTTGCCCGCCGGCCGGTGCAGAGAACCACGGCGAGACACCTAGTATACGCCCTACGTCCTCCATAGCGACTGCCCAAGCCGAAGCCGTTCCTCCTTGAGGCGCCTTATAGCTAGTTGCCCCCTTGCCCTTCTGGTTGGAGCGTAGTGGTTGCACGCTCGCCCTCTCGTCCGGTAAAGCTGTAAAGGCCCCGCGGCCAACAGCGTAGATCACACACACACACACACAAAATTAATGTCGATAATCGTAAACCACATGGCCCCAACTCAACTATTTTTACGTTATTTGTAATTATTACAGACTGCGATAACCATTCAATAGATATTGTACCAAAAATTGGTACTCTATAACATTATCAATAGTTTAATCAAACGATTACGAATTGATTGTGTGAAAAAGATCATTGCATTTAAGTTGTCAAAATAACCGTCAAAATAATAACAGAGTACCGAATAAACCAACAAATAAATTATCATTGTTACACCCATAGTGACACCATTTAGTTATAGGCAAGTTATAGGATGACTTATATAGACTTATATAGAGCTATAGACTTTAATGAAAATTAACTAAATTTTATTTAAAATAGCAATAGCAGATTTGAGTCCCAGGTTATTATAATGCATTAGGGTTCACTTAGTCACTTCCAGCTTATTCCACCCACTGCATAAACCTCCTTTCTCTTACGCTTCATATCTCTGTCCTGAGCTAATCTTTGCAAGGTCTTACCTATGCATTTAACCACATTACGGTTCGCGTCTTGAAACATTCATTATGCTCTGTTACATTTCAAAATTACAAGGCCGCATAATTGAATTGCGATTTCTACTTTCATTCCAATATTAAAGTACCGATTAGTATCTATTTTAATTAAAATGTAGCCAACAACAACACTATGCCACATATTTATCACATAGATTTGTCCTGTTCATGCCTTTACATATACAAGGTGTAACATAATTAACGCAAGACCCGAAAGCAGTTTGTTCTAAATCGGCAACTGTATTCATTCTTGAAATAAAACTATTTTACGGATTTTATCGCGGTTTATTTTTTTTTTATTTTTAGTTCCCGACGTTTCGAGTGCTTTGCAGTGTAAATCCGTAAAATAGTTTTATTTCATGTGTAATATTCGCGTAAATCTAAGAACTCAATATGTATTGATTCTAACTATTTTTAATAAACTTTATTTTTTTTTCTTAATTTGCAAAATTTGCTGTTACTCCTTCAGTGCCCTAGAACAAAACAAATTTATTCTTTATTCAAAACAATACGGAGATTTCAAATGCATTTCTAAAATGTATTTCTCAATAGGCACGTATATAAGTATAAGTTTCATTGTCAATTTGGATATAAAAATGCTTAAAAAAAGGGTAAAAAATTTAAATTTTTTAATTTGTATTACGTTTTGAATTTGTGAAGCAATTATCTAATTGGGGTGTCTGAGGTTTTTCGTTTTTTACGATACAACTTGTATAGGCTTATCTCGACTTTTCATGAAACACCAGTCATTTTAGTATTTAGTCTGATTGCTTCCCAGCTACGTGACTGATTTCTACTTACCTGGCTAAGTGATAAAATTAACTTACTAGATTGTCAGAATTCGGACAAACAGCTCTCCTGTGTTAACGACAAGGTATACTCCATCAAGCCGGGCAATAATATTGAAGTAAAAGTAATGCTATTTCAGCACCAGAGAAGTACGTACCTACACTTGTGTGGAAATATATGAAGAGGATTTTCTCTTCACCACGGGTCGTACGAACTGGGGCACTGCACAAATGCACTTTGTGCCAGTACATAACGTTAACAAATACAAAGGATTATTTGTATGTATGTACGTGTGTCAGAGTTAGTTATTTACCCGGCCGTCACTGAACCCTGCGTGCTTAGGATCTGTGTTAAATGAGCGGAGGACAATGCTTATTCTAACAGGGAAAGGAATGGAGACGTTCCGCTTTTTAGTAGTACATGCTCACAGGATAGGTAGGCCATAATATCGATAAGGTATACGATACTGAAAGCGGTAGGTAATCTAATTTGCAGATTACAATTAGAATAAAAATATTACAATTGTAATATTCACAAATATTAGTTGCAATTCTCGATGAAGAGTACTTCAATATATATATATATTGAAGTACTCTTCATCGAGAATTGCAACTAATATTTGTGAATATTACAATTGTAATATTTTTATTCTAATTGTAATCTGCAAATTAGATTACCTACCGCTTTCAGTATCGTATACCTTATCGATATTATGGCCTACCTATCCTGTGAGCATGTACTACTAAAAAGCGGAACGTCTCCATTCCTTTCCCTGTTAGAATAAGCATTGTCCTCCGCTCATTTAACACAGATCCTAAGCACGCAGGGTTCAGTGACGGCCGGGTAAATAACTAACTCTGACACACGTACATACATACAAATAATCCTTTGTATTTGTTAACGTTATGTACTGGCACAAAGTGCATTTGTGCAGTGCCCCAGTTCGTACGACCCGTGGTGAAGAGAAAATCCTCTTCATATATTTCCACACAAGTGTAGGTACGTACTTCTCTGGTGCTGAAATAGCATTACTTTTACTTCAATATTATTGCCCGGCTTGATGGAGTATACCTTGTCGTTAACACAGGAGAGCTGTTTGTCCGAATTCTGACAATCTAGTAAGTTAATTTTATCACTTAGCCAGGTAAGTAGAAATCAGTCACGTAGCTGGGAAGCAATCAGACTAAATACTAAAATGACTGGTGTTTCATGAAAAGTCGAGATAAGCCTATACAAGTTGTATCGTAAAAAACGAAAAACCTCAGACACCCCAATTAGATAATTGCTTCACAAATTCAAAACGTAATACAAATTAAAAAATTTAAATTTTTTACCCTTTTTTTAAGCATTTTTATATCCAAATTGACAATGAAACTTATACTTATATACGTGCCTATTGAGAAATACATTTTAGAAATGCATTTGAAATCTCCGTATTGTTTTGAATAAAGAATAAATTTGTTTTGTTCTAGGGCACTGAAGGAGTAACAGCAAATTTTGCAAATTAAGAAAAAAAAATAAAGTTTATTAAAAATAGTTAGAATCAATACATATTGAGTTCTTAGATTTACGCGAATATTACACATGAAATAAAACTATTTTACGGATTTACACTGCAAAGCACTCGAAACGTCGGGAACTAAAAATAAAAAAAAAATAAACCGCGATAAAATCCGTAAAATAGTTTTATTTCAAGAATGAATACAGTTGCCGATTTAGAACAAACTGCTTTCGGGTCTTGCGTTAATTATGTTACACCTTGTATATGTAAAGGCATGAACAGGACAAATCTATGTGATAAATATGTGGCATAGTGTTGTTGTTGGCTACATTTTAATTAAAATAGATACTAATCGGTACTTTAATATTGGAATGAAAGTAGAAATCGCAATTCAATTATGCGGCCTTGTAATTTTGAAATGTAACAGAGCATAATGAATGTTTCAAGACGCGAACCGTAATGTGGTTAAATGCATAGGTAAGACCTTGCAAAGATTAGCTCAGGACAGAGATATGAAGCGTAAGAGAAAGGAGGTTTATGCAGTGGGTGGAATAAGCTGGAAGTGACTAAGTGAACCCTAATGCATTATAATAACCTGGGACTCAAATCTGCTATTGCTATTTTAAATAAAATTTAGTTAATTTTCATTAAAGTCTATAGCTCTATATAAGTCTATATAAGTCATCCTATAACTTGCCTATAACTAAATGGTGTCACTATGGGTGTAACAATGATAATTTATTTGTTGGTTTATTCGGTACTCTGTTATTATTTTGACGGTTATTTTGACAACTTAAATGCAATGATCTTTTTCACACAATCAATTCGTAATCGTTTGATTAAACTATTGATAATGTTATAGAGTACCAATTTTTGGTACAATATCTATTGAATGGTTATCGCAGTCTGTAATAATTACAAATAACGTAAAAATAGTTGAGTTGGGGCCATGTGGTTTACGATTATCGACATTAATTTTGTGTGTGTGTGTGTGTGATCTACGCTGTTGGCCGCGGGGCCTTTACAGCTTTACCGGACGAGAGGGCGAGCGTGCAACCACTACGCTCCAACCAGAAGGGCAAGGGGGCAACTAGCTATAAGGCGCCTCAAGGAGGAACGGCTTCGGCTTGGGCAGTCGCTATGGAGGACGTAGGGCGTATACTAGGTGTCTCGCCGTGGTTCTCTGCACCGGCCGGCGGGCAAGGGATTCATCGACATCGCCGGCGAGGTCTGTGTGTGATCCTGTGTGCGGTATCTGTATCCGAAAGAAGGGATGTAAAGGCATCGAGCAGGTCAGTTAGAACATGCCGCGGACGGCGGTAGCGGCTGATAGGAAGGGAGTTAGGTTCGTAGTCGGCGGCGGCTACGATAATCGGATTTCTATGATTGGACGCGTTCGCGAAATATCGGGTTGTCGCCTTTTTAATAAAGGCGCGAATAGGTTTCACTACTACTAATCTTTCTAGATAATTATCCTTATCACTAGTACTAGTGTTCCTAACCTTAATATCCAGATATAATTTGAAGGTCACATTAGTAGCCCAACTAAGCCCGCACACAACAGCGCAATATCCACTTATAGTGTGTACCGGGGCGAAATCTGTTATATCACTTTAAACAACCATCCCTCTTACACACCAAAGTTTTAGGGCCGGGACAGTTCCGACCGACCTTCGGGATGGAATATCTACTGATAACGTGATACTAACATTTTGTATGTACGTTTAATACACCCGTCTAATTTATCTTCAAATCATTGGTAGATTCTGCGCGATTAAAAGAAGAAAATGGCCGTTGATTGAAGGACTGCCTCGTTAGCGTAGTAGCGAATAATACGCATTGCGATCACGAGATCAGACAAACGTAATTTTTCTATCGAAAGATTCTTAGTATTAGTCCGAATTCTTGTACGTGAGAATTGTACCTGGTATACGGCAATAGGCTTGTCCTCTATTACATGGTACCTAACATCGTCTGCTAAAAGTGGGTGTACATAGTACACATCTGCCACCCACGCTTGGGGAATATAGGCGTAACGATGTCAAATTACCCTTAGATTATCTTTGATATATGATACATACACTAGGCCTCATCATCTTCAGCCCGTATCAGTCAACTGCTGGACATCAGCCGCTTTCAAGGCATGCCACTGATCCCAATCTTCGGCTCTCCTCTCCTGATTACCACCTTGCCCCGCTCTTCAAATCTCCCCACCATTGTAGGGGTACCCTAAACCAACGCGTCCAGAAGCGTCCGCGGTGGCGGTCAGTACTTATCTCCCTATGATCGCGCGTGGAGACACCTGCACGACCTGCGCATGGATGAAGCAGGACTCGTTGGTGTAAACACGTCTCATCATCAGCCTATAGCAGTCCTCTGCTGGACATAGGCCTCGCCTAGTGCACGCCACTGGGTACGATCCTCGGCTACTCGCATCCAGTTTCTGCCAGCCGCCCTACGAAGGTCATCGCTCCACCTAGCCTGAGGGCGTCCTGCATTACGTTTGCCAGTCCGCGGTCTCCACTCAAGAACTCGTTTGTCCCAGCGGTTATCGGTTGTTCGGCTAATGTGACCGGCCCATTGCCACTTCAGCTTACTAATCCGGTGGGCTATGTCGATAACTTTGGTTCTCTGTCGAATGACTTCGTTCCGGATTCTATCCTTCAGAGAAACTCCGAGCATAGCCCTTTCCATAGCTCGCTGAGTGACTTTAAATTTATGAACCATTCCAACCGTGAGTGTCCAAGTCTCGGCTCCATATGTCATAACGGGCAGGACGCACTGATTAAAGACTTTTGTCTTTAGGCTTTGTGGAATGGGCGATGTAAATACTCGACGTAATTTCCCAAATGCCGCCCAGCCCAGCCGTATTCTTCTGTTGACCTCTTTCTCGAAGTTGTTTTTCCCCAACTGCAGAGTTTGCCCTAGGTAAACATATTCTTGAACAACCTCGAGAATAGCGCCATGTATTGCAACAGGTTTCGGTACTACATGTCGGTTAAACATTACCTTGGTCTTGTCCAAGTTCATGCGGAGACCTATTTGTTTGGAAGAATCGGCTAGGCTGGTCAGCATCTGTTGTAAATCCTGCAACGTTTCGGCCATAATGACGATGTCGTCTGCAAATCTCAAGTGTGAGATATGACTGCCATTTATGTTTATGCCATGACCGTCCCAGTCCAGCGTCTTAAACATATCCTCCAATGCATTTGTGAACAATTTGGGGGAGATAACGTCCCCTTGTCTCACTCCTCGATGCATTGAGATAGGGTTGGTCTGCTGGTTTTGTAACTGGATGGTCATGGTCGCGGCGTTATAGAGACTTCTTAACACTTGGATGTATCGCCAGTCGACTAGGCATCGTTGCAAGGATATCAGAACTGACCAGGTCTCGATCGAGTCAAAGACCTTCTCATAGTCCACGAATGCTAAGCACTGGGGCCGATTATACTCTTCGGTCTTCTGTATAATCTGCCGTATAGTGTGAATGTGGTCTATGGTTCCATACCCTCTTCGAAACCCGGCCTGTTCCGGGGGTTGAAATTCGTCGAGCCTTCGCGCAAGACGATTCGTGATAACTCTTGAAAACAGCTTATAAATGTGGCTCAGGAGCGAAATAGGGCGGTAGTTCTTCAGTTGGGTCTTATCACCCTTTTTGAAAAACAATACGACCACGCTCCTACCCCAAGCCTCTGGAGTTCTCCCATTAAAGAGGACAGAGTTAAAGATATTTTGGAGCTCCTTTAGCACGGGTTTACCTCCTGCTTTTAATAGTTCAGTTGTAACTCCGTCCTCTCCAGGGGCTTTTCCATTCCTTAGCTGCTCAAGAGCCATCACGGTTTCGTCTAGGCTGATTTCGGGCAGGTCTTCCGTAAAGTGGCGGCTCATTTCCGGGATCAGGACGAGATGTATGCGAGGCGTATAGTCGGCTGTAGAAGTCTTCTACTTCCAAAAGAATCTCCGGCTTAGAAGTGATGACGTCCCCACTGGCTTTGGACAACTTCGTCAGATGGCTCCTCCCCAAAGACTGAACGAAAACTTTCGACCCCCGACTTTGCTCGATTGCTTTTTCAATAGCGCGTGTATTAGCGCATCGTAAGTCATGTCGTACCAGTTTGTTAATTCGTTTGTTGAGTGCCCGTTGCTCTAACGAAGTGTTGGGTGGGTTTACACGTCGTTCCTTCATAAGCTGCAGTGTCTCCTCCGAAAGCTTCGTTTTCCTACTTATACGTCGCGTTTCATAAAATCTCGTACCTTCCTCCCTGAGGATTTTAACTACATTTGTGAGGGCCTGGTCTTTGTGGTTTCCATGGTAACGAATCGGTTCTCTAGATTTGACTGGAACGCTTCAGATCCTACTACGGTTTGGAGGAGGTTGGGCCGGAGCCTGGCCTTCATCAAACGGACTCGCTCGAGCTGAAAGTTGATATTCAGTGAGCCTCTGACAAGTCGGTGATCACTTCCGGTATTAAACCTGTTGATCACTGAGACATCTCTGAATATGTGCTTCTTGTCCGTTATGATGAAGTCAATCTCATTTTTAGCCCTAGTGTCAGGGCTTTGTCATGTCCACTTTCTTTGGGGCCGTTTCTTAAAGAAAGAGTTCATCAAGAAAAGCCCCTCTTTCTCAAGAAAGTTGACAAGCATTTGCCCCCTATGATTCCTGCTACCGTAACCGTGAAATCCTACTACCGATTCGCTGCAAATTTGTACTTCCACTTTAGCGTTGAAGTCCCCCCATGACAACGTTGTAGTAGGCCTTAGTGGTGGAGTGTAAGGCCTTCGATATGTCCTCGTACATATCTTCAACTTCATTGTCAGAGTGTGCCGAAGTCGGTGCGTTAACCGATAGGTATAACCTTTAGGTTATACCTATCGGTTAACTTAATAATAAGATACGCTACCCTGTTCGACACACTAGACATTTCTACAACGTTGTCAGAGAGGGTTTTATTGACCCAGAACCCTACGCTGCCCTGGGATAGCTGATCGCCCTCTCGGAAGTACAAAAGGTGGCCTGATTCTAGGGTAACGGTGTCCTCTCCCTTTCTTCGGACTTCACACAGTTCTAGAACGTGCCACCTTATCCCTACGAGTTCGGATTCTAATTGCGCCATGTGCTCGTCAAGCCGTAATGTGCGTCCATTAAACGTCGCCAAGGTCAGTTGATTTTGGCGGCCTCTCGTAGCCCGGGGATTCTTCGCACCCCCTACCCTGCCGTTACCGTGACCGCCGCCGTGATCCGGAATAGCAGGGTGGCCGGGAACTGGGGGCCGTGGTTTGTTTTGGCTTGCCATTTGGAGGGTTTGCCCATAATCGCCACGCTGGGCAGGCGGGTTGGCGATCGCAGTGCGTAACTCTTCGCATCGGTGCCGCTGCTGCCCGTCACCGATCTGCGGTATTTAGCCACGCAGTTTTTTTGTTATGGTTATACCGCCATTTTTCGGTCGTCAGAGCCTCGTTCGTTGATTAGCAGGATGTACCACGAGCAGGTGAGGATGACTTGGAGCCATAGGGTGGTATTTGACTCCGTCTATTGAACGACTGTCGTCTATTGAAATACTAATGCAGGTACTGATCGCTACTGTGCACGCCATTGCGGACGCTATTACGCGACTGGACGAGTTGGTTTGATCGTACCTTAACTCCTGTAATTCAGGATCCATAATGGCCTCCGTAGATGACACCAAGGTTTAAACCTCGGAGTGTTGGAAAAAAAACAACGAGTTGGAAATATAATGACCTCTAGTTTCCGTTTACTAAAATTGGCTGATCAGCTAAGGAAAAGGAGACTACTTACCCAGGACAAGCCCAGCCGTAAAGTTTCACAGTTGAAAAATACAAACTAATAGTACTTGCTGGCGTGGTCTCTTGCAGGTCTCATAAAAAAGCTCAGAGTTGCTCAACGGGCTATGGAAAGAGCTATGCTCAGCATTTCCCTACGTGATCGAATCAGAAATGAGGAGATTCGTAGAAGAACCAAGATCACCGACGGACGATTTAGCGCAGTGGTTAAGAGCTTAAGTCGCTCCGCCCACTGTGTCTAATAGTCGCGGGTTTGATTTCCGCACGAGACAAATCTATGTAGATTCTAACAAATAGATCGGGTCTTACCTGAAGGACAAGTCAGGAGTCTCCGTAACCGGCGAGCGTGTATGAGACGAACTATGAGAGTAGAGGAAGCCAGAAAAGTATGTAAGGAAAGAGCCTGTTGGAACTCTGTACTCTCTGCCTACCCCGTAAGGGATCTGGCGTGATGATATAGATAGATAGATAGACAAATCTTTGTGTGACCCACAATTATTTGTTTCGGTCTGGGTATTTGTGTATGTGAATTTACATGTTTGTAAACGCACCCACGACAGGAATCAATCCTAGTGTGGGGCAACGTTTTTTAAAACACAAAAAAAAGCCCATAGGATTAGTAAGCTGAAATGGCAATGGGCATGCTAATAGCGCGAAGGTCGGACGGGCGTAAGAGAAGAAATATTCTAGAGTAGAGACCATGTATTGGCAAGCGCAGGGTGGGGCAGCCACCTACCAGATGGACCGACGATCTTGTGAGGATCGCAGAAAGTCGTTGGATGCAGATGGCATCGGACCGGCTGCATTGGAGAGCGATTGGGGCGACCTATGTTCAGCAGTGGACAAATATAGGCTGATATGATGATGATGATGAGTACTTGCTGTTAGTACAAGGAATCGTTCATTAAGCAAGTGAGGCTTGAAAATATGTCGGAAAAATCACGAAATATCACAAGGGTGGAGATGTGTATGTGTTTTTACGTGAACGCGCTATTTTAAACCGTAAAGCGGCGCATGACTTAGACTCATCTTGAATTTGTTTTTAAATAAATTACTTTGTACCAAAAAATACACGATTTTGGGTATTTAGTCTAAAACTTATATCACCAGGGGGACAACTGATAACACCGTCTTATATCACTTGTCTGTTTTATATTTTTTGTTGTAGGTAACCGTAGTTTTGAGGTTAACAACTTTTTTATATTGTCAAACAAAGAAAAACATTTGATGCCGTTTTACTGAAGCACTATTGGTGGACGAAACCAAGCTAGCTGCAGGTAGCCACCGGTCATTACACGCGAAATGCAGCCTTAGGGTGATAAAGCACCAAATGTACTGATAGTACAATAAACTATTCGACTTACTAGTACCGACAGCAGTGATAATGAGCGAGCACTACCTACTAACACTTAAACATTTTACTTAAATCCAGACTTCTTGGACTAGTTTTTGGCCATGGGCGTGAATTTGACGAAGCGATCCCGATCAGCCTATCCTGTCCCACAGCTGGCCAAAGACTTCCCTCAAAAATCGAAGTGAGAAAGAATACATCCAAGGCCCAGTAAGGATTATTAGAGGTAGGTTTTTGGCTTCCTGCTTCTCCTGATTTTGATTCCTTAAGTTTTACTCAAATAGCATTATTATCTGAAACTGAATCTGAATACTCTATAAACCCAACAAGGTGAAACCTAAGGAACACTGATACGGCTGCTTACAAAAGAGACCTCAAGGCTGGCTTAACTCTGTATTAGATAAAAAATTTGAAGCGGATAGCATAGCTCGGGCAGTTAAAACCGCCTGGACTAACAACTGTCCGGAGAGCAAAGTCATAGCGAAACGTGAACCATGGTGGACACCAGATTTGGCGAGGTTAAGACTAGAAACACGTCGGGTATTCAATGCTGCGAAGGCAACTAAGAACATTAGTGAATATTCTATAGACCCAAGAAGGCGAAACCCAAGGAACACTGATTAGGCCGCTTACAAAAGAGACCTCAAGGCTGGCTTAACTCCGTATTAGATAAAAAGTTTGAAGTGGATAGCATCGCTCGGGCAGTAAAAACCACCTGGACTAACAACTGTCCAGAGAGCAAAGTCATAGCGAATCATGAACCATGGTGGACACCAGATTTGGCGCTGTTAAGACCAGAGACACGACGGGCATTCAATGCTGCGAAAACAACTAACAACTTTAGTGAATATTCCACGATACTCACGAGGTTCAATACAGAAGTGCGAAAAGCAAAAGAAGGGCTTGGAAAAGACACTGCCAAAGCATATGCAGCCTCCTTGAGGGTATGAGGCTAGCCAAGGCAATATCTACGGCCAAAATAAATCCACTTACTGCAGTAAAGCAAAGTAAAGGAGAACTCAGAAGCAATGGGAAAGATACATTGGAAACTATGTTCAACGTGCATTTCCCGGGATCGGTAGTTATACAAAAAGAGGACACTATGTATGATGTCGATATAGATGAGCTCAGCTTAAAAACAATCAGAGCTGACTGGGAAACGGCAGAGAAAATCGTAGAACAGAATAAACTCAAATGGGCCTTAAAAAGTTTCCAACCGTTTAAGGCCGCTGGACCGGATGGTGCTTATCCCATGCTTCTACAAGAGGGGGAACCAGTATTTAGCCAACATCTGTGCAGGCTATTAAGGGCGTGTGTGGCCTTTGGGCATACCCCAAGAATCTGGCGGCAGGTGAAAGTGACGTTCATCCCCAAACCAAGAAAACCAAATTATGAGGATACCAAATCCTATAGACCAATCAGCCTATCCTCATTCTTTTTAAAATGTCTTGAGAAAATTATGGACAGGCACATAAAGGATGGCCCATTAAAGGATCATCCTCTACATAAGATACAATGTGCTTACCTACCCGGTAAGTCTACGGAAACAGCATTACATTATGTGGAATCGTGCAGAAATGGTTCTGCAGCAAAAGGAAATCTGTGCTGCAGCTTTTCTGAATATTGAGGGTGCTTTTGTGCTTCTCATCCATCAAAATAGCTGCTATAGGGCATGGAATAGAACCAACTCCAATCAGATAGATCAAAAACATGCTAAAGAACAGGATCCAGTCTACTATATTAGGAGAAAGTCTTTTCATCAAAACGACTTAAGGATGCCCGCAAGGAGGTGTCTTATCGCCGACTCAGTGGAGCTTGGTAATGGATTCTCTCTTGAACATAATTAACAAAGGTCCGTTCTACGGAGAAGGATATTCGGACGATATAGTGATAGCAATCAATGGGAAGATTCCAAATACAGTATCGACACTGATGCAGGAAGCTCTAGATAAAGTAACGAATTGGTGTACGACAAATAGCCTCTCGGTTAATCCGAAGAAGACTAATGTGATCCTATTCACACATGGGCCACTGAAGTTAAATATCTGGGAGTAATACTAGATAAGCAACTACGGTGGCATGCACATGTTGAGCAAACCTAAGGCATTTAGGGTACTGAATGTATAGATCAACATATGGACAAACATGGGGCCTACAGCCCAAAATAATGCATTGGATATATAAAATCATGGTAAAACCGATATTAACGTATGGATGCATCATGTGGTGGCCCAGAACCAAAACACAAACCTGCAGGGACGCTCTTACGAAACTACAGAGGAGACCTGGCCATCACAGGTGCATTCAAAACAACACCGACGGCAGTCATGGATGGTTACTCTATCTCACTCCATTACATATCGTCATTAAGACTGAAGCGAAGAAGGCACTCTATAGGCTAGAGAAAACTGGACTATGGAGCATAACAGCGCCAAGCCTTGAACACACCAAGCTAGCGCCAGACAAGGAACTAGACGACATTAGGAACATGAAAAGCAACAAGACCTTGACCACGCACATGTACCAGGGAATCCCTACCAGGGAACAATGGAAAAGTGGTCTAAATAAGCAAGGTAAGGAACAAATGATATGGTACACTGATGGATCCAAAACCAAGTCTGGAACAGGAGCCGGTGTATATACAGAAGGATACAATCTAAGTCAAAGCATGGGCAGATTTGCGTCGATGTTCCAAGCAGAGACCTATGCGATAATTATTTGTGCAAAATAGATATTGGACAAACGAATTACAGGCAAGAGAATTTACATTTGTAGTGAAAGTCAGGCTGCTCTCAAAGCCGTCAAAGAGTGTGCAAGAGTGGGCAATGAGCGTGCGGATGACTTGGTCAGAAAGGGAGCAATGGAGAAAGTTGTTGGTCCAGAACCGTTCATAGGTATACCAGATGGTGCCTACAGAGGCGCGCTCTTTAAATATGCCCAAGAACAATATAAAAAAGAGTGGAAAACAAATACAGGGCTGAGACACTGCAAGTAGACTTCAACTAAGGCAACTAATTGGAGCATATACAGGCCACTACGGCACAAAAGAAAATCTACACAAGATTAGCCTTTGCAGCGACGTGGTATGCAGGAACTGTGGCACAGAGACTGAAACCATGAAGCACGTCCTCTGCCACTGCGACGCACTGGCGGCGCGGCGAATGAAGCTACTGCGAGTGGCCTATCCAAACCCAGAAGAACTTCGGCTCTTCCCCCCTGCTGGAATCTTCAGCCTGGTACAGGGAGTATTTGGTTCTTCAGGTACGTAAGAGCATCTGGGCAAGGACAGATAAAAAATCCCATCGGGTCGAAGTGCGCCTGAGGTTTTCTCGGTCCGGTAAGCCAACAAGATAAGATTTACACCGTCACGCCTATATTCCCCAAACGGGGGTAGCAGAGGTGTACTGAATACACCCACGTTTCGCCGACGCTGTTAGGTCCCATGTAATAGGGGGCGAGCCTATTGCCATATACCGGGCACAATTCCAGTCTCCGGATTTGTACTGGGAAGTTTTCGTTAGAAAAACTACACTTTTCCGACCTAGGATTTGAACCCAAGACCTCGTGATCACAAAGCGATGCGCTTTGCCACTAGACCAACGAGGCAATCACAACAGGCACAAGATAAGATAACATCTGAAACAGTGCAAAGATTCGACTCGCAATAGACTCATTTGAAACATTTGAATCGGCTAAATTAAAAGCGCAGTCGGCCCACCAACCGGTCGATGTCGGTACGATGGTACCACGTATTCCTTCGTTCTATCAGACGGTAAGTGTAGTGAATGTAAGATCAAGATTCAGATTCAGATTGGAATTAACTATGAAGCAGTTTGTTTGTTCTGTAAGATGAGAGAGAAAAAGCCTTTGTATATTTACTGGAGAATGTAAGATCGAGATTCAGATACAAATAAAACATTTTTTCCGTGTAACTGTTTCGAATCTTGTAGTTCTCGTTCATGTTTCATATTAGTGTATCGTATCAGTAAGGATCGACAATATCTTACAAGGTTTATATACGAACGCATTTCTACTACCTCTAAAATCCGTCCCTACATTTTTCCTCCGCCCACGGTCACACACAAACTAAATCATAACGAACTTATGTCCCGACCTGTGAATGTATGTGTGAACCCATATTGCCCGCCATTGGTCAAGCGGTCAGCGAGAGAAAAAGATAAAAATATATTGTTAAGTTCGTGAGAATGAAATGTAATATGTAAGAGGGGGAACTTAACCCTTACCTACACTTTTATTAGGGGTTGCTTTTGCGCGTAATGTGAATAACATAAAAATACTGAAACAGTAATTACTTTTGTTAAATAGATCTGATATTAGTGCAAATTTATTGTGTTTATTAATTTTAAATCGTTTTACTCGTTTGAGTCGCCTTTGTTGCAGCGCTTGTAGCCCCATAGAATAGCATTAATTTTAGCTATAATTGAGGCCAAACATCGGCCAGCTGCGTCTGTCTGAGATAGGTGACCATTTATAGCAATGACACTTTCAGGCGTCTCCGTGATATAGAAAGCAGGTTACGTCGTTGGTGATGGCTACTTCTTTATGTGTTAGTTTTTAAGCAGAGTTGAATGTGTCATCTTGATAAGTTCCGTCACCAAGTGGCCAAAAACCTAGTTGCACCAATCCATAATGGGTCCGCGTGGTGGAGTGTAATTTATTTTCGCTGACCTCGATAATATAAACTTTCCTATAGTGACCCTGCCTCCTTGATGATCATCAGCTTCCTTTCACGAATTGAAGTGAGAAAGTTAAGGTTCAAATAATTAAGTTTATCTGTCTCGGCCTTGTTAATGAACTTTGTATCGCGGGAAAATAGTTACCCACCGATTTCTCTCTTTCTGTCATTTGTCATTTGAAATTCAAAGGAAGAAAAAAAGCATTGTGTAACTAACTATGTAACCGCTATTAAATGTTTATTAGTAAGACTTGAGTATCTCGTTCGTCTAGTGGCAAAGCGCACCGTTTTGTGACCACGAGGTCCTGGGTTCAAATCCTAAGTCGGACAAGTGTAGTTTTTCTAGCGAAAACTTCCCAGGACGAGTTCGGAGTCTGGAATTGTGCGCGTTATATGGCAATTGGCTCGCCCTCTATTACATGGGACCTAACATCGTCGCCGAAACGTGGGTGTACTCAGTACACCTCTGCCACCCCCGCTTAGGGAATATAGGCGTGACGATTAGCTTGATTCTTCGAACCTAACTCTTAGTATGGGGATTTATCAATATGATCACGTCCGATCACCTACGAGAAAGGTAGTCAAGTTAATATTTGTAGAAAAGCACAGAAACCGCAGAATATATATAATAAGTTATGCTGTAGCTATATATTTTTCAGTGGGCCGAGGGATTACCCACAGAATTACTATTGATTTGGGAGCGCACCCGCTCGGCCGCCTTTCAAATGAGCAGGCCACCATTATCTGTACAGAGCTGTTGATACCGAACTTTGATTTAATTAAACATTATTTATGAAAAATACGAACAATTTAATACATTTATTAACAAGCATTGCTTTATCCATAAAATAATGAACAGGTGTCTTATAATTACAACTGAAAGTATAATTCAAATAATAATTTGAATTAAACTTTCAGCTCAATTACAGAATTCATAATATGTCAAAATCTTAAAAGGAGAGTCGAGGCTTATAAAAATGAGAAGATTTTTCTTGTGTATGATAATGATTGTCATTTCAACGAAACAAAAAACGGATGTGAAGTCTGCGTTATAATCATTTTACTTTAACACCTAAATACAAAGTAAATGTGAACAGCGCTATTTTTTTTACATGGCAGCCGGCAATCAAGAAGATGACACTTATTAAATAGCAAGATAAAAGAAAAAATATAAATGCCAATAATTTCTTTAATCACCTCGATCACTACCACAAAAGAGACCTTCGCCCAGCAGTGGGACAGAATGAGCTGATTTATTTATTTATTGTTAACACGATTTAATGCGCCATATACGATAGTTAAATAATAAAGAACATTGTCGAAAATTGCCCCAGAACCAATAAAAATTTGGCCCCATGCCATCATTATTTATCTATTCTAGTAAAATAATGGCAAATATCCGTGTCTAACGGACAATTTGCAATCTAAAATGAATATTTCAAAGTATTGTAAGTACTTATACCGAAGTCACCGACATCTTTACTGAATGTCAACACACAATATAACCTTATATGTATTAATGGCTACTGAATTACAACCTCAAAATCTACTCTGTGCGCAATATCGCAATTCTCCCGCTTGTCCGTTTAATATATGCCTTAAGAGAATTGATTGGTGATTTTAAATCATACAATTTTTTTTCATTGATGTTGGTTCTGGGGCAAATCATATATGGGCGCAGAACAATGTCCTTTACATAATAAGTTATAACCTCTCCATAAACTTCCAACAAGAAAGTTCCCAAAACCCAACCTGAATTTATTAAGCCGGACCCTAGAAAGGTTTGCCGTATGCAGATAAGGGATTTATTTAGCGGAAAGGTCCTTCCCTGGGTTAGCGCTAGAACGCCTTTTGGGTCCGCGATGACCAGGATTGGGGCGAAATTTATTGTCGGCTTTCTCGTTGATTTATTCGGCCCACGCTTAATGGAATCAACGGACTGGTTGGTGATAACATTTGGTGTTATGGTTTTGCGTATGCTGATAGTTTTTGCGTGGATGAACCATTATCTTTTTCTTTGGTTGACCAATTTGAAAATAAAATAATAGTGAAAAACATTTTTTAAAACAAGCCATAAGTAGCCTGCCAACAGTGTAATTTAAAGCGGTCAATCAGAATGAAACGTTTAACTGAACAACTTGTCTGTGCTGTTGGCCGTTAAGTAGTGCCTTTGCCTGAAGTCAATCTTGATTCTAAAATCAGGTCATGCATATTGAATGCCTTATCATCGGAATTGGAACTGATCACTCCCTTTTCTCCAATATGGTCGAGGGGAATGATGGCTATGCCAGCAGTCATACTCGTGAACGGGTGCTGCTTGTGGGGACTGCTCCATCTGGAATCCTGTAGACACTCTTTACAGATAATATCATTACATTCATATCTCGATCGTAAGGCATCACACTGGAGCTAGATCGTAGACTATTTAATTTTAATCAAACATTGTATCCATACTATATGATTGAAAAATAAGAAAAGAAAAATGAGAAAGAGAATTAATAAAAACGACGGACGATTTAGCGCAATGGTTAGGAGCTTAAGCCACTCTGCGCACGGGACAAACCTTTGTGTGATCCACAATTATTTGTTCCGGTCTGGGTATTTGTGTATGTGAATTTTCATGTTTGTAAACGCACCCACGACACAGGAATAAATCCAAGTGTGGGGCTACGTTTTTTAAAAGAAAAAAAAATAAAAGAAAAAAGACAAGCCCGCTGAGTTTCTACGCCAGATCTTCTCAGTGGAGGCCGCGTTTTAATCCAGTGGTACATTAGTAGTTAAATTAGATTTAAAACAAATTAAACTGACCATTTGTAACCGCCCCGCAGGGCTTATACAGAACAAATTATTTGAGTTTGTGTTTGAACAGACACATGTCAAATAAAAGGACTAAAGTGATTCTGATTTAGCTTGCAATATTCGAGCTAAACAATATTGCAGGTTAAATTAAAGCTTCTAAAAACATTTCTGTTTATACACTGTCATATTTCTTAAGCGGGGATGGCAGAGGAGCAATGTGTAAATCAGGCATGTCAAACATGCGGCCCCCTGAACATTTTCCTGCGCCCCAAATCAATATTGTACATTTTAAACACCGTTTTGGAAATTTAATGATTTTGGCCCACCAGTGATTATACTTTGACATGGCCGGTGTACACACTTTTTCATCACCGATGGTTTTGGAGGCGGATTTATTGCCAGTACAGGTACCGATATAGAAAAATTACATTGTTTTCACTCTGTACTCTCCGTCCCCCGCAAGAGATCTGGCGTGATATATATTTTATTTTATCTAGAATACTTATCCAAGTCCTCGTGACCGCTACGCGCATTGTTCGCCACTGAAACAACGAGTCAATAGAATCTAGTCGCTTTAATCCAGTTGTAAAGTGTTAAAGCCAGTCCACCAACTGAATCGAGAAGTCGAGGGTTCGATTCCTGCACCGCAAAAATGTTTGTATGGATGTTTTTGTATGTAGATTTCATCTTGTCCGGTGAAGCTGTAAAGGCCCCACGACCACCAGCGTAAATCACTCACACACTCACACACACACGTGGATTTCATGTTTGTAAAGGCACCGACGACACAGGTTTTTTTTAAAGGTTAGTATATCTATCTCTATCTATATCATCATGCCAGTTCACATGAACGGTAGGTAGAGTACAGAGTTCCAAAAGGTTCTTTCCTTACAGACCTCTCCGGCTTCCTCGACTTTCGTAGTTCGTCTCATACACGCTCGCCGGTTACGGAGACTCTTGACTTGCCCTTTAGATAAGACACGGTCTATTTTGGTCATGGTAAGATAGTCTATAGATCTAGGTTAGTGTTGCAACGATAAGGTACAATGATCAATTACAGTAGCGAGCCAGTGCGAGTGTTCGGTTTGTATGCTCATTGGTTAGTGCTACATATGTATATTACGCGCAATTAACTTTCCCGGATTGACGTTAACTTTTCCGAGAAGTAGCGCGTGCCTATATAACAAATAAATTACGGCACTTTATTAGGTAAGATATATTTTATAATAACTATTTACTTAGAGACTATTTCTCTAAGTAAATAGTTATTATAAAATATATCTTACCTAATAAAGTGCCGTAATTTATTTGTTTCGATAAAGAGTAGAGACGGTTCTGGGCGTAAGTCTTGTGTGTGTCTACGTGTATAGCGTAGCGCTAAGTTTACTTCTTTGACGGACGATTTGGCGCAGTGGTTAAGAGCTTAAGCCGCTCCGCCCACTGGAACGAATAGTCGCGGGTTTGATTCCCGCACGGGACGAATCTTTGTGTGACCCACAATTATTTCCCTAGATACTTGTGTATGTGAATTTTCATGTTTGTAAACGCACCCACAACGCATTAATAAATCCTAGTGAGGGGCTAGGTATAATTAAGAAAAAAAAATCTACTAGGCATGCCTTTTAAGTTCTGTCGTTTCCATATTTCCCGGCAATTTTGAATTTGGAACTGTTCTATATTCGAATGTATTTAAATTTTGAATCTCAAAACAGTTAAAAGTATTAGGATTAATGCTATTATTGAGTTCTTAGATTTACGCGAATATTACACATGAAATAAAACTACTTTACGGATTTTATCGCGGTTTATTTTTTTTTCAAACGATTGAGTATTTGAAGCAGGAAAAAGTAGAAATTCTTGACCATCCTCCATACAGTCCTGACCTAAGCCCTAACGATTTCTTTACATTTCCTAAAATTAAGAAAAGTCTTCGTGGTCAAAGGTTCCATTCCGCTGAAGAAGCAGTCGACGCTTTCAAGTCAGCCATTTTGAACACCCCCACTTTAGAGTGAAATAAATGTTATAATAACTGGTTTGAGCGAATGGAAAAGTGTATTAAGCTACGTGGTGAATACTTTGAAAACCAATAAAAAGTACTATAAGGTTCTAGTTGTGTTTTTTTCTTCAAACGACAAAACTTAAAAGGCATGCCTCGTATTCGCCCAAGTTAAAAGACGTGCACCATGCTACTGTGCTATGGCTGATCCTAATATTTAATTATTTGCCAGTAGTATTTTGACAATTTTTTCATATATGTCAAAATTCTATTCGAAGGAAGCGAATCTATCCTTGAGGAAAATTGAAACCTTCAGGTTGATGAGTAGGTATAGTTTGGCTCTCTCTCATAACAATTCTTGCAATGTAATGTGCTATGTCCGCATGCAAGCTTTCCAAACGAAGAAACAAACAGCAAAGCGCGATCAAGGAATATTTCCCAACAAAAAGCGTACTTACATAGCCACGCAACATCCCTTACCCAATATTTAACACGACTCGAAGTTGTGAAGCAACATATTGGCTAAAAACGTGCGGGCGACGGACGCGGGTCGGTAAATGGCGGCAATTACGCGCCGGCCGGTACGTGACGCGCTTCAGAATTGCGTCGACGCGAGTGCTAGCTCTGCGTTGGAGTTGTGTGGACATGGGCCTATAGAAAGTACTCTTAAGTTAACTTACGAACTGACTTTTTGTTTAGCGCGATTACGTCAGCCTCTTTTTATATACGTCCTTGTGTAAAGGATTTTCGCCGTGAGATGTTGCTTTTATCGTTTATTAACGGTATTCACAAGTTTTGGTTACTAGACAATCGGCTAGGGGACTATGGACTTTCGATCATAAAAATAAATAAATACGGTAAGCATCGAGAATTGGCTTTCTAAAGTTATCGACAAACTACTTTTATCCCTCTTTCTTAGATTTAGCGTAGTGGTTAAGAGCTTAAGCCGCTCCACCCACTGCGTCTAATAGTCGCGGGTTCGATTCCCGCACGGGACAAATCTTTGTGTGATCCACAGTTATTTGTTCCGGTCTGGGTATTTGTGTATGTGAATTTTCATGTTTGTAAACGCACCCACGACACAGGAATAAATCCTAGTGTGGGGCTACGTTTTATAAAAAAAAAAAAATCTAATATTTCCACAAAATCTATTAACGTGTGAATGATCTACGCTGTTGGCCGCGGGGCCTTTACAGCTTTACCGGACAAGAGGGCGACCGTGCAACCACTACGGTCAAGCCAGAAGCTTAAGGGCGCCTCAAGAAGGAACGGCCTTGGCTTGGGCAGTCGCTATGGGGGATATGGGGACGTACACTAGGTGTCTAGCCGTGGTGCTCTGCACCGGCCGGCGGGCAAGGGTTTCTTCGACCTCGCCGGCGAGGTAGGAGTCTGATCCTGTGTGCGTTATCTGTATTCGAAAGAAGGGAAGCTGCGATTAGCGGATTTCTCCTGATTGGACGCGTTCGCAAAATATCGGGTTGTCGCCTTTTTAATAAAGGCGCGAATAGGTTCGAGACCGAGATCGGAATGGAGATCGACATTCCGTATGAACCACGGGGCTCTAACGGCTTTGCGGAGGAAAGGGGATTAAATCATTTGGTCTATCGATGTGAGAGCAGGCAGCGTGCCCGATGTTTTCAACCATCTTGGTTTCCCACGTCACAAAAGCTCTTATGAGACTTTGTGCAGCATTTTAGCGCCCCTAGCAAAATGTTTGAATCAAATTAAAGTATTACCGCCACCTATTAAACAAATTAGAAAATAAATCGAAATTGAATTAGAGTATCTTCGCTATTCGCTCATAGATGGCACTGGTCTCCTTATTAAAGTCTCATTTTATAAAAAATACACTCATACCTAAATCCTTTAGAGGTAGGAAATGTACAACAAAATTTCGTCTCATGCTAAGATGTAATTCTGTAGCTAATTTTCTTGTAATGCCATACTTTCCTACCTATTTTTTTCTAATACTAACACCAAACCTCCGTTTTGTAAATAAATATTCCAATTTCATTTTAAATGGCATATCCACACCGTTACCACTCAAAACGACTCGGACGGTCCTAACCCAAAAGTTCGCCCTTTAAAGTACACATGTAACGGGCCCAAAACACGTGCGTTTTACGACCGCGGGCACACTATTGGAATCGGCCGCGAATGGAAGTTGTTCCCAATTTTTTACCTTCTTTGAAATATTGCCCGATATATCGGGGCTTGGGGAAGAACGACACAAGCGACAAGGCGTATTTAAGGAATGTATAAGAAAGTAGCTTTGTCGCTTAAGACTTTCTGCGTAACAGTGTTTGGTATGACCGTTAGGGTTGTACATACTGTTTGCGCGGGACAGAACCGTTTTGTTGGACAACTGTGTGATTGATGGCGCCAATATATTTACGTTCCGTCGCCTATTATGTGATTTAGTGGTGGTGAAGGTATAATCTATTTTGTTAGGATGTTTTTCTTTTTTATTAAAAGAAATGTTTTCTTTTCTATACTTGTTACGCCTAAACACTGGGATTTAAAAAAGACAGTCATTCAACAATGAGTAAAACCACAGCAGTGAATACGAACGTGGGCACATATTTTCTTGTATGTTTTTTGTTTTATTTATTTTTATTTATTTCTGAGTCTTAAATGCATTTAAAAACAATAAATTCACATACACAAACACCTAAATAGGACCGAAAATTTGTGAGTCACATAAAGATTTGTTCCGTGTGGAGATCGGGCTCCACTCCACTCACTCCAGTCCCACTCCACTCACTCTACTCCACCTCCACTCCCATTCACTCCGATTCTACTCCACTCACTCCACTCCACTCAGTGGAGTAGAGCAAGTCTACCTTTACCACTGCAGAAAGTCGTCGTAGTTTTCGTTTTTGATACGTGTAAAGCCAACCCCTGGATTATATTCAAGACACTCGTTTGGCAATAAGCAGAGAACTTATGAGCAATAATGTAAATAAATTGTATATTTTATTGAAAAGAGTTCTATTCTAATTGGAAATTTTACTATTATACTGTACTTGTAGTAAATTGCTTTCAGGTTGGAATTTTATCCTGATTGAATATAAGTATTCGGGATCAAGGTAAAAGTGGTTTTTGACACTATACCGACTTAATGCTAATTTGTCTTTTGGTAATTACTCTTTTCAAAACACGTGAATCGCATAGAAAAAATCTTCTTGATAGTGTACCAATTGTAATAAGTTCTGACTGCAATTTTTTAGATTTTATTTATAAGGGGGGAATCTAACCCTAATCTTAAAAATTATTGGGTATTAGTATTGGGTATTTATTATAAGACAAGTATATAAAAATGAAGAATTGTAAATCATTTACTTACTAGGACTGAAAGAGACAAATACACAGCTTACACCTTACAGAGTTCTGTTGCCGTGAGATTTTTAATAGCAATAATTTTGATTCCTCTTAATAAACAAAATCAATAGCATTTACAACTTTCGTGCCTATCGATAAGGTTATTTATGCCAAATATATATAGGCATTAGATTATAGAACTTTGTTCGTTTATCACGTCGAAATATTCAGAGAGATTATTGACCAGTGTTCGAGGACGCTTGCTCACACTGATATCGCTCCATCATAATAAAACCTGGAAAGGTTTTCGAGTGGCGACCTCGATCCGGAGGACGTGGAGTGTATGCCTTTACAGCCTTACCACGGGGCCTTTACAGCTTCACCAGACAAGAGAGCGAGCGCACAACTATTACGCTCTAGCCAGAAGAGCGAGGGGGCAACTAGCTCAAGGACGCCTCAAGGAATAACAGTCTCGGCTTGGGCAGTCGCTGGGGGGAACCCGGTGCACATAAGGTGTTTCGCCGTGGTGCTCTGCACCGGCGGGCGGGCAAGGGTTTTTTCAACCTCGCCGGCAAGATAGGTGTCTGATCCTATGTGCGTTTTTTGTATTCGAACGAAGGAAAGTAAGGGTATTGGGAGGGTCGGTAAAAAATATGCCGCGGGCGGCGGTAGTAGCCGATTGGAGCGAAGTCAGGTCCGTAGTCGGCGGTGGCTACGATTAGGGGATTCCGATGGTCGGACGCATTCGCGAAGTAGCGAGTTGTCGCCTTTTTAATATAGGCGCGAAAAGGTTCGAAACCGAGATTGGAATAGAGAGACGTGGAGTGGGCAGCCCCCCATAAGGTGGATCGATGACCTGGGTTATATCAAGGCACTCGTTTGGCTATAAGCAGAGACATGGACATGAATTATCCACCACCTCGAGAATATTCTCGTGGCACCGTGGCAGTGAACAAGGGGTCATGATTCAAGCGGATGTAATCTTAGAAGATAACATCCACTTACAATAGATTGTATTGCATATTTTTGCAGCCAAGCTTGCCAGGAAGGCTGAATGAAGTAAAACTACTAAATATAGACCAGAAGAATTTAAGATTTTTAGTTTTGGAATGAGAAGAATGCTAAAATAATCATATTTTTTCTTCATACGGATAGTACGGACTAATGTCACTATCCTCCTCCTTGCGTCGATATCCTCAATGTTGAGGGTCGTAACCTCCAGGAACAACGATATCGCGGATTATGTTCCGCCAACCAGCTCGGTTCTCAGCCGTGTGTATCGCATCAGAAATTGTGGTGCCCAGGGCAGATCGGATCTGATCGGACCAGCGCATAGAGCTACGACCTCTTGGTATCTTTCCTTCTTCTTTGGCAGAGACCAGTAGCTTTTCGAGGTTGTCGCCCTTTTTCCTGGCTATGTGGCCGAAAAACTCGAAATCCTTCGAGTGCAGATGGTAAAGAGTCTCATGGTGATCTTGAGCTCGTCCAATATGGGTGCATTGATCCTCTGCGCTATTCATGGTACTCGGAGCAGTCTTCTCCAGCACCAAATTTCAAAAGCATCTATGCGCAAGCGGTCTGCTTTTCTAAAAGTCCAGGTCTGAGACCCATACTGAATCACAAACAAAACTCCAGGCCGCCGCCAATACCCTAGGGGACTGGTTCAGGAAGTAGCGAATCCAGGTGAACCCGGATAAGAGCGTTGCGGTGTTTTTCTCCATAGGTGCCACCCCGCGCCCCTCCCCGATCCACCCCAGAAGGAATCTCGGTCAAGTGACCATGTTCGACCGACCTGGGTCAAAGAGGTCAAATATCTAGGGGTCACCCTAAACAAGACCATGTCTTGGGCCCGCACATCAAGCGAGTCTTTCACCGAGCATCCTTTGTGCTCGGCCGTCTCTATCCACTAATCTGCAAGCGGAGTAAAATGTCCCTTAGGAATAAGGAGACACTTTACAAAACTTGCGTGCGACCCATCATGACGTACGCTCTTTGCCATTCCAATTCGCCTTCTTATGTCCGAGTCGCAGGAGCCATTATTAGTTATCATAGAACCAAGGTAGATAAAACTATCGACCGCTTCCAGGTTAAGTGCACCTGTGAGGTGATTGGAACGGTTGATTAACATCACTTTATGCGCTCCATTCTGTCGAGAAAGGTTACCATTTTTTTTTCGTTTGCGGCGATAAGGGTTGTATCATCGGCGTAACGCAATTTGGTAATTTCTTTGCCGCCAATATTGATACCACCCTTTCCAGTTCTCGCATGTGCGCCTCATTGTATATTCTCCATAGATATTGAAGAGAATAGGTGACAGAATGCAGCCCTGTCGTACAACTTTCTTAAAGACGAAGGGTTTGGAAACTGTTGTCAATTCTTACAACGCCCTGGTTATGTGTATACAGTAAGCGTAGCAGCAAGATCAGGTGTTGTAGCATACCAATTTCAGCTAGAATCGTCCATAGATGACTCCAGTCCACTCAATCAAAGGCCTTGCTGTAATCGATATAGCACATTATGAATGGGGTGTTTAATTCATATGACTTTTCCACGAGCTGCCGGATATTGAGAATTTGTTCCCTGGTGCCCTTGCCTTTGACGAAACCAGCCTGTTCCTGTAGTATCTGCCAATCCAGGAAATCGGATTCGGTTATTCACGATGTGCAGAAGGATTTAATTGCTATGGGATATCAGAGCAAGTGTGCGGTAGTTTTCACATCTCCTTGTAGAACCTTTTTTGTGAAGAAGGATTATCACGGACTTTGTCCAGTCTTTAGACCATTCAACCTGTTGCCACACGTGGTTCTTTCCAATCCTTCGAGTGCAGATGGTGAAGAGTCTCATGGTGATCTTGAGCTCGTCCAATTTGGGTGCATTGATCCTATGCGCTGTTCATGGTACTCGGAGCAGTCTTCTCCAGCACCACATTTCAAAAGCATCTATGCGCAAGCGGTCTGCTTTTCTAAAAGTCCAGGTCTGAGACCCATACCGAATCACAAAAAAAATCTCCAGGCCGCCGCCAATACCCTAGGGGACTGGTTCAGGAAGTAGCGAATCGAGGTGAACCCGGACAAGAGCGTTGCGGTGTTTTTCTCCATAGGTGCCACCCCGCGCCCCTCCCCGATCCACCCCAGAAGGAATCTCGGTCAAGTGACCATGTTCGACCGACCTGGGTCAAAGAGGTCAAATATCTAGGGGTCACCCTAAACAATACCATGTCTTGGGCCCGCACATCAAGCGAGTCTTTCACCGAGCATCCTATGTGCTCGGCCGTCTCTATCCACTAATCTGCAAGCGGAGTAAAATGTCCCTTAGAAATAAGGTGACACTTTACAAAACTTGCGTGCGACCCATCATGACGTACGCATGTGAGGTGTCGGGCACGCAACCCACTCTCACATCGGTAGACTTCAAGCGGTTTAGTCCCGCTTCCTCCGCAAAGCCGTAAGATCCCCGTGGTTCGTACGAAATGTCGACCTCCACTCCGATCTCGGTCTAGAATCTATTCGCGCCTATATTAAAAAGGCGACAAATCGACACTTCGCGAACGCATCTTCCCATGCGAATCCGACTACGAACACGACCCCTGCCGCTACCGCCGTCCGCGACATGTTCTCACCGATCCCCCCGATGCTTTGACATCGCTTCTTTCCGCTCCGTATACGGACGACGACGACGAAGTCGTAGATCACCTAGCCCGCCGACCGGTGCACTAATTACACCCCCTCTCCCCGTAGCGACTGAACAAATCGAGGCCGTTCCTCCTTCAGGCGCCCTCGAGTATGTCGCCCCTTGCCCTTCTGGCTCGAGCGTAGTGGTTGCACGCTCGCCTTTAAGTCCGGTGAAGCTGTAAAGGCCTCACGGCCAACATCGTATATCACTCAAAGACACACCCACACCCATACAGAAATATAGAAAACACCAATGTGGAGACCAGCCTTTTTTTGGTTTTCATGGTGATGTTTCTGTCCGTCCAGATTTTTCCAAGTTGGAACATTGCGCTCTTTGCCATTCCAATTCGCCTTCTTATGTCCGAGTCGCAGGAGCCATTATTAGTTATCATAGAACCAAGGTAGATAAAACTATCGACCGCTTCCAGGTTAAGTGCACCTGTGAGGTTAAGTTGATTGGAACGGTTGATTACCATCACTTTGTTTTTGACTCTGTTGACAAGTAAACCTAGTTCACTGCTTATGCGCTCCATTCTGTCGAGAAAGGTTACCATTTTTTTTTCGTTTGCGGCGATAAGGGTTGTATCATTGGCGTAACGCCATTTGGTAATTTTTTTGCCGCCAATATTGATACCACCCTTTCCAGTTCTCGCATGTGCGCCTCATTGTATATTCTCCATAGATATTGAAGAGAATAGGTGACAGAATGCAGCCCTGTCGTACAACTTTCTTAAAGACGAAGGGTTTGGAAACTGTTGTCAATTCTTACAACGCTCTGGTTATGTGTATATAGTAAGCGTAGCAGCAAGATCAGGTGTTATGGTATACCAAGTTCAGCTAGAATCGTCCATAGATGACTCCAGTCCACTCAATCAAAGGCCTTGCTGTAATCGATATAGCACATTATGAATGGGGTGTTTAATTCATATGACTTTTCCACGAGCTGCCGGATATTGAGAATTTGTTCCCTGGTGCCCTTGCCTTTGACGAAACCAGCCTGTTCCTATAGTATCTGCCAATCCAGGAAATCGGATTCGGTTATTCACGATGTGCAGAAGGATTTTATTGCTATGGGATATCAGAGCAAGTGTGCGGTAGTTTTCACATCTCCTTGTAGAACCTTTTTTGTGAAGAAGGATTATCACGGACTTTGTCCAGTCTTTAGACCATTCAACCTGTTGCCACACGTGGTTGCAAATGCGGTGTAGCATGTCAATGCCCCCCTCGCCTAGACTTTTTAGGACTTCTGCTGTGACAAGATCATGGCCTGCATGGTAGAATACGTCAATGTCGGAGGACATTGACGTATTCCTCTGCTTGTTCGTAGGTGCATAAATTTGAACAATGTTTAAGATGTTTGGTTTAGAGTTAATCCTCATTGTTTACATCATGATCACTGTCACCATATTTCACGAGCCACGAGGATCTTTTGACTCGTGGATGACATTGTCAAGGGGGCGTTGGTGTGATGAAGGTTACCATTTCATAATTTTTTGCTACTTCGATGGAGATGTTTCAACAGATGGGACCGCACGGTATTAATTTCAAAAAAGAACTTGGGTAAAATTCATAGCAAATGGCAACTCTGTGACCGTCATGTAGTGCCATTTCACTTGATGATGATGAGCGTTAGGTCCTTGTGGCACTGTATAGTTAAACCTTTCTCGTGACTTCATCTATCTATTAGTCAAATGCGAATTAAAATGCGTGTAAAAGTTTTTGAGATACCCGCGTAAATCCGTAGAGGGGATGCGGAGGACGACTTTAATGTTTTAAAATATTTATTATCCATTAATAGAGATAGACAAAGTAGTTATATATAGACCTTAGACTGAAGCCAAGGTCACGAAGTCAGCGGGAGCGGAGCGGCGGCGGCAGCGGCGCGGGAAGCGGCGCGGCAGCGCTGTACCCGGTCTCGAAGCCAGCGGGCAGACCGCTCGGCGCTAGGGCGGCGTAGTGTTGTATTACGAGAACTTAGTATCTTTGTTCGCAAACGAAATGTCTAAACAGCGACGACAATATCTTTTTGATACTAATTCCTTCCTAAAGTTTGATTATTGTGGGCAAAAGAAGATGTAAATTCCTACAACCGGGCGAGGAAGCAAATCTATCAAATCAAATTCTATAAAAATCATTGTATTAATTTGCTCCAACACGTCGGCGGGCATTTTGAAACTTCGGTCGTTAAAAAGCAAAAAAAGAATACTACAACTCAACACTACGTCAATGTAGAGGCGCGGGCATCGCTAGAACGTAGTGATTATATTCTCTTTGATCGCTAGATTGGTACGCACCGCTCGTACGCCGCTCGCCGCCCGCTCGCCGCGCCGCTGCCTTCGAGGCCAGTCCCATATAAATGTATGCATTGAAACGCGCCGCTCCCCGCGCCGCCGCTGCCGCCGCCCCGCTCCTGCTGACTTCGTGTCCGAGGCTTAAGACTCGTCTAGACAGAGCATTACTAACAAAAAAAGGGCGTCTAAAAGCGCCTTTGAAAATTTGTTCAAAAGCTGTCAATACGTGCGTGTGCATTGTAGATAAATTGTAGTACATACGTGTGCGTAATTTATCTACCTGGATAGATTACATTTATGCCGTCTCTATTCCGATCTCGGTCTCGAACTTATTGGCGCCTTTATTAAAAAGGCAACAACCCGATATTTCGCGAACGCGTCCAATTATTGGAATCCACTAACCGTAGCCACCACCGACTATGAACCTAACTCCACTCCTATCAGCCGCTACCGCCAACCGCGGCATGTTCTCAACAACCCTCCCTATGCCTTTACATCCCTTCTTTGGATACAGATGCCGCACACAGGATCAGACAACGACCTCGCCGGCGAGGTCGTAGAATCCCATGCCCGCCGGCAGGTGCAGAGCACCACGGCGAGATACCTAGTATATGCCCTCTCCCATAGCGACTGTCCAAGCCGAGGCCGTTCCTCCTTGAGGCGCACTTGAGCTAGTTGCCCCCTTGCTCGAGCGTAGTGGTTGCATGCTTGCCCTCTTGTCCAGTTAACCTGTTAATTTATGCTGTCTCCGCGCGCGCGACGTTCCATCTAGACAAGTAATTTATCTAAGATATAGACTCACAAATACGTACCTGCTAATTGTAAATTTCCTTATTACACAAAAATACATTATGGTTATCCTATCTAAGGATACCTTCTCAGTAGGTACTACGTCTCGCACAGAGTTGAAACCAGCAATTCCTTAGGTTTACTAAGTGGTTCCATCGATCGAGCTAAACCGCAGTTTAACTAAGCCTCAGGGCGCTCAGAACTTTGTCTGAGCGACATTTGTCCAAAAGTGGCTTCTTCGTTAGCCTAGTGGCAAGGTATCCTCATTGAAAGATTCTGAGTAGTCTGGAATTGTATCCTGTATAATGATAAATCTCCACCATTTATCACATTGGGTCTAACATCATCGACGAAACAAATACGAAGAGGCGATGGCCTAAGCTAGCGAGCCTTTTGAATTCCTAAAAGCCTTGACGTCATCATGATGGGCGTGGCTTATCTCAGTTTGTCCTCGCTACTCGTTCCATTCACACGTCCGCGGAGTGCGCATATCTATTAAATATTATCTATTTTTACTTAAAATAACACCCTTAAAATGAAGTGATGTTGTATCTTAACATGCAAATTACTTGGATCGATACACACGATCGGTCACACAAATAATATCACATTTCACTTGTTAGTATTTTTTCGTAATTTATTAGTATACTTCTATATCAATAATACCATCTACCGTAATATAATTAAACTTAATCGTACAAGTAACATTGACATGGACGAACCGTTTAGTTTTTGCCATTCTCCGCCAGATGGTAAATACAAATGTGGGTTAGGCGTAACGTCCCTCTCGCCCCGTGCCACCCCGCGCAGTGCCACGCTTAAGGCGTGATCGATAATTTATCGATCGGGAGAATGATAGTGATGCAATTACTTTACAAATAAATAATACGGGACGGATATGTTGAGCGCTCGCCCGGAAATAAACAGAAACAAATATTATTATTTTCTATAAAAAATACACCTGAAATTAAAAACTGCTTTACAAGAACTTTGCTACAATTATTTGCTATATTTTTAAGTTAATTCTATTGATTAGTTCTTAAAATTTCGCGTTGGAATCAGAAAATGTAAGGCAATAGAGGTGACTTTAGATTCTTTTCTGTCGAGAAAATTTGTTTTAATCGTGTATTCCTTTCACCAGATTCTGAAATCTACAGTCAAAAATCCTACTTCGAAATATTAAGTCTCTAATCCATATACTTCTTGAACTACATGGAGTACAAAAACACGTTTTTTTCGCGGCATCCCCTTAAATTGTAAAAGAACATCTTATTTCGTCATCACCTCTGCGTATTTGCTTGGACCGTGTGGTTCCCGACTTAGAATTGGACCAACTCATCTCATCTCACTGGGTGTCATACAAGGCGACTAAGGGATAACTAGGGAATGGGCAGCAGCGTTCTCCTAGATATTTCCACGACCATTGAACTGCACTCACCAACCCGCCTGCCAAGCGTGGCGAGTAAGGCAAATCCCCCAATCCCCATGGAAGAGTTCGTCCTGGCCACGGTAGCAGCCATGGTAACGACAGGACAAGGGGTGCGAAGAATCTCCGTAGGAGATTCGGCTACCACCAACAACGAAAATTGGCCCTAGTGACATACAACGCACGCACTTTGAGGACAGATGAGAAGCTAGTTGAGCTGGAAGAAGAGATAAACAAGTTGGAGTGGAGTATTGTTGGTTTATCGGAGGTCCGAAGAGAGGGCAAGGACACAATAATCTTTAAATCCGGCAACTTGTTTTACTACCGGGAGGGCGAACAGCAGTCCCAAGGTGGTGGTGGATTTATCGTCCACAAGTCACTCATAAACAACGTTGTGTCCATCACTAGTGTGTCGAGCAGGGTAGCGTACCTGATACTCAGAATATCCAAAAGATTTTCGCTGAAGGTCATACAGGTCTACGCACTGACGTCGGCATACTCAGATGAGGTCGAAGTTATGTATGAGGACATTAGTAGAGCCATACATACTTCCAAAGTATACTTTACAGTGGTTATGGGTGACTTCAATGCGCGGCTGCGCAAACGGGGCTATGATGAGTTGAGAGTGGGGCAATTTGGATATGGGCAGCGCAACCCCAGGGGTCAGAGGCTGGCCGAATTTCTGGAGGAGGGACTCTTTATGATGAACTTTTTCTTTCAGAAGCCGCCTTATAGGAAATGGACCTGGATGAGCCCTGATGGTATCACGAAAAATGAGTCGCTTGGTAGCGACTAATATTTAATGCTGTCTCCGTGATTCACAGGGTAAAAACCGGCAGTGATCACCGAATGGTCAGAGGCACATCAAATATTAATGTCAAAATGGAAAGATCGCGTCTGATAAAGTCTACGCTCCGACCTTCTTATGCACATATCCAAAACCCCAACAACTTTCAACTCGAAGTGTCAAACCGCTTCGAATTGCTAGACAGCAGCGTATCAGTGGACGAAATCAACAACAGGCTGGTAGAGACTGTCCATACGGTCGGGTCCAAGTATTTTAAGCCCCACCGTAAAAATGGGCCTCAAACACTATCTGAATACATCCGAAACCTCATGGCTGAGTGACTTTCCATGACGCTCAAAACCTCCGATGATGCAAAGTCCTATAGGCAGCTCAATGGACAGATATTGAGGTCCTTGCGACACGATTTACGGTCCTTCAATACAAGGCGTATTGAGGAGACCATAGTACAGAACAAGGGCTCCAAAGTGTTCGCAAGAAACGCGTCTATTCGGCAAAGCCAGTTGACGAAGCTGAAGACGGAGGACGGAAACGTAACGTCGATTAGGTCAGAGGTGCTCAGGGAGATAGAGAGGTTCTATGGGCAGTTGTATACCTCTGTAGCTGAACCTGTTGTTGACTTGGTAAAAGAGCCAAGCTAACCCGAAACTACACTGAAGATATCCCGGACATCAGCCTGTACGAGATTAAGATGGCTCTCAAACAACTCAAAAACAACAAAGCGCCGGGCGAAGACGGAATTACCGCAGAGCTTCTGAAAGCGGGCAGAACGCCGGTACTTAAAGTCCTCAGAGGCTGTTTAATTCCGTCTTCCTCGAAGAGAAAACGCCGAAAGCATGGAACAAGAACAGAACACTTTACTAAAGAATTATAGGCCTGTCACACTGCTGAGCCATGTTTATAAGTTGTTTTCGAGAGTCATCACAAACCGTCTCGAACGCAGGCTTGATTACTTCCAGCCTCCCGAACAAGCCGGTTTCCGTAAAGGCTTTAATACCATAGAACACATACATACGCTACGGCAGATTATACAGAAGACCGAGAAGTATAATCGGCCACTATGCTTGGCGTTTGTGGACTATGAGAAAGCCTTCGATTCGATCGAGACTTGGGCGGTTCTTAGATCTCTCCAGCGATGCCGCATTGACTGCACCGAAGTGTTGAAGTGCTTGTATAATAACGCCACCATGTCATTCCGAGTACAGGGGCAGTGCACGACGGCGATCCCCATAAAAAGAGGAGTAAGACAGGGAGACGTCATTTCTCCGAAACTGTTTACGGCCACCTTAGATGACGCCTTCAAGCTCTTGGAATGGCGAGGACTTGGCATCAACATCAATGGCGAATACATCACTCACCTTCGATTTGCCGACGACATTGTAGCCATGGCGGAATCGCTGGAAGATCTAGGACGAATCCTCGGTGACCTCAACAGAGTATCTCAACAAGTGGGTCTTAAAATGAACATGGAAAAAACGAAAATAATGTTTAACGTACATGGCGTTCCCACCGCACTCACCGTTGGGAACTCTACTCTTGAAGTTGTCGACGAATACATTTACCTGGGACAGGTAGTCCGGTTAGGTAGATCCAACTTTGAGAGAGAGGTCAATCGACGAATCCAACTCGGCTGGGCAGCGTTCGGGAAACTGCGCAACATCTCATCCAAAATACCTCAGAGCATCAAGACTAAAGTTTTTAGTCTATGTGTGTTACATCACTGGATGATATACGCACCAGAGAAGTGGTCTCTTAAAAAAAGCTCAGAGTTGCTCAGCGAGCTATGGAGAGAGAGAAACGCCGAGCATAGCTCTATGCTCGGCGTTTCTCTGCGTGATCTAATCAGGAATGAGAAGATTCGTAGAAGAACCAAGGTCACCGACATAGCCCTAAAGATTAGCAAGCTGAAGTGGCAATGGGTGGGCCACATAGGGCGAAGATCGGACGGGCGTTGGGGCAAAAAGATTCTAGCCTGCCAGATGGACCGACTATCTTGTGAAAATCGCAGGAAGTCGTTGGATGCAGGTGGCATCGGACCGGTTACGCTGGAAAGCGATTGGGGAGGCCTATGTTCAGCAGTGGACAAGTATAGGCTGAGATGATGATGATGATTTGCTTCGTGGTATCATATCTACCACCCATGCATAAGGAGTATGCCAAATTTATTATTAAATTTAATGCTTTTTTCAGGTTTTCGTCATCATCATTATCATCATCAACCGAAAAACTTTCATTGGACAAAAGCCTTCCCCTAAGATCGCCACGACGACCAGCCTTATGTTGTACGCATCCAGCTTCTACCTGCGACCTTCACCAGGTCATCGGTCCACCTTGTGGGGGGCCTGCCCACCTCACGCCTTCCGGTACGAGGTCGCCACTCGAGAATCTTTTCAGGTTTTATTACGACGGAAAACTGATCGAACATGCTATCCGACATGCTATGCGACACTGGTCAGTGACTTCTCTGAATATTTGAAAAATGATATAACAATTGACCTCATATCATCGTTAGTAGTTATGATATAAACATAAATTAGGGCCTTACTCGTATCACATAAAGTTGTATATGCAAAAAAGCGGGAGCCTGTTAAGTTTTTGGTACCGGCCACTTTTGCCTGCCTTTTGGTGGCGCCATTTTTCGTGCGGCGAGCGTGAAAAATTTATTTCCTTTAAAAATCTCACGGCAACAGAACTCTGTAAGCTGTGCGTTTGTCTCTCTCAATCCCAGTAAGTAAATGATTTTCAATTAGAATAAAACTATTTTCAATAAAATATACAATTTATTTACATTATTGCTCATAAGTTTATTTAACACATAAATAAAAATATACGATGTAAAACAGTATTATTGTCAGTGTATATAAAATGGATTTAATTTACTTTTTACACTGGGGATTTCTTACATTCTGATTTAGGTGCTTGTATACTTAAACGAAATTTTAAACACAAATAAATACAGTTAGACGCAAGAACGACAAAACAACATGAATGATATATTTTAATTTTGACTTGAACAAGATACAAAGAGCCTAAGCGCGAACAATTTGACGTTACAATACCATTGTCAAGAAAGTCAGTTGTCCCTTTCATCTTTATTTAGTAAATTTGTAGTGTGAAAAGGATGGCGTATCAACCCGATAGCGTTATGATAACTGTGTTGATAAATGTTTCATACCATTATGTATTACGTCGAGATTTGTTCAGAGATCTGGAACAACTGTAAAGTTGTACTTAAGTATATATAGCATTCAAAATAATAAAAAAATACTTTAAGATTTTTAAAGCACAGTTAAATTTGTACATCTTAATTTCCAGTAATTATTGCTTTTAAATTAGAATGACAGCCTCATCATTAACACGATTTCCTTTAAATCAGTTCGATTTAATTTACTGGTATGCAAAATGAGTTTTGAAAACTGATATCATCATTTTTTTTTTAAAAAAAGGAGAGTGGAAGTTGGAAGTACGCATAAATAAAAAAGGGTGACGAATATTTTGTAAATAATTCTCTATGGTGTTTTATCAATAAAACTTGCGCATAGCGCCATCTGTTAGATGAGTTTGTAGATATTGTACACGGTGTAACTTTAGTCGTCCTGGAGCGAAAGCCCAGCTAATGTATTCAATGCCTACTATTTACTGGTAATAAAAAATATAAATAGAAACCTTTAATAAATAACATCAACATACTGACCTATCTGATTATCATAGTTAGGGTGAAAATCCGGACGGCCAGCTGACCAGCTGCGCCGCCCCTAAATGTCATTTTGCGCCTGTTATAGGTGTTATTAAAACACCTACTAAAGTACTAAATTAAAATTGTTATGGAGATGTTACTAAAGGAAGTGTTTCAATTTTTTTAAGTACCAGTGATCAGTAGGCATTTTCATTTTTTACTACCAGTGGCATCGGATACATCACCTGGGCTTTCGCTCTAGAACGACTAAAATCAAACCGTGTATATAGCAGATATTTATACAAGCAGGCAGCTTATAGGTAACTAATTGAACCTCAAAGTTAATTACTTATGAACATGATATTTTCATCCAGAATAAATTCTGGATGAAAAGTTTTATGCAATTTGCTATCAAAAGCAATTTGCAAAATAAAATAAATAATGGTAACAATAATTTAGGCTCCTCTAAATATCAGCCTCACATTAATACTTGCGCACTCCGTCTATTATAATTATTTAGTCTGAGTAACCATCAATAAAACCAAGCTGTTTTATTTAATTGTGAAAATAATCAAAATGGATTGTTCTTCACCAACTGATATTGTTCAAATAAAAATGTATATTTTAAAAATAAATATATGGAAATATTGCTATAAGTTTGCCCATTGAAGAATGAACATACGATATCGTCTCGTCCTGCTCACACAACGGACCTTTTGTACCCATCCGAGCGAGAGGCGAAGGGTTCTCACATTTTACCAGAGCACTTGTTCGCTATGACCAAACGCGACGCGTTATGATAACTTGGTGATAAGATCCTGTAATGGTAATCTTTATGCTAATACAGGGCTAGCAAAGGCGGCGCGGCAAGACATAGTCCCGGATTTTGTCGCACTAGGCGTGACATAATAATTTTGTCTTACGTATTAGCATGGCGAGCCGTGACAAAAGCGATTTCCTACGAAATGTAAAGGAAAAGGATTTAGCGATTTATGACTTTTTTAGTTCTCCAACCTTAATTGGACTAATAGAAGTATTTGGTCCTTATAAGAAACAGGATCGATTGATTTAAAAAAACATATAATTTCCTACCGCGATCTCCTACGAAATGTATGGGAAAAGGTTTTTGCGCTATCTGACTTTTCTAATTCTGCGGCCTTAGTTGGCCCAGTAGAAAATTTGGATACTTATTAGAAAAAGGATCGAATGGTATCAAAAAAGTGTTTGTATAAATTGTCCATTTTCTTGCTGACTGTACATTTTTTTTCAAAATCTGAAAATGCAGTTCGAAATATCGCAACAAAATTAGGAATAATCTCCTAAGACTGTTTTCCTGTATCTACAACGGTTGAGGTAGCTGCCCTTTCTGCCCCATCTCAAAAATATAGTTGTATAGTACTGAAGTCAATAGACAAGACTGTTTTGACATCCGTTCAAGACTCGAATCACGGTAAGACTAAATTTTTTTCCCAAAAAGTTTTGCCACCCGTGCTAGTCTTGCTAGAGTAACTTTAGAAGATCATTCCACGACGCGATCTTAACCACGTTACATTTTATATTGGTAATAGCGAATAAGATACCAGTATTCATTCTATATTGGCACTAATTATATTATATTTAAAAATTGGACTAATCTTTAGTGACTATTTGCACTATAGTTTTTATTATTCTGTTGCCTTTCTCGTAATGCAACAGGTTCAAACTCGGGTCGTTAATTTTCTCCTCCAGAAGGTTGATGAGTTCCACTCTTATCGTTTTCAGCATTTCGGCGATCTGAAAAAGAAGTTTGATTATGGACTTATTTCAATGCGAGCTGTTAGGTCCGGGCACTCAGTTCTCATAACAACTAGATTGCTAGACACTTATTTATTGTTTGTTCCACAATTATTATAACTGACTACACTTGTAACGCGGTACTTTTGTCGCTCACACGCGAGACCTCCTAAGGTCTTTGTCAAATTCAGACCCCTTTGGTAGCTTAGTTTTCACTACTGAGCCAACCGGCAGGCAGAAACCAGGTCCGTAGTTGGGCAGCAATTATACTATTACCAAATGAATAGTGACTTGGGTTTAGTTGAAAACCAGGGGTTTATAAAGGTATATATTGCTGATTTGCTTTAACAGAAAATGGAATAATGTGGGAACTGCAATTCAGCAATATAGCCGTGGGAGTTAGAGATGTAACAGCGCGTATGATGTTGGTGAAGTTACATAGAATGACTTTTAAAAAGTCTTGCGTTTTGAACCAAAATGAAGCAAAGGATAACTGGATAAGAGCGAGTAGGTGGGGGATCCATTAAATACGTGAGCTGTTTTTCTTTTAATTTGTACCCCTCCCCCCTTAGTGAGGTTTCCTGGGTCCCCTGTCCCCCTTATGTGTGATTTATGTTCTAGTTGTTAAAAGACTAAATTCTCAAATGATGATTACTTAGGGTACATAATGGGATACTCCAATATTGTAAAAGCATTTTTTTTTCTATTATTTATATTTTTTTTAATAGTTGACGAGTTTAAGTGATATTTTGCTGGACCCCTCTCCCCATTTTGAGCCCCCGTAATTAATGGATGCCCCCTAGGGCACACGCTCTGAGCGTTTCGTATAAGGACCACTAGATGGCGCTATTTTAATATTTCCATCGATTTTAAATGGACATATCTTTTGATTGCATTTGAGACAGACGTACAACAAGGAGAGAGTTATGGAACCATAAAAACAAATAAATGAACGCTTGTTCAAGTACACAAACAGAAAGAATACGCATGTGTTCGTTATTCTACTTTCTAAGCGCCGTAATTTTATATATAAAAATACGGTTCCATTAATGTTATATCGTTATTATTACAGATCGCTTAAGTCTCGAAGACGAGCTCTATTGTTTTTCCTGCACCCTAATAGTGCAAGACGTGTTCAAATTTCACTTATGTGTTTATATTGTAACGATTCTGCAACGATAGAACTAAAACGAAACACACACTACGTCATTGCAAACTGAACTGTAAGTCATAAGTAATTTGAAAAAAAATGTTTTGTGGATTAAATTAGTGTATTCATAAATATGTAATTTCGATAGAAGTTAGATATTTGATTTTAGTTTAAGATGTGATTCGAGGAGTGGATAAATAGGAATAAATACGCCGTGAATTAACCTACCTCGTGCTTTTCCACTTGGAACATGATCCATCCGTCTTCCAGAGACACTGTGAATGTTCCGCTGTGAAGTTCCACTGATAAATTGCAACCTGAAATTAACAGTGTCCATATTTAGAGAAAAGCAATAAAATATAAACACTATTTGAAAAAAAAATCATATGCACGACAGCGGAACCAGCTGACCAAGTTCCGCCACCAGTGCGTGAATAACGGGTGCAGACTTGATTATAGGACTAAGATTGTTAATTAACAAGTGTAAATATCCTAATAAGTAGATTACTAAGTTAGCTTAAGGATCCAAGTTTACGAGGCATGCCTTTTAAGTTCTGTCGTTTCCATATTTCCCGGCAATTTTGAATTTGGAACTGTTCTATATTCGAATGTGTTTAAATTTTGAATCTCAAAGCAGTTGAAAGTATTAAGATTAATGCTATTGTTAAGTCACAGCGTCGATTGGAATCTGTCAGATTACGTACGAAAATGAATCTTTCTAAGGAAAATTTTCGTGCAATAATTTTCTACAACTTTAGAAGAGGCCTGACACGGCTTCAGTGTTTTGAAGAGCTTACATCTGTGTTCAGTGATGAAGCCCCATGTCTGCGGACTGTCGAACGCTGGTATTTAGAATTGCAGCGTGGACATACTAGTGTTAGTGACAAATCTCGCGAAGGACGCCCAAAATCCGCCTTCACTGAAGATAACATCATTGCTGTGAGACAACTAATTCTCGAAGATCGTCATGTGACATATCGAGAGATAGAGGCTCTATTAGGCATCTCAGGGACAACCATTCAGAAGATCTTGCATGTAGCGCTTGGTGTGAGAAAGCTAGTTTGCCGTTGGATACCGCATCTGCTTTCCGACGATCACAAGGCGGCCCGCGTCAGATGGTGTAAGAAAACTCTGCAAAGGTTCAACCGAGGAGAGTCAAATCACGTCTACGACATCATCAGTGGTGACGAATCTTGGATCTATGCCTACGGTCCTGATTCTAAACAACAATTTACAATCTGGGTCTTTCAAGGCGAGCCAAAGCCGACTAAAGTTGTTCGTTCTTGAAGCACTTCAAAGAAGATGGTGGCCACGTTCGTTGGAAAAACCGGCCATGTTGCGACCATTGCACTTGAAGATCGTAGAACGGTTAACGCAGAGTGGTATACCACAGTTTGTTTACCACAAGTCATCGCCGAACTTCGAAAATCTAACTCAATGCGACGCATCCTCCTGCACCACGACAACGCAAGCTCACACAGCGCTCGTCAAACGATTGAGTATTTGTAGCAGGAAAAAGTAGAAATTCTTGACCATCCTCCATACAGTCCTGACCTAAGCCCTAACGATTTCTTTACATTTTCTAAAATTAAGAAAAGTCTTCGTGGTCAAAGGTTCCAGTCCGGTGAAGAAGCAGTCGACGCTTTCAAGTCAGCCATTTTGAACACCCCTACTTTAGAGAGGAATAAATGTTATAATAACTGGTTTGAGCGAATGGAAAAGTGTATTAAGCTACGTGGTGAATACTTTGAAAAACAATAAAAAGTACTATAAGGTTCTAGTTGCGTTTTTTTCTTTAAACGACAAAACTTAAAAGGCATGCCTCGTATACTGACGATAATTCCTTTTTTATGTGATATTTGGTTTACAAGTTAATGTTCATGGATAGATTTATATAAGATAGCATGTAAATAAGAATATTTTATGATTATAACTGTGTTACCTAGCGAGATAAACACACCTAAAGTATTCGAAAATAAATGGTTGATTTTTCCGTGTTTTACTCACCATATTAGAGAAGTTAGGTCTTAGGCATAAAATCTAGGTTGTAAGGAACATGTGTGAACATTCATGTGCACGCCCCGCCGCTTATTCTAATAATGAAGCCGAGCGCGCCGCTAGGAGCGCATTATACTGAGGCGGGGGGCGAGGAGATATAAAATACGGCGCACGGAAAAACCGCCGCCACTCACACGAACAACATTCCTCGTTCGAGTGATGTTAAACTAGCACTATTCGCGGATGATACCGCCCTCTATTATTCCGGTAGAAGCAAGGTCTTCATCACTAAAAAACTCCAGGCCGCCGCCTATACCCTAGGGGACTGGTTGAGGAAGTGGCGTATCGGGGTGAACCCGGACAAGAGCGCTGCGGTGCTCTTCTCCAGAGGTGGCACCCCGCGCCCCTCCCGGATCCACCCCACAAGGAATTTCGGTCAAGTGACCATGTTCGACCGACCCATTCCCTGGGTCAAAAAGATCAAATATCTAGGGGTCACCCTAGGGTGATTCTAGTCCAGACAATACCATGTCCTTCGGCCCGCACATCAAGCGAGTCCGTCACCGAGCATCCTTCATGCTCGGCCGTCTCTATCCGCTGATCTGCAAGCGGAGTAAAATGTCCCTTAGAAATAAGGTGACACTCTACAAAACTTGCGTGCGTCCCATCATGACGAACGCGTGTGAGGGAGAGCGGGCTGCGTGCCCGAACACGGCCACGCAGACCACCCTCCCCCCGATGCTCTGACATCGCTTCTTTCCGCTCCGGATACGGACGTCGACGACTAAGTCGTAGATCCCCTCCCGCCGTAGCGACTGTCCCAACTCGAGGCGCCCTCGAGTATGTCGCCCCTTGCCCTTCTGGCTCGAGCGTAGTGGTTTTACGCTCGCCCTTAAGTTCGGTGAAGCTGTAAAGGCCTCACGGCCAACAGTGTATACGCTGTTGGCCGTGAGGCCTTTACAGCCTTCCACTCAAACACACACACAACCACCGCCACTCGCAAACTGAGCCACGCCGCGCGCACACGCATGTATAGAAAGGTGAGAAAATACATACTATTATGTAACAATTAGTATAAGATCGGAAACTGTGAAAATAGAAATAAAATGATGGGAAAATAGGCAGTGGGGGTAAGGCACAAAATGTTCTAGAAACCTCGACGAAACAGTATATAATAGGCGTCGCTTACGCCTAGCATTCATTCGGGAATTGGGCTTCGTACTAAGATCTAAATAAAGAAGATCTAGAAGACTGTGCCGCCTCCACTGCCTCCCAATCGCGTTCAACATAGCATTTTTGTTTTGAGATTTGAAACCCTAGGTAATCTACGCCGCACAAATCAGATGCGAGAAATATCGTCAATGCCATCGCTGCGCCCTTATAAGTCGACTATCATAAGCGCGTCATGACGCTGGATCATTTGTAGCGACGCCGACTATAAGGCCAGCGTGACGCTGACTTAATGTCGCGACGCCGACAATAAGGATGTCGCGACGCCAGATCATAAGAGCGTCGCGAAGCCGAGTCATAGTCGCGACGGCGTATCATGTGCTGCTACGCCTGATTATGAGGGCATCGCGATGTCGCCTCATGTGCGGCAACGCCAGGTTATAAGACAGTCGCGACGCCAGATCATAAGAGCGTCGCGAAGCCGAATCATAGTCGCGACGCCGTATCATGTGCTGCTACGCCTGATTATGAGGGCATCGCGATGTCGCATCATGTGTCGCAAAACCAGGTTAGAAGGGCGGCGCGACGCTGAATCATTGTTGCGACGTCAGATCATAAGAGCGTCGCGAAGCCGGATCATAGCCGCGACGCCGTATCATGTGCAGCTACGCCTGATTATAAAGGCGTCGCGACGCCGCATAATATGCGGCAACGCCATATAAGACAGTCGCGACGCCAGATCATAAGAGTCGCGACGCCGGATCATGTGTTGCGACGTCAGATTATAAGGGCGTCACAACATCGTATCATGTGCTGCAACGCCACATCATAAGGGCGTCGCGACGCCGTTCATGTGCCGCGACGCCAGATCATAAGAGAATCGCGACACCTGATCATGTGTCGCGACGCCAGATTATAAAAGCGTCGCAACGCGGATAATTGCCGCGATGGCGACTATAAGGACGTCGCCACGCCAAGTATTCGGTCGTCGCGACGCCGTATCACGTGCTGCTACGCCAGATTATAAGGACGTCAAGACGCACGCTCATGTGCCGCGACGCCAGATCATAAGGGCGTCGCGACCTCGTATTATGTCCTCCAACGACAGCTTACCAGGGCGTCTTAACGCCGGATCATGGTTAGCGACGCCAGGTCATAAGGGCATCGCGATGCCCGATCATTCGCCACGACGCCAGGTCATAAGGGCATCGCGACGTCCGATCATTTGTCGCGACTGCAGATCGTAATAGGGTCGCGACGTGGAATAATTGGGTTTTTGAAAAAAAAACGAAGCGAATGTTTCTCCCAGATCTTTTATTGAGTTTACTCTTGTTACAGCAGTACCGTTAAGTGTGTATGTGAATATTATGGGCTTGGGTTTCCGAGTAAAAGTGCAAATATAGCACTTAGACACATTTAAGTCAATTTTTTTTAACCGTACAGCACTCAGTAAAGCTGTTAAGATCGTTCTGTAGAGCCAGTTCTGTCGTGATGCAGCTTAATATTTTCATGTCATAAATGATTGTTTTTACCAGACTTCAAAAAAGGAGAAGTTTTCAATTCGATTGTATGTTTTTTTTTAAGTTTATTAAGCATTTAGAGATTTCATTGATGAATATTGCGAACAGCAACGGGGCTAGTAGGGATCCTTGGGGAACACCGGATGGTACAAATGCCGCTCTAGGCGAGAGTCTGTTGAGAACAACAGTTTGGCATCTATTCTCAATGTAAGAGGAAAACAATCTATAAAGGTTTCCTCTAATACCAACAGCTAGTAATTTACGAAGCAGTAGAACGTGATCTATTCTATCAAATGCCTTGGAATAATCTGTATATATTATGGCGACCTGATGACATTGAGACATATTGTAAGATAGGAAGTCACTGCAGACGAGGAGGTTTGAAGTAGTGGACCGGCCGCTAATAAAACCATGTTGATTTTCGGTAAATGTATGTTTAAGCGAGGCATATAGTTGTCTGTGAACAATTTATTCCAGTATTTTTGCAAATATGCAGAGTTTAGAGATTGGTCTATAATTTTCGACTATATATTTGGGCCCTTTTTATGGATCGGTGTAACAAACGCTGCTTTCCAAATTTGGGGAACCAATACTTCAATAAAAGACCGGAAGAACAAGAGTGAGGGGACTGGTTAGACTTCTCTCACAATTTACAATAAAATCTTGGGCTACATTATCGGGGCTAGATGATTTGTTCAAGTCTGTTTCTTCTAATAATTTATATACCTTATCATCTTGAATGTTAATCGATCCTATGTCAGCTAAAGTGTGGAAAATTTGTGGGAGTAGAAGCAGAGTTTTGTACGCTCGAGGAATTATCATGTGCTGTAAAAACCTGTAGGAAATTAGAATTAAAATAATCAGAAAACATATTGCATATTTGTTCACCATCGTTGAAGGAAACTCGCCCGTTTTGAAAGCAGAGGGATAAGAGTTACATCGTCTAGTGCTATTAACAAACGTCCAAAATGATTTATTATTTTTTATTATGTTATTTTAATATTGGAGATATATTCAACAAACATTTCGCTCTCTAGGATTTTTGCTCTTTCTCTCAACAGGACAAAAGATGTATGGTCAGATATTACCGTATTTTTTGTATTTAAAATGAAACTTTGATTTTTCTTTAAGAGTCTTAATCAGTGTTTTTTGAAACCATACGGGATATTTGGATTGTGGGTAAACTAACTTAGCAGGAATGTGGGCAGAACGTAGTTTATATAAAATATTGTAAAAAGTAATCAGTAACTCTCTCCAACGATTTATCTTTAAATTCCTTATGTCAGTCAATCCGGTCTAACTCTGCTGAGATGGCAGTAAATTCGGCAAGATTTTAAAGGAATGTTGTATACAGTAAAGAATGTAACGTATGAAGTTGAAGGAAATCCACTGACATGCATAGCGCCATGTGATGAGAGTCTTTGGGTACGAAAGGGTCACCACGATATGTGACTATACATTCGTTAGAAAAAATTAAGTCCAGTAGTCTATCATTGCATTTAAAATGAGAATTATATTGTAGTAGATAGCATGTATCCATGTTATCAAAAAAACTTAACTGATTTGTACCATTAATACTATCGGCTTGCCAAGAGCATCCATCGTCAGACAAAGACAAATTAATATTCGGCAGGTCAAAATCTCCTAAAATGACGAATTATCCACAGAGTTTTTCAAAAATATATTAACAAGATTATCTGAGAAGTGCAGCAACTGGGTAGACATAGAATTACCTTGGCTACATATATATACAACGCACAAATTGCATTTTATACGATATCTTGGGTTTTTTATGATATAACTGACGTTAGATGTAGTTATCCAGATGTCTTCAGCTGAAGAGCACCAGTCGCTTTGCATTTCGTTTTGCGTCAAGTCCGCAACTAATACACCACCCCCCAATACTTGATGTGTGTCGGCATAATTTCTGTCTCTCCTCCATACTAGGTAGCGATCATCAAATAGTTCACAGTAACTAATACCGTCAATCAGCCAGCTTTTAGTCAAACATACAACATCAAAAGAATTAAAACATAAGTTCCTATAAAAAGTGGATGTTTTCGTCCGCAGTCCCTGAACATTCTGATAATAAATACTAATTGGCATCATTAGAAAGCAATAAATAATTAGCAGTTGAATACAAAGTATGTAAGGTATAAATAACAAAATAATAGAAGCGGGTAATACTACTAATGACTATTAGCAAAAAGGTATGATGCAAAGTGATAAGCAAGAAGCGACGTAGGCGTGGTTAAATAAAGTGCATTTATGCGTTAGCGGTAGCGAAGGATCGTTCAAACAATAAGCAATAAGCAAACAATAGGGTTTTGAGTTAATAGAAAAAAATTGTGAGTGTGTATCTTAAACTTTTTAGTAATAAATTAAATAAAGAAAACGCATCTAAGACTAATTTAAATATTCTCTTAAGTCCTCTTCTGATTTTATGTTTAAGATTGGAGAAGTTGGGTTCTTTCTTATGAGGATTTTGCAGTTCTTGACCCAAAAATAGGCAAAACCCCGCTCCTTAGTCTTGTTTAGCAATATCTTGTTGTCAAGGGTCAAGTGATCATTGACAAAAATCATGCCAGTTCCAGATAGCCGAGGTCACTCACTGATATTTTCCGTTTTTTCGCAGCAGCAACAAATTCTTCTTTTATGTACCTATTGTGGACTGATACACAGGGACACAGATAATAGATTTGATACCTGCGTTATTCCGCGTCGGCACTTTTGCAACATAATTTATTTTCTCCTTGGGGATATTGATGTTAGTTAGTTCACCTATCTTTGATATAATCGAAAATAAGTTTTCGGATATGGGAACACCTTTGATTTCTATATTGTTCGTTCGTAGTCCGCTCATTTTTCTGGTGTAACCCTTTGATTCCAACTTGATGCTCAAACTAGTAACTTTCGTTAAGCGTTCTTCTATAGATTGATGCGCATACTCTACGGAAGATTTAACACTTGCCACATCTTCTTTTATAGCTAAAAGTTCAGCCAATTCGATTTGGATCCTCTTCACATTTTCTACGATGTCTGGTATACATGCGGTTCGAACGGATAAGAGCTTTAACTCAGAGAGAATACTATCCATATCAGCAGATGTAAGGCTGGACGACGTTGATAGTCGCGGACTTGTTGCTTTACAGCTAGGGCATCTCCGCGTTAATTTTCTTTCTCCCAGCTTACGCCATCTAGATTCCGTGATTCCAGCACAAGTGAAATCATAGTGATTGTGGCAGATTGAGCAGAGAGCTCCATCCCTGAGCTCCGACGCACAAGATTTACAGGAGAGCATTATAGCGGTGGTGATAATACAGTCGAATGTCGACGGAAATAATTAAAAATAATTAAGGATAATGCCAAAACTTTGAGAATCGTAGGCGTACCGAACACTGCGTGCGTAACAAGTATATGCGTGCGTTAAGTCGGCCGATTACCGAGCTACTGCTATCATTTTGCTATGCCAGATTATATGGGCGTCGCGAAGCCCGATCACGTGTCGCGACGCTGGATTATGTTTCGCGACGCCAGTCCATAAGGGCGGCGCGACAAGTACAAGGGCGATGCGACGCCGGTTCAATGTTAACATGGCGACGCCCTTATAGTCGAGACGCCAAGTATAAGGTCATCGCGACGCCGTATCATGTGCTGCAAGGCCAGATAAAAGGGGCGTCGCGACTCCGAAACGTGTCGCCACACCAGATTATAAGAGCGTCACGACACCGGAAAATTGTCGCGACGCCGCATATAAGGGCGACGCGACGCCAAATATAAGGGCGTCGCTACGCCAAGTATAAGGGCATTGCGACACCGTATCATGTGCGGCAACGGCAGACTATAAGGGCGTCGCGACGCCGGGTCATGTATTGGGACGCCAGACTAAAAGGGCGTCGCGACGCCGGATCATGTATTGGGACGCCAGACCATAAGAGCGTCGCGACGTCAAACCATAAGAGCGTGGCGACGCCAGACTATTAGAGCGTCGCGACTCCGGATCATATATCGCGACGCCAGACCATAAGAGCGTCGCGACGCCGGATCATTTCCATGTTCAGTCCCAACATACTTAACAAAACTTAACTGCCAACAAATATTCATAAGAAACCCTACCTCTATTCTACTAAAATAACATCACACGGAAGATAACGCTTACCAGAAAATAGAACCAAAGGCAGCTGCGGTACCATGGAACACTCCCTGATGAAGACCCTGGATGTCTTCACCTTCTCCTGGTACACCAGGTAAGGGCTGCCATAGTAACCAACTATGAAGTTAATAGACGAAGGATGGAGAGCCACGTAGCCATCGGATTTCGTCTTGAACTTGAGTTCGTCAGGAGTCGGTTGTCGGGGTATCGCGCCTCCGACTTGCATGTGAAAGGACTTTTCAGGGGTTAGCACCTGTAATAATATATAAAGGTAAAATAAAACTTTTTCGTAGAGTTTATCGCTATTTATTTCTTATTTTAAGTTAGCGACGTTTCGAATGCCGACGTTTCGACATTACCCATGGACAAAAGAAGGTGTTTGATGTGTTTGTTTTGATGTCCGATAGTCATTGTTATTCCGGGATACCTTCAAACATCTTATTTTTGTTAGTCCACCGATGCTGTAAACACTCCGATCTAGGTCTCGAACCTATTCACGCCTTTATTAAAAAGGCGTCAACACGTCACTTCGCGAACGCATCTACCCATGCGAATCCGTTAATCGTAGCCACCGCCGACTACGATCTCCCCCCCGACCCCTGCCGCCACCGCCGGCCGCGACATGTTCTCACCGACCCCCCCGATGCTTTGTCATCCCTTCTTTCCGCTCAGAATACGGGCGACGACGACGACGTAGTAGTAGATCCCCTCCCATAGCCGGCGGTTGACCGGTGCACTTAGTAGTGCACCCGTCCCCCTACAGCGACTGTCCCAACCGAGGGCGCCCTCGAGTATGTCGCCTCTTGCCCTTCTGGCTGGCTAGAGCGTAGTGGTTGCACGCTCGCCTTTTAGTCCGGTGAAGCTGTAAAGGCCTCGCGGCCAACAGCGTACATCATTCACACACACACGCACTCTGAATATCGGGAACCTAAAATCCTTTATTTAGTACTAGGGGCCCGTCCCGGCTTCGCACGGGTGGATATTGCGTCCGCTGCGTAGGAACGCGCGGCTACCTACTTCATAAATGTGCACGCCCCTCTCCCGCACTTCGGTCCCCCCTCCCTCGCCGCGGTGCCCGCTGCGCTGCGTGGGGCCACACCGCCCACGGCGCGGCGGCGTTTATTTTTCTATTAGTATTTTGTTAGAAATTGACATTTTAAAATTCGTAATATCTTTTGAATGGAATGCCCGATTTGAATAATTCATAAAATAATCTACAGGTATTGAAACAGTCTTGAATACGATATGATTTATTTGGATATGGATTAATACGAAGATATAGATAACATGGTCTGATTTTGGTCGGCATTTCTATAAATTTTTAAAATGTTAAAAAGTAGTTATAGTGACGTAACTACAATAGTGCAATGGGCTGGTCACATCTGCAGAAGGACCGACGGCCGATGGAGCAAGCGTGTCCTAGAGTGGAGACCGCGACTTGGTAAGCGTAAGGTAGGACGGCCCCCAGCTAGATGGACCGACGACCTCAAAAAGGTCGCTGGGACAGACTGGATGCGGAAGGCGGAGGGCCGTGTGCAATGGCGCGTGTTAGGAGAGGCCTATGTCCAGCAGTGGACTACGATAGGCTGATTGATTGATTGATTGAACTACAATAGTTAGACATGTGATATCCTGAAGTTTTTTGTAGATATTGATATGATCTATAATATTATAGAACATCTGTTTGTTCTATCATCAATAGTTTCCGCAGCGCAAACTATGAAAGACAAATTTATGGCTAATTTTTTTACACCTTGGGCTACATTATTAAAGTTTTAGTAGGGATCCCTAATTTTTTTAGTAATAAATATATCCTATGTTACTCAGGGATAATGTAGCATTCTAATAGCGAGAGAATTTTTGAAATCGGTCCAGTAGTTTTTGAGTTTATTCGTTACATACATACAGAAATACAAATCTTTTCTCTTTACAATATTAGTGCAGATTTTAAGTTCCCGACATTCCGAGTGTTGCAGCGACCAAGTCATGACGTCGCTATTTCACCTTTTATATAGAAACTACACAAAGTTATATAAGTTATCTAAAGTTCTTAATTTTTCCAATCGGTAGTAATTTACAAACATTGGTTGTGTTAAAAATGAAATTAAATTATGCACAATGTTAAAAATGAAATAAAATTATTTATTTTACATTTTTAAGTTATCAATCTTTCGAGTTCTATACATCACCTATGGTCACGGGAGAAATTGAACGAGAAAAATTAAGGAATTTATGCTAATAAAGTGTGCAAGTTATTCAAAAACTGATAATAATAAGCAACATGCGATCAGCGCTAACCGTATATGACATCAGTTCGTAACTATTTTGTATTCCAAAAATATTTTCCAGTGTAAAATTTGCTCACCTTGACGACATTGGGATACAACGCAGCACACAAAATGGCAGCCAGCAATCTATCGTTATTTCCATTCACATTTAACTGAAAACAAAAAAAAGCATGTTATCGTTTATATTACATCATTGTACATCAGTGCGTGCATTGCATATAGGCAATTAAACAGTACCTACTTGAAGGTACTTTACTAAATAGGATACTTAAGTAGGACTGATTATTGATATTTATGTCGTAATATTGACGAACGATTTAGCACAGTGGTTAAGAGCTTAAACTGCTCAACTGTGTCTAACAGTCGCGGGTTCGATTCCCGCACGGGACAAATCTTTGTGTGACCCACAGCTATTTGTTTCGATTTAGGTATTTGTGTATGTAAATTTTCATGTTTGTAAACGAATCCACGATACTGGAATCCACGATGGAGACGACGATTTAGCGCAGTGGTTAAGAGCTTAAGCCGCTCTGCCCACTGCGTCTAATAGTCGCGGGTTCGAGTCCCGCACGGGACAAATCTTTGTGTGATCCACAATTATTTGTGCCGGTCTGGGTATTTGTGTATGTGAATTTTCATGTTTGTAAACGCACCCACGACACAGGATTAAATCCTAGTGTGGGGCTCCGTTTAAAAAAAAAAAACTGGAATAAACGATAGTGATGGTCAACGTTTAAAAAAATCAAAGGGACCGTACTTTGATTCTTATGCAATAGGCACTGCATATTTGCCTATACGCAATGCACGCTACTGTTCTTCATAGAAAAATATTAATTATATACTCATTTCCGGTGAATATAAAAAAGTCGAAAACTAATCAAGTTACTTATCATCATGCTTTTTAATGAAACTGGCTAAAGGCTCAATAGACTGTCCTAATTAATTAGCAAAAATACCCCTGCGCACAAATCACCTAGGCTTTAGACAGATACCTTTGTTAGACTTGCCGTTTGCGAGTACTAATTATAGGCAAAATGCATTTTTATTGCGAAGTTCTGGCAGCTTTAACAGATTATCGTTGAGATTGGATATAGATTTGTTTTGCACTAGCGATAACTTAATGAAAAAGGAATTAGCCAAGGATTTCTTTTTTTCTAATTAATCACCAGTTAATCGCTGGTTAAAATTAATAATAGCTATTATTCATTGTTTGTCTTATTTTTCCTTTTTTAGTTTGTTTAACTTTTCCTTGTTGCTTTTTTTTGTGCTCTGGTTTATTACTTTTGTCTGATTTAAAAGATGCTTTTATCAAAAGTGCTTAGTTAATTAATTTAATTTGTTACAAATTCGTGGAGGCTTGTCATTAGCAATTAAGTTATTATATTTTTTTATGTCGTTGTGTAATTAGACTGTAAGCCTTCCTAAAATAAATAAATAAATAAAATAAAATAAATAAATCATGCAATTATAAAAAAAATAATCAAAGAGATTTTATTTTTGTTCTTACTTTCTACTATTCTATTGTATTTACAATATTAATATACCTAATTATATAATTGTGTCGAAAAGACAAAAACAATGAATTATCAATTATAAAACACCGGATTTCTTGTTTTACCTTCCAACACAATTTCATAATTCTACTTAATATCTAAATCTGAAAGTCGGTATGTTTGGATGTTTGTTACTCAATCACACAAAAACGGCTGAACGGATGTGGATGTAATTTGGCACACAGATAGTTTATTACCTGGATATGTGTTAACCTAGGAGTTTTTATCACGGAAAAACTGTTAGGTTCCTATCTAAAGGCAACCTGCGCGAAGTCTCGGGTAAAAACTAGTTAGAGATAATTTTGTAAACATAATTGAGAGACGACTTAGTCTAGTGGTTAGTGGTCGTTGTGGGTTGTATCCTTGACAAACCTTTGTGTTACTCATGAATAATTGTTTCGGTCTGGGTGTTAGTAGAGGTGAGCAAAAGTTAATTGTCAGCACATTACATTGTAATTATAATATCTATCTATCTATATCATCACGCCAGCTCCCTCGCGGGGTAGGCAGAGAGTACAGAGTTCCAACAGGTTCTTTCCTTACATACCTCTCTGGCTTCCTCCACTCTCATAGTTCGTCTCATACACACTCGCCGGTTACGGAGACTCTTGACTTGCCCTTCAGCTAAGACACGGTCTATTTGGTCATGGTAAGATAGTCTAGGTCTTCCCCGGCACCTACATCCTTCCACTTTCGCATTGTATATCTGTTTTGTCATTCTTTCTTCTGGCATCCTTTCTATATGCCCGAACCAACGGAGCATACCCTTTCTCATCTTTACACCGATACTATCTTTCATACCTACTCGCTTTCTTACTACGCTGTTGCGAATACGATCGGTCAGCGTGACTCCGCACATCTTCCGCAGAGATCGCATTTCGACCGCATTTATCCTGCTTTCGTTCTCCTTCTTACATACCCAACTCTCACTGCCATATAACAGCGTTGGGACAAGCACTCCGTTATGCATGGCCAGCTGCGCCTTTTGGCTTAAGTGCCGGCTCCCAAGTAGCCTTCCCATCGCACCATTCACTCTATTACCTGCATTCACTCTTCTCTCTATATCAGCGGTGTATTTCCCATCCTTACTGAAGGCGCATCCAAGATATACAAACTCATTCACTTGCTCCAGCACATCGTTACCAACCACAATCCTTGGATTCGTTCTGGTTTCTTCCCGTTCAAAAACCATAATTTTGGTTTTCTTCACATTCAAATGTAAGCCATTGTTCATGCAGTCGTCTCTCATAACTGTGACTAGTGTTTGCAGATCAGTGGCTGTTGGCGCTATCAAAACCGCGTCATCTGCATACAATAGGTGGTTTATCACTAGATCACCCATTTTTACCCCTTCAGTCATCGCACAGTCTTTGAAGACTTTTATCCAGATACACTATAAACAGTCTAGCGGACAACACGCAACCCTGCTTGACGCCGATTTTAACGTCAAACCAAGGTGACATGTTACCACCCACCCGTACGCATGCCTTGCTGTCCACGTAGGTGGACTGGACGGCTCGCAACAGGGTGCCGTTTATACCATACTCTGGCAAAATGTCCCAAAGTCTCTTTCGCACGACTCTATCAAACGCCTTCTCCAGGTCCACAAAACCGCAGAAAACCTTCCGGCCTACTGCCAGATGCTTTTCTACGATGTTGCGGAGGGAGAAAACTTGATCCGAACATCCTCTTCCAGACCTGAAACCTCCCTGTGCCTCACACAACACTCCATCGGACTTCTAATTATAATATATTGAATTTAATCGCGATTTATTTTTGGTTTTTAATTAACCGATATTTTGAGTGCTTTACAGCACTCATGATCACGGGAGGGACTGAGGAGTCTGACGTTCAAAAGACATTGTTATTCCAGAGTACCTTATCGGGATTAATTTCAAATAGAAAATCCAATTGATAGATCCTTCAATAAAAAATTTATTTAATAATACCAACGAATGGTGTTAGTGTATATGAAATTCGTGTTTGTAAGTTGCACAGGAATAACACCTAGTATGGAGCAATGAATTAAAATAATTAAGCCAAGCGTCTCCGTAACCAACGAGCGTGTATGAGACTAACTATCAAAGTGGAGGAAACCAGAGAGATTTGTAAGTAAAGACCCTATTGGAACTCAGTACTCTCAACCTACCTGGCAAGGCATCTGGCGTGATGATATAGACACACCGTCACGCCTATATTCCCCAAGCGGGGGGTGGCAGAGATGTACTGAGTACACCCACGTTTCGCCGACGATGTTAGGCCCCATGTAATAGTGGGCGAGCCTATTGCCATATACCGGGCACAATTCCAGACTCCGGACTCATACTGGAAGTTTTTCGTTAAAAAAACTACATTTGTCCAAACTAGGATTTGAACCCAGGACCTCTTGATCACAAAGCGATGTGCTTTGCCACCAAACCAACGAGGCAGTGATGATATAGAGAATTAAAATAAATAGTGCAAACCTCTTCCCCAGTAAGACTGGCGACTGAATCCTTTCTCATCTTCTTCCTCAGCGCTGGCATGTCTGGCACGAAGCCTATGGAGGCGAGGAGGCCCAACAGCTGGTGTTTTATATCGGCCAACATCTGCAGGGTTTTGTGGGATAGGAAGTTTTCGTTGGCAAAGACTAGCGCCGCGTGAGTGCTGGATTTTAATGCTTGCTGCCATTTCTGGAAAGTTTGAATTGTAATTTAGACTATAGTCGTCGTTACGTGAGCTATAAGTGCCTGACCATGCCGCCTCCGCCGGGACCCGAAAGAAGAGGTAGACCCAAGAAATGCTGGCTTGATATCGTCAGGGATGACATGCGTGCCAATGGCCTCGCCACAAAGGATGCCGAAGACCGCGCGAAATGGAAAAGGAGAAGCAAGAAAGCGGATCCCGGGCTCCAAAGCAGCAGCTGAGGATGCTACCGGGAACACGCTCAGACGAAGAAGAAGAGTCGTGTTGAGAAATCCAGCGACAAATTGACAGGTCCAAAACAATTTTGTCAGCTTAAGACAACTAGAGAAAATTAACAACTAAATCAGTCGACGTAAACATATGTAAAAATATTTTTACAAGCCTTTATTTAACTCGCAATGTTCGTATATCTGTCTGTCCATCAGTCTTTCCGGTTCAAATCTTGTGATCCATTTTTCAAGCTCTCGCGGATATCAAATTGAGTTGAAATTTGGCATACGTATGGAAGTTCGGTGGCAATGCAATATTGACAAGTACATAGTACAACATGATAGTGTTCAGGGTCTGATGATGAAGCCGAAAAGTAGCCAATGCCACCACCCAACTAATCAAGATAACAAGTTCTATTTTTAAATGGTTACCGTGCGGACCCACCTGTTCAAATATTATCCTGGAAGTAGGAAACTTTTAGTAAATGATTATCCTAATTTCCCCCCCCCCCCCCCCCTGTCAATGTCATCCACGCGCCAATATATCCTTAGTACTAGAGAAGACACCGCAACTATTTTTTTCGTAGCACCCGTTAGTATATACAATATAGCAGTATATGCATATACTATAGCACTATAGAGTACATTAGGAATGAGGAGATTCGTGGAAGAACCAAGGTCACCGACATAGCCCTCAGGATTAGCAAGCTGAAGAGGCAATGGGCGGGCCACATAGCGCGAAGATCAGTTATTATGTACTAGAGAAGGACACCGCAACTATTTTTTTCGTAGCACCCGTTAGTATATACAATATAGCAGTGTATGCATATACTATAGAGTACATTAGGAATGAGGAGATTCGTAGAAGAACCAAGGTCATCGACATAGCCGTCAGGATTAGCAAGCTGAAGTGGCAATGGGCGGGCCACATAGCGCGAAGATCGGACGGGCGTTGGGGCAGAAAGATTCTAGAGTGGAGACCACGTATTGGCAAGCGCAGCGTAGGACGACCGCCTGCCAGATGGACCGACGATCTTATGAAAATCGCAGGAAGTTTTTGGATGCAGGTGGCATCGGACCGGTTACACTGGAAAGTGATTGGGGAGGCCTATGTTCAGCAGTGAACAAGTATAGGCTGAGATGATGATGATGATGAACTAAACAACATTTTGTCCGACATAAGATTGGAACCCAGGACCCCGTGATCGTTACACGCGTTACATCCCACGAATCCAACGAGGCAGTCAAAATGTTTTCTATCTATCTATATCATCACGCCAGCTCCCTCGCGGGGTAGACAGAGTTCCAACAGGTTCTTTCCTTACATACCTCTCTGGCTTCCTCGACTCTCATAGTTCGTCTCATACACGCTCGCCGGTTACGGAGACTCTTGACTTGCCCTTCAGATAAGACACGGTCTATTTGGTCATGGTAAGATAGTCTAGGTCTTTGTCTAGGTTCAAAATGTTTTGATTCTTATATTTACCAAAACGCAATTAAACACTTACCAGAAGCATTAATTGACGTCATTAACTAAAGAATTATACTCATTAATCACCTCTTTTGTTAAAACAACCTTTTTTATTCACCCCCTAATTAGATAATGAGGTTTAATTAGGGAGCTTATAAGTTGTTTATGTCCCAAGATTCGTATAAAAGGTTATAATTTTAAGTTTTGATATTCAGTCGTGTATTGGCTTTTAACAAGTGCTAGTCTCTAGTCAAGTATAAGTCTAATTTCAAGTCGAATCTATCTTGTGATTTTTTTATTTTAAGATGGAAGAGATTCTTTGTTACCTCTCTGTTAATTTTTACAACGAGCAGAAGAAAAGTGAGTAACTTAATACTTTATATTAATTAATTATAAGATTGAATCTTGTAATAATTTGACTGACAATATCTGTGTGGAGCTTGAGTTAGTACAGTTATTTCAAAGGGATTAGTTGCTTATACGTCTATCACACCTATATGCGATTCGATTTAGCGCAGTGGTTAAGAGCTTAAGCGGCTCCGCCCACTGTGTCTAATAGTCGCGGGTTCGATTCCCGCACGGGACAAATCTTTGTGTGACCCACAATTATTTGTTTCGGTCTGGGTATTTATGTGAATTTTCATTTCTGTTAACGTACACGACACGGGAATCAATCCTAGTGTGGAACTACGTTTTTTATAAAAAGAAATCCCGTAGTGGTAGAAGTCTACTGTATGAAATGACGTTTCGCCGACGATTTAAAGCTAATTTAAATAATAGGGAGCGAGAATATTGCCATTATATTAGGCGCAATTCCAAACTCTGCATTGCTACTTAGAAATTCTGATAAAAAAACATTAAGAACATATTCAACCTGAATACCTCAAGATCCCGCCACTCAACTATTTGCCATCAGACCGACGAGGCAGTCGGAACTTAAACTTAAAAAAAATTGAAAATACTAACCAAAACTTAAATTTTTTACAGAAATCAAAGGTACGCCGTACGCCAAACCCGGGGCGGGGTCACCAGATACCAAAATGAAAAAGCTACCCACAAAAACTGAAACCCCCGTGCCTTCGAGCACCCAGAAGCAAATACTAGAAATACCTATCAGACAGACTTCTAAACTACGGAAATTTAGAGGAATCTACGCGCCATTATGCAGACGAATCGATTTTGATATTCCTGAACAAATTGATGAGGAAATTGACCTGGAGTGAACTTGGATTAAAAGGGCCGTATGTTTTTGCGTTAAGTCAACATTTCTGAACGTGTCAAAGGGAAGAACTGAGTTCTTTTTTAGCTGAGCTTTGCGCTCTACGCATCCAGATTTTACCCAGTAGTATGGAATGGAAATCAAATTATTTCTTTAAGATTCTCTTGGAATATATTATTTGGTATTTTAATGGGTACCACTGTTTACCTTGCGGAGAAGTAATTATTAGAAATATTTAATATACTTAATATTTATAATCTAAATTTGTGTAAAAATAAAGTAATTTATTGATGAAGTTATATTTTTTTTTGTGTGTGTGTGTGTGTGAATGGTCCACGCTGTTGGCCGCGGGGCCTTTACAGCTTCACCGGACAAGAGGGCGAGCGTGCAACCACTACGCTCGCGCCAGAAGGGCAAGGGGGCAACTAGCTCAAGGGCGCCTCAAGGAGGAACGGCCTCGGCTTGGGCAGTCGCTATGGGGGAGGGCGTATACTAGGTGCCTCGCCGGGTACTCTGCACCGGCCGGCGGGCAAGGGATTCTTCGACCTCGCCGGCGAGGTCGGTGTCTGATCCTGTGTGTGGTATCTGTACCCGAAAGAATGGATGTAAGGGCATCGAGAGGGTCGGTGGGAACATGCCGCGGACGGCGGTAGCGGTTCATAAGAGGGGAGTTGGGTTTGTAGTCGGCGGCGGCTACGATTAGCGGATTACTATGATTGGACGCGTTCGCAAAATATCGGGTTGTCGCCTTTTTAATAAAGGCGCGAATAGGTTCGAGACCGAGATCGGAATGGGTTATATTTTTTATTTACTTACCCTGTAAGCTCTTAATGTAGTCAATTGATCGCTGTTGGAACAAGCAAATTCTCGCCTTTTCGCATCTGCTTCAGACTGAAATAAATATAATAGTAATTTATTATTAATCATCAATGACAGACTATTTAGCGCAGTGGTTAAGAGCTTAAGCCGCTCCGCCCGCTGTGCCTAATAGTCGCGGGTTCGATTCCCGCACGGGACAAATCTTGGTGTGATCCACAATTATTTGTTTCGGTCTGGGTATTTGTGTATGTGAATTTCCATGTTTGTAAACGCACCGACAACATAGGAATACTTATTCCGATGTTGGGTGTCATGTTTTTAAAAAAAAACATATGTTCTCCTTGATTGCCTCGTTGGTCTAGTGGCAAAGCGCATCGCTTTGTGATCACGAGGTCCTGGGTTCAAATCCTAGGTCGGACAAGTGTAGTTTTTCTAACGAAAACTTCCCAGTCCGACTCCGGGATCTGGAATTGTGCCCGGTATATGGCAATAGGCTCGCCCCCTATTACGCAGGAGCTAACATCGTCGGCGAAACGTGGGTGTACTCAGTACACCTCTGCCACCTCCGCTTGGGGAATATAGGCGTGAAGAATAGGGGGCGAGCCTATTGCCATACACCGGGCACAATTCCAGACTCCGGACTCGTACTGGGAAGTTTTCGTTAAAATAACTACACTTGTCCGACCTAGGATTTGAACCCAGGACCTCGTGATAACAAAGCGATGCGCTTTGTCACTAGACCAACGAGGTAGTCACAGTTAATACTCTTTATTATAAAAACTTTGGTGAAAATTGTTAAAGCCCCATTATTAGCAACATACCCAAATATATTTAGATATACAGAAATAATGTATTTAATGCGAAACAAAAGCGTACAAGCGGTTTGATAATCTGAGAATGTTAAGCGACTTATGTCGCTGACCGTAGATAATGTCATTTTAATATAATAAGAAATAAAAATCTATCTATCTATCTATCTATAAACTCACGCCAGATCCCTTGCGGGGTGGGCAGAGAGTTCAGAGTTCCAACAGGTTCTTTCCTTACATACCTCTCTGGCTTCCTCGACTCTCATAGTTCGTCTCATACACGCTCGCCGGTTACGGAGACTCTTGACTTAATAAATAAATAAAAATATACGCATATATTTCCTTAACGGGGGTGGCAGAGATGCACTGTATCCATACAACCTCCTCTATTCACCGGAGACCATATTACGTCACATGTAATAGGGGGCGAGCCTACTGCTACTACATACCGGGCACAATGCCAGACTCCAGAGTGATACTGGATTTTTTTCTATTTAGACGGAAAAAAATCGAACCCAGGACCTCGTGATCGCTAAGCGCTTTATCCGCCACTAGACCAACGGGCAATAGTTCTGTTAATTATTTAATTAAATTTTTTAGGCTCTTTAGCCGTTAGTCACTGGGTACCAAAATGAATAAAAACCGCCTTTCCTAAAATTTTCTAAAAAAGGTATAGCCCCACACTAGAAATTATTCCTGTGTTGTGTGTGCGTTTACAAACAAAATTCACATAGACAAACACTCTTGTCACACAGAGATTTGTCCCTTGCGGGAATCAAAACCACGACTTGAGTAGTCGTCCAGCGGAGCGGCTTAAGCACTTAACGACTTGTTTAATCCGTCTGTTGTCGTGTGGTTGTGATCTAAGCTGTTGGCTGCGGGGCCTTTCACCGGACAAGAGGGCGAGCGTGCAACCACTACGCTCGAGCCAGAAGGGCACGGGAGCAACTAGCTCAAGGGCGCCTCAAGGAGGAACGGCCTCGGCTTGGGCAGTCGCTATGGGGGAGGGCGTATACTAGGTGCCTTGCCGTGGTGCTCTGCACCGGCCGGCGGGCAAGGCATTCTTCGACCTTGCCGGTGTCTGATCCTGTGTGTGAAGGGATGTAAGTGTCGGTGAGAATATGCCGCGGGCGGCGGTAGCGGCTGATGGGGGGGGGGGGGGGTCGGCCTAATAAACTCACCTTCTTCCCGAAAGGCGCAACAAACGGACTTTTATGGCTCAAAAACGCAGCCATAGTTAAAGCCGAGTCGACACAGCAGAATATAGCTCCGAACAACATGAGCTTCCCTATCCGCACGTCGACGGGCAATGCGGCGAGGTGTTTGCCGAGCGCAGTCAGGGCATAGGACTTGTCTAGCGCGCCAACATCTTGTAGTCTGGAGAGAGCACCGTCTATGTTGGTCTTCGTTGGTGGTTCTACTGTTTTACCTGTAAATAGTAAACAAATTTATTTGTAGGATAATAATATAAAAAAATAAATACCGACATGATTATATTCTCCAAGTACACCAGTGTTGGACATTTTTTTGGAAATTCATGGATCAATCAATTGATATTTCACACCGTCACGCCTATATTCCTCAGGCGGGGGTGTACTGAGTACACCCACGTTTCGCCGACGGTGTTAGGCGCCACGTAATAGGGGGCGAGCCTATTGCCATATACCTGGCACAATTGCAGACTCCGGACTCGTACTGGGAAGTTTTCGTTAGAAAAACTACACTTGTCCGACCTAGGATTTGAACCCAGGACCTCGTGATCACAAAGCGATGCGCTTTGCCACTAGACCAACGAGGCGGTCGAGGCAGCAGCAGGGAAATTTTCAATTGCAATTCAAAAAAAAAACAAAAAAATTATACCCTTAAGGGACTCCGGAATAACAATGGCTTTTGAACGTCAAACGTCTCAGTCCTATTCGTGACTATGGGTACAGAGCACCCGAAAAGTTAAGACCTTAATAAAACTGCGATATAATCATATCAATGCTAAAATTAACTGCGATAAAATCCGAAATATTATTATTGCAATTGAATGTTTTCATGATTAATTTTTGTCCAACCCTCGTGTAAACCTACTTTTCGACCTCCTTTCCGATCTCAGTCTCGAACCTAATCGCGCTTTTATTAAAAAGGCGACAACCCGATATTTGGCGAACGGGTCCAATCATGGAAATCCGCTAATCGTAGCCGCCGCCGACTACAGACCTAACTCCCCTCCTATAAGCCGCTACCGCCGTCCGCGGCATGTTCTCACCGACCCTCCCGATGCCCTAACATCCCTTCTTTTAGATACAGATACCGAACACAGGATCAGACACCGACTTCGCCGGCGAGGTCAAAGAATCCCTCGCCCGCCGGCCGCTGCAGAGCACCACGGCGAGACACCTAGTATACGTCCTCCCCCATAGCGACTGCCCAAGCCGAGGTTTTTCCTCCTTGAGGCGCCCTTGAGCCGGTTGCCCCCTTCTTCCGTCGGTCGTTCCCCCTTCTAGCTCGAGCGTAGTGGTTGCACGACAATGTTAAATTCCATGTAAAAGGCTCGCATATTGCCATTATGCTAGGCATAATTGAAACTTCACTTTCTTAAACTTACAGGACCTCGTGATCGCTACGATAATAATATCTGTCTCCACCAATATGTAATAAGTCCACGCGGTGGAGTATGCCCAATTCTCTCACCTTGACAGTTGAGAGAAAACTTTTGCCCAGCAGTGAGACAGCATAGGTTGATTGTAATTAATTCAAGGCTATCACCTGTTTTAGCTTTATCTCACCTGTCCTTTCAATCAATCAATCAATCAGCCTATCGCAGTCCACTGCTGGACATAGGCCTCTCCTAACACGCGCCATTGCACACGGTCCTCCGCCTTCCGCATCCAGTCTGTCCCAGCGACCTTTTTGATGTCGTCGGTCCATCTAGGTGGGGGCCGTCCTACCTTACGCTTACCAAGTCGCGGTCTCCACTCTAGGACACGTTTGCTCCATCGGTCGTCGGTCCTTCTGCAGATGTGACCAGCCCATTGCCACTTTAGCTTACTGAGTTTGCGAGCTATGTTGGTAACTTTGGTTCTTTGTCGGATTATCTCGTTACGAATTTTATCCTTCAAAGAGACGCCGAGCATAGCTCGCTCCATAGCCCGTTGTGACATCCTATATAATATGTACGCCTTCGAAGCCCCGCAACAGCTAGTACAAAAACAACACTAATTTACCTAATACATGGATGTTCATATCCTGGAACAGCGGCAGATTCTTCACCTTCAACACCAGCTGTTCCCACGAGACCCTGTGTATCTCGGGAACTGGTTGATTCAGGATGTGGTGGTGGTACCGTGAGAGGTGAACAGGTAGACCAGCCTATACATACCTGTCTATTTCCGGTGAGTATCTCGCCATAGTAATAATTGGTCGTATTCATATGTACCACTTGTGTTCGGTTTTGCACACCTGTCCTTTACATTTTATATACGCATACGAAGGCGCAGGAACAAGCTAGTACAGATATACCACTAACTGACATAATACTTCATGAACCTAATTCTGGAACAGCGGTAATATTTGACCTTCAACACTAGCTGTTCTAACGGATACCGGTGGGAGGAGAACAGGTGCACGAACCTGAGTATCTCGCCATAGTAATAATTGATGGGTGCTACTTCTTTTAGATTTTGCAGATCTGTCCTTTACTCTTTATATACGCCTACGAGGCCGAGGACGAAAACTAGAATATAAACTACACTAACTTACCTAATACTTCGTGGATGCTCATATCCTGGAACAGCGGTAGTATCTTGACCTTCAATACCAGCTGTTCTAACGGGACCCTGTGTATCTCTGGGACTGGCTGGTCCAGGATGTGATGGTGGTACCGGTGGGAGGTGAACAGGTGTACGCAAACCCCGGGCATCACACGTCCAGCTCGACCTTTACGCTGCTTCGCGTTAGCTCGGGATACCCAGACGAGGTCTAAGGACTCCATATTACGGTTGGAGTCGAATCTGGAAATATTCAAAAAAGAAATAAACACCGTCACGCTTATACACCCTAAGCGGGGGTGGCAGAAGTGCACTACGACACCCACTTTTCGCCGACAATATTAGTTCCCATGTAATAGGGGCCGAGCTTATTGCTACATACTGATCATATTCCAGACTCCGGACTGGAAATATTCCGATTGCTAAAACAGATACAGAATCCGAAAGGCAAAGGATGTAGGTAATGGAGAAGACCTAGACTTGACGGACGATTTAGCGCAGTGGTTAAGAGCTTGAGCAGCTCCGCCCACTGTCTAATAGTCGCGGGTTCGATTCCCGCACGGGACAAATCTTTGTGTGACCCACAATTATTTGTTTTGGTCTGGGTATTTCTGTATGTGAATTTTCATGTTTGTAAACACACCCACGACACTGGAATAAATCCTAGTGGGGCTACGTAAAAAAAAAGGAAAAAAAGACTATCTTGCCGTAACCAAATAGACTGTGACTTACCTGAAGCGCAAGTCAAGACCCTCTGTGACGGGCGAGCGTGTATGAAACGAGTGTATGAAATGAGAAAGAAAAAAGCGAGAGATCGGAAAGGAAAAATCCTGTTGTAACTCTGCACTCTTTGCCCCGCAAGGGATCTGTTCTTGCAGAATTCTTGCAGAGATACAAAATAGTATAAGCCAGGCGATACTCTCACACAGCTAAATAAAGGCCTTCTCCCAATCCCAATGCCCAGTGCGGATTGATAGAGGCAAGTTTGTGGCCACCTACTGTGGAAACTTATCAAGCCGCCTATAAAACTTTCAACTTGGCTTAACGACACATCCAGAAAAAAGATTAGTCTCATGCAGAAATTAAAATGTTATGACTTACGGGGCCGAGACGCGGCCACTCACAGTGAAACTAGTCCACAAATTCAAAGTCGCACAGTGGGCTATGGAGCGAGCTATCCTCGGCGTCGCTTTAAAGGATACAATTCGTAACGAGGTAATCCGACAAAGAACCAAAGTTACCGACATAGCTCGCAGACTCAGTAAGCTAAAGTGGCAATGGACTGGTCACATCTGCAGAAGGACCGACGGCCGATGGAGCAAGCGTGTCCTAGAGTGGAGACCGCGACTTGGTAAGCGTAAGGTAGCGGCCCCCAGCTAGATGGACCGACGACCTCAAAAAGGTCGCTGGGACAGACTGGATGCGGAAGGCGGCGGACCGTGTGCAATGGCGCGTATTAGGAGAGGCTTATGTCCAGCAGTGGACTGCGATAGGCTGATTGATTTGATTGAGAAATTAAAAAATCTACCGGATCCTGATAGCGGAACCATTGGACCACGCCGTCTGTCAAACTACCTGTACATATTGTCAACCCATAGTCACCAACTGTTGAGTGTAAGCAGTGGCGTGCGTTGTATATAGGAAATTAAGCAGTGCCTACCTTAGTAGAATATATTGAATGTAGGTGTACATTATTAACTACTAGCTTCTGCCCGCATTTCATCCGCGTTGAGTTTAGACAGGACCTAACATTATTCCGGGATAAAAAGTATCCTATGTGTTAATCTAGGTAATAAACTATCTGTGTGTGAAATTTTATCCAAATACGTTCGGCTGATTTTGCGTGAGTGAGTAACGAGCATCTGAATATACAAACTTTGACATTCATAATATTAGTTGGATTATACTGAAGAAGGTATGATGACTGATATTTTTTATTTATGAATTAATATTTACTGATAGTGTAATGTAATTCTCATGAGGTAGCCACTGCTTAATTGCCAATATGAAAATGCACGCCACTGAGTGTAGGTCGCACGGGACAAATCTTTGTGCGATCCTCAAGCATTTGTTTAGGTCTGGGTATTTGTGTATGAGTTTTTATGTTTGTAAACGTACCCACGACACACGAATAAATCCTAGTGTGGGGCTATGTTTCCTTGAAGGAAAAATATGTATTAGTTTTTAATACACTAAGCCCATACAGAAATTGTGATAGTAACTATTTCGAGAGTTTGTCGGTTCGTAAAGCTATTACAAAATGTTACGTACCTTTTCTCCTTCATCCGGCCACAGTCAATGACGAACACACAGTCATCTATAGTGACTGAAGTCTCTGCTATGTTAGTGGAGAGGACAATCTTCCGGGCACCAGGTTTAGGCTTCTTAAATACGAGAGCCTGCTCCTCGCTCGACAATGTTGAGTGTAAAGGCACCAGGATGTACTTGCCTGTTCTGGAATATTAGAATATTTATAATATATATAATATTATATAATTATGGTTTTTGAACGGGAAGAAACCAGAACGAATGCAAGGATTGTGGTTGGTAACGATGTGCTGGAACAAGTGAATGAGTTTGTATATCTTGGATGCGCCTTCAGTAAGGATGGGAAATAGACCGCTGATATAGAGAGAAGAGTGAATGCAGGTAATAGAGTGAATGGTGCGATGGGAAGGCTACTTGGGAGCCGGCACTTAAGCCAAAAGGCGCAGCTGGCCATGCATAACGGAGTGCTTGTCCCAACGCTGTTATATGGCAGTGGGAGTTGGGTATGTAAGAAGGAGAACGAAAGCAGGATAAATGCGGTCGAAATGCGATCTCTGCGGAAGATGTGCGGAGTCACGCTGACCGACCGTATTCGCAACAGCGTAGTAAGAAAGCGAGTAGGTATGAAAGATAGTATCGGTGTAAAGATGAGAAAGGGTATGCTCCGTTGGTTCGGGCATATAGAAAGGATGCCAGAAGAAAGAATGACAAAACAGATATACAATGCGAAAGTGGAAGGATGTAGGTGCCGGGGAAGACCTAGACTATCTTACCATGACCAAATAGACCGTGTCTTAACTGAAGGGCAAGTCAAGAGTCTCCGTAACCGGCGAGTGTGTATGAGACGAACTATGAGAGTAGAGGAAGCCAGAGAGGTATGTAAGGAAAGAACCTGTTGGAACTCTGTACTCTCTGCCTACCCCGCGAGGGAGCTGGCGTGATGATATAGATAGATATATAATATTTTTAAAAACTCAATTTTTCGTCTTCTTCTTCTTCAAGCTACGGTTTCTGACTAATTTTAAGTGTATTTTGCTAGTGTCCAGAGAGATATATAATCATGTTTGTTTAAATTAATTCGACTCCCCGATGAATTTGATGACAACAATGGTAATGAAATTAATGAAGTACCCCACCCTGGATAGTAAAGCGGTGGATACTTTACATACCAATTGCAACAGCCGTTTTAAGGGAAGTCGAAAAGGCACGTTTTATCACTTTGTTACAATTACCTTCACTCATGCACATATAAGAACACATAATGGTTAATATTCCACCAACATTACACATTATTAGTCGAAATAACACAAGTTTTGAAAATCAAAACAAATTGACAACATCACTCTTCGATTTCCTGCCAAAAAACCAACAAAATATTTAGATGAAGGCACAATGGAGATATCTTGCCAATTAAAAATATGCAATCTTTTATTATAGTATATATATTATAAAAAAATTAAATAAAGTAATACAACGATCTTGTGGCCCGCGGCCAAAATCGGAATTAACGATGTCATCAAGTGAAATGTCATTTCATGACAGCAACAAAGTAGCCGTTTACTATGAAATTTAAATTAGTAACCATGCCAACCACCTGGTGTAATATTTCCCTGGATGTAAGAAATTTTTCCAAATGATAATCCTAATTTCACACCAACCTGTCAATGGCATCCACGGGCCCAAATATTCTTGTCGCACTATACATAAAATTAGAATGTATCGTTAATTTTTTACCACCTCTATTCATTTAAACGGGATACTTACTACACTGCCTCGTTGGTCTGGTGGCAAAGCGCATCGCTTTGTGATCACGAGGTCCTGGGTTCAAATCCTAGGTCGGACAAATGTAGTTTTTCTAACGAAAAATTCCCAGTATGAGTCCGGAGGCTGGAATTGTGCCCGGTATATGGCAATAGGCTCGCCCCCAATTACATGGGACCTAACATCGTCGGCGAAACGTGGGTGTACTCAGTACACCTCTGCCACCCCCTCTGGGGAATATAGGCGTGACGGTGTGTTTTTTTTTACTTACTACAATACCTTTCGCAATATTATTTTTATCTTACTTTGCTGTAAAACAAATGTATATACAAGGTGTAACATAAAAAACGCAAGACCTGAGAGTAGTCGATAACAGAATTGATACCAACCATTTTGAATGTATATTACATATTTTTTTAATTTTGCTAAAAATGCTTTTACTCCTGTAGTGCGCCCTAAAAAAACTAAATTTATTCTTGATTCATAGCAATAAGGAGATTACAAATGCATTCCTAAGCCGTATTTCTCAAAATGCGCACATACACATACAATTATCATTGTTTATTGGGGTATAAAAGTGCTTAAAAAAGGGGTAAAAACCATTAAATTTGGTTTTTGTTTTGAATTCATGAAGCAATTCTCTAATCGGGGTGCCTGAGGTCTTGCGTTTATTATGTTACACCTCGTATATAATTCAAAGCTCCATGTCTTTCTTACGGCAAAGTAAGATTACAAAAATATTGTCATAGAGATTACGGTACCCTGGTCTCCGGTTTGAATAATGAAAATTTCTTACTTGGGACTAAATGTGTGACTCTCGGCAAGCTGGTCGTGTAGAGACATAATCTCTGCTATTCCCGGGAGGAATATTAAAATGGCGCCCTCTCGTGGCCACTTATGATATCCATCCACTATGTAATTTAAAACGTGCTCTATTAAATCCAAGTTAATCTGTAAAGGAAGATGAATTAATGTAAGAATTAATTTAAAAAACGTTGCCCCATACTAGGAATTCTTGTGCCGTAAGTGCGTTTACAAAGTTCTATCTATCTATATCATCACGCCAGATCCCTTGCGGGATAGGCAGAGAGTACAGAGTTCCAACAGGTTCTTTCCTTCCATACCTCTCTCGCTTCCTCCACTCTCATAGTTCATCTCATACACGCTCGCCGGTTACGGAGGCTCTTGACTTTTCCTTCAGATAAGACTCGGTTTATTTGGTCGTGGTAACATAGTCTAGGTCTTCCCCGGTACCTGCATCCTTCCACTTTCACTTTGTATATCTGTTTAGTCATTCTCTCATCTGGCATACTTTCTATATGCCCGAACCAACGGAGCATGCCCTTTCTCATCTTTACACCGATACTATCTTTCATACCTACTCGCTTTCTTACTACGCTGTTGCTAATGCGGTCGGTCAGCTTCACTCCGCACATCTTCCGCAGAGCTCGCATTTCCACCGCATTTATCCTACTTTCATTCTCCTTCTTACATACCCAGCTCTCGCTGCCATATAACAGCGTTGGGACAAGCACTCCATTATGTATGGCCAGCTGCGCTTTTCGGCTTAAGTGCCGGCTCCCAAGTAGCTTTCCCATCGCGCCATTCACTCTGTTCCCTGCACTCACTCTTCGCTCTATGTCAGCGGTGTATTTCCCATCCTTACTGAAGGCGCATCCAAGATATACAAACTCATTCACTTGTTCCAGCACATCGTTACCAACCACAATCCTTGCATTCGTTCTGGTTTCCATGGTACCATAACCATTTTACAAATTGAAATTCACATGTACAAACATCCAGACTGAATCAAACATTTTTTTTTTACGTAGCCCCACACTAGGATTTATTCCTGTGTCGTGGGTGCGTTTACAAACATAAAAATTCACATACACGAATACCCAGACCGGAACAAATAATTGTGGATCACACAAAGATTTGTCCAGAGCGGGCATCGAACCCGCGACTATTAGACACAGTGGGCGGAGCAGCTTAAGCTCTTAACCACTGCGCTAAATTGTCCGTTTGTGGGTCTGACAAAAATTACTCCGGTGCTGGCATCCAACACGCGACTACGTTAGAATATTCAGCGAATTATGTCACTAAATGTACGTAACTCGATTCAGAATAGATAATAAAAGTATGCAACTATAGTATTTTCCATGTAAGATGGGTACTGTGACAGTTGTGTCAAGGAAAATTATACTTTATTTATTGGCAATAAGAGGCATGACCCCTTTCTATACTTATGGTTGTATGCCTTAATACCATTGAATGAAATATTAATTTCGTTTGGCAGGCTATTTCTTTAAAGAAAACGGCTTTTTTTTATAAAAAAAAAAACGTAGCCCCACACTAGGATTTATTCCTGTATCGTGGGTGCGTTTACAAACATGAAAATTCACAAACAAATACCCAGACCGGAACAAATAATTGTGGATCACACAAAGATTTGTCCCGTGCGGGAATCGAACCCGCGACTATTAGACACAGTGGGCGGAGCAGCTTAAGCTCTTAACCACTGCGCTAAATAAATGTTTGCGGGTCACACAAAGATTCCCGTGCGGGGATCGTATCTGCGACTGCACGATCCAGTTGGCGGAGGGGGTTACACTATTAACAACTTGAATAGCCCGTCCGCCTCTCCGCCAATTTCTTCCACCTTTTGTATCGATTCAAATTATAATATGACCATCCTAATTCCGATTCTTTGAGTGACTATACACAGTGTAATTTTTGTCGTCTTGGAGCTAAAGCTTAGCTAATTTATCCGATGCCTACTGTTTACTGGTAATAGAAAAATTGAAAATAAGAACACTTAAATGAGTGTCAACCACGAAGCAAATACGAAGGGGAGATGGCCTAGACAGATTTTTCTATAGAATGAAATGTGTCGTTGCGCGGGGTGGCACAGGGCGAGAGGGACGTTACGCCCAACCCACATTTGTATTTGCCATCTAGCGGAGACTGGTAAAAACTAAACGGTCCGCCTATGTCAATGTTACTTGTAAGTTCATTTATATTACGGTAGATGGCATTTATAATATAGATGTATTCTAAAAAATTACGAAAAAAAATACTTACAAGTGAAATGTGATATTATTTGAGTAACCAGAATGTCGATTCAAGTAATTTTTGCAAATTAAGATACATAACTTCATTTTAAAGGTTTTATTTTTAGTCAAAATAGAAAATATTTGATAGCTATGTGAACTCGAGCGGACGTGTGAATGGAGCGAGTAGCGATGACAAACTGAGGTAAGCCAAGCCCACCACGATGACGTCCAGGCTTTTATAAAATCACAAGGCTCGTTAGCTTATCCATCTCCTCTTCGTATTTGCTTCGTGGTTGACACTCATTTAAGTGTTCTTATTTTTAATTTTCTATTACCAGTAAACCGGGAGCATCGGATAAATTAGCTACCTAACTACCTTCTGACCTATCCGAATATCATAGCTAGGATAAACATCCGGAACACCGCAGGTATCTACCATCCCGTTGACTAGCCGTGTCGCTCTTTAATGTTATTTTGCTCTATAGGTGTTTTTAATGCACTTTAGATCTATAGGCATTTTTTTTTATATAATACGTAGTACCACACTAGGATTTATTTGTGTATCGTGGGTGCGTTACAAACATGAAAATTCACATACACAAATACCCAGACCGGAACAAATAATTGTGGGTCACGCAAAGATTTGTAGCGTGCGGGAATCGAACCCGCGACTATTAGACACATTGGGCGGAGCGGGTTAAGCTCTTAACCACTGCTAAATCCTAGTGTAAATTCACGTTTATAAAAAAGAAAAAGAAAAAAAATATCATCTTTTTCACACACTCAATTCGTAATCGTTTAATAATACTATTGATAATGTTATAGCGTACCAACTTTTGTCACAATATCAATTGATTGGTTATTGCAGCCTGTAATAATGAAAAATCACGTAAAATAGGAGGCGCTCCTAGCGCTGTGCGACCGAAGTGTTCTTACCGATCACCAAGATTAAGCAGCGTTCGACTCGGTCGGCCTGAGATGGGTGACCGTTTGTGGCATTTTCATATTCAAGCGTCTCCGTGCTTCGGAAGGCACGTTAAGCTATTGGTCCCGGTTACCACTTAATGTGGTAGTCGTTAAGCCGAGTTGGATGCGGCATGATAACTTCCAACAGCAGGTGGCCACGAACCTGCCTCCACCAATCCGCACTGGGTCCCCGTGGTGGAGTATGACCTAATCTCTCTTACCTCGATTTGTGAGAGGCCTTTGCCCAGCAGTGGGCAATATAGGCTGATATTATCATTATTATTACGTAAAATAGCAAAGTTGACGCCCAGGACGATTGGAATTACAAAGTGTATATTAAAATTGATTACCTTCTCAGTGTCCATAAGATACATGTTCTTGCATGTGGTTTTGCTGCACTTCGGGTAGCGGGCTACCATTTGTCCGACATTAAGGTTGTCGTCGCGTATCGATATTTTCGGTGGTTCGGTAGCATCGGCGCGTACGTCGCAGGTTTCCAGCTCCGTTTCGAGATCGTGTTTTTTATCACCTGCAAAAACATATAATAGGATGACTCAAATGTATTTAAACTCGTGACTTAAATGAATGAATCTATCTACCTATATAGGTAAATACCTTGCAGAGAGTATAGGACTCCAACAGGTTCTAATGAATGAATGTTAAGGAATTAACATTAATCCATTGCTGGCATAACTAATATGCATATTTCAACAAATATTTAACGAATTACGCCATGGTTATATTCTCCAGGCGGAGGTATATCCCCCAAGAGCTGTACTGTGTACACCCTTATGCCCACGATGCTAGGTTCCAATGCAATAGAGGATAAGTCTATTGTTATTATACCGGGCACAATTCCAGACTCCTGTCTTCGACTCGAGAATTTGTCGATAAAAACACACACTGGGTTCGACCCAGGATTCGAACTTTAGGACCCTCAAGAAAGTCACCTCAGACAATGTCAATTTATCATAAAACAGGTAGATAAAAAATACTACACGATCAGTATACCTTTTTTAATTTTCCGTGCGTAAGGACCATTTTCTTCTAACACGTAATTGGTCATTTCCATTATATCTTCTAAAAACAATTGTTCTACTGGAAAAGTTCTACCTGAAAACCAAAATTAATATCAATAATTTATTTTCAATTTTTTTAAATATTAGCAACAGCGATTTAAACCTTATTACAAGAATTCAACAACTCTACCTGGTATCTCCAAAACTGGAACTTTGTCGAAGTAATCCGAAAACAGATCGGCATTCAACGTAGCACTCATCAGTATGATCGTCAAATCCTTTCTCACTTTGACAAGGTCCCTCAATATGAGAAGAAGGAAGTCACTCTCTTCGGATCTCTCGTGTACCTCGTCTACTAATATGTGAGTGACGGATTTCAATTGAGGATCGTATTCAAGTCTTCGTAGTAGGATACCGGTTGTGCAAAAGTACAATCGAGTTTTTGACGACACTTTGCTTTCTAATCTTATCTGGAGTACAAAAAGATTGACAATTATTAATAATTCACGAAAAACAATGCTTGTGTTCAAATTAAAATTAAAGTTATTAAAAAAACTGGAACAAAATCAAGTTAAAAGTTTTCTTTCAAACTATAATCTGCTTATCAAAATAAAGGCTTTACAAATTATATATCTACTAATAATATAATCTATACATATAATAAAACTGTAAGCGAGCCAAATCAGTACGAAAGTTGTTTTTGAACATTTTAATTGTACACTTCCTTATTGATATAGTAGCAGGTATTGCCTATGCTCTATATAGTCACGCCTATATTCCCCAGAGGGGGTGGCAGAGGTGTACTGAGTACACCCACGTTTCGCCGACGATGTTAGGTCCCATACAATAGGGGGCGAGCCTATTGCCATATATCAGGCACAATTCCAGACTCCGGACTCATACTGGAATTATTTCGTTAGAAAAACTACATTTGTCCGACCTAGGATTTGAACCCAAGACCTCGTGATCACAAAGCGATGCGCTTTGCCACCAGACCAACGAGGCAGCTCTATATAGCCTTTATTATTCAGTCTTGTCTATTACAGTATGTTGGCTATTGCCATTATTTACAAAATACACTACGTGTGTATTTTAATTAATATTTGACCACATCACAGAAATCATACCAAACAATATTAAAAAAAGCGGTAGCCCCACACCAGGATTTATACCTGTGTCGTGGGTGCATTTACAAACATGAAAATTCACATACACAAATACCCAGACCGAAACAAATAATCGTGAGTCACACAACGATTTGTCCCGTGCGGGAATCGAACCCGCGACTACTAGACACAGTGGGCGGAGCGGCTTAAGCTCTTAACCTCTGCGCTAAATCGTAAATATAAAACAATAGTCAAAAGTCGACATCACAGGAGACTACCATTATCGACATTGCTAGACCTTAGGAGACTTCGTGCTGCCCGCATCCAGGTTTTACCTGTGACCTCCACCAGGTCATCGGCAAACCTTATGGAGGGCCTGCTCTCGTCTACCTCACACAAAAGACAATATTATCATTATTGTAAGACATGCTGCTTGGCATACATGATTTTCCCCAGAACCAACAGCAATGAATAAATACTTGTATGGTTTCAAATCAACCAAAAATTCTCTTAAAGCATTTATTATTAAACGGACAAGCGAGGGAATCGCAGGTTTGAACAAAAGGTATTAGATTTTGAGGTTATAATTCAGTAGCCATTAATAGATACGAGGTTATATCGTATGTTGAGATTCAGTAAAGATGTCGGCGACTTCGACATAAGTACTTACAATACTTTGAAATATTCGTTTTAGATTGGAAAATTTCCGTTAGATACAGATATTTGCCATTATTTTAATAAAATAGATAAATAATGATGGCATGGGTCAAATGTGTGTTGGTTCTGGGGCAATTTTCGACAATGTCCTTAATGGAGAAATAAACAGCAACTTTGCTTTTCAAGCCTGTTTAAATGGCTCAATAGACAATCAAGAAGTACAAATAAATCAAAGACTGTCTACTCAAGAGGGTAAACACATACCTGATACCCAACAACTTGTCCGGTCTTTTCAACTCTCTCGTCGGCTACTCTGTCAGCTACACCTATAGCTGATATCCTTCTGGGCTGAGTGCAGACTATCTCCACGTGCTCTGGCCCGTCCTTGTTGAAGTTTTCCAACCAATTGTCTAGGATATACTGCGGCACCTGGGTACTTTTACCACAGCCCGTCTCACCGCTGATTACAACTACCTAATGAAAAAAAAACATACATTGTCACGCCAATATTCTCCAAGCTAGGGGAAGCGGGTTATGTTGATGAAATTAGGTCCCAATGCAATAGCGCTGTTAGGGATCGTGATGTTTTTAACACTCTATGTCGTCACTCCATCTCGCGGGGGGGGGGGGGGGGGGGGGGGGCGCGAGATGGAGTGACGACATACGTCGGATAGCCGGCATGAACTGGATGCATAAAGCCGAGGATCGGGTTCTGTGGCGCACATTGGAAGAGGCCTATGTCCAGCAGTGGACTAATTTGGGCTGATGATGATAATTATGATATAAGTATTAGTAACTACTTCGACATGTTTATACATATGGGTGTAACTGTCTTCATATTATGTGTACTGTGATAATAGGGTGCGAGCATATTGTCGTTATGGGCACAACCTGGAGTTATACTAGTTCTTATTTTTATTCGGAAAAATTACACTCTGCCCGACCTAGAATTATTCGCCATTGATTTCCTAAATTTACTTCATGCAGTCTGCAATCAACTAGGCAATCTATGTGATGCCAAATTAGGAGATTTATTTATTTCAATAAAATGAGGCAATGATAAAATGAGAATGACAAAACAGCTAAACAATGCGAAAGTGGAAGAATGTAGGTACCGGGGAAGACCTAGACTATCTTGCCATGACCAAATAGACCGTGTCTTATTCGAAGGGCATGTCAGGAGTCTCCGTAACCGGTGAACGTGCATGAGACAAACTATGAGAGTGGAGGAAGCCAGAGAGGTCTGTAAGGAAAGAACCTGTTGGAACTCCGTACTCTTTGCCTACCACGCAAGGGATCTGGCGTGATGATATAGATAGATAAAATGAGGCGCTCGTAACGCTGTACGCCGGCGTTCAGCCCGGTCGGTCAGCCTAGTAGCAAAAAGAGTGGCTGGCAGTCAAGAGGTTTAGTTCGAATCCTATGTTATTCTTATCCTAGACTGTTATATTTAGCAGCATTCTAGTTTCTGGATCTTGTAAGTGGTATAATGGCAATATGGCAAAACTGGCTCCACTGAGAACATATTATATCATATTCAAAATTCCCTTGCATGAGTAAAATATATAATGTGTATATAGTACTATAATAATAATAATATTAGCCCTGTTAAGAAACTGCCCCACCGTTGGGCACGGGCCTCCTCTCAAACTGAGAGGGCTTAGGCCATAGTCCACCTCGCTGGCCCAGTGCGGTTTGGCAAACTTCACACACCTTCGAGAAATTCTCAGGCATGTAGGTTTCCTCACGATGTTTTCCTTCACCGTTAAAGCAAGTGATAATTAATTTTTAATACGCACATGTTTTCGAAAAGACAGAGATGCGTACCTAGGTTTAAACCCGAGACCTCGGACTGGGTGATGTAGTACTATATAGATTATAATTAATGGATCTATATTCTTTAATAACCTGCCCAATATCAGTTTATTAAGATTACAACATTTATAGTACAACAAGAATCTCTGGACTCATAAGATCAACATAGTAACTATAGATTAGATTCGTTACAATTATGAAATAGGAAAATGTAACATAATTATTATGGAATGATAAGATTGTTAGAATATCTGTGTTGTAATAAAATAAACAAATAATGTTTAGTAAGTCTGTAGTTAAGTACATTTGTACTACAAACATAAGCATAATTGTATTATTATCGATACTTTATCAATAATAGAATTAAGGTGCACAATGATCATGCATAAATTAAACTGATAATGAAGGAAGCCACGGAGGTTTGTTAGCTGTTGGAACTTTGTATATACTCTTTGCCTACCCAGCAAGGGCTCTGACATGATAATATACATAGATAGATAGATAATAAACAATAGACTGGAAGAAATATGACTAATATTTCTTCTTCAAATAGCTCATTATTCACATTCCTCTTGCACAGTTATCATACCATTGACAAGGCAGTGGATTATAGACCATTATGATGGATCCAAAACCAAGTCTGGAACCGGAGCCGGCATATTCCAAGCAGAATATTGGACAAAAGAATTACAGGCAAGAACATCTACATATGTGTGAGTCAGGCTGCCCTCAAAGCCAACGGCTCCTATGAGCTAAACTCGGCACCGGCTGTAGAGTGTGCATACCTTCTTGACAGATGTGGAGCGCGCAATACGGTCAGATTGGTCTGAGTCCCTTGGTATAAGGGGGTCGATGGCAATGAGTGTGCGTATGGCTTAGCCAGCAAGGGATCAATGGAAAAACTCATTGGTCCTGAACCGTACATAGGCATACCAGATGGCGCCTACAGAGGCGTGCTCTTCAAATATGCCGAAGAGCAACACAGGATATAATGAGACAAAAACACAGGGCTGGGACACTCCAAGGAATTTATCTCCACATGGATTGACAGCGATAGCAAAAGACTACTAAGACACAGTAGACTTCAACTAAGGCAATTAATTGTAGCATATACAGGTCATTATGACACAAAAGAACATCTACACGAGATGAACCTATCAAGCGAAGTGGTATGCAGGAACTACGGTACAGAAACTGAAACCATAAAGCACATCCTCTGCAAATGCGACGCACTAGCGGAGCGGCGAATGAAGCTACTAGGAGTGGCCTATCCAACTCTGGAGGAACTGCGGGTCTTCCCCCTGCTGGAATCTACAAGTTAGTACAGGGAGTATGTGGATCTTCAGGTACGTAAGAGCACCAGGGCAAGGACAGCACAAAAGATCCCATCGGGTCGAAGTGCGCCTGAGGACTCCTCAGTCCGCTAAGCCAGCAATAAGAATAAGATAAGACCATTATTAACACGACTGAACTACATTTGATAATGACCAAATTTGTTTTACACAAATACTCATTCAAATAAAGTTTTTTTTTTCTTTTTTAAAATAACCTAGCTCCTCACTTGGAATAATCCTTATGTCTTGTGTCGTATACAAATATACATTTCACACACACAAACATCCAGACTGAAATATATATTTTTGTGGATCACACAAAGATTTGTCCCATGCGAGGATTGCGACTACTCAATTTATTGGGCGAAGTGGCTTCAGACTAACCTGTCCATCTGAGTTGACTAATACTAACAACATATAATGAGTTATGCACTATTATCATACATCAGTTCATAAATATGCACTTCTTAATGAAACCCTTTTCTATTACACATAGAATACATAAGTTAAAATACTTCTGAAAGAATGTATGTTAATGTTGGGAGTTGATATGATCTATCTATCTATATCATCACGCCATAATCATTATATTAATACGTGAAGCAAATACTTTGTATCCCTTTTAACGAAAATTGCGCGGACGGAGGAGTATGAAATTTACCACACTAATAGTTTATATAGAGAAGGAGTGGGGATTGAAAGAAAGAAAGAAAGTAAGAAGAAAGAAGATCATTTTTGTAAAATTAGTCATAAAAAATACATTAAATCAATAAAAAAAACATTACACACACTACCACGTATTTGACACAATACACGTCAAATTGAGAATAGATTAATATTGTTTGTCTTCAATATTATTTGTCTATAGTCTTACTGAATGCCAAACATAACCAGCAAACGATGAAAGAGTAGGTCGAATATCGACCTATGGGCGACCACTAGTAAATAGTAACATGACATTTTATTTCTAGCATTCAGTTAAGTAAACGGATTTGGTTATAATTTTAGCCATCCATACTGCTCGAGTACATAATTCACGACCTAAGATCTCCTAGTCTGTTATGATGTCCTGGTACTTTAATTTTGAATGGCATAGAAGTATATAAATGATCGAAATATATTAATTCTATCTATGTATATCATTACATCAGTTTCCTTGCCGGGTAGGCAGAGAGTACAGAGTTCCAACAGGTTCCTTCCTTACAGACCTCTCTGGCTTCCTCCATTCTTATAGTTCTACTCATACATGCTCGCCGGTTATAAAGATCCTTGAATTGCCCTTCAGATAAGACACGGTCTATGGTCATGATAGTTTGATATTATAGCTAAACCAATGAAATGGACAGATTTTGTTTTACAATAATCATCGCCCCTTATACTGATAAGGGACAAAAGCCTCTTCCAAGGCATGCCACTGAGCCCGGTACGGCTCCTCTCTTTTAACTTTTTGACAACTAGCTTTTGCCCGCGACTTTACCCGCGTTGAATTTAGATAAGAACCTAAAACTTTTCCAGGACAAAAAGTATCCTGTGTGTTAATACGGGTAATAAACTATATTTGTGCCAAATTACATCCACATCCTTGAGCCGTTTTTATGTGATTGCGTAACACACATTTAAACATACCAATTTTCACATTTATAATATTATTGAACAATTTGCGAAGATAAATTACCTGTGATTTTTTTATTGCATTCAATATCTCATTTTTCTTCTGCCATGCGGGCAGTTTTCTTCTAGCAGCCATCATTCTATTATACCTATCGTTGTCTCGTTTCTCCTTCCATCTTTTCGCTATTTCCTTATTCTCTCTCAACACTTCTTCAAAATTAATATTAGACCTATTATCTTTATTCTGACTTTTTTTATAATGGGACGGTAACTTCTCTTTTGAATTAGAATCTTCTATTAACTGAGGAAATAACGGATCTATAGCTTCTGGGAATGTTCTAGTATCAAATTGTATAAAATTTAGTATTTCCTCTTCATTATTTAATAATTCAACTAATGAGTATATGCTAGGTATACCGTCTTGTGCTAATAATTTAGCTTCATCTAATAATCTAGCTGTTACCCGTAAACATGTAAGCTCTGGTATAATATTCGTAGGGTTTTCAGTTTTAAAAAATACTAAAGGCAGTTGATAAGGATACACAGTGTCTTCAGTGAACCGTACTTCTAATTCGTAAGTTATTTTTATGTTTTCTTTTGTGTCCACTGGGACTAGAACGTTTTCTTCTTTGACTTCATGAAGGAACTTACATTTTGCACCAAATCTACACGGTCCTTTCAAAAATAGTTTGCAAACTTCTTTGGGTTTTGTTTTATAATTACTGCTGTAATTTATATTGTATTTCTTCTTGGGTACCTCAACGACTTTATTTTCGTACATTTTCGTTAAATAATTTAGGTTTAATTTCACAATCCATACATTATTGTCCTTGATTTTGAAACAGGTATCGTATATTGACTCTAGTACAGCTTTTTCGTCCATTCTCATTTCTAGTAATTCGTTATCTGGAGGCACGTTTTCTGGTCTATCTTGTAAATCAATTTTGAAGTACTTTAGAAAGAGTATCTCTAGTGCTTTGTCTATACTTTCGGCGGCTACTTCTAGAGCTTCTGCGCAGTGGGCTTTGTGAAAATTGTATCTGGAATTAAACACACAATGTATTAACAAAAGATCTTTAAGAGTGCGACCCTGAAAAACAATGCATGCAAATTGATTCAAAAATATGAGGGGCCTCTCGTTAAATTATTTCTGCAAATAATAAACACCCTCTTCCAAAAATAACATGTTACTGTGAAATAATAATTAAATTCTTTTATTTCTTTCTTTTTTTTTTTAAACGTAGCCCCACACTAGGATTAATTCATGAAAATTTAACATGAAAATTCACAAACACAAATACCCAGACCAACGCAAATATTTGTGGATTCCCGTGCGGGAATCGAACCCGCGGCTATTAGACACAGTGGGCGGAGCAACTTAAGCTCTTAACCACTGCGCTAAATCGTCCGTCATTAGATAATTAGATAATTTATCTATCGAAAATTACTATCAATGTACACATAATCTTATCTTGTGTATAAAATATAGTTTTAAGGGTAATTAATCCTTCTATACACCATAAGAAACATAATTTGTTTTATTTTTTTAATTTGCTGACCAATTTATAATGTATACAACAGCTGTTATATACATTTCAACTATAGTGTCATTAAAATTTTTCTATGAAACAGTTAATATGTTTTCACTAAGATTTAATCTCATAAAATTGTTTCTCATGGTGTACAAAAGAGGCCCTCAAAAGGTTATTAATTTAATTATTAAAATAACCCTGTCTTGACAATCCGATAGCAAGCGATTTGTCTTAATACACAGATGTAAAGACTGAGAATATGAGAACATTGTATTATCATAAAAATATAAATATCAACGTATAGTTTTAAATATATAGCATACTTCTCTAATTTAGCCAATGCAAATGCTCTGAGACGTGCTTCTGAACTCTGAATGTCAGGTTTCACCGTCAGAGAATAGTCACATCCACCTTGCACTACAAGGTTTCCTCTTTCTATCCAGTATCGGTTCCCGAGGTTCGATCCTTTATCCTGAAAAGATTTTTTATATGATTATTTACACAAATTTACCACATTACATTAATTATTGTTTACAACTAAAATAAAAGGAACTTAAGTACTACTATTTACAACTTAAAAGGTAGGTAATAAATGAGTATTACATCAATGCCATTACCAAATAGCCAAATGAAGGACATCCAGCTTTGATAGTTTAAGTAGCCAGCATTATGCTGAGTTGGGTTCGTTTTTGGTCATGTATCATAGTTATTGCAAAATAAATTTAATTTTCTTTCTTTCACAAATATATGCCTTGTCCGGTGAAGCTGTAAAGGCCCCGCTGCCAACAGCGTAGATCATTCACACACACACATACAAAATATAAATAATAAAATAATAGTATTAGCCCTGTTAAGAAACTGTTCCACTGTTGGGCACAGGCCTCCTCTCAAACTGAGAGGGTTTAGGCCATAGTCCATCACGCTGGCCCAGTGCAGTTTGGCGAACTTCACACACCTTCAAGAAACTTTCAGGCATGCAGGTTTCCTCACGATGGTTTCCTTCACCGTTAAAGCAAGAATAATTAAAATATAGACACACATATCAAAATAATAGATAGCAAACCTATACTTATTCTCATGGTGTGTCAAAGTGTATACTTTGACAAAACCCTAACCCTAAGAATAACTATGTATATATTCATTAAAAACATGAAATATGATTCAATCTGTAAGCATAAACAGTTATTGATTTATAATATCACCAGATGTTAAAATAAAAGTGTAGAATGTTGTAATCCCTAACATTTTTTTATATTCATTCCTAATGTGTATGGCACATTACACAACTATTTGTAAATAGAAGTACAAACCTACATTTAAGGGGGCTGTGAACACTTCCAAACATATTTACAGTAAAACTGAATTTTAAAAATAACATTTAATTACACAGGATATAACTAGAAGCAGGAACTAAAATAAACATAAAAATCACAACTTACTTTGTAAAGGCTAGCGCTACCAAGCTTAAAGTCAGGGCCATGTATGAATCTCAATGTATCCAAAACAAGCTTTTGCGAGTCTGGATTCAAACGAATTGTCTGCATCTCCACCTTGAGGTTAGGATGAGGGTCTTCTTCAGGCTCATTTTTAGGTTTCCTGTTATAAAAACACATATTAAGATGAAAATCTACAAAGACAAAATATTGAGCAATATTTTATTACTTTTTTGTACCTTATCCGCGCGTCCACGGGTTCCCGAAGGAAGAAATCTTCAGCTAATTGTCTGCTTTGATAGTCCATTGCAAAAAAAATGTAGGAAATGTACTTAGAAACCGAGAAATTATTAGTAAAAATGTACAAGAAAAAAGACGTGGGCATGCAAGTCACAACGTCAATGTCAAAATTACGTTTTGATTATTGGCATTTGGATATATACTAAACAGATAAATTTAAAATTTTATAAAGGTTCAGTACAATTTTCAAGAAAATATCACAGCATTTAATATTGGATTGCTAATTTCTTTAATTATTTGACTCTCTAATGGTTAAAACTATTCTCTTCTCTACAATAAATCATAACGCATTTGATCAAAGTATCGTATTCTCATTAATTAAACGCGTCCTACCCACGATTCGTTTTATGCAGAAACATTCATTTTAAGAAACAATAATAAACAAACCGTGGTAAAAAAAGGTTTTACAACATGCTTACCACTATTAACCCCCGAGAGGTATGCGTAGGTGCACAAAATACAATTCATTTTTCGCACAAGTATGGCGGTAATGTCATTTTTTATTCTTTCGAAAATAAAGATCGCCTTAAGATAATCTTTTTGATTAAGAATTGAACCATGGATCTCTTCAACACCCCAATGCAAATGACTCCTTTATTCCACATAGGCAACGTTGCAGACCTTAGGTTCTTGCATTTGTAAGTAGTGTACTTAAGTACATAATAAGGTACTTTTTTACTCCACAAATCACACTATCAACCAGCGACTGTCCCAACCGAGGGCGCCTCTTCAAGGCGCCCTCGAGTATGTCGCCCCTTGCCCTTCTGGCTCGAGCGTAGTGGTTGCACGCTTGCCCTTAAGTCCGGTGAAGCTGTAAAGGCCTCGCGGCCAATCAAAATAGACACGTACCTAGGTAGGTACACAGGTAAATAGGAGTCTTAGTCTTAGAGCAATTTATGTCTATCTATCTATCTATCTATCTATAACCTCACGCCAGATCCCTTGCGGGGTAGGCAGAGAGTACAGAGTTCCAACAGGTTCTTTCCTTACATACCTCTCTGGCTTCCTCGACTCTCATAGTTCGTCTCATACACGCTCGCCAGTTACGGAGACTCTTGACTTTTCCATCAGATAAGACTCGGTTTATTTGGTCGAGGTAAGATAGTCTAGGTCTTCCCCGGTACCTGCATCCTTCCACTTTCACATTGTATATCTGTTTTGTCATTCTTTCTTCTGGCATTCTTTCTATATGCCCGAACCAACGGAGCATGCCCTTTCTCATCTTTACACCGATACTATCTTTCATACCTACTCGCTGTCTTACTATGCTGTTGCTAATGCGGTCGGTCAGCTTTACTCCGCACATCTTCCGCAGAGCTCGCATTTCTACCGCATTTATCCTACTTTCATTCTCCTTCTTACATACCCAGCTCTCGCTACCATATAACAGCGTTGGGACAAGAACTCCGTTATGTATGGCCAGCTGCGCCTTATGGCTTAAGTGCCGGCTCCCGAGTAGCTTTCCCATCGCACCATTCACTCTGTTCCCTGCACTCACTCTTCTCTCTATGTCAGCGGTGTATTTCCCATCCTTACTGAAGGCGCATCCAAGATATACAAACTCATTCACTTGCTCCAGCACATCGTTACCAACCACAATCCTTACATTCGTTCTGGTTTCTTCCCTTTCAAAATTTATGTAATTACTAATAGGTACATAGGTACGTAAGCAGATATAGTTTCATAGAGTTTTTTTATTAGAAAAATGTTAAAGAGGGAGGAGGTTTATGCACTGTAGTGGGTTGTAGAAAGCTGATGATAATGATTTTATTAGAATAATTTAAATTTAAATATATCTTTTTAAAAACAATCTTTTATAGCACACAACACAAATATCTTGCTTAATTGAGGAGGAGGAGGAGACAAATCCAACCGACGCAAACACAGCGTGGTTATATCGAGTAGTTGGGTGGTTCCATTGGACACCATTCAGCTTCACCATCAGACCTTGAACACTATCTGGTCGTATAGCACTTGTCAATACCAATCTAACAAGTCTAAACACGAGGGGGTCACGTTGTATATTTCACATGTTACTATGGCCACCTTCCGACTCCATCATCAGACCAGCTCCATGGTACCATATTACTGCATTATCAACGAACTTACATACATAAGTATGCCAAATTTCAGCTAAACCGAATACCCGCAAGTGTTTGAAAAATGGATCACAAGATTTGAACCGGAAAGACAAGTAGACAGACATACGAACAGTGCAAGTTAAATAAAAGTTTGTAAAAATGGGTATCAATTCAAAAATAGGCGCAAAATCTTATCATAATTTAGGAATGTAAATAAAAGTGAATTGCTTGGAAACGTTAATAAACTCTGGAATTATGTCTATTTGTAAAAAGAAACTTACATAGCTGTTTTTATTATTACCTACGCGTTTGTCACTTGCATCATATATATATTAAGTACCTCTTTATAAATCTCGTTTCTGTATTTAGACTGTGTCATCGGTCTAGTTGTGGATATTGCAGCAAGCGATCATGAGAACCAAGGCTCGAATCCTTGGTGGGACAAAGTGCGCTTTTTCTATCGAAAAGATTATCAGTCAAAATCTGGAGTCTGGTATAATAGCAATAGGCTCGTCCTCTATTATGTCGGGACCTTGCATCGCCGGAGGTACGTACACAGCACACCTCTAAAATTACTAGTGTCCGACCGAAGTCGATTATTGGCTGATGCCGAAAATTTAATAAATCCTAAGATATTTGAGTCAAGATTGGCCAAATTTTTAAAAAGTTATGTTGACTGTATTAACTTATGTATAATTTTATAATATTTATTTACCTAAAAGTATTCGTTAGTCGCAAATCATAAGAGATCGTTAAATTTCGGTGCATTTTTACCAAAGCCGGTGGTCATTTTGGCCGAAGGTGGCCGAAGTTTCGGTCGGTCACTAAAAAATTACTAATCACATTTAAAAATTAGGACTTACTTTTTCAAGTTTTCAAAAAAAAAAGTATTGTTTCAATTTCATGTTATTTCTCTGATAAATCAAAGATAAATATGACAGAGACTAAAGGTTATATAATAAATAATAATATCAGCCTATACTGCCCACTGCTGGGCAAAGGCCTTCTCTCACAAATCGAGGTGAGAGAGATTAGGTCATACGCCACCACGCGGACCCAGTGCGGATTGGTGGAGGCAGGTTTGTGGCCACCTGCTGTTGGAACTTATCAAGCCGCCTTTAAGGCTTCCAACTCGGCTTAACGACTACCACATTAAGTAGTAACCGGGACCAACGGCTTAACGTGCCTTCCGAAGCACGGAGACGCTCGAATATGAAAATGCCACAAACGGTCACCCATCTCAGGCCGACCGAGTCGAACGCTGCTTAACCTTGGTGATCGGTAAGAACACCGCGGTCGCACAGCGCTACGAGCGCCTCTTTTAAAAATTAGGACTTACTTTTTCTAGTTTTCAAAAAAAAAAAGTATTGTTTCAATATCATGTTATTTCTCCGATAAATCCAAGATAAATATGACAGAGACCAAAGGATGCGTCACTAATAACAAATATATACGTAGTAGTAGATATATGGATAAACCGTATCCTTTCTTTCTTTTTTCTTTTAAAATAAACGTAGCCCCACACTAGGATTTATTCCTGTGTCGTAGGTGCGTTTACAAACATGAAAATTTACATGCACAAATGCCCAGATCGGAACAAATAATTGTAGACCACACAAAGATTTGTCCCGTGGGGGAATCGAACTCACGACTATTAGATACAGTGGGCGGAGCGGCTTAAGCTCTTAACCACTGCGCTAAATCGTCCGTGTATTCCAAGGATTGTTTATTTTTTATCTTTGTCGGCTTTTCATTACAAATATCAATTTTGTTTTTAATTATTTTTTTAAGCTGATGCTGCTCTTTGTCCGTACCTAATTATCTCAAGGATTTTTATGTTATACTTTCGAAACGGACTGAAGACACACCTCTATAAATTTTAATCAACGATAAGTTAATAAATTCGTGAAACAAACTTTTCTACCATGTTTCTACCTAAGCTATAAAACAATCGTAACTTGTCAAAATCGTCGTTGATGTTAAAACGTGGTGATAATATGGTTAGATGATATATTTCTTCCATAGAAAATTTAAATATGTAAATTACATATACTTACCTAATATATAATTGATAGAAGTTTTGTGTGATATACAAATTGATGATGCGTGTCATTGCGTAGTGAAGTCTTGATCAAATCAGGGTTTCTTTTGACATGAAAACTTATCTGAATAGTCGATGAGCCAGACAGTTTAAAATTATAAAAACCATCTGCCTTTATTTCAGATCTTTCCAATAGATGAAATGGTATTTTAGTTATATTGTAGATAAATTTACTTAAAAAATTTAACTTGTTACCTACTAGTACTAGTCTAAACAAGGCGCTAGAAGCGTATTGGTTCCGTGGTGTTCGTTGTGATCACTAAGGTTAGGTGATTTTAATAATTAAATAAAGTTCATTTACACGTTAATTCTTGTTAAATTGACCGTTGGACTGCAAAGTCAGAGGTCTCGGGTTCAAACCCAGGCATGCACCTCTGTCTTTTTGAAAGCATGTGCGTATTAAAAAATAATTATCACTTTCTTTAACGATGAAGGAAAACATCGTGAGGAAACCTGCATGCCAGAGGGTTTCTCGAAGGTGTGGGAAGTTCGTCAACCCGCACTGGGCCACCGTGGTGGACTATGGCCTAAACCCTCTCAGTTGGAGAGGAGGCCCGTGCCTAACAGTGGGACAGTTCCTTAACAGGGCTAATATTATTATTATTAATTATGTTTAGGAAATTTACGTTTCAAAAATTCGATGGACCGACCACCTTCGAATCGATTGCGCTTGGGGAGATCGAAAAGCGTTTAGGGAGGCCTATGTTCAGCAGTGGACGAGTATAGGCTGAGACGATATTGATGGTACAATATTATGTAATTTCGAGAGGAGATTCCAATTAGTCCTATCGTACGAGTTCCATGTATAAAGTTTAGAATTGATTTTAATTTAATCTTACTTTATATCCGAGCTCTTTGCCTATATCGATCCAAATATCTCATTGCGGCGATGTCATCGGGGTGCTAACTGTCACTAGGCTGTGATGATCATACACTCAAAGAGTGATCCTCCAACAGCCTACCACGTAATTGGCACGTCTATATTATCTAATTTTTCAATCAAATCATGATATTGTGACACATGACAATTCGCATACCTAGTAAGTTCCACCTGTTGGTGGAATGTTATGGACTGTAGTTATAATAGTTAATTAAAAAAATAAATAAATATAGAACTTGTGGGTTCAGTGGTGAATAAGGCGAGTTGCGATCACGAGGTTCTGGGTTAAAATCCGAGGTCGGAAAACTGTAGCTTTTTTATCAAAAAATTCCCAGTAGTAATCCGGAGTCTGGAATTCTCTTTTTTTCTCTTTTTTTTATAACGTTGCCCCACACTAGGATTAATTCCTGTATCGTGGGTGCGTTTACAAACATGAAAATTCACATACACAAATACCCAGACCGGAACAAATAATTGTGGATCACACAAAGATTTGTCCCGTGCGGGAATCGAACCCGCGACTATTAGACACAGTGGGCGGGGCGGACTAAGCCCTTAACCACTGCGCTAAATCGTCCGTCCTAATATACCGGTCACAATTTAGCGTCCGTCGTGCGCTAAATTGTGACCGGTATATGGCAATAGGCTCGCCCCCTATTATATGGGACCTAACGTCGCCCATTGTATCGAAACAGAAAAGAGGGACATTGGATTTTTTATGTGAAATCTCGTTTTTTTTAATGCCATCAATGGAACTCTTAAATTCAATGAGACAATGCTCAAGACATTTTTTATAAAACCAATACTTTGCCGGGAAATCACTTAATTATGATTTTTTGGTATGGGACGCAAGTAATTAAGCTTATAATAATATCAGCCTATATTGCCCACTGCTGAACAAAGGCCTTCTCTCACTAATCGAGGTGAGAGAGATTAGGTCATACTCCACCACGCGGACCCAGTGCGGATTGGTGGAGGCAGGTTTGTGGCCACCTGCTGTTGGAACTTATCATGCCGCATCCAACTCGGCTTAACGACTACCACATTAAGTGGTAGCCGGGACCAACGGCTTAGCGTGCCTTCCGAAGCACGGAGACGCTCGAATATGAAAATGCCACATACGGTTACCCATCTCGGGCCAACCGAGTCGAACGCTGCTTAACCTTGGTAATCGGTAAGAACACCGCGGTCACACAGCGCTATGAGCGCCTCGGAGTAATTAAGCTTAATATTTTCCAAGTTTTGACCGATCCGGCCCTGGAACAGCTATAGATGTAATCCTTGAGTACTCTCCTTTAGTGTGTGTGTGTGAGTGATGTACGCTGTTGGCCGCGAGGCCTTTACAGCTTCACCGGACTTAAGGGCGAGCGTGCAACCACTACGCTCGAGCCAGAAGGGCAAGCGGCGACATACTCGAGGCGCCCTCGGTTGGGACAGTCGCTGTGGGGGGACGGGTGCACTACTAAGTGCACCGGTCAACCGCCGGCTATGGGACAGGCTCTCCTTTAATCCTGTATCATCTACGCGAGCATAAACTTGCACAAACGTAACGTAACTTAAATAATTTATTTTGTATAAGCCCTGCGGGGGCGCTTACAAATAGTAAAATTACATTTTTTAAAAATCTAATTAAACAACAAATTTACCACCGGATCGGAACGCGGCCTCCACTGAGAACTGGCGAAGAAACTCAGCTGGCTTGTCTTTTTTATTTACTTCTCTTTCTTTCCTTTTTTTTAAAATCATATTGTGTGAATACAATGTTTAGGTTACAATTAAATAGTTTATGACCTAGCTCCAGTGTGATGCCTTACGATCGAGATATGAATCTAATGTTATCTTTAAAGAGCGTCTAAAGGATTCCATATGGACCAGTCAACACAAGCAGCACCCGTTCACGAGTCTGACTGCTGGAACAGCCATCACTCCCCTCGACCATATTGGAGGAAACGACTATATTGAGCATGATCACTTGCATCCCATACATTTACCGCCAAAGTTTCAGTTTTAGGACAAAATGTCCTGAGCATTTTCCCATTGAATTTAAGAGTTCTATCGATTGGCATAAAAATCGCGATATCAGGCAAAAAATCCAATGTTCCTCTTTTCTCAGTTTCGATCCAGTGTGCGTCGTCGGCGAAAAGTTGGTGGACACAGTCTCACACCTCTACCACCCCCGGGAATATAGGCGTGACGGTGTTTATTTATTTATTTAAATGTATATTTCGTGTTTCGAACGATGAAGAAACCGTGAATGCCTAAATTCCATTCCGGTCTCGGTCTTTCATTCCGATCTCGGTCTCGAACCTATTCGCGCCTTTATGAAAAAGGCAATACCGATATTTTGCGAACGCGTTCAATCATAGTAATCCGCTAATCGTAGCCGCCGCCGACTACGAACCTAACTCCCCTCTTATCAGCCGCTACCGGCGTCCGCGGCATGGTCTCACCGACCTTCCCGATGCCCTTACATCTCTTCTTTCGGATATAGATACCGCACACAAGATCAGACACCGACCTCGCCGGCGAGGTCGAAGAATCCCTTGCCCGCCGGCCGGTGCAGAGCACCACGGCGTGACACCTAGTATACGCCCTCCCCCATAGCGACTGCCCAAGCCGAGGCCGTTCCTCGTTGAGACGCACTTGAGCTAGTTGGCCCGTTGCCCTTCCGGCTCGAGCGTAGTGGTTGCAAGCTCGCCCCCTTGTCCGGTGAAGTTGTAAAGGCCCCGCGGCCAACAGCGTAGATCATTCACACACGAATGCCTAAATTTTATCGTCATTTTATTTAGCGATAATATCATAAGTCAAGTTTATAACCGTTCCTACAATTCAAATGAATATGAAATTAAAGTATGAAGTAAACGGTACCTACTTCTTTATTTTTATTAATAGATAACCACGGAAGAAATTTCTGTGTAGGTACATAACTAAACTATACTTTGAAATGCAGATGTAGACACTGTTTACCTACTCTGTTGTATGTCCCTTCGGGGTAAAATGGACGGGACAAGAGTTATCTATCTATCTATCTATCTATATCATCACGCCAGCTCCCTCGCGGGGTAGGCAGAGAGTACAGAGTTCCAACAGGATCTTTCCTTACATACCTCTCTGGCTTCCTCCACTCTCATAGTTCGTCTCATACACACTCGCCGGTTACGGAGACTCTTGACTTGCCCTTCAGCTAAGACACGGTCTATTTGGTCATGGTAAGATAGTCTAGGTCTTCCCCGGCACCTACATCCTTCCACTTTCGCATTGTATATCTGTTTTGTCATTCTTTTTTCTGGCATTCTTTCTATATGCCCGAACCAACGGAGCATACCCTTTCTCATCTTTACACCGATACTGTCTTTCATACCTACTCGCTTTCTTACTACGCTGTTGCGAATACGGTCAGTCAGCGTGACTCCGCACATCTTCCGCAGAGATCGCATTTCGACCGCATTTATCCTGCTTTCGTTCTCCTTCTTACATACCCAACTCTCACTGCCATATAACAGCGTTGGGACAAGCACTCCGTTATGCATGGCCAGCTGCGCCTTTTGGCTTAAGTGCCGGCTCCCAAGTAGCCTTCCCATTGCACCATTCACTCTATTACCTGCATTCACTCTTCTCTCTATATCAGCGGTGTATTTCCCATCCTTACTAAAGGCGCATCCAAGATATACAAACTCATTCACTTGCTCCAGCACATCGTTACCAACCACAATCCTTGCATTCGTTCTGGTTTCTTCCCGTTCAAAAACCATAATTTTATTGATTGATAACAAGAGTTATCAATCAATAAATAATAAACATAATATAATAAAATACAAGACCATTTAATTTTCTCTGAAATAAGAATTGTTATAATTGATATTTATTTATACTATTAATATTATAAAGAGGTAAAGTTTGTGAGTTGGGATGTTCGGGGTAATCTCCGGTAACATAGACACGGTAGGTGGCGCTGTTGTCGACCAGGTACGAAGTTGCGAGAAACTGCTAGTATGACAATATGCTCTCACGATTGACAATTTTGCGATCGATAACATTCAAAATTTTCTAATGCTCTATCTTAGAAGAATGAATAATTTTAAGCTACTAATAATTCTAGCTTAATATCTCACAGCTCTCACAAAAAACTAGTAGTGTAAATCGAAAATTAATTTGCTGGTACTGAATTTTTGAGGTGCTAATGCATCGGTACAACTCAATTTGTATTATATTTCTAACACGATGAATTATCGTACTAATTTATTTCTGGTTACGAGCGCATTCGAAAATGTTTAATGCCAACGAACTAATAAAAATTACCTTGAGTGTTAAGATGACATCAGAAAATAGTAATTAGGATGTGGCGACTCTTTACAACTCCTGTGGAACTTTACAGAGGTGATAGATATCTCTAACTTAGGTATTCCTGCTGTAAAAAATATTTAATCATACATTAGTTCCGCTTACTTCTAAGGCAATAGGTTGATATGAAATTAAACGTATAACAGACACCACTTTGATATGTGTATCCTGCCCGTCCTAATCTAAGGTGCCAGGTAACCTGACGGTCACTGAATTAGTCTCAAAATTCCAAACTTAAGGTAGTTTGAATTTGCCAAAAAGCGATGGAACGTAGTATGTTGAGTATAAGTTACTAGACAGAGTTCGTAACACTACAATATACTTTAAAACAGTAATCGTTGGTGTTGGTAAAAACTCTTCCCCGGGTCAAATGGGAGTAGGCGGGGCATGTTTCTCCAATGAAACTTGAGAGATGGGCTAGAGTTGTCACGCATTAGGTGCCTGCAAATAGGCATCGACGTCGGGGTAGGCCCAGAAAACGTTGGCCACTTAGGCGCGTTTCAGAAGGATTGGCCGGAGATGGCTGATAACAGATAGGTCTGGAAGGTTATGCGGAAGACCTTTGCCCAGTAGTGGGACAATATAGGTTATGAAAAAAAAAACGACAACAAATTAGCAACCGTTATTTTCTTTCCCACGACATTCATGCTTAGTTTTAAAGTAGGTATACTGACCCACTCCGATCTGCGTCTCGAATCTATTCGCGCCTATATTAAAAAAGCGACAACTCGACACTTCGCGAACAAGATGCGTTCGCGAATTCGCTAATCGTAGCCGCCGCCGACTACGAACCCGACCCCTGCCGCTACCGCCGGCTGCTACATGTTCTCACCGATCCCCCCGATGCTTTGACATCGCTTCTTTCCGCTCCGGATACGGACGACGACGACGAAGTCGTAGATCCCCTAGCCCGCCGACCGGTGCACTAATTACACCTCCTCCCCCATAGCGACTGTCCAAACCGAGGCCGTTCCTCCTTGAGGCGCCCTCGAGTATATCGCCTCTTGCTCTTCTGGCTCGAGCGTAGTGGTTGCACGCTTGTTCTTAAGTCCGGTGAAGCTGTAAAGGCCTTACGGCCAACAGCGTATATCACTTAACCACACACACGGTATACTGACTGTACTGTATATTTTTGGTAGTCCTGGAAAACAAAGTATACTAAAGGAATTCCGATTTCCCACAATCTAGCGAGGTACCAATGAGAGAAAACAGAGAGCAGGTGTGCGTGCGTGCGTGTGTGTGTGTGCGCGCTTGTGTGTGTGTGTGTGTGTGTGTGTGCGCTTGTGTATGTGTGTGTGTGTGTGTGCGCGTGTGTGTGTGTGCGCGTTTTTGTGAGTATGTTAACCATAACTTTGGTTAAGTACCCGGCCACCTCGGCAATAGATAAGATCATCAGTAAATCAGCCTACTGTCTCACTGTTAAAAAAAACCTATTCAAAAATCGAGGCCTGCAAAATGAAAGTCTCGATGCGGAAACGTGAAACTCCATCAAATCGACATGACAAAGCAGCCAAAACGTTAATCTAATCTAGTTATCTACTAATCTGCCATCACTGCGGAACGCGGTCTACACTGAGAAGGTCTGGGAAGTAAGCGGTTGTTCTTTCGTTTAGGTAATTCTCATACAATATCACCACGCCAAATCCCTCGCGGGGTAGGCAAAGAGTACGAAGTACCAACATCTTTCCTTACAAACCCCTCTCGCTAAATTCTTATTATGCGATTTACCACATAAAATGCAAAAGGCCGCCAAAATCTAACTAAATTCAGTAATAAAACGTTACACCTTGATATCGGACATGTTTACAGCGATCTATGATCCTTGTTTGCGGTAATAATACGTGTTTCTAATACTTATCGCGTTTAGGAACTAATTTTTATATAAAAATAAATATTTTTTGGAGGTTTCAAGACGGCCTCTGCTACTAGATGGGGTTAAAGGTAAGTAATGTGACCGATTATTACGTGTGGTGACGCAAGTATAATCAGCCTTATTTTGTCCTACTCCTGTGCAAAGGTCTTCTCTCGCAAGTCGAAGAAAGAGAGTTACGAGAAATATTTTACCATGCGGACCCAGTGCGGGATGGTGGAGGCAGGTTTGTGACCCAACCTGACCATCTGTCATGGGAGGCAGCGGTGTACCTTCTGTGAGGTGGTCTTAGCGCTGAAAGAGGCGGCGGAGTGAGTGAGGGAGGCTGACCCTCTGACTGATCCGCTCCGGCGTCGTAGAACAAGGCGGCGACAGCGTGCTTACGCTAACTTAATGCCGCTTGATGAGGGTTTGCGGGTAATGGGAATGGGGTTGCCCATCGCCTGCACACAATAACAGACTCTCAGGAGGGAAGGGCGTACCACGTGCTCCCGGCACGCCCCTCAATGAAGTGTGCGGTAAGCAATTCCGCCAAGAGTGGATTTCCACAAAAGTAGAAGGTTGCTGGAGGGTCGCGGTCTGCTCACGCGTTCCCGTAACCCGCCCCAGCCCCAGTGACGAAGTGGAGCACGGCGGGGGTTTTAGCCGGTAGGAGTCTCGGCATAACTCCTCGCTTCCCCCAATGGCGATCACGTATAGGATTTCCCCCATCAAAAAAAAAGTTGTGACCATCTGCTGTTGGAAAATATCAAGCCGTCTATAATTTTTCAAACTAGGTTACCACTATCATATGAATTGATAACCGAGACCAATAGCTTGATGTGCCGCCTGATTGACGTTGGTGATCGCTACAAACTGCACAATACCACAGCGCTACGAACTGCTTATATGTTATATATAGATAAACGCAAACTCATACTCAAATAATTAATTTTACATAAACCCTGCAGGGGGGGGGGGGGTCAAATTGTAAGTTTTTTTTATCTAATTTAACTATTAAGTACAACCGGATTGGAACGGGGCCTCTAATGAGAAGATCCGGCGAGAAACTCAGCGGGATTGTCTTTTTTATATAATTCTCTTTCACATTTTTTTATCATATTGAGTGAGACAATATTTAGGTTAGAATTAAATAGTGATGCCTTACGATTACAATATGAGACTAATGATGTTATTTCTAAAGAGCAAGTGTCTATAGGATTCCGGATGGAACAGTCTCCACAAGCAGCACCCGTTCACGAGTAGGATAGGGAGCCATCGCAAGCCAAGACATTTTAGTGATATATTTACCTGTCCCTAATACCGCATTAGGACATAGCAGATAAAATGCAGGAGAGCAGCGTCCGATGGTACGACCCCGTCTTACGGAAACCGGCAAATTACGTGGGCAACAAGTGCCTGGCCATGCCGCCTCCGCCGGGTCCGAGAAGAAAAGGTAGACCCAAGAAATGCTGGCTTGATGTCATCAGGGATGATATGTGTGCTAATGGCCTTGCCACAAAGGATGCCGAAGACCGCGCGAAGTGGAAAAGAAGAAGCAAGAAAGCGGACTCCGGGCGCCGAACCAGCAGTTGAGGATGCTACCGGGTACACGCTTAGACGAAGAAGAAGAAGATTTACTTATCCCTAAATAGCTGCTATGTAAGTGAGCCGTAGAAAGTATTTTCTATAAAGATAATCTCTAAAAAATTCCTTCTTATTATTGAAATGTCCCTGCCAACGTTTTTTTTTTATATTCATCATTACAACTAGGCCGTTGCTAAACATTATACAAATAAATGCAATATTGCACCGCCGACGGTGATTAAGGAGCCGGGCAGAATACTAATGAAGATACATCGGAAACGTTATTGGTGACACAAGTACGGGCAATGTTGAGGTCATGGAACCTCAGCTGTGATGTTCCTGAATAGATAAGTATCAGAGGGATTATTATGTAAAGGTACACCAACTTAGTTGTACGCGAGAACTAAGCAAGTAAATGTGTTATAATGAGTTTTAAACACTGTAAAAAAAAAACAATGAAAATTACTGTTCTTCTCCGAGACTGAATGATAACTACCCACCATAAAGTTGTGTGATATTTTGTTGAGTGTGTACATATTGACATTTTGTTGTCTGACGGACGGCTTGGTACAGTGGTTAAGAGCTTAAGCCGCTTTTCCCACTGGATCAAGTAGTCGCAGGTATGATTCCTGTAGGGGACAAATGTTTGTGTAACCCACAAATATTCGTTTTGGTTTGGGTGTTGTGTACTATGAGAATTTCATGTTTGTCATCCAAAACAATTGTAATTTGGTACAGGTATTGCAATTTTAAAGTAACTTACCGATGAGCTAGACTTGAAACTTAGATCAGAACTTGATGACAGAGGATATTCTATTATACACAATATTGTCTAATAGGATAGTTTATGCTGATGATATGGTGCTGCTGAGTCCATCGATCGCCACTCTAAGAAAACTTATTCGCATGTGAAGAATATGGATTGGCTGAAAATAGTGAGTTACTTGTGTTCAAAGCTGGCAATAAAAAGTACTTGAAAGTGCCACCAGTATTTTCATATAACAACCCCCTAACACAAGTGACTCAGTTTAAGTACCTAGGTTATTGGGTCACTAAAGACCTAAGAGATAACAAGGATATAGAGAGGGCACGCAGGGCGTTGGCTGTCCGATGTAATATGCTGGCCCGCTGATTCGCACGATGTACTACACAAGTGAAAATTACACTCTTTAGAGCTTACTTTCAGTCACAGTACATGTGTGTGGTTTAGCTGTACGCAGAGGGCATACAGCGACCTGCGTGTTCAGTACAATGATGCTTTCAGGGTTTCAGGGTTGGGGCTGCCACGGTTTTGTAGTGCCTCTGGGATGTTCACAGAGGCTGGACTTGATATATTCCAAGCCATCATCCGAAAAAGCTGTGCAACCCTTCTACATAGATAGCGTGCTAGCTCAAATAGCATTCTGAAAGCATTATGCGGTAGGTAGTACCGCCCAATGCTAGAGCACTGGATACAGCTGCACGCGCCTGTTGCTGAGTGTGCAGTGCTCTAATGTGACAGCCACTTCCCATTTACTCATGTTCTTCTTACTAATATTAATTAATTAAGTTATTATTGTACATAGTAAGTTATTATTGTAGTGACTGCTTTGTTGGTCTAGTGGCAAAGCGCATCGCTTTGTGATCACGAGGTCCTGGGTTCAAATCCTAGGTCGGACAAGTGAAGGTTTTCTAACGAAAACTTCCCAGTACCAGTCCGGAGTCTGCATTGTGGGTATATGAAAATAGGCTTGCCCCCTATTACATGGGACCTAACATCATCGGCAAAACGTGGGTGTACACAGTACACTTCTGCCACCCCCGCTTGGGGAATATAGGCATGACGGTGTTTATTATTGTACATACTAACATTATGGACTTTCTAGTCTAAAATAAAAGTTTTTTGATTGTTTTTTATTGGAGGCTTGGGGAGTTTCAACAGCAGGAAGCCATAAAACTGTCTCCTTCAAGGCACACTGGGTCCGTCTGGTAGAATCTCTTTCACTTCTGTTTGTGAGGTATTTGCCCAACAGTGGGACAGTTTAGGCTGATTTATGTAAATGACAAGTAGCTTTTGTATGAAAGGAATAATAGCTCAAATCTATCTATCTATCTATCTATAACCTCACGCCAGATCCCTTGCGGGGTAGGCAGAGAGTTCCAACAGGTTCTTTCCTTACATACCTCTCTGGCTTCCTCGAATCTCATAGTTCGTCTCATACACGCTCGCCGGTTACGGAGACTCTTGACTTTTTTTTCAGATAAGACTCGGTTTATTTGGTCGTGGTAAGATAGTCTAGGTCTTCCCCGGTATCTGCATCCTTCCACTTTCACATTGTGTATCTGTTTTGTCATTCTTTCCTCTGCCATTCTTTCTATATGCCCGAACCAACGAAGCATGCCCTTTCTCATCTTTACACCGATACTATCTTTCATACCTAATCGTTTTCTTACTACGTTGTTGCTAATGCCGCTGCCCTACACCGCGGCCTCCCACCCGTCAGTGGGCCCTGCCCGCCCTCCAAAGCGCGCGCCGGCGATCCCGCCGGCGGCGGCTTGTCCCCCTCCGCCCACTAACGTAAGTCAGGACGTCAACCTCATTATGAGCGTCTCGGCGGTGATAAGCCCCGCACTATTCCCCAGAGTCCGCCGACTCGCCCTCCAACTCCGCGCCGCCACCAACTTGGCGGACCAGGTTCTCCTGGCCGCGGAATACAGGGACGTCTATGACGTCCTGGCGTCCCTTAGAACCCAACCCCCCCGCACCCAATAATGGATCTACGACCTCCCCGCCATAAGCCCCACAACCTATCCCTGGCGTTCTTGAACGCCGATGGCCTTCGCTCCCAGCGAGATCAGGTTGCTGATTTCCTCCGAGATCACCAACTTGATATCCTCCTTGTGCAGGAAACCTTCCTTAAGCCCGCACAACGCGATCCTAGGATCGCAAACTATAACCTCGTGCGTAATGACAGAATCGGCTCCCGCGGAGGCGGTACTCTCATTTACTACAGGAGGTCCCTTCACTGCATCCCTCTCGATCCCCCCGCGCTCACCAACATCGAAACCTCGGTCTGTCGCATCTCTCTCACGGGGCACCAGCCCATCGTGATCGCCTCCGTATACCTTTCCCCCACTAAATCCGTTCTCAGGAGTGACTTTGAAGCACTCCTTAATCTGGGAAGCGCCGTCATTCTGGCGGGCGACTTCAACAGTAAGCACGTGGTCTGGAACGGTCTCACCACTTCCCCTAATAGTAGGAGCCTTGACGCCCTGGTCGACGTTCTCGACTTTGACGTCATCGCACCTATGCACCCTACCCACTATCCTATCAATCCCAACCACCGACCCGACGTCCTGGACATGGCGCTTCTGAAGGGTGTCACCCTACGGCTGCTTGGAAGTAGTCCAGGAACGTAGTCGACTCTGACCTGTAGTCATGAGACTCGGTTCCCCCCCTTCCACCCCTCAGCGACCCATAAAGACGGTGGTGGATTGGCATGCGCTAAGCACGGCCTTGGCGGATGCCGACCCTCCCCCCCTCCCTCTCAGCTCGGACTCCATCCCGTCCCCTCAGGACACCGATCAGGCCGTAGATGCCTTCACCGAACACATCCGATCGGCTGTCAGTCGATCGTCCAAGCAAGTCGAGGCGGAAGATCTCTACCTCAACCGCTTTCGACTGCCGGACGATGTTAGGGATCTCATTCGTTCCAAGAATGCTTCTATCCGAGCGTACGACTCCTACCCCACCGAAGCCAATCGGGCCCGGATGCGCGCTTTACAACGAGAGGTAAAGCGTCGTGTCGCGGAGGTCCGGGAGGAACGGTGGGGTGACTTCCTATAGGGCATCGCGCCATCGCATCTGGCCTACTGGCAGCTGGCGCGTAGCCTCAAATCCGACTCCACGACTGACATGCCCCCGCTGTCCCGCCCTTCAGGCGCACCCCCAGCCTTCGACGTCGACGAAAAGGCCGAGCTTCTCGCCGACTCCCTCGAGAGCCAGTGCGCCCCCAGCTCTCAGTCCGTCGACCAGTCCCACGTCGACGCGGTCGACAGGGAAGTCGAGCGCAGGGCATCCCTCCCCCCCGTCGATTCCTTACCTCCTATCACCCAAACGGAGGTCGAAGATCTAATTATGGGTCTCAAAACTAAAAAAGCCCCCGGCTCTGACGGCATTTCGAATCGCGTTCTGAAATGCCTGCCCGCCCAACTCATCTGCCTCTTAGTGGTCATATTGAACGCCGCCATGGCGAACTGCACCTTCCCCGCTAAGTGGAAGGAGGCGGACGTCATAGGCATTCCCAAGCCCGGCAAACCTCGCAATCTCCCCGCGAGCTACCGCCCTATCAGTCTCCTCAACTCCCTGGCCAAGATATACGAGCGCCTACTTCTGGCGAGGCTCAAAGACTTCGTAACGTCCAGGGGTATCCTTATCGACGAGCAGTTCGGCTTTCGAGCCAAACACTCTTGCGTCCACCAAGTGCACCGCATCACGGAGCACATCCTCTCTGGTCTCAATAGACCCAAACCCATCTACACGGGCGCCCTCTTCCTAGATGTCGCGAAGGCATTCGACAAAGTCTGGCACAACGGCTTGATCTACAAGCTCTACCAATTGGGTGTGCCGGACAGACTCGTGCTCATCTTACGAGACTTCTTGTCGAATCGCGCCTTCCGTTATCGCGTCGAAAGACGCGCTCCACTTCCCACTCCATCAGTGCTGGAGTCCCACAGGGCTCAGTTCTCTCTCCGCTCCTGTTTAGCCTTTACACGAACGACATTCCTCGTTCGAGTAAGGCGCATCTAGCCCTATTCGCGGATGATACCGCTCTCTACGTCTCGCATAGGGATAAGGGTTTCATTACCAGAAACCTTCAGGCATCCGCCAATTCCCTAGGGAATTGGTTCAGGAAGTGGCGTATTGAGGTGAACCCGGACAAGAGCGCTGCGGTGTTCTTCTCCAGAGGTGCCACCCCGCGCCACTCCCTGCGCCGCCCTAGAAGTAATCTCGGCCAAGTGACCATGTTCGACCGACCCATTCCCCGGGGTCAAAGAGGTCAAATATCTAGGGGTCACCCTAAACAGTACCATGTCCTTCGGCCCGCACATTAAGCGGGTTCGTCACCGAGCATCCTTTGTGCTCGGTCGTCTCCATTCGTTAATCTGCAAGCGGAGTAAAATGTCCCTTAGAAATAAGGTGACACTTTACAAAACTTGCGTTCGACCCATCATGACTTATGCGTGTGTTGTGTTCGGGCATTCGGCCCCCTCTCACATCGATAAACTCCAAGTGGTTCAAAACCGCTTCCTCCGTAAAGCCGTAGGAGCCCCCTGGTTCGTAGGGAACGTCGACCTCCACTCCGATCTAGGTCTCGAACCTATTCGCGCCTTTATTAAAAAGGCGTCAACACGTCACTTCGCGAACGCATCTACCCATGCGAATCCGTCAATCGTAGCCACCGCCGACTACGATCTCCCCCCCGACCCCTGCCGCCACCGCCGGCCGCGACATGTTCTCACCGACCCCCCCGATGCTTTGTCATCCCTTCTTTCCGCTCAGAATACGGGCGACGACGACGACGAAGTAGTAGATCCCCTCCCATAGCCGGCGGTTGACCGGTGCACTGCAAAACCGCTTCCTCCGTAAAGCCGTAGCAGCCCCCTGGTTCGTAGGGAACGTCGACCTCCACTCCGATCTAGGTCTCGAACCTATTCGCGCCTTTATTAAAAAGGCGTCAACACGTCACTTCGCGAACGCATCTACCCATGCGAATCCGTCAATCGTAGCCACCGCCGACTACGATCTCCCCCCCGACCCCTGCCGCCACCGCCGGCCGCGACATGTTCTCACCGACCCCCCCGATGCTTTGTCATCCCTTCTTTCCGCTCAGAATACGGGCGACGACGACGACGAAGTAGTAGATCCCCTCCCATAGCCGGCGGTTGACCGGTGCACTTAGTAGTGCACCCGTCCCCCTACAGCGACTGTCCCAACCGAGGGCGCCCTCGAGTATGTCGCCTCTTGCCCTTCTGGCTGGCTAGAGCGTAGTGGTTGCACGCTTGCCTTTAAGTCCGGTGAAGCTGTAAAGACCTCGCGGCCAACAGCGTACATCATTCACACACACACACACACACACGCGTCAGCTTCACTCCGCACAACTTCCGCAGAGCTCGCATTTCTACCGCATTTATCCTACTTTCATTCTCCTTCTTACATACCCAGCTCTCGCTACCATATAACAGCGTTGGGACAAGAACTCCGTTATGTATGGCCAGCTGCGCCTTATGGCTTAAGTGCCGGCTCCCAAGTAGCTTTCCCATCGCACCATTCACTCTGTTCCCTGCCTCACTCTTCTCTCTATGTCAGCGGTGTATTTCTTATCTTTTCTGAAGGCGCATCCGAGATATACAAACTCATTCACTTGCTCCAGCACATCGTTACCAACCACAATCCTTACATTCGTTCTGGTTTCTTCCCTTTCAAAAACCATAATCTTGGTTTTCTTTACATTCAAGTGTAAGCCATTGATCATGCAGTCGTCTTTCATAACTGTGACTAGTGTTTGCAGATCAGTGGCTGTAGGCGCTATTAAAACCGCGTCATCTGCATAAAGTATATGGTTCACCACTAAGTTACCCATTTGTACACCTTCATTCATCGCTTTCAGCCTTTGAAGACTTTTATCCAGATATATTATAAACAGTCTAGCGGACAACACGCAACCCTGCTTGACGCCGATTTTAACGTCAAACCAGGGTGACCTGTTACCTCCCACCCGTACGCATGCCTTGCAGTACACATAAGTGGACTGGACGGCTCGCAACAGAGTGCCATCTATACCATACTCTGGCAAAATGTCCCAAAGTCTCTTTCGCACAACTCTGTCAAATGCCTTGTCCAGATCTACAAAACCGCAGAAAACCTTCCGTCCCACTGCCAGATGCTTTTCTACGATGTTGCGGAGGGAGAAGACTTGATCCGAACATCCTCTTCCAGACCTGAAACCCCCTTGTAGCTCAAATGATGTATATAACGGCGCTTCGGTTTTCTGGATGGCCGTTTCAATGCCGGTAGCGGTGAAAAGTGGATTTATCTTCGTTTTCATAGTCATCCGCACGGTGGCCGAACATAAAGGAAATCTTGAAATAACACTGGGGTCTCGTCCGGCGATTAAGTCACATGGAATGCAGTGAGGTTAGCTGCTCCGCGATACGTCCGAGCGCTTGCCAATAGACTAACAACGCAACGCCGTCCGCCATCTTATATCGACTATCTGTCATCGGTGATTCGTCATGTGACAGATTTCATCTGTCATCGCTTCACAACTAAACACACTCGAGCAATCATAGAGGAAGTCTATGACAAGATTACTAAAATGAAAATAACTGCTCACCATTCCATTAACTGATTTTTAAATAATAGGATACGACATATATATGGGCTTTTTGGCGGAAAGTCGAAGAGTGATGTTGTCAATTTTGTTTTAATTTCCAAAACTTGTGTTATTTCAACTAATAATGTGTAATGTTGGTGGAATATTAACCATTATGTGTTCTTATATGTGCATGAGTGAAGGTTATTGTAACAAAGTGATAAAACGTGCCTTTTCGACTTCCCTCAAAACGGCCGTTGCAAATGGTATGTAAAGTATCCACCGCTTTTCTATCCAGAGTGGGGTACTTCATTAATTTCATTATTATCGTTGTCATCAAATTCATCGGGGAGTCGAATTATATAATTTAAACAAACACGATTATATATCTCACTGGACACTGGCAAAATACACTTATAATTAGTGTGAAGCCATCACTTGAAGAAGAAGAAGAAGAAGACATATATATGTTACGTTTGTTAAGACGTCATTGTCCTGCACTGGGCACTGACGTATCATTCACGACAATGTGGTTATTTGAATAAACGCCCTTACAAGATATCTTACCTATTCTTGTTAAAATACTATAGAGTGTATGATTTCAAGCTAATATAAGAATGATGCCCAGTGCTTGTAAACCAATTCTAATTTAAACTACACTAATATAATAAAGAGAAAAGATTTGTATTTTTGTATGTTTGTAACGAATAAACTCAAAAAGTACTGGACCGATTTAAATGATACTTTCACCATTAGAAAGCTACACTGTTCAAAAGTAACATAGGCTATAAACACAGGCCCGGTAGATGTTATTTTTTGATTCATTTTTTGTTAAATCTAATTTAACTACTAATCTACAACAGGATCGGAACGCGGCCTCTACTAAAAAACTTCGGCGAAGAAACTCAGTGGGCTTGTCTTTTTTATTTACTCCTCTTTCTTTTTTTCTCTTCTTTTTTTCAATCATTTTGTGTGGATACAATTAAATAGTTTAGGTTACAATTAAATAGTTTACGATCTAGCTACAGTGTGATGCCTTACGATCGAGATATGAATCTAATGATGTTATCTGTAAAGAGCGTCTAAAGGATTCCAGATGGACCAGTCCCCACAAGCAGCACCCGTTCACGAGTACGACTGCTGTAAAGCCATCACTCTCCTCGACCATATTGGAGGGAAGGAAGTGACGCGCGCCAGACAGCCACCGCAAGCAAAGGCATTATAGTTGTACAGGACGACGTCTTCATGATGTATAAATAGATATTGTTATAGATTCAGTTAGAAATAAGATATTGTAATAGAAGTGTAGTAAGTGTAGCACATAAGCGATAGTATACAGTTAGAAGAGTGTAACCCTGAAAAGGGATAGAAATAATTAGAAGAGTGTAACCCTGAAAAGGGATAGATAGAATTAGAAGAGATTTACCCTAGAAAGAGATTAACAATTGTAATGTGATTGGACTATTCGACTAATAAAGCTCGATGCAAAGCCCGCTAGTTGTGACCCAATAAAATAGTACTTTAGAACGCGAAACATCGCGCCACACACGTTCGAGCGACTGGGTAACAATATTTTATGAAGAAACTCTGCGCGAAGAGCGTCTCAACTGGTGGATGGAGCACTATTTCAACAATTGTTCAGCTTTTTATTTGAATCTTTCCCCGCGACGCATACTGGCCAGAGAACAGGGCGCACGACGTACTATATTCGTCCTGTTTAATAGTGTAGTCGAATATATCAATGACTCTGCTGTATATTATATAAATCTATCTATCTATCTCATCACGCGAGATACCTTGCAACGAAGGTAGCAGAAGTGGTAGAATGTTGACGTTTGTAAGTGCTTTTTATTGGCCTATACAAATAATGATTTTTAATTTTGACTTTAGGGCAAGTCAGAAGTCTCCGTAACCGGCGATCGTGTATGAGACAGACTATAAGAGTGGAGGAAACCAGAGAGGTCTGTAAGGTAAAAACATGTTTGGGACTTTGTACTCTCTGCCTAATTCGTAAGGATCTGGCGTGATGATATAGATAGATGGATAGAATTTTGACTTTGATTCTAACTTAGAGATTCTACATAATAAATCTACATAATAAGTGCCGTACATTAAAAGTGCATCATAGGGTGACAATCATAAGAAGTACCTATTTATTTTATAAGTTAACCATAGTAGGAAGGCATGAATAATAATACGAATAGTATTCAAAATCGTATTATGCAAATATTTGTACTTATGGGAACCACGTAACTAAGAAAATATGTTCCATTCTTTATTAAATAAGTTTTGACGTCATTACCATCAGTTTTAATCACCTACTCACTGCCAATTAGACTAATTTTAGTCATTTAGGTATTGTACTAAATAACTAAGAATATAGCTACTAATTAGCAATAACATGTCAAACGGTATTTATATGTGTTTTTAAATTTTACTTTATTGCTCTAAGATAGAATTTAAAATTGGATGTGGTATTACTTCGAGTTAATAGTTTATTCCGTATAAATTTCAAACCGAGAATTTACATTGTGTTATGTTACGTTTAAAGGTATCGCTGTCATCGATATTTATTGAACTATTTTTTTTATTTGGTGTGTGTGTGTGTTATTGATATACGCTGTTGGTCAAGGGGCCTTTACAGCTTAACTGGGCGGTAGGGCGAGCGTGCAACAATTGCGCTTCCGCCTGAAGGGCAATGGGGCAACTTGCTTAATGGCGACGCAAGAAGTAACAGCCTCGGCTTGGACTGTCGCTATCGAGGAGACCATATACTAGGTGTCTTGCCGTGGTGCTCTGCACCGGCCGGCGGGCACGGGATTTTTCGATCTGTCCGGCGAGCTCGGTGATCCTTGTGCGGTATCTTTATCCGAAATTAGGGAAGTGAAGGCAAAGGGAGGATTATTTTTACGCGCCATATTCTCGCCGACCCTCCCGATGCCCTTTACTTCCCTTCTTCCGAATTCAGATACCACATACAGGATCAGACACCGGCCTCGCCGGCGAGCTCGAAGAATCCCTTGCCCGCGAGACGAGACACCTAGTGTATGTCATCCATAGCGACTGCCTAAACTGAGAACGTTTCTCCTTGAGGCGCCCCTGAGCTAGTTGCCCTTTTGGCTCTAGCGTAGTGGTAGCACGCTTGCCCTCTTGCCCTTTTAAGCTGTAAAGGCCTTGCGGCCAACAGAGTAGATCACTCAAAGAACAAAATGATATTTTTATTTCTAATTTTGACCACTGATATAAATAAATACTCAGTTATCAATATTATTTCATTAAATTGTTGTAGTTGATTTTTGAGGTGGTATTTATCTTGCAGTAGAATTCTTTCAGCTAATGTTACTCATGATCGTTAAAGATTTATGATGATATCAAAATCGCCAAATTAGCTTTCAAAATACGGGCAATGTCATATCAAATTATGCATTTGCAAATCGGACAACAATGACCCGGATAAACTATTGTGTGCGGGCGCCTTCCCCCATGTTAATTTCTGAAGAGGATATTGCGGAACAAGGATAGACAAAAATATTCCAGCCTTGATGTTATTGCCAAAATTTGACGACCGCTGCATAGCGTCCATGCATTTATCCTCCTTAACACAAGGACTGCTACCTTCATCCAGTGGAAGGATGTACGTACCGGGGAATACTTAGACTATCTTACCATGGCCAAATAGACCATGTCTTATCTGAAGGGCAAGACAAGAGTCTCCGTAACCGGCGAGCGTGTATGAGATAAACTGTGAGAGTGGAGGAAGCCATAGAGATATGTAAGTAAAGAACCTGTTGGAATTCTGTACTCTCTGCCTGCCTACCCCGCAAGGGATCTGGCGTGATGTTTTAGATTTACACAACTTCACACAACCAGTCGTACTATAGCTCCGAATTCCTATAGGATACTTTACTTTCTATTGCCAATAGGATCATGGAGATTTTTATCTAAGTAAAAAGTACATAAACATAAATATTTTAACCTTATAGACACATATGTAACCAATAATGTTAGTTCCCAATGTAATAGAAGTAAGCCAATAGGCTTACTTCTATTGCAATCAAACTAGGCGAACATCCAGATTTCAGACTATTACTGACGTTTTTTTTATAGAGAAATCACAAAATGCGTGTGTCTGCGGATATCTGTGGTCTAGAAGCGTGACATTTTGCACAGGATTTCTTCATATAACTCAGATGATCACTAAGAAAAGACTTTTTTATCCACTGGGGGGTCGATTACTGATGAGATATCCCTGCGGGCACACTACATGTATAGTATAATACAATTATAAATAAGCTGTTGTCTGAGCACTGAAGTATGGGGCTAAAATCCTACAACACTGCTCCAATGCGTCTCAGTCGATTAGATAAATTACATTTAGATAATACTTTCATCTTTTTTCAGGTCGGACATACTCGGCATGAGTGCGTCCTATAAATTGATGACCGATATAAAAATAGGACATAGAGACGATGTTCTACAAAAAGTAATTTATGAGTATGTGCCATTATCTGGACCTACATCCAAGACTCATGCCGTATGAAGTCTTTAATATATTTGTTTATATCTGCCCAGTACCTTAGACCTTTATGAGTAACTCAAAAGTTGGCTTTATTATATGGGATTTAGGGTTCGATACACGTTTTGGTTTATTAAAATGCATAATGTCTTTAGATACGAAAATGTTAAGTGGTCTTATCCTTACGGCAAGGCGATGGTGGGGCAAAAAATTTAAAACTCTCTATATCTAAATAAAACCAACCTATAATCTATGCCATCTATTTTTTTCCGAAGTATGTATATTTGAGTAAGAACCTGTTGGAACTCTGTACTTTCTGCCTACCCCGCAAGGGATCTGGCTTAATGATATTGATAGATAGATAGAAGTATGTATATTTATAGGATTCCCTATTTTATTAAGATCAAACTTACTAACTTTACACGTTGTTAACAGACCCAATTTTTGACTCTCGCAATCAATCTCGCAGCATAAATTCACAGCAAAAGAAAGCTATAAAACACAACATTGAGACAGAAAAGGTAATTGAAAGCCGAATCAATGAACACTTTAATCGATCCGTCTGTAACAACAAAAAACTAACAAAAAACATCAAATCATTCACTTGGACATTAAAGTTTTTACCTCTAATTTACTTCGTCGATAAAAATCGAGGACATTATCCTTCCGCTATTTACAATTTCTTCAAAAAATCTTCTATCCTTGTCCCATTTCGAATTTATCATGTCTACTCAAATTGCTGTCAATAAACCTTAATAAGACATTGTTTAACCTTCGACTTGCCATGAATGACGCATGGACACAACGCGGGCTTTCACGTTAATTCCTTAATGCCTGAAGTTGGATTATGCATAGATTAGTTTGGGACGGCAAATATTTGAGACATGTGACAATGACGAACAGTATTTCAGTGACCGGCGTTTCAAGGTCAATGGACTTTTTGAGTTCCCGTAATCCACGTATTGTCACACTACTACCTAAAAGCCTTCCCTTACAAATCGTGCTGAGAAAGATTAGGTTATACTCCGCCACGCGGACCTAGTGCGGATTGGCGAAGTCAGCTTTAAGGACACCTGCTATTACATTCAACTTCCACAAGTTGCTACAAATGGCGGCCGAGATCAACGGCTTAGCGTACCTTCCGAAACACAAGAACAATCGAAAATGGAACTTATAATGAATATGGAAACAACAAAACATCATGAGAGAGAGTCATCGACTCCGAGGGAGATTGGCTTCTTACCATAAGTGTCTATATCAAGTCCGTTTTCAGTTGATGCTTAGTAGGGGAAAACCGTATCTATATTTTTTATTTGAACAAAACCTTTATAAGTTTGTGAAATATATGCACGAAATTCCCGTATTCGGGCAATCCCAGAATGATGTGACGCATGCAAATTATTATATAGACCTATAAAACATAACGTCGATTATCTACCTATCTAAACTCACGTTCTACCAAACCAAATACAGCATAAAACACTATTTTATCATAAAAATGTAGATAATTTTATGGCTAAGGGTTGTTAATGAGTCGTTGTCTTGTTCTGACGAAAACGATAACTTACTTAGTTTTAGGAAAAATATCTGAAACCTGGGGTGAAAAGTGGATTCACTTTCTATGTCGATAAGCTTTAAGCAAACCTAGAAATGTAAGTCAGCGACATAACTTGTCGACCTTCGATGTCTTCGAACCTTTGACCACATTACGAGTAACTATAACATATGCACGAGGGGTGTAACATAGGGAAATTCCAGACTATAAGTAATAATCATTATTTTGGGGGAAGAACCCTTAGCCGTAGACTTCCATTGTTGTATAACGAAACGCCTTCTGAACTGCGATTAATAGAAGATAATAAAAAGGAATTTGCAGGAGGTATAAATAATATCTATTTGAAACTTTCAAATTGGATTTACGTAATTAAGCCTTCTTAAATTTTAAAATACCAACAATTGTTTATTATGAATGTGTATTCATGTTCGAGTGTGATGTCCTTCCACAGTCAAACTTAATTTATTGGTTTAGTGGAACCTAACAATTGTAAACTTTTGTTTAAACAGTTATTACAGCAAACCTAGAAATGTTGGGTATTTAAAAAATAATAGCATTGCTCTATACAACTACTTTCTGGGCGTTAGAAAAAAGAAACGTTGATAAAAATGATGTAAAAATGTCATAATATATTAAACGACTTTGTTTAATGGACCTATCAATTTTATTTAGAACTCTGCTCGCTTTAGTCACCACAAAGTACGGGCTGCATGATAGCGACTTACTTTTGAATATCGCAGCGTTACTCCTACTCCACAAGGGTTTTGGCCTAATCCAACGTTCATAGGCGTATGTAAGGGGGTCTGTTAGAATAAGATTGAGAATCCGGACCTCCCCATCAGCTTACTTTAATCTTTATGTTATTTCTAATCAATTGAGATTGGCGTTCGGTATTCTCCCTTTTTCTTCGCAAGTTTTTTGGGCTAAAAGGTTATCTTTGTACATTTTTGGACCCTTTAAAACATGTGAAAGCTACAGGTGTGCCTGTGAGAACGTATAGTATTATAAATACAGGAAACTCATAAACTGCTCTCAGGTTTTCTGTAACAACTCAGGAAAGATGCCTTCCTTAGATAAATGCGTGGTTTATTGTAAGATAACTCGTTTATTAGCGGCGACAGAGCAATCTAATGTTATCTGTATTATCTCGACTCATCAAAAATGTTATTATACGTTTCGCTATTGACATATTGTTCTATGTAATCTATATTTGTTGGTATGTGAGTACATAATTATGTATGTTTAATAGCATGGTGTTAGATACCTATACATTTATGGGCCTACATTTTCTGGTACAGAATATATTTTTTTTAATTGTTATAATTTTGATGATATTTGCTTGTTGCTCTTGTGAGTTCCTAGACGATTCTGGGCTTACTGGATCGTGTAGTTGCAGGTTTGATGCACGCCCGAGAAAATGTTTCTGTATGTTAAACAAATACGAATTGTATTTGTTTCGGTCTGGGTTTTTGTATATGTTATTTTTTTATTTGTCACTAGATTCCGCTCGCGACTCCTTCCGTGTTGACTTTGACAAAAAAGATAAAAATAATCCTGTAATCTGTTTAATCTATCTGTATGCCAAATTTCATCGAAATGTGATCAGCTGTTTTTACATGATTGAGTAACAAACATTTAAAAATACAAACTAGCTGCCTCGTTAGTCTGGTGGCAAAGCGCATCGCTTTGTGATCACGAGGTCCTGGGTTCAAATCCTAGGTCGGACAAATGTAGTTTTTCTAACGGAAAATTTCCAGTATGAGTCCGGAGTCTGGAATTGTGCCCGGTATATGGCAATAGGCTCGCCCCCTATTACATGGGACCTAACATCGTCGGCGAAACGTGGATGTACTAAGTACACCTCTGCCACCTACTCTGTAATGTAGGCGTGACGGTGTTTTTTTTTGTAAACATACAAACTTTCGCATTTATACATTTATAATAGGATAGTTTTTCGTACTAGTTAGTTTTGCCCTTTTAATAAGTACTTTGCATTTAAAAAAAATGTAAAAACACTAGTAAAAGATGTTCTAGAGATCTAAGATTGAGGCAACAACTTTTGCTGGTAAATTATCTCACCAAATATTTGAATAATGCGTAGAGTCAGCTTTGGTACAGTCTTATACAATGCAGTTAGATCTTTCGTCTTGTTCTGGCTCATTACACAATGTACTAAAGCAACTAGATACTACGAAAATTAGTTACCTACCAAGGCCTCCAAATGTCCGCGTTACCCAGTGATTGTGTTTCCGAAACAAACAAATGCTTTTTCAGTTATTTATTATTACCTTGTGAAAAGAAGAGCTGGGACATTCTAGGAACATGACTAATTCCGATTAAGTTTTTCACTATCTATAACACTACTAATATCCTAAACGCGACAGTTTGTGAGGTTTTTCTTACTCTATAACGCAAAAACTAAAAATATTAAAAGTAAATATACAAGGTCAAGTGTATATTCCCCAAGTGGGGGTGGCAGAGGTGTACTATAACATAAATAAGGTGATTAGTCTCATATCTCGGTCGTAAGGTATCACACTAGAGCTAGATCGTAAACTATTTAATTGTAACTCAACATTATATCCACACAATATGATTGAAAAAATAGAAAGGAAAACAGAGAAATTAAATAAAAACGACAAGCCCGCTGAGTTTCTTCGCCGGATCTTCTCAGTGGAGGCCACTTTCCGATCCGGTGGTAGATTAATAGTTGAATTAAAAAAAAAACGGAAATTGTCTATTTGTCAGCGTCCCCGCAGGGCTTATACAAAATAAATTATTTGAGCTTGAGAGTTACTGTGTACACCAACTTTGCGCTGACCATGTTAGGTCCCACGTAATAGGGGGCAAGCCTATTGCCATATACGATTATTACGATTGATCAGCATGTAGTCAATGAGTAATAGAAAACAAAATAAAAAACTCAATGGTCTAGCGATTGATGTAGGCAATGAGAAATAGAAAACAAAATAAAAAACTCAATGGTCTAGTGGAGTACGGTGTCGCTGGCTGTGAAGAGTACCCAGGTTCAAATGCAAGGTGCGACTAAATGTTATTGCTTCCTACTTAGCCTGCCTAGCCTACTTAGCCTTGTTGGCCTAATGGCGTATATTGCTCGTAGCAAAGTGTAATTTTTCTATAGAAAATTCTCAGTATCACTAGTTTGGAGTCTGGCATTGTGCTTAGTTTAATGGCAATAGATTCGCTCTCTATTACATTAGGACCTAATATTGTCGGCGAAAAGTGGGTATGCGTAGTGCACCTCTGCCACCCCTGCTTGGGCAACTTTTTTTTTACGTGGGGAAATTCTTATGGACTTCCGCCAGCCTCGGGGAAAGCTGGCGGGGCATGTCGGACTCTTAGCAACTAAAACCCCACGGTGGCGGGTAGCGACAGTTCAGGGAGGGCCTCGGGGTGTCACTAGACGTGACTTTGTTTGTTTTTTATAACATTGCAACATTGAAGGGCAAGTCAAGAGTCTCCGTAACCGGTGAGCGTGTATGAGACGAACTATGAGAGTGAAGGAAGCCAGAGAGGTATGTAAGGAAAGAACCTGTTGGAACTCTGTACTCTCTGCCTACCCCGCGAGGGAGCTGGTGTGATGATATAGATAGACATTGCAACATTATCAGTAGCAAAGCGGAATTTGGAATAGTGGTCAGTATAATAGCAATGGACTTGTTTCATGTAGAGACTTTATTAATATTATGGGCTAATTGTGGACGCACATGGTATATCTCATCTACCCACGCTCGGGAAATAAAGTAGTGACGATATTTGTGTTACTTAGGTATATTTTAATAATCATCATCATCATCTCAGCCTATACTTGTCCACTGCTGAGCATAGGCCTCCCCAATCGCTTTCCAGCGTAAGCGGTCCGATGCCACCTGCATCCAACGACTTCCTGCGATTTTCACAAGATTGTCGGTCCATCTGGCAGGCGGTCGTCCTACGCTGCGCTTGCTAATACGTGCTCTCCACTCTAGAATCTTTCTGCTCCAACGCCCGTCCGATCTACGCGCTATGTCTATACTATCTATGCCCATTGCCACTTCAGCTTGCTTATCTTAAGGGCTACGTCGGTGACCTTGGTTCTTCTACGAATGTAGAAGTCTCATTTCTGATTTGATCGCGTAGAGAAACGCCGAGCATAGCTCTCTCCATAGCTCGCTATATTTTAATATTAAGTGCAAAATTAATTACAAAATTAATCATCACTGTGAAAAGACCACGTACATGTTACAATAAAATTTCGATGAGTTTACGAGGACACATTCTTACTATGAACTGACGTAAAATGAAACAGTATTAAATATCATAAACCAACGAGGAAATAATAATTATAAATTACAAGCAAAAGTCTTAGGAAATTCTATTAACAGTCATTGGCCTGAATTCCAATACGTAAGAGGACAAGGGAGTTTATATAGGCACTTGCGATGTGACGTCAAATGTTAAGCAATGTCGTGCAAAAAGTAAATCAGAAGAATGTTCATTTTGTCACGTCAGGTTACAATAGAAAATAATAAAAATATCCGTCTATACTGTCCCACAGATGGGCAAAGACCTTCGCTCACGGTCATACTCCAACACGCGGACCCAGTGCGGACTAGTGTAGGCAGGTTTATGGCCACCTGCTGTTGGAACTCATCAAGCCGCCGATAAGGCCCTTAACTTGCCTTAACGATTACCACATTTAGTGGCATTTAGTGGTAACCTGGACCAACGGCTTAACGTGCCTTCCAAAGCACGGATATGCTCGAATATGAAAATGCTACAAACGGTCACCCATCTTAGGCCAACCGAGCCGAACGCTGCTTAACCTTGGTGATCGCTAAGAGCACCGCGGTCGCGCAATGCTACAAATGCCTCAATACAATAGATAGTATCAGAATATTTTTACAAGTGTTTATATATTTTGAAATGTTCTTATGTCTGTCTTTCCAGTAATCTTATGGTTCAAGTGAACCATTTTTCAAACACTTGCTTGAATTTTGGCTTACGTATGGAGTCGGAAAGTGGCTATAGGAATATGTGATCTATACAATGTAAACTCCTCGTGTTAAGGCTTGTTAGATTGTTGACAAGTACTATACTACGAGAATAGTATACTAGTGTTCACGGTCTGATGATGATGCCAAAAGGTGACCAACGGACCCTCCCAACAACTCAATATAACTCAGCTGTGTTTGAGCTCATTGGATTTGTCTTGACGAGTACTTTATACCCGGATGATGCCCAAGATCTGATGATGAAGGCGGAAGGACGATATGTTGTTTGTGTTTTTCCTATAAAAGTTATTTTTAAAAAGATCTTTTAAACCTAAAATTATTCATATTGATGTAAACCATTACAGTACTTTTGAATAGTGATGAGCGCCACTCTTCTGTCAATTCAAAGTTACTATAGTGATGACGCTACCACTGCTTCGGAATGACATTCTTGTGGTAAAGAAGATTAAGAAGCTCAATAGCTGCAATCTATATCACCTCGTCAGATTGCTGCCGGGTAGGCAAAGAGTACAGAGTTCCAACAGGTTCTTTCCTTAGAGACCTCCCTCCACTTTCATAGTTACACGCTCGCCGGTTACTTTATCTAAATTATTAAAATATTAAAATCTGCATAAAAAATCATCTATCTATCTATCTATATCTATCTATAACCTCACGCCAGATCCCTTGCGGGGTAGGCAGAGAGTACAGAGTTCCAACAGGTTCTTTCCTTACATACCTCTCTGGCTTCCTCGACTCTCATAGTTCGTCTCATACACGCTCGCCGGTTACGGAGACTCTTGACTTTTCCATCAGATAAGACTCGGTTTATTTGGTCGTGGTAAGATAGTCTAGGTCTTCCCCGGTACCTGCATCCTTCCACTTTCACATTGTATATCTGTTTTGTCATTCTTTCCTCTGGCATTCTTTTTATATGCCCGAACCAACGAAGCATGCCCTTTCTCATCTTTACACCGATACTATCTTTCATACCTACTCGCTGTCTTACTATGCTGTTGCTAATGCGGTCGGTCAGCTTCACTCCGCACATCTTCCGCAGAGCTCGCATTTCTACCCTCATTTATCCTACTTTCATTCTCCTTCTTACATACCCAGCTCTCGCTACCATATAACAGCGTTGGGACAAGAACTCCGTTATGTATGGCCAGCTGCGCCTTATGGCGTAAGTGCCGGCTCCCGAGTAGCTTTCCCATCGCACCATTCACTCTGTTCCCTGCACTCACTCTTCTCTCTATGTCAGCGGTGTATTTCCCATCCTTACTGAAGGCGCATCCAAGATATACAAACTCATTCACTTGCTCCAGCACATCGTTACCAACCACAATCCTTACATTCGTTCTGGTTTCTTCCCTTTCAAAAATCATAATTTTGGTTTTCTTCACATTCAAGTGTAAGCCATTGATCATGCAGTCGTCTTTCATAACTGTGACTAGTGTTTGCAGATCAGTGGCTGTTGGCGCTATTAAAACCGCGTCATCTGCATAAAGTAGATGGTTTACCACTAAGTCACCCATTTGTACACCTTCATTCATCGCTTTCAGTCTTTGAAGTCTTTTGTCCAGATATATTATAAACAGTCTAGTGGACAACACGCAACCCTGCTTGACGCCGATTTTAACGTCAAACCAGGGTGACCTGTTACCTCCCACCCGTACGCATGCCTTGCAGTACACATAAGTGGACTGGACGGCTCGCAACAGAGTGCCATCTATACCATACTCTGGCAAAATGTCCCAAAGTCTCTTTCGCACAACTCTGTCAAATGCCTTCTCCAGATCTACAAAACCGCAGAAAACCTTCCGTCCCACTGCCAGATGCTTTTCTACGATGTTGCGGAGGGAGAAGACTTGATCCGAACATCCTCTTCCAGACCTGAAACCCCCTTGTGCCTCGCACAACATTTCATCGGACTTCATATATAAATCATGAAATAATAAAAAATCATGTAGACCAAAAAGTACTTTTAAAGAATGTAGTAGACAAGTAATTGCTTAAGACCTTACTATAATTACTTAAGAATGTCATTACTGTGGAGAAGAAGGGCATGAAACTCCATAGTTAGTCTTTTAAAATGAGAGTTTTACAGTTCTTTTTCTCTTTTTGTATTACATTGCGTTCATGGGGTATGGAAATGCAGAACAAGCTAGATAGGCTTAAGTATAGATTAAACGATAATTAGGTTGGAGATTAATGTAGACTGGTATATAAGGTGAGCCTAAGTTAATTCATCAAAGTTATACTGTTCATCTGAATGGCTTCATAACCGCATCCGTCTTATTGGACGAGTTAATATAGAGACAGAATTTTTCTCACACCAATGCAACGTATGTACGTATTATAGCTGCTAGGTACTTACTGCCGTAGTCGTTAAGCAAAGTTGGAAACCTTAAAAGAGGCTTGTTAAATTTAGCACGCTTGTGACAGCAGGTGGGGACAGCTGCAGTAGGCGGCAGGGAAGTGTGATCTATTTTCTTTTAGCTCGCTTCGTGAGGGTAGACCTTTGCCCAACATATGGTTAGAACAGGCTTATTTATTATTTCTGCAACATAGGTGCGTTTATTCCACCTGGTAATCTAGGCAATAGGAAGCTGATCGTCCTATCCGACCACAAGACCAAGGCGTCATCTACCTATCCGTCGACTAGTTGACTCATATTCGAGAGTGCGTGAGGTGCGTAAGGTTAATTAATTGGTTTGTTTTATCCTGTTTGTTACCAATGGGTTTAAACAACTTTCGGGAAATTGTTGGGATTCATAATTTTGCTCTATATCATCTATTAGATGCTACTAGTTTAATAATACCTCTTTGGTCTAGTGGCAAAGCTCATCGCATTGAGATCACGAGGTCCTGGGTTCAAATCCTAGGTCGGATTCCCAGTATGAGTCCGGAGTCTGGAATTGTGTCCGGTATATGGCAATAGGCTCGCCCCCTATCAGTACTCCTCGGCCACTCCCGCTTGGAGAATATAGATGTGACGGTGTTTATTTTTTTAGTTCAATAATATACTTTAGCAGAAGTACCAATCGAATTGGGCTCACAGCGCACGACGTGGAAAGTGGGAAATCGGGATAACAATTGAGATGAGAAAGAATGGGGGCCGATTGGGAGAGGCAAGTTTGTGGCTACCTGCAGTTGGCACTTATTCAGCCACCTTTACGACTCCGAAATTGGTTTAACGACTGCCACAAGAAATGGTAAGCTGTACCAACAAATTAAGGTGCTTTTCGAAGCACAGATATGCTCGAATCTAGAAATGCCTCCGATGCTGTGTGGTTGTAGATTGCCTAAGGATTTCTCGATTGGGACTCATGTGAAGATAAGGGGTACAGCAGGTGCAGAAGGGTCTTGAGATATGAAAATCTTCAGGGGTTAACACAGGCAAGGTCTTAGAACTAGTCATACATGCCACAAACGGACACCCATCTCAGCGTAACTGAGTCGAACACTGGTAAACCTTGGTGATCGCTACAATCAGTGCTACGAGTATCTCAATCGGGAGAATATTGTATCTGGATTGTGTACCTACCTAACGGAGGTATACGGCTAAGTACAGTTTGTCTTTAACTGTTACTATCCTTTTGTATATTACCGATGTATGTAACAAACCTTTCATACATTCAACGAAGAATAGAATACACTTCTAATTTGAATGAATGATAGTTTTTTCCGCATAGACCAGCCGTGTTCCTGTGGATGTCGTAAACGATATCCGCAGTAAAAGGGAGTGGCATTATTCTACATTACCGATAGCCGCATAATTCCTACAGTGATAGCTTAGTGGTTAGACCGTTGGACTGAAAAATCAGCAGTCTAGGGTCCTTACCCAGGCACGTGCCTCAGACTTTTCGAAATCATGTGCGTATTAAAAATTAACTATCACTTGCTTTAACGGTGAAGGAAAACATCTTGAGGTAATCTGCATGCCTAAGAGTTTCTCGAAGGTGTCTAAAGGTCGCCAACCCGCACTGGACCAGCCTAGTCCAGCCTCCTTTCAAACTAAGAAGATTTAGGCCCTATGGCCTAAACCCTCTTAGTTTGAAAGGAGGCACATGCTGAATGGTGGGACAGTTCCTAACAGGGCTTATATTATTATTCATCACAAAATTCATCACACGAGGAAAAAAACTTCATTAATATTTTTTATACCTATTTTCTCTTCTTTCTAATTAAATTTGTTACGGGATCCAAGACAAAGCGCTCCCTGCGGACACCCTTAAGTTCAAACTATGGTTTCATCTAAGGAAATCATCGTGGATCCTGCCTTACAGAAGTTACAGTCGTTGGTACGAGTATGTACGGTGGGCTTAGTCATAATGAAAAAAAATATACACCTAATCCTATTTCTTTAATCAATCTATTTATTGGTGAAAACCGAAAGAAAATCCATATATCCACACAGTTGAAGTCGCCCGCCGCGTCTTTCAACTGTGTGGATATATGGATTTTCTTTATCGTAATTCTGTATTTTTCTATATCGTATAAATAGATATCTTCACGGCAGATCTCTAGTGATATAGGTAGAGAGTACAGGGTTCTAAAGATCCTTACAGATAGATATCTCTCGATTGAATTATCTCATAGTTCGTCTTATACACGCTAACCGGTTACACAGACTCATCATTTGCTCATCAGAAACTGGCTATTTGGTCTTGGTAAGATTGTGTAGGTCTTCCGCGGCAACGAAATCCTGCTACTTTTTCATTGTATATTTGTTTTGTCATTCTTTCCTCCAACATTCTTTATATATATCCGAACCGAACTTTTTTATCTTTACACGAAAAACATATTTTATGTTTCTATAGATTGTTCAATGGAAGCCATGGGGTGTTTGTCCTGTGTAATCCAAACGATGTCCGAAATTACATCGTGGTCTGCATGCCCCAAAACCTGCACACAGCAAGACTTAATAGCTGCCTCCGACAATGCCGTAATGTGGCTGCATTCTGGGCCCTTTCCATAGCATGTCTGCCGGTGAACGTTAAGACCAAATGAATAATAATATAGACTGGATCATGTTTGAGTATTTGTCCAACTATATGGTTGCCACGTCAAAAAATATATAAGTATCAAAAGTCATTAGTGTTCACCTTAGATGTGTTGTGACTCATTCCTACTGAAGAACATATCTACATATAAATCTAGCCATGCCTAAGAGCAGCATATCAAAAAGAAAAATAATTAGCATTACTCATGGAATTATACTCTCATTACGTCTAAATATAATTATTTATCAAGTTATCATTTTTGTATATACATTGTTAGGTATGAATTTATCACCGCGCCGTTTCTTCCACCGTCAACACAGCCAATCCTAGGCAAACGTCACGCAGGTACCAAACGAAGGCGTTCGCTATCAACCATGATGTAACTCTCCATTATCAAACGCAGAATCCACTTTAATCCTCAGTTATAAACGAAATCTTTCGCCTCGGTGTGTTAGCATTATCACTGCGTCAGCGCCGGAGCTATAACTATGTCGGCAATAACCTTACATATTATCCTTTACGACGAGTTAATTCGTGTCGTTGTCACTCAAATATTTAGAGCTTGCCGTATAAAAAAGGACGTAGTAGTCGGCGCGCGATCCGCAGGCGCCCGCGCAGGGAAAAATCATTCTATCGCATCGGCCGCTCGAGTCGAACGTCGCCCGAAAGGGAAGTGCTGTCTCAATAATCCTTTAATTCCGAACGATGGAGCCTATCGAAGTCGGCCACTGACGTCAATCACAAATGAAGAAGTTAACATGTGGTACTTAAAGAAGATCTCGTGTCAGCATCCTCTCAGTGTGTGCCTGAACCGTTACACCGAAACATTGGAAATAATGAGGTTTCTAATGCAGCAGTTGGTGCTGCCTCAAAGGACGAAATGGATTTTGAAAAGTTTGTGAATTCGAGTGGAACTATTCGTGTTATTAATTGACTGGGGTGAAAGTGGTTGAAGACTTTTTTTGGCGGATTTTTTTGAAAGCTAGTCAAGATGATGTCCAAGAAGCAGTTGTCGTGCATGCTGGCGCTCCACATCATGTACTTGTTAGTTGGAGCGAGTATTTTTTATCACATCGAGAGTCCATTGGAGCTGCAGAAAAGAGCCGAAGATAAACTCGAAAGGTTGGAGATACAAAGTAAGTAAATAAAGTTTAAACTTCTCCTAACAATGTTTTTGTTTTCAAAAGCGAATGTTTACTCTATTTTCTTCAGAACATCCGTCAATGATCTTGTTAAAGGAATGTTAAAGTTTTTATAACTCTCGTCTCGTACAATCGGGTTAATGTGTTACTATTTTAAAATTACACATTATTTTTCTATTAATGCTGTCAATTAATATATAGATAATTGAATATTGAAGCGGTTATGCTTGTTTATTTATTAATATGTCCTCAACGCTGCCTGCAATGTATCATCAGGAGGAAAGGTCAAAAGATGAGGAATATATCTTTTACCAAATTTATTCTTTATAATTTATTAATAACAAAAAGCATTTTAAAAATAAAACCAAGAGCCAATACTCCAAACCGGTAATGTATTTGAGACGAACTATAAATTAGCAGGAGTCAAGACAGGTCTGTAAAGATTCAATTCGTTGATACTGCGGTCATTATAATGGTAAGGTGTGTTTGCACTGCAAGCATTTTCGATTAATGAATATTCGGTTACAAGCATCCGGGAAAATCGCACATCGAACTGATTACAAAGCACGAACACTCAGAGGCATGAAGTTTGGTAACGACGCCTTCGTCCAATAGTTAATAACTAAGGCCGCTCCGCCCGCTAGAATAGTTGCAGGTTCGATCGCCGCATAGGACAAATCTTTGTCTGACCTACAACAATATGTTTAGGTCTGCGTGCTTGTGTATGTAAATTTCATGTTCGTAAATCCAGCCACGGCACAGGAATAATTTCTAGTGCTAACCACACACTTTATACAACATCTTTTAAAGAAAAAAGTCCGTTCCATCACAGAATTCATAATAATTATTATGATTTTCGTGGTTCCAACGACTACAGTCCGCTATTATTAACTCACAATACTTTATTAGTCTACACAAATAAATGACCTTTAAAATGGAAATTTTACCATTTTAAATGAAGAGATTTTTAATATCCATACAGCAAATCATACCCCGCAAAAGCCAATTCTGTATTATGCAAAGATAGATGGCTCTGACTTAAACCCTGGAAAACTTTCATAATTAGCGATCGTAGGTGAGAAAATTAAATTTATCCCGGCTTCTACTGCCTTGTTGGTATAGTGACAAAGCGCATGGCTTGGTGATCACGAGGGTTCAAATCCTAGGTCGGACAAATGAAGTTTTTCTAACGAAAACTTCGCAGTATGAGTCCGGAGACTGGAATTGTGCCTGGTATATGGCAATAGGCTCGCCCCCTACTACATGGGACCTAACATCGTCAGCGAAAAGTGGGTGCACTCAGTACACCTCTGCCACCCCCGCTTGGGGAATATAGGCGTGACGGTGTTTATAAATATTCTGGTGTGCGTGTGTTCGTAACTCAACTTCTCCTAAACGACTAGAGCAATTTTGATGATTTTTTGGTACTTATGGGACCACCTGGAGAGTTCTTAGATATAGTTGAACCTGATAGATGGAACTGTTGTAGACCGGCTGCGAAGGCAACTAGTAAAATTCATAAAAATCAATTTATCGATTCTATATTACAGTAGTGTTTGCCCGCCACTTCGTCCGCGTTAACTTTAGACAGGACTCTTATATTTTTCGGGCTACAAAGTATACTATGTGTTATATAATATAATATCAGCCTATACTGCCCACTGCTGAGCGAAGGCCTTCTCTCACAAATCGAGGTGAGAGAGATTAGGTCATACTCCACCACGCGGACCCAGTGCGGATTGGTGGAGGCAGGTTTGTGGCCACCTGCTGTTGGAACTTATCTAGCCACCTTTAAGGCTTCCAACTCGGCTTAACGACTACCACATTAAGTGGTAACCGGGACCAACGGCTTAACGTGCCTTCCGAAGTACGGATTTCATCCAAATCCGTTCAGCTGTTTTTGCGTGATTGGGTAACAAACATGCAAACATACAAACTTTCACATTTATAATATTACAAGTAGGATTAGTAGGATAGTAGAAAGTAGGAGAGTAGGATTGATATTCTTCCAATTTTATGTGTTATTATTATGGAGTATTTGAAGTATATCTATTTAAACTGGTCTGCACTACTTACGGCTAGTTTGCGAATATATGAAGTTTGAACCTTTATGAAAATAAAATGAAGTGGCAACACTAGTACACAGATAATAAAATAACGTATCGTTTAAATAATAACGTCCACTTCATAAGTATTGAACTCTATCTATCGAACCACTTGTAATTGTCGCAATTAATTGTTACGATTGCCTTATATGTATCTACTTTCGTAATTTATAAAATATGAAATTATAAAAAATATGTTATTTTATTACTTGACTTACTTGATATAAGTACTCGTACTTGATTTTATCGCAAATAAACATATTGCAAATAACAAAAACAGGAGAGAATCATCAATTAATCACGTGAGGCTCGAAAAGGGGGAAGAAATTCGCAGAAAACAACGAAATATCACAAGGCGGAGGGGGTTTTAGTGAAACTAGTGGGCGCCCATTGGTCGAAATTCGACCATAATTAATTTAAATTATAATTTTGAACATTATTAAGGTTCTATTGTCAAAGACTTCTATAATCACAGATTTCGGCAAGGCTACACTGTTAATTTGCCTATTTTTTTCAAACAAATTATATGATATTGAAATATAGTAAAAAAACAAAAAATTATTAAAATACTTTTTTTTTTAAACAAAAAGGTAAAAAGAAATTGCTGTCCATTGAACTTGACATACATATTTCGATAATTTAATTAATGATACAAAACTTCTCTGTAAATGATTTTTTTTTTGTAAAGACTGAGACTATAGACAAATAATATTAAAGACAAACGATATTAATCTATTCTCAATTTGACGTGTATTGTGTCAAATACATGGTAGTGTGTGTGATGTTTTTTTTAATGATTTAATATATTTTTATGCATAATTTAAAAAATTTTTAGCATTCTGCACTCCTTCTCTATATAAACTATAAGTGTGGGAAATTTCATACTCCTCCGTCCACGCAATTTTCGTAAAAAGGGGTACAAAGTTTTTGCTTCACGTATTAATATAATGATATCAAAAGTGGCGTGTGACGTTGAAAATTTTTAAGATACTTTGTATCAATAAATATACGTGATTTTGGGTAGGGGGAAGGGGGTTAGTCGGAGTCGGGGGGGAGTAACATCACCAGAGGGGGCTAAAAAAGTTGCTAAAAACATCACATGATTAATAGACGACCCCTAGGGAGTAGTATTGAAGGATCGAGTTGACATGGGTTTTATTCCCGTATAGAATAAATTTTTGTTTGACCCACAAATATTTCGGCTGGGTATTTATGCATGTGAATTTAATATTAGCCCTGCTAAATAACTGTCCCACCGTTGGGCACGGGCCTCCTCTCAAACTAAGAGGGTTTAGGCCATAGTCCACCACGCTGGCCCAATGCGGGTTGGCGAACTTCACACACTTTCAAGAAACTCTTAGGCATGCAGGTTTCCTCACATTGTTTTCTTTCATATAGCAAGTGATAGTTAATTTTTAATACGCACATGCTTTTGAAAAAAGACAAAGGTGCGTGTCTGGGCTTGAACCCGGGACCTCTGACTTCGCAATCCAACGGTCTAACCTCTAGGCTATCACTGCTCTATTGTGTGCATATGAATTTCGTGTTTGTAAACACACCCACATAGGATTACTTCCAAGTGTACGTTTTAATGGTATTTCTATCTATCTATGTATATCATCGCGCCAGATCCCTTACGTGGCAGGCAGAGACTTCCAACAGGTTCTTTCCTTACAGACCTCTCTGGCTTCCTCGGCTCTCATAGTTCGTCTCATACACGCTCGCCGGAGACTCTTGACTTGCCCTTCAGATAAGACACGAACTATTTGGTCATTGTTAGATAGTCTAGGTGTTCTCCGGTACATACATCCCTCCACTTTCGCATTGTAGGTATCTGTATATCTCTCTATCGGTCTCTATATATCTGTTTTGTCATTCTTTCTTCCGACATTCTTTCTATATGCCCGAATCAACGGAGCATACACTTTCTCATATTTACACCGATACTATCTTTCATACCTACTCGCTTTTTTACTACACTGTTGCAAATACGGTCAGCTTGACTCCGCACATCCTGATCTGAACAGATAATGCTACAATTCTACTGATTGCCTTTTTGGTCTAGTGCCAAATAATGCGCGTTGCGATCTTGAGGGCCTGGGTTCAAATCCTAGGTCGGACAAATGTACTTTTTCTAGTGAAAAAATTCTCAGTATAAGACCGGAATCTTGGCATTGTGGTAGCAGCGGTGGATTGCGTACACCCTCTAGGCTGATGGTGTTGGGTTATGGGGCGAGTTTTTCTATTGAAAAATTTCCAGTCTAAGTCCGAAATCTGAAATTGTGCCCGGTATATGACAATAGGCTTGCTCTTAATTACATGGGACCTAACATTGTTGGCGAAAAGTGAGTGTAGCACATCTCTACCACCCCTGCTTGGGGAATATAGGCGTGACACTGCAACAATTCTATTCGTAGGGCATCAAAGTCTATTATTGTACAAACAAAACGCTGTGTTTACCCAACATCGTCAACAAATACGCATAAATATTTGTATGTTAACGACACGAGGATGAATAATCAAATCATTATTATACACTATTAATTATCCATTAATATGATTTTTTTTATAAATCGGTAATTACGGTGCTAATCGGGCGGACGGTTTGATCCGTGCTTCATAGGTATATTATCTATACGTATAATAAGCCAACCTATACTGTCCCACGGCTGGCCTTCTCTCCCTCAAATCGAGGTGGACCAACGGCTTCATGTGCCTTCCGAAGCACGGAGACGCTTGACTATGAAAATGTCATAAACGGTTACCCATCTCAGACTGACCGTGCCGAACGTTGCCTGACCTTGATGATCGCTAAGAACACGGCGGTCGCACATCACTACGAGTGCTACGTGAGAGATTATAGGTTGTACTTTACCACACAGACCCAGTGAGGATTGGTGGCATGCTTATGGCCTCCGGCTGTTGAAATTTATCAATTCGCCTATAAGACATGATGGTATATAATAGAATATTCCATTGTCACCCATTTCTGACCTAGGCTTTAATTTTTAGTTCAAGTTTTGTTAGTTCAAAATCGATAGCAAAATTTGTAACGAATTAGTGGAGCCAAGTTTGTGGCCACCTGCTGTTGGAACTTATCACACCTCCTATCTATCTCTATATTTATCATCGTGCCAGATCCCTTGCGGGATAGACAGAGAGTACTGAGTTCCAACAGGTTATTTCCTTACTTACCTCTCTGGCTTCCTCTCTCTCATAGTTCTTCTTATACATACTCGCCGGTTACGGAGACTGTTGACTTCCCCTTCAGATCACGCCTCCTATAAGGCACTTAACTCCGCTTAACGACTACTACATTAATTGGTAGCTGAAATCAGTGGCTTAAGATGCCTTCCAAAGCAGGAAGATGCACAAAAATGGAATTACCTGGAAACTACCAACGAAGGTTTCGTTTCGGCCTAAACTTCTTAGATTTACAAAATAATAAATTATAATGATCTTATCTGTTGAAGGAACATCCATAAATCAATTCGTCTAAATAGAGATTATCATAAATACTATATAATCTTCAGTCTTCAAGAATTATTAGCTGTTACTTTTATCTTCAAGATCATACAAAATATCAGGAAATTTCTAAATTGCACGTCAAAATATTACATTGAGACATAATATTTTCTACGGTAGCACTACTTTCCAAATCCCAAAAAAAAAGAGAAAAAGAACGTGTTCCACCTGCTGGGCAAAATCTTTCCCTCGTCCTTCCATGCTGTTCTATCCTTGGCCAATTATAGCCGATATGCATTGAGGTCATCGCGTCGCCTTTTTAGGCTTACCAGGATGCCAATGTCCGTGTTCTGGTACTTATTCAAGCCCACTTGTCCGTGTTCATTCGGGTCAAGTGCCCAGCCCTAATTCCACTTAAGATATGTTATGAAATTTTATATTTCACTTCAAAAAGACCACATTAGCACAATGGGGGCAGCCTTTACTGATTGTTAACTAGTAGTAGCAGAATGATTCCTCAGCTCTATTTCTGATAGAGGTCAGTTTATCTGGGACAGGACTATTTGATTGAAGATCCAACTTCGAGTTCCTAAGAAAATATCTCTAGAAATTGCTGACACTGCATTTCGAATATTTCCATTTAAAGATATGTAGCAGTGTTGGGCAATATTCAATCAATTTTTGATTGTAGCATTAATCAATTGAATTTTCAATTGAAATTAAATTAATCCCCCTCAGGTACTTCGGAATAATAATGACTTTTGGACATCAAACGCGACCATGGATGTTAAACTATTTGAAACGTCGGAAACTAAAACACCAAAAAAAAGCGCGGTGAAATCCGAAATCATTTTAATCGAGGTTTATTTTTTTTCCAACTTTGATTAGTTAATAATTTTACGTCCTAAGATATTCTTTATGCCGAATAACCAGCTTTCCTTTAGGTATTTGTCGTTTCAATAAAGCGATGGCTTTAACCTAACTAAAAATAATACGTGCGTATTATTATATTTGTTAGTCTAGAATTATGAGTCACCAAGACACTTTTAAAACCAGATTTGGTAAATGTTGCACGTTTACTGAATGTTATTATAAAGTTGAAAAGACACAGTTTTAGTACAAGCTAAATATGTTAAAAAAATATTTGTGTTGATTATTTAGAGACGAAGCGAAGCAATGTTTGATTCTTTTTGTCAGCGTGTTAGTGAATTACATAAAAACCACTGTAGGTACTGGTATTGACGTAACCTTCAAATTTGGATAGCATCAGACTTAAATATTTGGTTTCACTGTTGGATAGAACTAGAGATAGAGTTTGACCTCTCCGCAGTATGCAGGCGGTTACTGAAGTTATCTGGTTTTCCGCGAATGGAATCTTTCCAAAAAGAGGATTTGATATCACCATTTTAATGTAGATATAAATATGGAATCATTATAAACGCAAATTTGTAGAACTCAATTTAGAAGCAAGTAGGTATGTATAGCAGTAGTTTTAAATTCCTGCTCAAAGAAATATAAGAATTCCCCAAGCGGGGGTGGCAGAGGTGTACTGGGTAAACCCACTTTTTGCCGACGATTTTAGGTTCCATGTAATAGGGGGCGAGCCTATTGCCAAACTGGGAATTTTTCGTTAAGAAAACTACTTTTGTCCGACCTAGGATTTGAACCCAGGACCTCTTGATCACAAAGCGATGCGCTTTGCCACTAGACCAACGAGGCAGTGATATGATGTCATTTGCGGTAAAAACAATTATTTTCAACATCCCTAACTACCCCTTAGGGTGATGGTCCCAATCATGTATGACACTTTTCAATCCGAATTTTTTTTCAGGAGTGTTAAAGGGGTGACTTCCATTTAATGTCCATTCAAAGGTTTTTACTCATTTCACCACATACTAACTAAAAGACTGGCTTAAATTTTGATCAATAATGCTTATTTCCTTACTCATTCTCACTGTTCCATCAATATTAATAAGTTAAACAGTAAAATGAGTTTTTTTATAAAGATAGCGTGTGTAGTTTCATAGTTTCCAATTAATACATTTTCCGCTATCACTCACGGTTCTCCACAAGGCGATCATGTGTCATAGCCATTGTGTCGATATTTTCCACGCCACTCGATAAAAAACTTGGAAACAATCAGATCAATTGATTGTAGTGACTCTTATAGATATCAAACTCGATAAGGATATAGGGATGAGACCTTGCTCGATAGACCTTGTTCAAACAATTTTTGTTAACTTTTCCGGTCTTGAATAGACCTATTCTTCGCGTCTTCTTAGCGTTTCACCAGCAAACATGATTATAATTATATGGATGCGGCCCAGAAGGTGGCCACACTGATTGCATTGTTGGCAGCAGACATCAAATCGGAGTTTTGGCGAGAAGTCGAAGAGTGATGTTGTCAATTTGTTTTAATTTCCAAAACTTGTGTTATTTCGACTAATAATGTGTAACGTTGGTGGAATATTAACCATTGTGTGTTCTTATATGTGCATGAGTGAAAGTAATTGTAACAAAGTGATAAGACGTGCCTTTTCGACTTCCCTCAAAACGGCCGTTGCAATTGGTATGTAAAGTATCCACCGCTTTACTATCCAGGGTGGGGTACTTCATTAATTTCACTATCATCGTTGTCATCAAATTCATCGGGGAGTCGCATTAATTTAAACAAACACGAATATATATCTCACTGGACACTGCCAAAATACACTTATAATTAGTGAGAAGCCATAACTTGAAGAAGAAGAAGAAGACATCAAATCCTGCTGCGTGCAGGTGTTAGGGCACGCAGAGCATGGTATAAGGTGGGACATCATTTGGGTTACACCGCACAAACACCCCAGATTAGTTCTGTCTGTGAATCCCCATCTGATTATGTTGTCCTTGCTTCGGCCGACCTGGGTCCGGGTCTATTTAATGACTTCCAGACTGGCCATGGTAATGCCATGTCCAGGTGCGGGCCTCTCAGTAGGTGGATAAAGGGATTTGGTAGCGATACTCCTTAAATAAATAACTATTATACAATATGTACCAGCACGCCAGAAATGTGAAATGGGAATCGGCAAACAAAATTTTCTAAGTCAATATACCATTTTAGTTTTGGTGCTTTTAAACGTCGGTTTCCTCGCAAGGGATCTGGCGTGATAATATAGATAGATAGACCTTTATAATTGAGTACCAAAACTTTTTAATAATAATATGAATCTAAGGACGAAGAACGGAAAGGATCTGTTGAAACTGTGTATTCTCTGTCTACCCCGCAAGGTATCTGGCGTGGTGATATAGGTAGATATGAATGTACCACCCAATGTAATCATGTAATTTCTATAGGGAAGGATTAGGAGCTTTTTGCAATTTTTTCAGCCCGAAAGTTTTATATTTGCTTTTTACACACAAGTTTTGCTAACCGTGGAGTAAATAACAATATTTATATATTAAAAACATGGTTATAGAATGTTATAAAATATGAACAACTCAGTCAGGACAAGTCAGGAGTCTCCGTAACCGGCGAGCGTGTATGAGACGAACTATGAGAGTAGAGGAAGCCAGAGAGGTATTTAAGGAAAGAGCCTGTTGGAATTCTGTACTCTCTGCCTACCCCGTAAGTGATCTGGCGTGATGATATGGATAGATAGATAGAACAACTCAGTATCTTCTGCTTTACAAAAAGAACTTGGCCCCATATTGCGAATTATTCCTGTGGCGTAGGTGCGTTTACAGACATGAAATTTACCCTTAGAGCAGAATCGTCCGACAGGGTAGTACATTGAACGATGTGGTCTATAAATCCTTTTGGTGCGATCGCCAAGTCGAACAAATTCTAGAACACCCAGAGGGAAAAACAAATATTTATGAATCACAGAAAACATGTCCTGTCCGGAAATCGAACCCGCGACTTCTCGATCCAGTGGGTGAAGCGGCTTGAGCTCTAAACAATTGTACCAAGCAATCAGTCAAGATACCATATAAATTTAAGTGCAGTCAACAAAATTTTAGCGCAGTGGTTAAGAGCTTAAGCCGCTTCGCCCACTGTGTCTAGCAGTCGCGGGTTCGATTCCCGCACGAGACAACTGTTTGTGTGACCCACAAATATTTATTTCAGTCTGGGTGTTTGTAAACGTATCCACAACACAGGTATAAATCCTAGTGATATGGGGGATACGTTTAAAAAAAGTTATTATATGGAGTTATTAACGTTATAATATACCAGCAGTTTTCCGCGGTCGGTAAACAACAGCGCCACCTACCAGCCTATATTACTTTTGGATTAAGTAGCTTTCTAATAGTGAAAGGATGATTAAAATCGGTTCAATAGTTGCAGAGTTTACAAACAGACAAATCGTTCCTCTTTATAACTAGCTGTACCCATAGCTTCACGTTATTTTTAGGCGTGTATTTCACACCCTTAAGTTTTCGCCACATAGCCGACGCAGCGTGACTGGAGCGCGTCGGTGGCGCGGCTTGGGGAGTTGTAATGAAGTGTACCGGAGATGCCACAGAGCGCAGCCCCGCTCGGCGCGACGGCAAACGCTACAACCGATCTTAGCCGAGCGCTTCCGTCGCGTTCCCGTCGCGCTCCGTTGGCTGTTCGACGAAACCTTTAAGCTTTTTTTGAAACTAAAGTTAGCCTATGTCCTTTCCTAGGATAAAATCATATATCCTTTCCGAATTTGAAAACAGACACAAAGAGAGACAGAATTACTTTCGAATTTATAATAATAGTATGGAAGAATGGATTAGTATAGATATTATACACGTGGATCGAACTTTATCATATAAACGTATGTTACTATACAATTACATGCAACACGATCTGCAAGTTATTCGTTAATAAATAATAAAACGTTAGAAATCATGAATTTGCAAATGGGTTATCCCATTAGCTTTGTTAGCTTTGATTATAGAGTATACTAATATGATTAGACCTCAATAGTACTACAGAAAAATTTATCTAGTAGCTAATTAGGTATTGGCATTTATTCCTAGCAGTGATAGCCTAGTGCTTAGACCGTTAGACTGCAAAGTCAGAGGTCTCGGGTTCACCTCAGTCTTTTCGAAAGCATGTGCGTATTAAAAGTTAACTATCACTTGCTTTAACGGTGAAGGAAAACATCGTGAGGAAACCTGCATGCCTAAGAGTTTCTCCAAGGTGAGTTAAGTTCGCCAACTCGCACTGGGCTAGCGTGGTGAATTTTGACCTAAGCCCTCTCAGTTTGAGAGGAGGCCCGTGCCCAACGGTGGGACAATTTCTTAACAGGGCTATTATTAATATTATTTATTCCGAAAAATATCTTTTCTAACAGAATCTTAACCATCGTTAATCAATCTCTTTGTAATAAACAAGAATCCCAAAACAGTTATACACCGTTAACGGGCGGCAGTTAAGATTAAGTTTTAGCGATATTTTATTAATAGCTATGGCCGCCTCTGTAGTTATTTAAAAAAAATGTTACATACTCGTACATTTTCTTACTTTTAGCTTCAGTCTGTACATGGCAGGAGTATATTGTGACTCTACATATGAAATATATCGCCAAGAAAGTATAAAGCAGATGTTTACTTACGAGCAGACTACTAATAAGCCATGTGGTAATGACACAGACAAAAATATTCGTTCTAGCAATAAAATTTTAACGTGTGCTACTGTGTAGTGAATTTACTTTTTTAACTATTTAACAAAGTAGGAATGTACGGTTGTTTTCTAATTCAATAATAGTATCTGTGAAGCGCAATTCAGGAAGGGATCTGGCGTTATGATAGAGATAGATATATTATTATTGAATTAGCAGTAACCGTATATTTAGTTCGTATTTATGTGTGCGGATGTGCGTGTGTGCATGCGTGCGTGCGAGCGTGCGTCCGTGCGTGTGAATGTGCATTTGTGTGCGTGTAAGTGATTGTACCGATGTGGTAGATAACGAAAACTTTATTTGGAAAGATGTGTAGAAAGTATAAGTTAACCAAATAGAAACTAAGTTTTGTTTAAGCAAGGACAAATTGTTTGGTCGGTGTTAAATATTGTTTACTCCTATATAGACGTTTTCGGGACTACGAAATGGCGATATTCTACTGGGAAGTAACGCTACTAACTAAAAGAATGGGGCTCCGTACCATACGGATACACGCCAAGTTTTAAAGAATGGTAGTCAGTATAATATTATATTTACTTTGAACTGAAAACTCGAAGAAACAAGAAGATAAAAAATATTACAAACAAAATATATTATACAATAGTCCATATTAAGGGTTTTACCACGAAGCAGGAGAGATGGCATAGACAGATTTTTCTATAGAATGAAATGTGTCGTTGCGCGGGGTGGACAGGGCAAGAGGGGCGTTACGCCCAACCCACATTTGTATTTACCATCTAGCGGAGACTGGTAAAAACTAAACGGTTCGTCTATGTTAATGTTACTTGTAAGTACATTTATATTACGGTAGATGGCATTTTAAAATAGAAGTATTCTAAAAAAAATACGAAGAAAATACTTACAAGTGAAATGTGATATTATTGAGAGACCAGAATGTCGATTCAAGTAATTTTTGCATATTAAGATACATAACTTCATTTTAAAGGTCTTATTTTTAGTAAAAATAGATAATATTTGATAGCTATGCGAACTCGAGCGGACGTGTGAATGGAGCGAGTAGCGATGACAAACTGAGGTAAGCCACGCCCACCACGATGACGTCCAGGCTTTTATGAAATCACAAGGCTCGCTAGCTTAGGCCTCGTATTTGCTTCATGGGTTTTACTTAATATGGAGTATAGTCAATATTAGTCCTCAAAAGGAAAAAATACACAAACATATTTATACCTAATATGCATTTATAGAAATTAATCATAAGGATAATGACAGAAAAATATCAAAGGTTCAACAAAAATAAATGAATGTAGTGTTTGCAAAGCTTATAAATTCTATTCAGTGCTAGATTTTTAACAGACCCCAGAAATCGAAAATGTCTGGGGGTTGGGCCCCTGGCATAGCGATCCCGAGGGGATGCACCATGAGGGGCCGAGAAACGCACTTATCTCCGTAAAATATGCTCGATCGAGTAACGTACAAGGGAGGGGCACCGGTACCTTCCAGAGCCCGTCGAATGAGGCCATCATCGAGGATTTATTTAATGTGCCAAATGCCCCATATGCCTCAGTCTTCCCCACAGAGGACGGCATAAGGTTTTCTCCCTGCTTCATCAAAAAATGTCTTTCTCAGTACAAACTTGCAAAGCTATTCAACCTGGCTACATATAGTATAAAACTACCGACCTATTTCTCTCATCTTATCATTCTCTCTCTCACTCTTCACTCTGATGATTATTGTTTCAAGGCTTTAAGAGTTAAGGGTGCAGGACAGGTTTGTAACAAAAGAAACTATATAAAAAACTGTATTCAGTTTGTACCTTACAAAGGCCCACCCCAGATCAAGGTGAATTAAATGCGATTATAAAATCAAAATTTTTTGTTGTGATTATCTATAACTAGCAGTTTCCCGCGTCTTCGTACCTGGTCGACAACAGCGCCACCTACCGGGTCCATGTTTTATAGCCTATGTTATTTCTGGTTAATGTAGATTTCTAATGGTGAAAGAATCATTAAAATCGGTCCAGTAGTTTTTGAGTTTATTTGTTACAAACATACAAAAATACAAATCTTTCCTCTTTATTATATTAGTGTAGATATATACAAATTATAAGTTGCCTGCCGCACTTTACCTCGAGGATGGTTTAGATAATAAATAATATTTAGTACAAATTGGCTCCCGTATCGTAGGTGCATATAAATGCAGTGATAGCCTAGTGGTTGGACCGTTGGACTGCAAAGTCAGAGGTCTCGGGTTCAAGCCGAGGCACGCACCTGACTTTTCGAAAACATGTGCGTGTTAAAAATTAACTATCACTTGCTTTAACGGTGAAGGAAAACATCGTGAGGAAACCTGCATGCCCTAAGAGTTTATCGAAGGTGTGTAAAGTTCGCCAACCCGCACTGGGCCAGCGTGGTGGACTATGGTCTAAACCCTCTCAGTTTGAGAGAAGGCCCGTGCCCAACGGTGGGACAGTTTCTTAACAGGGCTAATATTATTATTATACAAATTGGCTAAACTAAGATGATATTTGTCCGTGCTACCCGTGCAAAGCCGGAGTGGATCGCCAAATATATAAAATTGTGCGTTCTTTTACGTTTTTCATTTGAGAGTTCATGATAAGCGTCGTAACGAAGCTTAGAAAAGTCGGTCCCAACAATTTCTCCAATTCCTTTTCAATAGCAATAAAGATTAAAATCTGTAGCTTCAAACAAAACGCTCTATTTAATATAAGTCGATAACTCATCACTTATTAACAGCTCACCGTGCAGGATGTAATTTACCTTATTCCTCAGGAGCGCCATTGTTGTGTAAACACAGTGACATCTTCATATTAATGTGTTTCAATGGCCGGTAATTGGACAGCGGTGCATTTATCCCCCTTGCTTGAGTAGACGAGAATTTTATTTGCTTGCTAATAATAATTTTTTATTGAGGACTGGTCGGCACTTGTCCCCTTTCCCACCTGATGGGAAGTGAAGATGAGGCCGAAAATGTGGCTCGCTAACTCAACATATCATATTCATTCTGAAATAAGCCGAGGAGACGGAAGTTAAACTGAGTCCCAAATCGGCATAATCGGACTCAAGCTTCATAATCGGACTAAACCCGCCGCCTTGAACGGAAACTTCGGGCAAGATGCCGGAACACGATTGGGTCCCTTTGCGGTATGTCTTTGCTAGGAGGGTGGTGACCAGCCACGGCCGTAGCCTACCATCGGTGAAGGTGTTTCTTGCTTAGCACTGCCCAAGGATCACGTGTAGAGAATCGAAGATAAATTTTGACTGACGATTTAGCGCAGCGGTAGCGCACTGTGTCTATGTCTGTGTAATAGTCGCAAGTTCGATTCCCGCACAGGACAAATCTTTGTGTGATCCACAACTATTTGCTCCGGTTTGGGTATTTTTGTATATGAATTTTCATGTTTGTAAACGCACCCACGACACAGGAATAAATTCTGGTTTGGGGCTACATTTAAAAAAAAAAGAAAAATAAGAAGAAGAAGAATTTGATCGCTTAACTTTCTTACCTGTAATAAAAACGGTAATGCCGTAATTATGCAAACATTTTTTTTAATACTGTTCTAATTATATGTTCTTAGTCTGTTGATTTTTCCTTTAGTTACAACTATTAGCAAAGCTGCCTATTGACATTGTACCAAGATTGTCGATACAGTAATTACTACAATGGACTATATTTCTTAACAATAATTGATCATTAAAATGCTAAAGTTTCCTCAATAAAAGAGTACATTTGATGTATTTTGTAGAAATCTTCTAGATTGGACAAGGAGTTATTGGAGTTTTACCGTCAAAAATTCTTAGTAACATTCTGGAGTCCAGATTTTACACCGTCACGCCTATATTCCCCAAGCGGGGGTGGCAGAGGTGTACTGAGCACACCCAATTTTCGCCGACGATGTTAGGTCCCATGTAATACGGAGCGAGCCTATTGCCATATACCGGGCACAATTCCAGATTCCGGGCTCATACTGGGAAGTTTTTCGTTGAAAAACTTCATGTGTCGAACCTAGGATGAGGATGAACCCAGGACCTCGTGATCACCAAGCGATGCTCTTTGTCACTAGACCAACGATGCAGTTGACGAGGGAGTCCAGATTGTCTATTTATATGATCACGCCAAATCCCAGTCCTCATTGTGACCGGTAAAATGTTAATAGAAACCTTCGTGATCCGAAACAGCCATAAAATGACTGTGGAATGAGCTGTGGAAAGGAAAAGGGAAGACCTTTGTTCAGGAGTAAGACAGTAGAAGAGGCTTGTAAAACAATAATATTAATAGGTTCTTCTTTTATATTGGGAGTTAACATTGACGACAAAATATGGGCATACACAAGACAACTCTGGTACCCTCGCTTAAGGGAATGTAGACGTGACAATATATTTCGATTATTTTTACTATGTTTTTAAGGGTGAGAACAAGGATTTAATCCCATAACCAAATCACGTGTTGCGTAGAAAACGCTTAAAAAAATTAAAAGTCAGCCTATAACTGCCCCACGGCCCACAATAAATCGAGGTGAAAGAGATTAGGTGATACTCCACCTCACGGAACCTGTTTGGATTGGTGGAGGCAGATTGTAGCCAACTTACCTTTTTTGTAATGGAACTAAGCCCGCCACACAATAGTCTCCTTAGATGATAGTAAGGTTTGAACCTTGAGGTGTTCCGGGGAGCATATTAATTGTCTTGAAAGCCGCAACAAATTTGATCAAAAAGTATACGTATCAGAAGGAGTAGGCATAAACAAAATTCCATTTCCCCCCTTGCAAGCGGGAGATGCAAAAAATTCCAAATCAGCTAAAGAAAAGTAGCCAGGTAGTACTGCAAATTTGAAAAAAAAAAATCAACGGAGCTTAATGACTGCTACATTAAGTGGTTACCGATTTAACAACGGCTTATCGTGCCACGGAGACGCTCGAATATGAAAATGCCACAAACGGTCACCCATCTCAGACCGGCCGAATCGACTGTGGTTTAATCTTGGTGATCGCTAAGAACGCTGTGGTCGCACATGCTACGAGCACCACGGTGTTATTATGCCACCTACTATGCCTAGTTACTAGTAACGGGGAAGACCAAGACTATCTTACCATAACCAAATAGACCGGGTCTTATCTAAAGGACAAGTCAGGAGTCTACGTAACCAGCGAGCGTGTATGAGAAAAACTATGAGAGTGGAGGAAGCCAGAGAGGTATGTAAGGAAAGAACCTGTTGGAACTTTGTACTCTCTGCCTACCCCCTAAGGGATCTGGCGTGATGATACAGATAGAGACAGATAGATAGTTACTAGTAACTGTTAGCACACGGGTACCTAATAAGTACTCGTAATAGGAGTAATATCGCAAATATGTAGGTACAGTGATTCAAGTAAGTACTACCGTCATTTTTATGACGATATTGAAATGTAATAACGTGCGATGTTGCAAGTTTGCAATTTATAATTAAGTGTATTTTAGCTTTAAGGAAATATTAGAAACCTGACAAATCCATTGTATTAGGGTACACAATACCAACGTCAATCATACGAGTAATAGTAACTCTGATTCACCTTCATACTTATAAATAAGACTTTAGTGTCCCACTTGATTAAAGGAAACGGGTTGGAGGAAAAATTAGGGTATCTAGTGGACCCTTGCCCAGTAGTGGACTGATATGGGCTTGTGATGATGGTGATCCCCCTGGCTAAAGGCCGTTGTGATTTTTAGAGCTAGAAGCTTGAAACTTGTTTTTTATTCGTATTCGTTATAAATAAATATGATATTCAAAGTTTGTAAAAGTTTTACCCTCAAGGGTGTAAAGTAACAATAGGGAATAGGGGACGAAAGTTTGTATGGAAATATGTAAGGTTTATGTGCAGGTTTTAAAAGTTTGCGACAAGAGACAAAATATTAAATGCTACCCAAAGACACTATTCCACGCGGATGAAGTCGCGGGCACAGCATGCATTTTGCGTACGGTTCCATGGTTTCATAGACCCAATTTTGTTGACAGCTACTGACTTAGTTATTCATATGGTTGAAATTAAGATATATTGTGAGAGTAGGTACTTTTCGTTAATGTATTTATTTATTAAAAAAAAGCAACAGTATCTCAAAAAGTAAATGTAACACTGTAGGTGACATAATGATAACTAAGAACTTTATACAATGAAATATAAACTAAGAACAAATGACCGAGAGAGCAAAACATTGTGACCGTAAGCAATCAGTAGCACATTGATCTATAAGATGATGAAGATTGATGAAGCCTTCCATATCTACTATTTTTTGTTATGGCAGAAGTCCTGGTATCTATTTCTTAAAATTCAATTTTAGCGATGCATTGATCTTTTAGTTTATCGCTCGTGTACGTACTTACTGAACGCACTGAAGGACAAATATCACAAATGATCTCTTTGTAATTTGAGTCTCACTGGGATTGCCCCAGTCCATTACATAAAGTAGGTACTCGTTTGGGTCTGTACTAATTGTTCGACGATTCGATCATCATTATTTTCCTTATCTGCGGTCGGCGCAATATGTGCATTTGTAAAAAAATAGTGCCTAAAATTTGGCCATCAATCAATGATTCGGCATTGTTACCACTGGTCGCCTACCAGACTTTGACCCTTCACAGGGTTTAGCACTTGACCAGATGACTAGCGCTCTACATGCAATAGATAGCGCCATTCCAGTGTGAGAAAAAGCAGTAATAGCTTAGTGTTTAGACCGTTGGACTGCAAAGTCAGAGGTCTCGGGTTCCAACCCAGATAGGCATCTCTGTCTTTTCGAAAGCATGATAGCTTAGTGGATAGACCGTTGGACTGCAAAGTCAGAGGTCTCGGGTTCCAACCCAGATAGGCATCTCTGTCTTTTCGCAAGCATGTGCGTATTAAAAATTAAAGATCACTTGCTTTAACGGTGAAGGAAAACATCGTGAGAAAACCTGCATGCCTGAGAGTTTTTTGTGTGAAGTTCGCCAACTCGTGCTGGACCATCGTGGTGGACTATAACCTAAAGCCTCTCAGTTTGAGAGGAGACCCGTGCCCAACGGTGGGACAGTTTCTTAACAGGGCTGATATATATTCTAGTGTTGTCCTGTTTCCGACAAAACCCAGCCTCGATAAGCTCCTCCAATATAGTGCCTACTATCTCGCGGTATTTCAATCAAGATTGTGGTTACCATATTGGTAACTTGTGTTGGGCATTATTCAATCAATTTTTAATTGTACGATCATCATCATCATATTCATCAGCCGAAAGACGACCACTGCAGGACAAAGGCCTCCCCAAAGATTGCCACAACGACCGGCTTTGTGCTGTACGCATCCAGCTTCTACCTGCGACCTTCACCAGGTCATCGCTCCACCTTGTAGGCGGCCTGCCCACTCCGCGTCTTCCGGTATTAGGTAGCCACTCGAGAACCTTTCTGCCCCAACGGCCGTCAGTTCTACGAGCGATATGCCCCGCCCACTGCCACTTAAGTTTGGCAATTCCTTAGAATTGGCAACCTTAATATCGCTCTCAATATAGCTCTCAGAGCTATATCGGTGACTTTGATTCTCCTGCGGATCTCCTCATTTCTGATTCGATCTCGCAGAGAAACTCCGAGCATGGCTCTTCCCATTGTCCTGTGGGTGACCTTGAGCCTTTTTATGAGGCCCATCGTGACTGACCACGTCTCGGTGCCGTAAGTCATCACTGGCAACACACACTGGTCAAAGACTTTTGTCTTGAGACATTGCGGTATTTGGGATAAAAAGATATTACAATTGTAGGATCAAAAAAATTAAAATTACAATTAAATGAATCCCTCTAAAGTAATCCGAAGTAACAACGACTTTTGGACTTCAAATGTCTGCCCTTCTCGTGACTATGGGGTACTGTAGAGCATTCGAAATGTCGGAAACATAAAAAAAATAACTGCAATTAAAACCTGTTGAGTCTCTGCCTACCCCGCAAAGGATCAAGCATGATATAGGATAGAAAAACCGAAATTTTATTACGATTTAATTTTTCACAATTAAACTCTTTTGGTATCTAAGGTGGTGGCTCTTTTGGTATTTTACTCCTTCCCCACCCGGAAAATGTACGAATTAAATGACGATATTATTGTACAACATTTCCTTTAAAAATCTCTTACGCCTGTAGTCTCTAGGTTGAGGTGTGAATTACTCACCCATTTTATAGAGTTATCTTGGACCCAATGTGACATATATTGAGTCTGTTATAATTTTATAGGTATATAGTTCCAAACCTTTCAGAAACTTGTTACAGGAATTGATATTACCCTAAATTTTTTGGTCAATATAAATGACAGACTTATTGCTCATGTAAGTATTTCTACATGGATTTGGAAAAGTGCAAACCACGGTTCATACCACAGTCAAGAATAATAAAACACCGTAAATTTCATACTAATTTTCTATTTTTTAAATTTTGGGTTTGATTTAAATATTTTTTTTCAAAAAACCACGTTCGCTTGCATGTTCAACGGTCTTGCTATCAACAAATAGTTATCATTTTTAGTGAAACCGGTTCTTTTTTTTAACGTAGCCCCACGCTAGGATTTATGCCTTAGTCATCAGTGCGTTTACAATCATGAAAACCACATACACAAACACCCAGATAAAACCCAAGAAACAAATATTTGTGGGTCACAAAAAGATTTGTCCCGTGCGAGGACCTAATCCGTGACTATTCGATTCAGTCGACGGAGCGGCTAAAGCTCTTAACCACTGCATCAAATCATCCGACTAGAAAGTTCTATTTAGAAATTTAATCAACGTGCAACGTGCTAACATTTTATATAAAACGGTAAATTAATATGTGGTTGAATTAATTAAAATCTTTTACCGAATTAAAATGAAGCTTTTATTAAGTAGAGCCAATCTTCTCAATTATTTAACCCTCTTTGAACCTTATTTGAATTCTTTTAATATCAAAACAAGTGTTAAACTACGTTGTCCCTGCACTAAAAATATACATAAAATTATTCCGCTCTTAAAACGAATGGTTGCATTTGATACAAAAACCAGGTTTTTTGATTACCAACATGCGTAAGACTCGTTTATGATATTACACACAAAGTACCAAGTACGAAAAACCCACTAATATTGCGAAACATAATCCCTTAAATGAATATCGTTTCGATTTTTATTAGCATTACTGTATTTTAGGGATAACGGTAATCTTTTAGGTAAGTGCTTCTCATAAATGCATAAATATCAGAATCAGAACATTTTTCGTTCAAGTGAACCATTATATATTTATGAATAGTCAGATATATAACAAAGACTCTACCACCATTTCGGAATGTCATTTCTGTGGAGAAGAAGGGCAAGAGTCTCTACAGTTACTCTCTTAAAATAAAAAATAACAATTTTATCTACCTACATTTTGCTGTGTATATCTAATCGCATATTCCAATGACACTGTTGTGTATATGATATAATTTATAGTATAAATTTCAATATTACATACACACTTTAACATATTCCATCGAAAGATCTCATAGGGATAATTTAAGAGATGGTAAGCTATTATCATACCAACTCAATCGATATCAAATTATTTTACTTCTTTGTTTGCTTTTTAATACGTCTATAGGCAGAAATTTCACCACACTACCATTTTAATTCCACGTTATTACCGCTTCCCATATAGAGATGAAAAGACATAATACAATAATATTAATATTAGCCCTGTTAAGTAACTGTCCCACCGCTGGACATGAGTTAGTTTAGAAACACTGAACTGCATAAGAATTCCACAATTATCCAACAAAAAATTGCCCCGCGCATGGATCGAACTTCTAACAACTTGATCCAGTGAGCAAATCGGAGCACTGGATCAAGCCGTCGTTCACACACCTTCGAGAAACTCTTAGGTATGCAGATTTCCTTACGATGTTTTCCTTTACCGTTAAAGCAAGTGATAGTTAATTTTGAAAACACACATGTTTTCGAAAAGACAGAGATGCGTGCCTGGGTTCAAATTCGAGACCTCTGACTTTGCAGTCCAACGGTCTAACCACTAGGTTATCACTGCTGACTATTACTACTGATAAACAAGAACATAAATTAAACACGAAACGAGGATAAAAATCTTCATCATTATTAATTCACAAAGTCACACTGGAAAAAGTAATATTTTCCTTTCTAATAACCATATTATTATAATGAACTTGCCTAACAGTTATGAACAAATGTTTACGACTCCTGTAAGCAAGCCGGATTGCCTTTATTGTACAAGTCGGTCGTGAACAACTTACAACTGCACTAAACAGGTACTAGATTATAAATTCACAATAATAATGCGTATATTCGATAGATCTTTATCTTACTAAGCAATACCTATAACATTACTAAGAAAGGATGAACTTAAAAGATATATTTAATATTCTATCCATTAAAATTATCATACCAGATCGCCGCTGGCTGCGTAGGTGAGGAGTAGAGAGTTGCAACAGGTTAACAGGTTCTTTTCTTACAGAGCTCTCTGGCTTTGTCGCCTCTCATACACGCTCGCTAGTTACAGAGTCTCTTGACTTGCCCTTCAGATAAACACAGGCTATTAGGTCGTGGCAAAATCGTTTGTCTTTCCGGGTTGCTGCATCCTTACACTTTCGCATGGTAAATCTGTTTTGTAATTCTTTCTATATGTATAATCCGACATATCTTTTATGTATATGCACTATTCTTATTATTATTTATGTATCTCGCTGAGACTTACGGATTATACCTTTGGAAGGCTTGCGTGTGGTCATGGGTCCAACACATAAGGACCCTTTGGTATATAAGCCACCTGTCGAGATCAATTGCTGAAAATTGAAGAAACATAAACAGCGAGCTGACCGAAGCAGATGCAGGGACTATTGTAAATCATGGAAAGAGATAGGAGCTTTGGGAATGAGGTTTCTTTGAAACTAGATAGGACATGATAATGGCATGATAGGGTCTTAATGTTACGAGCAATTGTTGTTCCACTACTACCTTTAAAGCAAAGTAGAGGAATGTTAGCGAAAGGCTTTCCTCCACTTTTTTACTCTCCTCTGTTAGCTACTACGACAGGCCAGTCTCATAAAAAAGTCTCTAGTTTATCCCGCCATTTCCATCAGGGCCTACCGAATTGCCTTTTCATATTTCATTAGTCAGTTGATTTTTCCCAATGGTTATTTGCCATGCAGCAGTCACGGCCTGCCCAGTCAAGTTTGATATAAAAAGAATATTTGTAGGAAGATTATATGGAAGATTACTCTTTCGTTACTCGGAAATGAGAAATAGTAGGTATATCTGCATTGAACATTCCTATTGAAGTAAAATAAAATAAAACACTAAATACAGTTTTATTATAACGGCAGGTCCGGAATTATTGCAACAAACGCTCTGATTATTTTGGCTTTCGAAATATTTATAGAGTTTCGAATCTTCGACTGTCCTTGGTGGTAGTAAAATATACTGCTTAAAACCCTGCTTACTGACTTACATACTTACTTATGTTCAGATCTAAGATAAAACATAGAAGTTCTATTCGGGATGAAAGTAATCGATTGTACTTTTTAAAGCATTATTCTGTTCTTCGGTCAATATGGCTTAACTTAACGAAATTGTTTATGCGTAAGACCATATTATTTGACACACATCCAGAAGTACTTGCATAATATCTCCTGTTAATATATCTTGAAAATCCAACCTTATTTCTTACACCATGTGGTCTAATATCCCATAATACTAAAGAGATATAAAAAATGTTGCATCTAGTTTTTCTTGATATAAACATATAACCTAGCTTTAAAGCTACCTTATTAGGCTGTAGCAACATTTTATCTGTCTCTGAATGCTGATTAATGCAGTCAACTTATTTTCTATGTTACGTACTCTATTCAGGGTCTAGTACTGAATTAGGGACGCAGAAATTTATATTATCTATCTATCTATCATCATCACGCCAGATCCCTTGCGAGGAGGCAGAGAGTACAGAGTTCCAACAGGTTCCTTCCTTACATACCTCTCTGGCTTCCTCCACTCTCATAATTCGTCTCATACACGCTCGCCGGTTACGGAGACTCTTGACGTGCCCTTCAGATAAGACACGGTCTATTTGGTCATGGTACGATAGTATAGGTCTTCCCCGGTACCTACATTCCTCCACTATCGCATTTTATATCTGTTTTGTCATTCTTTCTTCCAACTTTTTTGCTGTATGTCCGAACCAACGGAGTATACCTTTTCTCATCTTTACCCCGATGCTTTCTTTCATTCCTAACTACCTCCGTACTATTGATATTATTTTATTGAAAATCAATAAAACGTAAACTAGTTTTTAAGATTTAGGTTAGCTTAAGACGGAAAGCTTGGTCCAGTGGTTTATAACTCGGAGGAGTCGTTCCACCCACTGGATCGACTAGTTACGAGTTCGATTCTCGTACGGGATAAATTATTCTATGACCGACAAATATTTATTTCAGTTTGGGTGTATGTGCATGTAAATTTCGTTTTTGTAAATGCACTCGCGACACTAGAATAATTTCTAGTGTGGGCTTACGTTTTTAAAAGAAAAAGAAAGTTCTATCCAGTTTTCACTATTAAATACAGCAGTATAAAATACCTTTCTAATGATTAAGCATAACTTCAGGAGATTTTAAGAAACCAGTTGGTATATTTTCTTGGACCACAAATCTTATAAGTTAACTAAGGACAGATGTCTGCAGGGTCAGCTGTTGATGGCGTCGTGTTTGGAGATCCTCATTGTATCCTTACAATCGGCCAGAGATTATAATTGTAATTTATTTATTGGAAATAAAGTAATATGCCTAAGTAATTGGGATCCTGTTTTGCGAAACAACATAGAGATGTCTTTCTATTCGCCTAAAATCTTTGTCTAATGTGTATTTGATCGAATATATTAGATGATTACATATAATATATACATTTTGTAGACCTATTTATAGGTAACTACTTAATTTTATAAAATCATTCAATTTATTTTATCGAAAACATTTTAAAATGAAATGCAGCGAAATATTAGCCTTATTTCGTTGTTTGACCACTTTAGTTGCCAGTTGCCAACAGGATAGAACTTTAACCTTAAGGTCGTAAATAATATTAGCATGCCAATATTTGAAATGTAAAAAGATAAGCATATATCCTTGTTATACTGCTTTTTTATCACAAAGCTGAATAACTTGAGCGTCCTCTACCTGCCAAAAAGGTCAAAATCCTTAAGTTTGTGTTCGCTTACAAGTACTGATTGCAAACTTAATTTGAAATGAAATATACAAAATCTAGGATAATGCAAATTATTATTGCGACCTTCTTTGCAGTATAAATATCTTGTAACAATAATCTCAGCTAAAACTATTAATAAACTGCACAGGGAGTGTCGATATCTTACAAACATTTTTGCGACAAATATATCGGAATAGATCCTTTAGGCCAGAGGTCCCCAAACTTTTTTTTCCAGTAGACCATATCTAGCATAGGAACCCATAAATGGTGACCACTCCCATAAATGGGATCCACTCTTGTTAACCATTACCAACCATTTAAATTGTGTTATGTTAATACAACCCCAATTTAAATTTTACTGCCATGAAGCAGGTTGGAGTCGACCTTGTTTTAGACTATTCCTATGACTGTTTTCGTACCATTGTTCTGCCTGTCACCTTTCCTTAATCTAATACAAGTAACATATGGATTAAAAAACCTTATACTATAAAATCATACTTTATTGTTAACACAGTTTAAACAACTATTAATCTTCAGGTGACAATGTTGGTACAATTTTTAAACTGATTAACATGCATGTATCGTCCGAGGAAGGCATAAGGAAATGTCCTCTAGTGTGTCGGCGCTAGAATCTTTGATGATGGATGGGTGACCGGGAAAATGTTTCCTTAAGTTATAGCCTGGTGTGATCTATTATACTGTTAAATGCATAAGTTAATGGCCGTTTCGGAGGTTCAGGTCAAGTGATACTTCTGTTGAATGTTGAGAATCTTGTTCGTTTCGTCCTTTTAAGATTATATCAAAATGTATGTTTATTTTACGAGGGCTTGAGAGGTCTGAAAGTTGTAGGTTTTAGTGCTTTTTTTTAAAACAGGATTTTGGCAAATTTAAATATGAACAGTGTAGGTATTTTTGGTGTAGCAACACAATTTATGTTCAAGGAAAATATCCAAATAAAGTCAGAAAATATGATTTTATTTGGAGATATAACCTTTGAAATATAATCCTGCTACTTATCGATTTTTAGTTACAAAAAATACTGCTGGCAAATGTCAATTTTTCATTCAGATCCCAAAACGGACGGTTCGGTCCAGTGGCTAAAAGTTTACGCTCCTCCCATTTGATCGAGTAGTAGCAGGTTCGATTGCCGAACGGGACATATTTTCGTGTGACCCATAAATACGTGCCTTCAGAACAGTAGTGAATTATCTTGACTTTTTGGCGGGAAATCGAAGAGTGATGTTGTCAATTTGTTTTAATTTCTAAAACTTGTGTTATTTCGAATTATAATGTGTAATGTTAGTGGAATATTAACCATTATGTGTTCCTATATGTGCATGAGTGAAGGTAATTGTAACAAAGTGATAAAACGTGCCTTTTCGATTTCCCTCAAAACGGCCGTCGCAATTGGTATGTAAAGTATCCATCACTTTACTATCCAGGGTGGGGCACTTCATCAATTTCATTATCATCTTCGTCATCAAATTCATTGGGTAGTTGAATTAATTTAGAAATGAATATTCGTAAACTTTGTACAATGGCATAATGTAAACGCAATTGCCACGAAAAAAAAAAAAATCTTAAAAATCAAGATTTTGGGAAACTAATTGCGTCCCTTCAGAACCGAACAGCGCGGGTAGAGGGAGAAAAAGTGAAAGAGACCATAGTATCGTATTTCTTAATTCTACTATAAAAACGCCGCTGTTTTAATATTCACCAGATAGAGCGTACATTTTAACGGCCCTCTATGACCGTAACTCGTACCGTTCGGAACATATTCGAGAACGGTGCGCATATATGTTTCGGTCTGAGTGTCTATGCATGTAAATTTTATGTTTGTAAACGCAATCACGATACAGAAATAATTCCTAGTGTGGGGGCTACATCTTATTAAAAAATAAAAAATATGTAATTCTAAAAAGACATTTCAGTCCCGATAATCTAACGCACTCTGAACACACACCCCTAATCTTGTAATTCCCTTAGATTCTCTCCAAAGGTTGCCTCGAAGAGAACACTATTAGTGATAAGGCCATTGTTACACTACCTTGTAAAGGACATTGTCGAAAATTGCCCCAGTACCAACAAACATTCTACCCATGCCGCCATTATTTATCTATTTTATTAAAATAATGACAAATATCCGTATCTAACGGACAATTTGCAATCTGAAACGAATATTTCAAAGTATTGTAAGTACTTATATCGAAGTCGCCGGCATCTTTACTGAATGTCAACACACAAAATCTCATACGTATTAATGGCTACTGAATTATAACCTCAAGATCTAATACTTTTTGTGCAATATTGCGATTCCCCCGCTTGTCCGTTTAATAATAAATGCCTTAAAAGGATTTATGGGTGTTTTGTAATCATACAAGTATTTTTTCAATACTGTTGGTTCTGGGGCAAATTCGATATGTATGAGCGCAGAACAATGTCCTTTATATATTGTATATCCATGTTGTGTACCTTTGGTGCAACAATAAAGTGTTATCTATCTACTGAACTTTTTCATTTGAATACCAATTTTGACACTTCAAAAATTACTACAAATAACTTTCATATAGCTATCTACTTTACCTACATTATGTATATCTAAGCATGTTGCTATATTCCAGTCTCATACAACCTTCGTGAATCCTTTGCATTTCCTCAAAAACAAGGTAGATTTCCAGCTGCCTCGGACTTCAAGCCCATTATAACAAGTGTTCATGTGACATGTTCTGTGCAAACACACGAAGGCCTCCGCAAACTGAACGCCGTGATCGGAAAATTAGCTTTTAATTAGACATGTCATCTGTCAACGCGGCCTTAACGAAAATGTTATGATGCGTCACTATATATGTAAATTGTAACACAAATACGGAGATTTTCATTGATTTCCTTTGTCATATCGAGGATTTTGATCTTCGTCCGATTTCACCTTGATAAAAAGACTCAACCAAGTAAAGTTCGGACCTTGCATGGTGATATAGCCAATATTCTATCATCAATTGCAATCCACAGAATAAAGAATCTATTCTGTGTTGCAATACACATTCTTTTAAATAGTAATGATGAAATAGAAGAATGGTGCGTTTGCGCTAGCCACTCACTTAGCGAGACAAATATGAACCTTTGACATGAAAAGAAGAAGAAGTATAGTACAATTATGGGCCCTGTCAGGCACAGCAAAAAGTATAAAATATAGGCATTGTAGATACTTACAATAATAAGATTATTATTGTTTAAATAAAAAGCACAAAAATAAGTAGATGTGCCCTGTTTATTTTAAAAGAATACCTGTATAGTCTTGTCCAACTTTTCCACAGAAAAAACATTTCGAAGTGGTGGTAGCTTTGTTATGTTCATTTATATTCGAATGAAAAGTATTGGTTGTAAGTCATCCCATGGTACCAATTTTAGTTTGTCAACGGGGGAGCCCGATAACGAAAATAACTAATAGTATATTGCAGTTTCAGTAACAGCTAAGACCAAGACTCTAAACCAAAAACTCTTAAGAGTTTTTGTAATCTTATTTGCCATGATAAAGGGGTGGGATATACGCAGTTTATAGCTCCATCTCTTTCTCACGTCAAAGTACTATTAAATAAGTCCTGCTAAAAAGTTGTGGTTAATCCCCAGGTTCGTGTCTCCCTGCACGGAGGCAGTTTAATCATAGACCAATGTAATACAAATTAGCAAGATTGTTCAACGGTTTTGCCCCTAGAATCATCATGACCGCATTAAACAATGACGTATATCCACGTGAAACACGTACAAAAAACAATGTGATTTATGTTTTGTATCGGAATTCTACGCAATCTCCCATAGACGGACACATCCCGAATTTTAATATTATAATTACTAAATCAAACACATATCTAACGGCTTAGCACGAACAGATTGACGTTAGCGTAACGCTATCGAGATTTACTGTCCTTTTTACACACAAATTTAATAAAATAAAGATGAACGTGACAGCAAGATTTCTCGACAACGTTACTAAAACGTGAAATAGTTTGCGCTTAGCCATCAAATTCTGTCGACGCGTAAAGTCCAAAGCGTAATAAAAATCCGTAGAATTAAAATGGCTAATCAGAGAGTTATTAACGCATGCATTTAAATTATATTTTATGCAAAAAAAGCTACTAGTAGTAGAGTAGTTCTAAATACCATTACGCCTTTATTCCCTAATTGGGGAGCGGCACAGGTGTAATGTCTTTCCACATATCAAATCAAATCCGTTAATTTGCATAACACAGATTTGAAAGGTGTAACAGAAAGAGGTTTCCTTAGTAGGTACGCTGAATTATAACCATTGATGGTGTGCAAATCCTTATTAATATTATAAATGCGAAAGTAAGTCTGTCTGTCCGTATGTCTGTCTGTCTGTCGCGTTTTCACGCCAAAACTACTAAACCGATTTAAATGAAATTTGGTACACATATAGTCTAGAGCCTGAGAAAGGACACAGGCTACTTTTTAATGCGAAAAAAGGTGTAACTGGTTGAAAGGGGGGGATGAAAAGTTGTATGGAATTATCGTCATTTTTAGAGCTAGAAGCTTGAAACTTACTACTAACTACTTTTTTAGGCTGTTGATTCGATATAAATAAATATGACATTAAAAGTTTGTAAAAGTTTTACCCTCAAGGGTGTAAAATAACAATAGGAAATAGGGGATAAACGTTTGTATGGAAATATGTAAGGTTTATGTGAACGTTTTATAAGTTTGCGACAAGAGACAAAATATTAGAGCTATTCTGATGTAACATTTACGGAGTCATTACAAAATGTGAAACTGAATTTAACGAGAGTACGAAACTTGCCAAGCACCGCGCAGTACACAATGAGCGCGGAGCGGGCGTGGTACTGCACGGTGTAGGTGGGAAAATATGCCTAAGTGTTCTTACATTCCACGCGGACGAAGTCGCGGGCACATCTAGTATTATATAACTATACTTCTTGTCAACGGTGTTAGGTCCCGAAGTAATAGGGCACGAGCCATAATCCATTATACCGGGCGCAATGCCAGACTCCAGACTGGTTTTGGGATTTCTTCTGTTAAGATTCGAACCCATGACCTCGTGATAACTACGCGTATTATTTATCACTAGGCCAACGAAGCAATCAAGTTTAGGGAGTACTATCTATCTATCTATCTATAATCTCACGCCAGATCCCTTGCGGGGTAGGCAGAGAGTACAGAGTTCCAACAGGTTCTTTCCTTACATACCTCTCTGGCTTCCTCGACTCTCATAGTTCGTCTCATACACGCTCACCGATTACGGAGACTCTTGACTTTTCCATCAGATAAGACTCGATGAGGGAGTACTCACCAGGAAAATGTACCCGTATAGCGCTCCACTCTGCCCAATTATTTCTTAACATAATTCGTTAGTAGACATGGGCCTAATAATCATAAATGTCAATTTCTACATCATCATACGAGAACCCTTGCAGGGTACGCTGAGAGTATAGTGCTCCAATGAGTTCGTTCCTTACAGACCCTGGCTTCCTCCACTGATAGTTAAAAGTCAATTTAAGCCTTTAAATACGTCACAATAAATATTAAGTGGCTTATGTTGCTAGAATAGTCCGTAAACATGCACTTACTTAGCAAACAGACCTACAAAAGACACATTTAGGAGTTAAATATCGCATATATTGTGATGACTTATGGTGTATTCACGACTCTACGACTTCTTTATACAGGGTGAACGTTTATAACTGAATGTACGAGTATTAAATACTTAATACACGGAGTTCTCCATTTTTTTTATTTACTTAAAGCTCGTTTTGTTTATACTAACTTATATTTTTATTAATACTCATTAGATAGGCGCTCGTAGCGTAGTGCGACCGCGGTTTTCTTACCGATCACCAAGGTTAAGCAGCGTTCGACTCGGTCGGCCTGAGATGGGTGACCGTTTGTGGCATTTTCATATTTGAACGTCTCCGTGCTTCAGAAGGCAGGTTAAGCCGTTAGTCCTGGTTACCACTTAATGTGGTAGTCGTTAAGCCGAGTTGGAAGCCTTAAAGGCGGCTTGATAAGTTATAGAAAGAATGCCAGAGGAAAGAATGACAAAACAGATATACAATGTGAAAGTGGAAGGATGCAGGTACCGGGGAAGACCCAGACTATCTTACCACGACCAAATAAACCGAGTCTTATCTGAAGGAAAAGTCAAGAGTCTCCGTAACCGGCGAGCGTGTATGAGACGAACTATGAGAGTGGAGAAAGCCAGAGAGGTATGTAAGGAAAGAACCTGTTGGAACTCTATACTCCCTGCCTACCCCGCAAGGGATCTGGCGTGAGGTTATAGATAGATAGATAAGTTTCAACAGCAGGTGGCCACAAACCTGCCTCCACCAATCCGCACTGGGTCCGCGTGGTGGAGTATGACCTAATCTCTCTCACCCCGATTTGTGAGAGGAAGCCTTTGCCCAGCAGTTGGCAGTATAGGCTGATATTATAATTATTATTATAGATAGTGAATCAAAATAACTTTTAGTCGAACACTACGCCGTGGTAGGTAGATAATAGTATGTGCTTTGTTCGTCCCGACCGTGCAGGCGCCTCATCCCATACGTGAAATATACCCCACGACATTTTTTTATCAATTTATCTATATAGGGTAAGCAGGGAATAGAGTTCCAAGTGGTTTGTCCTTAAATACCTGTCTCGCTCGCATCCTAATAAAATATAATAATTATTATCAGTGTTTGCACTACTTCAATTTTTATTCTTAATGCGGTAGTTAGAGGTGTATTGTGCACACTCACATTTCAGCAAGGAAGTCCCAATGTAATAGGGTTCAAGACTATTGTCATTATAACGGGTACAATTTCCGATGCCCGTCTGCGATTAATAATTTTTTGATATATTTTGTTCGACCCTGGATTCGAACCCCTGAACATCAAGATCGTCAGACCTTACGCCACTAGACAAACGTAGGTTAATTTATAACTTCTTGATATGATTTATAGTTAATTGTTCCACAATATAGTTGTTTACCGTTAATTAAAACACTACATAATGTTCAAGAAGGAATTCCACATCATAAAGTTAGTACATTATTTGTTAGTAAGAAATAACTTACTAACAACAATAGCATTATAAATTTGTCGATAGTTACCTCCATAATATTTACGTAATAATAATGAAGTTACATAACCGTAACGGAAGTCAAGTATGTGGGTGTAAGTATGAACTAGTGCATGAGACAAACTATGAGAGTGGAAGAACCCGGAGAGGTCTGTAAAGAAAGATCCAGTCGAGGCTCTGTACTCTGCCTCCTCCGCAGGGGATCTGGGGTAGTTATATAGATAGAATGCGATACAAAATTAGTTATTGAGATTTTCTCCTCACAGTCCACTCTCGCTTTTTGCACAGACAGGTGGGTCCGAACAATTAATAATTAATAAAAAAAAAACTTGATTATAGGACATTGTTCTCCGCCCTTACATGATTTGCCCCGAACCAACAGCAATGAAAAAATACTTGTATGATTTCAAATCACCTATAAATTCTCTTAAGGCATTTATTATTATGCGGACAAACGGAGGAATCGCAATATTGCACAAAAGTATTAGATTTTAAGGGTTATAATTCAGTAGCCATTAATACATATGAGGTATATTGGGTGTACATTCAGTAAAGATGCCGGCGACTTCGATATACGTACTTACAATACTTTAAAATATTCGTTTGAGACTGCAAATTGTCCGTTAGATACGGATATTTGCCATTATTTTAATAAAATAGATAAATAATGATGCCATGGGTCAAATGTTTGCTGGTGCTGGGGCAATTTTCGACAATGTCCTTTCATAGCAAACGGTAACCTGGGATTGTCATGAAGTGACATTTCTCTTGATGACAACGTTAGTTCCGACTTTAGCCGCGGGCCAAATAATCTTTGTATGATGGTAATTAGGAAAGTAAAGCTTTCGCCACATAGCCGACGCAGCTAACGGGGGCGCGATGGTGGCGCGACAAGGGAGTTTTAATGTACTGAACTGTACGGAAGATGCCACACAGCACAGCCACGCCGCCGCGCCACCAGCGATTACAAACGAAGCACGGCGGAAACGAAACGCCAATATGCGTGCGAACAGGACGCTAGTGTTTGTGACTGCTTGTCAACCGACAGTGTGATGCTCCAAATAGCAGTCACATGGACGATGAGGCTGTATCGTGTCGCATACGATGCTATATACGCAATAAAATCTCTGTTTTAAAATAATTTTAAGCAAATGATTTAATTTCCAATCAATGTATGTAAACCCAGTTATTTGTAATATTGATTTATATCAATAAGTAATTGAATGGTTATGCGTGCACGCCTTTATTATCAACCAACGTAATTATTATGTCAACTTAACCGGTTTCTGGGTCAGTATTACCATAGTATGTTGTTTGATGTATAACTTTGAAATCGCAAATAATATGTAATGTTATTTCATATGCATGTTATTTTATATTATTTTATTTGTACGAACTGCCTCGTTGGTTTAGTGGTGGATAGATTGCCTGGCGATCACAACATCTTGGATTCGAATCCTAAGTTTGACAGAATTGGGTTTCCTACCGACAAAATCTTAAGGGCAATTTGACGAAAGCAATGAATATGTTATGTTATTCTATACGCCCACAGCCACTGATCTGCAAACACTAGTCACAGTTATGAAAGACGACTGCATGATCAATGGCATACACTGGAATGTGAAGAAAACCAAGATTATGGTTTTTGAAAGGGAATAAACCAGAACGAATGTAAGGATTGTGGTTGGTAACGATGTGCTGGAGCAAGTGAATGAGTTTGTATATCTTGGATGCGCCTTCAGTAAGGATGGGAAATACACCGCTGACATAGAGAGAAGAGTGAGTGCAGGGAACAGAGTGAATGGTGCGATGGGAAAGCTACTCGGGAGTCGGCACTTAAGCCATAAGGCGCAGCTGGCCATACATAACGGAGTTCTTGTCCCAACGCTGTTATATGGTAGCGAGAGCTGGGTATGTAAGAAGGAGAATGAAAGTAGGATAAATGCGGTAGAAATGCGAGCTCTGCGGAAGATGTGCGGAGTGAAGCTGGCCGACCGCATTAGCAACAGCATAGTAAGACAGCGAGTAGGTATGAAAGATAGTATCGGTGTAAAGACGAGAAAGGGCATGCTCCGTTGGTTCGGGCATATAGAAAGAATGCCAGAGGAAAGAATGACAAAACAGATATACAATGTGAAAGTGGAAGGATGCAGGTACCGGGGAAGACCTAGACTATCTTACCACGACCAAATAAACCAAGTCTTATCTGATGGAAAAGTCAAGAGTCTCCGTAACCGGCGAGCGTGTATGAGACGAACTATGAGAGTCGAGGAAGCCAGAGAGGTATGTAAGGAAAGAACTTGTTGGAACTCTGTACTCTCTGCCTACCCCGCAAGGGATCTGGCGTGAGGTTATAGATAGATAGATAGATAATCTATACATATATTTGCACCGGCTGCTTGATTGGTCTAGTGGCGAATGTTGGCTATCATAAGCTCCTGGGTTAGAATTCTGAGTAGAAAAAAGTGTGATGTTCTATTTAAAAAATGTTAGTGGCGTTTCAAATTTGGAATCTTGTTCGGTATAACGGAAATAGGTTGAGCCTTACTATATCGGGGTTTCACATTGTGAGCGATAAGTGTGTGTAGTGTGTGCATCTCTACTACCACCCTCGCTTATTCTTCTTCTTCTTCTTTAGCCGAAACACGTCTACTGCAGGACAAAGGCCTCCCTTAAAGACCGCCACAACGACCGGCTTTGTGCTGTACGCATCTAACTTCTACCAGCGACCTTCACCGGGTCATCGATCCATCTTGTAGGGGGCCTGCCCACTCCACGTCTTCCGGTACGTGGTCGCCACTCAAGAACCTTACTGCCCGAACGGCCGTCAGTTCCACGAGTGATGTGCCCCGCCCACTGCCACTTAAGTTTAGCAATTCTGAGTGCTATGTCAGTGACTTTGGTCCTCCTGCAGATCTCCTCGTTTCTGATTCGATCCCGCAGGGCAACTCCGAGCATGCTCAGAATTACCCTCGCTTATGGAATGATAAAAATATTAGCGTGCTGGTGAAGACTTAAGTAGCTTTATTTTTTTTTATTTTGAATAAAAATATGCTGATTCTAATGAATTAAATTCTACATCTAGACCAAAACAAATATATGTGGGACAAAAGTCCCGTGCGAAGATCACACTCGCCACTACTCGATTCGGTAAGCGGAGCGGCCTTTGCTCTTTCCTACTGGTTTAGCCATCGTCACTTTTCTCATAAAGCCAATGTATCAAACAAATGATTTCCATCGTAACACGCTAATGAGCTAACATCCACCCATATTACGATATCATTAATCGTCCTTTGGTCTGCTCTTGGCAGTGACATCAACCTTCGGAACCACAATAGTCCCATTGAATTTGTGTATCGTAAATAGATTTTATGTCCGTTTAATGATAATCGGACAATGATGGCTCCAACCGCGCCTTCATTCCAGGCCATGTTAAAAATACATTTAATGAATGGCGAATGGGCTCTATGGGTTACCACAAACAGCTTCCGTGGTTAGTCGTTTTGAGGGCAATAGAATTGAAGTTGGACGGGTCAGTAGGTTTAACCAAAATCGTAGCTATAACAATGCCTATACAACGCATGTATAGGATAATAGGCGTTAATGTACGGGGTCCTATTTTTTTTTTTGCAAAATAACGTAGTCCCACCCTAGGATTTATTTCTGTGTCGTGGGTGCGTTTACAAACATGAAAATACAGCGAGCGTGTATCAGACGAACTATGAGATTGGATGAAGCCAGAGAGGTATGTAAGGAAAGAACCTGTGGGATCTCTGTACTCTATGCCTACCCCGAAAGGATCTGGCGTGATGATATAGATAGATAGATAGAAAATTCACAGACACAAATACCCAGACCGAAACCAATAATTGTGGGTCACACAAAGAACCGTCGTCCCGTCCCGTGCGGGAATCGAACCTGCGGCTATTAGAGACAAAGGGCGGAGTGACTTAAGCTCTGTACCACTGCGCTAAATCGTCCTTTGTAATTCTAATGACAAAATTTCGCTAAAACCGAATCTCAACCGTCACCGATCAATTTATTTGTGTGTAGTAGTAGACGATAACAGAGAGCTTATCACGAAAAGATTGACTTTAGCTTTACGCTAGCGAGTTGATATGCCATCTCTGTTACACGAAAAATTTACGAAATGAACTTGAACTTGACAGCACGCTTACTAGTTAGAGTCACGCTAACGTCAATCTTCTCATTCTAAGCTCTCAGTTAAACGTCGTTGATCGGCGACGACTAAGAATCGATTTTAGCGTGGTTTTCGCAGATTTTTTTTGGCAGAATTGAGGCCGATAACCGTTATCTCAGAGAGGTTGGTTAAAGACTAAAATAATGTCAAATCTTAAAAATATAACAAAGGGTGAACATATTCATGATAAAGACAAACAAGTTAAAAATATCACTCTTAAATCAATTTCAAAACATTACAATTTTTGTTATTTATAAGTTAGTACCGTGTTACGTGTAAAAGTTATATAAACATATAGGTGTGTATGATACATCTATCGATCTAATATAGAGTTTAAATAAATTATACCACACAACGAGTCTGATTTTATCTGCTCTCTGTATACATATATAACATATTCCGAAGTAACTATTCTACTAAGCTAGAAATCTATACATAAGAGATCTTAAAACGTTTTTCATTCAGATTCGGTCAGTGACAAAACTAATTCATAAAAATTTTGACTCATTGTAGTACTAATACTATTTCTTACGCTTAAACAAAAATCGCAACGCTTTTTGCTATAGAAAAAGCAAGACAACGCTCTCATTTTTTCTCTTAATCGATACCAGAGACTAGTATAAGAAAATAGACTTAAAACGTCCTACAAAATATTGCTTCTTATCAACAGCACTGCCTACCGGTCTATGCTACTTTTAGTTAATGTTACTTTCTAATTCTAAAAGTATTATTAAACTCAGTTCAGTAGTGTCAGAGTTAATCGATTACTAACAAATGTTTACATAATAATGGTATAGATTCTAAAAAAAATAGATAACGTTTAGTAGTTTTTTACTAAAGAAGTTATTTAGATTGCTTGCAATGGCTGTTACGAAAGTTTTTAGGCTACGAATGAGCGCCAAGCGCCAGTCTGTACATATTACATTTTTGCGGGTTACTATTTACTATATACAGTGTTGGGCATTTTTTAATTGTGGGATCAATCAATTGAAATTTATTTTGCAATTAAATTAATCTCCCTGAGGTACTTTGGAATAAAAATGGATTTTGGACGCCAGTCCCTTCCGTGATCATGAATGTGGTAGAGCACTCAAAACATCTGGCAAGTTAAAACCACAAGAAAGCCACGACGAAATTCTAAATATTTAAATTGCAACTTAATCTTTCTCCTTTCTTTGCCCAACTCTGATTATATTGCTACTGACAGTCTCTTAATTTAAACTGATCTGTGTCGATACTCAGATACGTTACATGATACAATCGATCGTAAAAACTACTAATTCGTGTTGATTCGCCCGTAAAATTGTGCTTTACAAAAAAAACTTAATTAATGCTCTATATTTTCTTTTTATCGTGGCCAATCGGTTAGACAAACTACGTTAAATGATTTTAATGTTACACAACATTGTTTTAAGTTAAAAAGGATGTCACGATAGCCGGCAGTGGATTGTGTAATTTGTTGCTAATTGCCTCGTTATAAAGAGGCAAAAATCAAACTATCACGATCTTCAGTTTAAACAGTTACAATAGACGCTCAAGTAATACAGTGCTGAGTAGTATTTATACTTAAATACACTACCCTCCTACAATTGCCTGAATTGAGGCCTTTATATTTTCAAGTTTCCTGTGGACCAGCTGCATAAACTAAATTTTATTTTTAAGATAGGGCGTATACTTCTTGCCTACCCCTGAAACAGACACCTATAATTTTAATCGCTTAGTACCAGTAAAAAAGCAGTGAACCGTGAGTAGCCTAGTAGATAGACCATAAGACTGCAAAGTCAGAGGTCGCAGGTTCAAACCCAGGCACGCACCTCTGTCTGATCGAAAGCATGCTAAGGAAAACATCATGAAGAAACCTGCATGCCTAAAAGTTTCTCGAAGGTGTATGAAGTTCGCCAGCCAGCACTGGGCGCCACGATCTATGGCCTAAAGCTTCTCAGTTTGCGAGAAAGCCCGTACCCAACGGTAGGACAGATTCTTAACAGGGCTAATATTATATTATATAGTAACAATAATGCAAAAAAACTTGTCCTTATGATTAAGAGTCTCTCAATCTGGCAAGCATTTATTAAACAAACTATAAGATTGGAGGTAGCAAGAGAGGTCTGTAAGTAAATAACCTTGGAGCTCAACAAAGGAAAAATAATACATATATAGCCACAAGGATCTTTTGGCCCTTGGATTGAAATCAGGATTATCAATTAGTAAAGGTTTCATACTGGAAATATTTCAACAGACCCACCTGCACAGATTTCTTATAAAAAATGATTTTGGCCGCGGGTCAAAAGGCCCCTGTACGACTGTAACTGTTTATTCTATCTAACTGTGTCAGGGATACATATTGGCAAAGAGTGCACAGTTCCAACAGGATCTTTCTTAACTCTCTCGCTTCATCCATTCTCATAGTTCGTCTCATACACGTACGCCGGTAACACAAACACTCGATTTAAGGTATGGACAAACCGACGCCGCGAACGCGATCAGTATATATTTCCATATGTTCGTGCGTGCAGACGCCACACAGATATGTACAGGACGTAGGACCCGTTGGTGTGAACACGCCCATACAAATACTACAGTAGGAACTGATCCCCACTGTGCACGCCATTATGGACCCGGCTGGATGCGTTGGTTTGGCCGTACTCTTACCCATCACATGAGACACGTTCTATTTGGTAACGGCAAGAGAGTGAAGTGTAGATCTTCCAGTCCGTCCGTCCACTTTTTCATTGCATATCTATTTACTTTCAGATTTATTATACGAACACTACATTCCAAGCGATCCGGAGAAGCAGGACACGATTCTTCGGAAGCTGTCGGACTACTGCGGCAAGTCCATGTTCAACTACACCACTGAGGATGAGGAGCCGCCGTACAGATGGGACTTCTATCACTCTTTCTTCTTCTCCTATACCGTCGTTAGTACTATCGGTAAGAAATACCTCTTCTTTGTGCAAAAATCCCCGCTTTTTATTGTGGCCCCACTCTAGGAATAATGCCTGTGTTGTGGTTGCGTTAACAAATATGAAATTCATTAAAACAAACAACCAGATTGAAATAAATATTTGTGGGGCACACAAATGTCCCACGCGAGGGTCGTACCCGCGACTACTGGATCCAGTAATACACTAACGTATAGGTTAGACCATAACCACTAGATCAAGCCGTAGCCAAACAATGACTATCTTTAAATGGTATTAATGCTTTTAATACAGTAACAGTTTGGAACTCTACTTACATTCAACCTATTCACGTGGCAATATCTAGAACATGAAATCAAGCAGTGCAAGCATTTAAAGTTTACATAAATCAGCACTGGATCAAATTCAATTTCATGCTTACTGCCTCTGTTTACATTTCCGGCTTGAACAATTTCATGTCTACTTACAAACCAAGTAGGACTAGGCGGCAAGACTTCTGGCACTGGGAAAAAAAATGTCGGTCCGTGATTCGAATCTTGTACGCAAGTTCCTATTTAGTACTCCGTGTACGGAAAATAGTCTTGTATATACGTCAGTACAATATAATTCTTGGAACGAACTTTGCCGTGTCAGGGCAAGCCATGATAGCACAAGAGAAAATGGTCATCTCACCGACAAAATCCGCGACCTATCGATTGATCTAGTGACCTACGTAGATTATGACAAAACTAAAAAAAAATACGAGAACCCAAGCTTTATGGTCTTAAAATTAGAGTACTAAATCAAGTAATTAAATTCTTCTGTCCTTCTATATTTGACCAAGCGGTATGTTTTGTCGTGCCGCTTGAGCCCTACAGCAGGGTAGCACGCGATACGATAAGACCATAGAATAAGAACAATCCAGAAGCCGCGTTCAGTCGTAATTGCACGAAGCGAGGTGAAGCCAAAAAATCAACAAACGTCCCGCACTCACCGCTCTTCCCACCCGCATAATGTTGCTAGTTAAAAATGGTTAACCACTTTTTTTGGTAAATGTTCAGTAAGAAATTATAAAATCATCTATCTATCTATCTATACCCTCACGCCAGATCCCTTGCGGGGTAGGCAGAGAGTACAGAGTTCCAACAGGTTCTTTCCTTACATACCTCTCTGGCTTCCTCGACTCTCATAGTTCGTCTCATACACGCTCTCCGGTTACGGAGACTCTTGACTTTTTCATCAGATAAGACCCGGTTTATTTGGTCGTGGTAAGATAGTCTAGGTCTTCCCCGGTACCTGCATCCTTCCACTTTCACATTGTATATCTGTTTTGTCATTCTTTCCTCTGGCATTCTTTCTATATGCCCGAATTAACGGAGCATGCCTTTTCTTATCTTTACACCGATACTATCTTTCATACCTACTCGCTGTCTTACTATGCTGTTGCTAATGCGGTCGGTCAGCTTCACTCCGCACATCTTCCGCAGAGCTCGCATTTCTACCGCATTTATTCTACTTTCATTCTCCTTCTTACAACCCAGCTCTCGCTACCATATAACAGCGTTGGGACAAGAACTCCTTTATGTATGGCCAGCTGCGCCTTATGGCTTAAGTGCCGGCTCCCAAATAGCTTTCCCATCGCACCATTCACTCTGTTCCCGGCACTCACTCTTCTCTCTATGTCAGCGGTGTATTTCCCATCCTTATTGAAGGCGCATCCAAGATATACAAACTCATTCACTTGCTCCAGCACATCGTTACCAACCACAATCCTTACATTCGTTCTGGTTTCTTCCCTTTCAAAAACCATAATCTTGGTTTTCTTCACATTCAAGTGTAAGCCATTGATCATGCAGTCGTCTTTCATAACTGTGACTAGTGTTTGCAGATCAGTGGCTGTTGGCGCTATTAAAACCGCGTCATCTGCATAAAGTAGATGGTTCACCACTAAGTTACCCATTTGTACACCTTCATTCATCGCTTTCAGCCTTTGAAGACTTTTATCCAGATATATTATAAACAGTCTAGCGGACAACACGCAACCCTGCTTGACGCCGATTTTAACGTCAAACCAGGGTGACCTTTTACCACCCACCCGTACGCATGCCTTGCAGTCCACATAAGTGGACTGGACGGCTCGCAACAGAGTGCCATCTATACCATACTCTGGCAAAATGTCCCAAAGTCACTTTCGCACAACTCTGTCAAATGCCTTCTCCAGATCTACAAAACCGCAGAAAACCTCACCCGCCTCACTGTCAGATGCTTCTCTATGATGTTGCGGAGTGAGAAGACTTGATCCGAACATCCTCTTCCAGACCTGAAACCCCCTTGTGCCTCGCACAACATTCCATCGGACTTCATCATTATTGTTTATTTCTAGCAGTAACATGTATCTTTATATATATTAACGATGAAAATAGACGTAATTAAGTAGGTTCTTAAAAAACGCGATTCCATTAGCAGTAAGTTAATGATTTTTATTTTTTTAAAGTTATTTTTTTTTATTTGTCTCGTTGCTTTACAATTACAAAGTTCTAAAATCGATTCTTAGGACGTAAAAATATATATTATATTTATATATATCCCTTTTGTTAAATCATTTTTTTAAATATTGTCTGAAATGTGGGTGTACGCGGTACACCTCTGCCACCGCCACGTGGCGTTTTTTAGTATCTAACATCGTCGGCAAAATGTATGCCTATGATTCATCCGGCTTCATCGTTATACTACTAGGAATGAAATTATATCCCGACTTTAACTATCTACTACTGCGTAATACATATAAAACCGTTATTCCATACAGCTTTTAGTAATTAAAAGTGGTAAAAGTACTTTCGTCATCGTAACTAAGTAGATAAGTCATTTTCGGTGACAATTATGAACGAAACATTTAATTCAATATTTGAATAATGCGATGTCCGATTGCGCTACTTACAAATTAAAAGTAATCCCATCCTGTTTCTTTTTGAGCTTGACGGAATTGTTGCAGGTAGGAACGCCATAAGATGCCATAATTAAATTTAATTTTACACGCGTAGAGCATGTTGTTCCGCGTGACGGTCGCTGAGTGACTAATCGCGTAAACGTGTGACTACTTGCTTTGCAGGTACTAATTGTTGCTTCAACCTGATGTGCGCCCGCGGCTTCTAGATTATTATTATTCTATGGATAAGACATATATATTACATTTTGACGCCCTAGACGTAAGATAACCGCTTCATCTCACGTGCTATCATCGTGTGCCGTAATAAAGATCGACATGAGAAAACCATTTTTAAGATTTTTTACGTTTACGTATAGTTAAGACTATTTTGATTAAGAATAAGACTCGAATCACGTCCTGCGCGATAAAAGTCTCGCCACCCGTGCTAGCCCTGCGAAAATGAAAATGTATAGAGTTGTTTGGGACAATACCTAAACAACTCTATACATTTTCATTATTAACCCTTTAAATTATACAGGTAGTGTTCAAAACGTCATAAATTTAATTACGTACTTACCTTTAAATCTCAACAAGAATGTACCTTTTCAGTAAATGAATAGGCGTTGTAATAACGCCCGCATCAAACATTCTTGCAAACCAATTTTAACTTATTAGTTAAATATTCAACACTTACAATTCTCTTTGTCGTCGGTTAAACAATATTGTGGGGGCCTTTGTTTCCTGAATCTTTAAGCGCCTAATATGTTACTACTTTGTGTAAATTTGTAATTTATTGTTGCTTTTAAATATTTATGCGGTTAAACGACGTATGGGTAAATCGCAAAAAGTCACGTGGGTATTGTTAAGTTAACCATTACGTACTGAGAATGATATGTGGTAGTAAGAAAGAGATGTCTAATGAAATGCAAAAATACAAAGCGTCATTTGAAGATGATACATGATTTATGTCACGTTACTCGTCTGACATACGGTTAATATGATTCACGTGAGCGGGATAGATAAAGTTTTATAGCACCACTGAATGCTAAAGTGTTAAAGCCTTTTTTACCTGTACTCCAAAACCAGAAGACCTACCCATAGAGGTAATACTTAAACGCATAGAGGGATTATAAACCCAGTTATGCTGTACACTTTTTCTGGACACTTTTTACCATTTAGGTAACCAATTTAAAAATCTTTGTTTTAACCTGGTTCACACTTCCTTTTTATTGAAAATGTAATGGCTTGTCATTTTGACATAGGCTCTACGCAAATTTATCGCTAATATTTGTTAGTCTAGTTGTCTAGTGTTCTCGATGACTTTTTATTTGTTTTCAAGTAAAAATAAATGTCAAAATAAAGTGTACAAAAGTGTAACTGATTAAGATAGATTTGTCCCCTACCTTATCACTGACATGCCATTAGTGTAACCAGTGAAAATATATAATCTTGTAAATGCTCCCTCTATGCTTCTAGTATCTCTATAGACTTACCACAGTCACTATAGTAGTATATCCTCCTTGCTTGTCAACATGTGACTACCGTCTAGAGACCTTAAAGGCACCCGAGCTTGGTAGGATGAACCAATCAGCTTACGTACCTCACTGTACTAAACCGCTGGGCGGAGCACTTCAACATTCTGCTAAATGTGGATCGATCAGCTGATCTGCAAAGTATCGGTTTAATGCCTCAGCTCCCTATCGCCTTTGAGCTGGACGAGACTCTATTGCGTGACGAGGTTGTTACTGCCATCAGACAGCAACAAAACAAACGGGCGGCTGGCATTGACCTTATACCGGGAGAGCTGATAAGATACGGCGGAGAGGAGTTGCACACGTTAGTGTGGGAACTATTTGTTCGCATGTGGGAGGAGGAGCGCGTTCCGGATACCTTTAAAGTATCGCGCATAAGTGCTCTTTACAAGCACAAGGGTGACCGATCTGACTGCAACTCCTACCGCGGTATTTCGCTCCTTTCAGCCCCCGGAAAGGTCTTTGCTAGAGTTCTCTTAAACCGCCTAAAGAACTTGTCTGAAAAGATTCTGCCTGAAACCCAGTTTGGCTTCCGACCGGACCGAGGCACATGCGAAGCTATATTCTCTGTGCGTCAACTGCAAGAAAAGAGCAGGGAACAGGGCTGTCAGCTGTACCTTTGCTTTGTTGACCTGGAGAAGGCTTTCGATAGCGTGCCTCGGGAAGCTCTATGGTTGGTGCTAGGTAAGCTCGGGTGCACGGAAAAGTTTGTGAGACTTCTTAGACTCCTGCATGACGACATGCAATGCTGCGTTGCCGTAGACGGTGAACAGACAGACTTCTTCCCCGTTACCTGTGGGGTGAAGCAAGGATGTGTCTTAGCGCCTACTCTGTTCGCCTTATACTTTGCGGTGGTAGTTAGAGAGGTCTTACACACTGTTTCTCAGGGAGTCCGCATCCGTTTCCGCACAGACGGCAGCCTTTTCAACTTGGCTAGACTTAAGGCTCGCACTAAAGTCTCTTACGCACTGATCACTGAGATCATGTATGCTGATGACTTGTGCTTCCTATCAGAATCCCTAGACGGCCTGCAACAGCTGATGTCCGCATTCCACCAAGCCTGCCGTAAGTTTGGCTTAAAGATCAGTGTCAATAAGACGGAGGTGATGTCCCTGGACATGCACGGTCACGAGACACTGACCATAAAACTTGGTGAGGATGTGCTAAAGCAGGTGGATAGATTTCGCTATCTCGGGAACACTGTAACATCCAAGTGTGACCTTGATGCTGAGATCAATAGCAGGGTGGGTACCGCAGCTGCGGCATTCGGCAAGCTATGTACCAAGGTCTTCTGCTCGCATAACCTTAAGTTGCCCACTAAGATATCGGTGTATATGGCAATCGTGCTGCCAAACCTCCTATACTCCTCTGAGACGTGGTGTGTATACCGCCGCCACATTCGCACTCTGGATCGCTTCCACCTTAAATGCCTCCGTACCATCATGAGGATCAGATGGTCCGATAGAGTGCGAAATACCGAAGTTCTGCGACGAGCCAATGTTGGTGGCATTGAGGCCTATTTAATGCGTCGACAGCTTCGGTGGTGCGGTCACGTATCTCGTATGGCGGAGGAAAGAGTGGCGAAGCGCATCTTCTACTCTGAACTGGAGAAGGGCAAGCGGAATCATGGCGGTCCCCTCCTCCGGTACAAGGATGTCCAAAAGCGACATATGAAGAGATGCAACATAGAGCCCTCTCGTTGGGAACGTTTGGCAGCACAGCGGCCAGAATGGCGCAGGATGGTGAACAGCCAAGTACACGAGTTCGAGGCTCAGCGTAAAGCTGACCTTGACGCCAAACGCAATCAGTTAAAGGCCCGCCCACCTGCTGCCATATCATACAACTATGAGAACGGCGTACTTACGTGCCCTCAATGTGCACGGAGTTTCGCCGCGAAGATAGGCTACATAAGCCATCTTCGAGCGCATCAGCGGCATTACTCTGACTAGGGGTCTTTAAAGTGGTCGCCATGGCCGAAATCGGTCGGATCAATCATCATAGTAGTATAATTGAAATCATACTTTAGCCTAGAAAAAGAGACGGATATAGGTTGTTTATATCACTGTTGTCATATAAAAAGTATGTTTTTTATAAACGATACCCCATACGAGGAATTATTTCCTGTGTCTTGCGTGGATGCGCTTACAATCACGAAACTCATATACACAAACATTCAAACCGAAACAAATAATTGTGGGTCAAGCAAAGATTTGTCTCGTGCGGAGATCGAATCCACGACTCCTTAATTCAGTGGGCGGAGCAGCTTAAGCTCTTTATCACTGGACTAAGTCGCTCATCAAAAATATAAATCTAATTTATAATTTAATAATTCCAGGGTACGGAAACTTGGCGCCCACGACTCACCTGTCAAGAATCCTGATGATTTTCTACGGTCTCTTTGGTATACCCATCAATGGTATCCTGCTTGCCAACCTCGGTGAATACTTTGGCTTACAAGTAAGTTAGCAAATAATGGGTCCTGGCGCCCATGTCATATTTTGCGATGTAGCCAAACTGCTGGTCGCAGTAACAAGTGACCAGAGGCCTGGCGCACAAAATATCCCTTCCTTACTGGGCTGGAAGCGAAAGATAAACTTAGAATGCCCCAGTAACCTTACTTTTGGTAGGCTGGTGGTAAGAGTCCACCAAAGGTAATAACGTCATCCGATCAACGATCAGACAAGGAACATTTGAAACAAACCCTATACCTACCAACCCGTCTAACATGTTAAGGTACCAAAAATAAAGACCCCTAGTTCCCGGTAGTCCCGCTGTCCGCTACCACGGTAGCGGTCACGGTAACAGCGGGGCAGGGGCTGCGAAGAATCTCCGGGCTATGGCACAAGGCTACCAAAAACACCTGACCCTGGCTACATACAATGGACGCTCTCTACGGTTGGACCAACACTTCACTGAACTCGAGGTAGAACTAGGTCGCATAAACTGGCACATATTGGGGTTATCCGAAGTCCAAAGACAGGGCGAGGACACGATAACCCTTGAGCCAGGCCACCTGTTCTATTTTCGGGAAGGTGATCGGCCCTCTTAGGGCGGTGTCGGTTTTCTGGTCAACAAAGCTCTCACTATCAACGTTGTAGAAGTCAGAAGTGTGTCGACACGGGTAGCGTACCTCATAATTAAAATCTCCAACAGGTACACCCTGAAGGTGGTACAGGTATATGCGCCGACCTCGACATACTGCGACGACATAGCCGAAGCCATGTATGAAGACATAGCCAAGGCATTACATGGCACCACCAAGGCTCACTACAACGTTGGTATTGGGGACTTCAATGCCAAAGTGGGAGTACAAGAACACGGCGAAACGATAATCGGACCCCACGGCATGGGGCGCCGAAACCACAGGGGGCAGATGCTGATCAACTTTCTGGAGTCGCAGGGGCTCTTCTTGATGAATTCATTATTTAAGAAGAAGCCTCATAGAAAGTGGGCATGGCGAAGTCCTGACACTGTGACGTGGAACGAGATAGACTTCATCATGACGGATAGGAAGTCTATATTTAGAGACGTCTCCGTGATCAATAGGTTTAATACCGGCAGCGATCACCGACTTGTCTGAGGCGTTCTAAATATTAACTTCAGGGTCGAAAGGCCACGCATGATGAGGTCTACTCTCAGACCTACTGCACCTCAAATAGCTTTAGGGTCCGAAAATTTCCAACTGGAGCTTAAAAAGGAAGGCAATGTTGACGTAAAAACCGACGCAGTGGTCAAAACGCTACAGGCTGTGTCTAGATGGGTGTTTCCCGGCAAAAGCGGTAACAGAGAGTCTAAACTCTCGCTCGAGACTCTCGAATTTATGAGGCAGAGACGAGAAATGTCATCCACGCAGGCGTCTTCACCGGATGGGAGGAACCTCAACCGGAAGATCCGGAAGCTAGTGCGACGTGACCTCCGATGTTCTAACACCCGCGGCATCGCGGCTGCAATTGAACAGATCAGAGGCACCAAAGTCTTCGCTCGCCAGCTAGGTAGATCCCATCTGACGAAACTTAATACTGCAGATGGCAAAACCGTGACCTCCAAGTTCGAGATACTCGCATCACGCATCACGGATGACTAAACCCACGAGACCCAGAGCTGACGACCACAGAGCCCCACTCGCACGCCACCACACGGAAGACATCCCTGATGTCAACCAGAACGAGGTCCGAGTGGCTCTCGAGCAGCTCAAAAACAACTAGTCGCCAGGCGATGACGGAATTACCACTGAGCTCCTAAAAGCAGGCGGGACTCCAATCCTCAAAAAGCTAGCGAGCCTCTTTAATTCCGTCATCCACCAGGGCTTAACACTTCAAGCGTGGAGCGGGAGTGCGGTGGTTCTGCTCTTCAAAAAAGGTGACAAAACCTTGCAGAAGAACTACAGACCCATCTCACTCTTGAGCCACGTCTACAAGTTGTTCTCGAGAGTACTCACAAACCGCCTCGCCAGAAGACTCGACGATTTCCAGCCACCGGAACAAGCCGGGTTTCGAAAAGGCTACAGCACCGTAGACCACATCCATACTGTTCGGCAGATTGTACAGAAGACCGAAGAGTACAATCAGCCGCTGTGTATGGCTTTCGTGGACTACGAGAAAGTCTTCGACTCAATCGAAACCTGGGCGGTTTTGGATGCTCTACAGCGATGTCGCATCGATTGGCGCTATATCGAGGTGTTGAGATGTCTGTATGATACCGCTACAATGACTGTCCAGCTCCAGGACCAAAAGACCAACCCGATCGAGTTGCGTCGAGGGGTAAGACAGGGGGATGTAATATCCCCAAGCTCTTCATGATGCACTCGAAGATGTCTTCAAGACGCTGGACTGGACTGGGCGGCATTAACATCAACGGCGAATACATCTCACACCTTCGGTTTGCCGATGATATCGTCAGCGTCACTGGAACAGTTAAGCGAAATGCTGCATAGTCTAAATGGAGCCTCTCGAGGTGTCGGTCTCGGCATGAACTTGGATAAAACCAAGATCATGTTTAATGAAAATGTCACGCCGGGACCGATTTACGTCGATGGTTCGATGCTCGAAGTTGTTCGGGAGTATGTTTACCTTGGACAAGTTGTCCAATTTGGTAGAAATAACTTCGAGAAAGAAATCAACCGCAGGATCCAATTAGGTTGGGCAGCATTTGGCAAACTACGTCACGTTTTCTCTTCGCCTATACCGCAATGCCTGAAGACTAAAGTCTATAACCAATGCATCCTACCTGTTATGACTTACGGGGCCGAGTCGTGGCCACTCACAGTGGGACTAGTCCACAAATTCAAAGTCGCACAGCGGGCTATGGAGCGAGCTATGCTCGGCGTCTGATTGAAGGATAAAATTCGTAACGAGGTAATCCGACAAAGAACCAAAGTTACCGACATAGCTCGCAGACTCAGTAAGCTAAAGTGGCAATGGGCTGGTCACATCTGCAGAAGGACCGACGGCCGATGGAGAAAGCGTGTCCTAGAGTGGAGACCGCGACTTGGTAAGCGTAAGGTAGGGCGGCCCCCAGCTAGATGGACCGACAACCTCAAAAAGGTCGCTGGGACAGACTGGATGCGGAAGGCGGAGGACTGTGTGCAATGGCGCATGTTAGGAGAGGCTTATGTCCAGCAGTGGACTGCGATAGGCTGATTGATTGATGTACAGTCCTACAAAGATATTTAGGCTCGCGGCCGAAATCGGAACTAACGCTTGCTATTTTTGCGAGTTGCCGTTTGCTATGAAATTTACCAAAGTGTTTTTCCTGAATTAGTAACCCTGCGGAGCCACTTGTTGAAATATCTTCTTAGAAGTAGAAAAAAAATAAAATTAAATGGTAACCCTTATTTTATACCTACACCTCCCTGTTAATGTCATCCGCGGGCCAAAAGATTCTTGTCGCACTGTACGTATGTGGATATTAGCTTTCTTTTCTTATTTCTTTTGTTTTATACCAGTTGTAAATAATCGTTATTAAGTTAGCAAATATGTTAAACCATGTTAAATATTCAGTTACGTAACGTTTATAATCTAAAAGATGCCATTTATGAAGCTTATGCATTTGTAATTTATTAAGTAAACATTATCCATTTTATTAATAAATGCATATTTGTTACGCCAAGTATTTAATTGTAAATCCAAGTTAATACATGTAAAGTCTATGATAAATCACCAACATATTTCTCTAATACGCGTTCATTCATAACATAAGTCTGTCTTATTATCGATAGATAAATTTTCACCGTCACGTTCACGTTACCGTCTTTGTTTTCTTAACTGTAAAGCTGTTAAGATAGTGGACCATTTCTAGTACCTTGGTCATATTGTTACCTCAAGCCTTAAAGATGGCGCGACGTGAAAATAACTTTATTTAAATCATTCTGCCATACATTTTACACGTGTCAACTCTGGACTAATTATACCAAACGGGTGCATGATGGCATTCGAGTAGCTTACAACAATATTTTTAGGCAGCTGATGGGATTGAAGCGCTATTGCAGCGCCTCTGAAATATACGCCGAAGCTCGAATGGACTCATTTCATGCCATCCAGCGAAAAAGGATAGCTTCATTCATGACCAGAGTTTACACGTGTAACAACGACATCATCAGCAGTCTAGCTGACAGACTCATAGGGACCACAACATATAAGTGTTGGGTACGACTGACACATTCAGTATTGAATGAGTAGTTTTTTTTTGTTTGTATACTGTTTTTATTGTTTATAACTTAACGTTTATTGTAATATGTTACGCTTTTACTGTAACTAAATATGGATCATGTGTCTGAAATATACAATTATTATTATTATTATAGACTTAAAATGAACTATGATTACAACGCCATCTATTAGTTAAAAGACGAGAAACTCAGCATGGTTACCTTTATAATTTACTAGCTGTTACCCGCGCCTGCGCACGCGTTTATTTTGTAATATCTTACTAAATTATAGCTTGTGTTATTCTGATGCGTAATCTATATTAATGTGCAGTTTGATCACAATCCGTTCAGTAGTTTTTGCGTGGATAAGAAACAAACATACATCCAACCTCACGAGCTTTCGCACTTATAATATACTAGCTTCTGCCCGCGACTTCGTACGCACTACGCAGTAGACAGGAACCTAACATTTTTCCAAACAGGCCGGGAATCCTATGTGTCCAAGTCAAGTTAATCCAAGTAATAAACAAACTGAGTACGAATTTTCATCCAAATCCATTCAACCGTTTTAGCGTGATTGAGTTACAATCATCCAAACACTTAAACATACAAACTTTCACATTTATAATATTAGTAGGAAGTAGAATTACTTACAACAGTAACCTCTCAACAATTTTAAACAGCTTATTTCTTACTTAGCTGGTTTTTTGACCTAATTATTCCTTACTTCCAGCTCATCTCAGTCTATCGCAAATACAAGAAACGCAACGAGAAACAGGCTCACAGCCTGGGCTTTTACTTCCTCAACCTCGGCATGTTGGGTCAGATCATTTTATACCTGGTACCTGGTTTCCTGTTCTTCATATTTCTACCTGCTTGCATCTTCGTCGTGTTTGAAGGATGGGATTATGTCGCGTCTATCTATTATGCCTTTGTGACCCTCACTACCATTGGGTTTGGTGATTTAGTTGCAGGTAAATTTTATTTTAATATAACTATAGAATAAAGTCAAGAGTCTCCGTAACCGGCGAGCGTGTATGAGACGAACTATGAGAGTCGAGGAAGCCAGAGAGGTATGTAAGGAAAGAACCTGTTGGAACTCTGTACTCTCTGCCTACCCCGCAAGGGATCTGGCGTGAGGTTATAGATAGATAGAGATAGATAGATAAACACCTATTACTTCTATTTTTACTGCAAATAGTTCAATTAAAAAAAGTAGCCGCACACTTGGATTAATTCCTGTGCCGTGGGTGCGTTTACAAACATAAAATTTCACATACACAAACTACTAGACCAAACAAATAATTTTGGGTCACACAAAGATTTGTGCTGTCCGGGAACTGAACCCGCGGCTATTTGACCCAGTGTGCGGAGCTGTTTAAGCTCTTAACCACTGCGCCAAATTGTTCGTCAAATACTTGGAATGCTGCTCATATTTAGATTCTACCGACATCATTTAATTGTTACCAATTCTATTTGGTTTAGTTTAGTTTCTATAAATTTATTTATTTTACTAAATCAAACATTTGTTTTGATGTAAGGTTATAATTGTATTCTTGTATGTCACAGGCACAGTAAACAACGACTTCGCATACGGATATTTCTTCACTTACCAGATATTCCTCATCGTCTGGATCACCTTCGGTCTCGGGTACATCGTGATGTTGCTTGGATTCATCACTAGCGGCATGAGATCCGAACGAATTCACCGGATCGAACAGAAGTTCGCTTGTCAGTTCAAGAACACTCAAAACAAAATCCTTCAGGGATTTACTAAAGATCTGTCAGCACTTAGAAAAATTATAAATGAAGCGAACTTAATCAAAATTAAGGTAAATTTCACATATTTTTTATATTCTTCTTCGTATACTGAACAAAAACATAAAATAGGAGCCTACCTTTTTTTGTTTTTAATAGCCTATACAGTGTCCAGTGCACGACATGTCCCGCCCAATCCCACTTCACTTACTTTTTAAAGTTAAAAAATAGTTTATACTCTAATATGAACGTAATATAATTTTATATGAAAATACCTCTGATTAAAATTTAATACATTTTTATGCAGCAGTGATAGCCTAGTGGTTAGACCGTTGGACTGCAAAGTCAAAGGTCTCGGGTTCAAACCCAGGCACGCACCTCTGTCTTTTCGAAAGCATGTGCGTATTAAAAAATTAATTATCACTTGCTTTAACGGTGAAGGAAAACATCGTGAGGAAACCTGCATGCCTAAAAGTTTCTTGAAGGTGTGTGAAGTTCGCCAACCCGCACTAGGCCAGCGTGGTGGACTATGGCCTAAACCCTCTCAGTTTGAGAGGAGGCCCGTGCCCAACAGTGGGACAGTTTCTTAACAGGGCTAATATTAGTTTTTTTTAGTTTTACATTTTTATGATAGATTTTAATAAAATTAATGGTTTTTCTATGTTCATTTTAGCCCGTCTACGTTGAAGCGTCTCCACATCTGTATAGAAGTGCTAGTTGCCCTATATTTACATACGACGTAGAACCAAGAGGTCCTGTCTTTAAAAGAAAACGAGCTAACTCCGAAAACATACAACTTTCTGCAAAGGATATGCTTCGAATCCAATCTGATACAGATCTGTTAGGAATAGATAAAGAAAAGACATTTACAGCGTCAGCTATCGTCAAACCAGCTGAGCTCTTAGCTAGGGTAGTTAATGTTTTAGGGGGTCTAGAACAGCCCCAAAGAGAAAAAGGTGTTCACTTATTTGACGATGATCATATTTTGGCAAACGAAAGACCACCAATGTTTAGTATAGGACAAGAATTCATAAACAACACACCAAAAAGGTCCAGAGCGTTAAGTGTGGCTGTTCCAAACTACAGAAAGGATTCTATAGCAAAAGCCAGTCATGATTTTACATGGACTAATGGAGACACGGCTGAGAAATTTAGAAGAGAAGCTAATATACGAAGTGGAAAACTATCATTGCCATCTAAAGTACCGGCCGAAGAACACACACCACCGCAAAATATAATAACACGATTGTTCTGGAGAAAACCAAGTACCAGTGAAAGTCCTACAGAATATACCAAAAACACTATGAAAGATAGATCAAGTAATGCCCAAATTGTAAACGAAAATGTCAAAGAGAATACAAAACCAAGACGGGGCAGTATATTTTCGTCTTTCTTTGGTTCGGATGATAAATGTGACGCAGATGCGTACAAAGAGAAAACAAAACGAGGTAGACATAGTATATTCCCAACATTCGACTTTAACCAAGACGATGATGATGAAGATTATCTCGCCAATGCTTACTTAGAAAGAACTAATCGGGGCCGCCATAGCATTTTCCCGACGTTTGACTTTTCTGAAGACGATGATGCAGCCACAGTTAGTGCATACCAACAGAAAACTAAAAGACATAGCATATTTCCCTCATTTGACTTTAGTGAAGATGAAGACACTAGTTCTTACAAAGAGAAAACAAAATCTGGACGACGCAGTATATTCCCATCGTTTGATTTCAGCGACCCTGAAGATGACGTAGATCGTTACAAAGAAAGTACAAAGCATGGAAGAAGGAGTTTCTTCCCTACTTTCAATTTCAGTGGCCTTACGAGCAATGATGAAGATACTGTAGATGAAGATGAAGTAAAAAAATATCAAAATCGAACGAAACAAGGACGGTTTAGTCTGTTCCCTACGTTTGGAAGATCTAAGAAAAATGATGATGATGTCATGCCAGAGAGTTCAGATGAACTTGTTGACTATAAAAATAAAACGCGCAGTGGACGTAGTAGCCTATTCCCTTCCTTTGGTAAACAGCGTAAGAATAGTTCTCCTGAAGAATGTTCCGGTGATTTGGAAAGTAGTATAAAGCAATATCATCAGAGCAGAGGACGCAAAAGTATGTTTGAAGGCGATGTGCAGAATTATAGGAATGCTACAGAAGGTGGTCGGAATAGCTTATTTTCAAGTGACTTGGAGCGTTACCAAAATAGAACGAGACACGGCCGCCGCAGCCTTTTTGATCCCGACGTTAATATAGCTAGTCTTCCAGAATCGGAACAAGTAGAAGTTTTAGAAAATACGAGCGTGGCTGATCTACTTCGAGCATTAGCAGTTTTAGAGACGGCCGCTGGTTCTCAAGAACAGCCTGGACTTTTGGATTTGATAACTGAACCCACCGCTGCTTCGTCTAGAATTCATGGCTCGCTCAGACATGATTTTGCTATACCCACTCCACCTTATAGAGAAGCCGGCGAAGATGGAAGAGGCAGGCGCAGTGAAGATTCTGGACCTAGACGTAGAAGAGTATCTGCTCGAGCAGCAGCTCCTCAATTTACTCCTACATTAGCGACCGTAGTGGCTGGAGCAGAATTACAGATACCAACAGCTATTGCTGTGAGAGAGAATCGTATGACAATGCTTTCGCAACCACCTCCGCCATATTCAGAAACTGCTAGCGAAGAAGAGACACAGAAACCTCGTATAAGGAGGTATTCTCCTGCTCCCATGGATTCAGGAAGGTCTACAGGTCCAGTACCTAGGCTCTTCTCTAGAATGAGAAGAGAAAGTGCCAACACGGAAGATTCCAATTCAGGAGACTCTAGACGATGCAGTTTAACTGATGTAGTTATAGATAACTTAAAAGACAAAGATAATACGTAACCAAGTGCCTACTTATTTAGAAAAAATATAGAAAATATTTTAATGGTTATAATAATTTATTTAGATAAGTTATTTGTAAGTTAATAAACCTTAAGCCGTCCAACTATATACATTGAATTTTTATTTACCCGAGAAAAACTTACGAAACAACCATATCATTATCATATAAATTAAAACACAGAAATGTCAAGATAATTATTTTATTTAGTACCTTCAGATATGCATCTATAGAATTATAATCACGTAGTCTAAGAACTAGTCATTACACTAATATAGTGTACTTACAACAAAATAAATACCTATTATCATTTATCTATTACTGTTAGTCTATTACAGTTTGAAATCCAGTCCAGATTTATAGTAAAAGAACATTAAAATGCAGATTCAGGTATATTTAATATTTCGGTTGAAATGCAGATATGAAAAACATATTTGTTCCACATTTGATCGTATTTACGTATTTAGCTTTGCAAATCTTAAATTGTTCATTGAAGAAATTGAAACATAACTTTTAAGACTATTGGTGGTGCTCAACTATATAGACTAAAATATGAGTATTTAAAACTTAACAATTAATACAGAATGGTCTATAATACTATGGATTATTTACAAAATAATAACAATTATAGGTACGAAGTCGTAAAAGCGTAAGATTAAAAAAACGCATCAAATTCTCTTGTGTTCGCGAAGTTTAATTTTATTAGCGACGATAGCTTCGGTAGCAATTCAGAAAACGTTTCGTCATAGCTCCAACATTGTCACAAATTAAATTAAACTTCGTATTAACAAGTAATAGATTTGTACAACGCAGTAATGCTACTGCAAAATGCAATACACATAAAGTGTCACAGTCAAAGTCAGTTCTCACGAGAGGTTATCTCACGATTTCTCAAGTGACGAAGCTATCTTTCCGAACGTTTTTGTCTAAACCAACGTTAGAATAGCACTGATCAATGTTACCATTGTCGTCTTTTATGAGGGATTCGAAGATTGAGATGAGATTGTTCAGGCCGATGAGGTAGCCGTCCTCGTGGTTGCCGACTTCCCAAGCAGAGTTGTGGTCGATATTGACGTTGTCAGGAACTGATACTGACTTGGCAAAGTCTATCATCCAGATGGAGGCTTTCCTCTTATCGTGCACGAAGAGTAACGAACTCCCGATCAGTTCGTGTGACCTGAAGAACTGAGATTCTTGTAGCGTATCCCTGATGCTTTTCAACCGTTCTAAGTATTTCGGCTGTAAAATAAAAATGATTCAAATTAATTTTGAGTGTAAGTACGCAACATAAAAGTAAATAACGAATTAACTGCCGACTATTTGACTATCGAGTAGTGACGAAATTAAATTAGAATATCAACGAAAGAATGCGCATATTTATTTTTGATAAGTTATGGCTTTTTACATCAACTGTTTACCTAACTAGCAACTGACTACAGAAAATGAAATTGTTTTCACTTACTGCAGCATTAGGAGAATTGCTGATAAAGTCTTTGAAGGCGGTAACTATCTGGTCTCTAGTCTTGGTGGTCTTGAAGTCTTTGGAGCTTGTACCGTCTGCTTTTTTCACGCCGTCTATCCTGAAGCCGAGGGTAGATGTGGAGCTGATCGTCTCCCTCCAGATCATGTATCTTGGCTTTGTCACACCTTTACTTCTGTGTTCTTCTTCTGATGGCGCCTTTGGGTCTATTTGAATCATCTTCTCGTACATGTCCTGGAAAGAATAATAGGATATCATTAGTTTAATTATTATATTGCTTTATTGACTTAAAATTATTTCATGATAACGAGACTATTTATATACGAGAAGAGATAGCACAAACCGAAAATTAAAATGTGGGGCTTATATTTTATTTGACAAATTCCATAACTTTATTTTTTTTAGGTTGTGGAATGTAGAATCTAAGCACATGACTAAGATACAAAGCTAACAAATAAAAGACGGTAAAAGGTACATTAATTTTAATGTGATTATGAGTGATCATGTTCAGCAGTTTCTAATAAATATATATTAAAATAACAACATTTATTATTTTCAGTACAAGTAAAATTTTCAAACGTCTTTTATCAATTATTGCATAGAAAACACAAATATGAAAGGTTCGCAAATTTTTAAGGATATGTGGATGTGGATTTGTGGATACAGCATTTTGCCACGGAGTTTTAATTGAGTGTTAAGTGAGGTAGATTTTTTTTAATTGATCCATCACATATCATTTTTGAAAAGACCTGGATTGCAGAGTTTTTGATATGTAGATTTTTTTTTCTTTAGAAAAACCTAGCCCCACAATGGAATTTATTCCAGTGTCGCAGGTTCGCGGTCACATACATAAATATCCAGACCGGGAAAAATAATTGTGGATCACACAAAGTTTTGTCCCGTAGGGAAATCGAAACCGCGACTATTAGATAATGTAAATAACGTCTTGAGGTCAATGGCCCGAATATTTTTATTTATATAAATTTTACATCACTAACATGTCAATAACAGCTATAAATACGTTTAAAAAGCAATTATAATCTTAATTAGGTCTCTGTTTTTTTTTTTGTATTTGAACCCCTTACAGCATCATGTCGATATAAATAGGTTCCTATATCATTGACGTAGTAAAAACTAATTAAAACGAGTTTATCAAAATGTTTATACACATTCCCTGACATTGCCGGATAAACATTGAACTGTGGCAGTGTAATGATAATGTAGAGGTCGAATTAATGAGTTATATTACTTTATTGGCGCCGTTGATTCAGCAAGAAATTCTTATTAAAACCTCTATTTCTCACAGCCTTGTTTATGAATGACAAATGTATACTACCATATCTACCTATATCATCATGCTAGATCCTTTTCGGGGTAGGCATAGAGAACAGAGATCCAACTTTCCTTACAAACCGGAGAGTGGAGGGAGCCCTCTGGCTTCCTCCACTCTTATTGTTCGTCCCACCGGTTACGGAGACTCCTGACTTGCCCTTCAGAATGTAATAGCATACCTAATATTTATAGTGCATTCCGTAAACTATGTACCAATAAAAAAATATATACTCTTTAAAGCCTGTATACCCCAAACCCACATTCCACTAAAGATTTTAGGTCCCAATGGCGGGAGGCGAGCCTATTTCTATTATAATGGGCACAATTCATAGACTGGGACCTTGAGATCGATAGCGGTATCATGCGCTTCAAGAGACCACTAATAGTATATCATACTTATTAATAATTAAGGTTCAAAGTAATGACACAAAGCACGCTTATACACTAGATAGGACTGGTGATATAAAACATTGCCGTGCGTTAGTCTCGCAAAAACTCGAAAGTGGCTCGACCGATTTCAATATATATTTTTTTGTATTATTCGCCTCAATATTAGGGTAGTTTAGGTAAAAGAAAATTAGGAAAAACCCAAAGGAACAGCCGAAAAAATTTAAATTGGTAATTTACAAGAGAGAGGTAGAATTACATACGAATCAAATTTAGGTGGTATGAAATTCACCGGGTTATCTAGTCTTTGTATAAATCTAAGAGCACGGCACGGCCAGGCTTAGGACTTTTTCTATGCCAATTTGTTCTTTATCTAATAACCTACAAGGCGTAATAAGATCTGCGTATTATGCTGTGAATCAAATGAATAAGCATTTCATAATACTGTCTTTACTAGATTGTATACAAATAGATTGTTTACTGAGTCGTTCGCATTTAGATGTAAGTATTGCATCGACAGTCGTCATAATGGCCACCGTTAATAATAACATTAACAATAATGCAATCCTGACAAAACGCACGCACACAGCAAAAACATTTGTTTAGTATGACGTTGTTTATACTCTAGGGAATCTATAATATAGCGTTATAAATAGCTTGTCTATTCGCTTCTAATATTTTAAAAATATACCAAGTGTCTTCTAATTGATATTGATACGATAGAATAATGTAGGTAAGGAAAGTCTGCAAATTGGATCCGTAACTTTGGAATAAGGATTGGCTCTGAGGACCGGGGCGTGTCGGGTTTGGACGGGAAGCGGATGTGGCCGGTGCCGGGCCTGGTTGATGCACGCGCGTCTCTCGGGGCGTGAGGGCGGAATCCGGACCCGCGTTTTGGCCTTCCGCGGATCTTCCTAGCCCCCGTATAAACGTCATGTCTGCATTCCCGAATCAGAGTGGCAGACATAAAGGTACTGTGTGTACTTAAATTGCATGAACGATATAAGTACCCAATGTTATAGGGTTATGTTACTTTCAATTAATTGATGTTTCAGACTATGCTTCAAAATCTGACCAAATTCTAATTAGAACTAAGTTTCAATTATTTCAATGGCGACAATTTTTTATCATCACGCCAGATCTCTTATAGGGTAGGCAGAGAGTTTGGAATTTAATATCATTCAGAAAAAAATGACCATTTTGGAAATAAGAATTCGACATTTCAATTTTAATATTGTCTATACACCAAAAATTTTGGAAACGATTCAATATAGAAAATAGGTATAAATTTCCCAACGGCGGATTTATATTTTCATCATGGACAGTTAAAGTTAGTTGACGATTAACAATCAAGACTAACATTGTAACAAAAATATTTTTAAGGAGTAACCGAGGAGTTTCTTTCTTTTATCTCCACAGGAATGACCCTCCGAAGTCGAGGCAGTCTGTTATTTTTCTAAAAAAAATGTTCTAATTCTGATTTAAGTCCTATACTTACTTTTCTTAACTTTGTCTTCTCTTTAGCCTTAGCTAATTCTTCTTCTAAGTATGTTCTGACTCCAATCTTGCAGTCCATGACGCACGGGCTGTCGAAATTGCTCAGAAGGTCTTGTAGTTGCAAATACACTGTTAGGAATGCTGAGTTAAGGAAATTTTGAGCTTATAATTATGGATGAGTATTGATGATTATGAATGAGTGCAGAGAACAGAGTGAATGGTGCGATGGGAAAGCTACTCGGGAGCCGGCACTTAAGCCATAAGGCGCAGCTGGCCATACATAACGGAGTTCTTGTCCCAACGCTGTTATATGGTAGCGAGAGCTGGGTATGTAAGAAGGAGAATGAAAGTAGGATAAATGCGGTAGAAATGAGAGTTCTGCGGAAGATGTGCGGAATGAAGCTGATCGACCGCATTAGCAACAGCATAGTAAGACAGCGAGTAGGTATGAAAGATAGTATCGGTGTAAAGATGAGAAAGGGCATGCTCCGTTGGTTCGGGCATATAGAAAGAATGCCAGAGGAAAGAATGACAAAACAGATATACAATATGAAAGTGGAAGGATGCAGGTACCGGGGAAGACCTAGACTATCTTACCACGACCAAATAAACCGAGTCTTATCTGATGGAAAAGTCAAGAGTCTCCGTAACCGGCGAGCGTGTATGAGACGAACTATAAGAGTCGAGGAAGCCAGAGAGGTATGTAAGGAAAGAACCTGTTGGAACTCTGTACTCTCTGCCTACCCCGCAAGGGATCTGGCGTGAGGTTATAGATAGATAGATAGATAATTATGGATATAGAATATAAAATCTTTAAAATGTTGTGAAGTTTTACACAAAAAATAATATGATAAACAAATGAACGCAAGTGAATGAACAAATGAAGTGACCGGCAAGCGTGTATGAGACGAACCATGAGAGTGGAGAAAGCCAGAGAGGATAAGGATAGAACTTGGAACTCTGTACTGTCTGCGTACCCGAAAGGGATCTGGTGTGATACTCTAAAGACAAATGAACGCCTGTAATACCCAAACGGGATATACCATGTACATTACAGTACACAATCATCTTTCCAGTGATATTAGCATAGGTTAGGTCAATGAAACAGAAGGCGAGCCTGTTTTCATTTTATCAGGTACAATACCAGATTTCATACTGCTGCTTGGAATTGCAAAAAATGTGCTTGCGTGTTTTGAGAATTCATTTTGTGTGTGTGTGTGTGTGAATGATCTACGCTGTTGGTAAAGAGGCCTTTACACCTTCAACGGACAAGAGAAAGAGTTCTTAAGTTGATGATTGCACTAAGTTGTTTTGTGCCATACTAAGGGTATTTGTTATGAAAGAAGAAAGGTCAAGAAATCAAAGATCCATTTCTATATTTAGCTTTCCTGATAAGAGAAATGTATTACTTCCGTAATCTGAGGCAGATAAGGAAAGCTCTAAAAAAACAGATGTCTTCTACAGGTTACTTTAATTAAAAGTGCTTCATACGTTTTTCATATTGGGTTTAAGATATTTAAAATGCTTAATACGAGATGAATTAAAGTAGACGAATCAAGAGAAGACAAATGGATATGAAATTGCCTGGCGCGAAATGTTTGCAATCTCGCGCCAATAAGCAAAGAAATGGAAATAAAAAAGGAAAATTAACATACTTGCATTAATACGTGAGTGAAAGATAAGAATAGGGTGGCCCACATAGCCAGAAGATCAAACGGTCGTTAAGGCAGAAAGATTCTAGAGTGGAGACCACGTATAGGCAAGCGCAGCGTGGGACGGCCGCCTACCAGATGGACCAAAAATCTTGTGAACTTCGCAGGAAATATTTAGATACAGGTGGCATCGGACCGGTTGCGCTGGAAAGCGATTGAGGAGGCCTACGTTTAGTAGTGGACGGGTATAGGCTAAGATGATGGTGATGAAAGATAAGAATAGAACCAGTTGGAACCTTTTCCTGTCTAGGTATCGCGAGGGGGGTGACGTGATGATATTATAGCATAGTTTTTTATAAGTTATCAAAAAGGATACATTCTCCATCTTCGCACGTAACTTGTCCTTTGTACTCCGGAACGTACGGCCGTAGTACGTCTTTCATCAGCAACTGAAATTAATAACAATCAATTTTAAATCACAACATTGTGCTTTTCTACCAATAATATATTAACAATTGAAATACTCTACTGATAATTAAATTCTATTGCTATTTTTTAGAGTTTTAATTTGAATGTCAAGTTAAATGTGATTTTTTTTATTATTTGAAATGTATGCAGGAAGTCTGATTTTTGTGATATCAGTAAAAAACTAAGGTCGAGACTATAAAGAGTGGGATGATAGGAATGTCAATGTCCAATATACTGTTTACAGATTTAAAATATATTCAGATTTGTGAATTGCGACTTGATGATTACGTAACGAAGTGGCTGAGCGGATCTGATTAAAATGCAAAAATATATTTTATCTCTGATCAAAAGTATTCGTAATAAATTACCATGTTTTTTTTGATATTTATGTAAATATGTCAGTTTGATTTCCGTTTACAAATCTATTAAAACGGTTTAAGAAGCCGGGTCAATCTGAAGTTCTGCTCATATAATGGGCCATATATAAGTAGGTTAAATATAGTGCATTCCAAACAATCTTTAAAACTTTTTTTACTCAACATAAAAACATCAATTTCTTGCTTTTGCTTCGGAAATACTGTCGCCTTCATATTACATTTGTTAAAGATTGCAATCACAACTAAACCATCTAAAAAATGGTGATGGTTTGTTTAGAAAGTTAAAGTTGATTGGAATAGACTAGAACGTAAATATGACCGACTATGTAGATCTTAATGTGATAGAAGCGCTCTTATTACATTGAGACCTTACATCATCGAAGATATTTCTTTTAGAACTAACATTTTTGGCGATGTTTCGGTACGATATCTAATAACATCTTCGGCTAAATATGGATGGGCAACCATGCCACCTCTCTAGACGAATATAGCTGTGGTATTTTTATCGTTTTTGTGTACAAATTAAGACAATTTTACCAAAAATGTATTCACAACAAAGAACTACACATTTATTATTGCCGCTTACGTTAACTTGACGTCAAGCAATATCTTTTTCGGTTAAACTTTATTGTCATTTAATCACTTCTCTGCGGCAGTTTCGACAATCATTTCCAATATTGGACGTATATATTAGCACGTTTTCCATTTATTGTTTGCTAATTGATTTAAATAATAACAGCTGCACTGTTTAAACGAAAGAGCAACAACCTTCAGAAATGAATAGGGTTTGTTGTAAGCAAATATTCATATCACCGATTGACGTCAATGACGATTTTAGAATGTCGACAATTTTCATGATTTGTAAGTATTGTATAATTGTTTTATATTTGTTTTAGACATAGCTGTCTCAACACTAAAACCGCTTTGTAGTAACCTAGATTTTAATTTTTTATTTCATGTTTTCTTAAACAATAGTCTTAAGCTTAATTCAATCACACCCCAAGCTACGGAACGAAGGAGTACTACTACCAAGCAATGGTGGAAGAGGTTTCCTGTGGTACGTACATCTATATTTTGGTGACGGTGTTAAGTTCCAATGTAATAGTAAGCCATTATAGCAGTCACATTCCAAATTTCGGTCTGCTAATAATTTAAACAGGTAATTAATTATAAATACCACAAATTCTTATTTCATCACAATTCCTGATTCTGAAAATTCATGTACCTCATTAAAGTATTATTTAATTATCAGAACTCTTGATTAGGGAATTTCACGTGACTCCGTAAAGTAACACGTGACCCCATAATTTAACCTCTGGTGTAGGTTTATTTACACCAGAGGTTAAATTATGGGGTCACGTGTAACTTTAAGGAGTCACGTGAAGTGTTATGGTTATTTAACCATAACACTATAAAATGCATAAATAAGTTGATACCTACACAACTTTGTGGTTAGTAGCAGGAAAAAAATCTATAGTTTTGCAAAGCAGGTTTCATGGAATTTAAGCAATAATATTATTATTATAATATATGTGGGGCTTAATATATGCATATAACCTACGAACTAGAAATACTTGGAATATTTATTTTAATAATCAATTAAGGAAAAGGGGGAAATCTTTGGCCGGCTAGTAGGACACGTTAGTTCAAATAATAAAAAAAATATAATGTCCTTAGTTTACAACTTGGAGCCAGAAGCAATACTTAGAAAACGATGAAAAATGTAAAGGAATTTAAACATGAAAAATACCCAGTAACCAGAATTGTGTAACAACAAGTAGAATTGAATTGAATTGAACATATAAGAAAAAAATAGAGGACAAACCACATAACCAACCACCATATGACATATCATATCATATCATATATATTTTTTTTTTTTGTGCTCTGGTTTATTACTTTTGTCTGATTTAAAAGATGCTTTTATCAAAAGTGCTTAGTTAATTAATTTAATTTGTTACAAATTGGTGGAGGCTTGTCATTAGCAATTAAGTTATTATATTTTTTTATGTCGTTGTGTAATTAGACTGTAAGCCTTCCTAAAATAAATAAATAAATAAATAAATATAGGTTTCTCCTCAATTTTTTTCTTAAATGTAGCCCAAACACTAGGAATCATTCCTGTGTCGTGGGGGACTCAAAGATTTGTCTTGTGCGGGAATCGAATCCGCCACTACTCGATCCAGTAGGCTGAGTGGCTTAAGCTCTTAACTACTGGACCAAGCCGTCTGAAAGAATGTCTACAACATTGGGACCTCACATTGTAGACAAAATGTAGTCGATACATGGTGAAATTCTGCCGACCTATCTAAGGGAACTGGTAAATACTATAAGCAAATGGCAATCATACTTATAACTGAGCTACTTATAAGAAAAAAGTTAGCAAATAGAGCAAGTAGTTACTATACTAGTTGAAGTATGTCAGCTGAAATTTCAATAGTTCATGCGAAAGAATAACTAGAAAGCTGTTATATTGGCATTTCGGACTAACCTCATAAATAAAATTGTAGTTTAGGTTTTCTTTAACTATTAAATAGCTATTATTGAAGTAGCACTAGCACTGGGAAGTTTTCGTTAGAAAAACTACACTTGTCCGACCTAGGATTTGAACCCAGGAACTCGTGATCACAAAGCGATGCGCTTTGCCACTAGACCAACGAGGCAAAACTTCCCAGTGCGAGTCCGGAATTGTGCTCGGTATACGGCAATAGGCTCGCCCCCTATTACATGGGACCTGACATCGTCGGCGAAACGAGGGTGTACTCAGTACACCTATGCCACCCCCGCTTGGGGAATAGACGTTACGGTGTTTTTTTTATATCTAGCAATAATAGTGTACGCCACCAACTGCCTTATATTCATTTCCGTCTAGTGTTTTATGCCTAACAAGATGGTCTGGAAGAAATTGCTGTTAGCAATAAGACTATTGTATCACTTATATCACATGTTTGTTTTATTTTTTGGTGTACAATAAAGACTTATTATCTTTTAATCTATTACTAGTTAGCTCTTAAGTCAACCGTATCCCAAGGTCCAAAATACCAACCTTAAAACATTTTTCTTCTTGCGGACATAACTTCTTGAGTATAGTGCCCTGGTCAGGCCCTGCCTTGAAGTTCCCTTGGTGCCCCGCTAGCTGGATCCAAGGGTACCTCTGCTTCTTATAGGTTTGGAAGAACGGCGTCCACTGCACAATGTTCCGAAGCTTTCGCCATCTTTCCGATTGCTGAAATAGAAAGACCAAGATTTGAATTGTAGTGTATGTGACAGGGAAGTTAAGAAGAAACACATTGTGTTCCGTCCTTTTTATTCTTTCGTGAATTAAGTTTGGTATGGTGAAAAAGGAATTTAAAAAATAGACTGTGCCTTATCAGAGTCTCCGTAACTGGAGACGAACTATGAGAGTGGAGGAAGCCGGAGCGGTCTGTAAGGAAAGAACTTGTTGGAACTATGTACGCTCTACCTACCCCGCAAGGGATCTGGCGTGATGATACATATAAATAGGAAAATGAATTGCTCTCTAGACGTATTTATGCATGATTCTAAGGAACTGTACTAATGGAATTAATTTTAGAAGAAATTTATCTAATTTTTTTGATATCATGTAGGTACGTAATACGGACATATAAGTAGAGTAGGGACTATGTTATCTTATATTAATACCTACCCACAATTCCCCGTCAACGTCATTCGATTTAAAAAACTATAACTGAATACGTAAATATGCGTAAATTAAGAAAAATCCCGTTTATACGTTTATAGCTTATCGAATCCCTATTTTTCCCCGCCATCGTGGTCGCCTCGATGAAAAAGTGACATGCAAATATAGACATTAAATGTAATGATCTAAAGTACATTTTCTTAAAAATAGATTTTTTATTGAATAGGGACCGCGTGTACTGTCTACGCTCTTCAGAAGTGCCATGGTTTATTTCAAACTAAAATGTATTGTATGATGCCCTACTCGTATTTTAAATCCACATTTGAATACAAACACGTAATTCCGAGTTCTACTAAGTTAAGGCAAAAGTTTTTTGAAACGGAATATTGGTCTCTACTATAATGGGTATACGTCTAATTTTGCTTAACAGTATCTTATAGATACTTATTTGAAATTAAAATCATAGAGGAAACGCTCAATACTTAAAAACCAACATTCAAATATGCAAGTGAGACGGTTGGAGGTTGAGGAGGATTTGGTATCTCGAGATCTTAAGTTCATATTCATGGTCCGAACCATGTGGTTTTTCTAACGAAAAATCCGCATCAGCGATCCGGAGTCTGGAATTCTAGCTCTCCACTTACTATAAATTAAGACCTAACATCGTACACAATACACTTCTGCCACCTCCTTAAGGAATATAGGCGTGACGATGTGGTGTCATAGACGCAATTAAACAACCATTGTTAAGACAGTAATATCGCTCTTAATAGACTTAATTATTTTTATCTTTTTCCCACGCAACGGCTCTATGATCTAAGTAAATTGCGTATTTACTATTTAATGACGCTCATTAGTGGTATATAATGTAATAAAAACTTGATTTATGTACTTCGGTCACGCTATGAACACTTTTTGTGAGTAAATGATAACAACCACACGTATGTCGTACTAAAAATGTATTTGACTATATCATTGATACGGATTGTGTTATTTAACCTACGCTATTGACACTTTTTCAAAATAAGGATTAATTTGTCGAGCATTTACTAGCATACGATGCAAGTAATTAATGCGGGTTGAGGCACTGGCTCGGGTTAATCATTTCGTGTAAATGACCGCGTAAATAAGGGTGAAAGTCCAACGTTCAGACATATACTCCAATGTTTCTTACGCTAGTAATTCGCACATGTAGCTACGGACGATTTAGCGCAGTGGTTAAGAGCTTAGGTCGCTCCACCTACTGTGTTTAATAGTCGCGGGTTCGATTCCCGCACGGGACAAATCTTTGTGTTATCCACAATTATTTGGTCCGGTCTGGGTATGTTTGTGTGAATTTTCATGTTTGTAAACGCACCCACGACACAGGAATAAATCCTAGTGTGGGGCTATGTTTTTTAAAAGAAAAAAAAATATTTACTCGCATTGTGTACAAGCACTTTAATCGAATTGACGGACGATTAGCGCAGTGGTTAAGAGCTTAAGCCACTCCGCCCACTGTGTCTAATAGTCGCGGGCTCGATTCCCGCACGGGACAAATCTTTGTGTGCTCCACAATTGTTTGTTCCGGTCTGGCTATTTGTGTATGTGAATTTTCATGTTTGTTAGCGCACCCACGATACGGGAATAACTCCTAGAGCGGGGCTACGTTTAAAAAAAAATGAAAGAAACTTGTTCTTGGAGTATTCCTAATGATATTTGTATGCCTAAAGGAAGAACATGGCTTCCGACCAATGTAATTTTAACACTCATTGTAACCCATTTTCGCAAATAAACTGATTTGATTTGAAAAACTTCTTCTTATAGAAATATGTACTTAATAATATATATAAAACCCGTGTTCAACGAACTGCAAAGGTATCCTAGGAGTGTAATGACTTCATACGTATTCTTTGCAACGACATTATTTACACCGTGGTTTATATTATTAGAAAAAAATTAATTAGCATACACCCTTGTGGTGACAACTAATATATACTAAAGTAAACAGGTAGCCAATTAGTACCAGCAAGTATTGAAACATAAGGAAAATTAATGTTAATTAAACTAACTAGGTGAAATAGGTATACCAACTCATATTGAATTCTCCATAATAAAGTAAATAAATATGACTTTATTTTAATTATTGGCAATTGTGTTTAAGACCAGCATAATTATTTTGTGTAGAAGTAAATTCAGATTTTTCTAATAATGACTCTATATTGCTAAACTCGTGAGGGAAAGGAGTAGGCTGGCTATTCTAACTTCTGAAGAAAAAGACGGGGCTATAAACTATAAATATCAATGTGGAGTCTTACCAAATTATCTAGCAGTATTATTACTTTCTTACGAGAAAGTAATAATACTGCTAGGTAATGTGGTAAGACTCCAGTACCTAATACAATTGTAGTCAAGCCGTCAACGCTTATTTGTAATTTGATGCTGTTTTTGCTGTTATAATTGATTCTCTATTAGAATAACACACGCACCGTCACGCCTATATTTCCCAAGCGGGGGTGGCAGATGTATACGGAGTACACCCACTTATTGCCAACGATGTTAGGTGTCATGTAATATGGTGCGAGCCTATTGCCTAGACCGGGAACAATTCCAGACTCCGGACCCTTACTGGGATTTTTTGGTAAGGAAAATACAGTTGTCCGACCTAGAATTTAAACCCAGGACCTCGTGATCACAAAGCAATGCGCTTTGCCACTAGACCAACGAGGCAGTCAGAGGTATCAGAATAACTTAGGAGGAAAATAATATTAATGTAACTGGTATGCCATATATTATAATATTATCCGTTAAATGAATAATAGGGTGTGGTCGACATTAAATTGGAGTGCTATAAATGACTTTATTTTATTTTATGTGATATTGCTTAACACACAAAAGCTGACAAATGGTGGCATAAGGAAAAAAGTAACTCTAACACAAAGTTAAATGACAAATATGCCATTTAAGAAATTACACATTTTAAGAGACATATTATAATAAGCAATTATATATACAAGATGTAACATAATAAACGCAAGGCCTGAAAGTAGTTCGTTCTAAATCAATAACAAAATTGATTCCAACAATTTTTAATGCATATTATTTTATTTTTAATTTGCAAGATGTTGTTACTCCTTTATAATAAACCGCCCGCTATAATAAACTCATTTATTCTAGATTAAAAGCAATACGGAGATTTCAAATGCATTTATAAAACGAATTTTTCAAAGTCACACATACACGTTCAAGTTTCATTGCTATTTAGGGTATAAAAGTGCTTAAAAAAGGGGTTAAAAATTTTTGAATTTGGGAAATTGTTTATCTTATTAAATTTGTGAAGCAATTATCTAATCGGGGTGTCTGAGGTATTGCGTTATTTACGATACACCTCGTATAATAACGATTTAACCAGGTAAGAACTATCTTATATAATAATATTATAACCTTATGCTGGTACAACACCGTCACGCCTATATTCCCCAGAGGGGGTGGTATCCTGGTACACATTTTTAAATCTATATACCAGTTGGTCAACTTTTAATCGAACTGCTGTATTTGCTTAAACCATATTGAATTAAGTGAAAGTTTATATAACTCTGTAACGTATTAAGTTAATGTAAAGTTACAGGATAACTGTTAACTTAATCGTCACTTAACACGTTAGTTAGCAGCATCAAATCCAAAAAATAAAAAAATCTAAATCAAGAAAACAAACCTTTGGACTATTGTACACATAAGCACAATACACCACATCCATAAAGTCCTCTATCGTTACACAAATGTTTCCAGTATACATCATGATCACTTAACGCGAACGCGCAAACAAAACTAATTATCCAAAATCTGATTAACGGATTAAGTAACGTCTCTGTACCACGTCCGAAGTCACACTGTTCGATAGAGTCGCTATATTTTCAATATAAACTCGATTATCAATCCACTGAGTCACAAGCCAGGAGGAGAGACCGCGACAGCGAACGAATGACGTCAATGTAATGCGCCGAAGGTATTCATTCGATTGGTGGAAATCCAGTTTAGTGGTAGGCGTTGTCTATTATTTATATTTCGGTATTCTATAAGATTCCCAGTGAAGGATCTGACGTGATGGTAATCACGTAGATAGACAAATTATAAAAAGTTCCGTAGGTACGGGCCTCTTCTCACACTGAGAGGGGTTAGGCCATAGTCCACCATGCTGGCCCAGTGCGGATTGGCGAACTTCACACAACTTCGAGAAACTCTTAGGCATGCTGGTTTCCTCGGGATGTTTTCCTTCACCGTTAAAGCAAGTGATAATTATTTTTTAATACGCACGCTTTCGAAGGCAGAGGTGCGTGTAATATGAATACTTAAGCAAAAATTAATCATAAATAAAATCGCCACATACCGTGCTAAAATAATTTCGTAACATTCGCAAGAACTTGACCGGCACACCATATGACGCAAAGAGTAAAGATTCCTTCCTCTTTGGTATGACGAAGTTGTTTTTAATATTTAAAAACAACATCGGCACACCATTGTACTAAATAGACACACGCAGTAGGTATTCCTTAAAAACGATGGATGTAAGTACATTCGATTTAATGGAATTTACTTGACATTTTATATAGGTACCTAATTACATTTTCTAAGTAATGACTTACTGATTTTCGAACAGAAGAAACTTAAAAGACGACGATACCTTATAATTAAATTACTTCTGCCTTAGAATTTGTTTCATCATCATCATCATCATCAGCCCGTATCAGTCCACTGCTGGACGTAGGCCACTCCCATGGCACGCCACCAAGCTCGATCTTCAGCTCGCCTTCTCCAATCTCTGCCCGCTACCTTACGAATATCGTCGCCCCACCTAGCCACAGGGCGCCCTACACTACGTTTGCCGACACGCGGTCTCCACACAAGAACCAGTCTGCCCCAACGAATTAGAATTTGTTTAGAATATAATAATTATATTCGCCTAATATATGGTATGACATTTAAACATAGGTGACCACCGCGTGTAAAGAAAGTACTCGGTATTATCTAGTAATTAAAAAAGTATATTATAATATTTTCACATAGGATGGGTAGTAGTAGGTAGTGACAGTCCTAAGTGCTAAACGAAATTAATATTTAATTCAATGGTGTTACGGCATAAAACCATAAGTATAGAAACCAGTCATGCCTCTTATTGCCATTGAATAAAGTATCATTTTCTTTGACACTTACATCTGTTACAGTACCCATCTTACATGAAAAATACTATAGGACTATACTACTAGACTAGACTGCCTCGTTTGTCTAGTGGCGAATAATGCGCTTTGCGATCATGAGGTCCTGGATTTAAATCCTAGGTCAGACACATGTACTTTTTCCATCGACAAATTCCCAGTATCAGTCTGAAGTCTGGAATTTGTCACCAGTATATGGCAATATGTTCCCCCCCTGAGATGCCCCACATGAGACCTAAAATCTTTGGCGAAAAGTGGGTGTACTCAGCACACCTTTGCTACCCCCGCTTGAGGAATATAGGCGTGACGGTGTGTGTGCAATTAAGGCTAAAGGGAGAAGCAGGAAAATAATTTGAAATATACACAAACTCCTAGGGTTAGGTCACTAAGTCGTAAAACTAATAAAAATAAAGTTAAAAATTGACCCAACATTCTTAAATGAATGATTTTCAATAAAAAGATGAGTCAGAGTTTAGGAATGCACTGGGTCCGATTACGATGATTCCTACTTGACGTCATGGTACCTTTAAATTGCCTTAAAATTAATAGTTCTAATAATCGTTCCTATGAATCGTAGTTATGACGATTGTAACGGTTGGTAATGATGGACAGGTGATGACGTATGTTAGTGGTTTAGTAAGGAAACCACGTGTTTTGATGAGTCATAGATTTTAAGGGTTATTGTTATTCTACTAATATTATAAATGTCTAAGTTTGTATGTTTGGATGTGTCTTACTCATCATCATCATCTCAGCCTATACTTATTCACTGCTGAACATAGGCCTCCCCAATCGCTTTCCAGCGTAACCGGTCCGATGCCACCTGCATCCAACAACTTCCTGCGATGTGTGTTACTCAATCACGCAAAAACGGCTTAACGGATTTTGATAAAAATGGAAAAATTTGGATCAACACATTGGATACTTTTTATCCCGGAAAAATCTAAAGTCAACGAGGACGCAGTCACGGGCAATACCTTGTGTCGTAAAAAAAGCCTGCAAGTGTTCTACCTAAAGATTTACGGAAGACTGTGAGATTTTGCCAAGAATATTTGGCAATTGGCAAACATCTCAGACCTTCCCATTGCCATGGGTGCTGTAAATCACTCGAATCTTCAGGTACTCAAAGCCAATAAAATCGCCATTAAATTCGCAACAATTCTATCTATCTATCTATCTATAACCTCACGCCAGATCCCTTGCGGGGTAGGCAGAGAGTACAGAGTTCCAACAGGTTCTTTCCTTACATACCTCTCTGGCTTCCTCGACTCTCATAGTTCGTCTCATACACGCTCGCCGGTTACGGAGACTCTTGACTTTTCCATCAGATAAGACTCGGTTTATTTGGTCGTGGTAAGATAGTCTAGGTCTTCCCCGGTACCTGCATCCTTCCACTTTCACATTGTATATCTGTTTTGTCATTCTTTCCTCTGGCATTCTTTCTATATGCCCGAACCAACGGAGCATGCCCTTTCTCATCTTTACACCGATACTATCTTTCATACCTACTCGCTGTCTTACTATGCACTCCGCACATCTTCCGCAGAGCTCGCATTTCTACCGCATTTATCCTACTTTCATTCTCCTTCTTACATACCCAGCTCTCGCTACCATATAACAGCGTTGGGACAAGAACTCCGTTATGTATAGCCAGCTGGCCTTATGGCTTAAGTGCCGGCTACCGAGTAGCTTTCCCATCGCACCATTCACTCTGTTCCCTGCACTCACTCTTCTCTCTATGTCAGCGGTGTATTTCCCATCCTTACTGAAGGCGCATCCAAGATATACAAACTCATTCACTTGCTCCAGCACATCGTTACCAACCACAATCCTTACATTCGTTCTGGTTCGTACATTCGCAACAATTCGTTTTATTTAAAGTCTCTTATGCTTATTACATCGGCTCCAGGCTGTTTTCATTTTCAGTTGGTACTCATTAAGCTTAGCTTAACACGAAAAACATCTCTTATGAATCGAAAGAGAGATTATAAATAGTTTAGCCTGAATTCCAATTGCTACTGAACTATAAATATTCATCTGAAAGCTTTATTCCAAAAATGACACAAAAGAGAATGAGACTCAAGGTATACTGCACCGTGAAGAATGTCACAAAAGGGAGGCAGCTTATGCAGTAGGTTATAGAAAGCTGATGATGATAAATATGCATGTCCACTAATCCTGATATTTTGTCTAAACTTTTATGGAATCGCTGTGCCCAAGTTAATGCGTAACTGAATCTTTAAGATTGTAAAAGCATCCTAGAATCATTCACTCATAATAAATAGATAGAAAATGTATAATTACGATTATTACTTTACTGTCAGCAAAACTGGTGGTAACATAAAATCCCCCTCGCACATTAAACTGATGCGGAAAAATCATTATCCTCCTTTTATTTACGACGTCAAACTGCTAAGTACGCAATCAATAAAATCGTGTATTGTATTCATACTCAAAACCTCCTTTCTAGCACTATCTGGAGTATACTTCAGGGTCTAATGGTATGACAGGTTGAGATGACGTATTCGTCGTACGTCATGTCCTGATTCTACATTCCCGACGTCAGATAGCAGGGTGTATTCGAGGCCTTTGATTGGCAAACCATTCAATAATAAGGAAGAAACCAAACTAGAATATTATATATATTAAAACGATAAAACATTTTGGCAACGTCTGGAACAGTGGTTAAGATTTTAAGTTGCTTCACCCACTGGGTCAAGCAGTTGCGTGTTCGATCCTAGTACGGGACAAATCTTTGTGTGTCCCACAAATGACGGACGATTTAGCGCAGTGGTTAAGAGCTTAAGCCGCTCCGCCCACTGTGTCTAATAGTCGCGGGTTCGAGTCCCGCACGGGACAAATGTTTGTGCGATCCACAAGTGTTTGTTCCGGTCTGGGTATTTGTGTATGTGAATTTTCATGTTTGTAAACGCACCCACGACACAGGAATTAATCCTAGTGTGGGGCTACGTTTTACAAAAATGAAAGAAAAAAAGAAATATTTGTCTCGGTCTGGGTGTTTGTGAAAGTGAATTTCGTATTTGAAACGCACTCACGACACAGAAATAATAATACAAGACTACGTTTTCTTTTTTAATATTCTAAAATTATAGATCTTTTATTTTTCGTAACTAATGACGTTTACAACCTCAATGGCTATCCATTGAGGCTGTAAATGGCATTGGTTATGAAAAGATTAAGCGCTCACTATCCTATAATAGTGGACGCTAAATGTGCCTCTCCTGTATGGGCAGTTACGTGTGTTACAACTGGCTTAGTCACTTCGTGGCCACTGTACTACAACGCGGGTCATCAAAACTTCCAATAAGACCAACGATGTACCTTGGTCAGCATATTCAAATTCGAATACCCGGTATAAACCGGTATAATAAACACCGCAGAATTGCGCGGGAAGTGAAGGAACCTCAGTATAAATGCGTTACTAACGCACTACTTTCCTTCCCGTTCCCTGCCCGATGCTCCCTTCGTTGGCGATATTTCAGTGACAGTTAAATAACGGACAGTTCTTGTCTCAGCCAGAGGTAGCTTGATTGGAATCCGTTTTACATTTATGGCTAAAAATTAATAAAAAAACTGAGGATAAAAATGTATAGGAACATACGAAATATGAGATCGACTTATCAAAAACAGTAATTTTTTATAAAACCATATGAATCCGGGAAAATAATACTCTGACGTGCGGCGCTTTCGCAAACATAAAGACACACACACAGAGCGATGCATGGAGTACGAAGGAAGTATGTGAACAGTCGACGCTGCCACGGTATTGCTTAATGCTCTGTGATGCTAAAGTGGTGCCATTGACATAATTTAAGCCGGATATTATAAACTCTGTACTCTCTGCTTACCCCGCAAGGAATCTGGCGTGATGATATAGATAGACAGATAGATATTATAAGCCAAAAAAGTAACTCGTGAAAGAAATATAACGAAGGACGCGCTAGGTGCGTCATCCTTCAAGAGATCCAGAGATGCGCCTAGCATGGCGTCAAAGTGAAGGATTTATGTACGTAATATAAACACACTGGCTAAGACCCTCTTAGCTAAAAAGCAAGAGTAACTTAAAATAAGGTAAGAAACTACAAAAGGATCTCATAAAGTCAAAGTCCGCCGGAAGAAGTGCTTCACACATAAAAAGATAAGAAGCATCACAAAAACTGCTCAATAGTTATTTTATACTGTGGCCACAGAATAATAAGTACTATAACCTCGTATTTTGACCTCCAAGTATACACACGTTTTGTAACTGTAATGACGTCGCCAAAAAATGTCATCAATTAAACACTTTTTTTCAATTTATCAAAAGAATGAGGTAACTCAAACACGGTAGTTTGGTAAAAAAAAATCTGGTCGATAGAACTTGTCTCATTTATACCTAGGGTTCCTTACATTTTAGATGAAAATTTGTGTAAATCCATTTTATATTGGCTACAAACATAAAAATAAATATATACATACACTCCCGCCTTTATCCCACTGGGGTAGGTTCTTACGCTTCATCTACGTAAATATATCTCTTCATTCATTTCCGTCGATTAAGAGCACTGCTTGGTCCTTTTCGAAGAGACTAATAATACATTTTTTTTATATTTAAGTAAGTCGAAAGTTTCCGTAAACGGAAAGTGTGTTTGAGACAAACTTTAAGAGTGGCAGAGGCAAGCAAATTTGTAAGAAAAGAAGCTATTGGAACACTGTACTCTCTGCATACTCCGCAAGAAATTTGACGTAATATTTTAGAGTATTAATAAATTTAAATAATATCCGAAAGAAATATTTATAGCAAATTAATAATTTCTATAAGAATGTAAGAGGTCTATAAAGATAGACCATGTTAACGTTTTACGCTCCCTACTTATCCTAAAAATATTTTGGCGTGATAATCTACACCTTAGAATTTTAAGAAATATGTCGCTTATAAATGAAATAGAATCTTTTATTTGTGAATATAAATTGCGGAATTTGTAAGTACGTTATATTTTGCCCATCGTTAAACATATTAATTGTAATTGACATCGAAATGACTAACTATTTAAAAAATATATATAGTGTTTACTATCCTCCAGATAACTTTTTCATGCACAAGCGTGGCTCTAAATAAATTTCCATTTAAACAAGGAACCTTAAAAATCAAAACCATGAATACAAGGCATTGACTCCGACAATAAAAAATCATGGACATGATTTGCAGATTACCCTTCAAAACGTCAAAAACACATCAGATTTCCGACTATATCCTTCTTAGGAATGGCGATTTGAAATCGACTAATTTTAATATTCGATTTTTTCGAGTGAAATAATCGTTCTTTATTTAGATATGAAACAACTATAAATCACGATCATTCGTTCGAATCAAACCGATTCACTTTACAAAGTGTAATCCACGTAGATCAGTATGACTTATTTAAATAGCGTACGTCAAGTGTATAGTTAAAAGTTCTAAGTACTAACCATAACGATATTTTTATAATTTTTTGAGTCGTTAAATTGAAAATGGCGTAAAGAAAGGGACTATAAAATTGATCTCTATTCATTCAGGACATTCAAAAACATCGTCTTCAATCCAACTAAACGAGCATCAATCTTTGGATCATTGATTTAAACGAGAATCGATTCTAGAACGGTTAATTCAAATCTCGATTTCCAAATCGAAAATCGTTTTTTTTTGGAATGAATAGATATGCCTAATCCTTCTTGAGGTTGTATTGGATCATTGTTGTTGATGACACACTCATTACTAGTCTGTTTTGCCTCCTAATTGATTTGACTTTGACCAATGACATTATCTGGTGGTGTAAGTCTTGGTACAATTAACGCTCGTGTTTGTAATTGGTGATGATTGGTATCAAGTTCATTGAGTAAGTGTTGTGAATGGTGGAAGGTATTTCGTGAATCGGATATCTATACAAAACGCTTTAATCAACTTACGAGTCGGCTTTGTGGGGTAGGCAGAGAGTAGAGTTTCAACAGGTTCTGGCGTGATGTTATAGATAGGCAAATCAGCCTATACTGTCTCACTTCTGGCTAAGGCTTCTCAAAATGGATGTAAAAGTTTAGTTCTTTTTAGTAGGATTTTTCCGTAGGTTCTAAAAAAAAACCCAAAAAAATCACAATTTTTTTGGTATTTTTTTTTAACACACCCCGATCGCCTATATTCCCCAAGCGGGGGTGGCAGAGGTGTTCCTGAGTACACCCACGTTTCTCCGACGATGTTAGGTCCCATGTAATAGAGGGCGAGCCTATTGCCATTACCGAGCACAATTCCAGACTCCAAACTCGTACTTGGAAGTTTTCGTTAGAAAAACTACACTTGTCCGTCATAGGATTTATAGGATAGGAGAACCTCGTGATAACAAAGCAATGCGCTTTGTGATCACGAGTGGCGCTTTGTCATCGCTTTTTTTAGATTTTTTTATGTTTATTTAACGGTCACTCATCTCAGACTGGCCGATACGAACGCTGCTTTACCTTGTTAAATGCTACAGTGCGGTAACACAGCTACGAGCAAAACCACTGATATATGTATCGTAAATAACGCTAGACCTCAGACACTCGGATTAGATAATTGCTTTACAACTTCAACACGAAAACCAAACTTCCAAATTTAAAGTTTATTACCACTTTTTTGAGCACTTTTATACCCCAATTAACAATGAATGTTGTACGTGTATGTGTGCGTATTAAGGAATACATTTGAAATCTCCGTATTGCTTTGACTTAAGAATAAATTTAGTTTGTTATCGCGCACTGAAGGAGTAACAGCATATATTGCAAATAAAAAAAGTGAATCTATCTATCTATATCATCACGCCATCTCCCTCGCGGGGTAGCAGAGAGTACAGAGTTCCAACAGGTTCTTTCCTTACATACCTCTCTGGCTTCCTCCACTCTCATAGTTCGTCTCATACACACTGCCGGTTACGGAGACTCTTGACTTGCCCTTCAGATAAGACACGGTCTATTTGGTCATGGTAAGATAGTCTAGGTCTTCCCCGGTACCTACATCCTTCCACTTTCGCAAAAAAAGTGAAATACATTAAAAATTGTCGGAATCAATTTAGTTACCCATTTAAAACAAACTACTTTCAGGTCTTTCGTTAATTTTGTTACAGCTTGTATAAGAGAAACGAAATACAAAGCTAGGTCTAAGTCTAAGGTCTTCTCTCACATGGTGACCAGGAAATAACATTCGTTTGACATTATAACTATAATATCATAAACATTGGACAATTAATCGTCTTCTGATAATATAATACGTAAATGTCATGTTTAGTCTCGTAGAAGTACTTACATGGAAACAAATTAATTGAAAGATTTATCAATTACTTTATTTTCTTATTATGGGTTATAAGGCAGCGCACGTTACTTAGATAATTTAAAGAGCATAGAATTACTGCTGCAAATAAGAAGTTCTAATACTATGAGGTATACTATAATACCTGTATCTTATTGTCCTTATAGTTAATAATCCGATTTTATCACGGTTTAATTTTGATTTTAAAATTGAAGAAGTCTTTTGAATGTGTAATATTTGCGTAAATCTATGAGAACTCGAGACAAAAAATCAATGGTGAAATTTTGTATGCAAATTTATTGTAGGAGCGCTGGTCGTCTGCGGTGTTCTTGCCGATCACCACGGTTAAGCAGCGTTCGACTCGGTCGGACTGAGATGGGTTGTTTTTAGCATTCTCATATTCGAGACTGAATGTACTTGATAAGTCCCAACAGAAGGTGGCCACAAACCTGCCCTCCCCAATCCGCTCTGAGTCCGCGTGTATGACTTAATCTCTCTCATCTCAATTCGTGAGAGAAGACCTTTGCCCAGCAGTGGGCAGTATGCTAGCTATGACGACTTGAAAAAATTCATTCTTATGGTCAAAAATATAAATTTTGGAATTAAAATGTAGCTAAGTGATATTAAAAATTAGCAAGTTATATTTAGCAGTGATACCTAACAACTAGAAATTAATTAGGTAATTTATTAGGTAGGTTTTGACGGACGATTTAGCGCAGTGGTTAAGAGCTTAAGCCGCTCCGCCCGCTGTGTCTAACAGTCGCGGGTTCGATTCCCGCACGGGACAAATCTTTGTGTGATTCACAATTATTTGTTCCGGTCTGGGTATTTGTGTATGTGAATTTTCATGTTTGTAAACGCACCCACGATACAGGAATAAATCCTAGTGTGGGGCTACGTTTTAAAAAAAAAGATAGAATAAAAAAGGAGCTCATTCTATAAATAAATAAATACAAGGTAGGCCCCTTTTTCATTCAGAACTGGTCAGAGACCCTAACTAACCCTAACTTATCTGTTCAAAGGTGACGACGGTGCCGAAGATGTGGCCTGCCTCAGTAATAGCCTCTCTGGAATAGATTGAGGAGACCGGATTTAGGCGAAGTTCCGAATCAGTAGATCCTTACGAGGAAGGTAGAGAGCTCAGAATTTCAATAGGTTCTTTCCTTACAGACCTCTATCGCAAACCACTCTCAGTTCCAATTGATCAATCTTTAAGGTCATAATCTTTACTTCGTGATCATAATATGATGACGTCAAATACACTGTAATGACGGATAATTTAAAAAACAAGCATTCCATGTTCAAAACTGTCGTTCACCAGGCAAAGAGTAAATTTATTTACACTTTCTCTGTCTGCCTTTAGGTTTTTGAGGTCGAAAGAAAGGGACAGAGGAAATCTTACATCCTGCAAAAAGGTGGAGGCAGATGCTATTATGTCAAGTACATTTATGACGCACGAGATGACTTTGACAACCGCATCTGCTAACAACTTGAACCTTACTTTTCTTTGTTATTGTATTTACTTATTAATTTGAGTGATACAATACGAAGTCTCACGTCGAATTGAGTTATTTGCGAGGGCCTACGTCAATGAGTTGTAATAACTGGGTTATAAATATATTCAGTTTTGTTGACTGATTTCAGAAATAAATACTTAGTAATAATAAAACACTAACGGCCTCTTTCACCAACGAGTAACGTCTGAAGTAAAATACTCGACAGTCAAACTTGCAAGTAAGGTTATATACGAATTTCACTATTTTTGGGTAGCCATATCCGACGGTTAACCAGTTTTAATCGCCGGGTAACGCTAATCGAGGAGTACCTAACCAGCACTTTACTTGAGAATAATGAAACAGGCCCTTAATCTCTAATATAGAGTCAGTAAAACGGACGGCTTGCTCCTTTGGTTAAGAGCTTAAGCCGTTCCGTCTATTGGAATGAGCAGTCGCGGGTTCTATCTCGGCACGGGACAAATCTTTGTGTGACCCACAAATATTTGTTTCGGTCTGATTACTTGTGTATGTGAATTTCATGTCTGTAATTTATTTTCTTAAAAAGAAACGTAGCTCCACACTAGGATTTATTCCTGTGTCGTGGGAGCATTTACAAACATGAAAATTCAACACAAATACCCAGACCGAAACAAATAATTGTGGGTCACTCAAAGATTGGAACTCTGTACTCTCTGCCTACCCCGCAACGGATCTGGCGTGATCATATAGATAGATAGACAAAGATTTGTCCCTTGCGGGAACTAAACCCGCGACTCTTTGGCGCAGTGGGCCGAACAGCTAACGCTTATAACCACTGCGCCAAATCGTCAAAAGTACCTACGACACAGTATTAATTACAACCGTAAAACTAAAAAAGTTCTACACTAACATATTGGTTATTAAAACTTGCAAAAATAAGAAAGAAGGTCCACCTACCTACTAAATAATGAATCTTAAATTAAGATACATACGTACATACTATTAATCATAATGTAATTAGACGAGTACATATGTACGAAACAGAACAAAATACCCATTATGAACGTCCAAGCACCCATTGATATAGCTTCCGGCCCATAAATGAAAACAATGGCACTGCGCATGTTATAATACACAAATTGATCTATTATTTATAAATTTGGGAGCTCCTCGAGGTCGGCCCTAAAATCTATGAAAATATTACAGTTATTACGTTATTCCATTCATAGCTGAAGATCGTACTCCGTAGCGTGCAACTGGAGAGACCTATGTAACCCACGCGTCAAGACTTCCCGTGCGGCATAAATTCAAGTCTTTTACGTAAGTCGATATAGTCTTCTCTTTGTGTCAAAACGATCCTATCGTAGCCTAGGGCTTCAAAATCCGTGTCATATGCCTTCTCGTCCCACCTTTTCTAGTCCTGCAGCAGGGGACTGCTATATGTAGACGATGTTGATCATTATTCATTGGCGTTTAATTGTGTAAAGATATTTGGGTCATGCGCATTCAGAAAAAAAGAACGTCAAGCCTACATTTCCTATGCTGGCAGAAGGGTACCACCTTAATTTCACAGATGGTGATAGATCCTTACATAATACAGGGTGAGCGACATAATCCAGGTGAGCGCTAACGATTTTTTAAAAAAGACAAAAATTTTATCTTTTAAAACAATATTCGGACGTAATCATTTTCAACTCAGACTACAAAAATAGTTCGTTTATTCTGCGTGGAAAATCCCGTCGTGGTATAAAAAGCTTTCCTTTCCCGTGACACTACCGGTAGTGCAATGGATAAAATGACATGATCATTTCCCGTTGATAATACTTCTTTAATAATAGCGTGAAAAAACATACAAAATTAACATAACAACTGAAACAATAATGATCAACATGAAATAAAACTATTTTTTCGGATTTTATCGCGGTTTATTTTGATTTTTAAGTTCCCGACGTTCAGTCCTTCCCGTGACCATGGGTGCTGCAAAGCACTCGAAACGTCGGGAACTTAAAAATCAAAATAAACCGCGATAAAATCCGAAAAAATAGTTTTATTTCATGTGTAAAGTCGCGTAAATCTAAGAACTCAGTAATAATGATCAAGCTCTAATATGAAAATTACAAGAAATTGATCACGATATTATTTATTAACTATCAAGCTAGTTATTTATTCAAAACTATTCCTTTCATAGTAAACTTTGACGTCAATGTGATTCGTTCCCAATTTTTGCTATTAATTTTCCTATACCACATTCAATCAGAATGTGTCATATCCAATTACAATGTAATAAATGTCATAAAACACCGCATATTGTCGTACATGTCGGTTTAGTGCAGTAAATAAATTGTAGAAATGACCCCCTGAGTTCTCAACAATAGGGATAATATTAAAATGATTATTATTTCTATTTCACCCCTTTTTTGAATTTTTTTCCGTAAACGTACGGTGACGGTCGGCTTGATCTAGTGGTTAGGAGCTTAAGTCGCTCCGTGCACTGGATCAAGAAATCGCGGGTTCGATTTCCGCACCAGACAAATTTTTGTGTTACTCACAAATATTTGTTTCGGTCTGAGTGTTCGTGCATGTGAATTTTATGTTTGTAAATGCACGTTAAACGTACCCATGACACAGGAATAACTTCTAGTGTTCAAAAAAAAAACCTAAGGAGGCTCAAGATCATCCAAAGGAATTTCTTAGAAGAAGACAGCACGTAGTAGAGAGATTAGAACAAGGAAAACCAAAGTACTCGACATTCTCAACGTTCGGAATTGCCAAACATAAGCGGCAGAAGCCGGTACCTATCGCTAGTAGAATTGATAGCTGTTAAGGTACTTTAGTACCGTGATTTAGTGACGTGATGATCATGTATCCGAAGACGTGGAGTGGACAGCCAACAACAAGGAAATGGAACAAGCATACTGTATCGTCCATGATTCGTCGATAAAAGCTCTCTTATTCCTCTCTTCACTCGTTCCCTCATAGATGAGGATCTTGTGCATTTTGACACCATTTCTTTTCTTTTTTTAAAAACGTAGTCCCACACTAGGATTTTACTTGTGTCATGGGTGCGTTTATAAACATGAAAGTTCACACATATAAATACCCAGACCAAAACAAACTATTGTGGGGACACACAAAGATTTATCCCGTGCGGAAATCGCTCAGTGTCATCAGTCGCGAACTCAGTGGGCGGAGCGGCTTAAGCTCTTAACCACTGCGCTAAATCGGCCATCGTAAACAACAAAGGAAAAGGACAAGCTTTCTGCAACATTCATCTTAAGTTATTTAAGCTCTCTCTCTTTAGTCGTTCCCTCATTGTTGAGGGTTGTGAGTCTATTGCAAGAATTTTTGTTATTACCTTCCATCTGCTACTTCCATATTGCTTGCGAGATAGAGCGCTGTACTTTCTGATATCTCGAGTTTATTAGATACCTGGTCTGACCATCTCTTCGGGCTGCGACCTTGACCACTTCCCTTCTTTTTTAGTGTCGCCAGTAGACTATACAACTTTTTTCTTAAAAAGAGAACGAAGCTCCACACTTGAAGTTATTCCTGTATCGTGGGTGCGTTTAGAAACATGAAATTCACACACTCATAAACACCCAGACCGAAAGAAATATTTCTGGGTCACTCAAAGATTTGTCTCGTGAAGAGATCGAATCAGCGACTGCTCGGTCTAAAGTGTTGAGCGACTTAAGCTCCTAACCACACTGAACCAAGCTCTCCGTCTCTCCAGTTATCAAGCACACAACATAAAATAGTCTATAAGGAGTGCTCCATCTATTCATATATTTAGAGGAGGTGAAAAAGTTGTACATCATCGATTAACTAAATTACATTTGTTGGATGTTTTCTATATGCTGTTGCTAGTTGTTTTATGTTATAGACTTATCTTTGACCCGTATATATTATTTTTACTTATATATTATATGTATATATAGGTATATTATTTAAGTAGTTTATGATACATTTATTTGTGTATGGTTATGCTTTGTTTGCTAACTAAGTACGACCCTAAATCTTGTGTTTTCTTTAGATCCTCTCCATCCAAAGGTTGCCTGGACGAGATCACTATTAGTGATAAGGCCGCCCATTGTTACACTACCTTTCAATCAAAATATTGTATCTTTATAGTTCCTTTTGGTATTTCTGGTGGAACAATAAAGTATTTTCTATCTATCTATCTATAAAATACTAATCAATTTTCGGTATACAACCACCTTATCAAAATACAGTTCGTCATGCAAAATCCCGTTACGGAGGATTGCCTCACATTAGATATTCGCACTTGACACGTTTCTTTGAGGACAGGGCATTGAGATTCATGTTAGGTAAAACTGATGAAATCATTGCCATTGAACCGTTTTAGTCTAGACCTGTGGTATTAAATCAAAATCATGCTTACATTCCGATGACAGAGGTTTACTGTGTACGCCCACATTTCACCATTAATGTCAGATCCCAGTCTTATAGGAATCAAACCCATCGCTAATATATATATTTATATATTACGAGACTTTTTAGTTACTAAAAACCTGAATTGCATAGTACTATTAAAGTACGAATTCAATCGCAACCTTTAACCACGAAATCTAGTCTTAAAATTTAAATAATCCACTGTAGAACATAGACCACTCTCAAAGATACTACACCAGGTGACGTTCTTCCTGCGTTACAATTTTTCCTGCGACTTTTATTAGATTATCGGTCTAACTTGTGTTCCGATACCCGATGGCCACTCGAAAACCTTTCTGACAAATGAAAATACATACTTATATCGTTATACAAAGATAGGTTTAATTCTATAACGCAATATACTCCTATGACTTGACTAACAACAGTTTCGATTATACATTTGAAGTACATAAAACAACGTTGTAAATTTTATATAATTCACTATTTTCTTTGCTCTAAACACTTTTAAACTCGGCTATCTGCGATCAGCCCCGACTCTTGTACAAAAAATATACAATTTGTATGTCTATTTGTCCGTCAACGTGTCTTGTACAGACCGAAAAGGCGCCGTCTAACCAGCCACAGAGCGAGATATTAATATAGATAAGTTATAATGCCAGATTTATTGGCCTGATAAAAATCTTTACAGTACAGTATGAAATATGCGCTGCGTTATTTTAAATGATAGTAAATAAATGTCAATTTGTTGAGGTTAAATGTTATTTTAAAATTAATTTGTTATATAAGTAGCGTAATTATTTTAAGAGGGCAATTTATTTCCGAATTATGTATTTTATGTCGGCGATACACATATGACTGGTCACTAATAAAAGTAATAAAGCTTATAATTGTGGCATGTTATGGTAGGTACATTTTTATCTATGATGGTGGATTTATACGCAACAAGTAGAGTTATTATATATAGCCACAAAAATGACATGTCAGCATTACACGTTGAAACGAAATAGTTTACCCCTTGCGGGGTAGGCAGAGAGTATAGAGTTCCAACAGGTTCTTTCCTTACATACCTCTCTGGCTTCCTCCACTCTCATACTTCGTCTCATACACGCTCGCCGGTTACGGAGACTCTTGAACGCCGGTTACGGAGACTTGTCCTTCAGGTAAGACTCGGTCTATTTGGTCATGGTAAGATAATCTAGGTCTTCCCCGGTACCTACATCCTTCCACTTTCGTATTGTATATTTGTTTTGTGATTCTTTCTTCAGACATTCTTTCTGTATGCCCGAACCAACATATCATACCTTTTCTCATCTTTCCACCGCTATCTTTATTAAATCTGATCGGTATTAAGGCTTCTGTGCTCACTGACTTGAGTAGTCGAGAGTTCGTTCCCCGTACGAGATCTGATTAAGTGTGCCTACATGTAAAATTGGTATCTGTAAACCCAAAGACGGGCAATTTCTAGTCATCATTATCTTAATTTTCTTTTGAAACAATGCGGATGAGACGATACTATTCTTATTGGATTGGGGATAAGAAAATACTATTCTCATTTAAATAAATAATGATAAAACGCATGTGCCCCAAGTCTGCTATTTTTAACTTGTTTTGTAATTATGACCTGCTACAAATATCATTCAATCACAATTGTGCCAAAAGTCGGTAATTGTTTGACGATTATGGAAAACCATAAGTATTATTGACAGGTACCATAAGAATTGGTAAGCATTGAATTCGTAGATTTAAAACTGTCAAAACTAACAATTATGGTGTCAATGATTAAGAATTTCATTATAATTGCAATAACGGACTTGGGGCCCTGCTCACATCGTAGCAAGTTAAATTTTATTTCGATCAGCAGTGATGAAACACGAAAATTATTTTACGAAGAACATTTACATAACAATTATTTGAAATCATTTTATCATAAAAAAACTAATAATCACCTCAATCATCATTAAGACGAAAAAGTACTTAAATGGGCCATTATATTTGTACGAAAGTATTTTATTACTTAATTCAATAATCATTTACATATATTACAAAGTTTATTTCTAACCTATTAATGTTAACCAGTAATAAAACAGATTCGCGTGTCGAAAGTCTCAATTTACGATAAGTTTCGTAACTCTAATGGTACATGGTAATTCTAAATTGCATAGCGGTGTATATGGTTATATTTAAATGACACAAGTGCTTAAGCCATTTTAGTTAAAGATAAAGCCTATTACATACTTACGTCGTAATCATACTAATGGATGTGATTAGTGTTGTAAAAACGCTCGAGTCGGCGCTTAAAACGCTCGCGTCTTCTATGTGTTTCAACGCTCGTGATCGTCGACTCAACGCTAAACGCTCGACTTCAGCACTCATTTTACAACACTATTTGTTACCCTTACACGCAAAAACTATTGAATGGATTTTGATCACACTTTATAGTAATATAACTTACTAGGGTACCGTCCTGGCTTCGCACGGGTAAATAAGACACATATACCTTCCTCTTGAATCACTCCGTCGATTGGTAAAAACCGTATGAAAATACGTTCGGTAGTTATTGACTTTATCGCGTTCAGACAGATGAGGGGGGGGGGGGGGGGACTTTGTTTTATAATATGTGATAAGTACATCAAAATAAAACAGGCTATAATTTATAAAGATACATACAGAGTCCCGTGCGGTCGCTAGTTGTATTATATTTTGTTTGTAACTACTACAACTGTTCCTGTCACACGACTGTACACAAATCCCAAAGCAGCGCCATGTCATATTTATTTATGTATGGGATATATCTTCAGTTAAAAATATAATATTAAAAAAAAGTATTACACACAGCTTTCTCCTGTTCGTATTGTCATGTCAATGTCGAAATTAGAGAATGACGATCACATAATGATAAAATCAGAAGATGACTAAATCTCAAAATAAATTAAATATCTTCTAAGTTCTCGTCAAACTACTTCTTACTTTTAGGATGTGTATACGAGGCCTAACTTTACACCTATGTATGTAGGTTAAAGCGTGTAGTTGTTATTGGAAACTCGACTGGCAAAAGGAGTCTTAGCATGGTAAGTGCATGTTTCTTTTTTAAAATATTTTAACTTTTTATGTATAATTCTAAGCACCTGACATATGTAAAATGGATAGTTATCGTCGTTATTTAACTTACTAGTTTTAAGACGAATACATAAACTTCAACAGCCAACATTACCTGAAATAAAAAAAAAACAACTAAATCATTACCTTGAAAAATGTATAATTACACAATAAAATTCATTACTGCAAAAGTACGTCACTGGCCGATCAAAAAGAATAACCTTCTTCATTCAATTAAAAAATATATTGTATCTATTGCAATTTCTCGCGGAATGACGTAAATCGGGTCCGGAAATTGCGTTGTGGAAAAAAATGACTATTGACAAGCACTCGTGCGCATCGAACCGAAAAGAGCTCCAGTGTCAATTACCGTAACAATATGAACCAAAGCAACATAAACATACTTTGTATAACAAAATCTAGAACGTTTTGTGATTTATTACCATATCAAATTAAAAATCTCGCAGGTTAAAAATATATTTTTTTAGGAATATTTCATATGACACGTTTGTTTTGGAGAATCCCTTGACTTTCTCTCTCCATAAAAATAAGATCCATTGAGGACAATATTATTACCTCAAAATCTTAATATCTGAAAAACGTCTTTTATTGTTTTTATATTTAGAATCGAGATTGTTAACGTTGCTTGCTACTGTTAGATGCTTTCATTTTTGAATTAAAATACAATCGATAAGACGTTATTTTTTTTATTAAAATAAATATATAAGATTAAATTAGGGTCAACATTTATACGGCGCCATTTTGTGTGTCGCGTTATGCAATGTTAAGTGTCGCTTGAATTTTTCCACTTCTTACTAAACTAAAAAAAAAAATGGTAAAGGTATGGCAATAAAGATTTAAAAATGCGGGAAATTTAGAGCTAAATTGTTATTCTAACTTATTTCAATGTTTTTTCCTCATGCATGACGCTTATGGATTATTTATAGACGATAAGAAAAAAAGAACAGTTCTCCAAATATAACCCTTGCCATCATTTATTTAAACACGGATGTTGGTTATTAAGAAAAACCTGACCATAACACGTCATACAAATTATAAGGATTCTATATGAAAATGATTAAAAAATCTTATATAAATAGTAGTCTGTAGTAATCGTATCAGTGTCGAGTCACGTACTAGCTTCTTTAGTACATGTTCTATTCGGTATATTATCTATAAAGACGACGTAGTTCTGACGTCACTGATCGGCAAGCCGTTTGTGCAATTGGTGCTGAATAGCGTTGATTTTAATACTCGCAAGCTAAAGATAAAATTGTCGACTAAGTCGGTAAAAATCGTGCCTAGGGCAAAAAAAATGTAATAGTGTAGCATTGTTTCTATCTAGCAGTTGTAAAGAAAAATCGATCTGGTATATTCTTAGATTAAGACTTGTCTAGACTAAGCATTGCTAACAAAAATGGCGCCAAAAAGTTGCCTCAATTACGCACTATGTGTGCATAATGTCAGTGTTCGATTTATAAAATTTGTTCATAAACTGTCAATGTGTGCGGGTAGATAAATTGTAGTGCGTGTGTGTTTCATAATTCATCTACCGTATGTATACATAAATTTTATACGAAAGGGGCCTATGGGTAGGGTAGGTAATCTACTTATGCCGTTTCCGCGCGTTCTTTTTTTTGTTGGGGTTTGAGTGATCGACGCTTTTGGCCGCGGGGCCTTTACAGCTTCACCGACAAGGGCAAGGGGGCAACTAGCTCAAGGGCGCCTCGAGAAGGAACGGCCTCGGCTTGAGCAGTCGCTATGGGGGAGGGCATATACTAGGTGTCGCGCCGTGGTTCTCTGTACCGGCCCGCGGGCAAGGGATTCTTCGAACCTGCCGGCAATGTAGGTGTGTGATCTTAATTGCGGTATCTGTATTGAAAAGAAGGGAAGTAAGGGCATCAGGAGGGTCGGTGAGAATATGTCGCGAGCGACGGTAGCGGCTGAGGGGAGTCAGGTGCGTAGTCGACGGCGGCTACAATTAGGGGGTTCCGATGGTTAGACGCGTTTGCTAAGTAGCGGATTGTCACCTTTTTAATATAGAGATCGAGATACCGTATGTACCCTGGAGCACCGACGGCTTTTCAAAGATATTGGGACTGGACAGCTTGGAGTCTGTTAATTAATAGCGGACGGCGTGCCCGAACACGTCACAGGCGTACGTCATGAGGGCCCGTATACAAGTTTTGTAAAGTGTCATTTTATTTAATTCATTAAGAGTACAGATTTTTAATAAACTGACTTTAAATAATGTTTTCGTAAAGACTGAACTTTTTGCAGTAAGTATTTAATTACTTCCTTAAAGCTTAATATATTCAACATATTCTGTCGAATTATGATAATTTAATTGTATTTGTAGAACTTAGCGCCTGTTTGGTATTTATAAATTATCTTATTCTGATGAAGAAATAAATCAAGAGACAATATGGAACAAAAAATTATATTATTGAGATTGTAATGCTATTAATTGCGTCTGCAATTAATAAGAGTATTGTCTATGACAAAAAAAAATATCGTCTGTTGTCAGCAGCATACTTATAGGTATGTCAAACTGGAATTTCTTCTGGAATACATAAATAGATTGTGATACAATTAAAAAATGTGCCTTAAAGATATTTCTTCCGACCTTATCTTGAAGTACCGAACTCAGTAGCCAGATGCAATCTCTATTTAAATTTTTTATCGTCGTATACAAAACAAAATCACTTGAAAATTTACAAAATACGTACTTTATTCGTGAGAATTTTACAAAATAGCCAACATTACGCATGTAGGTCAAGGTATAAGACCAAATTTAATTAATTATGTAATCCAAATTCAATTTCACGATTTCGAAAACTTTTAATTAACGAAATATTAACATAATATAAATGTACCTCATTCACGTAACATATTAAACGGGTTATTATATATATACTTAGGTATAGTATTCTACTCAGTTATTAAAACATGTTTTGGTTTTATATGGAGTCTTCTAAATAACAGAGAAATATTAATCAGAACATTAACGATATTTGCTACCGCTGTGGGTAGCGAAAAGTACCAACCGGTATCCCGCCGTGTATTTGAAGGCTATATCGAAACTTCATTAAAATATGAGGACATTATACAGTCACTAAAATATAAATAATAATAAAATTAGCCCTGTTAAAAAACTGTCCCACCGTTGGGCACAGGCCTCCTCTCAAACTGAGAGGGCTTAGGCCATAGTCCACCTCGCTGGCTCAGTGCGGGTTGGCGAACTTCACACACCTTCGAGAAACTCTTGGGCATGCAGGTTTCCTCACGATGTTTTTCTTCACCGTTAAAGCAAGTAATAATTCTTTTTTAATACGCACATGCTTTCGAAAAGACAGAGGAGCATGCATGGATTTGAACCCGAGACCTCTGACTTTGCAGTCCAACGGTCTAACCACTAGGCGATCACTGCTATACATCCAACGCTGCGCTAAAATATATGTAGATATTAATATCCATCCGGGAATTTAAGAATTTCAAACATTTCCGACCATTTATCTCCGACCGCAGTGATTTCAACGACTTATGGTTGACGAACCGCAATTCCATAATACAGTAATATATTTAAAATATAGTATAGTTGTACAAATGTAGTGATGTTAAAGAAAAGAATAAATACTTACAATTAATCTATTTATGTTAAAATATTCAAGTAACATTATCTATGTACTTGGATTGACAATGTGACATTGACAATAATTGACACGCGCAATAAATTGTCATAATAATATGCAGTATCTTTAAAGTGCATAGCGAACGGTAATTCATTTAATTCACCCCGAGGTATCTACATTTCAGCATAAAAGAGGAGCTATAGGTCAAATTTATGCCAAATCCACCTATACTAATCGTCGATATATCATTACAAGATACCAACCCCGTTCAAAAGTTACACCAAAAAACGTCCCCAAATCCACGTGAGAAGTTACAGTTATGATATAAACATAAATTAGGGCATATTGTACCGATTAAGGTATCACTTAAAGTTGTATTTGCAAAAAAAAACTTTTTAGTACTGTCCTCTTTTACCTGCCTTTTGGTGGTGCCATTTTTCGTGCGGCGAGCGTGTATCTATCAATATTTGATCGATGATACTAATACGTCAAAATACCTGTTTCAGGATATATGTTAATAGCTATTGTAATTGATCATCGATCATCAGCCAAAAGACGTTTACGGCAGGGCAAACGCTTTAAAAATCGCCACAACGACTAACTGTGTGCTGTTTGCATCTAGCTTTTGAATAATAACACCACTGTAATAATAGTCATCATCATCATCTTAGCCTATACCTGTCCACTGCTGAACATAGACCTCCCCAATCATTCTCCAGCCCAACCAGTCCGATGCCACCTGCATCGAACGACTTCCTGCGGTCTTCACAAGATCGTCGGTCCATCTGGCAGGCGGCCGTCCCACGCTGCACTTGCCAATACCTGGCCTCTACTCTAGAATCTTTCTGTCCCAATGCCCGTCCAATCTTCGCGCTATGTAGCCCGCCCACTGCCACTACACCTTACTAATCCTATAGGCTAGTAATATACCTTGAAGTAGGAGTAGGAAGCATGACATAAAATGCCACCGTAATAGGTAAAGTACATCCTATTCTAGTCTGAAGAAATATCTATTCCAAATAGAAATGGAGGACAAACGAATATTTCAATACTAGTATTGGATACCTGTGATACCATAATATCGAGCAAGTTCCGTGTATAATCGATCGTTTTTATAATCTTAATGAATGAAATAAGTACCTACCTAGATTAAAGTGGTATTTATGACAATAACAAAATGAGACTGGTTTTCTTAATATGTTATTGTTTATTTTTATTCGTTTTACTGGTGCATGTATGCGGCAGATCCATTCAAAACGTATAACTAAACGCATCTCGTTACGATATGTTCGTGATATTATCGTGTAATAGTTCTCTATATACCATTGGAGTATCACTAAACGATCATTTCACGGAGCTATCGTAACGACCCAGGTTACGTATTTGATTGTTCATAGCGAATAAGAGCCATTTTGTGGCTGTCTACCTGTGGCAGAGGCCGGTACCTCGTTTACGCCGAAACTAAAAAGACATACCTAAAGTCCACATTTTTTTAAGGCAATGCTTATAACAAATAGTTATCATCAGTGCTGAACATAGGCCTCCCCAATCGCTCTCCAGTGCAACTGGTCCGATGCCACCTGCATCCAACCACTACCTGCGATTTTCACAAGATTGTTCCATCTGGCAGGCGGTCGTCCCAGGCTGCGCTTGCCAATACGTGGTCTACACTCTATAATCTTTCTGTCCCAACGCCCGCCCGATCTTCGCGATATGTGGCCCGCCCATTGCTACATCAGCTTGCTAATCCTATGGGCTCGTATATGTTAAAGATAGTAAGTAATCGGTATGTTTAGTTTATAAGTGACATTAATTTGATCATTGCCGTATTAATTGGCCTGATAAAACATAACTGTCAACTGTTCGGTTCGCAACTCGGACAAATCCATAGTACAGTTTTTGTTATTAAGTAAAATTAGCTATTTTGCACATCTTAAAAGCTCAATGCACGAAATATAATCTATCGGAAGATATGCACACCAATTTATATATGCCGGAGAACATTAATTAAAAGGCATATTCAGTCCATAAAAACGGCAATTAGAACATTTGTAATAGTTATGTCATTATGTAGCTGCAAAAATACTCGTATTGTACGCCAATAAAATTACAATTTCTTCTTCTTCTTCATGTTATGGCTTTACATTAATTATAAGTGTATTTTGCCAGTGCCCAGTGAGATATATAATCGTGTTTGTTTAAATTAATTCGACTCCCCGATGAATTTGATGACAACGATGATAATGAAATTAATGAAATCCCCCACCCTGGATATAAAAGCGGTGGATACTCTACATACAAATTTCAACGGCCATTTTGAAGTCGAAAAGGCACTATTTATCACTTTGTTACAATTAACTTCACTCATGCACATATAAGAACACATAATGGTCAATATTCCACCAACATTACACATTATTAGTCGAAATAACACAAGTTTTGGAAATTAAAACAAATTGACAACATCACTCTTCGACTTCCCGCCAAAACTCCTGAAATTACAATTTATACACTTATAAAAATATTATAAACAGCTACATATTTACAATTAGTACTCTAACAAAAGGAATATCACACGTTCCCGCCAACTTTGCATTTGACAGCTCACCCACCCGCGTTTTTTTTTTCAAACGTCAATGCAATGAATGACCTTCATACAGTTTAGTGGTAGCCACCGTTAATTTTGGCAAGTTAAAACAATTGATGTTTTTTTTTCAATCAGCCTATCGCAGTCCACTGCTGGACATAGGCCTCTCCTAACACGCGCCATTGCACACGGTCCTCCGCCTTCCGCATCCAGTCTGTCCCAGCGACCTTTTTGAGGTCGTCGGTCCATCTAGCTGGGGGCCGTCCTACCTTACGCTTACCAAGTCGCGGTCTCCACTCTAGGACACGTTTGCTCCATCGGTCGTCGGTCCTTCTGCAGATGTGACCAGCCCATTGCCACTTTAGCTTACTGAGTTTGCGAGCTATGTCGGTAACTTTGGTTCTTTGTCGGATTACCTCGTTACGAATTTTATCCTTCAAAGAGACGCCGAGCATAGCTCGCTCCATAGCCCGCTGTGCGACTTTAAATTTATGGACCAGTCCCACTGTGAGTGTCCACGTCTCGGCCCCGTAGGTCATAACAGGTAGGACGCATTGGTTGTACACTTTAGTCTTCAGGCATTGCGGAATAGGCGAAGAGAAAACGTGACGTAGCTTGCCAAATGCTGCCCAACCCAATTGGATCCTGCGGTTGATTTCTTTCTCGAAGTTGTTTCTACCAAATTGGACAACTTGTCCAAGGTAGACATACTCCCGAACAACTTCGAGCATCGAACCATCGACGTAGATCGGTCCCGGCGTGACATGGTCATTAAACATGATCTTGGTTTTATCCAAGTTCATGCCGAGACCGACACCTCGAGAGGCTCCATTTAGGCTATGCAGCATTTCGCGTAGCTGTTCCAGTGACTCTGCCACGATGACGATATCATCGGCAAACCGAAGATGCGAGATGTATTCGCCGTTGATGTTAATGCCCCGCCCAGTCCAGTCCAGCGTCTTGAAGACGTCTTCGAGTGCATTGGTGAAGAGCTTGGGGGATATTACATCCCCCTGTCTTACACCTCGACGCAGCTCGATCGGGTTGGTCTTTTGGTCTTGGAGCTGGACGGTCATTGTGGCGGTATTATATAGACATCTCAGCACCTCGATATAGCGCCAATCGATGCCACATCGCTGCAGAGCATCCAGAACCGCCCAGGTTTCGATGGAGTCGAAGGCTTTCTCGTAGTCCACGAAAGCCATACACAGCGGCTGATTGTACTCTTCGGTCTTCTGTACAATCTGCCGAACAGTATGGATGTGGTCCACGGTGCTGTAGCCTTTTCGAAACCCAGCTTGTTCCGGTGGCTGGAACTCGTCAAGTCTTCTGGCGAGGCGGTTTGTGAGTACTCTCGAGAACAACTTGTAGACGTGGCTCAGGAGTGAGATGGGTCTGTAGTTCTTCAGCAAGGTTTTGTCACCTTTTTTGAAGAACAGAACCACCGCACTCCCGCTCCACGCTTGAGGTGTTAAGCCCTGGTGGATGACGGAATTAAAGAGGCTCGCTAACTTTTTCAGTATTGGAGTCCCGCCTGCTTTTAGGAGCTCAGTGGTGATTCCGTCATCGCCTGGCGACTTGTTGTTTTTGAGCTGCTCGAGAGCCACTCTGACCTCGTCCTGGTTGACATCAGGGATGTCTTCCGTGTTGTGGCGTGCGAGTGGGGCTCTGTGGTCGTCAGCGCTGGGTCTCGTGGGTTTAGTCATCCGTGATGCGTACAGGTCTTTGTAGAAACTCTCAATCTCCTCGAGTATCTCGAACTTGGAGGTCACGGTTTTGCCATCTGCAGTATTAAGTTTCGTCAGATGGGATTTACCTAGCTGGCGAGCGAAGACTTTGGTGCCTCTGTTCTGTTCAATCGCAGCCGCGATGGCGCGGGTGTTGGAACATCGGAGGTCACGTCGCACCAGCTTCCGAATCTTCCGGTTGAGGTTCCTCCCATCCGGCGAAGACGCCTGCGTGGATGACATTTCTCGTCTCTGCCTCATAAGTTCGAGAGTCTCGAGCGAGAGTTTAGACTCTCTGTTACCGCTTTTGCCGGGAAACACCCTTCGAGACACCTCCTGTAGCGTTTTGACCACTGTGTCGGTTTTTTCGTCAACATTGCCTTCGGTTTCCAGCAGGTCGAAACGATTTTGAAGCTCCAGTTGGAACTTTTCGAACCCTAAAGCTATTTGAGGCGCAGTAGGTCTCAGAGTAGCCCTCATCATGCGACGCCTTTCGGCCCTGAAGTTTATATTTAGAGCGCCTCGGACAAGTCGGTGATCGCTGCCGGTATTAAACCTGTTGATCACGGAGACGTCTCTAAATATAGACTTCCTGTCAGTCATGATGAAGTCTATCTCGTTCCTCGTCACAGTGTCGGGGCTTCGCCATGTCCACTTTTTATGAGGCTTCTTCTTAAAGAACGAATTCATCAAGAAGAGCCCCTGCGACTCCAGAAAGTTGACCAGCATCTGCCCCCTGTGGTTTCGGCGCCCCACGCCGTGGGGTCCGATTATTGTTTCGCCGCGTTCTTGTACTCCCACTTTGGCATTGAAGTCCCCCATAACAACGCTGTAGTGAGCCTTGGTGGTGCCATGTAATGCCTTGGCTATGTCTTCATACATGGCTTCGACTATGTCGTCGCAGTATGTCGAGGTCGGCGCATATACCTGTACCACCTTCAGGGTGCACCTGTTGGTGATTTTAATTATGAGGTACGCTACCCGTGTCGACACACTGCTGACTTCTACAACGTTGTTAGTGAGAGCTTTGTTGACCAGGAAACCGACACCGCCCTGAGAGGACCGATCACCTTCACGAAAGTAGAACAGGTGGCCTGACTCAAGGGTTATCGTGTCCTCGCCCTGTCTTCGGACTTCGGATAACCCCAATATGTGCCAGTTTATGCGACCTAGTTCTACCTCGAGTTCAGTGAGGTGTTGGTCCAGCCGTAGAGAGCGTCCATTGTACGTAGCCAGGGTCAGGTGTTTTTGGTAGCCTTGTGTCGTAACCCGGAGATTCTTCGCACCCCCTGCCCCGCTGTTACCGCGACCGCTACCGTGGCAGCGGACAGCGGGACTACCGGGAACTGGGGGCCTTTGTTTTAGGTGCCTTACCATGTTAGGAGGTTTCGGCCTACTATACCACGCTGGCCAGACGGGTTGGTATAGGGTTTGTTTCAAATTTTCCTTTTCTGGTCGTTGATCGAATGACGTTACTACCTTTGGTGGACTCTTACCACCAGCCTAGCAAAAGTAAGGCTACTGGGGCATTCTAAGTTTTTCTTTCGCTTCCAGCCCAGTAAGGTAGATTTTTTTTTGTTGTTTAATGCTGAGAATACAGTGCGACAAGGATCTTTTGGCCCGTGGATGACATTAACAGGGGGCTGATAGTGTAAAATTAGGGTTAACATTTAGCAAAAATTATCTACTTCCAGATAAATATATAACACGTGAGTCCGTGCGGTTACTATTAAAAAAAGAACTTTGGTAAATTTCATAGCAAACGGCAACTGTGCGACTGTCATGAAAGGACATTTCTCTTGATGACAGCGTTAGTTCTGATTTTTCCCGCGAGCTAAAAGATCCTTGTATAACTGTAGATAATATTTTAAGCGACCTTCACAAGCGACTACACATATTTGCATGCCCTACTTGCATCACATACTTATAACTTCAAATAATAATTTTAAACTCATGCGGAACTTATATGAACATTGTTCAGACAAACCTCAGACGAAGTATATTGGGACAATAGCGTTACTATGTTTATGTATGATATAGCTAACTGGGGCAGTGATGACGTCAATGCACATTAACAGAGACCGAGTGTTAACTGCTGTGAACAACGTTTTAGTAATGCTAAAAACAATAAAATTATTCTCAAGTAACGTTGTACCCGTTCTTGAATCGAATATATGGAATACGAGTATATTTTAGTTGAAAATAAAGTATAAACGAGCGTATTAATTATATGAAGACACCTACATACATAATTATTTTTAAATTAGAGTTACTGTTTAAGTTAACTGAATTTGTAAGCCTAAAAAAAGATGCAAATAAGTCCTCTGTGAGAACGATTGGGCTTTTACCACAATTAAAAAAATTGGCTTCGTTTGGCACGGCATAGAGGCTCTTCTTCTTCTTCTTCTTCAGCCGAAAGACGTCCACTGCAGGACAAAGGCCTCCCCTAAAGACCGCCACAACGACCGGCTTTGTGCTGTACGCATCCAACTTATACCCGCGACCTTCACCAGGTCATCGGTCCATCTTGTAGGGGGCCTACCCACTCCACGTCTTCCGGTACGTGGTCGCCATTCGAGAACCTTCCTGCCCCAACGGCCGTCAGTTCTACGAGCGATGTGCCCCGCCCACTGCCTCTTAAGTTTAGCAATTCTGAGTGCTATGTCAGTGACTTTCGTCCTCCTGCGGATCTCCTCGTTTCTGATTCGATCCCGCAGAGTAACTCCGAGCATAGCTCTCTCCATCGCCCTTTGGGTGACCTTGAGCCTTCTTATGAGGCCCATCGTAAGCGACCATGTCTCAGTGCCGTAAGTCATCACTGGCAACACACACTGGTCAAAGACTTTTGTCTTGAGACACTGCGGAATTTTGGACGAGAAGATGTTACGTAGCATAGAGGCTCTAGGAACTCCAAATGGATCGCTCTGGGCACACGCACGGGCACGCCCCTTTATCCTTCGCTTGAATCAGAGCATATCTTAAAGGAAATAGTCATCAGTCTCCCCGCTCGTTCGCTAAGCTCGACAATGTGGATGGCATACCATCGTTCGCCTTGGGATCGCCACTGAACAAAAAAGGCCCATGCCTCAAACGTCTGTGATCCCTGAGGACCTAGACTAGTGACAAGCGTTTTATACCTATTCTCTAGCTGCACAGACGGACGATTTAGCGCAGTGGTAAAGAGCTTAAGCCGCTCCGGCCACTGTGTCTAATAGTCGCGGGTTCGATTCCCGCACGCGACAAATCTTTGTGTCACCCACAATTATTTGTTTCGGTCTGGGTATTTGTGTATGGGAATTTTCATGTTTGTAAATGCACAATAAATCATTGTGTGGGGCTACGTTAAAAAAAAAGAGAACCTGCAATCGGTAGCGCCTTTATTCTGACGTGACTTGACGTTCTAAAATACGCTATTGGCTGCGGGGCCTTATTGCTTCACCCGACAAGGGGGAGAGCAACCACTACTCTCCAGCCAGCCAGGCCTAATACAGGATGAGCCTATAGTCACGACCAAATGCTTGGTTGATGTTATATTGTTCCTACAAACTTTAATTTAAAAATACCTTTTTAAAACAAGCTTTTATTGCAAAACACGACAAAGATATCTTACTTAGTTGAGGAGTTCCGAGTCTATAGTACTCATGACAAATCAAACGAGCCCAAACACAACGGTGTTATAATGAGTAATTGGGTAGTTCCATTGGTTACCTTTCAGCTTCAGGTTAAGACCCTGAACACTATCTGGTTGTATAGTACTTGTCAATACCAATCTAACAAACCTAAATACGAAGGGGTTACGTTATTAGTTCAAATTTATCTATAGCCATCTTCCGACTCGATCATCAGACCAGCTCTATGGTACCATATCATTGCATTGTCACCGAACTTACATACGTATGCCAAATTTCAGCCCAATTGGATACCCGCAAGTGGTTGAAAAATCGATCCCAAAATGTCAACCGGAGAGAAACAGAAAGACAGACATACAAACATTCCAAATTTAATAAAAGATTGTAAAAAGAGCGGTGCTATTGTTATTACTATTCAATTAGGTACTTAATCACTTTCAAAACCACAACGGAAATTTAATTTTTAACAATCGTAAAATAAAATTGTTTTGATTCGCTACATATTTAGGCGCTCGCTTGGCAAGGTCGATTTTTTTGTGTCAATCATAGTTACGCATAACGTTCACAACATAATCATTATACATTCCCACCACGCGAAACTTCGTACTTTAGTGCTTAAAAAGACGTTACACGTGTTAAAGATGGTATAGAGACCTCGCGAAAATAACAAGGGTCAACAACATTCAGAAAATGTAGAATAAAAGTTCCGTAATAGATTTGCCGGTTAGAATTGAGTTTATTTTATTTTAACTGAATTTATTTTATTTTAAACTACCTTACTATGACTAAATAGACCTAACTAATGTGAAGAGCAAGTCAAGAGTCTCCGTAATCGGCGAGCGTGTATGAAGTGGAAGGAGCCAGAGAGGTCTTTAAGGAAAGAACCCATTGGAACTCTGTACTGTATGCCTACCCCGTAAGGAATCTGGCGTGAATACATAGATGGATAGATAATTTTATTTTTATTAAATTATATATATCTAGTAATGCGTTACTAGACTAACGTGTTATGCGTAAAACGGTTGGCCATGAACCCATTCTGGGTACGAATCATGGGACAACGTATGGTTACTCTACCATATAATTAATTATCAGCACCCTCCGGAATCCGGAAGTGTGTGGGATAGGCTCGCCTCCTTTTATACTGGGACTTTACATTGTCGGCGATATTTGAGTGTACACAGTACATCTTTACCATACCCGCTTGAGCTATTAATTTATCAAATATAGTTACTGTCACCTGTGGTATCTGGAACAACAGTAGGTTTTACTGGGGAAAATTTGGGTAGTACCCCAATTCTATATACGCCTATTTAAGTCCTATAAGTACATTCATATTTCCTTTAATGGCTCGTGTTAACAATAGGATAATAAATTACAAAATTTCTGTGGTCAGGTGGCAACAAATGAGAGGAAACATTACTATAACAACGGATTGTCAAACCACAACAGCTGGCATAATATTAGATAAACTAAACCATATTTTTACACACGTAACCACACTCTCGTATACAATGGAGCGCCATGTGAATTCCCAAAATCAAATAGGTCAAACCCAGCCTACGCTGTCGCAATAGACGATGAGCCTAGCCTGTAAATCCCAGGCCGAATGAACATGATATAAGTTTTTCCTTATAACTGGTAACGAAGGATTTGTGCGAAATCTTCCCATGTGTAAAATAAAGCTAAGCTTATCGCTTTGCAGAGGAGAAATCTTCAAAAAAAATTTCGAGTTCAAGCCGAATGCTCCTCAACCTTGATAATCGCTAAGAACACGACAGTCTCAAAGCAATACGCAAACCTCGCGCAGCAGTATGGCAACAATGGCTCTTAATAATAACAACAACAATACTTTGACCAAAACCAAATCTTAACAGTCACCAATCGACGGCGTTTGAGTTGTTTTCGTATGCTATTCAAATCAATAATTTGACAAAAGTCTGCGCAATCGAATTCGAAAACATAGATCTGCGGCGTAATTACTTGCTTACAAGATACGGTTTTAGTGAAATTTCGTGAGTAGAAATTGGGGCTTGATACAGCTCTAAAACAACTGCGTAATATAAATGTATAACACTTTCGACAAACATCTATGTGCGACATTACCGTGCCAGCTGTCAACACAGTCTGAGCAAATTGCCGCCATAATGCGACGCATAAATGCGGCGAGGCAAGAGGAATGCAGCCGGCATACTACGGGTTTTACTTGATGTTAATTATCCATATAGGCGATAGACAGGCTTTAAGATAAATCGGAAGGCTTAGCACAAATGTTAGCGCACCGCTATCGAAAAGTCGTGATGTCGCGTCCATCTTTAACTAGATTAGTAATTTGAAAAGGAAGGCATATCTACTCGATATTGTTATGCTAATATTCGTACTAAGTTTTCCGTGAGCTTAGCACGAACAGATTGCCGTTGGTGTGACGCTATTGTGTTGATATGCCATCCTCTTCACATTATAATTTTACTAAATCAAAATGACGTGACAGCACGCTTTCTCGAAAACTTTACGATTACGTAAAATGGTTCGCGCTTAACCGTCTCATAAAGCTAAAATGATAATGACATAGTTGTTAAATGATAATTTCGCATAAGGATAAAGTTTTAGTCCAAGAAAGAGACGTGAATATACAGAGTTTACAGCTACGACAGCTGCAGACTGTCTACAGCAAAATAAGATTTCTTTCTTTCAATAATATTTCTAAATGTATAATAATGATGAGGGAATGAGACATCTAGCACAGCGATGACGTCGGCGTGGTCTACCACTTACATTTGTTTTCGTCTAAGCATTAGTGTTTGTAAAATAAGTTTTTGTTTGTAAACGCATCCGCCCATCCCCCATCTTCAGACAAAAGATAGCCGTCGCAAGACTAAGGCCTCGCCAAAATCGCCATGACTATAAACTTCGTGCTATACGTAGGTATCCAGCGTTAATTCACTACATAGCAAGAATTACTAATGTGTGTTTCTTCTACTAAACGTTATCAAAAGTCAATAAGCCTTTAAGCAGTGCAATCAGCTACGTTCCACCAATTAAATAACAGTTTTGAACAGCAAGAATTTCAATTGAATTGACCAAGTTGGAGGTTACCAAAATCGAAAACTGTATCGTGTATTAAGCGATTGATTTCACGCAAAAATGTCGTTATCTCCATAAAAGCCCTTATATTCTCGGAAAGCTATCTACCTCTGACCACATATTAACCACTTTAGCACATAGTAAAACACACCAATCAAGTTTGTCAGAATTGACACAAAAATTAATTGCTTTAGACAGTCGTAAAAATCATTTTGTGGTTACGGACGTGATCAAATCATTAGAAGAGAGGGTTATGGAATATAAAAAATTGGGTTTTATTATTAAGAACCTTAAATACCTATAGAATATGGGCGAGAAGTTGAAAATATCGCATGTTCTGAACAATATAATATTTATTAATTGCTAGAAAAAAATTATTTGCTGTTTTAACTCTGTGACCCCTTTTGCCCTTCCGGCTGCGGCGTAGTTGTAGCACGCCCAGACTCTTGTTCGCTGAAGCTACAAAGGCGTTGCGACCAAACGCATTCTCATTACCACACACAAAAACCTCGCATAAAGGTAAAGTTTATATTGAGCCCTATCCTACGACGACAGATTAATCTAATACTTGAGTAGATTTACAAGCCTAAGGCTCAACTAGCTTACCTCTTACCCAAGAAAGGTATCCTAGAGTTATTTGTCAAGAAGTGGAACATTTACATAAGGCTAATTAAAAAGTGGATGAGACGTAACATCCCAAAGTGTACGGGAATTACTAGCGCGGTACAGCGCTTCTAGACCGCACAGGATAAGGACGAATTCCAAAAATTGATAGCTAACCTTCAATAATTTGTGAGGCACTAGAAGAAGAAGAATAAAAAAGACCGAGCCAAACGAAGCCAGATCGCTTGCAACGGAGACAGAGGAACTGAGTTTGAAACTATTAAATAGAAATGTTTGCTATTTAAACATTTCATAGTTCTCCTCTGTAGTAATTGTATATAAAGGATATAAATTCTACTTTCATTTACTTGGCAAGTCCAAAGGCACGTTTACGCAAAATAGATAGTGCTATCATTGGACGGCTGTTATCTCCACTTTATCGTAGCACAAATTGTTTTGTATTCAACCTACATACTTGTAGCCGTAATCATATTTGTGGTTCAAGAGGCTTGCTTGACGACTTGTAATTTGCGAGCTTGGACTTCTCTAATAATTTGTACCTGTTTTTCATAAATCGAAAGACGTTCACTGCAGGAAATTATCTTATATAGTTACGACACGTCCGATAGAGCGAAGTGGAAGAGGAAAATAAGGAAGGCAGACCCCACCAACAGCTGGGAATAATAATTGTCAAGGAGAGAGAGTAAATGCTTAGTGCTACCCATGCGAAGCCGGGCCATGTTGCTAATATAAGTTAATTTAAGATAAGTAGTTTCTTAAACCGAATACTGCTGCATATAGAACTTTTGGCTCTTTCTCTTTTAAACGAAATTGAAAACGAAGGCTCGAACAAGGAGCTCCAGTTAGTATTTTTTTTAGGAAGTGCAACTAACTACAAGAGTTCCTCAAGCTTCTGTTTCGGCATTAAACCTACGCTTTGCTGTAGGTATATTGTACACGAGATAGTGACTTGACAAACGTGAGTTAAGCGACTGCATGTGCGTCTGCTTCTGCGTCATGTGCAAAATCGCATTATATTTATCATCCATGATACAGACCGCAACAATTATGATGCGTTAGCTGAATACATTGAAAATGAGGTCAAAGTGTTTTCTAGGCAATGATTTTGATTAAAAACCCAGGTATTATTTTTTCTCAAGACTAATGTAAATTAGTTGCACGGCAGTACCGAGTGGATTTCTTTTACTTAACGCAATTGCAGCTCGTGTTACGGGAGAGTTTATATAAAGTCACGTTGCAATGTGGTAAGCAGCTTTAGAATTGCTAAACTTAAGTGACAATGGGTGGTATATCATTTAATGATAATATAATAATAATAGCTGCATAGTTAGCAATGATAGCTTAGTTGTTAGACCGTTAGACTGCAAAGTCAGAGGTCTCGGGTTTAAACCCAGGCACGCACCTCTGTCTTTTCAAAGGCATGTGCGTATTAAACATTAAATGTCACTTGCTTTAACAGTGAAGGAAAACATCGTGAGGAAACCTGCATGCCTAATAATTTCTCGAAGGTGTGTGAAGTTCGCCAACCCGCACTGGGCCAGCTTGGTGGACTATGGCCTAAACCCTCTCAGTTTAAGAGGAGAGGAGGAGGCTAATATTATTATTATTAATATAATTATAATAATACCACCCTATACTGTCCCACTGCTGGGCAAAGGCCTTCTCTCACAGATCGGTTGATAGACCACCTGCTGTTGGAACTTACCAAGCTGCCTTTAAGGTTTCCAACTCAGCTTAACGACTACCACATTAAGTGGTAACTAGGACCAACGGCTTAAGGTGCTCTCCAAAGCAAAAAGTTGCTTGAATAGGAAAATGCCACAAACGGTCACCCACCTTAGGCTGACAGAGATCGCTGCTTGACCATGGTGTTCGGTAAGAACACCGCAGTCGCATAGCGCTATGGGCACCTCAACATCATTATCATATCATCTATAGCATATCATTTTCGAGTGGCGACCAGGTACCGAAAGATGTAGAGTGGGCAGGCCCTCACAAGATAGAGCGATGACTTGGTGAAGATCGCAGATAAAAGGTGATAGTCATAACTATCTTAGGGGAAAACTTTTGCTGCAGTAAACGTCTTTCGGCTGAGATATTGATAATTTCCGTAGAGCAGGTACAAATCGATGTTAGGGTTTAACAGTGGAGTTATGGATCTCTTTGTTTCGCTACGTAGGCGTACAAACAAATTTATATCCAAAGAAGTTGAAATAAAAAAAGTATAATCTTCTAGAAGTATATTTTTTGTCTACATCATAAGCTCACTCTTATCTTCTGCTGAGTAGTTTTCATCCCACGATGTTGTGTTTTCCTACAGAAGTATTCCTATCCAAAATTTGTAAGTCTTCCAGAAAACGCCACCTTTCTCTAATCCTCGCCTAATCATCTCCGGCGGCACTGACCGTCTCAATTGCCATCAACTGCATAATGACCATGTAATTATCATCTTGACGTCAAATAATTACCCTGGCTAGACAGTTATCTTCCTTCTATGGCAAACGTTTAGTGTTAAACCAATAAACAAGGAGTTTGGTAAGGCTTATGACATTTTAATTGGTATTAAGTATTTTTTTATAACAAAGGCCAATTTTAAATGTCCAATCAACACAAATTTCAATATTTAAAAAAAACACCGTCACGTTTTTATTTGCCATGCGGAGGTGGCAGAAGTGTACCTACTGTGTAGGTTTATTGGGGTTAATCTCTACTGTAATGTCAGCCCAGCGGGCACAATTTCAAACTCCGGAATGCGTCTGAGCATTTTTAGTTAGAAAAAGTATTCTCTTTGAACTAGGAGTCGAAACTTCTAATACCCGAACTATGCATGATTAAACCAACAAGGCAGTTGACCGAAGGTACCAAATTCAACCAAAATACGCAACAAAAACAAATGTAAGTATCCCATTTCCGATTTTTTTTGTATAATTTCTTTCCCCTATAGATCACGTTATATGATTATCAGAATCTACGACTATCCCTGAAGACCTGTAATTGGCGTTCTAGCAGAAACTAAACAGAAATAGCTGTACTAATAAACTATCCAATTGTTAGATAAGTGGCGTACCTCACGTAGAGTTACCACAAAAATGGCCGCAATAATCACTGGGACCACCTCGATGCCTCGCTATATCAGTGTAGTATACGTGACGAGAAAACCAATTACGAAACGCCATGTCACTAGTATGATACGTTTAATTACGTTGGAAAACCATTGGTATCTATTAGGCTTACTTACGGCGTATAAAGGTAATCGAGGAAGAGTTTTTTTCATAACTGTACCTAAACGTTAAAGAGAAAGGATGTAAAGTAGTGTCCAATCGAAGCTTCGGCATCAGCTTCAGCTTCGGCTAAGAATTGACTTTCGATCGCACACTAACGTTAAGAGATCATTTACTTGAATAGTTATAAACTATTACCGAATAAAGTTGCGTGTGAAGTGAGAACGATAAAAGTAGGCCTATACGTACCTCCCTACTGACCCAGTTTACCTAGTCTTTAGAGTATACTTTTTAAAGAGCATAGATTTTCTCACGAAGTGATGCTCCGAGCGCGATGTCAAACGTAGCAACCATTAAATTAAAGTTTATCTATATCATCACGCCAGATCCCTTGCGTGGTAGGCAGAGAGTACAGAGTTCCAACAGGTTCTTTCCTTACATACCTCTCTGGCTTCCTCCGCTCTCATAGTTCGTCTCATACACGCTCGCTGGTTCCGGGGTTTGACTTGTCCTTCAAATAAGACTCATTTTATTAAAATAATTCTAATTTTTTTCTTGATTGATAATAGACTCACCCTTTATTACTTTAGTGCCTTAATATCGTCGGCAAAATGTGGATATACAATTCTGCTACACCCGCTTGGGGAACGTATAAACGTGTTTTACTTTCTTCATTATAGTCGCTGCATATTACCTTTCAAGGAAAAACAATTCAAACAACAACGAACACAATCGCATAAATAATTATAAACTTTAACTAACAACCAAGATTTAATTAAACCAAAAACAAGATTCATATAAAATCATGATATTCATTTCAGGGTGTCAGTTGACACCTGTTTACAAATTTAAAACGATTATATTGTGTAGTTACGTGACATTAAACGCAATAAGTACCACAGTAGCGCAATAAAACTCAAGAGAAACACCATTTACTTCCATGTAGTGGCAGTTAAAATAGCAAAAATAAAATGCCAGGCAATAATCTTTACAGACAAACAGACAAGTAAACGTGAATTATCTTAATACACCATCGGTAAATACGCTGAGCGCAATTGATATTAAATAAAATAATGTAAAAGGTCGTATGTAAGATTAAATGTCTGGTCGCCTACTCAGATGACAAGATGACTGGCTCGTTACTTGCCGCAAAATTTAAGTTTGATCAACCAGCGAGGGAATGCTGTCAGCATTCTTGCCACTATTCCTCGTGGACAAGAATTGGACAATTAGTTTTTTCTTCATATAAATTAGGTATATATCTACTCGTAGTGTAAATTTGATTAATTAAACGCGCAATATTGCGCTGGCAGTTTATAACATAGCGACGAAATCATTTGTTTTTTTACAAATGTTTGCATTAATACCTATTGAATTTACGTCAATAGAAGTTACGTCAATAATTAATATTAATAACTGTTAAATTTTGCGTCAATAAGATCGTTTTCGATAAATAATACATTTATGCATAAAAACACTAAATGGAAAACATAATATATGGCTTATTCTTAGAAATCTGCATATTATATTTTTTTTCTGAAATTTCCTGGATTAGATCAGGTATCAAAAATAATAATATATTATATGTGACATCATCATCAGTCTGCATCAGACCACTGCTGGTTTTAGGCCTCTCCCAAGACATGCCACTGAACCCGGTTACATATTTATATTATATGTAGCGAGAGAGCATGTATGAGGCGAATTATGAGAGTGGAGAAAGCCAGAGAGGTATGTGAGGAAATAACCTGCTGGAAATCTATACTCCTTGCCTACCCTGTAAGAGATATGGCGTGATGATTTGTATAGATATCAATAGATATGCTCAAATATACTACGCACGAAATTAGGTGCTCAGAACCACACCTATATGTATTCTTTTTGCTGACCTGTTTTGTCCCACTGCTGGGCAAAGATCTCCCACATAATCTTCCACGTGGATCTGTGACTGGCCATCACTGGCCAATCTTTAGGAAAAGTATCTAGATCATAGCGCCAACGTTTCCTAGGCCTGCCCCGACGTCGATGTCCATCCGCAGGTACCCATTGAGTGACCATTGTAGCCCCTCTGTCAGGATGTGATGAGGATGACTAACATGTCCTGCCCACTCCCACTTAAGCAGATTTAATGCCCACATCAGTGATCCCCGTTTTAGAGCATATTGTGGTGTTACGAATTCTATCTGCTAACTTTATGCCTAATATACTACGCTCCATCGCTCTTTGACAAAGCTTGAGTTTGGACTTTTGTGACTCAGTCAGTGACCACGTCTGAGCACCATAGGTTAGGACAGGCAGGATACACACGTCGAGGAGTTTCCGTTTAAGACATATTGGAAGGTCACCCTTCATCAGCCTTTTCATGGACCAGTAGCTCTTCCAGGCGTTATCGACACGCCGTTTAATCTCACTGTCTCGCCTGTTTTCCAAGGAGAGTAACTGGCCCAAATAAACGTACTCATCGACATAATGTATATCCTGCCCATCTACTTCAACCCTACTTTTCGTGCTATTGGTAATAACTTTTGTCTTTGCCTGATTCATAGTTAATCCAACCTCAAGGCCTGCTGTTCTCAGGTCTTGGAGCATTTGTTGTACTTCTAGCGCGGATGGTGCAAAAAGAACAATTACGCTGTCGAATGCCTTTGCGTAATCCACAAAGGCTAAGTATAAAGGTTTCTGAAATTCGATATGCTTTTCTATTGCTTGATTAAAAGTTTGGAGGTAATCTATGGTGGAAAAACTGGGGCGGAATACGTCTTGCTCTTGAGGTTGTTGGGAGTCTAGTTGTTTATCAATAGTTTCCGTTTAAGACATATTGGAAGGTCACCCTTCATCAGCCTTTTCATGGACCAGTAGCTCTTACAGGCGTTATTGACACGCCGTTTAATCTCACTGTCTTGCTTGTTCTCAAAGGAGACTAACTGGCCCAAATAAACGTACTCATCGACATACATATGATATAATACTTCTATGTTTAAGTTAGGTGACCCTAACCGCACCGCTGTTCTATCGAGGTGCGGTTTGAAATTCACAAATCCATCTGACGCGAGTTTCAAAAAGAGTAAACAACTTATGGCGAGTGTACACGATCTAGGTGGCCGATGCGGGTTGAAAACTTGAGCGGGTTTTTTAATCGTCCAAATCCTATTAATATTATAAATGCGAACATTTGCGAGGATGTATGAATGAATGTTTGTTACACGCAAAAACTATGGAATGGATTTTTGTAAAACCTTACAGTAATGTAGCTTATACATCAGAATAGCACATATGCTATAATTTAGTAAGAAACGTACGCCACAGTCGCGGGCGGTTGCTAGTAAGTAAATAAGTATGCTAATCCACATGCAACGCAATGTGACTGACGTGGGTTACTTGCGCCAGTAGTCCACGCATATAGTTCGTAATAGCACAGTCAAATATCATTAGGTTGGTAATATATATTTGGTTACCCCAAAGCGATCTGTGCGACAACTAATGTGTCAAAAATAGGCACACTTAAACGGCGCTTATCATACATTCCTAAACGACAAAACCGTTCATCACGTATGAATCATATGTAAGAAATCACAAAAATCCGGTTTGTCAATAGGAACTTAAAATTTTATTTATTGTTAAAAAGGAAAGTTGTAAAAGCAGCGCATCATGAGCACAATCGGCGAGGCCATTTGCTTACGTCACGCCAATGACGTCATTGCCTCCGTAATGAGCTCTCATTTGCATTGACGAAATTATTCATATATTCATCGTTCTTCTATGTTATACTTTTATTTATGGAAATGGAATTCTTCTGATAAAAGATTTAAAAGTTTGTGGTCATAGTACGCGTCTTATAATTGGGAATTTTGTATTTATTTAATAGGTTTTCCGAGTAAAACAAACCTATAGTCAGTAAAATGTAAAAAAAATAAAAATATAGCACCGTCACGCCTATATTCCCCAAGTGGGGTGGCAGAGGTTTACTGAGTACATCCACGTTTCGCCGACGACGTTAGGTCCAATGAAATAGGGGGCGAGCCTATTCCCATATACCGGGCACAATTCCAGACTCCGGACTCGTACTGGGAAGTTTTCGTTAGTAAAACCTTACTTGTCCGACGTAGGATTTGAACCCAGGACTTCGTGATCAAAAAGCGATGCGCTTTGCCACTAGACCAACAAGCCAGGAGCTAACTGTAAAAAGAAAAAAATAGCAGCCCTTGCAATTTTTCCCAGAAGCAATAACACAATGTCGACACATTAACGGCCGATACATTTACCAAACTCCTACTTCCATTCTAAGCCACCTATAACTAGCCTTACTGCATGGGACTGAAAGAATTGACTACCCCGGGATTGTGGATGGCTGTGATATGTTCATGAGATATGAGTAATTCCAAGGGCGGTGGTGTAAATAGAGACACCATGTCGTCGTGAAAACTGCGAGTATGCGGTGAAAACGATTTTTTATTTATCTACCTGTGATGTTCTCAATAGGCATAAGAAGGGGCACCAGTCTGGAAGCCCCTTCCTTGTCTAAAGCGGTTATTATGGGGTTCGCAAATTTTACAACCTACACAATCCTGCCACAAAGGAAAAGCAAAAACCGCCCGCTTTGGTAAAGTTGTATAATATTAAAAAGACACTTCTTACAAGCTCATTTGCCAAAACCGAAAACCCAAGAAGAAAACTTAATGCTTAAAAGTAAGGAGATCCAATCCCAGAATTGGGAACAGAAGCAGACTAAGCAGTAGATAAGATTCAATGTCTTACATATAATTGGTGGGGTATAAATAATGATTCCATCACTGTGTTCCATTTGGAGAACCCCGAATACCCCTGTCTCGGTGTAAAATCGCGGGGATTTAAGTGCGGTAAAAATCCCCCTCACCATATTTCTTTATTCTTTATTGTATATACTGGGATGGAAATTAAAAGTTTACAATTTAAATGTATACAGAAGGTGAGCTTAACTCAAATATGAGTTATCTTCCAGCGAACCTTAGATTATTGAGAGATGAGAAAGTGAATAAGAGGGCAGTTATACAATAAAATGTTATGTACTATATTTTCAAGTATGTAGTTACTGAGTATATGTATGTATACATATACTTAGTTACTTACTATACAAATATTAAATACATATAAATAAATCAGGATAGAAAATGTTCTTTGATTCTTCTTCTGAAAACATCCAGAGATGAACTTGCACGAATGGACTGTGGAAGTAATTTTCAAAGACGCACAGCACGAACAGTGAAGGACCCATCGTAACGACTAGAAGAATGAAGAGGAACACGAAGAAGGAGAGATTTAGCTGCAGATCTTTTATTAGAACAGTTGGGGATTTAAAGACAAGGCCGCAAAAGTTTTACTGTTCCGACGAAACAAAAAAGTCAACTTAAAATCTTGTTTTATCTTGTTTAACGCCATCTCAATTGACAGGTATAAACTAAAATAACATGATTTACCTATTTTGTAACCAGGATAAAAAAGTCTCCTTGATTTCAATTTTTTTCATCTTTTTTTAATTAAATTATATGCCAGTTCTAATATTCTTAAAAATAAAATATAATAAAGTCTCGTAGTGATTAAGGAACAAATATCTCGCTACAATATCCGTGATTTATCAAACTTAAAGGCAGATTGGTATTATGATGTAGATTTCTGGTTTACGGATGAAGTAAGTGTATATAGGATGCTTTAATCCTCGTATACAATTCCCCTCCTAACAACCGCTACCGCCGTCCGCGGAATGTTCTCAACGACCCTCCCGATGCCGTTACATCCCTTCTTTCGGATACAGATACCGCACACAGGATCAGACACTGACCTCGCCGGCGAGGTCGAAGAATCCCTTGCCCGCCGGCCGGTGCAGAGCACCACGGCGAGACACCTAGTATACGCCCTCCCCCATAGCGACTGCCCAAGCCGAGGCCGTCCCTCCTTGAGGCGCCCTTGAGCTAGTTGCCCCCTTGCCCTTCTGGCTCAAGCGTAGTGGTTGCACGCTCGCCCTCTTGTCCGGTGAAGCTATAAAGGCCCCGCGGCCAACAGCGTAGATCATTCACAGACACGCACACACCTCGTATACATTACGGGACAAAAGTCCCGCTATACGTGTCGCTTCTGATATTGGGCAAAGTTGAGCGACATCGCGCAACCTGTTCCTTATTCCTGCGTTCCGTTTGTTGTGGAACAAAAGTCACATGAAATTAAAATGGGACCACCTTGGAGCTATACTGAACCTAATGCAAAAAGAATCATCAAAACTTTTTTCCCATAATGCATACGAGAATTAAAACATCCTATATTCATTTACTACATCCGTAAACCAGAAATCTACATCACGATACCAACCTGATCTTAAGTTTGATAAATCACGAATATTTTAGAATTATAAATTCCAGCGAAATTGTCAATTTAATCTTTTAATACACTATTTATGCAAAACAAATGAATATAGGAAAAACTTTAATCAAAATTACTGTTTTAGAATATGATAAATAGCATACTTTCTATTCCGGAAAACATGTTTATATATATTGCGGTTTATTGTGAGCCGATACAAGCCGTGTAAGCACATCAGATTGACATTTTTATACTATTTAATGGGATAAATTTTTTCTCATCACCATCATCATCGTACTAATACAGTAATGCGATGTTCGGTCAAAATTTTATGGTATAGTAGAGGAACCATTGTTTAGTCTCCGGTATCAGATAGTGTTTGTTTGTTTTTTTTTATGGCATCACGATGACGCATATTTTTCTGTAACTATATAACTTTTAATTTCTAAATTAAATCAACTTCCCGATGAACTTGATGACAAAGATGATTATGAAATTGATGAAGTACCCTACACTGGATGGTCCAGAGATGGATACTTTACATACTAATTGCGACGGTCGTTTTGAGGGAAATTGAAAAGGCACGTTTTATCACTTTGTTACAATTACCTCATAGATTTTAAATATTATTTTTAAACGATGTCCACAGGGTCGTGGATTGGTCATGCTCCCTAAAATGTCTTTGCTAGTGGCACCTCTGGAGAAGAACACCGCAGCGCTCTTGTCCGGGTTCACCTCAATACGCCACTTCCTGAACTAATCCCCTAGGGTATTGGCGGCTACCTGAAGGTTTCTGGTGAAACCCTTATTCCTATGCGAGACTTAGACAGCTGTATCATCCGCGAATAGTCATAGTCATCACCTTACTCGATCGAGGAATATCGTTCGTGTAAAGGCTGAATAGGAGGGGAGAGAAAGCTGAGCCTTGTGGGATACCAGCATGTATGGAGTGGGGGGTAGAGCGTGTCATTTCGACGCGATACCGAAAGGCGCGATTCGACAGGAAGTCTCGTAAGATGAGCACGAGTCTGTCCGGCACACCCATTTGGTAAAGCTTGTAGATCAAGCCGTTGCGCCAGACTTTGTCGAACGCCTTCCCGACATCGAAGACTGATTAAACATGTACCGTAGTACTGTTGAATTTTGTCTCGTTCGGCATCACACTGGAGCTATAACTAATTATTTTGTACGCACTCTTTACTCTTTTATTATATACCTTTACAAAGTCTCTATTTTGTAAATGAGTGGACTATGTAGACGCTGACTGATACCATGAATCTAAATACACTTATGTTTAATCTACACTTAAGCACATCTTGTTACAATTACCTTCACTTATGCACATATAAGAATACATAATGGTTAATATTCCACTAACATTACACATTATTATTCGAAATAACACAAGTTTGGATTATTACGAATTGACGACATCACTGATCGATTTTCCGCCAAAAAAACGTATCAGATAGTGTAGCCCTCCGCCACTAATTGTCCTATTAGGGCAGTCCTTTACGACTTCACAGGTTTTTTTTTATTTCTAATTGACCTTATCTCTCTCAGCTCGATTTATGAGAAAAGACCTTTGCGCTTCAGTGAGACAGTATAAGCGTGTGTTACTTTCATTTTTAATTTGACTAATACTCCATTATTAGACACTGATAATTCTTTATACAAAGCAATAGCTGCCTCGTTGGTCTACTGGCAAAGCGCATCGCTTGGTAACCACGAGGTCCTGGGTTCAAATCAATGAAGTTTTTCTAACGAAAACTATCCAGTATAAGTCTGGAGTCTTGAATTGTGCCCGTTACATGGCAATAGGCTCGCCCCCTATTACATGGGACCCAACATCGTCGGCGAAAATTGGGTGTACTCTCTGCCACCCCCGCTTGGGGAATATAGGTGTGACGGTGCAATAACGTTGTGTTCTAAACTACATTTTATAATATTTATTTTGTTTAAATGTGAAGTCAATAATACTAAAACCATTAAAAAGAACACAATGAAAAATAAACCACAACCACAAGATTGTCGACAGTCCAAAAAACCCAGAAGATAAATTATAGTACCAATGATATTAGAATCTATATCCGGTTAAAATCTACCAAAAAAAAAGAAGAAAATGTTCAGCCGAACTTCAACAAATAGGAAAAAAATTGTTTGTGATTCTATTGAAAATCATTTGCATCCTATATAAATACTAGCAGTTTTCCGCGGCTCCGAAGAAATTAGACTACAAAATACACACATATAACATAAGTGGTATGTTATACAGAAATATGAATATAGATATTTATGTATAACATAACACATGTGGAAAGATGCAGGTACTCGGGAAGACTTAGACCGTGACCATCCGAATTTGTCTTATCTGAAGGACAACTCAAGAATCTCGGTAACGGGCGACGAACTATTTGAGTGGGGGAAGCCTGAGACGCCTGTAAGAAGCAGTCGGAACTCTGCACTCTCTGCCTATCCCGTAAGGGATTTGGTGTGGTAATATAGCGTTCATAGATTTTAAATATTATTTACAAACGATGTCGACAGGGTCGTGGACTGATGTATTATTTACAAGTCTCGTAAGATGAGCACGAGTCTGTCCGGTACACCCATTTGGTAAAGCTTGTAGATCAAGCTGTTATGCCCGACTTTGTCGAACGCCTTCGCGACATCGAAGACTGATTAAACATGTACCGTAGTTCTGTTGAATTTTGTCTCGTTTGGCATCACGCTGGAGCTATAATAAATTATTTTGTACGCACTCTTTACATATTTTATAGTAACCCTTTCTCTTACTATTATTATTATACTTTTTCAATATATACCTTTACACTGACTGATACCATGAATCTAAGTACACTTATGTTTAATCTACACTTAAGCACATCTATTTAGCTCGTTCTGCACTGTTTCACCCATACCCCATGAATGCAATGTATATAAAAAGAATTGTAAAACTCTCATTTTTAAAAAAAGTAACCGTGGAGTTTCTTGCCCTTCTTCTCCACAGGAATGACTTTCCGAACGGGTGGTAGAGTCTTAAGTAATCAATAATTTTCTAATTTTGACTATTCATAAGTGCATCTTGGTCTAAATGAATAAAAAACTTTTGATTTTGATAGATAGAGAGATAAATATTTCATATCTGGATGAACACGGTACAATTCTGTAAAGAAGAGGGGCGGAGACGGACGGCTTGGTCCAGTGATTAAGTGCTTGAGTCGCTCTTACCTATACCTACTGAATAAAGAAGTCGGGTGTTCGATCCCCGCACGGAACAAAACTTTATGTGACGCACATATATTTGTTGTGGTCCAGGTTTTTGTGCATATTGTTACGATATCTCGAAAATCCCTTATCAGGGGATGTCGGTTCTAAAACGCATTACTCTTCCTTCGGTCCCGTATCGACGCGTCAAGAAAGATCTTGAATACGCGTTTGAGTGCTAAAACGTTTAGAAGGTTCCTCCCCTTTAATTATCGCCGGCGCGCGGTCGCAGTAAACAAGTACCTAGTTGTTCACGGACAAATAGGTATGTAATAATAATACCGCTTTGTGGGACGCGCCTTCTATTGTTCGATGTACTTATAAGGTTTGCGTCCGTTCTAGAACTTTCATAGGAGTATGAAAGGAACACTCAACGCGGCGATGGACACGGTCAAATCGAGAACAAGCGATCTAAGTGGAATACACCGGCGACCTTTGCAACGATCCATTCGGCGACATGGAAGCAGTATTTGGGTACTAATCAGAATAGTACTAGTGTGCGTTTATTGCTTGTGTGTACTTTCATTCGACGTACTGTTTTCTGCGTATAGCGCCTAATAAAGTACTTCGCACGTTATTTGGCATTTTAATTACCCCGCAAACATAACAATATAAATTTCATGTTTGTAAAACGCACCCATGGCACTGAATAATTCCTAGTGTAGGGCTACGTTCTTTTAAAGGTGTGTATTGTGTACATTCCCATATCGCCCACAATGATTGATCCCAATGTAATATGGGGCGAGCTTAATGCCATAACACCGGTCGCAATTGCCAACTCCGGACGGCGAATGAATTTTTTTCAATACCAAAAGCATACTTGTCCACTCTAGTATTTCAACACTAGGTTTAGTAATCTATCTATCTATAACCTCACGCCAGATCCCTTGCGGGGTAGGCAGAGAGTACAGAGTTCCAACAGGTTCTTTCCTTACATACCTCTCTGGCTTCCTCGACTCTCATAGTTCGTCTCATACACGCTCGCCGGTTACGGAGACTCTTGACTTTTCCATCAGATAAGACTCGGTTTATTTGGTCGTGGTAAGATAGTCTAGGTCTTCCCCGGTACCTGCATCCTTCCACTTTCACATTGTATATCTGTTTTGTCATTCTTTCCTCTGGCATTCTTTCTATATGCCCGAACCAACGGAGCATGCCCTTTCTCATCTTTACACCGATACTATCTTTCATACCTACTCGCTGTCTTACTATGCTGTTGCTAATGCGGTCGGTCAGCTTCACTCCGCACATCTAGGTAATCAGGTTTAGTAATCATCACGCATTACTATTAAAATAGTAGTTAAGAGCGTAACCCTTACCGCAAACTGGATCCAGTAGACGCGTGTTCGATCCTCGTACAGGACAGATTTTTGTGTAATCCACAAATATTTTCTCGGTCTGGGTTTTATGGACAGACTAGTTAGTAATGTTTTATGTATCGACTTAAAGACGCTTCTCGCTTCTCGGGGCTTAGCGTGAACAGATTGAGGTTAGCGTGATGTTCTCGAAAAGCATGATGTTACGATCTCCATGTAAATTTCATGTTTGTAAACGAACCCACGACACTGGAATAATTCCTAGTGTAGGACTACGTATTTTAATCCTACTAATATTAGAAATGACAAAGTTTATGTGTTTGGATGTTTAGATGTTTTTGCGTGATTGGATTGGAATGGATTTGAATGAAATTTAAAACATAGATAGTTTATTACCTAGATTAATACATAGGCTTTATTTATATATAAGTTGCGGGCAGAAACTAGTAAAAAATAATTGTATAAAAATGCCAACAGCTCCATTTGGAAACACGGCGAAGTAAAACCTGTATAATGAAGACTTACGTATGAAACGCTTAAAAACAACAACAACTTCTGGTATAGTACAAATAACATGAAATTTAAAGTAAACTCAACCTTATGCCGTCAAAATAAGATCAAAATATCAGACCGATTAGTCATACCACGTGTTATTGAGTAGCGAAAAACAATTTACTTAGCGTTCCATACTTATTACAAGAGTACTAATTCTGTAAATTATTTCCATTGTTCTTTTACACAAAACTGTTTTCGTGACTCAGCTGTCCGGTGGCTATTTGAAATTCGGGAAATAAATCGCCATAACAACATAATTAAAACAAGAATTGTAAAGTGAGAGAAACAGTTATATATACTGCGTAAATCCACTTCTCTTTGTCACGCCAAAGTAAGATTACAGTAATACTGCTTATGAAATCATGGGAAGCTCTCCAAAAGATATACCAAATCGGCATCTGATACTTAAATAAGCTAAAACTATAGCTATCACTCATTTCAATTGTCCCTCAGTCCAGTATACACATATTACACATATACATACAGTGGGGGTGGCAGAAGTGTACTGAGTGCACCTACTTTTCGCCGACGATGTGAAGTCCCATGTATAGGGAGCAAGTTATAGACTCCGGACTCATACTGGGAAGTTTTCGTTAGAAAAACTACATTTGTCCAACCTAGGATTTGAACCCAGGACCTCGTGGTCACAAAGCGATGCGGTTTGCCACTAGACCAATGAAATTTTTAATTATTTAAACAATCCTATACCCAAAGAAAAGTGTGTGCAGGTACTAAAGCCAAAATTGGCTATCCAAGAACGATGATAAGAGCCTGAAAACCGCTTTCGAAACATGGCTACGGAAACTGTGTAGAGGTCTGTAGAGAAGCCACCCTATAAAAGTATAAATATATTTTCTGCTAAATACTAATCTTTAGTGACCATAAAGATAGAGATAATAAAAACGGATAACTTGTATAATAACCAAAGATAAACACTACACCCAAAAGGGGGACGGTTAAAGATCTTTGGACCTTAGCCCTTTAAAAGGCCACAAAAACTCTACATCTGTCTCTGTCTTTCCACGCCTGAAAAATCCCCATATTTTTAAATAATTATTCTATTTTACGACCTCGGGATAAAGTCCAATTTGGCGTGTCACATGATGTACTGGACAGTTGACACAAATGCGAGGCAGACGGACGTCAAAGGTTATCAATGTTATTATTGCAGACGACTGTTGCATAACATAGATTGGGTGTTTGGATTATAATTGTTTGGTTTTCAGCTGTCAACTCTTAGTACAATAAGATTATTATTCTCATAAACATACCTCGTTGTTAAAATACAAAGGTATAACGATCCAAGATGATCCTATGACATGATTATAAGAGTGGAGGAAGCCAGAGAGGTCTGTAAGGAAAGAATCTGTTGGAACTGAGTACTCTCTGCCTATCCCAAAAGGGATTTGGCGTGATGATATAGACGCATAGAGATAGACTTATGATGCAAAACTAATAGGTACAGTAAGTCCATACGATAAACGCTAAAAGGCGCACACATAAACCCGTCCCTACGGCCATCGCGGATCTATCCACTCTATTTTAATCTGAAATCAGGTATTTTCACACTGACAGATAACTACACCGAACCGACACTGACCCGACACTGACCCGATACCGAACCGACAACGACCCGATACCGACCCGATACCGACCCGTCTTTGACCCGACACCGACCCTATACCTACACGATATACGCATACACGCACTTGTAAGGTCTATATGTATGTAGGTATGTAAGGTCTAAAAGAAGATTCTCAATATAAGACTCTCTATCCCTCTAATATTGGGAAATGTGGGCGTACTTTGTACTTCTTTAGAGAGGAAAATGGGCGCAAGAAGTATACTGTATCATATTTTTACGAGGTTAAATTAATATTTGTACAGAATTAGGTAGGTATAAGTAAGCATCATACGCAAATTTTATTATCGGCGCGTACGCATTATTTCCGTATTATTTGGAGTTAATTAACCGTGTTTATTGTTATCCATGTTCCTTTTCGCACTTAATATGATTAGGTCAAGGAGAACGTTATTGAAAATATACTTAATTAACGAGTTAGAGGAAGGAAGCCAGATACATCGGTAAGGAAAGAACTTGTTGGAACTCTGTACTCTCCGTCTACTGAAAGGGATCTGGCGTGTTTATTTAAACTAGTGGTCGCCCATAGGTCGTTTTTCGACCTTCTCTTTCATCGCTTGCTGGTTATGTTTGACATTCAGTAAGACTATAGACAAATAATATTAAAGACAAACATCAATTTGACGTGTATTGTGTCTGTACGAGTGTGTAATGTTTTTTTTATTGATTTAAAGTATGTTTTATGCATAATTTAAGAAAAAAATATTAGCATTCTGCACTCCTTCTCTATAAACTATAAGTGTAGGAAATTTCATACTCCTCCGTTCGCGCAATTTTCGTAAAAATGTGTACAAAGTTTTTGCTTCACGTATTAATATATAGACCAAAAAAAAACACCGCCTAGCTTATTATTCCCTAAACGAGCACGGTAGAGGTGTGCTGTATACCCAAGATTCGAAACTAGGAGTCGTGATCACCTGTCGCTCGATCACGCAGTCCGCCCGTAGATACTTCGTATTTTATTTAGTTTATTCGTAGATATAAAAAAACTTAATTTTAAATATGTCATCCAAAATATAATTTATGTTAATACAAAATTAATAATGTAATACGACTACCTTGTAAATAATATTATTATGAGAATGTAACATGTCAAGCTACCTACTTTAAAGTCTTTTTTCTTTTATGTACCTATTATGATTATTCAATTAGCAAACCGACTAAACATACTAATAAAAACTTAATAAAAATAAGCTTTAAAATATTGTACCGAGAGCTGGGTTTGTACGAAGGAGAATGAAAGTAGGATAAATGCGGTAGAAATGCGACTTCTGCGGGAGATGTGCGGAGTGAAGCTGACCGACCGTATTCGCAACAGCGTAGTAAGAAAGCGAGTAGGTATGAAAGATAGTATTGGTGTAAAGATGAGAAAGGGTATGCTCCGTTGGTTCGTACATATAGAAAGAATGTTAAAAGAAAGAATGACAAAACAGAAATACAATGCGAATGTGGAAGGATATAGGTACCGGGGAAGACTTAAACAGAGTCCTAGTCAAGAGTCTCCGTAACCAGCGAGTGTGTATGAGATAAACTATGGGAGTTGAGGAAGCCAGAGAGGTATGTAAGGAAAGAACCTGTTGGAACTCTGTACTCTCTGCCTACCCCGCAAGGGATCTGGCGTGATGATATAGATAGAAGCTTTAAATGTTTCTTAATAAAGTTTAAATCATATTTAAATTTTGCAGCGTAGGCGTGTGAGTTATATGTTATATAAACTATTACTATATATATATATATATATATATATATATATATATATATATATATAAACTATATATTAGTCTAGACGTAGTTATAAGTACATAAATAATAAAATTATTTCTACCTACCTTCACCCGAAAGACTAATGATACATCGTGAAATAAGTTTTTACAGCCTCTCAAATACCAAAGTTGATTCAACACATGTAATTTAATAATAAAGGTTTATTTTTTCTGTCGATAGATAGGTTTTGAACATGGGCGGTGTTTATTTAAAACACAATCCAATCTATAATTGACATCTACATAAATAATTACAATCTAAACTGTGAAGTCACAGACAGACACTTTTTTTTAAAGAAGCTGACGACTGGGCACGTATAACTAATACAGGCAATGCATTTGACAAGCGGACAGCTTGAACTGTGAAGGATTTATCAAAGAAATTTGTGAAATGAGTTGGTATTTTCTAGACTAGACTAATAAAATTAGTTCTGTCTATCTTCACCCGAAAGACGTCTACTATAAGACAAAAACCGCCACAACCATTAATTTCATGCGTCATCGTGAAGTAATAATAACTACCAAACTTGATTTAACACGTGTAATTTAATAATACAGGTTTTTTCTTTCTGTAGACAAAGATACAGGCTTTTAACATGGGCGGTGTTTTGTAAATCACAATCCAATCTATAATTAACATCTACATTTAATTAAAATCTATGAACGAAATAATAGCATTAATTATTTCGTTCTAGCAATCCGCTTTGGTTTCACCAGCTTCCTCATCAAACTCTGGACTCTCAGTACTCGTCATGACAAATCCAACGAGCCCAAACATGGCGGGTTTAAATTGAGTAGTTGAGTGGTTCCATTGGCCACCTTTCGGCTTCATTATCAGACCCTGAACATTATCTGGTTGTATATTACTTATTAATACCAATTCAACAAGCCTAAACACATGGTTATTATGTTGTATAGTTCACATATTCCTATTGCCACCTTCTGACTTCATAATCACACCAACTCCATGGTACTATATTATTGCATTGTAACCGAACTTACGTATGCCAAATTTCAGATCACTCAGATACCGGCAAGTGCTTGAAAAATTGGATACAAAGTATGAACCGGAAAAACAGATAGACAGACAGACTGACATACGAACAGTGCAAGTTAAATAAAAGCTAATAATAAAAGGCGCAACAGATTTTTCAGAAGTTTGAAGAAAAAGTAACAAATAGTTGGAGTTACATTCACATTTATAATATCAAAATATGTAAACTAACATGTCCACGCGCCATCATTTTAAATTCCTTGAATCATACTCAGAAGTAGTGTTCAGAAATAGAATAATAAGCAATTTGTTGGATGCGACATCTTGTTGAGATAATGGATAAGTGGAGAATATCTAGATGATTCCTTGTGGTGATGAGTAGCGTGGGAGGAACAGATAAATACAATGATAACAATCTTAGGAGGTACGGTCAGTGACATGAGTCACTGAACAATGAACACCTATAGTTTCTCAAATCACTTGCTTGCATTGGTCCTTTTTGTGGATCAAATCCATTAACAGTAAAAGCAAGCTTGTAATTATATATCACAGAAAAAAAACCTTGAAATCGATAAAAAAATAAAAATAGCGCCATCTGTTGCCACGGTATACGGAACTCTCAGAGCGCGAGTCCTAATCGAACTTTCCGATCAACTTTATATACAAAATTCCTTAGTGCGTGTGTTAGTTAGTTTTCTCCTCAAGGGCTTTCCGATTTAGTATTTTTTTTATTTATGGGGTCACCTGGATGATTCATAGCTAAGCTATAGTTGGATGCGGTAGGTGGCCTGGAGCTTAGTTGTAGCACGCTCGCCCTCTTGCCCGGTGAAACTGTAAAGGCCCCGCGTCCAACAGCGTAGATCAGTCACACCCCTCCAAAGAAACCCGGTAGGTGGCGCTGTTATCGACTGAGTGCGAAACCGCAGGAAACTCCTAGTTTACTCCTATACGCGTAAAGCACATTTTTAATGTAAACAAAAATGTCAAAGCGTACCGTGTCGTGCCCAAAGAGCTCGAAATACTGCTCCTTTTGTAGACTATTTCTGACTGCACTATGGGGTCTGGGATTAGTCATTCTCACTAAAAAGTCTATGCTTGCAGTGGCTTTTTGTTGCGGGTCACTTCCTTCCCTCTAGTATGGTCAAAGGAGGTGATGGCTGCTCAAGTAGTCGTACTCGTGAACGGGTGCTGCTTGTGAAGAACCACTGGTCCACCCAGAATCCTCTAGCTTTTTAATATAACATATAATTAAAAATATTATAATTAGTCTAATATCTCAGTCGTAAGGTATCACACTACAGCTGGACCGCATAAATGATTTTGTATAATATAAAAAATAAATGGAGAATTAGACAAAAAAGACAAGCCCGCTGAGTTTCTCGCTGGATCTTCTCAGTGGAGGACGCGTTTCGATGCGGTAATAGACTAGTAAGTTAAAAAAAAATGTAAATATGACAATTTGTAAACACCCCCGCAGAGTTTATGCAAAATAAACGATTTGAGTTTGAGTTTATTAATATATTATGACGGTCTCCGGTCCAAGTGTTATTGCTTTGTCCTTGCTTCGAACAATTAGCAAGAGGATAAATGCCGCTTCGGCTAATATCAACACGGTCGTGGAGTCATTATGCAACTTTATACTTTTGTTGCAACTAAGTAGATTAATCTATTTAATGTCCTACCTGTACATACGGAGCCGAAACGTGGCCACTCACTGTGCGGCTTGTCCACCATTTCAAGGTCGCTCAGCGAGCTATGGAAAGAGCTATGCTCGGAGTTTCTCTTAGGGATCGAATCCGGAACGAAGTTATTCGTCAGAGAACCAAGGTACCGACATACCTCAGCGAATTAGCAAGCTGAAGTGGCAGTGGGCAGGTCACATATGCCGCAGAACCGATGGCCGTTGGGGCAGACTGGTTCTTGAGTGGAGACCGCGTGTCGGCAAACGTAGTGTAGGGCGCCCTGTAGCTAGGTGGGGCGACGATATTCGTAAGGCAGCGGGCAGGGATTGGAGAAGGAGAGCTGAAGATCGAGCTCAGTGGCGTGCCATGGGAGAGGCCTACGTCCAGCAGTGGACTGACACGGGCTGATGATGATGATAATGATTAATTTTTTTAGTCTTTAGAACACCGATATATTATTTGTACGAGAGTTAAAGTAACAGTCTGAAAAACGACCTGAAAAGTCTATGTGATTTCTAAAAACTACGGATTCACAACCGATCTACGAACTGTTTAAAAAACGTAAAATACCATACCGTAAAATAACATTTGGATCTCGTTGACAACTGAACTAGTATTACAATTAGTATATTATCTATATAGTATTAACGACGATCGGCGCAGTGATTAAGAGCTTAAGCCGCTCCGCTCACTGAATAGATTCCCGCACGGGACAAATCTTTGTGTGACCCACAATTATTTGTTTCGGTCTGGGTATTTGTGTATGTGAATTTTCATGTTTGTCAACGCACCCGCGATACAGGATAAAATCCTAGTGCGGGGCTACGTTGACGAATGACAGCTGTCAGTGCGATCTAACCATGTCCAACGTAGGCATGTGTAAAACTATTACAGTTAGCGACTAAAACCATATAAAAACTACCATCTATATAAATAAATGACATTGAAGTGAAATAAATAACTAAATGCATAAGGAAATACATACGGTACTTCTTTTTACTTACTTTTTCTTTCAAGAAACGTAGGATGTCTAGTATAAGGATTAATTCCTGTGTCGTGGGTGTATTTACAAATATGAAAATTCACATACACAAATACCAAGACCGAAACAAATAATTGTGGGTCACAGAAAGATTTGTCCCGTACGGAAATCGAACCCGCGACTATTCGACCCAGTGGGCCGCGTGAGCCGCTCCGCCGGCTTAAGCTCTTAATCACTGCGCCAAATCGTCCGTCTTTTGAAAAACTTTATCTGTTTGTTCCGGCTAATCTCCGAAACGGCTGGACCATTTTGACGGGACTTTCACTGGCAGATAGCTGATATTATAAGGAGTAACTAAGGTCACTTTTAATTTTGATAAAGAATAAGGGTTCCGCGCAAAAAAAACAACCATGAAATCCAATAAATAACTATAAAAAAGGCGTTATTTTTTTTAACTCTGCGAACTGATCAAACATTTTTTGTTAAATTCCACGCGGGCGAAGTCGCGGGTAATAGCTAGTGTATACTAATATATAATTTTATAAAAACGAAAGATTTGTTTGTTTGTAATCAATAAACTCTGAAAATTTAATAATTCTTTCACCATTAGAAAACTACATTATCTAGAAGTAACATAGACCCGGTAAGTGGTGCTAATGTCGATCGGGTTCCGCGGAAAACTGCTAGTCAAAACTAATATTATAAAAAAATTAATAAATAAAAATCTTTTATTTCAGACTAGAAAGTCCATAATGTTATGTACAATAATAACTTAAGAAACTAATGTTAGTAAAGAGTACAGAAGTAAATATGAAGTGGCTATCACACTAAAGCACTGCACACACTTTTTGTCAACGAAGTTAGTCCCATGTAATAGGTGCCTATTGACATATATAGATAGAGTACGCCATTAAGACCCAAAAAAATTGTAAGACTCCAGGAAGTGACAATATCACAAACGAAGTCTTGAAGTTTTTATGTGACATATTACAGGAACCTTTACAGATAATGTTTAATAATATTATGGATAAAGAAACAACGCCAGACCAATGGTCGAAATCTACAATAACACTGTTACATAAAAAGGGAGACCGTACCGAAATTGGAAACTACTGACCCATAAACCTTATGACTAACTTATACAAAGTATTTTCGAAAATATTATTGATTAGAATTGCAAATAATTTTGATGAAAGCCAATCACGCGAACAAGCCGGATTCCGGAAAAAAATTTGAACCATGGATCATATACAAGTAGTTACGCAAATGATAGAAAAGACTAGTGAATTCGGAATTACATTGTACATGTGCTTTATAGACTATTCAAAAGCTTTTGATTCATTGAGCCACGAGGCGATATGGGCAGCATCATCACAACAAGGTATCGATACCAAATATATTAAAGTCATTCAGAACGTTTACTCCAAATGTATGGCTAACGTGCGACTAGAAAGGGACGGTATAGAATTCCCGGTTAAAAGAGGGGTCAGGCAAGGGGACCCATTATCACCTAAGTTTTTTTCAGCCGTACTGGAATCCGTTTTCAGAAAACTTAATTGGAACAGCAGAGGAGTAAAAATTAATGGAGAATACTTGAGCTACCTTCGATTTGCAGACGACATTGTTGTGTTCGCCGAAAATGCGCAAGACCTAGAGACCATGGTTGACGAACTAGCGAAGGAAAGTAAAAAAGTGGGACTGTTACTGAACACATCAAAACAAAAATATTAACAAATGGACAAACTCATGAGATTAAAGTTGACGGTGTCAGTATAGAATACGTAAAAGACTCGTTTGAATGCTGCACCAAAAGGGACATACAAAGACGAATAGCAATAGCTTGGAAAAGGTACTGGGGTCTCAAGGAAGTGATGAAAAACAAAGATGTCAAGACCAATATAAAGAAAAGACTTTATGAAACGACAATCCTGCCCTGCCTAACGTATGGATGCCAGACATGGGCGTTGAGAAAGGAAGATGAGGAGAGGCTTGCTATTTGTCAAAGAAAAATGGAAAGAAGAATGTTAGGGATAAAACTTTCAGACAAAATAAGTAATCTAAATATCAGGCTAAGGACAAAGATAACAGATGTAAGAAAAAAAATAAGAATGATAAAGTGGAATTGGGCCGGACATGTTTGTAGACTGGACAACGACAGATGGACGAAAAGAGTGACAGAATGGATCCCATTGACAGGCCAGAGAAAGCAAGGCAGACCGAGAATGAGATGGAGAGACATTTTTGTACGGAAATGTGGACCCGGCTGGATGACCACAGCACGAGAGAGAGCGAAGTGGAGAGAGTTAGGGGAGGCCTACGCCGCCGAGGCGACTACTAGAATAAAGTAAAAAAAAAACACACAATATGTATAGATATATAAGATAGATTAATGATAGATGTAAATAATTACTAGTAGAAATAAAGGCTTTTTTATTTTATTTTATTTATTGACATATACCGGGCACAATTCTAGACTCCGGACTGATACTGGGAGATTTTCGATAAAAATAAACTACATTTGTCCTAGGATTTGAACCCATTTCGTGATAGCAAAGCACAATATTCGCAACTACGAGGCAGTCGATCGAAAAATCCTACTAATATTATAAATGTAAAAGTTTGTATGTTTGGATATTTGTTAGTCAATTGTTACGCAAAAACGACTTAACGGATTTGAATAAAATTTGGCACACATATAGTTTATGATTTGGATTAACACATAGAATATTCTATGTATCTATCTATCTATATCAGAGTGCAGACAGTACAGAGTTCCAACAGGTTCTTTCCTTACATGTAAGGTATATATACCTCTCTGGCTCCCATTACTTGAATCAACACAGGATTTTTTATCCCGGGAAAATGTTCGGTTCCTATCTAAAGTGAAATCGGACGATGACGTAGGCAGAATTTATGAATTTTCAAAATGGTAGGTAGGCATATCGATGACGTTAATTTGGATACGTAGAAAAATTAAATTAACTAATGACACCGATTATAAATTATCACCGCTATTTGTAAAAAATATATATCATTAGTCTAATTGCCTGCTTGTCCAGTAATATGACGTATGTTACACTCATAAAAATACAATCAGAAAACGCGTGTTTTACATAAATACTATACGATAATAAATTATATTACATAACTCGAGTATTTTTTAATATTGATACCTAAATGATAATCTACTTAATTAAACTCCAATACCGACTGACAAACAACGATCGCCAACGGGTATTTCTAGAAGTACGAAGAAGTCAAAGATGAGTCCTAAGCAGGACTTTTGAAAAACCACTAATAGAGTTAAATAGAAGGTCAAATATTACCGATAGCAAATTCTATCGGTCATCTATGAGTATTATGTCTATTGCAATCAAACTTCAAAACTTTGTGAACAAACCATTACTTTTTTTAGATGTTTTAGTTGTGATTGCAACATATAAGAAGTATTATATGAAGGCGACAACATTTTCGAAGACAACAAAATGAAAATTCTGTTAGCAAGAATTCGTCGTTTTATGTAGAGTGAAAAAAAAGTTCTAAAAATTTTAAAGTTTGATTGGAGTCGACTAGAGAAGCGATGTCAAACAAAAGATAGCTCGCAACTTGATAACCGCGGCGGTTAGCGGGAATACTCATGTTTTTCCATATAATAATAATAATAGTAGCCTATACTGCCCACTGCTGGGCAAAAGCCTTCTCTCACTTCGCGGTGAGAGAGATTAAGTCATACTCCACCATGCGGACCCAGTGCGGATTGGTGGAGGCAGGTTTCGCGAGGCGTGCCTTCCATGAAACGTGAATATGAAAATGCTACAAACGGTCATCCATCTCAGGCCGAGCGAATCGAACGCAGCTTAACCTTGGTAATCGGTACGAACACCGCGGTCGCACAGCGCTACGATACAAGCGCGTCTATGTTTTTCCATAGATAGATTAAATCTCACATCTCTAGAATTGTTTAAACAGTATTTCAATCTATATGAAGGCATATTTTTGCAATAAACCTTAGCACTTAATCGTGTCACATTGCGGCAAACATCTGGACCAAAATAAACTTTTGCTAAAAACTAAACAGTTGAAGTGTCTTTTCTAGTACTTAGTGAATAACCGTTTATCGCGCCATATTTCTTTTACAGTTCTCCCGCGTTAACATTATATTGTTTTATTGACACTGACAGACGATTCATACAGCCTACATTTTTAAATACTTTAAAGTATGGCATAGCTTCTCACATGATGGAGTTGAATGGGACGGGTATTGAAGTACAATCATTCATTCAGCGGACAATGGTCTGGCGAGATGCGTGAAAGTAAATAGGTTATTAGAACGATAATCGTGTAACGGTGTTGCCACGTATTGCGGGCGGCCATTTGCAGTGAAAGTAGGGTTGCTACATTTGCGAAATTGTAGTATTAGGAATTAAATACTTAGATCTTGAGCCTTTTTCGCTATGACCAATTAAACGCGTAACGCGGCACGTTACGATAACGTAGTCAAATTATCGTTTAATGGCGACATACAGTTTATCATAAGTTATCTTAACACACCGCGTTTAGTCATGCATATGGGCACTGTAATTTAAGAGAGACGTCTTTAAGGAAAGAACCTGTGGGAACTCCACTCTCTGCCTACCCCGTAAGGGGACATTTAAGAGTTAAACCAAGAACGAAACTAAGATACAATTACTTAAGATTTGAGTTCGATTTACGAAGGCATGAATTTCTTATCTATTGTAATATTTTTTACGCATATCTTTAATTTTTATGAACATCTCTTTATCTATTCAAAATATCACGTTAGACACCTTGCGAGGTATATAGAGAGTACAGACTTCCAACAGGTCCTCTCTCCTCCTAAACCTCTAAATAACCTCTTTGTAAATTATAAATTAGTAAAACTTTGTTTATATAAATCATTAACATGTATTTCTGAGTAATAAATTATCAAAATAACTTACTAAATTTGTTTCGTAAAAAAATAACTTCATCGCATTTAAACGTTGGCCAACCCTAAGAGAAAGCATCCATTTATCGATGATCGATAGTCGACATACGACGACGGATTATGTCGTTCTGATACCTGATTTATAAGACCCCAGCACTATTAAAAACCATAAAATAACTAGAATTATATATTAGCGGCTCGATAAAATACATTTATGTTCGTTTGAAAATATATAATTATAATCTTGGGGACTTTTTGTTTCGTTTTACATTATTTATAATGTCTCAGTTTACGGGGCGAAGTAGTTATTAAGGGGTCATGTCTGGCTCATAATTAAGTCAGTTTTTATCCGGATGTAGACCGTTTAATTAAGTTAAGATTAAATGACTAATAGCTAGTTTCTTTAATAAAAAATGAGCTCTCCGTCTTCTTTAATAAGATATATAGTAGAAGATACTCGTAGACCAACGATATTTCAGTTGGTTCTGAGATCGGTGACCATTTTTAAACGTCTCCGTGTTTGGAAGATACGTTAAACCGTTTATCTAACGTTGTAGTCGTTGAGTTGGATGGCTTATAGGCTTGATAAGTACCTGCAGCGGGTGGCTACAAACTTGACTTCATTAATCTGCATTGGGTTCGCGTGATGATCTGATCTCACCCATCTCGATTTGTGAGAAAAGGTGTTTGCCCAGCAATTACCCGTTTGACAGTAAGTGCTACTTTACACATATGTATATGTACAATCCTACAAGGTTATTTTGGCCCGCGGCCAAAATCGGATCTAACGATGTCATCAAATGAAATGTCACTTCATGACAGTCGCAGAGTTGCCGCTACGAAATTTACCAAAGTTTTTTTTTAAATTAGGAACTGTGCAGATCCATTTGTTAAAATATTTCCCTGGAAGTAGGGAAATTTGGTCTCTTACAATAGGTCTCATAAAAAAGCTTAGAGTTGCTCAGCGAGGTATGAAATGAGCTATGCTCGGCGTTTCTCTACGCGATCGTATCAGGAATGAGGAGATGCATAGAAGAACCAAGGTCACCGACATAGCCCTCAGGATGAGCGAGCTGAAGTGGCAATGGGCGGACCACATAGCGCGAAGATCGGACGGGCGTTGGGGCAGAAAGATTCTAATGTGGAGACCACGTATTGGCAAACGCAGCGTGGGACGACCGTCTGCCAGATGGACCGACGATCTTGTGAAAATCGCAGGAAGTCGTTGGATGCAGGTGGCATCGGACCGGTTACGCTGGAAAGCGATTGGGGAGGCCTATTTTTAGCAGTGGACAAGTATAGGCTGAGATGATGATGATGAGGGAAATTTTACTGAATGATAAACCCTGAACACCAACGCCACCTGTCAACGTCATCCACGGGCCAACGTATCCTTATCGTGTTATAGGACTACAAAAATAAAATTATTTTGTCAATTTGGAATTTTGATGATCGCTGTGCAATAATCTACATCACACACTTGACTATCGAGTTTACAAATCCGATTCCAAAGTCGATTATTATTTTATACCAGATGACCCGACTAAAAAGGTATTGGACTGTGGCAGTAAATTATAATGCTTTTTTTATATATGGTTAAGTACTCTTTTGTTTTGTTTGAATAAAACACAACAGCACTCCAATAAATCGAAAATCGATTTTAGGGAGTCTGAGAATGATTCACTTCTCAGATCTCAAATCAATCTCAGATCACCCATCCCTTAAACTGACAACTATTCCTAATAGTTTGAATGAGAAAAGATAAAATGTGGTTTTACGTTTTTCCATGGATTTTCCTCCTCTTAAGAACCTTCCTCGGACTTCAATGAATCTTAAAAAAAATTTTGGTGCGGTCCGTTTGTAGACTTCCTAGGTAAAGAAGTCTATGGTCTATCTATATGATGACAGCTTCTTGGCGGTGTAGGGGATTTTGACGGACGATTTAGCGCAGTGATTAAGAGCTTAAGCTGCCCCGCCCACTGTGTCTTATAGTCGCGGGTTCGATTCCCGCACGGGACAAATCTTGGTGTGATCGACAATTATTTGTTTCGGTCTGGGTATTTGTGTATGTGAATTTTCTTATTTGTAAACGCACCCACGACACAGTAATAAATCTTGTCATTAGTGTTAGGGGCTAAGAAAAAAAAAAAATTGGTAGAAGTACTAATTGTGGTAAAAGATTTTCCCGCCTCTGGGGGACTCACCTCTCCTTCTCTTTAGTTCTCTGCAAGTAAACTTTTAGTACGCTTAAAATTCACAGAAAAAAGTTATTATTTATCTGCGGGTAAAGTAAAGTCAAGAGTCTCCGTAACCGGCGAGCGTGTATGAGACGAACTATGAAAGTGGGAGAAGCCAGAGAGGTATGTAAGGAAAGGTAAAGTATTGCCACGCATAGAAAACCGTACGATAAAAAAATTTAGTTCTCTGACTAGAAACTTTTATTTTGTGATTTGTTTAAGCGTGGTAAAACTATGGGTAAAACATTACCCGCAGATAACTAGAACATTTGTTTGCCCAACGATAAATAAATGAAGATACATAACATTGCTAGAAATAAAAAAACTCGTGACAGAACTACAGTTATTTGTCTGTACCTATCTATGAATATATATTATAATATTTATATTCGACACAAAAGATTATTTTTTTATCAATAATTCTTCCTGTTGCTCAATCCGGTTTTAATTCAGAGTGTATTATTTCCGAACGCTGTCTTTTTTTTGTTTGATTTCAATGGCGCACTAACTAAATTTAATTTTAAAGGACAAACATCTCAGCTACTTAATATTAAATTAATGCTGTTACTACTGATTTAATAGCGAAGCGAACCATTAAAATGTTCATGTTTGGGCTAATCATCTTAGAACTACATTTTATGAATATCTCCGACAAATCAGGAATCTACCTATTCAATCAATATTTTCAAATTAAATGTGTTCATTTTAAAATGTGTATAACTTATAAGTGTTTAGATTTAGTCTTATTTAAATAGAGAGGTGGGAACCAGTAATTAATATAATTAAATTTTAAATCAAGCATAACATCAAAGCAATAAAAATGATTAAGATGATTGAATTTACCCCGTGATGACAAAGATTTATAGAAATCAAACACCTCAGTCCTTCCCATAACCATGGGTGCTGTAAAGCACTTTAAACTTCGAGAAATTAAAATCAAAAATAAACCTAAAACGACCAAAAAAAACAAAATCTGAAAATAGTTTCATTTCACACTTATAATAATATTAGCCCTGTTAAGAAACTGTCCCACCGTTGGGCACGGGCCTCCTCTCAAACTGAGCGGGCTTAGGCCAATGTCCACCACGCTGGCCCAGCGCGGGTTGGCGAACTTCATACACCTTCGAGAAAGTCTTAGGCATGCAGGTTTCCTTCACCGTTAAAGCAAGTGATAAATAATTTTTAATACGCACATGCTTTCGAAAAGACAGGTGCGTGCCTGGGTTTGAACCCGAGACCTCTGACTTTGCAGTCCAACGGTCTAAGCACTAGGCTATCACTGCTTATACACACATACAACTTGTTTAATTTATTTTCTTTGTAGGACTAACACAGTAGTAATACATGCAGAATAGAAATATCTACCAACTCTACCTACTTTTAAGCTACTATTTACAACATAAAAAACACTTGATCTTATGATAAATTCTGTTTATAATGACTCAAATAAGTCATGTCAATTACAGCTATATATAATAACTGTCAAATTAGTATGAGTATAATTCGAGTTCCTACAGAATTGCAATCAGAGAGGCCTTAGCGCTCAATTACTTCTAAAAGTAGAAACATATTATTAAGATTATGAAACATATTATGAAACTTATACGTAGATACATATATAAATGAGATATACACACACTTTTTTCTATATCATCACGCCAGCTCCCTCGCGGGGTAGGCAGAGAGTACAGAGTTCCAACAGGTTCTTTCCTTACATACCTCTCTGGCTTCCTCCACTCTCATAGTTCGTCTCATACATACTCGCCGGTTACGGAGACTCTTGACTTGCCCTCCCCGCGAGGGAGCTGGCGTAATGATATAGATAGATAGACATTTTCTTTTATAGATAGAGATAGACATTATCTTTTTTTTTGGTTACTCTTAGTTGTTCGCACCCACGACACAGGAATAAATTCTAGAGTGAAACTGTTTTAAAAAAAAAGACTGTTTAGGTACACTAAGTTATTATATATGGAGGTACTACAGAAAACATCTCAACATATTTTTGTAGCAAAAGTTAGAGTGCACTTTAGCTCACTATGATCACATGCTTGCCACAACGTGAGACGTTTGAGTGCCAAGTTTAATTTCAAAAATATCTATCTATCTATACCATAGAGCCAGTTCCCTTACACATAGATACTGCTTAAACAACTTCAGAAACATAAAATTTTATTATCTATGAAAACACACATTCCTACTAACCCCGCGGTCATCAAGTTGTGAGCTATTTCTATGTTTGACATAGCTTCTTGCTTTGACGTATCCAGGGATCGAAAAATGCCGCAATACCTGAAAACCCGTCTCTATAAACAATGTATCTTGCCTACTATGACTTATAGTGCTGAAGTATGGACGCTTGTAAAGAAATCTGTGCACAAAATGAGAGTTGCTTAACAGGCCATGAAGCTTGCCATTTTAATCATCACACTGAACGACCCAGTCAAAAATACGGAGATCCGTAAAATAGCTAAAGTGGAAGACATTAAATCCCGTATATTTCGACACAAGTGGAGGTGAGCAGAACACGTCGCAAGATGTGGTAATGGAAAGAAAGAAAGAAAGAAAAAATATTTATTCAGCACAGCACACAAAAAATATATGAAAGGTAACAAAAGAAAATAAAAACGAAGAAAGACAAATAAACTGCTACTGCTTCTTGTGACGTTTGCCTCGGTGTGAGCTGTGCCGAAAGGCATTGGGCTCAGCATGTGTTGGAGGGGAACAAAGTCTCCCGCAACGCTGGTTTTCAGCCAAAGCCTCCTCAGCTAGTATTTATTGTTTATAAATTTTTACTCTTAATGCTGACGCAATCGCGTATACTGCGTATTACAAATACAGTAAATACCTAATTATGTAATATAAATGTATAAATAAAGAGACATAAATATTGTATACATATATAATGAAAGAAAAAGTTATGATTTACTATAATGGCAGGTGGAGTAGGTATCTGACCGAATGATGGCAACGAAATGGGTTGATATGAATGAAAATACAAAGATGGGTTGATGATGTGGTTAAGTGCGATGATAAGACCTGGTTAAGATTGGCTCAGGATAGGGATATTTGGCGTAAGAGAGAAAAGGCTTAAGCTTTGCAGTAGGCGTAAAAAACCGGAAGTGATGATGATGTAATAGCTTTTCTGGCACATAATACCACAATGTTTAGGTATAATTATAGTAATGTAGGATTAATTTCTGTAAGATTCATGTGGTTGATGTGAACGCAACTAATATTGTTATTTAATGGATGATGAACGTAGAGTTTTGAGCAGGGAGTCGAAGAGGTGTTCATGTTAATGAAGAAGTTGATGTCTTTAATCATTATATTAATACGTGAAGCAAAAACGTGGTACCCCTTTTTACGAAAATTTCGCCGACGGAGGAGTATGAAATTTCCCACACTTATAGTTAATATCAAAAAGGAGTGCAAAATGCTAATATTTTTTTTAAACTACGCATAAAAAATACATTAAATAAATACAAAACACATTACATACACCACCAGGTATTTGACACAATACACTTCAAATTGAGAATAGATTAATATTGTTTGTTTGTAATATTATTTGTCTATAGTCTTACTGAATGTCAAACATAGCCAGCAAACGATGAAACAGTTTTTACAAAAAACATCGGTTACAGAGAAGTTTTGTATCATTAATTAAATTATCGAAATATGTATGTCAAGTTCAATGGACAGCATTATCTTTTTGGTTTTTTGTTTCAATAAAAAAAAATGAAAAAAAAGGTATTCTTTATTTTAATCATTTTTGTTTTTTTTTTATTTCAATTTCATATAATTTAAATAGGCAAACTAATAGTGTAGCCTTGGCGAAATCTGTGATTATAGAAGTATAGTCTTTGACAATAGAACCTTAATAATGTTCAAACTTATGATAAAATTAATTATGGTCGAATATTGACCAATGGGCGACCACTAGTATGTTTTAATATCCAAAACTTGTTATTTCGAATGTGTAATATTGGTGAAATATTAACCATGTGCATGAGTGAAGGTAATTGTAACAAAGGGACAAAACGTGCCTTTTTGATTTCCCGCAAAATATCCGATTTTCAGTGTGGAGTAGATACTTTATCTATTTCATTATCATCGTTGTCGTCAAGTTCATTGGGGAGTTGAATAATTTCGAAATTAAATCTTACAAACAAACTGGACATTAGCAAAATACACTTGTGTAAGTGTGAAGCCATAACTTAAAGAAGAAGAAGAAGATGATGAACGTAGTTTGAAGGATTGTGAGAGTTTGAGTAAGTAAGAGAAATGAGTATGGAATGAAATCGAAAAAAGATGCAAGGACAACAGACGTAGAATATCAAAGAAGTTTTGAAAACATTAATAAAACGTAGTAAGAAGCTATTATTGTTTTATTTAATGACGAGCCAAGTTTTCCTACATTAATTTTCATTTTTTTCTTAACCTATGTTGTCCCACTGTTAGGCAAAGGTCTCCACCATCACCTTCCAGACCGATCTGTTACCAGCCATCTCTGGCCAATTCTTCTGAAACGCATCCATCTACATTTACTATCCATATTTTTTTCACTATCTTCCTTGTTGATATAATGGTATAGGTATAGTGCGGTTAGAAATAACGACGCCCTGTTTTGGAATTTTGTTTTTGTTTACGTTTGTGGTTTGGTATACATTTGGCAGTTATACCAAAAGGTCCCAGTGCATAAGGCCTCAACACAGAATGTTAACTCTAAGGCCATGTACTTACAATTCATTTTTATTTCATTCACTGATATTATGCGGATTAGATCCTTTTAGTTTATCTGAGTTTATTTATAACTGCAACGAGAGCTTTTATCATCTGTTATGTAAATTCTCAGTAGCAGACCGTAGTCTGGAATCGTCCATAGTATGATGGCAGTAGACACCCTCTCTTTTGGAATCCATAATCGTTAGCCAAAAGTAGGTTTATACAAAAGGCGAGAAAACCTTTAACCTACCCTGCATGATGAATATAGGCGTGACGATATTTCTTTTTTAAGTCACTATATCGGTAGGCGTGACGGAGTGTATTTATTTACTAGCAGCTTCCCACGACTTCGTACCCGGTCGACAACAGCGCCACCTACCGGGTCTATGTTATATAGCCTATGTTACTTCTGGATAAGGCAGCTTTCCAATGGTGAAAGAATCATTAAAATCGGATCAGTAGCACCGGAGATTACCCCAAACATCTAAACTCACAAACTTTACCTCTTCCTAATATATGTATAGATTATAACTTATTTCAATGACTACAAAGTTCTCACACTAGAAATCTCAGAGATGCCTCCAACAGGGTCGAAGTCATCACCCAACCGGTTAAAATTGACAATTATATGAAGGTTCATAATTACAATAACTAACACACCGAGCCTGCAAATAAAGACTATATTTGTATATTTTTATGTTAATTCTCTGGGAGCTATAAAACAAGTTTCGATAATACGAAGGAAGTTGTATTAAAACCCAACGTGTTTTAGGTAAAGAAACTTCAAACGTAAATTCGCGTTTTGATAACATTGTATTAAGTATACGTTATATTATACGTATATATTGTATTGTCATTCATTTACGCGCAAAGATAATACATTTCAAAAGACAAATACATTATATTTGAGTTTCTGGTATTTTGATCTATTATACTAGCCATACGAGAGGAGTTCTTATAACACGAGAGCGCTTCATCGCAAAATGCACAATACGCAACATGAAAAACACGGCCAAAATTTACAATATGCATAGTTTTTTTTTAAACGTATCCTTTGCCCCTTTCCTTTCGGACCCCTTCAGATAAGACTCGGTCGATACCTATTAATTTAGTATCACGTAGTATGTATAACTCTCGTACGTATCAACTCAACCGGTTTCTAAATCGATACCTGAACTGACAAAAAATCAGGTTCCCTAATTAAAATAACCAGGCATGTCTGTGTGTTTACATATAATTCAACATAACTGAACGACGGTACTATAAATGTTTAACAAATTTTAGAGAACAATCCAACATACTCTCTATGCGAAATTACTTTACCGATCTATATCATCACGCCTGATTCCTTGCGGGATAAGCAGAGGGTACAAATTTCTAACAGGTTCTTACCGTACAGACCTCTCTGGCTTTCTCTCTTATAATTCTTCTCGCTCGCCAGTTACGGAGCCTCTTGACCTGCCATTCAGATAAGACGCGGTCCATTTGGTCATTAGAAGCTAGTCTAGGTCTTCCTTGGTACCTACATTCGGTTTAAAATACTATATTTATTTTGATAAATCACAGTGTCCGTAACCGCCAAGCTTGTATGAGACGAACTATGAGAGTGGAGGAAGCCAGAGAGGTATGTAAAAAAAGAACCCGTTGGATTTTTGTACTGTGTGTGTATGTGTGTGTGTGAGTGATGTACGCTGTTGGCAGCTAGGCCTTTACAGCTTCACCGGACTTAAGGGCGAGCGGGTTGGGACAGTCGCTGTGGGGGGACAAGGTGCACTACTAAGTGCACCGGTCAACCGCCGGCTATGGGAGGGGATCTACGACTACGTCGTCGTCGCCCGTATTCTGAGCGGAAAGAATGGATGACAAAGTATCGGGGGGATCGGTGAGAACACCGCGCGGCCGGCGGTGGCGGCAGGGGTGATTTTTGTACTCTCTGCCTACCCCGCAAGGGATCTGGCGTTATGATATAGATAGATAGATAAATCAGCACCTTAGAGTGCTAACTCTATTAATCTCATTTTTGAATTATACCACTATTACATTTGGCCAGCAGTATGTACCTACATACTCTATACATACGCAAATTGATGGTAATATTATAATGACACATTGTCAAAAATATGTACACAAGTGATCAGAAAATTTAACTCAGCCGTACAATACAAATAGAATATTCAAAAATTTGATTTTATTATAGATCATTTGCAATTCAATGTTGAATGTTAAATATGAATTCGATTGTTTCAAAGACTTTATTACCACATCAATGGCAGTTCTGACTTCATTGAGACTTTCAAATCTATTGTTAACCCAATCAACTATTAAATACATTGCTGTCGTGACATTTGTGGTAAGGGATTTTAGATTCGTATCTTAATTACATTAGTTATAAGGTTCAATTATCGATAAAATGTTACGGCAGAAGTTGTTGTGAAACATTTTTTGGCTTTACAGTAATATAATTTACTGCCTCGTCGGTCTGGTGGCAAAGCGCATCGCTTTGCGATCACGAGGTCCTGGGTTCAAATCCTAGGTCGGACAAATCTGGTTTTTCTAACGAAAAATTCCGAGTATGAGTCCGGAGTCTGGAATTGCGCCCGGTATATACCAATAGGCTCGCCCCCTATTACACGGGACCTAACTTCGTCGGCGAAACGTGGGTGTACTGAGTACACCTCTGCCACCCCCTCTGGGGAATGTAGGCGTGACGGTTTAATTTAATTTATATGGACATGTTCAGGAATGGTTGTGACAAGTAATAAATCCATTGGGATTATTTACAATGGATACATTCGCTCTTTGACTCTCTCTCTCTCCCTCTCTCTCTCTCTCTCCCTCTCTCTCTCTCTCTCTCTCTCCCACTCTCTCTCTCTCTCTCTCTACCCTAATGGATATCCTATAAGTTAGGTACACTAATGTTCTACTAGAATACGGAAACAGTTAAATGCGGTTAGGAGGCGGCAGTAAAGATTCGGTTTTTGCAGAATTTTGTTCAGCTCACGCTAAAATATGGTGGCAAGTTATTTCCGTAATAAGTAACACTTTCCGTTATCTGACCTGAGGGTCTAGTCAAATGGCAAGCGTTTTTTATTTTCTATTATCTTGTCGCAACTGATGGCGCAGTATCCTGACCACGTGGCGTTCTGTTGTAAAATGTTATTCCCGTATTTTTTTTTCGTTTTCTTTTACCGTTAACGACTGTAGAAAGGCCATTTGGGTACTAGTACATGACGACACAAGTGTTGCTTGGTTTGGCTTCATTCATTTGTGTTACGGTCCGAAATTCTTTTATAATTCGTGTCAAAATTATCAGCAACAGTGCCGTCCTAATTCTATAGTTGTCTAAACATCAAGCCACAGACGTGCGGGTACAATGCCGGTACAGAAACACAAAACAAAATACAAAAACAGTTTTTTGTGAATGTCGTTGCATCCTTTCCGTTACGGCCATGTGATTGTTTGTCTGACAAGTTAACCTAGATATAAGGGTAATAAACAGTAATGTTTACCTTAGGAGGAGCAGGCTCAGGTACATCAGAATCCCACTCCGAACTGAGATCGTCACTGGACGCTTCAGTATACTCCTCATTCCACGGCACTTTCAATAGAGACATTTTCAACTGATCGTACCCAGGCGACATGCTTTGCGGACCATAACCAGGAGGCAAAGGACTCGAAGACCTACAATCCTCACAATTACAGGGCTTCGGTCCAAAAGTCTCCTTCGTAGGCGAGTCATCTTTCAAATCAGTTTTAGAGTTCCTTCTAGTATCCCTTCTGCGAGCACTTCTTGGAGACAGTCTGTTATTACACTGAGGTGGTATATAATACCTGGTAGGCTCAGAAGACCTCCTACCACACCTCCCGCTGTCAGGCGTCTCTATTTTAACAGGCGTTAACAACGACATCTTTTTCGTTAGCGCCTGCTTCTCTACGTCCGTGGGCCTATCGTCAGAATCCATGGTGTATCGTATTATTGGGATCGTGAACGTAAACTGTTCCGTACACTCGGGCATTCTTAATACACTTGTCCGTAATTTTCACGGGGTAACGTCATTTTTATGCAAGGTCACAGTTTGAGACACTTCACGGCCGACGTGCGTCGTCCGCGGCGGTTGCGGATATACTGACCGTGTAACCGGCGCGAGATACTTCAAGCGATGCGCTAGCGCAACTTACTGGTAGTCAACACGAAATACTATGTAAATGTATAGAAATGAGGGTGATAGCTGATAGCTCGCCTTCATTTGGAAATTAGAATTCGTGACTTACATGTGAAATTGCTTATTACTATTTCTGTTATTTTGTAATGTACTTGCATTTAACATTGATGACGTCAAAATGATAACTATTATTTTATAAAATAAGTGTCCCTTTACTAATACTTGTAAATGTTAGTATATCAATTAGTTATTTCCCTATAATTTATTCCAATACTGCATACTTCACCATGACGTAAATAATGCGCTCGGAATTATTGACTATTAATTTAATCTGGTGCTAATGAGTATAAGTAATCATTCCAAGTATATTCCATTCTAGTAATTATTTGGATTCCTTTTAACACATTCACAACAATAATAGGCATCATTAAATGGACGAATATAAAAGCCCAATATACGACCACGACCGTTCTCTTGAAAGAGATGGTCAGAGTTATTCGAAACACAAGTGGCCCACGTAATGGAGGACAACTTTATAGCCACTTGAGGTTGCTTGCTTAATCGATCTCAAATGATTGTCTTACTTAGAAAGAGACTCTTTCTAGGTACCAAAGGGAAGAGATGCTACTCTTTTAAACGATACTATTCTTTATTTTTAAGTAACGCATCAAGCAACAAGGGCCCAGTAAACCAATATAATCAGAATCAGAAGTTTTTATGAGTCGTTATAAAAGTAACAAAGACTACCACCACTTCTAAATATCACTCCCGTAGAGAAGAAGGGAAAGAAACTCCTTTAATATAGCAAAAAATATGTTTTGTTATATCTACATTGTTATGTTATGGGAAGAAGAATAATAACGGACGATTTAGCGCAGTAGTTAAGAGATTAAGCCGCTCGGACAAAAAAGGAATGGACCAGACATCTGTAAAGTAATTTTTCTAAAATAAAAAAATATTTTTTCGTTCCGGGTGTTTTTGTATGTGAATTTCATGACTGTCATTATGCCTTATAAACGAACTTTATAAGGCATAATTACAGACCACGGACTGATGCTGGGAAATTTTCTATCGAAAAATTACACTTTTTCAGATTTAGGATTCGAACCCAAGACCTCGTGATCGCTACGCGCATTATTAGCTACACTAACAAAGCTAGTTTATATAGAATATTATACTAAAGTAAAGAAATACAATAATATTTATCTCCTAAGCCGCTCTACATTCTTACAATTTATTTGTTTATCCTTGTATGCCCTTATATAATTAGCAAATATATTTAATAATAATTAGGAAAACCTCATTTGAGATTAGTATAAATGCTCAAGAGTAGTAGACTCTACCAAAAAGAAACGTCACGTCGGGCAATATCACAATCCATTATAAGGAATCTTCTTCAGCCGGAAGACGTCCACTGCAGGACAAAGGCCTCCCCCAAAGACCGCCACAACGACCGGCTTTGTGCTGTACGCATCCAACTTCTGCCCGCGACCTTCACCAGGTCATCGGTCCATCTTGTAGGGGGCCTACCCACTCCACGTCTTCCGGTACGTGGTCGCCATTCGAGAACCTTTCTGCCCCAACGGCCGTCAGTTCTACGAGCAATGTGCCCCGCCCACTGCCACTTAAGTTTAGCAATTCTGAGTGCTATGTCAGTGACTTTCGTCCTCCTGCGGATCTCCTCGTTTCTGATTCGATCCCGAAGGGTAACTCCGAGCATAGCTCTCTCCATCGCCCTTTGGGTAATTTTGAGCCTTCTTATGAGGCCCATCGTAAGCGACCATGTCTCAGTGCCGTAAGTCATCACTGGCAACACACACTGGTCAAAGACTTTTGTCTTGAGACACTGCGGAATTTTGGACGAGAAGATGTTACGTAGCTTCCCGAACGCCGCCCAACCGAGCTGGATTCGACGATTGACCTCTTTCTCGAAGTTGGACCTACCTAATTGGATTCTTTGTCCCAGGTAAATATAATCGTCAACAACTTCGAGCGTAGAGTCTCCAACCTTTATAGAGGTTGGTACTACATGGACGTCTGACATGATCTTCGTCTTGTCCATGTTCATTATAAGGAATAACCTGTTGGAACTCTGCACTCTCTGGCTACCATGCGTGCGATCTGACGTTATGATATAGAGAGAGGTCACACATTTCAAACTCCCACTTAAAAATAACTTATTTTGCATAGACCATAAAACACAAACCTGTTGAAACTCTGAACTCTCTGGCTACACCGCGTGAGATCTGACGTGAGAGTGAGTGAGGTACAGAGAGATGACACATTTTAAACTCGAACTACAAAATAATTTATATTGCATAGACCATAAAAAACATTCTAGGAACACAGCGGGCTTGTTTTTTTATTATTATCTTTTAGATACATCCAACTATTATCTATATTTCTTATTCATCTCTTTTCATAATAAACTCTTTCATTTAAAAATCTTGTTACTTTTACTAGTTTAACATTGCACTCGAGTGAGATTGTCAAAATCAAGTCATTTTTTCGACTTCGAATCAAAGTCATTTATTCGACTGCCTCGTTGGTCTGGTAGCAAAGCACATTGCTTTGTGGTCACGAGGTCCTTGGTTCAAATCCTAGGTCGGACAAATGTAGTTTTTCTAACGAAAAATTCCCAATAGGCTCGCCCCCTTTTACATAGGACCTAACATTGTCGGCGAAACGTGGGTGTACTCAGTACGACTCTGCCACCCCCGCTTGGGGAATAAAGGCGTGACGGTGTTAAAGTCATTTTTTTATTTGTACGAGTATAAGCAAAGTGTAGGCCAATAAAAGGCACTTACAAACGTCAAAATTATAACATTACATCTACCACCGGATCTGAACGCGACCTCCACTGAGATCTAGTGAGAAACTCAGCGAGAAAATATTTTCTTTCTCTCTATCTATATCGTGCGGGGTAGGCAGAGAGTACAGAGTTCCAACAGGTTATTTCCTTACATACCTCTCTGGCATCCTCCACTCTCATAGTTCATCTCATACACGCTCGCCGGTTACGGAGACTCTTGACTTGTCGTTCGGATAAGACTCGGTCTATTTGGTTATGGTAAGATAGTCTAGGTCTCCCGCGGTACCTACATCCTTCCACTTTCGCATAAATATTTTAACTTGACTTATACTTAACTGGCCTTTCTGATAACCATTTTTTTTTGTTTTATTTTTCTCAAAACTGTATTACAACATTGTGTTTAATAACTGCTTATTGAGGAACTGCTCAAACCCAGTGTGTAGTATCGTCAAGATAATCCGAAATTGTATAATACCTGTTCTTACACATTTTTATTGCCTTGTTAAACTTATTGATAGTTAGATATTTGTTTGCATTTAAATACTATTACTGGAATATAAAAGAATAATGAAAATAAAAGGAAAACCAACTAAATAAGCTTAACACGCTCTACAAATGTCAAATGACGGACTACTGAGACAAAATATCACTATAACTACATAATCGTTATTGATATAGAAATTAGTGAAAAAATACGACAGACGAATTAACAAGCTCCTTTTTTTTTAGTCGCTTAAAAATGCTAGTGCGGTAGATACCGAAGGCCAATTTTCGTATTAAAGTGACACTAAGACCGAATATTGACTGAATTGAGATTTAATTATGAATTGACGTATGGTATTCTACTCCACTGGAATATCGATCCGATTTCAGTATCATCTCTGTCTAATTTCGATATAATGTCAAGTGATTTCATTTAAAATTTATTGGTGATCACACGTTAATCTCAGCTGCCGCAGCCGAAATATAGGATATCTAACTGAAATCTTCAATTTAACGTTTGTTTTGTATATTTGTTGTTCATGACAATTAAAAATTTTATCGAAATACAGTTTACGTTTTGTTCAACTTTCGGTCCGCTCTCGATTCGGTCGATGTCGATATTTTACGTGAATACCATTTGTGAGATTTATGACATTGAAATTAGATCGAGACTGCATGTTAAAAACTTTTAATTACGAGAATTGGCCTTGGTCGAACGCCTCCCAAAACGTTTGTTAGTAGGACGTAGTCAGAAACTGTAGAAATTAATTTTAAATTATTAATGAACTCAACCAGGGGAGGAGCCTCGCCACAAGAAGAGCGGAAATCTGGCCTGGCGCGAGCATTCTTTGCTGGGGAATATGCGTGCACATAAGGCTAGTGGATGCGACACTGAATGAAACTTGCCGGATTATCACAGGCTTTCTGAAACCGACTCCAGTAAAACTACTGTATCCAGTGGCTGGCATAGCTCTGTAGAGAGAGATAAATGGGGCACGGCACCCCATGCATAGCCACAACCTAGTGGAGCAAAGGCTGAAAAGCCGTAAGAGCTTTATTAAGCGCTTCGAACCATTAACCTTAGAGCCAACAAAAGCCAGGTACATTCTCTGGAAGGAAGAAATATCCCTACCAAATCCCTTTGTTGCACCTGCTGAGAGTCTCCCACCTGGACATAAATTACCATGGCCGGTCTGGAAATTTTTAAATAGACTACGGACCCAGGTCGGCTGGAGCAAGGAAAACATGTTTAGGTGGGGATTCACAGACGGTATCAATTTAGGGTGTTTAACGGCGTAACCCAAACGATGTCCCACCTTATATTGTGTTTTGCATCCTCTAACAGTTGTACGCAGTAGGATTTGATGACTGCCTCCGACAATGCAGTCAATGTGGCCGCTTTCTGGGCTGCTTTCATATAACTATAGCAAGTTTGCCGTCGAAATGTTAAGAAGAAGAATGAACTCAGATCTATTTAATAGGGTAGTTTCAGCAAATTGTAGCATTTTAACGATCCCTCGCGTTGGCTATGGTTTGATCGTACTAATTTGGATTAAGACCACATATGGATGTGGTACTTATGCTCTTATTTTTAGGACGATATTCAGATTACCATCTTTAATTACATTACAAATTTTATTACAATATTTCGTATTATCTTGACGATAAAACAGATTGGGTTTGAGCACCTCCTCAATCAGCAATGCTATATAATACAATTTTGAAAAAGAAAAGAAAAGGTCAAACATATCAAGTATCAAGACTAACTCGCTGAGTTTCTCGCCGGATCTTCTAGATGTAAAAAATATAATAACTTTGACGTTTGTAAGAGCTTTTGTATTGGCCTACACAAAAAAATGATTTTTGACTTTAACTTTGAATCGAGTATAAGCAATATATCGATGGCTGGAATAAATAAACAATTGTACATACAACGTTGTACTTTTGACACTGTTTTAAATGTGAACAATGTTCAAAAAGTCAAAGTAATTGAATTAAGAAATCCAGTAAAGGTTAACAGTATACGACCCTAAATCGACAACAAGTAGCTTATTTCAAAATCAATACATTTAAAAATCGGTTATGTCAATGATATACTGTTTCAAAATGGAACCAAATTTACTGGTACCGACTCTTACGCATGTTTTGTATGACTTTCTTCATACTGGAAACATTCTTATGTGTACGATCTACATTTTCGAATAATCTTTGATAAATGTAACTAACAAATATTAAGCATTAGGAATATTATTATTATTATCTACTTACATACTGAATTTTCAAGAGCCAAAGTCAAGAGGAAAAATGTGGTACTTTTTAATCTATTTTATGATCACCAAAGGTGTATCTATTTATCTATCTATCTATATCATCACGCCAGATCCCTTGCGGGGTAGGCAGAAAGTACAGAGTTCCAATAGGTAAGAACCTGTTGGAACTCTGTACTCTCCTGCCTAAGGAAAGATCCTTACAGACCTCTCTGGCTTCCTCCACTCTCATAGTACGTCTCATACACGCTCGCCGGTTACGGAGACTCTTGACTTGCCCTTCAGATAAGACACGGTCTATTTTATGATTACCAAAAGTGTATTTATTGCTGAATTTCATTTTAATTTAATGTAACTTTCTTTGTAGTCGTTACTCAGGCAATAATAGAGATGGGACATTATACTCAACATTACTCATTATAGAACATTATTTTATGAAATTATTAGTATCTGCCCGCGTCTTTGTCCGGTAGACTTTTGTTAGAAACCTAAAATTTTTCCAGGTTAAACGTTCCCTATATGTTAATCCAGATAATAAACTATCTATGTGCCAAATTTCATCTAAATTTTATTTCCGGTCAGCGGTTTCTGCGTGATTCAGTAACAAACATACAAACACACAAACATTCAAATTTATAATATTATTAGGACTAAAAATCCCACTCTTTACGTCTATCTACATTTTTTTCTGACTTATATAGGTTTTTAATATATTGTTACACATAAATTTTATACCGATTAAACACGTCCATTACACAGTTGAAATGAACTTATTATATTTTTAATAAGGTCCATTTAAATTACGCAATTTAAAATTATTAACAAGCCTGACCGTACTTTAATTTAAATTGACGTCCAGTTTGTCTTAAAGGGCAGTGGGGCGCGAACATTCATGTCATGAAACTGTCATATGTAATTAATTTAATACGTAGACTATATCTTTTATAAGAACGGTTACGGAAGCACAAAATTGACAGGTTTTAAAAAAACATTTATGTAATAAAGTTTATGAATTGTGGACTTACAAAGGCATATTTTTAATGCAGTAAATAATATTTATGCTGAAACGAATACATTGCGATTATAGAGAGATAGAGGAAAATAAAATAAAATTGAAAAGGCCTCTGCCAGAGTTCTTCTTGATGGAGATTAGTAGGTGGATTATATTAAAAATATGTAAAATATACAAGAATTAATATATAATTAATAATAATATTAGCCCTGTTAAGAAACTGTCCCACCTTTGGGCACGTGCGCCAGCGTGGCCTAAAAACCCTCTCAAACTGAGAGGGTTTTTAGGCCATAGTCTACCACGGTGGTCCAGTGCGGGTTGGCGAACTTCACACACCTTCGAGAAACTCTGAGGAATGCAGGTTTCCTCACGATGTTTTCCTTCACGTTAAAGCAAGTGATAGTTAATTTTTAATACGCAGATTCCTTTGAAAGACAGAGGTGCGTGCCTGGTTTCGAACCCGAGACCTCTGACTTTGCAGCCCATCGTTCTAACCACTAGGCTATCACTGCTCGCTAATATATAATAATACTGTAAAATACAAAACCTTTAATTAATTAATGAAATAATTAATAAATGAAATCAAGTCAAAGTTTTATAAAATTGTGGACAACCAAAACATAGCATCATTTTAACTAATAATTGCACTTTTTCATTTAAAATAGAAAGATGCGAAAGCGGAAGAAAAACGTCTTTGTTTTTAACTTTTACGATCAAAGAGTCGAACCCGAAGCCCATCTCTTTTTATTTTATTACAAAGTATGCCGCTTGTCAATTGATTCTGGCATTTCTCGGCCCTTACGGCGGATGCTTGTTTATCATTTTTTAAGTAATAAATCAATAAATAAATTGCTTTTAAAAAATGTCTTCCTGACGTACATAAATATTCAGTGTGTCGATGTTCTGTTGGTTACAAGTCAGTTAAGAGATGAAAGCTTGTTTATTTATACGGGGATAACATTAAGGCTGGCTCTCTATTGGAGCGAAGCGACGAAGCGAATTTGCTGGAAAATCTTTTTTTTTAAATCGTCGACGAAATTTGGGTATGGCATTCCACCCCCGCTTGGGAAATATAGTCGTGAGTCTTCTATTTTTAAATGTTTCCTTTACGAAGTAGACGTTCACATACACAACATCGTATTCGAACCAAAGATTTCCGGGGCACAACGATTTTTTTTAAACAATGTAGCCCCACACCAGGGTTTATTCCTGTGTCGTGGGTGCGTTTGTTTGCAAACATGAAAATTCACATACACAAATATCCAGACCGAAATAAATAATTGTGGGTCCTACAAAGATTTGTCCCGTGCGGGAATCGAACCTGCGACTATCACATATCCATGTTTTTCAAATTTTTGTTTTTTTAATGTTTTTAACAAAACGAAATAGGTACAACTAACATTACAATTACAAGAGGAGTTTTTTCTACTCCTCCTGTTTTTGTATCCTTCTAATTAAATTTGTTGCAAGTTTTAAGACAATTAAAGCGCTCCTCGGGACACCCTAAGGCTCAAACGTTCATCTAAGGAGATTATTATGAATCCTGGCTTACAGGACTTACAGTCTTAGGAATGTATAGCGGGTTCACATCCAATGTATGTACATTTAACTTCATAAATTCGTAGAATTAGCCCTCAGTAAACCAGTTATTGTAGAAGCACGTAGATATTATTCGTACAATAACTTATGTGGGATGTATCATCATCAGCCGAAAGACGTCCACTGCAGGACAAAGGCCTCCCCCAAAGATCGCCACAACGACCGGCTTTGTGCTGTACGCATCCAGCTTCTACCCGCGACCTTCACCAGGTCATCGCTCCACCTTGTGGGGGGCCTGCCCACTCCACGTCTTCCGGTACGCGGGCGCCACTCGAGAACCTTTCTGCCCCAACGGCCGTCAGTTCTACGAGCGATGTGCCCCGCCCATTGCCACTTAAGTTTGGCAATTCTGAGAGCTATATCGGTGACTTTGGTTCTCCTGCGGATCTCCTCATTCCTGATTCGATCTCCGAGCATATGTGGGATGTATACGGGCTATTAATATGGAGGAGCAGATACCGTTGGGACGCATGTGGGTACTGTTTTGAAACGCTAAAAACGTACATAGTTTTCATGCTTAGCACCCATCTCACTGACCGAGCCAAACGTTGCTTAAATAATTACGTTGCTTAATTTTAGTGATCGCTAAAATCCGCTGCGCTACGAGCCTTTAAAGCATATCTATCCATCGCTAAATTAGTTGCAAAAGAAACAAATAATTATCTGATTCCACATGCAAACTTATGCATGCAGCCCTTAGCAATGCACACGAGCTTTTGTATTAAAATTAACATCATCACACTTACATTCCCCAAGCGGAGACGGCAGAGATGTTTTGTGTATACAGATTTTTTCCGACGATGTTTGGTCCCAATGTAATAGGGGATCCAATTGTCACCGGGTACATTTTTAGACTCCAGGCGGATATTGGGAATTGGTTGACAGAAAAACTACACTTTGTCCGACCTAGGACTCGAACTCAGAACCTCGTGATAAAATATACCTACATTCAGTATATTATACTGAGGTAGACACTTCTTGATTGCCTATATGCAATGCACGACACTAAAGCTACACCCAAACCAACGCGTTCAGCCGCGTCCGCGATGGAGTTTGCGGCGGCGATCAGTATGTACGATCTCCACATGTTCGCGCGTGCAGACGCCGCGAAGATAGCGTGTGCAGGACGCAGGACGCGTTAGTTTGAACACGTCCATACAAATTCTACTGCAGGAACTGATCGCCACCTTGCACGCCATTGCGGACGCGGCTGGACGCGTTGGTTTGGCCGTACCCTTTTTTTTCACCTGGGGAAAATCCTGCATAGTACTTCCGCGAGCCTCGGGGGAAGCTCGCGGAGCGTGTCGGATTCCTACCGACAAAAAACCCCAGGGTGGCCGACATCCGCTCTTTGAAGGGGCTCCGAGATCTCCGTATGGAACGCACCGGTGCCCCTCTTGTGCCGCGCTCTAACGAGCCCGCCATCGGAGGGAGACTTGATGACACACTCCCCCCCGCACTGACGCGGTGCTCACGGCGACGTGGGCCATACCACGCCGCCGTCCTCCTCGGGGTTGCTCGTGAAGGACGCTCAGGGCCCCCACCCCTTGCTTCCGCGATCCCGAAACACCCTTGGCCTTTGGCCGTACCCATAGACCAACTACGCTTTTTCAACGCGCAGTAAAAATTTACTGGAATGAAACAAATAGGGAACGCTATCATCATCATCATCAGCTAAAAGACGTCCAGTGTAGGACACGGGCCTCCACAAAGATGGCTACAACGACCAGCTTCATGCTGTACGCATCCAGCTTTTATTTACAACCTTCACTAGGTCATCGATTCACCTTCTGGGGCGCCACTCCACGTTTTCCGGTACGAGGTTGCCACTCGAGAACCTTTCTGCCCCAACAGCCGTCAGTTCTGTGACCTGTTTACCCCGCCCACTGCCACTTAAGCTTAACAATATTACGGGTTAAGTAATATTCTTCCGGTACCAGGTTCCCACTCGAGAACCTATATGCCGCAACGACCGTAAGTTTTACCAGAATATACCCCGCCCACTGCCACTTAAACTTAGCAATTCTGCGGGCTATATAAGAAACCGTATATTTGTTAAAAATTGAAAAACGCACCTTGAAAAACGCTTGTGCGGATAAGCGCTTTTGCACTTAAATAGGCTCTAGCGAATCTAAAATTAGATGAAAAACTCGTCAGTAAGTTCTAGATATGATATAAAAAACTCATTAACATTCTGCAAAGGCGGTTGACGTGCGGCCACCGATCCGGTCATTGCGCAACGATGTAAATAAGGGTTTACTTACGTCAATTATTACAAGAACATTATGTTTTGTGCCGTATTACTTAGCAAGTTAATACGCTTTTTGAAATTCATTGACTTGTAATGCTTACTTTATTGATATACTAGCTGTTACCCACGGCTACGCACGCGTTTTGATATAGGTTGGTGGGTTTTTCTGGAATTGCGCAGATTCTGTATATTATTCCTAGACCTAAGATACCTTCATTCTATGTTGCTTTAAAACCGTTCAACCGTGTTGGTATGGTGAAATAAAGACTATCCTGCTGGAATCATGCATTTAACGGGATAAAAAATAACCTAAAATCTATCTGTATCATCACACCAGATCCCTTGCGGGGTAGGCAGACAGTACAAAGTTCCAACAGGTTCTTACCTTACATACCTCTCTGGCTTCCTACACTCTCATAGTAACCTAAAATAATCTTTGAAAAGTCCTCCACAAACACATTCAAAATTGTTTCCGCCGAAGATCAGTACGGACAGACAAAGAAAAATAAAAAAAATACACGTGTTAGCAAAAATCAGATCGACACATGTCAGATCGCCACATGAATTCTGTGTATTAGTATTCCCGTGTGTGAATCATACTTGCGACTAATTGATAAAGTAAATTGAGATGCCTACGTTTTTACGCATAAATCCAGCCACCATCGTTTTGAAAATGCCACTTAAGTTTAGCAATTCTTCTTTATTATATATATAGAAGATAAATTAGCTTATTGTTCTATTTGTTTGTACATTGAGGATCGTCTCTTTAAGACCTGTTTACATATAAGCGGTATTCGCTACCTCAGCGAAAAATCATCATCAACCGAAAGGCGAACTAATAGGATATAGGGAAAATCCACACGTCACTACCTGCCTTTCAAAATATTTTTTATATATTATACATAATGCACCTAGGTCAATCGACTCAGATGAATTATGTGAACGAAAAATTATTTTGTAATCGTCCTGGAACCCCGACGCCCTTTGCTGCAGATATAGGTAAAAAGGAAGTCTATTTACTTATATCATCATGCCATCAGGGGTAGACAGAGTAAAGAGTTTCAACAGATTCCTTCCTTACGGACCACTCTGACGTCCTCCACTCTCATAGTTTGTCTCATATACACTAGCCGGTTATAGCGGGAAAAAGAAGTCCACACCGTCACGCCTATATTTCCCAAGCGGGGGTGGTAGAGGTGTACTCAGTACACCCACTTTTCGCCGATGATGTTAGGTCCCATGTTTTAGGGGACGAGCCTATTGCCGGGCACACTTCCAGACTCTGACGCATATTAGGAAGTTTCCGTTAGAAAAACTTCATTTGACCGACCTAGGATTTGAACCCAGGAGGAAAAGAAGTCCGTACTAGATAAAATAACTAATAAAACATACACAACCATGTTACAAACTTCCGATTCGCTGGCGATATAGTCCTCTTCTCCTCTTCAGCTAAGGACCTACAAAGCATGCTAGAGGATTTGAACGCAGCCAGCCGCGAGGTAGGACTTCAAATGAATATGTCAGAGAACAAGCTCATGACGAACAAGAACCGACACAAGGTCCAAGTGGAGTGTGTCCTCTTTGATTGAATATGTCCATGAGTATATATATTTGGGTCAAAAAGTCTCTTTCCAGGCACGACAAGACAAAGAAATCAGACGTCGTGTCGAAAACGCCTGGTAGAGGCTATTGGTCAATGAAAGACTTAATGAAGGGAAAGCTTCCATTATACTTGAAGCGAAAACTCATGGACGCGTGCATTCTCCCTATCCTCATATATGGTCTCTGACAAAACTTCAGAAGTCCACACTCGTGGTTTGCCAGCGTAACATGGAGCGCAGCATTTTAGGCATTAAACTAACAGACCATAACAGGAACAGTGCCCTGCGCTCCAGACAAAAATTTCTGATGTGGGTCATAAAGCCGCCACGTTAAAATGGAACTGGGCTGGCCACATCTGCCGCATGTCTAATACAGCTTGGGCAAAAATGATTACCAACTGGGTCCCACAAAACTATAAACGACATTGCGGCAGGCCCAGACGATGATGGCGGGACGAGCTGGACTCCTTCCTGGAAGACTGGCATTTAAAAGCCGAAAATAGAAACGAAGCAGTGGACGGAGGCATTTGCTCAACAATGGGACGATAGTGGCTAAAGTAAGTAATAAAACATTAACATGTTTCAATGATACTCAGTGTTATAAAACATATTTTAAAGTTATATAACTTACTTATATTGCACTGTAATTGATAATACTCATGTATACAAATAGATATACAACCGTGTGCATACACGGACTTGTTATATGATACACTTATATATGGCAATGTTAAATAATAGGGACATGTTAACGAACGAAACTTTTATAACATGTTACTTTATCTGGAATCCCCTTAAGAACCATAACGCCAGTCAGTGACAAGCTCGGGAATTTCGAAGAATGACTCTAAAACTTCAATTCGTAATAGGTTCTATTTTTATAATACCTAATTTCCGTCTACCTGCCAATCAGTAATAAGGTAATTGACCTATATTTACCTAGAGTCAAGACTTAACCTTGAGGTTAAATGAAAATTTAATGATTTTACAACAGATTTTTTTGCGCATTTTGAATCTCCTGAAACGTTATTTAAACAGCTCATTGTATGAATCATGATAATTATAAAGGCGCCTCTCAACGGAACTGACTTATGGTGGTAAAGATCACGAAAAATCAGCACTGAGGGCTTAGCACGAAAATATTAACGTTACCACGACGCTAACGAGTGAGCGTGCTATCACGTTCATGTTTATTTAGTAAATTTGTAGAGTAACAAAGATAATATATCAACTCGCTAGCATCTCGTTAACGACAATCTTTTCGTTCTTAGCCATCTGAACTACTCGTTTCAGAGTTTAATTTTCATATAATATAGAATTTCGACGTGATCATTTTAAGGGGTAACTTTTAGGCTTACGCTGAAGATTGCCACGATCACCAACGTTTTTGACAACTGAAATACACTCTCTGGTAGATTTCTCTGTTGATGACGATATAGTAAACTTAAGACAACGGGTACATTTAGAATAATAATATGATCTGATCTTTAAGAACTCTTTTGGTTCAAAGATACAAGAGCATCGCCACTCCCATATATCTAAAATCTGTCTGGTTTCTCAATACACAAGTCTAGATAGATAGAAAGATAAGAATATTGTTCCACAAGAGACAAAAACAGTAACAAAATTACATTTTACAAGAAAATGTGACAATGCGACCTTATCAGTAATTAAGATCTCTTCCAGGAAATCCTGGGATGGAAAGGAACTGAAGAAATCACAAGATTCAGGGAAGAGAAGTGTCATTGTCACTGACATTGATTATTTATTAAGAAATCTACTAAAAGTGTATTGGTTTCTATCGTACGCATTTTAAAAACTCTGGTTTGTCATCTTACTGGCTAAAAAATCAAGCGTGTGACAAATATGATGCAAGAACTCAGATTAATTAGATAATAGCTTTACGAATTAAATACTAAAATAAAACTTGAAACTTTAAGGAGTTTTCTATCATGTTTTAAGCGCTCTGGTACTTTTGTGTGCATACTTAGGTACATGGATAAGAAAATTGTGAATCATAATTAAATGTTTAGTAAAGCTGACTAATAGAGAATTTTTGATATCTAAAGATAAAAATGACCATAAATTAAAAACGGTTGGTATCAATTCAGTTGGTAATTGAGAACAAACTGCTTTCAGGTTTGGCGTTAATTATATTACACGTTGTATACAAGGTGTATCGTAAATAATGCAAGACCTCAGACACCCCGATTAGAGAATTGCTTCATAAATTCAAAACGAAAACCAAATTTCCAAATTTAAAGGCTTATGCCCTTTTTTTAAGCAATTTTATACCCCAATTAACAATGAAACTTGTTTGGGCATGTGTGCGTTTTGAGAAGTACGCTTTAGGAATGCATTTAAAATCTCCTTATGGCTATGAATCAAGAATAAATTTAGTTTTTTGTAGTGCACTGAAGGAGTAACGGCGTTTTTTGCAAATTTAAAAAAAAATTGTAAGATACAATAAAAATAGTTGGAATCAATTCAGTTATCAATTTAGAACAAACTAATTTCAGGTCTTGCGTTTATTATGTTACACCTTGTAGTAGATATTAGCAAACGCGACACGCAATGAAATAAAATAATTTCGAAACAAAATACCCATAACTTAATGAAATTATACGTAATATATTTGACCTTCTCCTTCAAGGTATATTTGTGAAACTTGGTAAATAAAATAAACTAATACTCTACATTCGATATTACTACCAGAATACCTAAACATTTTGTCGTACAAGACACTTCATCACAAACACTCTCCACGGTCCGTCGCGGATCAGGGTCGCCAACCTCTGGACAACCTCCACTGCCTCCTGCGCGTAACCTTAGTTCGTCCCTGCATCCCGCGGTACGGGTTATGCCCGACTGACCCGTACCGATAAGCCTTCCTTGCTACTTTTAAAATACAACGAAATTCATTTAGAATTTTTACATATCTTGAAAAAAAAGAAATTAAAGATTGATTCCTCCAAATATTCCAAACTATTGTTTATTTTTTATGGTACAGGAAACAATACAATAAGAAAATTTGGACAACCTCCACCGCGTCCTGTACATAAACTTATTTCTTCCCTGCTTCCCGCACTACGGGTCATGATCGACTTTTTAGAATACAAAGAAATTATTATGAAATATAGGTATTTTTATAGCCCGTTTGCTGAGTTCCATATCTTACAAAAGGGTAGAGATAGATTCCTCCAAATACATCAGGCTGTTATTTATTTTTATTTAGGAGTTCTTGACAACATTCACCGCGTCCTGCGTGCATAACCTTGGCTCGCCCATGTATCCTGCGGTACGTATCATGACCGACTGACCCGTTTCGATATTACATTTCTTCCTATTTTTAGAATACAAGAAAATCTTTGGAATGATTACTTTTTGTAGTTCGCTTATTTGGTTTTGTATCTCAAAAAAGTTATCAAAGATAGATTCCTCACCAAGAGCTTTTCGTCGTCAATCCTTAAATATTGTACTTTGAATAATCTTTTGATTTTATAAAAGTCCCGAGGCAATAGAACCTTGATGTTCAAGTTTTCTTGAGTGGAATAGTGCATTGACGCGCGTCTCTGAAACTTAAGATCGACTGGCAGCACGCCCACAAGGACCCAATAGGCTAGTGTACAGACCGTTCTGTATGCCTTACACAAAAATATCAGTGCCAAACACTCGAATTTTTTGTTTGTGAAATCTTCTCACAACAGATTATTTTTCCCCAAAAATGATATAGTTTTCATACAATTTTCCCAAGCCAAGTTTTATAAGTCTGTCTGGCGCGGGTCACTCTCTTCCCTCCAATATGGTCGAGGTGAGTGATGACTGTTCCAGTAGTCATACTCGTGAACGGGTGCTGCTTGTGGGGACTGGTCCATCTGGAATCCTTTAGACACTCTTTATAAATTACTCCATTAGTCTCATATCTCGATCGTACCGCATCACACTGGGGCTAGATCGTAAACTATTTAATTCTAACCTAAACATTGCATCCACACAATATGAAAAAAAATAGAAAGGAAAAAAGAGAATGAGAATAAAATAAAAAAGACAAGCCCGCTGAGTTTCTTCGTCGGATCTTCTCGGTGGAAGCCGAGTTCCGATCCGGTGGTAGATTAGTAGATCAATTAGATTTAAAAAAAATGTTAATTGGCTATTTGTAAGCACCCCTGCAGTGCTTATACAAAATAAATTATTTGAGTTTGAGTTTATACTAGCTTTCCTATGATTTCTCTGATAGCTTATCCTTATTTTTTTGTATTTTTTAGATATTTATCTATTTTTTAGATTCTTTTTAAGATTTTTCCCAATATTTTTGCCAGTTAGTGTTGCCAATTTAGGGTCATCATCATCATAATGTACTTTCTACAACCCACTGCAGGGCCTAACCCTCCCTTTTTTAGAAATATTTGCGGTCCTGTATCAATCCACCCTACGATGATATGAAATGAATTTGGAGTACGCAAATATTTTTAGACAAAATCTCGAGGATAAATATAATGCACACAAGTAATGTTTAAAACTTAAAAATTATTTATAGGTACTAAACTCTACAATACCTAAAATGATCGTTATCCACAAAAGCGCCATCCACAACACAGTTATTCATGTAATTGCCCATAAATATATAACGCCAAATATCGCTGAACAAACATCCAATCGCCCAATATTCACTTATCATCTTTAGCAGCCACGTACTAATTAGAATACATAGGCAAAATGGTCATATGACGCACGTACGTACAGTGTACACGCTAAACGTGCTCGAAAGGGCCTTGAACGGAAGAAAAAATAATCAATTACATAGGTATATATGAAAGAAAGAAAATATTTATTCTTAAAGCACGTTTTAGGTTTATCTACTAAGCACCTTAGGTCAGTGGCGTAGCTATCGGAGAGCTAGGCGGTACAGCGGGACCTTCAAGCTCAGGGAGTTCCCTGACCCTGACCAACAAACCTCAAACTCAAACTTAATTTCTCCCACCTTCAGACTATAAATTTAACAGGTTGCAATACATACGACTTTGCAAGAAATTTGTAACTTGTAGGGAATAAGAAACTCATACATACATTTAGTAAGTAGTTGATATAATGTTCCCTGTAGCTTACTAGCTTTGTATCTTAAAAGTATTTATATATGTCGTCAGATGGCCAAACTAACTAGCACAAGAGCTCAATCTTCAGACGCAGACATGGGCGGGGTTAGGTTTCCATACAGCTAAACACAGTAATTGTCCGTCATTTATTTAATTACACAACTTATCCACACGAAACACAATATCAACAATTGAATTATTAAAAGGGCAAGACGATCCGCCAGATCAAAAACTCATTCCAACATCATGACTCCCGCTTCACATCATTCTCCATTTTCTGTCCATCTTCCTTATTCACAATCCTGTTGACTCTGGCGTTCCGTCAGCACGTAGCTGAAGCGTTCTCAAGCGGTCGACTCGCGTACTATTTGCCACAGATAATAACCACGCCGATATATATTTATATTTTATACTTGGTAAAACCTAACCAGTTTAGATAGGGCCCCCATTTGTTATGCACTTTTTGGTCCTTGGTTACTTGGATACGCCATAGGAATAAGGTAATAGCAGTGTAGGATAGCGGACCAGTGCCTTTTGGAACTATATACTCTCTGCTTATTCCGCAAGGGATCTGGCGTGATGTTATAGGTAAAAACATGGTGAAAGAAGTCAATATTCGCTCTGAAATCGCTTTATGGTGCGTTCTAAAGATGCATTTGTACTCTACCTTAGTTACCTACCGTAAAATCACTGAATGTTAAAATTAGAAAATATTGAATGAAGGATATAATATAAAATTTTATCTTTATAACTAAGCACGTTTCACATTTAGAACTTTGTATGAAATAGAATATATTTGCATTCGATATGTAAATATGTCATAGGTATGTCAATAAAATTATTCATTTCAATCAAATAGTCAATACCCATCCAACAAGCCTAAACACGAGGGATTATGTTGTGTATTTGACATGTTTCTATGACAACCTTTTGGCTCGATGAGACTAGCTACATGGTACCTACCGTATTATTGCATTGTCACCGAACTTACATACAAAGAACATCATCAAAAATGGCCCCAGAACCAACAAACATGTGACCTATACCATAATTCTTTATCTGTTTTGTTATAGCAGTTGCAACCATCCATATCTAACGGACAATTTGCAAACCAAAACAAATATTTCAAAGTACTGTAAGTACTTAAATCAAAGTCGCCAACGTCTTTTCCGAATGTCAACGTTGTTCTCTAATTACGGTTGGAGATTTCAATCCTATCAATCGGTTATATTCAATCGATTACATTCAAAAATGATCGATTTGATTATTGCTCGTATATTTTAACATAACGATCTTAAAAATGTATTGTTGGCTATTAAATAATAACCGCAATATCTAATACATTTTGTAATAACGCAATTCGCCCCGCTTGTCCGTTTAATAAAAAATCATAAAGATAATTTGCAGGTAAGTTATAATCATACACGCATCTTTTCATTGCTGTTGGTTCTGGGGCAAGTCTCGTATGGACGCTGAACATTGTCCTTTTTATTTAAATCAGATGTAATAAGATAGGTGCCAGGAATGGATGGACGGAAATGAAAAGACAGACATATGATCTAAGCAAGTGAAATAAAGCTTCTAAAAGTCATTTTAATACCTAAATACTGGACAACCCATACCTAATAGAAAGTTACTGATACATAACATTCCAGTTATGACGTATGAAGTATAATACATTAAGAAGGTTTCCGAAATTTACACTGCACGGTAATTAAAGCAGCGAGCCAAACTGGCCACAGTTGTTACAGTTCTACTTTCACTTAATGCATATTATTATTGAAGCAACACCATTTATCAGTATTACAGCTTTCCCATGAGTTACAAATAACGGGTTTCATAAAATATTATTTAAATTTAAAAAGATCTTTTAGAAAACAAGCGATACTAGCTAAAACATAACGGAGATATCTTTCTTCATTGAAAAGTGCCTATGGCCTTCTTCCAGCTCCATCATCAGACCAGTACCATTTTAAGGCACTGTCACGGGACGTATCAAAAATTTCAGGCGATGCCGGCAAGAGCTTGAAAATGAGTACAACTTTGACAACCGAAAAGATACACAGACAGATATACGAACAGAGCAAGTTTAATAAATGTTTGTAAAAAAGAAGGAAGGAACCTATTGGTACTCTGTGCCTGCCCGCAAGGGATCTGGCGTGCTGATATTATTAGTAAGCCAACAGTGTCCCACTGCTGGGCAGAGGCCTCCCTCACACTCCTCCACTCTACTCTATTTAGGGCTATTGAGCGCCAATTGTGTTGAAAGGTGTCCAGTTCGTCCCGCCACCTCCATTTGAGCCTGCCGCGACGCCGTTTAAAATTAAGAGGAACCCAGTTGGTGATACAGATAGAAAAAAAATAGAGAATGTCCACTACAGGACGAAAAACTCCCGTATGAATAGGGATGACTATCTGCGACTTTGTTCGCGTGATTTTCAGGAGTGTATTTGACACCCCTAAAGTTCTTTTGGGATAAATAGTAGCCTATGTCATTCTCCCGAATAAAATCTATCTCCTTGCCAAATTTGATAAAAATCTGTTCAGCGGTTTAGACGTGAAAAAATAACAGATGAATAGACAAAGTTTTTTTCGGATTCATAATATTACTATGTATTTCATACAAACGGCGGACGATTTAGCGCAGTGGTTAATAGCTTAAGACGCGTCGCCGACTGTATCTAATAGTTGCGGGTACGATTCCCGCACGGGACAAATCCTTGTGTGATCCACAATTAGTTGTTTTAGTCTGGGTATTTGTGTATGTGAATTGTTATGTTTGTAAACGCACCCACGACACAGGAATTAGTCTAAGTGTGGGGCTACGTTTTCCTGAAATCTGTATATTTTTTGACATTGACACACACCCGTATATTCCCTAAGCGTGGTGGCAGAAGTATACTATATATGTACACTTACATACCGGCGACGATGTTAGCGTTAGCGCCCAATGTAATCCCAATATAATAGGCGACAAGCTTGTCAGGTGAAGCTGTAAAGGCCCCGCGGCCAACAGCGTAGATTATTCACATACACACACAAAAATAAACAGCAAGCTCTACTCTCTACTGAGGATCATTGGATAGCAAAACTATACTTTGCCAACCTCAGGGCAGTGCAATCAAACCCAGGGCCATCGGCACTAGGGATGGCAATCCGGTATCAATTTCAATCCGGCCGGATTCAACCGGATGATCGATCCGGTCGGATTGGTGACATCAAGATGATAATTGAGTGAAATTCATTTTTTAAAATAAACGTTAATTTCTTATCAAATCAACTTTATTTACGCTGTTATAATAAAGCAACCAATAATTACCAATCAAATTAATATAGTTAAGTTTTAAACTTTATAGAAACAAAAAGGTTTTTTTAATAAAAGACGGTTAAGTTCAGTCTTCTTATTTTACAAATAAGAACAATAAATATTATCTTGCAAGTTTGGTACATTACGTTATGTAAGTAATTCATTTTAAATCTAACTAAATCGACTAAGGTCACGATAAGTAGGTAATTTAGGTAGGTTATGCACTTCTCGTTCTTAAAATAAGAATGAGAATCACCATGAATATGTTTAATCCATGACACAATTATCACAACTAGTGGTCGCCAATTGGTCGAAATTCGACCATAATTAATTTAAATTATAAGTTACAACATTATTAAGGTTCTATCGTCAAAGACGTATACTTCTATAATCACAGATTTTGCCAAGGCTACACTATTAATTTGGCTATTTTTTTCAAACAAATTAAATGAAATTTAAATTTAAAAAAAAAATGATTAAAATAAAGAATACCTTTTTTAATTTATTTTATTGAAACAAATAACCAAAAAGAAAACGCTGTCCATTGAACTTGACATTCATATTTCGATAATTTAATTAATGATAAAAAACTTCTCTATAAAATTAGAAACGATGTTTTTTTAAAATCTCTTTCATCGTTTTCTGGTTATGTTTGACATTCAGTAAGACTATAGACAAATAATATTAAAAACAAACAATATTAATCTATTCTCAATTTGAAGTATATTGTGTCAAATACATGGTAGTGTGTGTAATGTGTTTTTTATTGATTTAATGTATGTTTTATGCATATTTAAAAAAAATATTAGCATTCTGCACTCCTTCTCGATATAAACTATAAGTGTGGGAAATTTCATACTCCTCCGTCCGCGCAATTTTCGTAAAAAGGGGTACAAAGTTTTTGCTTCACGTATTAATATATAGATAATGAATGTAAAACGTCTTATTTTTTAGGCACAGCATAACAAATTTACCTAAGAAGTCAGCCCGAGTATTTCTCCAAAAAATGGTATTTGTATCTATTACTGGAACCGGTCACCGGATCCGGGAGACATTAATCATACCGGATTCGCCGGATTACCCGATCCGGTTTTCCGGATTGCAATCTGTAATCGGCACTATGCATCACGGGGTATTTGATTTGCTATGACCAAACGCGGTGAGTTACCATAAAGTCGTGAAATAATATCGCATAACGCATCGTGTTATGTATTTTACAGCAAATAAGGGCTCTGGTACAAACATTTCCATAAACAAAACCTGATCTTGTATCCCACGCAATTTTTCTGTGTATAATTTCGACATTACCATCGCTTCATACGTAATCATTACCGAAATTATTTGTAAACGCTTCCAAAAAATTGTATTTCCGTTACGGTGAAAGTAAAATGCGCCTACAAGATTTAATAACATAACTTTACTCGTTTTTAAGGTACATTTTAGTTTTATGACAAGTTCAAGTATTTTGACTACACGAAACGTTAAGCCGTTGGTCCTGGGTATCACAAGAATGCTACCGTCGTTAAATTATATTGGTTTGATGATGGCGAATAATACTTTAATTTAGTAATTATTTTTGTTTTATTGCATTCCGAATATCTTCGATATACAATTTACGAGTTAATGAACAAGAACAGCCCGCCTTACAGTGGCAGGTTTGAAGAAGCGCTATAGTGGCGCCACTGTGGAGCAACTACTTATTAATTATCATACAATAGGGAATGTGCGTGTATTTTTTTATATTTTTATACGATGGATTACATCAATTTATAACTGCAAAAAAAATTAAGCGTCAAAAACAAAATGTAAAGGGCAAAAAAATGTTGAAGATAGCAAATAGATAAGAGCACTTTAAACGCCCGCCATTTTGGCGCGCTTGGCGTGACGTCAAAGACTATAATAACAATCAATTAGTGAACAGCTGTAGAAGTATTTTATTCTGTAATTTATTTTTATTTTATATTTTGTGACTATTATACAATCGAACAACACTGTGTTGTGCCTAGGTGTAAAAATACAATAAGAAATGCACCCGATAGGTGCGGACATAAGGAGAAAGTGGTGTAAAATCAGAAAAAGAGACATGGTATCTCCATGAGAAAACATCGTAAGGAAACCTACATGCCTAAGAGTTTCTCGAAGATCGCCAACCCGCACTGGGCCAGCGTGGTCTAACCTCTCAGTTTGAGAGGAGGCCCGTGTCCAACAGTGGGACAGTTGCTTAACAGGGCTATTATTATTATAATTTTTAGGTTACAATTAATTAGTTACAAACTAGCTACAGTGTGAGCCTTACGAACGAAATTTGAGACTAATTATAATCACGCTGCATTAAAAACTAAAAAAACATTACGCCTTTATTCCGCAAGCGAGGATGGCAGAGGTATACGGACACCCACTTTTTCCGTCGATATTAGATCCCAGTGTAATAGTGGGCGAGCTTGTGTAATTGATGCTGGGATTTTTTAATCCTTCATGATTTTTACGCGTATTATTCGCCAATGAACCAACGAGGCAACCGACCAATCAACAATCCAAAATTTTTCTTGATCTAATTAATATCTTTTTAAACGCAGCCCCACACTAGGATTTATTCCTCTGTCGTGGGTGCGTTTACAAACATAAAAATGCACATACACAAATACCCAGGCCGAAACAAAAATTTGTGGGTCACACAAACATTTGTCCCGTGCGGGAATCGAACCCGCGAGTATTAGACACAGTGGCCGGAGCGGCTTAAGCTCTTAACCATTGCGCTAAATCGTCCGTCAAATGTTTGTCGTCAAGTGTTTAATTATCTATCTATCTGTATCATCACGCCACATCGGTTGGCGGTAGGCGGGGTAGGCAAAAAGTACAAAGTTCCAAGTTTCAATATGTTATTAATATATACTTTTCACAATGATCGCTAACATTTTTAAAATATAGAGTACTATTTCTGCTCGCGACTTCATTAGCATTGACTTTAGATAGGAACCTCAGATTTTTCCGGGATTGAAAGCATCCTATGTGTTAATCCAGGTAAAAAACTATATATGTGCCAAATTTTATCCAAATCCGTTCAGCCGTTTTTGCATGATTGAGTAACAAACATTCTAACATCTAATAATACGAACATTTATATCACCAATGGCACTGATTACATACATACATACACTCACGCCTTTATCCCACTAAGGTAGACAGAGACTACAGTTTGTCATCTACGTTCAAACATCTCTTCATACATTTCCGTCGATTAAGAGTGCTACGCACTTGACCCTTTCCCAAGAGACTATTAATTTGGTCGTGATAGGTTTTCCTTGGGCGACCTCTTCCGACGCTTCCACTCACATTTGCTCGATATATCCCTTTCTTTAGCCGCCTGTCACATCAAAAATAAGAAAAAAATACATGTTTAACAATAAGTTCTGACGAAATATTCTTAAACAATGAACGTGCGCAGTTCAATTGATATGTCGTTTCGACAGTACTGAAGGATGTCGTCATACTGAAGGGTTCCTGCTATTGTCTTTAAATTTTAGGGTCATGGGCGTCGAGCTTCACTTAATTCTGACAACTGAGAGACGGACGTACGGACCACAGAACACGTGTTGGAATTCTGTACTCTCTGCTCACCCCGCAAGGGGTCTGCCATGATAATATTGATAGATATAATTTTTTTTGAGCATATTAGTATTACGATAATGCCTGTAGATAATGTATTACCAAACACCTTTGCCATGTCTTTTTAAGCTCCTTACAAACGTAGCTATGAAACTTGATACAAGCTTTTAATAATTAAACAAAAGACGAAAACTGATTGCTTTAATGATTAGAGCGTAGACCTTAAATGCGTATTACAGAACGTGAATTGTTACAATCTCGTTTTAAAAACTGAATTTTGTACTAAAATGTTAATTTTAAAATAAGATTTACGACTGATTTTCGTTGTATAATACGGACCTTAGTAACTTTTGGTTTGTGTGTGTGTAAGTGATGTACGCTGTTGGCCGCGAGGCCTTTACAGCTTCACCGAACTTAAGGGCGAGCGTGCAACCACTAAGCTCGAGCCAGAAGGGCAAAGAGCGACATACTCGAGGGGGCCTTGAAGAGGCGCCCTCGGTTGGGACAGTCGCTGTGGGGGGACGGGGTGCACTACTAAGTGCACCGGTCAACCGCCGGCTATGGGAAGGGATCTACGACAACGTCGTCGTCGCCCGTATTCTTAGCGGAAAGAATGGATGACAAAGCATCGGGGGGATCGGAGAGAAAAAGTACTCGCGGGTTTGATCGACGAGGAAAATCTTTGTGTGGCGCACAAAAACACAAAATGTTGGTCTAGCTGTTTATGTATGTAAATTTCATGTTTGTAAACGCACCCACGACTTAGGGATTATAACTTATCTATCCATATAAAATAAAAAATAATGTGTTACCCAAATTCATCGTTAGATTGATTAGATCATCCATACTTTAATTGTAGGTAAACCTAAAAATGTTAACCAAAACAACGCGACTCTATTCGCCCAGCGCTCTATGCTCAGAACTTTGGACCAAGCGACTCTACACCAAGACTCTCTGCCCTTAATTTCACAATCACATCCCCAATAGGACATCCTCGCCATCACGCATACTAAAGTACCTCTGTGTCTGATCACGATCGACACCCTGACAATGATCACGTACCCGACCGTATTATATTGTGAGCCACCCCAAAAACGGACCGAGAAAGCCTTAAAGAGAGAGCTCGTGACGTCAGAATGACGCACATGCGCCGACGCAGCATTCGAAGCGTGTCCGATGACGTCACTCAGACAGGATTCCGCCTACATAATTCGCTGAATGAAATAGCGACATTAGTAATACGGCAAGCACAAGAAGAATTGAACTTTACTGCTTCTGAGTTAGAGTACGAATTCATATAGTAATATTTATGAGTTGTGCCTATATAAGATTTAGCCAGCTTAATGTGATGCGATGGTATCTGCTTGGACGCGTGACTGATGGGTTGCGTGGGCCGTCAGCTATGGAGATGTTTGAGATCTTGCGATGATTACAATTTGCATATGAATGAGAATCAATTTTGTATAAATAGGGGATAAAATCGTTTGAATAAACAGTATCTGTATATCTCTAACTGGAGAGAAAATAAGAATATATGTAGCTTCTGCAACACAAGTTGGACTAGCAGCAGAACGTAAGGCTAAATCTAACAAAAACTTCGTAATTAGGAAAAGATCACGCGAGTTTCCATAAAATATATATCGAACACAATTCCGCAGAACAAAGTCTAGCATTTTGTACCCTTTTTCATTACACGTACCCCATTTCGTTACCTTGTCCACGCGCGAGTGAAAGCGAAGTTTATTATCTATATAAAGATCGCGAATTACTTCTACCTACTCAATCACCACATTATTTAGTTTATAAGAACAAAAGTATGGTCCCCTTTGCGACACCAATCAGAAAAACGATGCTGATCCGCCTGAATTAGATTACAATCAGAATTGTGTGCCATGCATCTTACAATTTTAAGATCATCCGCGTAAAAGAGAATTTCAGAATTATAAAAACAAGACGCCACATTATTAAAAAAATATTAAAAAAGAGAATGAAACCAGAATACCTACTTACGGTTGAAATGTGATCTCTGCGGAGTCAAGCTGACCGACCGCGTTCGCAACAGCATAGTATGAAAGCGTACAGTTATGAAGATAGATGTGTAAAAATGATAAAGCGTTTGCTCCGGTGATTCGGTCAGAATAAAGAAAGAATGTTGGAAGAAAGAAAGGAAGAATGTAGTACCGGGGAGGTCGAAGACTATCTTTCCATGACCAAATAGACCATGTTTTGTCTGAAGGGTAAGTCAACAGTCTCCGTTATCAGCGAGCTTGTTTTGAGAACTATGGGTGTAGACGAAGTTAAAGAGGACTTTAAGGAAAGAACCTGATGGAACTCTCTACTCTGTACCTACGATGATGATATAGATAGATAGATAAAGAGATAATGTTCACAGTAGTACTAATCTTGTGCCACATTAGAAGAGGGCTCGTTTGGTTTGGGCGTTTTTGGAAGCGAAGCTTTACTCGTAAACGTCAATAATCCAAGGCCTAATCAATTTGTGCTACTGCAACAGCCCTTAAACTTCGTGATAGCTATTCACACCACTAGACCAACAAAGCAGTTACCAAACGATTATCCGTATGAAATAAAAATAATTTTTAGGGATTTAATCGCAGTTTAATTTGATTTTATGAGGCGGTCGTAGCCCTGTGCGGCCGCGGTTTACCCATGCTTCAAAAGGCACGTTAAGCCTTTGGGCATGGGTACCACTTAATGTGGTAGACGTTTAGCCAAATTGGAAGCCTTATAGGCGGCTTGATAAGTTCAAACGACACCACAAACTGGCCATAAGCAATCCGTACTGGTGGTAGAGTATGACTTATTTCTATCTATTTATCTATATCATCACGCCAGATCCCTTACCGGGTAGGCAGAGAGTACAGAGTTCCAACAGGCTCTTTCCTTACATACTTCTCTGGCTTCCTCTACTCTCATAATTCGTCTCATACACGCTCGCCGGTACGGCTTATTTCTCTCACCTTGAAATGTGATAAAAGGCATTTGACCAGCAGTGGGACAGACAGTACAGGCTGATTTATTTATTTTTAACTAGTTTTTTCCCGTACTTCGTCCGCGTTGAGTTTAGACAGGACGTGACATTTTTCCACGATAAAAAGTAGCCTATATGTTAATCCAGGTAATATAGACTATGTGTGTCCCAAATTTCATCCAAATCCATTCAGCCGTTTTTGCATGATTGGGTAAAAAACATCCAAACATACAAATTTTTACATTTATAATATTATTAGTAGAATTTTGGTAACATAACCAAAGCCACTGAAACTAAGCACGTACGAACACTCGTATTCCCCATTTTCTTATACGCTGCAGAGAATTGGACGCTGCGAGAATTGGAAAAGAAGAAAATAGATGCTCTGGAAATGTGGTGCTGGAGAAGAATGCTTGGGATATCGTGGACCGAATTTCGCAAGAATGTCTCCATACTCCAAGAACTCGGCATATAACAGCGTCTATCAGCAGTAGTACAGTCTCGCATACTCAAATGTTTCGGCCATGTCTCGAGGCGTAACAGCGACTCCACAGAGCGTCTGGTTGTGCAGGGGAAAGTAGAAGGAACTACACCACGTGGCAGGTCACCAGTGCGGTGGACAGACCAAATTAAGTCCGTAGTGGGAGATGCTTTGATCGGGTGCACTAGAATCTCCAATGATCGAACTAAGTGGAGAGATATCATAAGGCTAGCTATATCAGCCTCCAGTGAATAACCTCATCGTGACCACGACCACTCTGTCAAGAGTGAAGCGAATAAGAAGAAGTAGGATTTTAGGTTCCTCATATACCTTATATACTTTAACCATAAATGGAACACCATTTATAGGTATTGTGACACAGAGAATTAAATTCTCAATGACGCACAATCTACATAAACAATTTTTAGGAATCGAATGTTCCAGATCATTTCCGAAAAGCATGTTCAGTTGTAAACGCGTCAATCCGCCAGCTAATTATAATGAATCATGAATAATAACGAAATAAGACGGCAAAGAGACGTAGCAAGGCCGGAAATACTTAACATTTGTTTGAATAACCTGAATCATCTGATCATCACTTTAAGTGTCAATAGACCGTCTGGAGGACAAGTTAAGAGTCTCCGTAACCGGCGAGCTTGTATGAGACGAAGTATGAGAGTGGAGGAAGCCAGAGAGGTATGTAAGAAAAGAACCTGTTGGAACTGTACTCTCTGCCTACCCCGCAAGGGATCTGGCGTGATAATATAGACAGATAGATCACTTTAAGTTTTGCCTAAATATTATTTTAATTCTGGTTCGTAAACAAAAACAAAAGCACACGTGGGCTTGTAAACATTTTATACTCGCCAAGATTCAAGTTGGCTTCGTTAGTAGAGTAGCACATCCGAGGTCTTGGATTTGAATCCTAGGTCAAACAAATTGTAGTGTATCTATCGGGAAATTCTCAATAACTATTCGAGTCTGGAATGCGTATAATGGCAATAGAATCGTTTCTTCTTGAAATCTAATATCGTCAACGATATGTTGGTGTACGTAAAACTGCTATCCCCGTTCGGGAAACTAGGCGTATCTGTGATTTTTATATATTTATAAATGCATAAGAATGTAACAATAATCGTAATAAGATAGACTTCCTGATGTAATGTCTTTAGCCATTCATTATCATAATCAAAAGATGTTTTACACCGGCACGCCTATATTCCCCAAGCGGCCACGGTGTACTGAGTTCCATGTAATAGGGAGCAAGCCTATTGCCAAATACCGGGTACAATTCCAGACTCCAGACTAGATTAAAACATATATTTTTCATGTAAACCAAAATCAAACTTATAATTATTTAAGACTCTACCCATATGTGATGCATAAACTATTAGGGCAGAACGAAGAAACAATTCGTGTAATGGACCACAGGAACTATAAATTCATGTTTTAATGGTGATGAATAATTGATGAAATCACGCCCATGCTTCCAGAAATGGTGTTTGACGTCCCTCCTTGACGCAAAACCTCCGATTCTAATAACGCATACTTAATTTACAATTGCGTTTATTGAATCACAATTGCTTAGGGGATATTAAATTATCGTAAAGGTTCGTTCGCACGTTCAGTTTTGGAGTTGTAATTGGGGTTGCTACAATATAAAATACAATATAATTCATTTAATTACTTCAATGAATGATTAATTCACGATAGTAATTTTAGGTATCTATAACTTTTTATGTTATTATATCTACCATGTTCAAGTAGTTATATGAACTAGTGGTCGCCCATGGGTCGATATTCGACCTACTCTTTCATCGTTTGCTGGTTATGTTTGACATTCAGTAAGACTATAGACAAATAATATTAAAGACAAACATCATTTCACGTGTATTGTGTCAAATACATGGTAGTGTGTGTAATGTTTTTTTCATTGATTTAATGTATGTTTTATGCATAAGTTTAAAAAAAATATTAGCATTCTGCACTCCTTCTCTATATAAACTATAAGTGTGGGAAATTTCATACTCCTCCGTCCGCGCAATTTTCGTAAAAATGTGTACAAAGTTTTTGCTTCACGTATTAATATATAGATTAAATTAAAATATTATGTCATTAAGTGGTTTAACTGATTCTTGCAATAGCTACCTTATTTACTTCAATATAAATCTACATCTATATTGTCCTACTAATATCATGTGAAAGTTTGTATATTTAAATGTTTAGGTGTTTGGATGTTTGTTACTCAATCACTCATAAACGGATGAACGGATTTAGATGAAATTTGGCACACAGATACCTGTATTAACACATAGGATACTTTTTATCCCGGCAAAATGTTAGGTTCATGTCCGAAGTCAACGCGGGCGAATTCCCGGGCAGAAACAAGTAATAATATAAAGAGCAAAGATTTCAAATTCATTTAATTCAGATAAAATAGGGTATAACATAGTTGATCTGGATCTAATACATCGGTCAGCCTATTTTGTCTTTACTAGACATGGGAAATTTAGGCAGGAAAATATTATATCATAATACATATATATATATGATATATTACAGAATAGCAATTAGCAATCGTGCAATTAATGTCATTCTTATTTTATTCTTATACTTCATTACAAATAATGTCAGGTCTATGTCAGATATGAAAATAGTTATACAATTACTTTATTAATCGAGTAAGTAATTTAATTCATAGTAATTTTTGTCGAGGAACCATAACTTTAATTTATTTTTAAATGTATAAAGAAGACAGGCTTTAATGAATTCAGGTAATGCGTTATAAATTTTAACACACATGGAGTATGACCTGTTATGGAAAAGATAGGTCTTTGGTGTTCTATCTTTAACTACTGACACCTTTTCTTGTATTCCTCGGACACATTTCTTTTGCCGTGACAAATCGATTTTTATATGTTTTTACAAATACACCTATTTCAAGTATATACATGCAAGGCAAGGTCAGAATTTTAAGCTTTAAAAAACAGGTTTGCATTATTCGTAAGGAGGTATTATACCATCATTAGCTCTCACACATTTTTTTGACAGAGAAATGCCTTATTCATATCTGTAGAGTTACCCCACAGTAACAAACCATAACGCAGGATTGATGCCACACACAGCCCGCCCAGGCCCCTTGTCCAATAGCCCGGGGCTTAATACGGGCTAACTCGCGACCCCCGCCGCATTATCTGGCGCCCCCCCCCCCCCCCTGCAACAACATCAGCAGGGGGGGCCTTCGGGGTCGCGGACGCAAGGGGCGGGGGCCCTGAGATTCCTTTACGAGCAACACCCCCGAGGGGGACGGCGGCGTGGTGGGAGCCGTGAGCACCACGTCGGTACGGGGGGGAGCGTGTCATCAAGTCTCCCTCCGATGGCGGGCTCGTCAGAGCGCGGCACAAGAGAGGCACCGGTGCGTTCCATACGGAGATCCCGGAGTCCCTCCAAAGTGCTAATGTCGGCCACCCTGGGGTTTTAAGGTCGGTAGGAATCCGACACGGAAGTATAGGAAGACAGGATTATCCCCAGGGAAAAAAAAGCATTGATGCCACATAGCCGTTTTAGCGCTGTTGCTATTGACACTGTTTTACGCAGTTCATTCATAACGTAGACGTATTTATTTATCTTTTTTCACAGTTGGTCAATATGTTCTTTCCAGTCACAGTAGTTTTTTACAGTTATACCCAAAAACTTAGTATTGTTTTTTTTCTTCTATCTGATGTCCATTGAATATTATATTCAGATTTTTAGGCTTATCATCTTTAATCCTAAATGGTATATAATTTATTTTATTTAGATTTGCAGTAAGATTATTATTACTAAGCCATTCTATTACTATTTTAATTAAATTATTTATTACTGATTCAAAATTGGATAAGTTATTGTCCGCGAATAGAGTGCATTTGTGGATTGTTACATAAGGAAGATCATTAATATAGAATAAGAGACTGATTAAGATTCGTTTGTTTGTAATCGAAAAACTCTGTAACCACTGAATCGATTTTAATAATTTTTTCACCATAAGAAAGTCACATTATCCAGAAGTAACATAGACCAGTAAGTGGTTCTGTTGTCGATCGGGTGCGAAGCCGAGGAAAACTGCTAGTGTATAATAAATTACACTAGTTAATTTTTAATTTTTAAATCTATAGTTCGGGATTGTAAAGGGTTGACAGATTTGAATGGATAAATAATATTGAAAATATCATAACGCATACATTTACGATCGTATCGACAATTCGAACTTAACCTTTCCTATTTTTATTTTAGGTTGGATTAGACCAGATCAAACTTGTGAATAAAACGAGAAATATTCTGTAAAATATACCAAAGCGCCATCTATACTCGTCGCCGCATACCAAATATTGAGGTTTGAGCCCCATACACGTTACAACGCGTAGTGTAGTAGCGGAACTTAAATAACTTATTATGATCGACCTAGATGGCGCTGTATACGCATTGCAATTAAAACGCAACGCATGTTTTAAAGGAAATATTGTAATCAACAAACGGCGTATTTAATATTATAAATAAAGTAATAAATTGTTTATTGTAATGCCGTTGGTTCTGAAAAAGGATCATTATAGTTAACAAATAGTAAACAAACACTCCGTAAACAACTTCCTAAATAATGCAAAAAAAAGGTCTAGGCGTAAGCAGTTAGAGCTACTAATTTTAATTGTTTCAAGCAGTAATTTTTTGAAATGGTTCAGCTTCAGATGTTTTTTTTTTCGTCCACTATAGTAGCATACTTGGTACTATACGATTGGTGTTATTCTCGAAGAAAATAAGAGAAAACTATAGGCACCAGCCCAATAAACAGCACAGTAGGTGATGCAGCACAAAATAAAACATAAATACATGTTAAACATACCTTTCTGAAAGCTTTCACCTCATCTGGACTCGGCATGTAAAAATCCACGATACCGAGGAGGCAGTCGTCACACCGACACACATCGCTCGGCAGCGACGACATCGATCCGAAACTGCTGCAGCTATCCAAGGAATCCGTCCGGACCAACTTCCCAGTGCTTAGCGCCTCCATTTTAGCAACCAGTAACGACTCCATCAAAGATCTGGGACGCGCAGGGGATCTAGAGCGGCGAGCGAAATCCGGAGACAAAGGTCGACAATGCTCCAAGGATAACGATACATCAGGAGAAAGTGGTCGATGTCGTGTGAAGTTTAAGGATACGTCAGGTGATAATGCTCGTCTTGTTACATCTGGGGACAACGGGCAAGAAGCCACGAGGTCCGTTGAGGATGCCCTCGAGAGCGGAGGCGTGGCACTCCGACAGTGCGACGAGGTCATCTTCGTAGCCCTCATTTGTACTGAGTTATCGTCTCACCACAACACTAAAGTTTTAATTCACTATTAATTGAATGCCCATAACTCGACTGAAATCAGCGTAAATCAATTTATAAAGTTTTATTGACTTGTTTATGGTTGTTTATTGGCTCTACGCGGTATTAGCTGCGGTGATAAATTGCTGGCTTTTGAAATGTTATTGGTTTTATGTAAACAGTATGTTACGCCATGTTTGTTTTGTAAAAGATTGTTTTTTTAACGGTTCTTGTACGTTCTGTCCGTAGTCACAAAATAAGAACTTCATATAGCTTCGGTGAATCTATTACAAATTTATCTATATCTTCTATACATATAATAAAACTGTAACCGAGCCGAATCTGTACATTGAATATATTTCTAAAATTTTTATTGGGGTACATTTCCTTATCGATATAGAGGCCGAAACATTTTTTTTTTGGAATTATTGTCTGTCTGTATCTTGGTGTTTCAATCACGCAAAAACTACCGTACGGATTTCAATGAAATTTGGTATGGTAATAATTTATACCCTAACTCAAAATAATAATAAATCTTTATATGCCGGAAACAACAATTAATTCGGGATAATCGCGGGATAAACCATAGAGATTATTATTTTTGTTATTGTTAGTCACGAGCTGCAATGTTACGTTAAAATGCGTGATTTTGCCTACACATGAGTTCCTCCATTAACTCATATTGGACTCAGATTCGTCTCCTCACGATAAACTCTTCAGTGGTTAAAAGCACTCGCCTGAAATTGTACATACACGTTTGATTTAAACACTTAAATATGATTTAGTGCATGAACCGACGATGCATTCCGGATTATCTCTCCTGGAGAAAAATCTTTAACGATGAATGGCCCGTACGCGAAACTTAGTATAATCATTTATTTAAGATATCTTAACATAATTTTGATCATGAACATGAACTATATACTCTTACGAGAAGACTGACACGAAAAGTACTGACATAACTATGTTACAAACTTAGCTCGCAATGTATTTTTTTTTTTTAATTATTTCGCCATATTACGATATTTGGCAGGGTAGGTAAAAATGTTTAAAAGTACCTAAGTATTGTATATGTTTTTTTATGAGACGGCGTTAGCGGATGAATAAGATTGCGCTTTAGAGACTTATGTTAAATTACAAAATAAACGCGTGCGTAGCCGCGGGTAACAGCTATGTTTATATACATTTAATATTTTTTTAATTTAGTATTTTCTGGAACAATGGCACAAGGATAGCTTGAAGTTTTTCTTATATTTCTATTACAGCAGTCATCATCTTAAGTGGTCTTAACCACCTGACTTCCAGTCAGTGGTTTCGGTATTTACTTTCATGAATATAACACATTGATTTTTTAATTATACGATTAACACACCCATCATTAACCCAAACTTATTTCACATGCAACTAGTGTGTATAATATACACTATAACCTGATAGTGAGGTGGCATTTGTTTACATCGATCGCAGAGTTCAAACAGGAGGCTATTATTTATTCTACACACATACAAAATATAGCCTTCGGACACACATGTGTGTGAGTTCATGCGTTGATATCAGAGAACTAGATGTGACTTCAAAAATAAGTATTACTTTAAGATTCTTACATTTATAAGTTCTAAACTGACATCAATACCTATATTCAGATAGATCCGTTTTTAGGTTTTAAGGTTGAAAAACTATATTTTACTATATATTAATTTGTGTTATATGATAATACTACATTATATGTTAATATACAGCAGTGATCATTCAGTCGGGTTCAAACCCAGGCACGCACCTCTGTCTTTTCGGAAGCATGTGCGTATTAAAAATTAATGATCACTTGCTTTAACGGTGAAGGAAAACATCGTGAGGAAACCTACATGCCCAAGAATTTCTCGAAGGTGTGTGATGTGCGCCAACCCTTACTAAGCCAGCGTAGTGGACTATGGCCTAAGCCCTCTCAGTTTGGGAGTAGACCAGTGCCCAACAATAGGATAGTCTCTTAACAGGGCTAATATTATTATATATTATTTATATGATAATAAACTTACGCTGTGTTTTTTAATATTAGATTTTGTTAAGAAACTGTATACATACAATTTAGATTTGATTAAATATGGACAATATCTTATTGGTCTCTCCCTCGACTGACAATCATGTAAAAACTCAGAGTTGGAGTCCTCTGAAATTGCACTTTTGGGCCAATTCAATTTCTACTACCATTTCCTGCATCACTTATACGTCTGTGTTCGCGGGCGGTCGCACCACAACGTTTCGTTTTCCAATGTCTATCTATGACTGTCCTATTGGACTAGCATAATATACACCATTGACGCAGAGATGCATTATTAATAATTATTTACAAGCGAACCGAGGACATGTTGGATTTACACACAAACGTTCTAGATTTCTTTGGTCTGGGAAAAGAATTCCTTTTTCATGATAGATGATGTGTTACTAGGATAATATAATAATATTTATGGTAATAATATCAGCCTATACTGCCCACTGCTGGACAAAGGTCTTCTCTCACAAATCGAGGTGAGAGAGATTAGGTCATACTCCACCACGCGGACCCAGTGCGGATTGGTGGAGACAGGTTTCTGGCCACCTGCTGTTTGAACTTATCAAGCCGCCTTTAAGGCTTCCAACTCGGCTTAACGACTACCACACTAAGTGGTAGCCAGGACCAACGGCTTAACGTGCCTTCCGAAGCACGGAGACGCTTGAATATGAAAATGCCACAAACGGTCACCCATCTCGGGACAACCGAGTCGAACGCTGCTTAATCTTGGTAATCGGTAAGAACACCGCGGTCGCACAGCGCTACGAGCGCCTCATAATATTTATGGTATTTTTATTGAATTGAGATTTATGTTCAATTATCAACCCGATTTTTAGATATACAGATAATAATTATTAGTTTTCGGTACGCACCCTAATCTTTTTAATTGTCAACAAAATCGATGCATGATGGTTGATTACTAACATTTCTAAACTTATTTAATAAAAAACTGCTGTTAAAATATATGCGTAAACGGAATATATTTTTATAATAAGTGGATTAGTATTGAAATAAATAATTCAATCACAAACTGGTATTAAAGAGTATGAAATCTTCAGTGGAAGGATGTAGGTACCGGGGAAGACCTAGACTATCTTACCTTGACCAAATAGACCGAGTCTTAGCTGAAGGAGAAGTCAAGAGTCTCCGTAACCGACGAGCGTGTATGAGACGAACTATGAGAGTGGAGGAAGCCAGAGAGGTATGTAAGGAAAGAACCTGTTGGAACTGTGTACTCTCTGCCTACCCCGTAAGGATCTGGCGTGATGATATAGATAGATAGAGATTAGACCTTCTACGGTAAATAAAAACAAGACATTTTAGGTTATTATCATAACACACCAGAAAAGTTATTTTTGGACGTTCTTATTTTTGGCCTTCTGGCCTTCTAGCCGTCTTTTCCATAACCGCGAGCGTCTATGAGACGAACTATTATAGTACTCTCTGCGTACCCCGCAAGAGATCTAGCGTCATAATATAGATAGATAGAAAAAAGTTATTTTGGTCTCATATATAGTGATTCTTACTTAATGAGTCGTTTCAGTTTAATGTAACAGCAACGTAAACACTTAAGATATACCTTGAAGTAGTAATTTATGGTAAGCGAATCCATAAACTATAGGAGAGCAGGCTTAATTGAAATTTCAAAACAGGCTTCAAACAGTAAAATACATTTGCATGTTGCGCTTATTATGAATCAATTGACTTCATTAATTCCATTCTAAAGTCAACGAGGACGAAGTCGCGGGCAGAAGCTAGTAGTAAATATTTTTTTTTTAATGTAGCCCCACACTAGGATTTATTCCTGTGTCGTGGGTGCGTTTACAAACATGAAAATTCACATACACAAATACCCCGACCGGAACAAATAATTGTGGATCACACAAAGATTTGTCCCGTGCGGGACTCGAACCCGCGACTATTAGACGCAGTGGGCAGAGCGGCTTAAGCTCTTAACCACTGCGCTAAATCGTCCGTCGAATTTCACAAAGTTATCGAAACGCGTCCCGTAACGGGTTTAATCCGTCATAGCTAAGGCCCCACGTTGGTAAATTGGATGGTCGGAAGCAAATGGTACTGATTGATATTCTATTCCCTGTGTGCTCGAAATACTCCTACTTTTTTTGTTTGTGTCGTGGGTGTTTTTACTAAAATGAAAATTCACATACACAAATAATTGAGGGTCGCACTAAGATTTGTCCCGTGCGAGACGATCCCACGACTATTCGACCCAGTGGGCGGAGTGGCTTAGGCTCTTAAGCACTGCACCAAATGGTGTACCCTATCATCATCATTAACCCATGTCACTCCACCGCTGGACGTAGGCCTATCCCATGGCACGCCACTGAGCTCGATCTTCAGCTCTCCTCCTCCAATCCGTGCCCGCTGCCTATATCGTCGCCCCACCTAGCTTCAGGGCGCCCTACACTACGTTTGCCGACACGCGGTCTCCACTCAAGAACCAGTCTGCCTCAACAACCATCGATTCTGCGGCATATGTGACCTGCCCACTGCCACTTCCGCTTGCTAATTCGTTGATCTATGTCGGTAACCTTGGTTCTCTGACTAATAACTTCGTTCCGGATTCGATCCCTAAGAAAAACTCCAAGCATAGCTCTTTCCATAGCTCACTGAGCGATCTTAAACTGGCCGACAAGCCGCAGTGATTGACCACGTTTCGGCTCCGTATGTCATTACCCTATGGATAAATATAACTGACTTTACGTAACTTGTACCTGTTAACACCGTCCTTTACCAAGCCATTCGGTGCAACTAATTGGGTGCTTACCCACTCCACGTTCTTATAAACTATTTAAAACCACAATTTATCGCAATAGGGAATCAAACCCGCGACGATTAAATTAAGTTGGCGAATTGATCTTTGATCACGCAATCATTTCGCATGTTCACATCAAATCCAATTGAGGTCAATCACTTCGTATTTTAGCGGTGTTTATTTGCTAATTACTATAAATTTACACCAATACATGTTGATTATGAAACTAGTTAGAACATTTATTATTGACCTTCAAAGTCAGATTTATTCGACAAATATTTTAGTGTCCGTCCGAACACCAGCTTCGGTATCAGTAAGTTTGGCGCTATACTGGGGTTTCGGTTTTATTTCAACTTCGGCAAATAACTTACCGAAATTAAGACTGCAACCGAAACTACGTTTGTGAGTATTCGGACAACATTCGGGGCCAATCGGCGTAGTGAGGAGTGTAGACATGGCGTAGACTACCCTCATACGCTCCCTTCCCGCCCATGCTAACTTTCGTGCGCTGTTTTTTGTGGTACGCAGTCAACAATTCAGGGGCTACGTTTTTTATCTATCTCTATCTATATAGATAGATAAAAAACTAGATAGATCCAGATCCCTTGCGGGATAGGCAGAGAGTACAGAGTTCCAACAGGTACTTTCCTTATATATGAAAGTTGGTATTGGTGTAACGATGAGAAAGGTTATGCTCCGTTGATTCGGGGATATAGAAAAAATTTCAGAAGAAAGAATGACAAAACAGATTTACAATGCGAAAGTGGAAGGATGTAGGTACCGGGGAAGACCTAGACCATCTAACCATGACATATTTTTTATTTAAATTTAATAATACCAACCCATAATAATGCGGTAAGTGTTAAGGTTTCGACCGAATGTAGCTAGAATTCGGTATCGATTTCGTTTTCGGTTATAAAACTAGTTTAGATTGGGCACTAGTATTCATTTGACAGAATTTTGAGTTTTGTTCGTTCGATCCCCGCGCTGGATCACTCTTTATTTGACCATTATTATCTCGTCTGGGTGTTTGTGTATGGGTATTTCATATTTACAAACACCCCTTACTTTATTATTATTCTCGAAAATGTGTATATTTTCTGTTGGAGATCCATTTAAATAATTAATTCTTAGTGTGGTGCAAAAAGTAGGTACTGAAAATAACGATTTGTATTAATTTTCCGATTCATAAAATAAAATACTAGGACTACGCCAACAAATATAAAATCCATTTGTCATCTATATCGTCGCAGGTAGAGAGTGCCAAGTTCCAAAAGATACCTCTTTGGCTTCCTCCACTCGCATAGTTCGTCTCATACTCACTTGCCTGTTACGGAGACGAATATATAACGAAGCGGTTAAAGAATTAATGTTTCTTATAATTCTAGAGTTAGATGAACAGATCACGGCAAGACAGGCTACATGGTTGCAACGGTCTCCCGCTGCGCATGCGCACGGAACACGACCCACGGATTTACGATCGAGTCGGTAAACCATGTCGCTAAATTGCGCGGTAAATTGTTAGACTAGCGTGATTTGTAGACTATGAATTACATGGTGATATTTTAAATACAGCAAATGGTATATATCATTTTACTGACAGCAGTTGCACATAGTAGTCTAGAGCATAGAATTGTGGCCAGGATAATAGCAATGGGGCACACACTTAAGGAGCACACAGTACACCTCTGCCAACCCGGTTTGCATCGATTGTAATTGTGCCTTGTTGTGCAATTTTTTGTTTATTGTTTATAACTGTGAGAGTGGAGGAAGCCAGAGAGGTATGTAAGGAAAGAACCTGTTGGATCTCTGTACTCTCTACCTACCCCGCAAGGGATTTGGCGTGATGATATAGAAGTAGTGGTAGTAGAAGAAGTAGTTTGTTACTGTTACAGCTTACGTGAAAACAAAACAGGTAGATGTTACTTTTTCACCGACTTCTAAAAAGGAGGAGGTTCTCAATTCGGCTGTATGTTTTTTTTTTATGTGTGTTACGCGATCATTCCAACAAATATGAATCGATTTTGATAATGCTTTTTGCATTGGGTTCAGTATAGCTCTAAGGTGTTTATTTTTTTCAACGGTATTTTTTTTTAATATCATCGGTATTGGACCTTGGACTTGGAAGATACGCCAGGAAACTCCTTAACGACGAACAATACGAATGCGTAGATTGAGATATTATGGGTATTACGTCAATGCTATAGTTACCCTGCCATAGAACTAATCAGAATATTAACCGACTTCAAAAAAATGTTCGACCTCCTAGGTCGAAAATTCGTTTGTGTTTTTTATAACGTCTTTATTTATGAACTGATTTTGATGATTCTTTTTGCGTTGGGTTTAGTATATTTCGAGGGGACCACCATTTTAATGAAATCGGTATTGAACTTTGGACTTTGAAGACTTATTATTGTCTTGATATTTTAAAAAGTGTTAAATTGAAATCCAAATAATTATGAACATACATGATACATTATGTAAGAAAATATCTACATAAAATCTTACGGTTAAAAAGTAAATATTTCACGGTTATGTTATTTGCTAAGATCAGGACATACATTTATCGATTCCGACAATCGGTATTCAATTAGCAGTTAAAAATACGTTCAATAATATCAACCACTCAACATATGTCCGCTAACGTGACCAGGAAGCCTATTCTACTAACAAAATTCTGTTTAAAGCGGATCTTAACCGCTGCCAAACTACTGCGTTTAATTATTTTCTTATTTTACTAAACGCACTTTGATCTATAATTAGCTGCAGTTGTCGGTTTATTATTTTTATAATCTCACTATCTTTATCAAGACTCCAGATCCCTTCCGGAAATATGCAGAGTACAGAGTTCCAACAGGTCCTTTCCTTATAGACCAATCAGTAAATCTAAAATAAAAATATATGAAATTATGTGGAAATTGCTAAGACTGGCATAATGAAAATTCTATCATACAGTTACGATTAGGTAGCCATTCAATTTAAGTACAAAATAAGATCGTAGTATGTTCGTTAAATTAATAGAACCGATTATGTTTTCGAATGAATAAAAATTGATATCGAACCGTTAACTAAACGGATTTGTTTATTGTAAATTCGGAGAATTGCCCCCAGCGTTCATTATTGAACAGCGGTATTGACGAAAACGGTAACTTTTTTGCCCCATATCACGTGCTTGTAATGTCCATATCTGTGAGATCGATTCTCTGATCGATTAACGATCGGCTGTTCACACGATCGATCAATGTGCCAACTTGCAATTTGTGAGCCAAGTGATAAACTCTGACGCAATTTGTGACGTAAGGAGCATTACTATGGGTTAACAAAATTTTCGACATCGTGTGCGTTTTTTTATTTATATTTAATATTTCATATCGCCAATAAAGGAAAATCAAGGAAGTTGATTCTGTACTGTAAGTACTGCAGATTTCGATAGTCAACGTTAAAATTCATTTATTTGTGTAGGTTAAAGATTTTAGTCCGTAAAGCTGCCCCAAAAAGAATTAATTCTATCCAATCCCAGCCAACGTGAACGTTTCTTCGTGATCTGTAATCCATCTATCTCTATCTATGTATATCATCACGCCAGATCCCTTGCGGGGTAGGCAGAGAATACAGAGTTCCAGGTTATTACCTTACATACCTCTCTAGCTTCCTCCATTCTCACAGTTCGTCTCATACACGCTCGCCGATTACCGAGACTAGATCTGTAATCTAGTATGAATAATATATTAAAAAAAAAACCTAGTTTCACACTGGAATTTATTCCTGTGTCGTTGGTGCAAAAATTTACATACTCAAATACCCAAACGGAAACAAAAAATCATGAGTCACACAAAGATTTGTCCCGTGCGGGAATCAAACCCGCGACTCTCAAGGCTCTTAACCACTACGCCAAATCGTCCGTCATATATCGATGTATATAGACCAATAAAAAATATACATCAAAATTATTGTTGTTTTTTCGTTCTACCATCTGATTGGATAGGTGCAAACCGTGCGTTAAAACCAGAACTAGTGGTAAAACTACTGGTCTGGTCGCGCAACTGTTATGGCAGGATTTATGGGTACGTGGAAGTAGCGAGTGCTTCATAACACGTAGTGACATATTTTATTAGTTTTGAATTCCAATGTCGATTTATATTAATATTTTATTCGTGGTAGAGTTCAGTATGATTTTAAAAGCAAAAAAAAATGTGTTAGTGCACACCTCCCACACAAGTTTTTCACAGAGGGGTAGGCGTACACAGTACACCCAAATTTCGCTAGGATTTTTTCAGTACCTTAGATTTAGATACGAGTACGTTTAGAAACATTATGTTCACATACACAAACATACAGACTGTGGTGCGGACGGATATTTGTGAGTTACATAACTTGCGATTACTTGACATACCGTACGCGTTATTTTAGCTTATGTATCTATCTATCTATCTAGATCATCACGCCAGATCCCTTCTGGGGTAGGCAGAGAGTACACAGTTCCAACAGGTTCTTTCCTGACATACCTTTCTGGCTTCCTCCACTCTTATAGTTCGTCTCATACACGCTTGCCGGTTACGGAAAGTCTTGACTTGTCCTTCTGATAAGACACGGTCTATTTGATAGTAAGATAGTCTAAATCTTCCTCGGTACCTACATCCTTCCACTTTCGCATTGTGTATCTGTTTTGTCATTCTTTCTTCTGACATTCTTTCTATATACCCTTACATACCGAGCTAAGGAATTGTGTATCATAATTTGAAAGGGGACGAGCTTGACACCTATCTTAGGAAATATTATTTCAGATATGCATTCAAACCTCAAACATTTTTTGTAGCAAAAGTCAGAGTGCATAGAATCTAGCTCACTTTGTATCAGGTGCTTTCCGCCACGAGACATGTTCGAGTACTAAGTTTTATTTCAAAACTATGCCTTTGTGTGCACTGAGATAGTTTTAAGTTTTTGGATGTTGGTTACTTGCATTGTTTATTTTTCTTTACAGAAGCAGTCACACCTAGGTTTAAAGGAACCCAAAGGCACAATCCGAGATTTAAACCCTGAACCTCTTAATTACAAGCCCAGCGTTTTACTTACCTACATTGTATTACATGGCTATGTATTTACTACACAAGTAGTTATTTGTAAGAAAACTTATTTTTTCATGATGACTTTAATTCTAGACTAAACACCAACAGATAAGAAATCGGCAGACATTATAAAAAATAGTAGTGAGAAAATAAATTATGGTATGCATAAAAATTTTTTTCGTCACAGATTGACAGGAATCCATTACACATTAATGTTTTAATTAATTTTGCGGCTGTATATATTGAATATTTAATTAATCCGTGACTTTTTAATAGGTAGTAATCTATCATAGAAGAATTTGCGCACTGAAGCGTTCTTAAATTTAATTAGCTGTTTATATTTATTTCGACAGTGATTTATCTTCTATAGAAACACTGTTGCGTGCATATTCCCCAAGAGGGGGTGGGAGAGATGTGCTGTGTACGTCCACTTTTTGCCAACGATATTGGGTTCAATATAATAGGGGGCGAGCCTATTACCATTACCGGTCGCAATGCCAAACTCCGAACATTTTTCTATTGAAATAATTACATTTTTATCAGACCTACAATTTGAATCTAGTGTCTCTTGATCGCTACGTGCATTATTTGACATTAAACCAACGAGACGGTCGTCTTCTGTATACTATATATATTTTATACTAACGGTAAATGCTCTCACTCTAACAAAATCTCCAGATGTATCATCTTCTTCTTCAGCCGAAAGACGTCCACTGCAGGACAAAGGCCTCCCCTAAAGACCGCCACAACAACCGGCTTTGTGCTGTACGCATCCAACTTCTACCCGCGACCTTCACCAGGTTATCGGACCATCTTGTAGGGGGCCTACCCACTTCACGTCTTCCGGTACGTGGTCGCCATTCGAGAACCTTTCTGCCCCAACGGCCGTAAGTTCTACGAGCGATGTGCCCTGCCCACTGCCACTTAAGTTTAGCAATTCTGAATGCTATGTCAGTGACTTTCGTCCTCCTGCATGTATCATCTATTTCTATTTATCTATATCATCACGCCAGATCCCTTGCGGAGTATATAGTTCCAATAGGTTCTCTCCTTACATACCTCAGATGTATCATCATCAACATAGACTTTAGTTTTAGCACTCCAATTCTGGAGATAGACCTCTCCAATGAGATGTATAACGCATATTCTGCTAAATACGTGTACGCATACGTGTTGATAATTCACTAAATATGAAAACTTATAACCATAAATGTAAAATTAATCCTAGGTCGGGAATGGGCATACACTAGGTGTATCGCCGTGGTACTCTGCACCGTCCGGCGGGCAAGGGATTCTTCGACCTCGCCCTTGCCCGCTGGCAGGTGCAGAGCACCATGGCGAGACATCACCGCCGCATACATTGTCGGGGAGAAACAGCGTGATAGTTTAGACTGCCTCGTTGGTCTGGTGGCAAAGCGCATCGCTTTGTGATCACGAGGTCCTGGGTTCAAATCCTAGGTCGGACAAATGTAGTTTTTCTAACGAAAAATGCCCAGTACGAGTCCGGAGTCTGGAATTGTGCCCGGTATATGGCAATAGGCTCGCCCCCTATTACATGGGACCTAACATCGTCGGCGAAACGTGGATGTACCCAGTACACCTCTGCCACCCCTCTGGGGAATATAGGCGTGACGGTGTTAAGCTTGAGCTTAAACCTATCTATCTATCTATAACCTCACGCCAGATCCCTTGCGGGGTAGGCAGAGAGTACAGAGTTCCAACAGGTTCTTTCCTTACATACCTCTCTGGCTTCCTCGACTCTCATAGTTCGTCTCATACACGCTCGCCGGTTACGGAGACTCTTGACTTTTCCATCAGATAAGACTCGGTTTATTTGGTCGTGGTAAGATAGTCTAGGTCTTCCCCGGTACCTGCATCCTTCCACTTGAGCTTAAACTTATCTTTTATCTTCATAAGCTAGATTTTTTTACTTGTACCTTATGTGTTCATTATTTCCAAATGTATATTAGAAATAAAAAAGCAATATACGTTCACGTGTTTTATATATTCGGCTTTTATACGTATCAATTAACGTAGATACGTTTATTGATGATATAAAAAAGTGTTATATCATTGTGACTATGTGTTTATTGCTGTTTTTGTTGATTTACGTAATATTAGTATTATTATGTGAATGGAGTGTCATCTATATATCTATCTATCTATATCATCACGCCGGATCCCTTGCGGGGTAGGCAGAAGGTACAGAGTTCCAACAGGTTCTTTCTTTACATACCTCTCTGGCTTCCTCCACTCTCATAGTTCGTCTCATACACGCTTGCCGGTTACGGAGACTCCTGACTTGTACTTCAGATAAGACCCGGTCTATGGAGTGTCAGATAATAAAAAATGATACTTTAAAAATAAAATCTTCATGCGAATCGACTACTAATTAAAAAAGGGAAACCGACTTCAACAAGTCGTTTAAAGTCGGTTTCCCTTTATTAAGTTTTTTATTTTTCAATTTTAAGTGATGAGGAATTAATTATATATATTTATATACCTATATCATAATAGCTCACAGTAACTGATCTTACACATTTGTGCTGTTTGCGGTCAAGGAGTCCCGTGATGTGATCTTTAAAGTCCAAGATCCAATACCGATACAATTAAAATGGGACTACCCCGGAGCTATACTGAACCCAATGCTAAAGGAATTATCACAATCGATTTATTAGCAAAGAAGTTATAAAAAGCATAAACGAATGATGAACCTCCTCCTTTTTTGAAGCCGAAGTCTGCTTAGTTTTATAGTAGGGTACCTATAGGATTGACGTTATACCACAGACGGACGATTAAGCGCAGTGGTTAAGAGCTTAAGCTTAAGCCCACTGCGTCTAATAGTCGCGGGTTCGAGTCCCGCACGGGACAAATCTTTGTGTGATCCACAATTATTTGTTCTGGTCTGGGTATTTGTGTTTGTGTATTTTCATGTTTGTAAAGGCACCCACGACACAGGAATAAATCTTAGTGTGGGGCTACGTTTTAAAAAAAAAAAACAAAAAACAAAACCTACAAATCTGTATTGTTGGTCGTTAAGGAGTTCCCTGGTGTATTTTCGAAGTCCAAGGTCCAATACTGCTGAAATTAAAATGGGACCACCTTGGAGCTATACTGAATTCAATACAAAAAACGGTTCATAACATACATACAGTCAAATTGAGAACCTCCTCCTTTTTTGAAGTCGGTTAAGATATATAAATTTAAAAATATATATGTTTATAAAGATGACGATCAGCACGATTCGTGCTAATTAAATACATGCAATTCAATAACTAAGCCTAAGATCATGCTAAATGTACTTTTTCTATAGAAAAAAAAACTCAGTCGCTCACTTCACTTTGCTGTAGTCAATGCCAAGCACTATCCAATTAAAGTATTATTTCTAAAATGATAATTAAAATAATTCTAAATTAACAAAAAAACACAGTTATTTACGACCTACATCCTTTCCAGCTGTTTTTTCTAAATGCCACACGGGTTTAACAGTTTAACAGGTAAATGCACAAGTTTTTCCATCAACAAAAACCTAATTGCAGGAAACGGTTGGCATTGCTGACATAGTAATGGCCACTTTATATTTTGTATTGAAGGGCATTAACATTAACTGTAATTATTCAAGAGGGTTTAGCCATGGGAAATAATACCTTATCATAAACTCCCTACAGGCCAATTGTTGTCATTCGTCAAGAGGGTTTATACGCTATGAAAACAGTACCTTATTATAATACTATAATATTAGCCCTGTTACTAATAACTGTCCTACCGTTGGGCACGGGCCTCCTCTTAAACTGAAAGGGTTTAGGCCATAGTCCACCACGCTGGCCCAGTACGGGTGGCGAACTTCACACACCTTCGAGAAACTCTTAGGCATGCAGGTTTCTCTCACGATGTTTTCCTTCACCGTTAAAGCAAGTGATATTTAATTTTTAATACGCACATGCTTTCGAAAAGACAGAGGCGCGTGCCTGGGTTTGAACCCGAAACCTCTGAATTTGCAGTCCAACGGTCTAACCACTAGGATATCACTGCTATTAGTACCTAATTAAAAACACCCATTAGTCCAATGGTCTAGGCTGCGGCTCACTTGCGGTGACTTTGCAAATATAGCTTTTCCTGTCTTGGGAATATATATTTGACGGACGATTGAGCTCAGTGGTTAAGAGCTTAAGCAGCATCGCCCGCTGTGACTAGTAGTCGCGGGTTCGAGTCCCGCACGGGGGAAATCTTTGTGTGACACAGAATTATTTGTACCGGTCTGGGTATTTGTGTATGTGAATTTTCATGTTTGTAAACGCACCCACGACACAAGAATAAATCCTAGTGTAGGGCTACGAAAAAAACAGAAAAATAAATATCTCTTAAATTAGGCAGAGTTCTACCGCTACTGATTAGATGGATTGGATATAAGTAATATTAATTTCATTTGTCTAAAACGCAGTCAGCGGATGACAATCGTACATCATGTCAATAAAAATCTAAACTCTTGGGAGACTGGTCTTTATTAGTTTTTTTTTTACTTCAAGTGATAAGAAGTGTTATCATCTGGGTGATTAAAGGTGACTAATTTGTGTCTCACATAATCACTCAGGTCGTTATATTACAAACCGAAAATAGAATAAAATGGATGAAGTAGAGCAAGGCCTCTGTTAAACGGTGGGATAAAAATGGATACATACTAATATGGATAATCTATTTATCCGAATGGTGTGTACAATACTCTTTTATACAAGAGTCTCTGTAACCGGCGAGCGTGTATGAGACGAACTATGAGAGTGGAGGAAGCTAGAGAGGTATGTAAGGAAAGAACCTGTTGGAACTCTGTACTCTCTGCCTACCCCGCAAGGGATCCGGCGTGATGTTATAGATAGATTTACTATTTTAAGGTATCACTACATCCGATCTCGAATATAATATGTACCAGGTACGTCAAATTAATTTTCCCCATAGTTTATTCTAAAGGAGGTAGTATTTCCTTTCAACACAATAAATATTATACACGCACCAATGTATTCATATATTCATTGACCTGCAGCGCTGTAACCGTTTATCAACAGTGGTTACTGCAGTACACGGGCACTATGAATTGCCAGCCATTCGAATTAATAATATAGCCAGATACTAATAAATTATCGTAGGCGCTCGTAGGGCTGTGCGACCGCGGTGTTCTTACCGATCACCAAGGTTTAGCAGCGTTCGACTCGGTCGGCCTGAGATGGGTGGCCGTTTGTGGCATTTTCATATTCGAGCGTATCCGTGCTTCGGAAGGCACGTTAAGCCGTTGGTCCCGGTTACCACTTAATGTGGTAGTCGTTAAGCCGAGTTGGAAGCCTTAAAGGCGGCTTGATAAGTTCCAACAGCAACCTGCCTCCACCAATCCGTACTGGGTCCGCGTGGTGAAGTATGACCTAATCTCTCTCACCTCGATTTATGGGAGAAGGCCTATGCCCAGCAGTGGACAGTATAGGCCGATATTATTATTATTAATAAATTATCATATAGGTAGAATGTTGATCTAAGCTTGAAAGATAAAGGATATATAAAATATTATAAGACGCTGTTAAGTACATATGGAAGAATGATGTAAATTCGAAACATTTTCTTCGCAGCCCATGGAAAAGACTTCAACGCATTTTTTGTTAGTTTAAAATCTACTTATTAAAAAATTCTTGACTACGTTAAGTAGATATTTTTCTCTATCCCAAAATTACAGTATGTCTTTACTTAAATTTTAGTTACACACATGAATTATTGGGCTATATATAATTGGACGATTTAGCGCAGTGGTTAAGAGCTTAAGCCGCTCCGCCCCCTGTGCCTAATAGTCGCGGGTTCGATTCCCACACGAGACAAATCTTTGTGTGATCCATAATTATTTTTTTCGGTCTGGGTATTTGTGTATGTGAATTTTCATGTTTGTAAACGCATCCACGACACAGGAGTAAATCCTAGTGTAGTAGGGGCTACTTTATAAAAAAACAAATAATTATACCAGATTTGTACAAATTAATTGAATTGCCAAACGTAATTTAATAAAAAAATAGGCAGAAGCAATTTACGTAGTACATAGAGACCTTTAACCATAGACCAAATGAAGATTGAGCACAAAAAAATCGATTGCGTAAGCATCGATGAGGTTTATAGTTATATTTTCACTCAAAACCCAAAACAGAATGAGATAAAAACCGCCAGTATGATTACTGTTAAAAACGCAGACAATAAACGGAGCCGATACAAGATTTATAACTCTCCACACGGTACTGAATACAAATGCACAATTGGCAATCTTTGACAGGTTTATGCGAAGGTATGTTTGTTTGTACAGAGTCTAACTACGTCTATATCTATTCACTATTGTATATAAACCTACCCCATAACATATTGGTTTTACTACCAACAATACTACCAAGAATTATTTTTGTGCCTTAAATACGTTTACAAACATTTAATTCACATATTTAAACATCCAGACTGTGACGGATATTTCCTAATCACGTAAAGATTTGTTCAGAAGCCAGTAGGTCCCGCAATTATCGATTTAGACTGGTAGAGCCTACGCGTTATTTTAACATGAGTATTACTCTAATATAGCATATATGGCAGTGATAGCCTAGTAATTAGACCGTTGGACTGGAAACTCAGAGGTCTCGGGGTCAAACCTAGGCACGTCTGTCTGTCAGGATGACTAAAATTACACCGTAAATATACTTTTTAAATATCCCAGCTTTCCGTAGAAAACACTATATTATGGTAATTTTACCGCTCTAAAAACCATTGGGGCCGTCTTTGGCTGTTGGCAACCCATCACATCATTTTCTTTTCTATAAACGTATAACACAAACAGCCTACCTTTACATTTAAATCCTTCACATAGGCACAATAAAAAAGCTTCCCAATTTCACAAACAGAATCTAAACCCTTATAGTTATATAAAAATCAAAACATTGTATAAAGATTAAGAGAAGCCACGAGTATTCGCAAGTGATCAATCTTAAGCAGTTTCAGGTCACGTCCATCTTTACAATAGTGATGAGCATTTTAAAAGCGAGGTGAGAAGACCACCTGCGAAGGCGAACGATTTTATTTATAGGCCATTGTCAATGGTGGAAACACTTGCTGGAATTTGTCAGTAACTTCATAATAATCTGTAACAACGTAATTTATTTTAACAGTATCTCTACTAGTGGAGTCTAGTAGTATATTTCTTAAAGGTTAAGTATCAAACGTTGATTCAAACACTTGAGTATAGCTTTCGAACCAATTATTACCTTCAAATATAGCAGACCCTCCAAGTTTAAATTTTAAGGGAAAATTAGTTTAATTAATAGATTATTGAGATAATCTTGGTTTTCAATAATTTAATTAATATTAATTTCTTTTTAGAGCTGAATATAGATTATACTTATAATCTTATATTAAACATGGTGATTATTATCAAGTAATTTATAGATATTATACTGGAGTTTCTTGTGAATATTTATGATTAATATTGCATTGATTTAGTTGCACTAAAATATAATATTTCACAACTACATATTTTAATCCTAGATATGAATTGGCTATGATGATTATAAATGTTTAACAAAATCATAACACTCGCGTTCGTCTTCTTGTCGTGTCATTGGATTATATTTGTCCCATCTAATGAATAGCTAGCTAATTTTGTCGGATAAATACGACAGGGGCAGTATGGAAACAAAAATATTTGCAAATATTTCCGGATGGGACGGTCAATAGATTAAATAATAAAATTGCATAGACAATCACCTCGCCATTTCTGTCCTGTAATTTAGTCGTTAGATAATGAATAGTGTCGAAAATTAGCTGGTTAGTAGTAGCAACTGTTTATCTTATAATGACTTGTTCAAACTTAAATTACAGGTTAGTTGAATCTTTCGTCTGATTTTAATAACAGTTATAACATAATTTAAGTCATTTAAAGTGTGTACGGTTCTTGACTCAAAACAAGTTGCCGTTCGATGTATATAATTTACTAAGACGTAGTTTTGGCGGTGATTTCTTTTTCATTTTTGTAACTTGGATTTGAAATATCCTTTTGCACTTTATCTTAATACCAAGATGACGAAATAAAATTGTAAAGTTATGCTCAAATATATTCAAATAGGTATATTTATATCATTAATTTTAAACTTTATTAAAAATATCTATCCTCGGAAAAAAAATTCTACACTGTCATTCATTTTATTCATTTTTTTAATACATTTAAAAAGCAAAGTCACATATATACAAAACCCCCAATAAAAGTTACTTCTTACCCAGATAATTCGTACCCAGTTCACTCGTTCAGTTAACGCTATTAATCCTCATTTAATCATCAATTTCTCGGATTGAATATAAACGAGTCGTTAATGAATGCCGTTCATATAAATCGATAATATCGTTCGGATATGTAATCGATATTATCGGGTTGCGAATCGATTTAAAAAAGTGCCGATCAAAAACGCCTGGATGCATGTTAGGGTTCCAGTGTGTAATTAATTTTTATTTTATTATTTCTTTTGCCATTAAGGATTATTGAAATAACAGAGCAGGTACCTTATTTAAAAACATGACAATGCAAAGTAAAACAGACGTATTAAAAGTGCCAAATCATTATGCGGCTGAATAGCATATCGTTGAAGCATAACTGGTTCATTAGTATAATACAGATAGTGTAAGATCCTGGGTTCAAATCCTAGGTCAGAAAAAAGTGATAACACTTTTTATTAAGCATTTGCTATAAATAATTTTCAGACCCAGGGGTCTGAAAATGTATCGATATGATAGAATTAAGTTTGCTTCTTAATACATTATGACCTAACACTGTGGTCGAAATTTTTATATGATGAATATTTCGTAATGTTCTTGGTCAAATTTGATCTTATCTCCATACAATTTTTCCACGAAATGTCTTTTATTACCTGTCAAGTAGATTCTTGTATGTACACTGCATAAACTAACTGCACATATAATATTACATTTTTTTTCTGAAAATGAAACGGAGCGATCACCTAAACTTACATGATTTTTTGGAAACCACATACGTAAATCCGGAAAATATTCAGTAACTTATGATAATTTATAATAAAAATAATTCTTTCTACAAGCAAACATAATAAACGCAAGACCTCAGACACCCCGGTTAGAGAATTGCTTTATAAATTCAAAACGAAAACCAAACTTACAAATTTAAAGGTTTTTACCCATTTTTAAGCACTTTTATACCCCAATTAACAATGAAACTTGTAAGTTTATGTGTGTGTTTTGAGAAATACGTTTTAGGAATGCATTTGAAATCTTCTTATTGCTATGAATCAAGAATAAATTTAGTTTTTTATAGCGCACTGAAGGATTAAAAGCATTTTTTGCAAATTAAAAAAAAATGTAATTTACATTAAAAATTGTTGGAATCAATTCAGTTACTGATTTAGAACAAACTACTTTCAGGTCTTGCGTTTATTATGTTACACCTTATATATTTTTGAAAAATCGCCTTACGTCTCGCTGATTTAAAGAATTACCGATAATGCCCACGCCGCCATATTAGGATGCAGTTCGGAAATTATACTTTTTTATTTTCGATTATAAATTTAAGAAAGTTGAAAGCAACAGATAAGCGATATTTTTTATGTAATTACGGTGCGATTACTTCAATGTGAGAGTACATTTTATTGCTGTTTAAATAATAGCAGGACGAACAAGAAACATTGTCGTGAAAATACATCAAGATGTTTGTTTGAGGCGCTCGTAGCGCTGTGCGACCGCGGTGTTCTTACCGATCACCAATGTTAAGCAGCGTTCGACTCGGGCGGCCTGAGATGGGTGACCGTTTTTGCCATTTTCATATTCGACCGTCTACGTGCTTCGGAAGGCACGTTAAGCCGTTGGTCCCGGTTACCACTTAATGTGGTAGCTGTTAAGCCGAAATGGAAGCCTTAAAGGCGGCTTGATAAGTTCCAACAGCAGGTGGCCACAAATCTGCCTCCACCAATCCGCACTGGGTCCGCGTGGTGGAGTATGACCTAATCTCTCTCACCTCGATTTGTAAGAGAAGGCCTTTGCCCAGCAGTAGGCAGTATAGGCTGATATTATTATTATTATATACATCAAGATGTTTAACCTAATAATATCAAAAACGCAAAAGTATGTAAGGATGGATGAATGTTTGTTACGAACTGTTAAGAAACTGTCCCACTGTTGGGCACGGGCCTCCTCTCAAACTAAGAGGGTTTAGGCCATAATCCACCACGCTGGCCCAGTGCGGGTTGGCGCACTTCACACACCTTTGACAAACTCTTAGGCATGCAGGTTTCCTTACGATGTTTTCCTTCACCGTTAAAGCAAGTGATAGTTAATTTTTAATACGCACATGCTTATGAAAAGACAGAGGTGTGTGCCTGGGTTTGAACCCGAGACCTCTGACTTTGCAGTCCAACGGTCTAACCACTAGGCTATCAATGCCTACTAATTTTAAAAAAATGAGTAAATTTCAAAGTAAACGTCAACTCTATGACTGTCATGAAGTGGCATAATACCAGATGACAGCGATAGTTCCGATTTTGGCCGCGGCTCTAAATATCCTTGTTCGACGACTATAATGAATATTGACGTGTGCTGCTACAAAAGTTGTAGTTGCATTTAATTATTTTTTTAAGTTTTACTTATTTGTGATCACGAGGTCCTGGGTTCAAATCCTAGGTCGGACAAATGTAGTTTTTCTAACGAAAAATTTCCAGTATGAGTCCGGAGTCTGGAATTGTGCCCGGTATATGTCCATAGGCTCGCCCCCTATTACATGGGACCTAACATCGTCGGCGAAACGTGGGTGTACTCAGTACACCTCTGCCACCCCCTATGGGGAATATAGGCGTGAAGGTGTTTTTTGTTTACTTATTTTTCATTCTTTTTATATCATCATTTTTTTACCATCTAAGAGTTATAATGCGACGGAACCTCATTTATTATTTGCACTTAATAACGGGTTTGAAGTGAAACACGTTTATTTTATTTGTTTACGTCATACAAACAGAGACATGTTCATAATTTAAGCGAGTTTCTTAGTCACTATTGTAAAGCTCGTTACACATTACATGTTCATAATACATCATACGTTATGATGGGGTATTGTGTTAGATTTTATGATAAAACTAGTTTCGCCCGCGACTGTCCGCGTTAGCCTTAGTTAAGAACCCAACATTTTTCCGTTTTCCGTTTTTTCGTTCCGTTTTTTCGTGATTCAGTAACAAACATACAAACTTTTACATATATAAAAATATTAATAAATAGCAAGAGGCCAGTGAGGGCGGCAACTTTAACCATTGTAGCTACAGGAACACGGTCTTAGGAGATTATCCTTAATCTATAGAATTTGGAAAAAATTACAGTCAGCAAGAATCCAAAGAAGAAAGAATATAAAGATCAGAAACTTCTTTTAGACCAAATAAGGTCGGAGAGGACTAGAAACGTCAGAAATCGCAAGAACCTTGTCCCATACATTTTATAGAAAATGATTTCTTTTATTTTTCACTTGACGTCACTAAGCTTAGTGAAAATAAATTCAAAAATCTTGTATAAAACGTACACTTTACAAGCGAGCTCTCTATATTATTATTTACACATGTGTAAATAATCATATACATTAAACTCTATATGATTATTTACACGACAAAGCTAGGACATAAGCTGTTCCAGCTCCACTTGAATATAGATAAGTTTTACAGCTATTATTATTTAGTTTGATGCCGCAGACGTGCCTAAAGGCGAGATTGCGGCACCAGAATCAACGGAGGACATCACTATGGAAGAAGTTGAATGGGCGATAGGAAGTATGAAAAACGGTAAAGCTGCGGGAGTAGACATGATATCTGCCGAGATGATCAAATATGGTGGAACTTGCGTCCGGGACGCTTTCCGGGCCCTTGCAAACCTTTGCTGGAGGACCGGTAGAGTCCCTACAGATTGGCGCCGCGCAGTCATAGTACCCTTGTATAAAGGCAAGGGTTCACAATATGACTGCGCCAATTACAGAGCCATCAGTTTGATCAGCTTGGCAGCCAAGGTGTACGGTAAAATTATTGAACGGAGAATGCGCGTGAAGTCCGATGGAATGTTGTGCGAGGCACAAGGGGGTTTCAGGTCTGGAAGAGGATGTTCAGATCAAGTCTTCTCACTCCGCAACATCGTAGAGAAGCATCTGGCAGTGGGCCGGAAGGTTTTCTGCGGTTTTGTAGATCTGGAGAAGGCATTTGACAGAGTTGTGCGAAAGAGACTTTGGGACATTTTGCCAGAGTATGGTATAGATGGTACTCTGTTGCGAGCCGTCCAGTCCACTTATGTGGACTGCAAGGCATGCGTATGGGTGGGTGGTAACAGGTCACCCTGTTTTGACGTTAAAATCGGCGTTAAGCAGGGTTGCGTGTTGTCCGCTAGACTGTTTATAATATATCTGGACAAAAGTCTTCAAAGACTGCGAAGAAAGCGATGAATGAAGGTGTACAAATGGGTGACTTAGTGGTAAACCATCTACTTTATGCAGATGACGCGGTTTTAATAGCGCCAACAGCCACTGATCTGCAAACACTAGTCACAGTTATGAAAGACGACTGCATGATCAATGGCTTACACTTGAATGTGAAGAAAACCAAGATTATGGTTTTTGAAAGGGAAGAAACCAGAACGAATGTAAGGATTGTGGTTGGTAACGATGTGCTGGAGCAAGTGAATGAGTTTGTATATCTTGGATGCGCCTTCAGTAAGGATGGGAAATACACCGCTGACATAGAGAGAAGAGTGAGTGCAGGGAACAGAGTGAATGGTGCGATGGGAAAGCTACTCGGGAGCCGGCACTTAAGCCATAAGGCGCAGCTGGCCATACATAACGGAGTTCTTGTTGTAGCGAGAGCTGGGTATGTAAGAAGGAGAATGAAAGTAGGATAAATGCGGTAGAAATGCGGGCTCTGCGGAAGATGTGCGGAGTGAAGCTGACCGACCGCATTAGCAACTGCATAGTAAGACAGCGAGTAGGTATGAAAGATAGTATCGGTGTAAAGATGAGAAAGGGCATGCTCCGTTGGTTCGGGCATATAGAAAGAATGCCAGAGGAAAGAATGACAAAACAGATATACAATGTGAATGTGGAAGGATGCAGGTACCGGGGAAGACCTAGACTATCTTACCACGACCAAATAAACCGAGTCTTATCTGATGGAAAAGTCAAGAGTTTCCGTAACCGGCGAGCGTGTATGAGACGAACTATGAGACTCGAGGAAGCCAGAGAGGTATGTAAGGAAAGAACCTGTTGGACTCTGTACTCTCTGCCTACCCCGCAAGGGATCTGGCGTGAGGTTATAGATAGATAGATAGATTATTTAGTATTCCCTATCTTCCTACTATTGATTTAGTAAAATTAATGTATATTTTTTCACTGTAAAAAAAAAATAATAGAGCAACCGCGGAGTTTCTCGTCCACTGGAATGATATTCCGAAGTGGCGGTAGAATCCTTAGTATTTTTATAACGATTCATAAATACTATAACGGTTATTTAAACTTTATTTAATTTTATTTTATTTGGGAAACTTACAGCTAGCGTAATACAATACAAAATATAAAGATTACACAGATGAAAGCAATGGCTTTCATCTGTTTAATCTTTATATTTTGTATTATAAGTTCCCACAGGTAGCAGAAGAATAAGAGAAAAGAACAGTACAGCCGGTATCCAGTATGATATTTATGACTATTACTAAGAACTTGTTCCTGCGTTGTATGATCGATCGCAAGTATCAGACGAGCTGGTATAAATTCAACATTTAGAGAGTTAGGAAAATAATGCTCTAGCCAATAAATTTTTAATTTGAGAAGCACTGGTATTGAACAAATCTAAGTCCATTTCAGCAGCGATAACATTTAAGGACACGCACGTATCGTGAAGGATTTCTGTCTATACGTAGTTCTGACTAGCGGCGTGTGGAGTAAGCTGGGGTTCTTTAAGATCCTAGGTCGTTTTACAAGCCCTAGATAACCTAGTAGCTCCGGACAATCGATAGTACCGTTCGCTAATTTGGAGAGGAAAGCCACCTCTGCTATCCACCTGCGTTCCTGTAAAGGTAAGATGTGTTTATATAAATAAATAATAGTCTAATTCTGCATCAGTATTCCCCCAGTAAACTTAAATATCTCAACATAGAAAGTGATAGGGGGGCGTAGGTTTTGTTTGCTTTTGCTAGTTATATAGTTTTTATTTGTAGTCATTTTTACAGTGCCTTACTAATCATCTATAGGAGGCGCATTTTTCGAAGAAAATAATTTTTTATCTGTCTACCCATGCCTTTAAATTATGTAATTTTTCGAATTTACGTAACGATCGAGTTTTTGCATAAAGACCGCCATTCACACCGACCGGGAAGGGTGACTATCTTTAATTAGTCCGACTAATTATCCCCCGACAGGCAGCGCCACGAAGCAAATATAAAAGAGGAAATGGCATTATTATATTTCGCTATACAATAAAGCGTGTCACTGCGCAGGGTGGTGTGGTAAGAAGATTTTGCACCCTGCCCACGACAGTATTTGCCATCTAGCTGAGATTGACAGACTGACGTAAACCACACCGACCGCGATGTCGCCTGGGGCTAGTTAGAACACACAGTGCACGCGGCGCGACAAGATACACGCACTAAGCGTCAGATTTTTCTTGCCTGCTAGCATGGCGTGCCATAACGTGAAAAGTTTGCACAGAGAAAACTCGTTTCAAATACTCCATTATTTTCACATAATGCCAAGACTATTTTGTTTTACGTACAAGACTCGAATCACGAGCCGACAGTTATTTTGTTCCACGCAAAAGTCTTGCCGCCCGTGCTAGGGCCGGCTGGGCTTGTTGCGCGCTGATCGGAGTTTACGCATGACAAAATAGTCTATTTAATAGGTTAATACAATAAAATTCTTGAAATGAGTTCTCTCATGTCATAATTTTGTCACGACACGCTATGTTAGTACGAAAGACAAAGCGGTTACCTCACGCCTAGAGAGTCTAAATTGGTGCCATATGTCTTGTCGCGACACCTATGTCAGCCTGCAGAGAGCTTAGCACAAACGGATTAACATTCTCGTAACATTGTCGAGAAAGCGTGCTCTTAAGTTTATCTTTATTTAGTAATTTGGAGTGCGAAATGGTTAGCACATCAATTCCATAATGTTACGCTAGCATGTAGCCATTCACATGAATAGTATAATTTGTTTAATTTAACTTAGACCCACCTGATAGACCAGCCTAGATATCCCACAAAAAAAAATGTAGATGGAAAAAGAAAATGTAAAAATACTATTTTAAAAGAGTAACCGTGGAGTTTCTTGCCCTTTTTCTCCACGGGAATGACATTCTGAAGTGGTGGTAGAGTCTTTGTTACTTTTCAGACGATTCATAAATACTGTAATGGATTACATGAATAAAAAATATTCTGATTCTCATTCTGATTCTATCGTCTATCTGTTCGTGCGAAGGTCTCAGTTTTTTGTTCACATGGACACTATGGTGTAATTTAGGTGGCAATACAATTTTTTACTATATCTATAATTAATTTTGGAGGTGAACCTCTACGACGAGTTGATTGACTAGAAATTGAATCAGTTCGATTAATCAAACGTGAAGTAAGTGGTAATTTATTTACATGTTATGACTCATTTTAATTGGGATTGAAAAACTTTCTTAACTTCCAACAGCCGTATTTTTTATTTTGTTTGGAGAGGAATGATATCATACGAGTATACATTGATATTATAAACTATTTTTACTATTGACAGCTCTTTTAATTATTTCGTTTTGCGTGGAAACATCTTCGAATGATCCATCCATTCATTCCATTGTGTGTGGGGACTTTTAATGGACCTAAACCCATGAAACAATGGTCAACCCAAAAAAACAATGGTAAAGGATCACTACTTGTCAATAATATAACTGTTTGACACTTGTATGAGGAAAGATGCTGTCGTAATCCTTACCAGTGTTATAGCAATAATATGTATTAGTATGTGAGTATGTATTGTCTTGTATGTATTTATAATTAGGTATATATCGTATTACTTTGTAATTTAAATTAATCATTTATAGTGTCCGCCACCAACTGCCCCTTTCTTTCTATAGTTATTCATTTTCTTTACAACGGTTGTCTGGAAGAAATTGCCATCAGCAATAAGGCCGCCATTTGTACTTATGTTTTGTATAAATCTGTTTGTAATTTATTGCTTTTCTTGGTGTACAACAAATAGTACTATTATTATTAAACCCAACTTGAGATAGACAAACTTATAAATTTAAAAATAGTTTTTCGTTCTATTACACAGATTGTAGATAGAAATTATCTTTAAAATAATACTTATATTTTTTTTTTTTTTTTTTTTAAAAAACGTAGCCCCACACTAGGATTTATTCCTGTGTCGTGGGTGCGTTTACAAACATGAAAATTCACAAACAAATACCCAGACCGGAACAAATAATTGTGGATCACACAAAGATTTGTCCCGTGCGGGAATCGAACCCGCGACTATTCGACACAGTGGGCGGAGCAGCTCAAGCTCTTAACCACTGCGCTAAATCGTCCGTCTACTAATTTATGTAGTTTCTGAATATAGGTAATATTCATTGAAATTTATGTCGTTTAACAGGATCATTGTTTAATTTAAATTAATCTCTCTATCTATATCATCACGCCAGATCCCTTGCGGGGCAGGCAGAGAGAGAGAGAGAGGGTAGAAAGAGACCAAGTTTCTTTCCTTACAGACCTCTCTGGCTTCCTCCACTCTCATAGTTCGTCTCATACACGCTCGCCGGTTACGAAGACTCTTGAACACTCATTTAAATTAATGATAAGTAATTTACATAAATCTTTTACTTTGGTTTTTATTTCGTGTTGAAAAAGCATGTTAAACATAATTTGTTTTGTGACATTATTATGTAGATATATGAATACGCTCGGGAGGCGCTCGTAGCGCTGTGCGACCGCGGTGTTCTTACCGATTACCAAGGTTAAGCAGCGTTCGACTCGGTTGGCTCGAGATGGGTGACCGTTTGTGGCATTTTCAAATTTGAGCGTCTCCGTGCTTCGGAAGGCACGTTAAGCCCTTGGTCCCGGCTACCACTTAATGTGGTAGTCGTTAAGCCGAGTTGGAAGCCTTAAAGGCGGCTTGATAAGTTCCAACAGCAGGTGGCCACAAACCTGCCTCCACCAATCCGCACTGGGTCCGCATGGTGGAGTATGACCTAATCTCTCACCTCAATTAGTGAGAGAAGGCCTTTGTCCAACAGTGGGCAGTACAGGCTGATATTATTATATTAATACGTATGTTATAGTAATAGTTTAAAAGGATTTAAGTTTTCTTTTTTTTTAAATACGTAGCCCCGCTGTAGTCCATGTCCGCTCTAGTCTATTCCTGTGTCGTGGGTGCGTTTACAAACATGAAAAATCACATACACAAATACCCAGACCGGAACAAATAATTGTGGATCACACAAAGATTTGTCCCGTGCGGGAATCGAACCCGCGTCTATTAGACACAGTGTTTTGTGATCCACAATTATTTGTTGCGGTCTGGGTATATGTGTATGTGTATTTTTATGTTTGTAAACGCACCTACGACACAGGAATAAATCCTAACGTGGGGCTACGTTTAATTAAAAAAAATATCTTAAAATCTCGTAAAAATAAATACACACCATACTTGACATTTAAAAGCTCAATGTAACTCGTTAAACGTTTATAACGGCGGATTAAGGGCGCCAATTACGTTTTATAACGCATTCATTACTTTTAAAGCTTCATTTTGACATAATTGTGTTTAATTTAAATAAATAAAATGCATCGTTAACGTTGTATTGAGATATAACTGTCGTTCATAAAGCAATTGTAATTGTGCCATTTAACTATCACTATACAAGGTGTAACATAATTAGCGTAAGACCTGAAATAAGTTTGTTCTAAATCGATAACTTAATTGATTCTAACTATTTTTTTTAACACACACACACGCACACACACCGTCACGCATATATTCCCCAAGCGGGGGTGGCAGACGTGTACTTCATTTAACTGACCGATGTGAAAAACTTCATTTGTCCGACCTAGGATTTGAACCCAAGACCTCGAGGCATCAGCAAGCGATGCGCTTTACCACTAGACCAACGAGGCCGATTTTTTTATTTGCAAAAAATGCTGTTACTCCCTTAGTGCGCTATAATAAACTAAATTTATTCCTAATTGGAATTATTTATTATTTTTTATTTATTCCTAATTTATTTCTCTTAGGGATCGAATCCGGAATGAAGTTATTCGTCAGAGAACCAAGGTTACCGACATAGCTCAGCGGATTAGCAAGCTGAAGTGGCAGTGGGCAGGTCACATATGCCGCAGAACCGATGGCCATTGGGGCAGACTGGTTCTTGAGTGGAGACCGCGTGTCGGCAAACGTAGTGTAGGGCGCCCTGTAGCTAGGTGGGGCGACGATATTCGTAAGGCAGCGGGCAGGGATTGAAGAAGGAGAGCTGAAGATCGAGCTCAGTGGCGTGCCATGGGAGAGGCCTACGTCCAGCAGTAGACTGACACGGGCTGATGATGTTTCCTAATTCAAATCATATTAGAGATTACAAATGCATTTTTAACACGAATTTCACGCGCAAGTTTTATTGTTTGGGGTATAAAAGTGCATAAAAAATGTGGCATACCTATATTTTGCCGACGATGTTAGGTCCCAATAAAATAGAGGGCGAGCCCATTACCATTCTGCCGGACACGATTCAGGACTCCGGACAGCTACTGAGATTTTTTCAATAGAAAAACTCATTAACATTTTGTCCGAAATTGTTATGATTTAAACTCTGGACATCGTGACCGCCAACTGCACCATGCGCCCCTAAACCAAGAAATCAGTTATTAAAAGAAACAAAAATAGAGTAATATAATAAGCTATCTCGTTAGTCTAGTGACGAATAATGTGATTTATCATCACGGGGTCCTGGGTTCAAATCCTAAGTCGGACATATGTAGTTTTTTCTATCGGAAATTTCAGTGTCAGTCCGGAGTCTGGAATTGTACTTGATATATGGCAAGAGGCACTCGTAGCGCTGTGCGCCCGCGGTGTTCTTACCAATTATCAAGGTTAAGCAGCGTTCGACTCGGTCGGCCTGAGATGGGAAACCGTTTGTGGCTTTTCATATTCGACCGTCTCCGTACTGTGGAAGGCATTCTGATTCCCGGCTAGCGCTTAATGTACTAGTCGTTTAGCCAAATAAGTTTCAACAGCAGGTGGCCACAAACCTGCCTCCACCAATCCGCACTGGGTCCGCGTGGAGTATGACCTAATCTCTTTCACCTCGATTTGAGAGGCCTTTGCCCAGCAGTGGGCAGGTTGTTAGTATTATTTTTATTTTATTATATGGCAATAAGGTTCGCCCCTATTACTAACGGGTGCTAATATCGTGGGCAAAATGTGGGTGTACATAGTACACCTATGCCACCCCCGCTTGGGGAATATAGGCGTGACGGTGAAAATTTTTGTTTATTATAATAATGTGCCCGAGCGCTCAACACACGATTATAATACAGTTAAAATCCTACATACTTGCCTAAATTAAACCATTTTTTACTCCCAATAAGATGATAGCTAAGACCATTTATTTCAATACATCTAATCTTTCAACTATCGATCGTTCTTCGACACCGGGATACTATACTTAGCATATCCATCACTCGATAAATAACATACCATTACAAATAATCGACTACCGGAGGAACACGTGGAGTTTTTGCTGTGTCCTCTTAAGGCGATACATTGATAAAAATGTGTTTTTGTACTCAATATACTCGAAGTTTGTGATGAAGACTTAATATTTAGAAATATGATTTTGTACTCTATATTTTCGAATATTGTAAAAGGAATACACGATTGATTGACGGACGATTTAGCGCAGTAGTTAAGAGCTTAAGCCGCTCCGTCCACTGTGACTAATAGTCGCGGGTTCGATACCCGCACAGGACAAATCTTTGTGTCACCCACAATTATTTGTGTCGGTCTGGGTATTAGTGTATGTGCACTTTCATGTTTGCATGCAAATCCTAGCTACGTTTTATAAAAAAAAAAAACAACGAAAATTTTTCGATAGAAAAAAAATCAACGTCATCTCTATAGCTTTACATTTTGTAATTCCAACGGGAAACGCTTAAGAATTAGTCAATAGAATATCTTAAAAACATAAAAAAATGTTGTAGCAAAGATCTTGTAAAGCAGTTCTATTTCATAAAGTGTTTCTTTTTTCTAATAATAAAATTTGTATTTGAACATATCGTTTATTTAAGTACGCGCTCAATATATTCATCTCCTATAATACATTTGTAAAATAATTGCATCACTTTTATTCTCTCGGTCGATCAGTGATCCGGTAATTTATTATCGCAGTAGCCCCTTAACGGTATGGTCACCGCGGGCGATACGGACAGCAAGATACACATTACCTTATCTCTAGCAAATACATTGGTTCTAATTAATATTCTTTCGGGCACATGTCTGGTAGAAATAGATAAAACGATTTCTATTACTGTCAGACATGTTTGATTCTATATAAGTTTTATTATTTACGGGGGTTCCGTAACTCGAAGAAAGTGATGGAAGCCTTAATCTTAGAACCTGTCAGTTAGAACTATTTTTATATGTTTAAAATTACGGGGCATTGTTTAAAGGTTTCACCTGTCTATGCCAGTGTAGCTCTCAATTAGCATTTTTTTTTATAATAGCTGGTATTCGTAGAAATATATTTTTAAAATAACATCGTCACGCCTATATTCCCCAAGCCGGGATGGCAGAGGTGTAATAAGTACACCCACTTTTCGCCGACGATGTTAGGTCTCATGTAATAGGGGGCGAGCGTATTGCCATATACTGAGCACAATTCCAGACTCCAGACTCATACTGGGAAGTTTTCGTTAGAAAAACTACACTTTTCCGACCTAGGATTTGAACTCAGGACCTCATGATCACAAACCGATACGCTTTGCCACTAAACCAACAAAGCAATCATAGAATATATTGTCTTCTTTATAAAATAGTGTAAAAAATTATCGAAAAAATATACAAAAAATAAAAATCGTTTTGTATTTACATTTTTCTAAATAGTTCTACTTGTATAATAAATGCTAAAGTTTGTAAGAATGAAATAAATTATGTTATTTTTTCACGCAAAAATAACTGGAGGTATTTGGATGAAACTTACAGCTCTACTTATGACTTATACAACATAATGGGTTACTTACAAAGATGTTACAAAAAATACAAGATAATATACTCTAATATAGACTCAAAAACAGATAGTTCCTTAAGTGTATAGGATAGTTCCTCTCCGATGTGTTACCACCATCACAATACTCCAATAAACTTTAATTCCTCAAATAGAAAGAAGCTACAAATCCCTCAGTCTCCCGTTGTTTTGACATCACTTTATTTTTAAGGACTGTTCGACGATTGACCTCTATGTCCCCAGATAAAAAGTGTCGATGAAGCCGAAGATGTGGCTCGCTAACTTAGGTATAGGCTATTCACTAAGGATAAGCTGAAAAGACGTAAATTAGACAAAGTTTCGAATCGGTATGATAGGACTAGATCCACCTCCGCGTAAGGCTAATCCACGCAGTATGACGAAACATGACTAGTGGCAAGTTCCAATATTCAACTCAAGGATAGATTTGATTACTGTCAGTAGAATTTTGATTGTCCATAAAAAATATGTCACAATTCTATCCGTAGTGGGCAACTCTATCCTTGATTTGAATATTAAAACCGGCCGTAAGTCGCTTGGAGGCATGACTTTGCTGGGTGGGACTTTGCTTTTTATATGAAAGAAGAAGTAAGAGAGAAAATATATTTATTAGTTAGGTTAACATTCAGGTACACTATAAAAATAATTAATTACTCAGGTAACACTCAAAGTAAAGTTACTTTTCAGTGGTACCTGAAGTGACGTGCGCCCAGAAAGATTCTCGACAAGTCGGTGCCGCGGCAATCAGCGGGAAAGTTAAAACGAAGAATTCCCTTGCCGCCACATCTCAAGGAACCCCAAAATCACTCAAGTCCAGAATTGACGTGCACTTGTTAACTGACAGGCGAGTAATGCTCACCTCCGCCACAGCCTGACCTCCACTCATTAATCTGATTGCCCACAGTTCGCTGTTAAGATGTGTGATAAGCTACCAGCTATTTGTCTCAATCGCAGCCGTGTTGGTACACCTATCGGTAATGGACCAATCTATTGTATCTATTGTATGTATGTGGTTTTTAGCCTCAAGAAGGTACATATAAAGATATGTACCTTCTTATAGACTAGCGACCCGCTTCGGCTTCGCACGGTGAATTACACACATAAACCTTCCTCTTGAATCATTCCGTCTATTGGTGAAAACCTTATGAAAATCCGTTCCGTAGTTATTCAGTTTATCGCGTTCATACAGACAAACAGACGCGGGGAACTTTGTTTTTTAATATGTTTTATTAACTAGGAGCTAGAGATAGCGCCATTAATGTGGCTACTTATTTCACACTTAAAGAAGATGATAAACGAGGTGTAACATATCCATAAACGTTGCCAAGCCCTGAAAGTAGTTTGTTCTAAATCGGTAATTGAATGGATTCCAACAATTTTTAATGTATCATACATTTTTTAAACTTGCAAAAAAATGCTTTTACTCCTTCTGTGCGCTATAAAAAACTAAATTTATTCTTGATTCATAGCAATACGGAGATTTCAAATACATTCCTAAAACGTTTTTCTCAAAACGCACACATACACGTACATGTTTCATTGTTAATTGGAGTACAAAACTGCTTAAAAAAGGGTAAAAACTTTTATATTTGGAAATTTGGTTTTCGTTTTGAATTTATGAAGCAATTCTCAACGTTACACCTTGTGATAGATATGTGAAAAGTTATGGTTATCTATTCAAAATCAATACTTACAATCCTAGAGCAGAAGTATATATGCATATATGATGTAGGTGATATTTGTCTAGATACAGAGAAAAAACATGTAAACAGCTATAATTAAGTTGAATTATATCAGGTTGTACTGCAGTTCCAATGCTTACCTTATGCTCTACCTAATTTCTTTATACTCAACCTATTTCAAAACTTTGTCAGCTATATTAGTTACGTCACAATATAATAAGGACCGAGCACTACGCCGGTAGCAATTCCAGACTCCGAACTGCTAATAGAAAATTTCCGTTAAAATCTATAATCGAAATTGAAACGACCTGGGATTCAGAACGAGCACCTCATGCCCACCAGCTACAACATACGCCTTTAAACTAACTTGACAAGCTCCCCATTCATGGGATTAAAAAGGCAAGGAAACAAATACCCGGGCTTCCTTAGCCCCATATTTTAAGGAAACAGATTACCTCCTTCAAAAAGTCTCGAGCAAACGTACATAAAAGTCAAGATTACCAACAAATATGCAGAGAACATGCCATTATGTAGATGGGACAGAAGTATGTGAGGCATCCCGCACATATTGGGATTCCTCGCTCACACATGCTCACCATTTAAAGCCATCGCCAATACAATTCAAATAAATAAATCTGCAAATTGCCATCGCAAAAAGCCGGCGACATTTCGCTGTAGAACTGAGACTAACCAAAACAAGTGGGCTTGTATCTACGACTGATGCAGATAGGGCTGCCATGACCACTAACAAAGATAATCAGAAAAATACACGCTTGTCCTATCTATCTTCTATATCGTCACACCAGATTCCTTGCGGTCTAGGTCAAGAGTACAGAGTTCTAATACGCTCTTTCCTTAAAGACCTCTCTGGCTTTCATCACCACCATGGCATTTTAAACCAACTTCAAAAGGAGAAGGGTCTATTTTCGTCTGTATGTATGCCTTTTTTATGTACGATATTTCCGTCAATTCTGGACCGACTTTGATTATTCTTTTTGCATTAGGTTCAGTATAGCTCTAAGGTTTAAGACTTTGAAGATACGCCAAGTAACTCTTTAACGACAAACATACGAATCTGTAGATTGAGTTATTATAAGTATTGTGTTAATCCTATAGGTACCGTACCATAGAACTAGTCAGAATATTAACCGACTTAAATAAAGGAGGAGGTTTACAATTCGTCTGTGTTTTATTTTTATAACGTGTTTATTTATTAACTGATTTTGATGATTCTTTTTGCATGAGGTTTAGTATTATTTCGAGGTGGTCCCATATTAATAACACTAGGGGACTCCTTAACTGCAAACAGCACGAATGTATAGATTCCATTATTATGGGTATTATATCAGTCTACCTAACTATAGAACTAAGCAAAATAATATAATATAGGTATATAAATCTTGTAGGGGGCCTACCCACTCTACGTCTTCCGGTACGTGGTCGCCATTCGAGAACCTTTCTGCCCCTACGGCCGTCAGTTCTACGAGCGATATGCCCCGCCCACTGCCACTTAAGTTTAGCAATTCTGAGTGCTATGTCAGTGACTTTCGTCTTCCTGCGGATCTCCTCGTTTCTGATTCGATCCCGCAGGGTAACTCCGAGCATAGCTCTCTCCATCGCCCTTTGGGTGACCTTGAGCCTTCTTATGAGGCCCATCGTAAGCGACCATGTCTCAGTGCCGTAAGTCATCACTGGCAACACACACTGGTCAAAGACTTTTGTCTTGAGACACTGCGGAATTTTGGACGAGAAGATGTTACGTAGCTTCCCGAACGCCGCCCAACCGAGCTGGATTCGACGATTGACCTCTTTCTCGAAGTTGGACCTACCTAATTGGATTCTTTGTCCCAGGTATATATAATCGTCAACAAGTTCGAGCGTAGAGTCTCCAACCTTTATAGAAGTTGGTACCATGTTCATTTTAAGACCTACTTGTTGAGAGACTCTACTGAGGTCGTCGAGCATGGCACTGAGGTCTTCCAGGGTATCCGCCATGAGCACGATATCATCGGCAAATCGAAGGTGAGAGAGATGTACTCGCCGTTGATGTTGATACCTAGTCCTCTCCAGTCCGGAAGCTTAAAGACATCTTCCAGCGCGAAGGAGAACAGTTTCGGGGATATAACGTCTCCCTGTCTCACACCACGCTGCAGTTGAATAGGTTTCGAGCTCTGGTCCTGAAGGCGGACTGACATAGTAGCGTTTTCGTACAAACTCTTCAGCACCTCGATATACCGGTAGTCAACTTGGCCCCGCTGGAGAAACTGTAGTACAGCCCAAGTCTCGATAGAATCGAAGGCCTTCTCATAATCCACAAACGCTAAGCATAGTGGCAGGTTATACTCTTCAGTCTTCTGTATGACCTGTCGCAGCGTATGAATGTGGTCTATGGTGCTGAAGCCTTTTCGGAAACCGGCTTGTTCGGGAGGCTGGAAGTCATCTAGTCTGCGCGCGAGACGATTCGTGATGACTCTCGAAAACAGTTTATAGACGTGGCTCAGAAGTGAGATGGGTCTATAATTCTTCAAGCGGGTTTTATCACCTTTTTTGAAGAAGAGAACCACCACACTTCCGCGCCATGACTGTGGCGTTTTGCCCTCGAGAGCCCTCAATATCGGCCCCCTACAAGATGGACCGATGACCTGGTGAAGGTCGCGGGTAGAAGTTGGATGCGTACAGCACTAAGCCGGTCGTTGTGGCGGTCTTTAGGGGAGGCCTTTGTCCTGCAGTGGACGTCTTTCGGCTGAAGAAGAAGAAGAAGATATAAATATTAATAATTATTTCACTCATCACTTAAAATTGTGCGGTTGCTGGTCGGTGTCGGTTTTTTGGTATCGACTTCAAATATTTATATTTTGCTTTTAGAAATCGGTACCCTTTTTTTTAAGGTTATTTTTGAAAAAAGTAACCCATGCCCTTACGTTATCGACGTCCCAAGACGTGGTGACAACTGAACTGTGGCAGTTCAGCATGATTGTTACTCAATCACGCATTAATGTCTGAAAGGCATTGGATGAAATTTAGCACACAGATAGTTTAGGCCTGGATTAATACATAAAATACCCGGAAAAATGTATGGTTTCTGTTTAAAGTCAACGCAGACGAAATCACGGGCAGAAACAAGTTTATAATATTAATAGGACAGAAAGTTTGTATGTTTGGATGATTGTTACTCAAATTATTATTACCTGTATTACCACATAGGATTTATCCCAAACAATTTATTTAACTTTTATTACAGGAAAAATGTCAGGTTCCTGTCTAATGTCGGATGAAGTCACCCTAGTGGCACATATACACATAATGCCAGCAATCAAAGTCCTCGTCGGTCTGATGGCAAAGCACATCGCTTTGTGATCACGAGGTCCTGGGTTTAAATCCTACGTCGGACAAACAAGTTTTTCTAACGAAAAATTCCCAGTATGAGTCCGGAGTCCGGAATTGTGCCCGGTATATGGCAATAGGCTCGCCCCCTATTACATGGGACCTAACGTCGTCGGCGAAACGTGGGTGTACTCAGTACACCTCTGCCACCTCCTCTTGGGGAATATAGGCGTGACGGTGTGTTTTTTTCAAAGTCCTAAAAAGTTTTATTGAGGCACCCTTATCGGTGCTGCCAGAATACCAGCACTGCACCATGATCCATCGTTATGGTGTAGCAATATGCTGAGGCAGTATCCTATTCAACCCCACACAACCTCTGGTGTTTGTAAATGTCTAGCTAGCTCACTTTCCTTTTTTTTCTCTTTGATATTATTTGTAGTTATTATTTTCGTTATTAATTTTAGTATCTCAATGACTATGTGATTCTTTCTTCTTCTTTCTATCTATCTAGATCTCTTCACGGTTTTTATATCAAAAATTCTCAGTACCACCTCGTACTCTTAGGTAAGTATAATGGTATTAAACTCGCTCCCTATTACAGTAGAACCTTACATTGTTGGCGTAATTGTTGTTCGGAACAGACCTCTGTCCTTGCCACCGTTCAGAGAAGTAAAAACCATTAATTTACATCCATCAATAATGACATACGTAGGTACTTTCGTTAAAACATCAGCACTTAAAATGTATTTTTATTATGTTGCGAACATATTGAACAAGATGGATCGATAATCTGCCAAAGGTCACGGGAAAAGCTGGATATGAAGAACACCGACCGGTACGGCGATCTTTCGTGTGGTCATATTTCTTATTTAAAGTAAAAAACGTAGTCCCACACTAGAAATAATTTCTATCTGGGTGCGTTTATAAACATGACATTCACATACATAAACGCCCAGACCGAAAAAAATATTTATCGTCCATCTCCACACAAGATGTGTCCTGTGTGGAGATCAAAACAATTTGGGGAGCAATTTTGGGGAGGCGTATGTACTGTAATGAAAACTTGCGGGTATGTAGTAGTAAAGCATCTCGAATCACTCATTTAAGGATAATAATATTATCAGCCTATACTGCCCACTGCTGGGCAGTATAGGCTATTAAGATATTAAGGCCTTCTCTTACAAATCGAGGTGAGAGAATTTAGGTCCACCACGCGAACCCAGTGCGGTTTGGATGCAGGTTTGTGGCCACCTGCTGTTGGAACTTATTAAGCCGCTTATAAGGCTTCCAACTCGGCTTAACGTCTTAAGCGGTATTGGGGACCAACGGCACGTTAGTGCCTTCTGAAGCACGGAGTCTCTCGAATATGAAAATGCCACAAACGAACACTCATGGCCGGCCGAGTCGAACGCCGCCTAGGTGATCGCTACGAGCGCCTTAATTAAGGATAATACTCGTTATTTTATGTTCTTACAATCTGTTCTTAATGTCTATCGATATTAATTATCTGCAGCTACTACTACTATGAAAATCAGCGTCTGAGAGGACTTCGTTTTACCCTCCATAGTTATTCGCTATGACCAAATGCGTAGCGTTCCGATAACGTCGTGTGAAATGATCCGTGTAATTGAATACCATTATTATTATGTACTGGAGTACTATTTTAGCGATGACTGAAAAAATGTGCTGAACCAAATGCCTTTCAGGAAAAATCAAATTGAAATAAACATTAGTTGCAGTAGCTTATTATTTTAATTACTGTATACTCTTGAGACTGTCTCGTTGGTCTAGTGGCAAAGCGCATCGCTTTGTGATCACGAGGTCCTGGGTTCAAATCCTAGGTCGGACAAATGTTGATTTTCTAACGATAACTTCCCAGTATGAGTCCTGAGTCTGGAATTGTGCTCCCTATTACATGGGACCTAACATAGTCGGCGAAAAGTTGGTGTACTTAATACACCTCTGCCACCCCCGCTAGGGGAATATAGGCGTGACGTATTTGTATACTCTTTATATATCTTCATGTGTTTCTCTTTTCGATTGTTGTATGTACCGAATAATATTTTTTTATTTCATAACAGCCCTACCGAGGACATGATCACAAAGAGCGGACAGCGAGCGTAACAAATCACTCGCAACTCGTATAGCCATAAAGCGCGGCATGGGAAAAAACACCGTACCTCGGCTTGATCAACGTCTGTATTCATACTATAAATTCTTGACAAAACCAACTCGCTGGATACGGTATGCGGGTTGAACCAGAACAACCATATTTCGAATTTCGGTTCGAATTATATTGTTCTAATTAAACAAAACAATGGCGGAGAAGAACAATGTCCGAAATATCGTTTCACGGATACTTACAAGCTTTTTTCTTTAAATAATATAATGTGGCCCTTTAGAATAACAATTCCACTAATATTATAAATGTGAAAGTTTGTATGTTTAGACGATTGGTTGTTTATCCCCGTTGTTTATCTTTTTATCCCGGAAAAATGTAAGGTTTCTGTCTACAGTGAACGCGGACGAAGTCGCCGGCAGAAACTTGTATCAAATAAAAACTAACATTCTCATACATGTACCTCCTGCAGGGCTCGCCAAGCGTTACAAGATACAGCGTGCATTACATCGAATCGTAGTCAGGGGCGGCTACGATTAATGAATTCGCATGGGTAGATGCGTCCGCGAAGTGTCGAGTTGTCGCCTTTTTAATATAAGCGCGAATAGGTTCGAGACCGAGATCGGAGTGGAGGTCGACATTCCGCAAAAACCATGGGGCTCCTACGGCTTTACGGAGGAAGCGGTTTTGAACCGCTTGGAGTTTATCAATGTGAGAGGGGGCCGAGTGTCCGAACACCACACACGCATAAGTCATGATGTACGCAAGTTTTGTAAAGTGTCACCTTATTTCTAATTAACATTTTACTCCGCTTGCAGATTAGCGGATAGAGACGACCGAGCACAAAGGATGTTCGGTGACGGAATAAGGTATTTGGTAAATGCACATCACACAGAATTATTTGTTTCTTTTTTACCCGACTGCTCCAAGAATATAATATTTTTCGAGTGTATGTATTTTGTTAGCATCCTCTATAGTGTGAACGACTTAGATTTATCTTAATTGTGTCATGGGGAAAAAACTTGGGGGATTACTATAATACCCCAAGTTTTTTTTAAATACACCATGTATACACGGTGTAACATAATAAACGCAAGATCTGAAAATAGTTTGTTCTAAATCGGTAACTGAATTGATTCCAACATTTTTTTATGAATCTTACATTTTTTTAAATTTGCAAAAGATGCTTTTTCTCCTTCAGTGCGCTATAAAAAAAACTAAATTTATTCTTGATTCATAGCAATAAGAAGATTTCAAATGCATTCCTAAAACATATTTCTCAAAACGCACACATAAACTTACAAGTTTCATTGTTAATTGGGTATAAAATTGCTTAAAAAAAGATAAAAACCTTTAAATTTGGTTTTCGTTTTGAATTAATGAAGCAATTCTCTAATCGGGGTGTCTCAGGTCTGGCGTTTATTATGTTACACCTTGTATATGCAAAGCTTTTAAAAATTTCACAATAAAAATCATATTAATAAAATCTAAATTTGTAGAACAACATGTATAAGTTAGAAACGGGAATAATGGACCTCGAAGAAATTATTTTTCAATTTTTTTTTATTCCATTCTAAAAGTATGGCAGGTACATTTTTTATTTTCATTTTATTTTTTCTTCGGAGTGTCGTTCTCGTGGAAAAGAAGAGGAAGGAACTCTACGGTTACTCTTTAAATATAACTATTTTATTTATTTTTTCTATGTACATTGTTACATTCGCAATAGATTTATAGCTTCATAAATTTACATTTAATTGATCGCCCGATCGCAATCTCAGTTATGACAATATTTTATTACGAGTATCGACTCTAACTAGGTTATTCGTATCGGGTTCATTTAAATACAATTGTATAAGGGACACCTATCAGTTTTATGAATGGATATTGAACGAGCAACGGACGGGTGATATCGGAGATTGATGCATCGCCACTTGTTGGAAGTGCGCATGACATGGGTGCGTGTGTGATAGGCTGGTTTAAGTTTGGTGTGATAAATAATAATAATAGACTTCGTTCCGGGCACCTTCCACTCAACAAGTTTCGTCATCTTATGGGGCGAAGCCCCAGCCCAAATTTTACGGAGTGCGGCACTGTGGAGGACGTCTATCACGTGTTGGTGGAATGTGCCAGGACAAAAGCTGGGAGAGAGGCGCTCATGAATATGTTACAAACTAATTGAATAGAAGTCGGTCTGTTTCAGAGTATTTTGTCTGAGCCCCTCTCTAATGCAGCCAAATATACGTATGAATTAATAGATAAGATGTAGTGTAATGTACTATATGATTAGGTTATGATAGGGCTGGCATGGTCAATGTGGACCGAAATGCCCTTAAATAAAAAACAAATAAATAAAAATATTAATAATAATAATAATTTTTATTTTCTGAACAAAGAATATAAAATACAGTAATTAACTAAGAAATTAACAAAAATTAGTCTTCAATACTAAATACAAAAAAGAATTTAACAGAACGTGAGGCTTCTTAACTAAAAAATTAACGAAAGGTAAGTCTGTAAAAGACGTACCTTTCGTTAATTTTTTAGTTATCCGTAAAGTATACACGCTGTCGTTTTGTATACTTTACGGCTTTTACAGGAATATCTATCTATCTATCTATATCATCACGCCAGAGCCCCAGACGCGGGGCAAGCAAAAGTACAACCTAACAGGTTCTTTCCTTACATAACTCTCTGGCTTCCTCCACTCTCATAGTTCGTCTCATACACGCTCGCCGGTTAAGGACGCTCTTGACTTGTCGAAAATAATCTTACATTATTTATTTTATTTCCTTTTTTATATATATAAAAAAGGAATGTTTTATTCACGCATGTGTGGCGACCCGACCTCTAGGGTGGGCGGAGCAAAGTATACAATACTATTCATATACCTACGGAATATACGTTGAGATTGAGTATACCTACCTATCGCGTGATCAGGTAATCTTCACTTCGAGTTAAGGTTGTTCTTGTCTATCTATCTATAACCTCACGCCAGATCCCTTGCGGGGTAGGCAGAGAGTACAGAGTTCCAACAGGTTCTTTCCTTACATACTTCTCTGGCTTCCTCGACTCTCATAGTTCGTCTCATACACGCTCGCCGGTTACGGAGACTCTTGACTTTTCCATCAGATAAGACTCGGTTTATTTGGTCGTGGTAAGATAGTCTAGGTCTTCCCCGGTACCTGCATCCTTCCAATTTCACATTGTTGTTCTTGTAGTCTAGCAAATATTAAAACATGGGCTTAAAACAAATATAGGGTGCTTTAAGTAATATAGAATAATTAAGTACCGACTTCGTGTAGTAACAACGTATTTCACATATGAAAATTTAGCGATAATGCAAATAAACTGCCTGTGTTATGTATTGTCATCTATCTAAACGATTGGTGTATGTAAAGTATGGGTAATTTTTTTGGGCTTCGATTTATTTGGCTTTGACAATTGACAAAAAAGGAGGAACGTATACACACTCGATTTCTAAACAGAAAAATGTAGGTACATCATAAGGAAAAGTAATGTATTATCTCACCCATGTATGTACTCAATATATGCACAATCCATAAATCGCTTCATAGGTAAAGTACACAATAAAAATGTTTTGGTTATACATATTGTTAGCTTCATTAAGAATACGTGAGTGCTTTGTGTGTATACTAAGTTATACATCATATAAACTTCATATCATGAGGTAATTCACCTCAGTTATATATTAGAGCAGCGCTCGTAGAGCAGAGTAATATAATTGTTTTTACCATCACCTAGGTTAAGCAACGTTCAACTTGGTTAGTCTGAACTTTCGGGGTCGCGGACGCAAGGGGCGGGGGCCCTGAGCGTCCTTCACGAGCAACCCCGAGGAGGAACACCGCGTCGGTGAGGGGGGGAGCGTGTCATCAAGTCTCCCTCCGATGGCGGGCTCGTCAGAGCGCAGCACAAGAGGGGCACCGGTGCGTACCATACGGAGATCCCGGAGCCCCTCCAAAGTGCTGATGTCGGCCACTCTGGAGTTTTTAGTCGATAGGAATCCGACACGCCCCGCGAGCTTCCCCCGAGGTTCGCGGAAGTCCTATGCAGGATTTAACCCAGGTAAAAAAAAAATTGTTAGTTTTAACTAGGTGATCATTTGTGGCATTTTCATATTCACTCTTTTCCGTATGTTATAGTCGAGGAGAATAATGGCTGCTTCTCAAATCATACTCGTGAACGGGTACTGCTGGTGGGGACTGGTCCATCCTCTATCCTTTGACTGATTAAACATGTACCGTAGTACTGTTGAATTTTGTCTTGCTCGGCATCACACTGGAGCTATAACCAATCATTTTGTATGCATTCTTTACATATTTTATAGTAACCCTTTCTCTTACTATCATACTTTTTATATACCTTTACAAAGTCTCTATTTTTTAAATGAGAGGACTATGTAGACACTAACTGATACCATGAATCTAAGAACTCTCATGTTTAATCTATACTTAAGCACATCTATTAAGCTCGTTCTGCACTGTTCTTCCATACCCCATGAATGCAATGTATACAAAAAGAATTGTAAAACTCTCATTTAAAAAAGAAGAAACTGTGGAGTTTCTTGCCCTTCTTCTCCTCAGAAATGACTTTCTATTTGACTTGACCTATATTTCGAAATATGATTGTTGGCTGTATTTTAGATTCTGGTAAAAGGAATACACGATTAAACGAAATTTTCTCGATAGAAAAAAATCTTAAGTCATCTCTATTTCTTTACATTTTCTGATTCTATCGTGAAATGCTATTTTATTTATTTAGGTATTCGTGTAATAAGATACATAAATATATTTTAGCTTGCTAATTACAAGCCTCCACTTATTATATTAAAAAATTAAGTAAATTACTTTCTGTTTTTTAGGTACATTCTTTTAAATAGTTCTTAACTAATCAAAGGAACTTAAAAAACAGTAAATAATTAAAGCAAAATTCTAAAAAGGAGTTTTTATTTGATAGACTAGCTTTTTACATGAAAAAAATTGTTTTACACATACGTTGTTTATTTCCGAGCGCGCCCTCAATATATCCGCCCCTTATTATTCTATTAAAAAATAAATGCATCACTGTCACTCTCCTGGTCAATAAATGGTCGAGCATGGTAAGCCCAGCTGTGGAAGCCTTATGGGTGGTTTAATAAGATACATCAGTTGGTCACAAATCTGCCTTTGCCATTCCGGACAGTTTAAACAGGGAGATAAGTTCATTAACCAGTCTATTCATTCATAAATCAATTTGAATAGACTGTACCATATTGATACCACGCGGACTTAGGCGTGGTATGAATATGGTACAGTCTATTCCAATTGATTTATGAATGAATAGACTGGTTAATGAACTTATCTCCCTGTTTAAACTGTATACTTGTTCAAGATAAGCTGATCAATTTGTAATAAGAACTAAAAAAATATCGCGAAAATTATTGAGTTGTACAATAAAAGATGTTTAGACAGATGAATAAATGCAACAACTTATGGCATTTGAGCCCAATTTCAGGTCACCCTATAAATAGATACATTATATCTTTCACATAATTATTGATGGAATAACTTACTTAACACTTACATATAAATACAACATGTCTGCCATCGAAACGATCAGACGATGACTGAAGAAATATTCTAATCCTTTTGTAACTTCAATGATGAAAATGTCAATATCGCATGTTCTCATTCGATTATAACAACGTCACGCCTATATTCCCCAGAGGGGGTGGCAGAGGTGTACTGAGTACACCCACGTTTCGCCGACGATGTTAGGTCCCATGTAATAGGAGGCGAGCCTATTGCCATATATCGGGCACAATTCCAGACTCCAGACTCATACTGGGAATTTTTCGTTAGAAAAACTACGTTTGTCCGACCTAGGATTTGAACAGGACCTCGTAATCACAAAGCGATGCGCTTTGCCACCAGACCAACGAGGCAGTCTCACTTTTGTGAGTACAATGTTGAAAATGTCAATATCGCATGTTGTCATTAAATTAAAGGCTGTCATTTCACTAACTGGCTAGCCTTTAAAGGAAGTCGCTAATTTATGCAGATGACTATGATATCGACACCGTGATTGCGGTTTAATTATTATTATACACAGAATGAATGCATTTTTACTACAAAAAGTCTAGTCAATAGACTAGACTTTTTGTAGTTTTTTATTAAGTCGTCCATTAATATGACGTCATGCCAACTCGGCAATTAATATGACGTCATATTAATTGACGACTTGGGATTTAAGCAGAGAAAAATATAGATATTTTGATGCGGAAAATAGAGATTACAAAATCATCATTGTTATAAAATATTTGTCTTCATTTGCCTTCGTTTTGATTTTATTACTATATTAAATATAAGAACATTATTTTTATATACAAACATACACACTGAAAAGAATACTTGCGGGTCACACACAGATTTGTACAACGTAAGGATCGCACCCGCCACCACTTGATCCAACAAAGTCTCTCATAGTCCGAACGGCATAGCTCAAAATACTAGAAGCCGTCGTCAAAACCGCATTAAATAAACCATTACATATTAAAAATAACAAATACATCGATAAAAGAAATAATTACAATTTAAAAACATCTTTTTAAAGACTTATCTATCTATCTAGCTCTATCTATATCATCACGCCAGCTCCCTTGCGGGGTAGGCAGAGAGTACAGAGTTCCTACAGGTTCTTGCCTTAGATACCTATCGGCTTCCTCCACTCTCATATTTTGTCTCATACACACTCGCCGGTTACGGAGACTCTTGACTTGCCCTTGAGATAAGACACGGTCATGGTAAGATAATCTAGGTCTTCCCCGGTACCTACATCCTTCCACTTTCGCATTGTATCTGTTTTGTCATTCTTTCTATATGCCCGAACCAACGGAGCATACCCTTTCTCATCTTTACACCGATACTATCTTTCATACCTACTCGCTTTCTTACTACGCTGTTGCGAATACGGTCTGTCAGCGTGACTCCGCACATCTTCTGCAGAGATCATAAAAGACATAGCGAAGACAACGGATATATATTTAGTCCAGGGGTTTCCATGGGCTCCTTCCGGATTCATTCCATCATCAGACTAGCTTCATGGTACCATATGATTGGATTGTCATCGAACTTACATACGTATGCTAAATTTCAGCTCAATCGGATACCCGCAAGGGCTTGTAAAATGGATCATAAAATATAGACCGGAACGATAGACCGACATATCAAAAGAGCAAGTGCAATAAAAGCTCGTAAAAAGTTAATATTTCATCATTTCTAGTCTATAGACAAATGTTCAACCAAATCAATCACTATTTTTTCTACAATTTATGAATCGAGAATTAAAACTCCGCCTTAATTGCTGCGGACCGCTGAGTAGGGTCAAGCCCCGCCCTATGGTATTAATATTCATTATACCCGAGCTATTCAAACAATTTGTCGTGTGCCTTATTAGACAAATTTATTGGTTTACCGTATTTGGATAATTTTACCTTATACCGACACCTTATCAGGCAACTTGGATAGCTCCAGCTTGTAACTTAGGACTTCACGATTTTACACGCAATGATGACACGTGATTTTCATAAATGTATCATTACGTTAGATCCTGGTGGTGTCACTGCATCCATTAGGAGGTACCACCCAACTCTAGTTTTGCCCATTCCGATCTCGGTCTCGAACCTATTCGCGCCTTTATTAAAAAGGCGATAACCCGATATTTATCATAGAAATCCACTAATCGTAGCCGCCGCCGACTACAAACCTAACTCCCCTCTTATTAGCCATTACCGCCGCCCGTGGCGTGTTCTCATCGACCCTCCTGATGCCCTTACATCCCTTCTGTCGAATACAGATACCACACACAGGATCAGATACCGACCTCGTCGGCGAGGTCGAAGAATCCCTTGGCCGCCGGCCGGTGCAGAGCACCACGGCGAGGCACCTTGTATACGCCCACCCTCATAGCGACTGCCCAAGCCGAGGCCGTTCCTCCTTAAGGTGCCCTTCAGCTAGTTGCCCCCTTGCTCTTCTGACAAGAACGTAGTGGTTGCACGCTCGCCCTCTTACCCGGTCAAGCTGTAAAGGCCCCACGGCCAACAGCGTAGATCATTCACACACGCACAATAAACTATATTCCCAATGTTTAAAAAGGCTAATTTTAATGTAGATAGTCAACCCCAGCGAACTAAATACAAAAAAACTGATAATTGATCAAAGCATTTTGCACTATACCTTTAACAGTGTTTTCCTCTTTTTTAGGCTTGATTTTTGATCATTTTTGAAACAGCATCTTACAATATTCCCAATGTCTCTGACCGCCCGCAAGGATATATGATAATGAATATGCGAAGACGAATAATTCTTTACGACGTGAGACCTCCAATGTAGGCAGTTTCGAATCTCCAAATAAATTACGATGTGGAAAAACATCACTAATTGATGCTTATACTCTTTAAATCGTGCTTGACCCTTATTCCGTACCAATGCCGTGGCGCGTTACGATAACTTCATGAAATTATCGATTAATAATAGAAAACCTAGCAATAAGCAGTGATAACCTAGTGGTTAGCGGTAAAGGAAAACATCGTGAGATAACCTGCATGCCTAAGAGTTTTTCGAAGGTGTGTGAAGTTCGCCAACTCGCACTGGGCCAGCGTGGTGGACTATGGCCTAAACCCTAAAGTGAGAGCACTTTTAGACGGGGTCCATGCCCAACGGTGGGACAGTTTCGTAACATGGCTAATATTATTTATTATTTAATAGAAATAACCACCAACATTGTCCCATGTCAGGAGCAACTACTTACAAGGCACCAACTACTGTGGCCGCTGTGGAAATCATTAAATCGACTCTGCACTCAGGTGAGTGGGTGCAGGCAAAAATTGTGCACATGGAAAGAAGAAACAAAAAAAGTTTATTCAGCATAGCACACATATGAACCTCAGAAAACATATGAACGGTTATAAAAAAAGAAAAAACGAAGAAAGACAAATAAACTGCTACTGCTACTTGTGACGTGTGCCTCTGAGTGAGCTGTGCCGAAAGGCATTGGGATCGGCATGTGTTGGATTGGGTCACAAGGGGGGTATCCAAATTAAACAGCCTTCGACTGCGGTGCGAGCTCACAGATTAAGTCGCACCTGCCGTTCTTCCTCACCACCTGTAGGTACAACGGAAGAGCTGAGCGCGGTCACAAATCACGCAATTAAGCTAGTCACTGACTTAGCGGGACAAATATGGACCACTAGCACGAAAAGACGCAGAAAATATCGTTTAATGGAACTCTAGTGGCATACGAAATACGATTACATGATCATTTCAGGATGATATCGTAACGCACTACGTTTGATCACAGCGAATAAGGCCCAAGATCATAAAAAAAATATCGACGTTTTGCTAATTAAAGCGTTGGATATGGCGACAGACACGTTCGGGTCGTATCGTTACTTTCGTCAAGTACATTTTTACCTTTAGTATTCATAAGTTCTGAGTAAGCTCGTAATGCCGCATCGCAACTTAATTATTGGTTCGTCCACGTATTATATTGTTGGTTCGTTGAATTGTTTTTAGGGTTCCATACTTCAATTTGTAAAAACGCAACCCTTATAGGATTACTTTATTGGCTGTCTGTCCAACAGCTAAGATCCTTTTTCTCAGGAGCGGGTAGGGATATAATATTTTAATTTATGTCAAAATTAAGCTTCTAAATTAATGCAATCAAGATTATAGAATCATGAAATTAGCAAGAGGTAAACTTTCATAGTACAAATAAAAAAGTACAAAAGCGTACAAAAAATAAACAAATCCGAAAACTGTGAATTTGTGATTATTAAAATATAATAAATATACCTATAAATTAATGAAATATTAAAATAGCGCTACCTAGTGATCCTTATTCGGAACCCTCAAAGCATGAGTTCTACTCACAATTGTATGTTATTTCAACCATCGCCGTGGGAGATCCGATGGCATCCGAAGGTAAATGTTTCGGAATCCCAGACGGCTAGCAGAAAATTAAATTATATGTAAGCAATTTATAGTTACTTATTTCTTATAACAACGTTGGTAGAATAGTTGAGTTTATAAGTTTATCGTAATATGGGCTTTGTTATTTAGGTTGGTGGAGTCGATTCGCTTCACGACATGGAGAAAAGAAGCGTAGGAGTTGTTGTTATGGATTGAAACAAACTAGTAACTAAGGAAAAGAGAGCTTACGTCTGCAATTGTGACTTAATAAGTTAGCATTTTGTTAACAAAATGAATAAAGACGGCACAGATGTATTTCGTTCGCTTCCTCTGCACTAATAAATCAACTGCGAACTGCTAGTTAAATACCTACTCTCACAAATTAAGGCGAAATCGAATACCCACGCAGATCTAGTTCGGATTGGCCAGGCCTTCTGCAGTTATACTCCTAAAGTATATTTCCAACTTGACTTAGCAAGAGTTCCATTTTGACATAGCAACTACCACAGTGGGAATCTACGGCTAAACATGTCTCTCAAAGCCGGGAGAACCTCAAATTGGGAATGCCTTAAACGTTCACTCGTCTTACAATAACCGAGCCCCATGTTACATAAACTTGATCCCTAAGAATATCGGGCTCATACAGCGCTACGGGCGCCTCATATTCTATATGAAATAAATTAACACATTGTACGCTTGATATATTGTAGGCTTGATAATTAGTTTTAATATAATGATGGACGATGGTCTAGTGGCAAAGCGCACTGTGATCACGAGGTTCTCGAGGTCGGACAGATGTAGTTTTTCAAACCAAAAATTCCCAGTATGAGTCCGGAGTCTGGAATTATGCCCGGTATATGGCAATAGGCTCGCCTCCTATTACATGGGACCTAACATTGTCGACAAAAAGTGGGTGTACTCAGTGTACTGAGTACAGAGGTGTACCTCTGCCACCCCCGCTTGGGAAATATAGGCGGTGTAAAAAAATAATGAATTACTGAAATGTCTCCTCATTAGCCGAAATACCTACACTGCAAAACAAAGGTCCGCAAATAGCTTTTCTCTGTGACCTTCACCACGCCTCAGGAGATGTCGACAATTAAATGAAAATATGGTCACAAACGGAAATATGATAAAAAACCAGTTAACCGCTAAAAATTAAGATGTTTCCCGACTACTTATTACAACTTATATGATTATACACACAAGCTTAATCTTTTTTCGCATAAACTCCTTTAAACAACTATCAATTATTCCTTCACCAGTGCTCATAAAGCTCTTGATAAACATTAACGATTACCAGTAAAGATGACCTTTGTGAAATGTCAGATCGAATGCAGTAAAGCCATCACGAATATATATATATAGGTCTCTCAGTTTATGCTCGAAAAAATGAGAGGAATTTTAATTAAGTCGTCGTGATCGGAAAAGACTATGCTTGCCGCATTGTCATGTAGCTACCTATCGTCGAGACAGGCCTTAGAACATTCCCACCACTGTAACTCCTGTAAGCAGTGTTGTACAAATGAGCGCTGAAGTCGAGCGTTTAGCGCTGAGTCGACGCTAACGAGCATTGTGGCACGTAGAAGACGCGGGCGTTTTTACAACACTGCCTAAAGCGATCCACAACGGCCTCCATTAATGACACGAAAATTTAACGCTCGGAGTGCCTTAGAGAGCGCATCTCAGTTAACGCATAAAACATAAGGTACACTTGGATTAAAGTGTGTTAATTAACGCATTACCACGCAGATGGAGCAGTAGGCTTATGATGTTAAATGGTAAATATGATTAAAGAATATGGGCGGGACGATTTTTATTTGAAAAACCGTCACACCTATCCTCACGTATTTCCCAAGCGGGAGTGGCAGAGGTGTACTGTGTACACCCACTTTTCGCCAATGATGTTAGAACTCATGTAATATAGAGCGAGCCTATTGACATTTTCCGTTTAAAATTGCACCATTGCTTATCTGCATAAAATCTTCTAACTATCTGGAGAGATATAGATAGATAACTGTATCATAACGCCAGATCCCTTGCGAGGTAGGCAAAGCGTACAGAGTTCCAACAGGCTCTTTCCTGACATACCTCTCTAGCTTCATCCACTCTCACAGTTCGTTTCATACACGCTCGCCGGTTACGGAGACTCTTGACTCGTCCTTCAGATAAGACTCGGTGTATTTGGTCCCGGTAAGGTAGTCTAGGTCTTTCTCCATACCTACATCTTTCCACTTTCGCATTGTATATTTGTTTAGTCATTCTTTCTTCTGACATAAAATCTTGTTATAAAAAAAATGTTTTTACTATTAATTGTGTATAATGCCTTAGGTCTTGGTCAAATAATATTACCCCGTCAAACTCGTACACTTCGCCCAAGTTATCGGCGCATGATCACCCGTATGTTGACAGAATGCTCGTTAAATAAGGAACGCAAAGGAGTGCCGCCGAAATAACCTTATCAACGTCGTTTTGAAAGGAGCCGAGATACATTAAGTGAAACGAAATGCTGTTTTCCCTAACCATGACTTAATCTGAAAGTTTAACGGTGGATTTACTGAATTGACGAATTAAATTTATATTCGGCTATAAATCATATTGTCCCGTTGGTTCAGTGAGGAATCATGCGCGTAGCGATTATAAGAACCTGGATCGGATAAAATGTCATTTTACATTTGAAAAGATTCCAGTATCAGTCGGGCCTCTGGTTTAGTGCCTAGCCTAACACATGAGATCTACATTACATCGTGATAGCCTAGTGGTTAGACCGTTAGACTGCAAAGTCAGAGGTCTTGGGTTCGAACCCAGGCACGCACCTCTGTATATAAGAAGGCATGTGCGTATTAAAAATTAATTATCTGTTGCTTTAACGGTGAAGGAAAACATCGTGAGGAAACCTGCATGCCTAAGAGTTTATCGAAGGTATGTGAAGTTCGCCAACCAGCACTGGGCCAGCGTGGTGGACTATGGCCTAAACCAGTCAGTTTGAGAGGAGGCCCGTGCCCAACGGTGGGACAGTTTCTTAACAGGGCTAATATTATTATACATTACATCGTTGCCGAAAAGTGGGTGTACACAGGAGATGACGGACTATTTGGTGCAGCTTAAGCCGCTCCCCCCACTGGACTGAAGAGTCGCGGGTTCGATTCCCGCACGGGACAAATCTTTATGTGACCCACAAATATTTGTTTCGGTCTGGGTGTGGGTGTTGTATGTGAATTTTAATGTTTGTAAACGTACCCACGACACAGAATTAAATCCTAGTATGGGGGGCTACGCTTATTTAAAATAAACATGTCTGCCACCCCGCTTGGGGAATAAGCGTAGCGATGTGTATGATTCATACATAAACAAATACCAAAACTAAAAGAATTAATAGAAGCTTCCGCCAATCCGAACTGGAACCTATTAGATCTCATCTCGATTTATTTAAAGTGAGGTAAAGTCAGTATTTTTTTTAAATGTAGCCCCAAACTAGAATTTAATTCTGTGTCGTGGGTGCGTTTACAAACATGAAAATTCACAAACACAAATACCCAGACCGGAACAAATAATTGTGGATCATACAAAGATTTGTCCGGTGCGGGAATGGAACCCGCGACTATTAGACACAGTGGGCGGATTGGCTTGAGCTCTTAACCACTGCGCTAAATCGTCCTGTATTAGCTCATTTATAATAAAATAATTTAAAAATACTCTTTTGTGAAGAATACAAGGGCCAAAAGAGAAAAATGTAAAAAAATATTATTACATAGAATATCTTTATAATAGCCTCGAAAGGTTATTTCGCTACTTTTTACTAATGAAAAGGTTACCTCACACTCGAAATTATTCCTATATCGTGGGTGCGTTTAAAAACATGAAAGTCACATAAATAATCACCCAGACCGAAAAATAAATTGTGGTTCAATGGGCGCAGAGATTAACCTCTTACAACTAGACTAAGTTTTTTATAAGTCCAACTTTTCGTTTTTAGCATTGTTCGTTCCAAACTTCATATTATATTCTTTTTCTCTACCTAATGACATCTAAACCTATTTTATAGTTTACACGTAATTAAGTACATCTTAAGGTTCTACCATTTTATTATAAAAAGAAAAAGAAAAAAATCAAAAATGTTTCAAATATTCTTAACCATCACTTCAGGTTAAAAAACGGACGAATTAGCGGAGTAGTCAACCCGCTTCGCCCACTGTGTTTAATAATCGCGGGTTTGATTCCCGCACGGGACAAATCTTTGTGTGATCCACAATTATTTGTTCCGGTCTGGGTATTTGTGTTTGTGAATTTTCATGTTTGTAAACGCACCCACGACACAGAATTAAATCCTAGTTTGGGGCTACATTTAAAAAAAATACTGACTTTACTTCACTTTAAATAAATCGAGATGAGATCTAATAGGTTCCAGTTCGGATTGGCGGAAGCTTCTATTAATTCTTTTAGTTTTGGTATTTGTGTGATTCACAATTATTGGTTCCGGTCTGGGTATTTGTATTTGTGTATGTGTATATTCATGTTTGTATACACACCCACGACACCGGAATAGATCCTAGTGTGGGGCTACGTTATAAAAAAACCCCATAAATACTACTACTTTATGCAATGTAGTAGCGAGTTGTATGCATAACGCTCGACGTCAATCCGTGACCCCCGCCTTGATCACGAGTGCTTTATAATGCGATGTCTCTCGCTACTCAAGATATATATTCTACTCAGGTTAGAGAAGTTCAGACAAAACAGCATTGCGGACAGAAATACTCTGATATATTGAGGCACAAAAATGTACAAAAAATTAGTTGTGCCATCCATTATATTTGCAATCGAAACGTCCAATTTTCACCTATACATCTATCTATTCATATCAACACGCCAGATACCTTGCGGGTAGGCAGAGAGTACCGAGTTCCAACAGGTGTTTACAGACCTCTTTTGCTTTTTCTACGAACCTCTCAGTCGAACTGTGAGAGCACAATTCGTCACATGCACGCTCGCTGGTTAGAGCGACCCTTAACTTGCCCGTCAGATAAATCATGATCTATTTGAGCATGGTTACAATAGGCTTGGTCTGGCCAGGTGAACACACCCTTCCATTTTTACATTGCATATGTGTTTTGTTATTATTTCTTCCCACATTATAATAAATAATAATAATATCAGCCCTGTTAAGAAACTGTCCCACCGTTGGGCACGGGCCTCCTCTCAAACTGAGAGGGTTTAGGCCATAGTCCACCACGCTGGCCCATTCCGGGTTGGCGAACTACACACACCTTCGAGAAACTCTCAGGCATACAGGTTTCCTCACGATGTTTACGTTCACCGTTAAAGCAAGTGATAGCACATGCTCTCAAAACACAGAGGTGCATGCCTGGGTTTGAACCCGAGACTTCTGACTTTGCAGTCCTACGGCTTAACCATTAGGCTATCACTGCTTTTTTCCACATTATACTCCGCAAAATTTTTTGCATGATGATACAGATTATATGAGAAGGTATAGACAGTTTAGGCTAATTTATACGTACCAGGGTAATACAGAATCACTCCATTTTCGATCTACACTATTACTATAGATAGTAGATATTACCTTGGTCTAACTTGTTATCACGGGTAAAATAAATAATCTAAGCTTCACTAACTTTAACACGCTTCTATTAACTCAAGTGTTCACTTCAACATGTATGTTATGAAACATTGCAAATTTCTCACGCGAAATTGTCCAAAGGTCACATGTCTAAACTGATCACGATATTATTGGCATCTATTGATATCCATTAAGATAATGATACTATATATTATTTATTTATTTAATACTTTTTGCACAATTGGTACAAAGGCGGACTTAATGCCTGAGCCATTTTCTACCAGTCAACCTTAGGGTGATGCAGAAACGATTGAAGCAGGTGCAAATTCACAGGAAGTAAAAAGTCAGTGGAACAAATATATATTAGATCATACAATATATATATATATATATATATATATATATATATATATAAACTTATACACACAACAAATACATACATATACACATACATATTAATAATAAAATGAAATTTTATTGAGATAACTCTGCCAAAGTTTCGTGAAGATACTCTTGTACTTTACTTTTAAAAGACAAGCGATTTGTAGCCATCCTGATATCCCGAGGTAGTGTATTCCAGAGTAAGATGGATTGGACAGAGAAAGATGAGTGAATAAAATTAGAACGGTGAGGAGGGCATTGAAGAAGACGATTATTTGAGGAGCGAAGATGTTTATCATGATTAGAACATAGATATTGAAAATGAGAGGAAAGATAATCAGGCGAAGCAGGAGAGTCAAGAATGGAAAATAGCATTGTCAGTGCCCTCAGAACTCTGCGCTTGCGAATAGGCAACCACTTTAAGCGGGATCGATATTCAGACACGTGGTCAAATTTACGTAAATTAAAGATAAATCGAATGCAGTTATTAAGAAGGCGGTCGAGTTTGTTGAGGTGATCTGCATTCAGGTCGTAGTAGCACACATCACCATAGTCGAATATAGGAAGGATTAAGGACTGCACGAGCATTGCTTTTGTGTTAGAGGGAAGCAAATTTTTAAACCGATACAAGTATCGTAACATCCCGGTGACCTTTTGAGCGACTGCCGCGATTTGGGTTTGCCAGCTGAATGTAGAATCAATATGCAAGCCAAGATCTTTAGCATTAGAACTAAAGGGTATAATAGTACCATCAAACATAAGTGTCGGCAGAGTTGCAATATTTAATTTGCCCATAGTTCTAGAACTACCCAAAAGAATAGCTTGACACTTAGCCGGGTTAACCGCCAATCCGAATCTATCAGACCAGTCCTTGATTGCCGCCAGATCTCGGTTTAATTTGTCAATAGTGTCAGAGATTCGATCAGCACTGTCTTGCGAGTAAAGCTGCAAATCGTCGGCATAAAGATGATACGTACACTGAAGTTCATGGGTTATCAGATCGATGAAAATGGAAAACAGAAGAGGAGAAAGTATGCCGCCTTGAGGAACGCCAGTTTCTAAGCAGGTCCACGACGATGAGGACGTGTCACTCAAAACAGCCTGCTGACGTTCACGAAGATAGGAAGAAAACCATTCCAGCGACTCCCGCGAGCACATACGGTAGGAAAGAATGGAAAGTAGGACATCATGACTGATGGTGTTAAAAGCATTGGAGAAATCTACTAACACAAGCACAGTCACTTTAGTTTCCTCCATGCCTTTTCGGATATCATCAGTCACTTTGAGTAAAGCAGAGACGGTACTATGACCAGGCCTGAAACCAGATTGAAAAGGGCTAATTAAATTATTGGAATAGATAAAATGGGACAATTGCTTGTGAACACAGACCTCGAGCACTTTTGAAAGAAAAGGAAGAATGGAAATAGGACGAAAATGGCCAGGGAGGGATGGGTTAGAGATTTTGGGAAGGGGGCGGACAAAGGCTTTACGCCAGAGAGATGGAAATGTGCCGGATTCTAAGGAAAAGTTGATAATGTGTGAAATCACGGGAAGGAGATTATCTAGGACTGTTATTACCATGAAGCGACATATTTTGTCACAACCTACGGCCTTGGATTTAATGGAACTGATGATTTTCTTGATCTCACGAGAGTCAACTGGAGAAAGATGAAAAAGGTTAATGTTAGGGCGTTTGAGGCTACCCAAGTAAGCTAGGGTTTGATCTATGGTTAGACGATTTACCGGAGGGACAGTGGAGAAATGACAGTTCAGATCGTCTAAATTTATGGTTTTCGGGAGGTCTAAGTGACGCGCCCTACCCACACCTAGAGTTCCGAGGAATCTCCAAATGTCAGCAGGCGAAGAAGTAGTTATATTAGTTAGGATATGGCGGCGTTTAGCGTCACGTATCATCTTATTGCATCGATTCCTTGCAATTTTAAAACAGGACCATTTGTCTTCAGTACGCTCTTTCTTGAAACTCCGAAATGCACGATCCCTTCGCCTCATTGCCATACGGATACCCCTTGTCATCCATGGTGCAGGTGGTCGCTTCAGCCTTACTTTCTTAACCGGGGCATGGGTGTCGTACAGCTGAATCACCTCTATATTAAACAGGCGTACCTTTTCTTCGATCGTATCGGCTTCTATGAGGGGTTCCCAGTTTATTTTAGAAGCGTCTTTTGTTAATTTGCCTATGTTTATACGTGCAAAACAACGCCTGTGCAGTACCTTGGGTTGGAGTTTAGGGGATTTCAAGATATAAGAAAGAAAGATAAGGTCATGATAAGAAAAACCTGAAGCATCATGTTGCCCATGCGAGAAAACAAGTGAAGGGTTAGATGTCAGTATTAAGTCGAGCCAGGTGTCGTCGCCATTGATATTACGATGTGTGGCTTGAAGGGGCAGAATATGTAAGCTGGCTGACTCAATGAGGTGCAGGAGTTTGCAGGAACGGGGAGAAGCGGCGGCTAGGAGATTAGTGTTAAAATCGCCCATGATGATGTGATGCATATAGTCAGACCCCAAGGATTCTAGAACCGCTTCGAATTCGGTGAAGTAGTCAATGGTGGGAGGACAATACACAACACCAATAATGGTTTTCGTGCCTTTGACCCAAACCTCAAGGAAAAGAAACTCTGCGGAGGCTGAATAGTCGGAGGGAGACTTAGCTACGATTTTAAAAGAAAGGTCACTGCGAAGGTATATAGCAACTCCACCCGCACCCTTACCGACTCTGTCATTACGGATAAGAACAAAGTCAGGGAGTGCATAAGAGGTTGACGGGAGGTGAGGCTTGAGCCAGCTCTCGGAAATCAGGATGACATGAACATTGCTGTTATTGAATATGTCATATAATTCACTATGATGACTGGGTATACTTTGTGCGTTAATATGACATATATTCAACAAATGCCCTGAGTGATGTCCAAATTTATCGCGTAAAAAACTTTCAAGATTATCGTCAAGTGAGCGAAAACTTCCGTCACATAAAGAAACAGATTCATTGGCAGAAAGGAAGGAATCATTATCCGATATCATAAGAATATATAAATATATATATATATATATATATATATAACGCTTAACAAAAATACTAAGTAGGTATCTAAAACCTATAAACTAATTGGTAGTATGACGTTACTGCGTCACCCGCCAGCTCACAACAGCAAAAAAAAAAATACAAGGTAACAAAAAAAGGCTTACATAGTCTAGCAAGGAAGCTTAATTAAAAAAATATATGAAAGAAAAAAAAAAAAAACAAAGCAAACATTAAAAAATACAGTATCATTTTGCATTCTGAACACACTTGGAACGCACCTTTGGAACGCACTCAATTGGAAGCATCCATTGACAATTTTGACGAACCGTGATATGACCGGTACTAACGCCCTTATAATACACGAGTAAACGACGTGAGAGTGCGTCAACAACTTGGTGCGCTTCGGTATGCCAATACCGATACCAGCGCGATTCGGACCGCAACTATAATAACAATAAAAGACGGTACCTACGGAATTGCAAAAGCATAATAATTTATCATAATCACTGCGTTTCATAAATGGTGGCAAGGATTAAATAAAAAGAAAACTTAATGTAATTATATAAAGAAAGGCAGCGCAAAACGATAAGACAAACAGAAGTAACAATAAGCACGATGTAAAAAAGAGAGAAGAAAAAGGAGATGTAACAGATTTAACAGCGACAACATTCAAACAAAACAAAAGTAAATAAGGTATATTAAAAATGTTCGTGCTTGCTATGTTCTATTTCTAAGTAAACAAAATATTATTTTCGTGTCGCACTCTTTAACAGATTTCCCCCGGCCTCACCTCTGCCTCCGCTCGAAGAAGATCCCGCCAGCCCTTTTGGATACTTCGATATCAAGGGGTTCAGCTCGTCCAGTGATGTGATTCGGTGTCGGCTTCCATCGGGACCTTTCAACACAATGATCCCGTCCTGGGTCCAACAGGAACGTACACCAAAATGCAAACGCGCCTTCCCGAAAATGGATTGCCTGGTCTTTGTCAAGAACTCCCTGACAGAAATGGAAGAACCTTTCAGCCGAGTCTTCGCTCTCCAGACTAAGTGTTTTTCATCATAATTAGAAAATCTGACAAGAATGGGCCTGTGGTGATCTTTGCTCGGTGTCCCAAGTCTGTGGCAGATATTTATAGATGATTCAGTTAGACTCTTGAGACCCAGTCTCTTGTGAAGAGTGTCCAAGATGGTAGCTCTGACATTCTCATCATCCACTTCAGCAACTCCTAAAAAGATCAGTGCTTTCCGGCGATGCCTGGTCTCGAACATGTCTATCTGCTTGGTGCACTCAGTAATTTGTCTTCGGAGCAGCCCTAGCATGTTGAAGATGAGCTCCCTGAACGTCCGGAACTCTTCCGCAACCTTAGCCACAGTGTCTTTAGAGGGGCCAGCACTTTGAATTTGCCCTTCAAGCTCACCCATCTTTTTCATGAAGCTCTCCTCGAGGCTTCTCTGTGCAGAAATAATCTCTTCCAGTTGAGTCATGGTGCAGTACCAGTCAGTGTTGAACAAGTGTAATAGTTTGTGTAGTAATGTGCTGGCAGGTGATGCAAAGTGGTGCCAATGTCACATAAATATGCAACAAACGTGAGTACTATTTATCCAGATGAACAAAAATATATAGGGAGTTGAAATAGCTAAAAATACTTGTTTAAAATATTTAAAAATTAAATTTTAGTATTCTAGACACGTTTGTACTTATTTGCACCTACCCGCAAAAAAAATATAATAAAAATATTACACGATGACTAGAATATACAGACGGCGATAGTCGTTTTAACAAAACAAAACAAATGAATCATCATAAAATGGTATCCATTAACGATTAATTTTAAGTCAAAGAGCAAAAAAAAGACTACTAGGTCTTGTAGATAGCATAAGCCCCCCATTTCCGCCGCAGGTACGATCTTTGTAAAGGCCAAAAGTTTGTATAACCCACAAACATTAATTTGGGACAGAAGTCAATCTACAGCGGTTCGAATTTCATTCGTGAAATTGGTCCACAGAGTATTTGTGTATATGAAGTTATTTGTAAACGCACACACGCCACGCAATTAAGATAAATATTTTATATGTTACTATATTAACGTCCATAGGAGCTTTTTTCGCCAGGATCAGTCACTGACCTCGCCGGCGAGGTCGAAGAATCCCTTGCCCGCCGGCCGATGCAGAACAGCACGGCGAGACACCTAATATATGCCCCATAGCGACTGCCCAAGCCGAGGCCGTTCCTCCTTGAAGCGCACTTGAGTTAGTTGCCCCTTTGCCCTTCTGGCTCGAGCGTAGTGGTTGTCGCGCTCCTGTCCGGTGAAGCTGTAAAGGCCTCGCGGCCAATAGCATAGATCATTCACACACACGAGCTTTTTTCGTGTGAATCGTTTTGGTAAGGGAGCTTACTAACGACCGTTATATCGTGTGCGCACATCTTTAATAATCAATGTTATTTTAATTGATTCTCATTTTTTAACTACACTGATTTCCATGCAAGCTCTTCAGTGTGGACAGCTTATTATTTTTGACGGACGATTTAGCGCAGTGGTTAAGAGCTTTAGCCGCTCCGCCTACTGTATCTAATAGTCGCGGGTTCGATTCACGCACGGGACAAATCTTTGTGTGGTCCACAATTATTTATTCCGGTCTGGGTATTTGTGTCTGTGAATTTTCATGTTTGTAAACGCACCCACGGTACAGGAATAAATCCTAGTGTGGGGCTACGTTTCTGTGTTAGTCGTAGACTGTGGCAGCTGGGATTAATATGTGATCAACAATGTGATTTAAAATTAAATTAAATTTAAATTCCATCGTTACGCGTGCAAAAATAACTAAAATTATCTTTTTTGATTTTTGGATTATAAATCCTTTAACACACATATTATAAAACATTTCAATACTGACACAGATACAGAAAGTAGCTATATGACGTTTATACAGTCAATGTTCCTTTTCGCTAATATAAGGTTTACAAGTGTCTCCTGTATAATGGATCCACAACACAGGATTTTTTGAAATCACTGCAAAGATTTCCTCGTTGGTCTGGTGGCAAAGCGCATCGCTTTGTGATCACGAGGTCCTGGGTTCAAATCCTAGGTCGGACAAATGTAGTTTTTCTAACGAAAAATTCCCAGTATGAGTCCGGAGTCTGGAATTGTGCCTGATATATGGCAATAGGCTCGCCCCCTTTTACATGGGACCTAACATCGTCGGCGAAACGGGGGTGTACTCAGTACACCTCTGCCACCCCCTCTGGGGAATATAGAAGTGACGGTGTTTTTTTTATAAATAAATAAATAAGAATATGCAGTCGTACCAGGATTTTTTGGCCCGCGGCCAAAATCGGAACTAACGCTGTCATCGAGTGAAATGTCATGACAGTCGCAGAGTTGCCGTTTGCCATGAAATTTACCAAAATTCTTTTTTAATTAGTTATCGTGTGGAGCTACCTGTCGAAGTATCTCCTTGGAAGTAGGGAAATTTTACTAAATGTTAACTTTAATTTCACACCAACCCTATCCATGTCAAACCATGAGCCAAAAGAACCGTGTCGCATTATACCTACGGAGAATAGTTGCTGTGTAAACAGCTGGTCTTATGGTGCAAATTTTAGAAGTTCGATTGGTATAGCAGAAGAAAACATTATATTTTATTGACACTTGACCTGCCAGCCAGCCTTGACTGCCTCGTTGGTCTAGTGGCAAAGCGCATCGCTTTGTGATCACGAGGTCCTCGTTTCAAATCCTAGGTCGGACAAGTGTAGTTTTTCTAACGAATACTACCCAGTACGAGTCCGGAGTCTGAAATTGTGCCGGGTATATGGCAATAGACTCGGCCCCTATTACATAGGACCTAACATCGTCGGAGAAACGTGTACTCAGTACACCTCTGCCACCCCCGCTTGGGGAATTGTGTGTGTGTGTGAATGATGTAGGCTGTTGGCCGCGAGGCCTTTACAGCTTCACCGGACTTAAAGGCGAGCGTGCAACCACTACGCTCTAGCCAGCCAGAAGGGCAAGAGGCGACATACTCGGTTGGGACAGTCGCTGTAGGGGGACGGGTGCACTACTAAGTGCACCGGTCAACCGCCGGCTATGGGAGGGGATCTACTACTACGTCGTCGTCGTCGCCCGTATTCTGAGCGGAAAGAAGGGATGACAAAGCATCGGGGGGGTCGGTGAGAACATGTCGCGGCCGGCGGTGGCGGCAGGGGTCGGGGGGGGGGGGGGGGGAGATCGTTGTCGGCGGTGGCTACGATTAGCGGATTCGCATGGGTAGATGCGTTCGCGAAGTGACGTGTTGACGCCTTTTTAATAAAGGCGCGAATAGGTTCGAGACCTAGATCGGAGTGGAGGTCGACGTTCCGTACGAACCAGGGACTTGGGGAATATAGGCGTGACGGTGTTTTCTTTTTAACACAGTACCGAGAATAATTTTTGTAAGCAGGTGGTCAAACCACAGATCCAAATCTTGATATTTTTCGAAAAGGTTTTTTAATGTGGGTCTGAACTGAACGCAAGAGATAGACAGATAAGAGAGTTAAACGAAATAATTTGTAGAATTTGCGAGTATGAATATTAATGTGTAAAAGTTAAATGTATATAATATATTACAGAAGTTTACTGTTATATTGAAATTTTTGCATTTTTCAGTAGCCGTATCTTAATTGGAACGTAATTTGAGCCTTTTTATGTAAGAAATATACCTATATCTATATCATCACGCCAGACCTCTTGCGGGGTAGGCAGAGAGTACAGAGTTCCAACAGGTTCTTTCCTTGCATACCTCTCTGGCTTCCTCCACTCTCATAGTTCGTCTCATACACGCTTGCCGGTTACGGAGACTCTTGACTTTTCCTTCAGATAAGACTCGGTTTATTTGGTCGTGGTAAGATATTCTAGGTCTTCCCTAGTACCTGCATCCTTCCACTTTCACATTGTATATCTATTTTGTCATTCTTTCATCTGACTTTCTTTCTATATGCCCGAACCAACGGAGCATGCGCTTTCTCATCTTTACACCGATACTATATGTCATACTACTCGCTTTCTTACTACGCTTTTGCAAACGCGGTCGATTAGTTTCACTCCGCATATCTTCCGCAAAAATTCCGTAAGAAACATACAAATGAATTTATAATATAATATTAGCCCTGTTAAGAAACTGTCCCACCGTTGGGCACGGGCCTCCTCTCAAACTGAGAGGGTTTAGGCCATAGTTTACCACGCTGGCCCAGTGCGGGTTGGCGAATTTCATACACCTTCGAGAAATTCTCAGGCATGTAGGTTTCCTCACGATGTTTTCACTCCTCACTCATGCTTTCGAAAAAACAGAGGTGCGTGCCTGAGTTTGAACCCGAGACCTCTGACTTTGCAGTCCAACGGTCTAACCACTAGGCTATCACTGCTTATTCATTACAAACATACACAAATACAAATCTTTCCTCTTTATAATATTATTAGTTTAATTAGTATATAGACTATGGACAACGTGTAAACATCTTTACAAACAACGTGTAAACACGTAAAATGTATGAAAAAATGTAAGCTATAAAATATCGACAAAATGAACACACACGGCACGACACAATTTAAGAGAAATACAAAGCTAAGATTTTCTTTAGTGCATTCCAAGAATTCAAACCCAAGACCGTATCGGTATTTCACAACCAACTTACAAAGGTATAAAACTTTACCGCAATAATTATATAAATATATTGACCCAATATCATAAGTGCGCGAAAACGCTCGCGCTACAATATTAATAGCTGGTCCTTATTTGCTATGACTAAACGCGACGCGTTACGATAACATCGTGAGATCATCGTGTAATGGGATTCGGAATATTTCCCTTTTTTTTTTTAAATTAGGCCATATAAGCCAAAAACAGTGCTAGCCTAGTTAGACTGCAAAGTCAGAAGTCTCGGGTTCATACCCAAGCACGCACCTCTGTCTTTTGGAAAGTATGTGCGTTTAAAAAAATAACTATCACTTGCTTTAACGGTGAAGGAAAACATAGTGAGGGGTTTCCTAAGAGTTTCTCGAAGGTGTATGAAGTTCGCCAACCCGCATTGGGCCAGCGTGGTGTACTATGGCCTAAACCCTCTTAGTTTGAGAGAAGGCCCGTGCCCAACGGTGGGGCAGTTTCTCAACAGGGCTTATATTATTATTATTATTAAACCAAGGTGAAAGACGTATAGGCGGCTTGATAATTTCCAACAGCAGATGGCCACAAACCTGCCTCCACCAATCCGCACTGGGTCTACGTGGTGTAGTATGACCTTATCTCTCACTTCGAATTGTGGAAGGAGGCCTTTGCCCAGCAATGGAGACAGTAAAGGCTGATAATATTATTCCAAAAAACGTATCCCACACTAGGAAATATGCCTGTTTCGTGGGAGCGTTTACAAATATGATGTTTACATACATCCTGACCCAAAACAAATATTTGCGAGTCACACAAAGATTTATCAGGGAATCAAACCCGTGGCGACTCGAACCAGTGAGCGGAGCGGCTTAAATTCTTAACCCAGCCGTCATCAATTCGAGTTTCAAGTCGATAGCCACTGAAATACTATTAAACGATTATTGCACCAGAGTGCGAGATGGTGGAGGCTGTCCTTCATATTCTGGTGGAGTGTATCCGGAATGAGGACGTCAGATGTTAAGTGTCACGACTGGCTGACGATACCAATCAACCGAACCAAGAAACTTACCAATGAAATAACCGACCAATAAGCAACCTAGTGTTGTAAAAACGCTCGAGTCGGGGCTAAAAACGCTCGAGTCTTCTACGTAGTTCAAAGCTCGTAAGCGTCGACTCAACCCTCAACGTTCGACTTTAGCGCTCATTTTTACAACACTAGACAGTGTGGCGTTTAATTTTTTCAACTTTTACTAAAGTTTCCATACAGCCAGTATTGTGTGATGAAATACTAAATCCCATTTCTTTATCTAAAATAGTATTGTAACACTTAGAAACCACTGAAATAATATATTTTACTAAAATACCTAGTATTCATGACGAAGTCCACTGGAAGTTGCAACATTATTATTGACGGACGATTTAGCGCAGTGGTTAAGAACTTAAGCCGCGCCGCCCACAGTGTTTAATAGTCGCGGGTTCGATTCCCGCACGGGACAAATCTTTGTGTGATCCACAATTATTTGTTCCGGTCTGGGTATTTGCGTATGTGAATTTTCTTGTTTGTAAACGCACTCAGGGCACAGGAATAAATCGTAGTGCGGGGCTAGTTTAAAAAAAAAATATTTTTGTGTTACCTTTGTCTGAATTGTCAAAATTATTATATAGGGTTGTGAAATTTTGCGTGTGACGGGCGTCCACGATGATTTCGAATATAATTTTTTCATTAGGCTGTACTTACAGTAAGATTAGCTCCTATGGAGCCATTAAAAAAATATACATATTTCACAAAGTTACAGTAACGTGGCACGTTAGGTGTTTTATTGGTTACAGTGAATAAGAGCCCTGGCAATAACGCACTGCGTTCGCGCATAAATCATATGCAGAATTAATAGCATAACCATTGACCTGGACGGCTCCTAGATCACTTGCCTATTACTACGTTTCTATTTAAATACGGGTAGAGTCGTGATGGCGGCATTAAATTGTGATAAAGTAACACACACAATATATATAAATATTTGAATAACAGTGAAAATTATTATTAACTAACTACCTCGTTGGTCTGGTGGCAAAGCGCATCGCTTGGTGATCACGAGGTCCGAGGTTCAAATCCTAGGTCGGACAAATGTAGTTTTACTAAGGAAAAATTTCCAGTATGAGTCCGGAGTCTGGAATTGTGCCCGGTATATAGCAATAGGCTCGCCCCCCATTAGGTGGGACCTAACATCGTCGGCAAAAAGTGGGTGTACTCAGTATACCTCTGCCACCCCCGCTTGGGGAATATAGGCGTGATGGTGATAAAAAAAATATATTATTAAAGTATAGTACCAAATGTTTCCTAGGAATGTCGGTTTCAAAAAGATTAATCATGAAATTGTTTGTTTTCGAATGAAATTATCGATTTCTAAATCGATTTGACACAATGAATCGATTCAGTGAATCATTTGATTAATTTGTTACTATTTTTTGAATCAGATCAATTCACGATATAGTAATAAAAAAGTAATGATTCACAATGTGACTTAATTATGTCATGAATAATAATGCCAGGCTATACTGCCCACAGCTGGGCAAAGGTCTTCACTCTCAAATCGAGGTGAGAGAGATTAGGTCATACACCACCACGCGGACCTAGTGCGAATTGGCTTAGGCATGTGTGTAATCACCTGAGACCGAAGTCTTGAACGTGCCTTCCGAAGCACGGAGACGCTTGAATATGAAAATACCACAAACGTAATTGCACGCCGCACGATGAAGCCAAAAATTCAACAAACGTCCCGCACTCACCGCACTTCCCACCCGCGTGATATTGGTTGCCCGGAAAGATTACCATTTTTTGGGATAAATGTTAATGACATTAGGGTATACGATAATAAAATCATTGTTACGTTAACGTGTATACTTAAACCATTAAGATTTGTAGTAATTTAATGTAGAGAAAACATATTTTCATCATCTTGTCTAAATATTAAAACCGTGATGTAGTAGTTACCAATATTAATAACATTTAATACTAGAACTAAAAAAATCCTTAACAAATGGACGGACGATTTAGCGCAGTGGTAAAGAGCTTAAGCCGCTCCGCCCGCTGTGTCTAACAGTCGCGGGTTCGATTCCCGCACGGGACTAATCTTTGTGTGATCCACAATTATTTGTTCCGGTCTGGGTATTTGTGTATGTGAATTTTCATGTTTGTAAACGCACCCACGATACAGGAATAAATCCTAGTGTGGGGCTACGGTTTAAAAAAAAAAAAAAAAAATAAGAGTAGGGCGAAAGGCGGAGGACCGTGCAATGACGCGTGTTAGGAGAGGCTTATGTCCAGCAGTGGACTGCGATAGGCTGATTGATTGATTGATTTAAATAATACGGCACCTGATTGCACTGGTTAGGTATGAAATATGATCCCAATATGCTTCTTTTTGATCTCAACAGTATTTTGACAAACAGGAACCACATAAGACGGCATAATTCAATTTAATTTTTCAAATGCAGAGCACGTTATTCTGCGCGGCGTGAACGCGTAAATACCTGCTTCGCAGGTAGTATTTGTTGCTTCAATTTGATGCGCGCCCGCGGCTTCTGGATTATTATTTTAAGAAATATACATAGGATTACGTTATTTCTGATTACCTACTTCCTACTAATATTATAAATGTGAATGTTTGTGTGTTTGTTACGCAATCACACAAAAACAGCTGAACGTATTTAGTGTAAATTTGGCACTCAGACAGTTTATTACCTGGATTATCACATAGGATACTTTTAATCCCAGAAATTTCAGGTTCTAGTCTAAAATCAACGCGGAGGAAGTCGGGCAGAACCTAGTAGTAAATAGGGCACTAGTCTTATTGTATATGAGTAGTGACGAACGACACGATTGGCGCAGTGGTTAAGAGCTTAGGCCGCTCCGCCCACTGGGTCGAATAATCGCGGTGTTGATTCCCGCACGGGACAAATGTTTATGTGACCTACAATTATTTGTTTCGGTCTGAGTATTTGTGTATGTGAATTTTCGTGTTTGTAAACGCACGAACGACTACGAATTATTTACGAATTATTGAATTCGTATTATAGTACGAAAATCAAACTTTCAATTTCAAGGAGTTTTCTACCATATTTTTAAGCTCTTTGGTACCCATATTAACCATAAAATTTAATAATTAATTAACTTGTGTATGCGTATTGAGGTGTGTGTAAAGGAAATACATTTAAAATAGCCGTAATAGAGCAAACAGAACGAGTAATTTCTTAAAAATTAAAAACAAATTTAACTAACTTTAAAAATAGTTGAAATCGATTCAGTTGCCGATTTAGAACAAACCGCTTTCAACTTCTTACAATACAATAATAAGATTCAATTAACTGATTGCTAGAATTCGGAACGAGGTAAATTATAAAGAGCTTCTTTCCGAATTAGACTAGTAATTACCAGATTTTGTGAACCGGTCAGCCTACGCTCAAACCACCGAACTATGCGGTCATTAAAAGATTCTTAAATGTTTACGATAAAATGCGCTTAAACCGTCTATCTTATTCAGACAAGTAATACAAGCGTAGGTCGCTACGTTTGCTGGTTCAGATAGTCACCTGTTCTTTGGACGAGACAAATCTTTGTAACCCACAAATATTTGAAAAAAAAACTAGTTTTCGGATATTATCGCGGTTATTTTTGACTTTTAAGTTCCCGACGTTGCGAGTTCTTTGCAGCACCCATGGTCACGGGAAGAACTGAGGTGTTAGACTTCCAAAAGGCATAGTTGATCCGGGGTATTCTTAAACTTCTTAATTATTTTTGTTGGTCCGATCTACGCAGAATGAGCTCACGGTGTCTTGAGGCGCTGCAGTCGAAACGCCGGGAACTTAAAAATCAAAAATAAACCGCGATAAAATGCGAAAAATAGTTTTATTTCATGTGTAATTTTGACATTTTTTGACTGCCTCGTTGGTCTGGTGGCAAAGCCCATCGCTTTGTAATCACGAGGCAGGACCTCGGTTCAAATCCTAGGTCGGACAAATGTAGTTTTTCTAACGAAAAATTCCCAGTACGAGTCCGTATTCTGGAATTGTGCCCGGTATATGGCAATAGGCTCACCCCCTATTACATGGGACCTAACATCGTCGGCGGAACGTGGGTTTACTCAGTACACCTCTGCCACCCCCTCTGGGGAATATAGGCGTGACGGTGGTGTAATATTGGCGTTAATCTAAGAACTCACCACAAATGTTTGTTTCGGTATAGGTGTTCATGTATGTGAATTTAGTATTTGCAAACATGGCATTAAGATATACATACATTCATACGATACAAGAATAAAATAACGACAAACTCACGATACAGAAATAATGTTCTTTGTCTATCTATCTATATCATCACGACAGATCCCTTGCGGGGTAGGCAGAGAGTACAGAGTTCCAACAGGTTCTTTCCTTACATACCTCTCTGGCTTCCTCTACTCTCATAGTTCGTCTCATACGCTCGTCGGTTACGGAAACTCTTGACTTATCCTTTAGATATGAATCGATCTATTTGGTCGTGGTAAGATAGTCTAGGTCTTCTCCGGTACCTACATCGTTCCACTTTCGCATTGTGTATCTGTTTTGTCATTCGTTCTTCTGACATTCTTTCTATATGCCCGAACCAACAGAGCATACCCTTTCTCATCTTTACCCCGATCCTATCTTTCATACCAACTTACTTCCTTAATACACAGTTGTTCTTTGTTTTAAAAAAAAAATGCCTCCTCATTGGTATAGTGGCGATTATGAGGTCTTCGGTTCGAATCTCAGGTCGGACATAGTGTGCCTTTCCTATCGAAAAATTCTCAATCACAATCCGGAGTCTGAAATTGTGCCAGTGTAACGGCCAGTTATATCGTGGGATATTAATAAACCGAGGGACATAAACACCATTAGTGTAGCAATACTCTCACGATGACACACTTCTTGAGACAGTGATCAATTTTATACCCCAAATTATATTCTACGTTTAATGAATCTTTTTGTAACTTTCAAAAGTTTGTGCCCAATCCTCAGAACACGAAATAAAATGAAATGAAAAATATTTAGTCAGCACAGCAAAAATACAAGCGTAAGAAATAAGCAAACAGACAAAGAATATAATACAATGAGATACTACTATAATAATAATAATACACCGTCACGCCTATATTCCCCAAGCGGGGGTGGCAGAGGAGTACTGAGTACACCCACGTTTCGCCTACGATGTTAGGTCCCATGTAATAGGGGGCGGGTCATATACCGGGCACAATTCCAGACTTCGTTTTAAATACTACATTTGTTCGACCTAGGATTTGAGCCCAGGACCTCGTGATCACAAAGCGCGGCGCTTTGCCACTAGACCAACGAGGCAGTCAGTGCGATACAACTATAGGTATTATTTCCTACAGTGTGAACTGTGCCGATAGGGTTTGGCTCAGCATGGGCTGGAGGGAGAACGCGGTCTCCTCCAACGCTGATTTTTAGTCAAACCCCTCTACAAACGGTTTTAAGTAAACATGGCTACCCTGAATGGTGACGTAATCACACATACTATATAAAATAGATAAAGGAATAGAGAAAAGAACAAGTAGTACAATATAAATAAAAATAATTATAAATATTCGTTTTTAAATATTTATAAACTTATTAAATAAAAAACACAAGGAAATTTTTAGTCGGTATATTGGAACGTCTCAAGATCACCACATTTATAAAAATAAAAAGAGTAATACCATAAAGCCTTTATTTCACAGGCGGGGGTTGCAGAGCTATGATGTTAGGTCCAACCCATTGCTATCATACCATACTAAACTCCAGACTGCTACAGAGATTTTTTACGAAGAAAAACCCTAATAACACTTTGTCCGAACTAAGATTTGAACGAGGAACCTCGCTTTTACCAGCTGCATCATGGGCCACTAGACCTTGTTAGTTGGGGCAACGCATTTGTCCTATTATAAAATTGTAACAAGCTTGGGTATGCATACCAACTAAAAATATTTTGGTATTCGGAATAGACAGGAAAAAGGACACTAATGGTTTCATATGTCTTCTTGTTAAAAAAAAACTTTGCCAATGAGGAATTATTCCAGTGTCATGGGTGCATTTACGAACATGAAATTCACATGAATAAAACCCTCAGACCGAAACAAATATTTGCGGATCACACAAAGATTTGTCCCGTGCGGGAAACGAACCCGCGACTGCTCAAACCAGTGGGTGGAGCGACTCAAGCACTTAACCGTCCGCACGTATCATGCACTAAAAATAAAAAAGAACAGATCTTCTTCGAGCATCACTCAAAAATCACTAACTCAATTTTTAGGGGACTAGGGCAATTGAAAAGTTACCTACAACTGTAATCGAAAATCGGTCAGCCAACACTAAAGACACACAGCTTGATTGTTCCATAGTACATTAAAGTTCTTTCAAACGAAACCACTAGCAAAATAGTATGTAAATTGATGTGAAAATGTGTCTTACATCATCTAATCCCATTAGTACATCGACACCTCGACACATCTGTGGCGCATGTTGTCTATTTTGTATCTACAGTATAAACAGACCCTCTGTATTCTACATATTTATGCTTTGTATATTATTTTTATATGACGCAAATTGAAACGTGTTCGTGAAAAGCTTGCAAAAATATTATAATAATGGTTATATCTGTGAAAAACTAATCTCGACGATTCTGTATTTGCTTCAAAAATACCACAAAATGCTTAATATAAATAATATTAGCCCTGTTAAGAAACTGTTCCATCGTTGGGCACGGGCCTCCTCTCAAACTGAGAGTGTTTAGGCCATAGTCCACCACGCTGGCCGAGTGCGGGTTGGCGAACTTCACACACCTTCGAGAAACTCTTAGGCATGCAGGTTTCCTCACGATGGTTTCCTTCTCTGTTAAAGCAAGTGACAGTTAATTTTTAATATGCACATGTTTTCGACAAGACAGAGGTGCGTGCTTGGGTTTGAACCCGAGACCTCTGATCGTTTGACAAAATGCTTATTTTTTTCTAACTGGGTCGTCGCAAGATGATATAAAGGCGAGATCAAGTATACCTTATTCATTTTTCCAATTGAAGTTTTCTTGAAAAGTAACATCCATCATCACAACCTAGGAGAAACCATCAGCTAGATCGAGTGATGAAATGGTAGACTTCTCAGTGGTATATGTTTAAAAATCTATAACAAAATACCGTCCAAGAGCCAAAAATTAAAAAATGTAACAAATTAATACCTATATTCCCCTAGCGGGGTAGCAGAGGTGTACTCCGTTCACCCATTTTTTGCCGACAATGTTATGACGGGCGATAGGGGGCGAGTCTATCGCCATACATCAAGCACAATCCCAAACTCCGAACTGATACTGGATTTTTTTCAATAAAAAAATTCATTTGTCGACCCAATCCTCTTAATTGCAAAATGCTTTATTTGCTACTAGACTAACCAACTATCATTAATGTGATGTAATACACGGTTTTTAGTCAAATAAGTGATTTTGTATATTTTACATAGGGCATAGAGGTCATAACCCTTTTGTTAAATACTAACAGCGATTTGTACCTATAGTCCGCAAATGAAGACACCGAAATTTAAACACAAAATGCTTAATTTATTTTCGACCTGGGTTGGTTTAAGGAATACGGTTGCTCGATGACCCGAAGGCACGATCAAACATACTTTGTTAAGTGTTTAAATTGAAGCTCGTGGGACCGCTTAGAAGCTTCATAAAGCTCACTCATACGATTAATGAGACACATCTTTGTAATAATCAGAGCGATGTGATTATGTTAAGCCACTTTATAGAGAGTGAACATATTGATGATACGCTGCACCAGATAGATACTATATACTCACATCTGAATTCCGACGAATAGTATTTTAAACGGCTTACTTATTCTATTTTACAAGCTTTTATTTATCTTGGACTGTTCGTATGTCTGTCTGTCTTTCCGGTTAAAATTTTGTGATGCGTTTTTCGAGCACTTGCAGGTCCACTTGATGATGCAGTGGACAGATGGCCAATGGTATTAGCCAACTAAAGAAGATATCTACATTGTGATTTTGCTATAAAAACTTGTTAAGAACAAGCAATAGATATTTTTAAATTAAAATTATTTCTTAATCCTTTCCAAGCGGTATACAGTGTTCTCTCTCTCTCTCTGGCCTTCTTTAAACCCATCCATGTAAACCCGCCAAACTTTTCTAGGCATTGGGCCCCTAAGCATACTTATTAATGTTGTAAATGATTTCTACTAATTGTACCAAAGAGGCCGGTGAAATACTAATATTTGACGATTGATGTTTTATTTTTTTAAAGAAATCTGTTGGGCATTTATTACCAATTTTACCAAAAATATATTTTACCATAAAACTACATCAATTTTCCCGATTTATATTCATAGATATGAGTCCATTGCCGTACTAACACACTGTTTTATCGATGTTAAATACTTTGCACTCCTTATCAGCTCCTCATATACCCTCATGGAAGACAAACATGGCATTATTCTGCTCTCCCATGAAAAAGTCTCCGCAAGGAGACCCATGAACCATGCCAACACTAGTGAAGTCCCGACACCCATACAAGGACTTAAAACTTTCCCAATATGAACAAAAATGAATAATATATTTATCTAATTCACACTGTCACAAATACTTCGATTAGAATCGAGATTCTGTATCGATAAGTCATGGTGGCAATTAGCGTCACGGGTAGCGTTAAGATCAATTCGTAGATTACTTCAATCAAATCGAATCACAACTGGAATCGGACATGCAACGCAATTAACGATACAATTGAGAAAAGCGTCCGGGTATGTTCAATGATTTGTTCCTTCTTAAAAAGCTGTGTTTAGCTATTTGTTTTGTACCATGTTATTATTAAGTTTTCATAGTTCACGACGTGGCATCAGAATCGTTGATGAATGATAGAGTCATAAATTATTATTGGTACCCATTGGAAATTGGATAAGTAACAAAATACATAAATGGTATTATTATTTGCGTTATATTATCTTACACACATTAGAAGTGATAACTTTGTAAGATTGTCACCTAAAATAAATTAAAAATTTAAGATAAAGCTTAAACTCAGGCTCTACCAAATTTCTTAAGTACTTGTTTGACAGCAATTACCTGAATTAACAAAATTTATTACTTCGGCCGTTTGACAAATTCCTTAAGTTGAACATTCGAGCAGTAGATTGTAACAGTTTAATTAATAACTATTTACGTTACACATATAATCGTAATTCAGTTTAATTGCTTTAAAGTTCACGTTCAATAAATTAATTTTACGCTAGATTTCAGTGACCATAAAAAATACCAAACCACAATTAACATCCAAACTTCTCCAGTCGCGTATCAAAGAGACCACATGTCACAAACATCGTCAATCACATTATAAAAATACAAAAAAAAATACATCACATAACCGGCACTTTATCCGGACAGACGATCCGATTAATTAAGAATCACTGTCACCAATCGAATCACAACACTTTCGAGTACATTCATCATACATCACTGGTCTAATCGTTTTTGAAAATCGAATATAGAACCGATTTATTCAATTATCGAGTGTATCGAATGCGTGTAAGCGGTGCACGGGCTGATCGACTACTGGCTTAGTAGTATTACTGTGTCTGGTGGCTCGGCTAGTGCTGTGACCGAAGTATAACTCATGATACAAGATAACTCAACGACGGCCGCGAGTCTTAAAACCGTGGCGTCACTTTTTAGCGAATGCGGCGTGAACAAGTTACGTAAATTCAAAGTAACAACAAATTTGAAAAGACTTCAAGCTGAGAGTGAGAGTATTTAGATGCCAGAGTAATTTAAGAGCTGTTGATCTCGATGCTGAAACTATGGAGACCTCTATCAATCTATACTATTACGCTACATTCCTTGCAAGAACTTTGGAGATATTAGTTTTATTTATTTCTTAGTATACCAATAGACGACTAGAAGAAAAAAACCACTGCATTTGTCATGGCTCATCACCAATTAAATTATGCAATAATGAATTTTATATATTTAATACAAATGTATAAAAGAATGGAAATTCTTATGTAGATCCGCATGTTTTTGACCATTTCTTTAAAAATAGTGAAGGCGTGAATATATGTGTGATTGGAAACAACTATTATAATATTTGATGTTCTTTCATTTGCATGATTTTAAATGATCACGTCTGTATGAAACTGATCAGTCTAAATAATAATCACAGTCTACGTTTTAAGTATTTAAAAACAGACGGTAAATCGTTCATTAGTAACGAAGCATGATCGATGACCGTTATTAACGGTCAAATTGACTAAATGAGTGATGATAATTAGTTTGACTATATAACGCCCGGGTGGACTTAGTGAGTTCAATTCCTGTGCCCCAAGTCTGCTATTCTTTACGTACACACACCGTCACGCCTATATTCCCCAAGCGGGGGTGGCAGAGGTGTACTGAGTACACCCACTTTTCGCCGACGATGTTAGGTCCCATGTAATAGGGGGAGAGCCTATTGCCATATATCAGGCATAATGCCAGACTCCGGACTCATACTGGGAAGTTTTCGTTAGAAAAATTCCATTTATCCGACCTAGGATTTGAACCCAGGACCTCGTGATCACCAAGCAATGCTTTGCCACTAGACCAACGAGGCAGTCTCTTCGATTCTTTACGTGTTTTGTAATTATGACATGTTACAAAAATCGTTCAATTACAATTGTGCCAAATGTCGGCAATTGTTTGAATTGGTACCTACGACTATGGAAAACCATATAGAAGAATTTTGGCGGGAAGTCGAAGAGTGATGTTGTCAATTTGTTTTAATTCCCAAAACTTGTGTTATTTCGACTAATAATGTGTAATGTGGGTGGAATATTAACCATTATGTGTCCTTCACAAAGTGATAAAACGTGCCTTTTTGACTTCCCTCAAAACAGCCGTCGCAATTGGTATGTAAAGTATCCACCGCTTTACTACCCAGGGTGGGGTACGTCATTAATTTCATTATCATCGTTGTCATCAAGTTCATCGTGGAGTTGAATTAATTTAAACAAACACGATTATATATCTCACTGGACACTGGCAAAATACACTTAAAATTAGTGTGAAGCTATCTTAAAGAAGAAGAACCATGTAGAATTCATGAATTACTAGATTTAAAACAAGTCAAAACGAACAATTATGATGTCAATGACCAACAATTTTATTTAAATTGCAATAACCGACTTGGGGTCCTGTACTAGATAAATTCCGAAAATATGTACTCATCCTGTAATACCTCTGTCTAGGTATATTTCAATTTAAACCTGTATTATCCGTCTTCGTAGATTTCTTACGACCGTTATTCCCAAAAAGTTAGTAGAGATTTACGTAGTACTTTCAGAAGAGGCATGCAACAAAAATAATGTATTAGCTATCGAATTAATTTAAGTATATCGTAAATCAATAGTGAACACAAACCTTTATTTTATGAAACTATGCTGGTACGAAAATGTCCTATAAGTAAAGCAATTATTGGGCTATTTGAGATTTTTTGTTCCTTCTTAACACGATATCAGGGCATGTAAGTAAGCAAAAGTAATTAAATCTTACTATGATGTAAGGAATACGTATAGCACTTGATAGCTTTTACTTAAAAGTTGGAACACCCTAGTAAGAGTGACCAGGATCACTCTTACTAGGGTGTTTCTAGAAAAACTTCTGGAAAAATGTGCTTATAATATATACATCCATACTCATACTATAAATTCAAAAGTATCTCTGTCTATCTATCTATCTGTCTGTTAACTTGTTACGCCCAAACCGCTTAACAGATTTCGTTCATATTCGGCGAGGATAAAGATTTGATCCAGGGAAAGGACATAGGGTACCTTCTGTCTCGAAAAAACGTAATGGTGTGAATTACACGCCTGAAAATAAATCGACCGTAGTGTCGGGTATATCTAGTACACAATATACCAGGAAGTAAAACGTGCCCTTCCATTTTTAATCCTACTTATACTACAAAATATTATGACAACAAATGACCCAGTTCTATACTAAAACGCATGAGGCTTATAAAATTCTCAATCCAAATGAGAAGAGTTTATATTCTCTCTGATCTGAAACCTGTTCTCGACTTACCAGTCATCTAGTCATAGCAATGGTGCAAAAAAATATATAGCAAGTACTTACACGTCAACGACACGGATAGTGTCACCAGATGTCTCGAAGTTATCGAGACTCAGAGGCCAACTTAGGAGGTTGAAAGGAACGTACGATCTGCGACTGTTTAAGTATTTCGCTATAATAATAATAATAGCCCTATTAGGAACTGTCCCACAGTTGGGCACGGGCCTCCTCTCAAACTGAAAGGGTTTAGGCCATAGTCCACCACGCTGACCCAGTGCGGGTTGGCGAACTTCACACACCTTCGGAAAACTCTTAGGTATGCAGGTTTCCTCACGATGCTTTCCTTCAACGTTAAAGCAAGTGATAATTATTTTTTAATACGCACATGCTTTCGAAAAGACAGAGGTGCGTGCCTGGGTTTGAACCCGAGACCTCTGAAGTTGCAGTCCAACGGTCTAACCTAGTAGTTAGTCCGAATAGTCAGTGATAGCCTAGTGGCTATCACTGCCTATTCCGCTATACATGGTGTAATATTTGTCGCCCTGGAGCGAAAGCCCAGCTAATGTATACAATGCCTTCTGTTCACTGGTAATAAAAAAATGAAAACAAGAACACTTTTTACTGACTTATCATTAAAATCCAGAACATCGAAGTTTAAATATAAGTTTTTAAAAATAGACAGACCATCTACGAGTCGGTCTGATGACATCAAAAAGCTATTGGCCCACTTAGGTTAAGACTACAAAAGAGAGAATGATGTGGAAAATAATGGAGGAGGCCTTTGTGTCAAAAGGACACGCTGATCAGAGGAATGATATGTTATGAAGAAATCTATCAATCTCTCTATATCATCACGCCAGATCACTTGCGGAGTTGGCAGAGAGTACAGAGTTCCAACAAATTCTTTCCAACAGACCTTTCTGGCTTCTTCAACTCTCATAGTTCGTCTCATACACGCTCGCCGGTTACGGAGACTCTTGAAGCCTTATGAAAAAAAATTATATTAATTTTGTTTAAATATTGTAACTTGCCTATGAGTTTCTCGAAGGTGTGTGAAGTTCGCCAACCCGCACTAGGCCAGCGGACTATGGCCTAAACCCTCTCAGTTTGAGAGGAGGCCCGTGCCCAACAGTGGGACAGTTTCTTAACAGGGCTAATATTATTATATTATTATTGTAACTTGTACTCTATCAGTCATCGATATATTATTTGTACTAGATAAAAGGTAACAGTCCGAAACCAGCCAGGATATAAGAGCACAATTATGTGTGTGGTTTTATTCCGAATTAGTTCGATCCAACCATAGCCAACGCGAAGACGCGTTATAATGAAGAGATCTGATAATATTAATAACTTAAAAACTAATTTCTACATGGTCGTTCGCGATGGGCGCCATAAGAAGGGACAAGGTCATCCAATGGACAATGAAAAGAGCTATGCTCGGAGTCTCTTTGCGAGATCGAATCAGAAATGAGTACATCAGCAGGAGAACCTAAGTCACCGATATAACTCTCAGAATTACCAAACTTAAATGGCAGTGGGTAGGGCACATCCCTCGCACCACTCCGGTATCACACGGCCGTTGGGGCAGAAAGGTACTCGAGTGGCGACCTCATACTCCGGTACGAGGTCTGGCCATGTCTTCCGAGACGTAGAGTAGCCAGACCCTCAAAAAGGTGGTCAAATAACCTGGTGAAAGTCGCAAGTACAAGCTGAATGCGTACAGCACTAAGCCGATCATCTGATGATGATGATGATATGATGAATTTCTACAGTTGCTAGCGACGAGTAGGTATCGATGGGTAAATATATCTAAACAGGGCCGTTTTTGGCTCACATTTTGTTTGTGTAAGGATAATATATAGATGCTTTCAATAAATAAAAGCTTTAAATTTTAAACCCATTGCAACAAAATCTCCTGTCAATTTTTTTTCATTTCTCTGTGCCCGCTGTTTTCAATTTATACATACATCTGGTTACCCTACTTGTGAGTCAACTCAGTGAGCTTATCGGCACACATCAAACGAATAATAAGAAATGTTATTGTGTAGTTTGACATGTCAGGATGTTCGATTCGAAACAGATGACCGGTGGAAAAAAACTTGGCAGATAACAGCAGTACTGTTAAACATAAGGAATAAACCACATGGAAATGATCGTGTGCGCATCGGATTATATGTACGCACATACGCGTGTATGCTTCTTAGTAAGCCCTAAGAAGTGCCACATTATGAGTGCCGGATAGTGTACTGTGTAATATAGTTGTTATGTATGGATATTGTGTTGTTGGCAAACGCTAATAATGTGATTTAGACAGTGGTTTAGGCATATTGCATTTTAAGTTTACAGATAACAAATGATGCTAAAGGAGTCATTATGCGTGAAACTTGTTTTTAATAGTTGGTTATTTGAAAATTTAGAGCCTAGGAGGAGGCATATATTCTTGTTGTTATTACTTTTCAAATCAAAGCTACATACACAGACTAAGTTCAATGCTATCTTGAATTCGTTCATATAATAAATTGTAGTTCACAGATATGTTATAAATACGCAATAATAGAGTCACTATTGTGTCACACACACAACATTGTGCTTATAGAGTTGCTTTGCAATTAATCATGCAGACATTCCATAAACTACATAGAAACTAGGTAGAACAAAGCCTTAAAGTACTGGACATCGATCGGTCAACGATCGCGGTTTTATTTTCGCAAGTTCTTAAAGAGACGGAACAAATCGCACAACGTGCCGTATTGCCACGTATCGCCGGCGCAGATGCAAAGCCTTAAAGCAACAAAACGAGCATGTCCACTTTAAGATAAGTAAGTATAGCTTTTTAACTCCGTAGTTTTCCCCTGGCGGGCGATTATAGCATGACATAATCTCTCTCGCTGTTGACGTCGTATAAGGCAATATTTGGAGAAAACGTCATTTCATCTGCCTATCTATCTATATCATCATACCAGCGGGGTAGACAGAGAGTAAACTTACTTGATAACCGTGAACAGTGAGTTTTTTGAGCCAATTTATAATGGAGTCTGAACTCTAGGAACGACAGTCTTCACAAACTTAATACTATGTGGTCATCTTTCATTTATGCTAATGTATGAGTTCTTGTCCACAATAGGAATTATCCCTCTATCATGAGCGTGTGTACCAATATGAAATTCACAAACACACACACACACAGACCGAGACAAAAGTTTGTGGGTCATTGAAACATTGTTTCGTATGGAACGAGAACCTCACAGCTAGTCGATCCAGTGTGTGTAGCTATAATTCAAGAAATTTTAGAATACGTCAGTGCTTTACTGAAGGTTTTAAACTTACTTCCCTTCTTTCGAACACAGATACCGCACACAGGATCAGACACCGTCCTCGCCGGCAAGGTTGAAAAATCTCTTGTCCGCCGGCCGGTGCAGAGCACCACGGCGAGACACCTAGTATACGCCCTCCCCCATAGGGACTGCCCAAGCCGAGGCCATTCCTCCTAAGAGCGCCCTTAAGCTAGTTACCCCCCTGCCCATCAGACTCGGGCGTAACTATTGCTCGCTCGCCCTCTTGTCCAGTGAAGCTCTAAAGCCAACGCGGCCAACAGTGTAGATCACTCACACACACAAAAACAAAACATAACGACAGAAACTCCTACTCCATACTTTTATACCTCCACTCATGCGCAACCAACATCAGCGGTGGCATGTAAATAAATCACGCGCTGACACCTCATATATCTCGCGCCACTAATATTGTTTTATATCGATTTGCTTCAATCGATACCAAGATCGATATCGATCATTGATATTCTCTAGCGCGAGTTGTTTTCCGATGAATTATAGGTTTTATCGATATTTTCTTAAGCTCGATATCATATTTATTGGGTTGTTGACCTTAAACATTGTGGAGTTTATTTATTCAGTAAGTTAATTAATTATCTTATTTTCTTTTATCTTTGCTTGTATAACATCAATGTTAAAAAAATCCTGCGTCTCATAAACTATGATGGGGAAGTATACGACGACTTTGAAATAATTGAACTTATTTTTATCATGTATATCAGCTCAAAATCATAATCGATTCTAGTTAAATAATAAATAAAAACGCATAAAATCGGGTTACCCCATAGTTCCTCAATCCGAGCCAACTCCTGGAAGCTTACACATAGCAATATTACTGCATGTTTGAACGCCTTGTAAATATTAGTGGCAATCTGAACAACTATTAGGTTTCGTCAGGCGCTTATAAATAATTGGTGACTGGTTCTTCAAAATTGGGTTTTTGACTGTAGCATGGTCTAATAATCTTGTGGTAACAAAATTCCAAGGGCTCTAAACTTTAAAGGGCCCCAAGAGGACCAGACGACTAGAGTATTGTAAGGTTCCACACAACACTGAAAGTACATACATATAGTAGTATTATATTTAGTCTGTGATAGTACCCTAATATAGGAAGATTTCTTCCTATATCAAGGTACTATCAGGACACATGCAAAACGTAAATTTACATATACAACATGCATCTATTTTATCTTTTACAGGCCCCTTATACATTCTAGTACATTTTAAAAACGTGGTATGAATCATATGAATATTTTTATTTTGATACTTATTTAGCGCTTTGTGTACGGAATATGATATATATTTTTTTTTTTATATTTTTAGTCTTATAGTACGTTATAAAAATATATTGTACTCGCTGTTACCCGCGGCTGCGCACGCGTTTATTTTGTAATTTGACGTAGGTCGATAGGTCTTTCTGAGATAACATTACTCCAACACCTTAGACACTTCCATACTAAGTTTCTGTAAAATTCATTCAGCCATGTTAATATAGAGAAATAAAATGTACCCCGCGGGGATCTCGCATATTTCGAACTAAATAGTAGCCTTAAAAAACATCCACCATTTTTCAGTGATAATCCATTTAAAATTGGTTTTGCCGTTCCGGATATAACACAGACAAAGAAAAAAGTCATATGAACATAAAACATCTTTATTACAGAATCACAAATTAACACATCAATATTGTTTATTTGTGTTCCCGTGCGCCGTACGGGGATCGTATCTGCAACTACAAAGTAAGTTGAGCGGTCTACGTTTTGCAAAAGTGTCTAAAAAGTCATAGTTTAAACATAGTTCAGAACTGTATACAAGTCTCTGCTTCACCAGAAAGTAAGCTTGATACGAAAATCGATCACAGAATTGGCACTTACCAAATACACCAACAGACAGAATAAGGCATTAATAAAAATGCAGTAAACATGCTCTGACATTAACGACGATAACAAATTATGATAATGTAAGCATGAATTTAAATAACTGACGTCACACTACAATTTTAATTAACGTATTAATTATTAAATAAATGACATCACACTAAACATTTTAACTAACATGTTAATTATATCATTAAAATGATCATCAAAAAATTAAGTATGGCGTCAGTAATTTATGTTATACTTTCATTACATACTACAGCTCCATATGTTTTATGGGTAATTTTGATCTAGTGATAAACCACCTATTGTATGCAGATGACGCGGTTTTGCAATGATGCAAACACTAGTCACAGTTATGAGAGACGACTGCATGAACAATGGCTTACATTTGAATGTAAAGAAAACCAAAATTATCGTTTTTGAACGGGAAGAAAACAGAACGAATGCAAGGATTGTGGTTGGTAACGATGTGCTGGAGCAAGTGAATGAGTCTGTATATCTTGGATGCGCCTTCAGTAAGGATGGGAAATACACCTCTGATATAGAGAGAAGAGTGAATGTAGGTAATAGAGTGAATGGTGCGATGGGAAGGCTACTTGGGAGCCGGCACTTAAGCCAAAAGGCGCAGCTAGCCATGCATAACGGAGTGCTTGTCCCAACGCTGTTATATGGCAGGGAGAGTTGGGTATGTAAGAAGGAGAACGATAGCAGGATAAATGCGGTCGAAATGCGATCTCTGCGGAAGATGTGCGGAGTCACGCTGACCGACCGTATTCGCAACAGCGTAGTAAGAAAGCGAGTAGGTATGAAAGATAGTATCGGTGTAAAGATGAGAAAGGGTATGCTCCGTTGGTTCGGGCATATAGAAAGAATGCCAGAAGAAAGAATGACAAAACAGATATACATTGCGAAAGTGGAAGGATGTAGGTGCCGGGGAAGACCTAGACTATCTTACCATGACCAAATAGACCGTGTCTTAGCTGAAGGGCAAGTCAAGAGTCTCCGTAACCGGCGAGTGTGTATGAGACGAACTATGAGAGTGGAGGAAGCCAGAGAGGTATGTAAGTAAAGAACCTGTTGGAACTCTGTACTCTCTGCCTACCCCGCGAGGGAGCTGGCGTGATGATATAGATTGAGATAGATTTGATTATCTTTGACTACATAACCTATATTGAACATCAGAGATTAGCCATCGTCACGCATATGTTTCTTAGGCCTCCTTTGATAGGTCCACCCTTCATAAAATACCCGCTCGCCGTTGGAGGAGGGGCGAGGGGCTATGCCGAGACGCCTACCGGCTAAAACCCCCACCGTGCTCCAGCTCGCTGCTGTGGCTGGGGTGGGTTACAGGAACGCGTGAATTGCCAGCGAACAACACAGCTAACTAGTAAGCTATAACCTCACGGTTGCCGGCATTGGCACATTGGAGGGTATCTATGTCGTACTCAAAAGAGCCCTCCATCGAGGAGGAGACTCGGCTTAACCGTAGACCGACGTCGTGCTCGGGGCAGCGTGGTGCCATCAGCGAATATTTACATTTATGGAAATCCACTATTGGGGGAAAAAATCCCCACACATCTTTGATAGTCGTGCAGGGAGCACATGGTATGCGCTTCCCTCTCGAGGGCTGGCTTTTGTGTGGGCATCCCCCTTCCCGTTACCCGAACCCACAGTCTGTGCCAATCTCAGATGCTCATCTTGAGATATCTATTTTGTGACAACGCTAGCTCATTTATCGGGTTGCATTCGACAGACATGCCTCCTTCACATCCATTTAAGCCTTAGAGACTTATTCCCGTATACCTATTGCTATGTGGGCAATATACTTAAACTTGGCCAAGATTGGGTCAGAATAGGAAAATGTGGTATAAAAGTAAGAATTTTTATTCCCTGCAGTGTACTGGAAGTGATGATTTGGGCAATATCTGGCATCTTTAGGAGGAGAGGCCTACTCAGCAGTGGGAAGATACATCTAATTGATGATGATAATGATCTCTCTGTCTATATCATCACGGGTTTTGCCCTTTGCGTAATTGGCATAAAGATGAAAATTATTGTTAGAAGAATCACCACGATCAGACATTACATTTGTGTATGTGTGCGTGCGCGCATGTTACATCATACGAGATGTAATTACATTACGAATGACGTACTTAATGTTTAATAATACTTATATATTATTCAACATTGTTAAACCGACACTCGGTATGTTTATTTATACGTATACTTTTGAATAGTGATTACCTTTAGAAGAACGATCGTCTTGTAATCGCAGAGAACAATTTAAGAATCCCGCCTCTCTATTTTAGGTTTCGAATTCTATATCTCCCTATCCTGTTTTCTCTTTTTTTAAGTAAAACGCAGACCCAGGAATTTAATTTTTGTCGCGGTTGCATTTACAGGCATGAAATTCACAAATACCAAGACCAAAACAAACATTGGGGGTCAAGATTTGTTGCGGGCGACGATCGACCCCACGACTACTTGATCCAGGGCGCAGATTGGCCTATCCTCTAACCACTAGACCACGCCTTCACATGCCAATGATGAAGGGAAACTTCTCCTAAGGATAAGTCAATGTACAAAATCTCAGAAAACTTTGAAAGACATGACTTATACGCCCTTAGAATGGCGATAAACTCGCCTTCTGTCACATTGGGACCAAACATACCTCAGTGAACTTCGGGTGAAGAAGGTACACCTCAGTCAAGTCTTTTGAGGAAAATCTGATGTGAGAAGTGTACTTTTTAAAAGACAGAACACCTGAGGCGTACCCCACTCGGCCCAATGGATCAGACTTATACAGGTTTGATAACCATGCTCAGTTTTTAACTAATTGACTAAGCTCTGATCTTCACTCAGGTCAGCTTCACCCCACTGTCCTTATACCACTTGTACCTACTGGAATAGCTATATTCATGTGCCCGTGCTTCAGTAAAAAGAGACGACAAACCAATTTCAACCGCTTTTTAAATTTCCCCATCAAACTAACGAGAGTTAGAGCGAGATGACAATGTTTCCCACGTGCAGAGCCGAGGTCACTGCGCACGTCATCCACGCATGCGTTATGTCATTGTGTGGAAAGGGCTTTCGAACAAAGGAAATTAGTTTAATACACGAACAACCCATTTTAAACTTTGCGTCACTGGTTTAAGGTTGTATATAGGTTATTTATGGTGTTTATATGGTTCGCAGTGACCTAATTCACTAGTTTTGTCATAGGTTTATGAGATACCGTTTGCGAACGGGTATAGAGAGTAACTCTACATCTACTCTATTCACTGTAAATCATCGATATATTATTCACGCCACATTTAAACTCACAGTCAGTAATAGGCTTTACAAAAAGAACCTTGTTAAAAATGTACGTGACTAAAAGACAACAGAAATCATTACACTGATATAGTTATCAACTGTCACTTTGTAATCATAAGGAGGTCACAAGATCTCAGGTTAAAATCCTAGGTTTGACAAAATGTGCTTTTTTTATCGCAGAATTATCTGTCGCAATTCGGAACCTGGAATAATGCCCGATATAATGACATTAGGATCGCCCTTGAATACATTAAAACCTAACATATCTTCGATATGTGGGTACAATACACTTTACGATAACCAAATACACAGTGTCTTATCAGAAGGGCAAGTCTCCGTAACCGCGAGGGTGTATGAGACGAACTATGAAAGTGGAGAAAGCTAGAGAGGTATGTAAGGAAAGTACCTGTTGGAACTCTGTACTCTCTGCCTACCCCGCAAGGGATCTGGCGTGACGTTATAGATAGGTAGAATACACCTCCACGACTCTCGCTTAACCATTAATAGACGTGACAGTGATTATTGTTGATAGAGTCGTCACACCATAGTCATCTTGATTTGAAGTTATTTTAGTTAAAATAATATAAAAAAGAAATTGCCTGCTGGGTTGGTTTAGTGGCAAAGCGCATCGCTTTGTGATCACAAGGTCCTGGGTTCAAATCTTAGGTCCGACAAATATAGATTTTGTAACGAAAACTTCCCAGTATGAGCCCGGAGTCTGGAATTGTGCCCGGTTTATGGCAATTTATTCCCCCTATTACATGGGACCTAACATCGTTGGCGAAAAGTGGGTGTACTCAGTACACCACTGCCACCCCCGCTTGGGGAATATAGGCATGACGGTGTTTTTTTTAAACATTTTTTGTGACCACCATTTAAGCAACGAGTTTGTATATCTTGGATGCGCCTTCAGTAAGGATGGGAAATACACCGCTGACATAGACAGAAGAGTGAGTGCAGGGAACAGAGTGAATGGTGCGATGGGAAAGCTACTTGGGAGCCGGCACTTAAACCATAAGGCGCAGCTGGCCATACATAACGGAGTGCTTGTCCCAACGCTGTTATATGGTAGCGAAAGCTGGGTATGTAAGAAGGAGAATGAAAGTAGGATAAATGCGGTAGAAATGCGAGCTCTGCGGAAGATATGCGGAGTGAAGCTGACCGACCGCATTAGCAACAGCTTAGTAAGAAAGCGAGTACGTATGAAAGATAGTATCGGTGTAAATATGAGAAAGGGCATGCTCCGTTGGTTCGGGCATATAGAAAGAATGCCAGAGGAAAGAATGACAAAACAGATATACAATGTGAAAGTGGAAGGATGCAGGTACCGGGGAAGACCTAGACTATCTTACCACGACCAAATAAACCGAGTCTTATCTGATGAAAAAGTCAAGAGTCTCCGTAACCGGCGAGCGTGTATGAGACGAACTATAAGAGGCGAAGAAGCCAGAGATGTATGTAAGGAAAGAACCTGTTAGAACTCTGTACTCTCTGCCTACCCCGCAAGGGATCTGGCGTGAGGTTATAGATAGATAAATAGACCATTTCAGTAGGAAGAAAATAATATTATGAATACAAACAATCAATAAAATTTATTCAGTATAATATTATACAATAATATAATTAAACCTATTATCTTTCAGCTTAACACACTTCATACTTCAACAAATCAAAACAAACTCAACTTCATAACACCGCGTAGGATGTACGATGCCGTCATATTAAAAAAATATTATCTTATTAACATATATCATACAATCTTAATTATATGTTTACGAATGTGGAATGCTGTTAAATGTATTCAAATAAATAATTTTATGTATCACTACTATTAATACTAATCTCATAAGGCAAGATGTTTTGGTAGATACTTAAAGCATAATATATATTTTTTGGTTATAAAAATTCTTATTAATACGAAAAAACAGTGATATGTTATTATTCTTTGTTATTCTTGATTGTAAAACGAATAATAAAACCATATAATTAAGCTACTCTAAAACGTAATACTTTTATGGTAAAAATAATAAACGAGAATTTCAGACTTCTGAATTGAGAGCTTCGATTCAATGATCACTTACTTATACTATAAGAAGGCAAGCATTAAATGATTCGAAATTTATTCCCAACTTTAACCAAATATATAACATAATATATCGTCGTCTTTACTATATATATATACGTTTTTATTTTCAACAATAAATATTTACCAGTAATTTTTAATATTCGTAGGAAATGAATTTTCACAAATTCCTAATGTTCACTAAGGAATCCTTCATTAATCACGTGAGGCTCGAACGGGGGGGGAAAGGGATTCGGAATTATTGGCTTAGTCTAAAACCTCAGCACGTATCACCAGGGGAGAGGCGAATTAAAAACTTGCTAAGAACCATGACGTGATTAATGCTCGACCCCCTAAATTACAGAAGAAAGTCCTGTGCTAAATTTACAGCTTTTAAATTTACATTATTAAACTGTGCTTTGTCTGTTAGTCAATCAATATAAGACATTTATTTAGTAAATACAATATAGTTCAAGATAATTACATAAATAAAAATACGCAATATTACACTTAATTGAGTGACCACGAATACAAAATTCTCAATTCAAAAATCTATACATTAACAAGTTTAATTAATATATCAGAATCATAATTAAAAAACGTAAATTACTTATTAATAAATCACCTATATATTGCTATAACTTTCATGGGAATTGCTTTGATTTTTAAAAGTATATTTTAATTAATAAAGAACGAAAACGGATTTGGTTAAATATTTGGTCAGCATATACATTTAACAAGAGATTGTGTTTATTTTAAGTCTCTTTAACACAGGAAAATATATTTTTATAGTGAAAATATATGAAATAGTAAGTCTTTGAATGCATTAGAAAGGTATCGTGCTACCAATAATAACAATAAATTATTATAATTTATTTTTGGCTCCTGTTTCTAGTTTCTTAACAGTATAATATCATATATAAATTCCCACACTTTAGATATGTAAAATTTCTTTTTTATTGTATTACACTAAAATTAATGTATGGAATAAATGGTATGCAGAGAAAATCGATGACTTGTTCATCTTTAAGAAAACTCATTCTTGTTTTATGGGTTCATAAAATCTCAAATTGGAATTAAATTATATTTTGCATACAAACTGGTTTGATTTAATTTAATAATTGATACCGCTATCACACATAAATATACACAATTAATAGCTCACAATATTTTTATTCATTTGAAACTGTTTTCTGGTGTTTATTGATCAATATTTCATAATCATCAGAACATTGTAGTAGATAACGAAATAACAAATAGAGTAGTCACAACCCTAATTCTTGAATCCGCAGAGTGAAAATAAAGGATGAAAGTGAACATATTTTATTTTGGAGGTAAAAACGCAGGCTTACACGAAAATCCATGTTTTTTTTTACACCATAGAAAATAAAGTTCGTTCGGCAATTTTTATTTTTACCAATTGTTATTATAATCCATACTAATATTATAAATTCCAAAGTAACTCTGTCTGTCTGTTGGTTTGTCTGTCTTTTCACGTCCAAACCGCTAAATAGATTTTGATTAATTTCGGCAAGGAAATAGATTTTATCCAGGGGAAGGACACAGGCTACCTGTTGTTTGAAAAAAAACTTAAGGATGTGATATTCACGCCTAAAAATAACGCGGACGAAGTTGCGGGTACACCTCGTTTACAATAAAAATTGATCAGGTGTGGGAAGTGAATGAAAATCTCAAAAAAATAAAAAAATGTAAGACAAAAGTTATTTAGTTTAACAAAAGTTAGTAAGTAAGGGACAGGCCATGCCTAGTGTGGGGATCATTGATGATGTTAATTTTTAATAAAACTAAAAAAAAAAAAAAATATTTTTCATTTAGACTGGTGTATAAATGCAAGTACTTTTGGCTTAAGCCCCTCTTTCTGTGTCATACAGTACCTACAGAGTATATTAGGGACAAATGAAACAATTGTACTTAAACCGTGTGTAGTCAAGAACCGTTTCATATTTATATCATAAAAAGGGTCTGTGTCTATCTTCTTTATAGTACACTAGCAGTTCCCCGCGACTTCATACCCGGTCGACAACAGCGCCACCTACCGGGTCTATGTTATACAGCCATATTACTTCTGGATAAGGTAGCTTTCTAATGGTGAAAGAATTTTTGGAATCGGTCTAGAAATTTTTGAGTTTATTCGTTACAAAAATCTTTTAAAACAAAAGGTAAACCGACTTCAAAAAGTAAAAAATAAATATTTGAAGTCGGTGCTGATTGGTGCAGTCGGTTACTTGGCACCGACTTCGAATATTTATTTTTTGCTTTTTGAAGTCGGTTTACCTTTTTTTAAAAGATTTTTATTTTACAATTTTAAGTGACGAGTGAATTATTTAGTAATATTTATATACCGATATTATATTATTTTGCTGAGTTGTACAGCAAGGTACCTAAAGGATTAATATAATGACTATAATAACGGAATCTATACATTCGTGCTGTTCGCCGTTAAGGAGTTCCCTCTTGTATCTTCAAAGTCCAAGGTCCAATACCAATAACATTAAAATAGGACCACCTCAAAACTATACAATCCTACGGATCGTTTAAATAATATATAAGGAACCCGTGAAAATATTTCAATTCCTACGTAATTTTACAGCCAACAACAATCGTTACTAAACAACCCTCAATTATAAGGATTTAATAAAATTTGCAAACCGAAAAAGAACAGAGAATCAGATATAGTATAAAGTGAGTGAAAATAAATTCAGCCAAAGAAATAATAAAAATAATGTATGTATATATAAGTATATAAAGAAGAAAAAACGGTTTGTTTTCTTATTATACTCACAAAAAACGGTGACTTTTAACTACTACATAAATTATAGTTAAATAAAACTACATAAATCACTAACTCAAAAATTTTGCGAATTTATCTTGGTAATTTATATACAAAAATTAGTTTACGTGTTAAAAATTTACTATCGTTTTAACTTCACTGATAGGCAAAGGTTCACTTTCACAAATGTGAATTCGTTACTTTTGTAGTTAGTTATAAATATAAAACCAATGCAAACACTTCATACACAAAAACATATTTTAGTGTAATCTCCTGATCGTGAATTCAGAATAAAAGTAAAGATTAACAGTTTAAATAACGTCTATAAAATTTCATAACATATTAAAAACAGTAAAATGCTATAACCTGTTTCACTAACCAACTCACGGCCGATTTTTGAATTTAGATTTTTAACGGTCAAGTATTCGACAGTTCTTATTTAAAAAAAAATATATTTTTAAATGATAATTTTTAAATACAGAACAGGAGAAAATTGTTTCATTCCACTTTAATCACCTGAATGAATAAATGATATGCTAATTTTAATATATTTGATTTTAAGTTCTTTGTTCAGAAATCGGCCTAACGTGTATACTTATTGCTACCTTGGTTACTTTATAAAATAGCAACTGTTAAAAAAGCTGCCAACATTCGTTTATTTAATTTATTTAATAGCCTCATACGGTTAACCTATAGATTTATCAAGAATTCCAACATACAACGAATCGTAATTCCATATAATACTATACACAATAACTTTTACTGTTTTTTTATCACACTATGCTGACCTATTATAGTTCACACCAATTAAGTGTATTCAAACCATAAAGACCAGTATGTTAAAAATAAACAATTAAAATAATTTAATTAAAATGAAAAAGCCAATCGTTAGGTTGATAATCTACATATAACGTCATAAATTACGTTAGTAGATACGGAAAAAATATAAAAATATTATAAATTTGGTAACAAATAGTATTTGTTTGAGTAACATTGTTAGTAACACGTTAAATGAGTAAGTAGATTATTATCCTACTTTGCCTAAGCATGGTACCTAATTTTCGTTCCATGGAAACTTCCCCAAGGTCTAGGAAACACTTATTATTTTAAAGAAATCATTACAATTATTTTTTTCAATCAAGTTCTAAAACAAAACCGATTAATTCTTAATCATACTTCAGGCATCGTAGTGTTGATTAATAAAAAGTGATTCTAAATCGTTCACAATAATCAATCTTAATCCTAAGAATTGAATTTATAATAAAATCAGACAATGATCCACAAAAGTTTCCAAATTATGCATATCTCTTTTTCTTTCGCTCATCCTCTCCCCCTCTCCCCCCTCTCTCACTCTCTTCCTATCGCCCATCCCCTCACTCTCTCTGCCTCTTTCTCTCCTGATCGCTCTAATATATTAACGGTAGAATTGCGACGAAAATTAGATAACAATCGAAAGTCAACTTTAAGCCTTTAAAATACAGTTGTCTACACTAATTCAAACCGTTTAGTTCAATTTTTTTTCCTTTATCAACTTCATCTATTAGTAAAAATTGACTTAATGATTATTATCGAATTAATATCTTCACCACCACCACCCTTTAGGTCTCCCCTGACCATGAAACTCATAAGAAAACAAAAATTCAATACTACTATCGACGAAAGGACCTTCCACCGCAACTAATATTAATTTACAATTCGCAAAAAAGTGTTTTAGGTAAACAGGGTCGGTTATCTATTTATACTGGGGGGTTATAAAATGTAGAAAAAAGGGACAACCAAGTAAAAATTATAAATAAAACTTGTATCTTAAAACACGTAAATATGATCCGCGTATGAGACGAACAAGGAAAACTGAGAAGACAATGAAAGTATATAAGAATCTAAGGAACCGGTATCTTCTGATACTTTTTTACGCCTTTTTTAGCTCTAAGATTACATAAAGTTCACTCACGCGGCTATATGAAAAGAAGTAGATATTAAAACGGGCAGCGTGGATTTTTAAACTTTATATACCACTACCAGCTCACTACCGCGGTTTACATTCTCTCATCATTTTCGCCACCTAAGTAACCGGAATTTCGTAACCAATAACGATACAGGTTGTTTTTTGACTCACTTGTAACTAGATAGTTGTGATGACAAAATTAATGTCAAAAAGTGTCAGACATTCAGTACTATCAACAAAAAAAAATAGCACTTTAAGACCGACATAAAGCGCGACTTTTATTAAACATTGCTGGCTTTGTATAAAGAAAAAATAATTACTTTATCTAAACTAGTTAAAACGAGTAAACGTTTTTACTCGTTTGTAAATACTAGTTTGTAACGTTTGTTACGTAGACGACCGCAGTATTTCACACTGGCCTATTTTATGTCCATCTTTCAGCTTACAGCTACAACAGGGAACTCAATATTATCCAAAGATAAATGTAAATTACCGGTTTAAGATAATAAACCAAAATAAATCCTTTATCGCAACTAGTTACGAATGAGTAAAAAAGTCTGCAACGAAACTAATTACGACACTCCGTTACACGACCGAAGCGTCTCGCGTTGGCCGGTTTTATGTCAAACTCTCTGCTTAGTCCTTTGCAAGAGAACTAAATAAATTTCAGAGGTAACAGCATTGACGTAAGGGAAAAGACGAGGTGATACACTCTACTTTTAGTTGAATGGTGTAAGATCTTCATTGCTTCAAAAGACCAGCTGAAGACATTAAGGATCCAAAGGGTTCATGTTGTCCACCGCAGTCGTCCGGCGCTGCCCAGGTCGCTCAGGGGTACCGGCCCTCACTCAGCGTTTATCATCTGGAACAAGGAATTTAACTCTTTAATTTAATTCGAAAAAGAATATTAAGTAAGGGTAACGATAGTCCTGAGCGACCTGAAAAGCCCTTATATAAAAAAATGTTTGGAGCATACAAAATAAGTCTAAATAAATCATCCTATACAGTCCCACTGCTGGGCAAAGGCCTTTCTCAAATAGAGATAAGAGAAATATCAATAATTATTAATTATTTATGTGTTCCCATGCAACAAGACTTAAAGATCCGGTAAAACCGATTCTTAGCGAGATACATAAATAATAATATAATATTTTTATTGTTATATATATTAGTATTAATATAAATTAATAACCAGACGAGAACGAATGGGACACGCGCTTTGAGAGTTCCGTACAAGTGTCACTATTTATCACTCTTTTAATTTTTCATTGAATTCTAGATACAAAGAAATGTTATAGCAGGCCAAGCCTTGCTTCTTGCTAAATTTTATTATTCCAGGTAAACAGAAAGTACCGTATAGGAGTTTAAATGCCCGTATCTTTTGATTGCATTTATTTAGAAGCTTCATTTTTTTAGACCTTTAGTAATTGATATAAATTTTAACTTGATACCTCTGCCCTTTTCGAAAAAAGGATATTAACGGGAAGACGAACAACAAAGTCATAATTTTTTTATCGATTGAGGTACGGAACCCTAAAAATAGCACACGTGACGTCGCAAATCCTCATAACTACATTTAATGAAAACGTATTTTTTAAATTTACGATCAACTAATATGAACAATCCAATAAATTTATTTATTTAAATATAAAAATCCAATATATTTGGGACTTATTTAATATCAAATTTAAAAAAAAAAACATAATAAATAAAAAGTTGCAAAATTAGAAAATGTATAAGGTAAATATTTAACATAGGTATAGGTCTCATAAAAAAGCTCAAAGTTGCTCAGCGAGCTATGGAGAGAGCTATGCTCGGCGTTTCTCTACGTGATCGAATCAGGAATGAGGAGATTCGTAGAAGAACCAAGGTCACCGACATAGCCCTCAGGATTAGCATGCTGAAGTGGCAATGGGCTGGCCACATAGCGCGAAGATCGGACGGGCGTTGGGGCAGAAAGATTCTAGAGTGGAGACCACGTATTGGCAAGCGCAGCGTAGGACGACCGCCTGCCAGATGGACCGACGATCTTGTGAAAATCGCAGGAAATCGTTGGATGCAGGTGGCATCGGACCGGTTACGCTGGAAAGCGATTGGGGAGGCCTATGTTCAGCAGTGGACAAGTATAGGCTGAAATGATGATGATGATGAAATATTTAACAAAAAAAATAATTTATTACGTATTAAAAATAATATACATAAGTCGTAGATGTAATTGGAAACCTGTTTTAAGGAGAGTTTCATAATAAAAAAATATAAAATAATAATTACTGAATTAAATAAATGAGTTATAATACTTAATCGTCATTCCACCCACATATTATATAGCCAATATGAATGAAACCTGTTTCGCCTGGCATTCGTTGATGACACTACAAACAAAGGCAGTGGCTTACCCCAGGGAAAAGTAAATTTCCTTGACATTTAATACTTTCCACGCAGTAAAAGATAAAATGCCGAGAGCTCCCCGAGGTATGAGGAAGTCAGAATAAATAAAGGATTACGACAGCTTCACGGAACTCCGAAGTATGTATGCACCATAAATTATTTACTGTATAAATTCTTTTGTTTTAAAAATGTTAATTATGAACTATAGGGCGACAAGGATATTTTGGCCCATAGACGATAATGACAGGGGGCGTTGGTGTGAAATTAGGGTTAACATTTAGTAAAATCTTCCTATCTATCTATATCATCACGCCAGATCCCTCGCGGGGTAGAGTTCCAACAGGCTCTTTCCTTACATACCTCTCTGGCTTCCTCTACTCTCATAGTTCGTCTCATACACGCTCGCCGGTTACGGAGACTCCTGACTTGTCCTTCAGATAAGACCCGGTCTATTTGGTCATGGTAAGATAGTCTAGGTCTTCCCCGGTACCTACATCCTTCCACTTTCGCACTGTATATCTGTTTTGTCATTCTTTCTTCGGACATTCTTTCTATATGCCCGAACGGAGCATACCCTTAAAATGTTCCTACTTCCAGGAAAATATTTCAACAGGTGTCAATGTCAGTTGTTTAATTTAAAATATATTGCTAATCATTCATTGATCACGTGTTAATTTCAGCTGCCACAGTTTAAATAAAAAATATCTAATTGTTTTTTGTTTTTTTTTTTAAATAACGGAGCCCCACACTAGTATTTATTCCTGTGTCGTGGGTGCGTTTACAAACATGAAAATTCACATACACAAATACCCAGACCGAAACAAATAATTGTGAGTCACACAAAGATTTGTCCCGTGCGGGAATCGAACCCGCGACTCTTAGACACAGTGGGCGGAGCAACTTAAGCTCTTAACCACTGCGCTTAATCGTCCGTCAAATTGGATTTTTTAATGGATATTGGATAATTGGAATCTTCAATTTGACTATGTTTTGTATATTTGTTGTTCATGTCAATTCGCAAATTCTATCGGAATACCGTCTACATTTTGTTCAACTTTCGGTCCGATCTCGATTCGGTCGATGTCAATATTGTACGAGAATAACATTTGTACGATTTTTGACATTGAGATTAGATATTTTGAACACTTTTAATTACGAGAATTGGCCATGCTTCGCTATGTGACGACCAAAGTTCATCATCATCATCATCATCATCTCAGCCTATACTTGTCCACTGCTGAACATAGGCCTCCCCAATCGCTTTCCAGCGTAACCGGTCCGATGCCACCTGCATCCAACGACTTCCTGCGATTTTCACAAGATCGTCGGTCCATCTGGCAGGTGGTCGTCCCACGCTGCGCTTGCCAATACGTGGTCTCCACTCTAGAATCTTTCTGCCCCAACGCCCGTCCGATCTTCGCGCTATGTGGCCCGCCCATTGCCACTTCAGCTTGCTAATCTTAAGGGCTATGTCGGTGACCTTGGTTCTTCTACGAATCTCCTCATTCCTGATTCGATCACGTAGAGAAACGCCGAGCATAGCTCTCTCCATAGCTCGCTGAGCAACTCTGAGCTTTTTATGAGACCTATAGTAAGAGACCACGTCTCTGATCCATATATCATCACTGGTAACACACATTGACTAAAAACTTTAGTCTTTAGGCACTGAGGTATTTTGGATGAGAAGATGTTGCGCAGTTTCCCGAACGCTGCCCAGCCGAGTTGGATTCGTCGATTGACCTCTCTCTCAAAGTTGGACCTACCTAACCGGACTACCTGTCCCAGGTAAATGTATTCGTCGACAACTTCAAGAGTAGAGTCGACCAAAGTTAATACGGAAATAATACACTGACACATACCAAACATCGGTGTCTTTAACGGTAATGTTCTAAAAATGTAAAGCTACTTTCATGTTTGTAGGTAATCTTCTAAACTAATGATCCGATTCTGTGAATTCTGTCACCGATACAAAGCTACACTATTCTCGAGTAACACTGACTTATTTATTAAATTAGTTTTTAATACGTAAGATTGGTTACTTTTAGTGTGCTGATTCGATCCAGTTAGAATGGTAACCGTGTCATTGTCTAAATTTGGGTTGATATTCTAAAGGTCACGCGGGCAGAGCCGGGAGTAACAGCTAGTCGTCAATGATCTGCTTGATAAACAGTTAAGCTGCTAAAGCAATAAAGATGAGAGGAACATCTACCAAGGCATGCGCAGTGGCATGCAGCGCGCACACACGCGCAAAACTTTAACTACTTTATACTGAAACGCGTCTGTGTGGATATAAGCGATTTGACACTTGCTCAATCCGGCCAGGGCTGCCTCATATATACAACAGTGTCCCACAATTAATATTTATTCATATTTTTTAATCAAACTCTAATTCAACTAACAATTTAATAGCACTGAATACATTAGATTTACCGTTTTTTTGTAGTATTATACTTCCTAACGATCAAGCAATATAACATAGTCGTTATATTGCAAGTACTTTCATCTATCTATTTATGTCATCACGCCAGATACCTTGCGCAGTAGGCAGAGAGCAGAGTTCCAATAGGTTCTTTCTTTACAAACCTATCTCCTATCTCGTATTCGACTTATACACCCTCGCCAGCTAAGGAAACTCTTAACTTGCCCTTCAGATAGGACGGTCTATTTGGTCATGGTAAGATAGTTTAGATGTTCCCCGGTACATTTATTCTTCCACTTCTGCATTGTAGATCTGTTTTGTCATTCTTACTTCCGACATTAGCATTAACATACCTATTAGTATTGACATAGCTTCCAACATTAACATAGCTATGTACACGAATGACAGCACAAAAATAATTAACATCGCTGTTACTATCATCAAAAGTTAACTATACAATTAATAGATATACCAAATATGTCTATCTATCTATCTATCTATAACCTCACGCCAGATCCCTTGCGGGGTAGGCAGAGAGTACAAAGTTCCAACAGGTTCTTTCCTAACATACCTCTCTGGCTTCCTCGACTCTCATAGTTCGTCTCATACACGCTCGCCGGTTACGGAGACTCTTGACTTTTCCATCAGATAAGACTCGGTTTATTTGGTCGTGGTAAGATAGTCTAGGTCTTCCCCGGTACCTGCATCCTTCCACTTTCACATTGTATATCTGTTTTGTCATTCTTTCCTCTGGCATTCTTTTTATATGCCCGAACCAACGGAGCATGCCCTTTCTCATCTTTACACCGATACATACCTACTCGCTGTCTTACTATGCTGCTACCAAATATGGTTGTCATTAATTAACAACACACTGACAGCCCTACGCACACGTGGAAACGAAACACGCACACATACATCGGCCAACCGGTCGATTGACGTCAACGGTGGGTGGAGACGGGGTTATAAAAAAATTAAAACTATCAGTTTACTACGGACGGAAAACAACGAACCGACATAACAAGCCATTGTTTCTCGCACCGACCTATCAGCGGATTTATTTGCAGCGAACTAATGACATGTTTTGTATGGTTTTTTTACGATAATAGATGATTTGAACTGGATCCCATTGTGTTTGGTCTCGTTTATAAACACAATCATGGCATTCTGTATTGTTGTGTCACTGATGTTAAATTTAATAGAGTTGGAATATGAATATATATTACTCGAGATTGGACGTCGCAGTTGTGACGTCATTGATTTCGATGTGGTCAACTTGTAGGCTAACTGGTTGCTGTTGAATGGAGAATTTTATAAAACGAATGTGAACTGGAATACTTTATTGTTTTTATAATAAAATTATAATATGAGACAAGATAATATAACTGTATAGCCTATTTTGAGAGTAGATCACTCGGTTTATTGGATCCATTGGACAGGTTTAAATTTTTAGACAAGGCATGGATAAAAAGTGTTCGTAATTTGGTCTGGTGTGTTGCTATAATGATGGTATCAGGAATATCGTACATGCGCAAAATCTGAAACAAGTGATAGTGCTTATCACATCAAAAAAAATAAGCGGTTTTCCAAAATGTTGATAATTCCATCAATAATAAACGCGGTTTCTTTAATAAATACTATTTATTACCTATTTCTTGTACCAACTTTTTGGCGCAAATGTCCTTTATACCTTGTATAATATTTACAGCTTAGGCGTTCCTACCAAAATTAGTTCAAAATTATACCATTTTGAGTTAATCTGACTTTACCTATATTATTACTCCTACCATATTTTCTACAGGTTCAGACAACCAAAAAATGTTCTCGCTCGTTTCCTTTTTGTGTGTGTGTGTGTGAATGATCTAAGCTGTTGGCGGCGGGGCCTTTATAGCATCACCGGACAAGAGGGCGAGCGTGCAACCATTACTCTCGAGCCAGAAGGGCAAGGGGGCAACTAGCTCAAGGGCGCCTCAAGAAGGAACGGCCTCGCCTTAGGCAGTCGCTATGGGGGAGGGCGTATACTAGGTGTCGCTCGGTTTTATAATCACGCACACTAATATAACAAGGATATTTGTGATGTCATTACTAATCTAGTATATTTTTAGCAGGAAAAAACATTAAAAGGTAATTCCATATACAACTTCATAATATATAAATATGTCTGACTGTAAAACCACAGTTCTAATAACAGCCTTGTGATTAAAGTAAATCCCTGACCACAGAACAGCATTGGAATCCAACTCAATTAATTGTTAACGAACCCGCATCCAATTCTAATTCATAAAGTTTCTGTTAATTGAATAACTTCGAGTTATAACTAACGGAATTCGTTTCTTGCTCTGTCGCAGTTTTTTATTTAAGTGTGAATCCTCATATTTAAAGGATGAAGATATTTCGCTACTTAAACCATACTTAAGAGAAGCTTATTCTGAATTCTTAAATCAGAAAACAGATGAAAATGGGAGGGATTATGATTTTGATAATGGTATTCAAAACAAACATTTGGATTGTTTGTTGAGAATAAACAGAGTTTACTTAAATATACATTGATATATTTAAGTAAACTTAGTTTGTTTATACAGGATAAAAGAATGGCTCCAAGTACTATAAAAAATTTGAAGATTTTAATAGACAATGCCTAGACCTTAAATAAATACATGTCAATAAATACACCGATTTTGAAATCTAAAATATTTTATAATAATTTCACATCATGAGGTTAGAATTTAACGTAACCTTGTAAATTCCGTATAAGTAAAAAAAACAAGTCAGAAAATCCATTTTTAAATTTACTCATGAGATTGACGTTAAAATATTGATAAGCAGTTTCAACAGAATTTATTTCCATAAATCATTAATAATGTCTGTCAGATGTAGATTCTAATCTAAAAGATGTCAGTTATAATGAATTCGTGACCTACTTAATGCTTTTATTAATGTAAAACTAGCTTTTTAACGAAACTAGTCACCTTTTGAACGTGCGGCTTGTTCATTCTAAATGTGGTGGAGGTTTTCTGAAAATATTTTGAAATAAATCAATTGTCTTGATGATCTGGGGGTCGGAATGTAAGCTTTTCGTCTCACTACAACAGGGGTTGTTAACAGACTTTAGAGCAAACCAGATCGGTTTCAGGAAATGGACTGTTGAACTTATCCTTAGTACAATATATAATAATCCCCCAGAAAAAGGCTTAGAACTCACTCTAAACTGTAGGAACATTGAAATTATAGCTACATCGTCGCATCGTTGAAATCCTCTATTAATATTTTATAGACCTCGAGCTGGAATATAAATCGTAACATTAGTATTTATTCAAAGTTATTTACTTATGACCATCAATTCATGGACTTCCTAAGTTCCTGCACTAATCCAACCATTCAATTTTATCTAACCCGGTTATCCCCCAAAGTTAGCAAAACCAATTGTTTGCGGTCACAGACTTGAGACATTCCGAAGCGGTTTGGGGTCAAACTGTCCAAATGGTATTTGAACACCCGCTCGCTGTGACGTCAATTGCGTCCGTGAGATTTTCTCGTGTATCTGTGACACACTAATATTGTGAATCTGTATGTTACTATAACACGTATTTAATATTGTCGCTGTTATCTACTGTTACTACGAAGACAACGTTAGATAGATAGAGACAACGTTATTCAGATAAAAGTAAGAAATTGAAAGTTTCTACGATTTAGATTAGCATATTCGATTTTATTCTTATTATAATGAGCTACACAGGATTTTGAATAAACGTGAATGGCGTGTACGTGTTCTTAAGAATGCAAGTTAATCATAATATAACTGAATTAATTTATGCTACCTGCTCAGACTATCACTCTTTAACCTGAAATGGTTATTTTATTAGAAGCATTTGTCATTGTTGATGATTTTAAATTAACATACTCGAATTTCTCATGTATACGATGAAATATCGAAACTAGTTTTATTTACAGGAACATTTTGAAAGGCTGTTGGCTAAACATAAAAAGAAAAGGTATGCAACATAATTAAAGGAACTCATAGCTGTATAGATTCAAGTATTATATCATTGTCAACATAGTTCACCTTACTATTTAACAGTGTCTAGGTTCGGAACACTTTCTTATGACCGGAGACCTATCAAACGTTAACTTTTCCCGGGGTTCAACAGCAACACAAACGGCTAAGGCTGTAGATGTCATAGATACTGCTTTTTAATTTAATCGCCTGTCATCCTATGGTTATTTTGGTTTGGTAAGTGGTTAAAGTTAATATCAGTTTCCTCCATTTCTACATAAATGTAATATCTAAAGTTTTATTAGGTAAGTATATATCTCATTTTATCATTCTAATCTCTCTAATGCGGAAAATACTAGTCAAAACATTGTTCAATGCTAATGTCTGATCATTATTTTTATAGGTCGTAAATGAAACAATAGAGAGCGTGACCTCGAGAAACACCCATTAACAAAATTATCGTCTGCACCGTTAATTATACTGTACTCTACAGTCAGGATATAATAATCATTTCAGCGAACCACCAATTCAGACGTAAGCTATTTTTCTTATAAATAACTTGTATATTTTCTTCCAACAACAAAAATATAGTACTTTCATTTTCTATCGTTAAAATAACATTTCAGTCTGGAAAAATACTCTTCAGCTATTAACTAAATTTACGATCATTATTTTTATGGATCGTTAAAGTAACAATGGACCGATAACGGAACCTTGAGGAACACCCATTAACGAAATTATGTCTGTAGTGAGTTGCAAACTATTAATCATCAGCCGAATCACTAGTGGTTTTAATATCTTGTACACTATATTTATTATGATGATGATGATGATGATATTTATATCACGTAGAGATAAATCATATACCATATATATTGCGCAGCTATAATTATAATTTATAAATAATTAGCTACTTTTAAAATGCAAATTGGTTTTTAAACAATCGTTAAGAGTTCCTTGTTAGATAAAATCTTTAAAATTTCTTACAAAGAAAAATAATAAACTTATTATATCTAAACCTTTATAAGTAGCTTCTAGTTTGTCCTCTAGAATCATTTAGACTGTAACTCTTGGACTAAATTATCCTTAAGGATCGAAAAAATGTAATTTGAAATAAAACTTGAATTAAACAACATGTATTTCTAAAATTTGTTTCAAGCAGAGATTTCAATTCTGAAGACCGTCGCATTTATCTCTATCACTATGATTTATCGCCGTTATTTTCCGTAATTGAGTATTATAACAGCATGTCCTGTATAGAAAATTCAGTTAATATAAACAAGTGCAATGCGAACATGAGACCACGATTGACAATTATGTTTCAGTGAAACTAATACTGACCCGCTCCATTTACCATACACAATTACATTGGACACGTAAATGACGGATGTGGGCTTCCGTTTTAAATACAAAATAAATGTATACATACATACAGCGGTATTAGGAAACCAACGGATTAACAGGGCCCAGACACTGTGACGTTAGCAATTCGACTGTCCAATTCTTATCTGCTGTGGAATTTTACAGATTCGAAATATCCTGCTTGTTTGTTATTGTTGATAAGCTTGAAATACCTAAAGCTGTCACTAATACAATCTTACATGACTCCATAATATATTCTAATGGCGCACTTTCTCTTTATAAATAATTAATGATATTGATCAAAATTCGTCTGGGTATTTATGCATGTGAAATTGGTTCCTCTAAGTCCATCTACGACAATATTCATACACAATTTTACTAAGCTTATCTTTACGGCAAAACCAGATCCCTCACCAGATCCCTTGCGAGGTAGCCAAAGAGTTCAGTTCAATTTTACTTTACCTTAACCATACGCATAAGGTTTTCTTGGCGTAATAGGAACTAACTATTTAGGTAAACTGAAGACATTTGAAAATGAATATAATACGAACTGAGTTCTTAGATTTACGCGAATATTACACATGAAATAAAACTATTTTACGGATTTTATCGCGGTTTATTTTACCCGCGAAACGTCGGGAACTAAAAATAAAAAAATAAACCGCGATAAAATCCGTAAAATAGTTTTATTTCATAATACGAACTATCACCCATCCCAACCTGACTAAGTCAAATGCTACTGAAACTTGGTAATCGCTAAGAATAACATAACTATATATCTATATCATCACGCCAGCCCCCTTGCAGGGTAGGCAGAGAGTACAGAGTTTCAACAAGTTCTTTCCTTAGATACCTCTCTGGCTCCCTCCACTCTCATAGTTCGTCTCACACACGCTCGCCGGTTACAGAGACTCTTGACTTAACTATATAGTACTAAGAATGCCTTAATAACAAAACCAAATAAAACACGAACAAAACATAAAGTGGCAACATTTAATTGGACAGAATACTTAAAATGTAACCAATAATAAGATGAAACGTCTGACCTAAAAAACTGGCACATTAAAAAGGCGCCAGCAGCGGACAAAAGCGTGACTAGACAAATACAATAATGCTTTTCAGTACTAACCACAGTCTGGTGGGTAAATCTAGAACTATCTTTGTCATTAAAAGAACAGATGAAATATATTCATTAACAGCTGAAATTATACAGGATATGAAACTACGTGATTGTTTGTTTCATTAAGATGCGTTTAAGTTTGAGATAAGTGAGATCAACCTAAATAAAATTTCTAGAGGAATCCTTATATTTAATTAGTTAGTAATTTTTTTAGTTGGTTGTTATTTGTTGTATGTTTTAGACAATAATACTGTTTGACATATCTATGAATCAGAATCATTTGTAGAACTTGATTCCGATTTCTAAATAATAAAATCCTCAAATTATTCTTCTTTTTATGAATTGTTAAAAAAAGTTATTTGTAAGATAAAAATAGAACTTAAGTCCTACAATTCCTTCATTTGTATTTCTTCAACAAATCTTCAATATTGCTTTGTTTTGATAGATTCATATCGCGATCACTACAATGTGTCTATGAAAAAACTTGATTACATTTTTCAAATACTTCTTGCATTGATCAATGCGGATAAATTTATTCGTTCTAAAATAAAGACATCTAAATTAATATAAGCAATCGGATATCTTGCAGTAGACCAGGATTCATAACCACGCGTGTATTTGAATTGTAAATGGACTGCATCGTAAATACCTTGACTTATAGATTCCTCGGCTGTATTGTTATTGCGTAAAATGGAATATTTTGCTGCCTAAAATACACCGAGTGTTTCAGGTGGTTTTGCGCATCAAAAATATTTTTCAGTCTTCCAAAACTCCTAAACAAAATTATGTAGCTTTGCTTCATTTACATCGCAGTTATTCCCGCTAAACTTTTGTAGTTTTCTAGAATAAGTGATGGATTTGTAAATCTATTTCGGATTAAACAAGAAATTAATCAGTCCGATGCGCGTCGATTTATATTACGGTTTCATTTATAGTCACAATTTTTTTATTTTCCTTCCTTTGATTGATTCAGAGTTGAGTAAGCTGAATTCAAACTAATCTTCTTGATTTGTTTGTACACTAGTTACTATTCTGTTTTATAGTCTTTAGTTCAAAAATTAATAAAAAAAATGCGGTAAAACTGCTTTGGGTTGACATGTTTTTGAAACCTATTACTGATCTTACGTTAGATATTAGTTTAACGTTTCCGCCAATAGCTAGTTCTGCGAACGATTTATTTTTGACGTCAACTCTTACCCTTACTTTTATGCTTAACATTCTTTGAACACCAGTAATTTTAATTGCATCTCTAATGACTAATCAGTTTATTAAAGTATAAAAAATATTATTGAGTTCTCTAACTAATTATAAATAACCGGCTGTAAGCCCAAACATAAATAATACTATTGACGTCAGTAAGCCAGTAGTAATCAAATAAGGAAGATAGATTTTTTATGAAATGGCATTGTGGCCACAAAAAAAGGAATTATAATTTGATTGATAGGTATTAAAGATACCTAATCCAAATATAAAGCGAAGAGGATAACTATTGTTATTATATCAGTACGGAAGAACACAATACAACAAATAAATATGAATTTGAATACGTAAGTGAAGCATTGCAAGGCGATTGATAATTACTGTGTTAATGTTTACAATAATATAACAGTGGTTGTAATTATTACGGTTTGAATTGTAATAAGTTTATGAAAACTTGATTTATTTAATATCGATTGCACACGATGAAAACCCGTTTAAGATTATCAAACCTATAGATTGCAATACAGTAAATCATGAATTAACTTGATATATAATAAATGAACTCACAAATTAGAGTAGTAACCCAACTATTAATTATCCAAATGATTATATCAATATTGCCTTTTTATTTAATAGCTTTGACGATGCAAGAAAGCCGCTTCATCATTTAAACCAATTTAGTGGATCTACAAATAGAATCGTTGATTGATTTAGTTACACGGCTTAATAACTTGATATTATAAAAAAGGAACTCACCTTTTTCGCCATTGCAGGTGCCTCAAACTCGTCATCATCGCGACTGGACAATGTTGAACAAGAGGAGCACGCAGAGTCCGCCGATAGGGATCTCGACCTCAGCCAGTCCACTTCTTCCTCAGTCGCACCAACCGCAATTCCGTCCGAATAGTCGCTAACGACGACGCTGGGCGTCCTCACGCACCTTCCCCTGATCTCACAGCCTTCGCTGCTCCTCCGCCCGAGTTCGACAACATGAGCCTCAATTAGGGTCCTCTCCCGTCTCGGCGACATCGCGTCCGGTGGAGGCGTAATATTGCGGGGGTGAGAGTGCCGCCGGAGACGAGTATCTAGTTCGACTGCGGAGTCGTCGCTGAGGTCACGGCTGCGGCGTCTCACGGCGGCCCTATCATCGTCATCTGATGATGAGATGTCTTCGTGCGGGGAGGAGGTGCGCGGGGGCCGGAGGTACTGCATCGGGCCGGGTTCGAAGCGTCGCAGCAGCTCGGAAACGCGCGGCTGTGCGTGGCGGGTAACGCGGCCTACTGGCGGCGCGCGCGCGCCCGCACTGTCGCCCGTCCTGCGCGGCGCCGGTTGTGCAGACTCCCGCGCATGCTCGGGCGCTACTCCTGTGCTTAGCTTCAAGTAGAACAAACTGTGGCTTAACGCTTTTTCCCGTAATACACGGCGGAAGTCCTCCGGTGGCGATTGCTCGAGACGCGGCATTCTTTGGCTGAAAATTGACAATTTTTAGCTTTAGCTACAGTCACCTGCACTAAGTTAATATTCTTTTCATAACTTACAAAATATAAAATCATCAATTTGTGTCATAATCATCTACACTTCCAACAAAAATGTGCCGATGCTTGTTAAGCATGTTATTTTTAAGTTGGGAAATATATTAGTGCCAGCGTAGGTACTTCTAATTCAAATTCATAGTATTTGTTAAAAATCGAAAAACATTCAAACGGTTTCTTATTACATCCTCTAAATATAGTTGCTTCAATAAGACTCCTAGGTTATATAACATAGGTATGTTACATATAGGTAAGTGGTGCATCAGAAACTTCCTGAAGATTAATCTCTCTTGTTGTACTTAGTCTATAAAATAATAAATTAACATTAAATCAAGTATACGAGTCAATACTAACCTTAATAGATAAAAATATGACTTATATTCAATACGCGTTACAATAACTGCACATCTCCGCGCAATCTGAAACAAAAACGAACGAAGCTCAATATATATATGATGTGGAAATGAATGAAACAGGATGTCGACTTACTATGTAATAATAATGCGCCTACACATTTGTCTTATCAAATAAAATGTATTGTGTTTCAGTTAGAAAAACATAACATAGTTAATAATTAATTTAATATACCAAGCAACTTGTCAGCATCCTATTGCCAACTTACATACATACAATCATATATATTGCTATGTTGGCAACAACATAAATATATCGGTTAATATTATTTTCACAACACTGGCAACATTGCTACTGATCTGTCTCTATCTTCTCGTCGGCTCGTCGGTACAGGGTGCACATATATTTTGTAAATTTTACCTAGTGTGCACAATAAAGCAAGTAATTCAGGAAGCAAGACTCTTATTCATCTCACTCGTACGCAAACCCTAGAAAAAAGAAAATACAATCCACGCCATCGAAGGTCAAGCGCACATAGCTATCCTTAATAATATTATACAATTAATTTAAAAAACTCTTTATAAGCTTCATAAGCTTCACTATATTTTTCATTATAAGCCGTTGTCTTATACAATAGGTCTCATAAAAAAAGCTCAGAGTTGCTCAGCGAGCTATGGAAAGAGCTATGCTCAGCGTTTCTCTACGTGAGCGAATCAGGAATGAGGAGATACGTACAAGAACCAAAGTCATCGACATAGCCCTCATGATTAGCAAGCTGAAGTGGAAATGGGCGGGCCACATAGCGCAAAGATCGGACGGGCGTTAGGGCAGAAAGATTCTATAGTGGAGATCACGTATTGGCAAGCGCAGCGTAGGACGCCTGCCAGATGGACCGACGATCTTGTGAAAATTGGATGCAGGTGGCATCGGACCGGTTACGCTGGAAAGCAAATGGGAAAGCCTATGTTCAGCAGTGGACAAATATAGGCTGAGATGATGATGATGATGATTATAAGCCATTTAACTAAAAACTAGCAAATCATCAGACTCCGAACACCAACTATGAATAAAATACTTCAACGATCTCAAACACGACAAGGCTATGAACAGTGACGGATTTATACATTTACCGCCAGTAGGCTATTCAATTTTGCCGCCCGTACTAACCTCTGCAATTCAATACCTTAGTTCACAATCATATTAATTACATTTCCTTTGTCAATAAAATTGCAATTTTTTGATTTGTGTTCTGTCGTCATCAGCTTTTTCCCGTTATTTGAATGATTGTGAACTATCTATGGGATGGGACTATGTATGGGATCGTTGTGCCAGTTCGTTGATTATTCTTACAACTCACGATTTAGTGAAGTTTATACAAGAAATAGTCTTTGGGTATATTTTGAGCTAAGAAAAGCTAAGTCATGTATCTATCTATCTATCTATCTATCTATAACCTCACGCCAGATCCCTTGCGGGGTAGGCAGAGAGTACAGAGTTCCAACAGGTTCTTTCCTTACATACCTCTCTGGCTTCCTCGACTCTCATAGTTCGTCTCATACACGCTCGCCGGTTACGGAGACTCTTGACTTTTCCATCAGATAAGACTCGGTTTATTTGGTCGTGGTAAGATAGTCTAGGTCTTCCCCGGTACCTGCATCCTTCCACTTTCACATTGTATATCTGTTTTGTCATTCTTTCCTCTGGCATTCTTTCTATATGCCCGAACCAACGGAGCATGCCCTTTCTCATCTTTACACCGATACTATCTTTCATACCTACTCGCTGTCTTACTACGCTGTTGCTAATGCGGTCGGTCAGCTTCACTCCGCACATCTTCCGCAGAGCTCGCATTTCTACCGCATTTATCCTACTTTCATTCTCCTTCTTACATACCCAGCTCTCGCTACCATATAACAGCGTTGGGACAAGAACTCCGTTATGTATGGCCAGCTGCGCCTTATGGCTTAAGTGCCGGCTCCCGAGTAGCTTTCCCATCGCACCATTCACTCTGTTCCCTGCACTCACTCTTCTCTCTATGTCAGCGGTGTATTTCCCATCCTTACTGAAGGCGCATCCAAGATATACAAACTCATTCACTTGCTCCAGCACATCGTTACCAACCACAATCCTTACATTCGTTCTGGTTTCTTCCCTTTCAAAAACCATAATCTTGGTTTTCTTCACATTCAAGTGTCAGCCATTGATCATGCAGTCGTCTTTCATAACTGTGACTAGTGTTTGCAGATCAGTGACTGTTGGCGCTATCAAAACCGCGTCATCTGCATAAAGTAGATGGTTTACCACTAAGTCACCCATTTGTACACCTTCATTCATCGCTTTCAGTCTTTGAAGACTTTTGTCCAGATATATTATAAACAGTCTAGCGGACAACACGCAACCCTGCTTGACGCCGATTTTAACGTCAAACCAGGGTGACCTGTTACCACCCACCCGTACGCATGCCTTGCAGTCCACATAAGTGGACTGGACGGCTCGCAACAGAGTGCCATCTATACCATACTCTGGCAAAATGTCCCAAAGTCTCTTTAGCACAACTCTGTCAAATGCCTTCTCCAGATCTACAAAACCGCAGAAAACCTTCCGGCCCACTGCCAGATGCTAAGTCATGTAATACTTATAAAAACATTTTTGAGCCTAATTTTCCGCCCTAGGCTCCAGCCTACTCAGCCTGCTGATAAATGCGCCTCTGGCTATGATGTGTATTTGAAGCAAGGATGCCACCAACTGCTCTGTTCTTTGTGTTGCTTCTTCCAATGTGTTGGTCTGGAAGAAATTGCTTTTAGCAATAAGATCGCCAATAATACCCAGCTGTTTTTAATATTTATGTGTGTAATCAATTGTAAGAGCACTGTTGTACAATAAAGAGTACTCAATGTATCTATCAATCTATGCTATGGCCACCTTCCGGTTCCAACATCAAACCAATTCCTACACCGTACCTATTTTAGTGTTGTCGCGCAGTTGTTTTTAATGTTCCATGTCGGTATCTGCTTTGGTTTTTCCATCATAGCCTTGAGGCTGTCGGAGTCATTTTATCAAACGGAAGCAAAGGATGCGTCGTGGCATTCCGCCACACCACACTGACTGGTTATCAAATGACACTCAAATACATGAAAAGGTGAGAATTAAATCACTTAATCATCATCATCATCATTCACACAATTTTACGGACGATTTAGCGCAGATCTTAAGAGCTTAACATGCTCCGCCCACTGTGTCTAAAAGTCGCGGGTTCGATTCCCGCACGAGACAAATCTTTGTGTGATCTACAGTTATTTGTTCCGGTCTGAGTATTAGTGTATGTGAATTTTCATGTTTGTAAACGCAACCACGACACAGGAATTAATCCTCGAGTGGAGATAAGTTAATAAAAAAAAAAGGAAATTAACTAACTACGATCTCATTGCATTAGATTATAATTCTTTTCTGACTCTAATGACATGATTTACCCCGCAAGAAATCTAGCGTGATGATATAGTAGATACATAGCTTACCTAAAATAATCCCTCTGTAACGTCACGTCATTAGGATGGGAAAGCTTGTTGGTCTAATGGCGCATAGTACAGGTGGCGATCACAACCTCCTGTATTCGAACCCCGATCGAACAAAGTATGCTTTTACTATCGAAAACAATCTCAATAACCGTCCGCAATTTAGAATTATTTTAAGTTTAATGCCAATAGACTCGCCCCCAATTACTTTGGGACCTAACATACACCTCTGCAAACCCCTCTTGGAAACGACAGTGTCTTTTATAGGACGTATTTACTATTGTTCTATGGGTATATTCGTGTCTCTGTTACCTACTCATAATTACCTAATGCCCATGAGAGATTGAAGGCATTAATTGTCAGGTATAGAACTGTGTGTATTTTCCCAGAATTCATAACAGTCCGCCATTTTAGATCACTGTCATATTTCCGTCATTAAAATCGATCAGATGGAAATTACTATTGTAGGAATATTTTTTACACTGCCTAGTTAGTCTAGGGGCCCATAGTGTAAATGGTGATTACAATGTCCTGGGTTCGAATCCTAGGTCGGGAGGGCGAGCCTACTGTGCTCATTCCACACATAATTCCAGACTCCGGACTGTTATTGAGGATTCTTCCATAGAAAATCCACACAAGTCCACACATGACGGACGATTTAGCGCAGTAGTTAAGAGCTTAAGCTGCTCCGCCCACTGTGCCTGATAGTCGCGGGTTCATGTATGTAAGCGCACCCACGACACAGGAATAAAACCTAGTGTGGGTATAGGTTTTTATAAAAAAAGAAAAAAAAAAGACAATTAAACCTAGAATTCGAACGCAGAAAATACCAATCTGGAGCGTTAATGCGGGCGGTGTAGCCCGACCTTACATCGTGCTCTGCGTATCCCAACACCTGCTCGCAGCAGGATTGAATGGTTGTCTCCGACAATGCAGTCAAAGTGGCCGCGTTCTGGGCCGCTCCCATATACATAATTATAGCATGTCTGCCTTCGAAAGGATAAGAAGAAGACCTCAGGGCTCCATGATTGCTGCCAGTACTATGCGTCAATAGACCACGAGGCAGTCTTACAAACCATAATAACGATCCCAAGGAAGGTCGACTTCGACGTTCGGAACCATCTAGGAACACACACAAAATCATTTCGAATAGACTACGTTACCTATACGCTTAACGCTTCTTCTTGGCCCCTGCCCCTATAGGCTCATCTTCTAGGACGAGTTCCCCTTCCATTGATATTGGTCCCCTACAAAGAGTGCCCTACTATTTATAGACTCGTTCCCTACGAGATTATACCAATATGGTATACCAGTGGCAGGCGGCTCAATAGATGATCAATTAATTTTACTGTTTTTTTATTTCGTTATGTTCACGATAACAAATAATGAAACACACACACACACACACACTTATCATAAGCAACATTGGATATTGTGATAAAAATGGTTCCGAAGCAGATTATTTATATGTCAACAATTGGTTCCGCTCTGTTTTATAAAAGTAACAACGTGACAGGTGGCAATGTGACGATTTGACTGTCAATAACATGAAGCTTTGTAATAGCCAAAGATCTCTATCTAGTGTACCCTGGTAATAGCTTCAATAGCTTCAATAATAAGTCATACACATAAAATAGCTTTATGGTCATACAGAACTGCTTTATGACTATTTTATTAAAATGTCTGTGCCATGCCTGTCTTTACTTTAGACGTGTTTTTTTGAGGTTCAAATTTCGAACTTTAGAACAAATATTTATTTTAATAGGTGCTGTGCTCATGGATTTAATGGCTGTGCTTTATAAAAAAACCTATTATGATACCAGGATATTCTGTGAGGTCTGTGTATGGTTTGCAATTTATTACGGCAGTAAAAAACTTTATAAAAGTCATATTTCAAAAGTTTCATCAAAACGCGTTTTGTTAAAAAATGTGTTAAAAATAACATGTTTAGCAAGGAATATGTAATAAGATATCTTTGCTTTATTGTATTGTGTAATAAAAAATAAAAACAAAACTTGACAAATACATACCATATATTATTTTACCTACATACATTAATGCACAAAACAAATACCGGAAGGAGTGGTTATACATATCTAATATGAATTCATTATGGAAATGAAATCTCAAAGTTTTACTATTATTATGGCTTGTAAAATAAGCATAATAGCAGCAACTTTTATTGTCCTGTTGCAAATATTTTAAGGTATATTAACCTTTAAGGTTAAATCTTTTGGTTCTTTTAGCCTGATTCGGCAAGGACATAACGTGCTGACATATTACTTTTGACATACTATCAGCCAAGTGTATGCCAAAATGAATCGTTTACTGAAATTATACTGCACGTAATTCAAGTATCTCTAACAAACTTTCCCATTCTATTTCTATATGACCACGAGACGCAAAACAGAATACAATCGTGGAAAAGACATTTTTTTCTACATAAAATAAAACTATTTTTTCGGATTTTATCGCGGTTTATTTTGATTTTTAATTTCCCGACGTTTCGAGTGCTTTGCAGCACCCATGGTCACGGGAAGGACTGAGGTGTTAGACGTCCAAAAGGCATAGTTGTTCCGGGGTATCCTCAAACTTCTTAATTATTTTTGTTGGTCCGATCTACGCACAATGAGCTCACGGTGTCTTGAGGCCTTGCAGTGTTATGCTTGGTTTTTATTATATTAATTACCGGATCCCAAGTCGATGTAAGCACCCAGCCATCTTCTCTATTGAAATTAGGCTGTTTTTTAATTTCAATTGCCTCGCCAACCATCCTTGGTAGGAATCGGTGTTCTTTCACGAGGATTTGTGGTCTATCAAATCTGATGTTATGGCGGGTGCGGTCAAGGAAATGTTCACAGACTGCAGACTTCTTTGAGCGAAACGTCGGAAACTTAAAAATCAAAATAAACCGCGATAAAATCCTAAAAAAAAGGTTTAATTCATGTGTAATATTCGCGTAAATCTAAGAACTTAGTATTTTTTTTATATATTTAAAAAAAAACGTAGACCCAAACTATGAAATATTCGGTGCGTTTACAAACATGAAAATTCACATACAAAAATACCCAGACCGGAACAAATAATTGTGGGTCACACAAAGATTTGTCCCGTGCGGGAATCGAACCCGCGACTACTAGACACAGTGGGCGGAGCGGCTCAAGCTCTTAACCACTGCGTTAATTCGTCGTAAATATTTGACCGACCTAGGATTTGAACTCAGGACCTTGTGATCGGCAAGAGCATTAATCGACAATATAACTATTTTTATTTATAACTGCATTACATAAGTGCCCTTCTCCAAATTGCCGCATCCAACCCACACTCGCTCTGAGCACAGCAATGTCCTCGCAATGACTCGTGACGTCAAACTCAGCCTTGCCTGTGCCTCGGGTAAGAGCAATACAGACTGCACCAAAATAGCTTAATTTAGACAATTCCGGCACGAATTGATATGATTGCCGCCAAAACTATTAAGTTTTTGTGAAAAATAAATTAAAATGTTTCTAAAAAAACGAACGAATGTGACGGACGTCTTGGTTACCCGCACGAGACAATATTTGTAATATAATATTATCAGCCTATACTGCCCACTGCTGGGCCTAAGGCCTTCTCTCACAAATCAAGGTGAGAGAGAAATAGGTCATACTACGCGGACCCAGTGCGGATTGGTAGAGGCAGGTTTGTTACCACCTGCAGATGAAACTTATCAAGCTGCCTATAAGGCTTCCAATTCGGCTTAACGACTACCACATTAAGTTAACCAGGACTCACGGCCTAACGTGCCTTCCGAAGCACGGAGATGTTCAAATATGCAAATGCCACAAACGGTCACCCATCTCAGGCCGACCGAGTCGAACGCTGCTTAACCTTGGTAATCGGTAAGAACACCGCGGTCGCACAGCGCTACGAGCGACCAATCTTTGTGTGGCCCTTAGAATATAAATATAATCAAGAAGCCGCGGGCGCGCACCAAATTGAAGCAACATTTACTACCTGCAAAGCAAGTAGCCACACGATCACGAAAGTCGTGCGAAATAACGTGCTCTGCGCGGTCAAATCAAATTGAATTATGCCGTCTTGTGTCGTTGTCCTTCCCGCCTGTAAAAATGCTGTTGAGCTCAAAAAGAAGCATGATTAGATCACATTTCGTACGTAACCAGCGCATTCCTGTGCCTTATTATTTGAATATAACGAATTAATTCTTCCATCTGTAAATGTCTTAGTAAAAACCGCGTCCATTTTGTTAGTGTAACTAGCTGCCAACATTACGCGGGTGGGAAATGCGGTGAGTGCGGGGCGTTGGTTGATGTTTTGGCTTCACCGTACGGCGTGCAATTACGACTGGACGCGGCTTCTGGATATATTATTTATTCTAAGGTGTGATCCACAAATATTTGTGTCGGTATGGATGCTATCATGTAAATTTCATGTTTCTAAACGCACCCACGATACAGGAACTCCAAGTGTGGGGCTAGGTTTTCTTAAAAAAAGTTGGAATCATTGAAGTCAAGTAATTTATTTTTTACCGCATACCGACGTGACTTAGAATTTCATACAAAATGTTGTTTTATAAAAAACTTGGGCCAACGTAATCAACCGCGGTGAATCACGTGACCGAGATGAAAGAGATAGCAATGGAACGAAATTCCGAAGTGCTTTATAACCACTTTATTTATAACCTTCGAAAGGTTATCCTATATCCATTTCGTGGGTTATTTCAAATTATATTATTACAATACACTTAGATGAACAGCTTGTCTAGATTGAGAATCCCATAGCGACTGCCCAAGCCGAGGCCGTTACTCCTTGAGGCGCTCTTGAGCTAGTTGCCCCCTTGCCCATCTAGCTAAGGTGTTATGGTTGCACGCTCGCCCTCTTGTCCAGTAAATCTGAAAGGCCACGCGGCCAACAACGAAGATCATTTACATATACACACGCTCGCGTGCTAAATTGGCCTAAGATTTATCTACCCATAGATAGATAGATAAATTGTAGTATGCACACGCATGCGCTCGCACACATTTCCAGCTACCGAACTAATTAAGAAAAAAAACTAAATTATTAATTAAACTATCGTAGAACTGACGGCCGTTGGGGCAGAAAGGTTCTCGAATGGCGACCACGTACCGGAAGACGTGGAGTGGGTCCCCCTACAAGATGGACCGATGACCTGGTGAAGGTCGCGGGTAGAACTTGGATGCGTACAGCACAAAGCCGGTCGTTGTGGCGGTCTTTAGGGGAGGCCTTTGTCCTGCAGTGGACGTCTTTCGGCTGAAGAAGAAGACGAAGAACTAATTTAAAGGAAAAATCAAACACTGGCCTCACGCACACATAGGGCGTAACTGAGGCCGCTTTATTGCGCCATTTTTATTAGCAATTCTCCGTTCAGACAAGTCTTAGTCTAAGGCAATACATATGATTGAAAAGGGGAACTCTACCGTACACGTCTATCATCACCTCGGTATGAGAAATTTATGTTTGTAAACGCATCCATGACATAATAATTCCTTGTGTAAAATTACATTTTTAGTGTTCCATATCTTGCTCAGTAAAACCGGAACCCTTATAGGATCACTTTGTTAGAGTACTGTATTTCAATCCGTATCGGGAAGAATCTGTTGTACACTGCCTACCCCGAAATGGATCTGGCGTGATGATATAGATACTTACACAGATAAATAGATCTAAATCGGTAAAACTGAATTTTTATAGGATCACTTTCTTGTCGGTGTGTCTGTCAAACGAATAAGACTCTTCTATGTAGTGTTGTAACAACGCTCGAGTCGGCGCTTAAAACACTTGCGTTTTCTACTTGTTTTACAACTCAGCGCTAAACGCTCGACTTCAACCCTCAATTTTACCGTAAGGTCTACGGTCTCGCTAAAATTGAAACTTCTAAGTCAATACAATGAAATAATAAGTGATTTAAATTCACTCATGAAACTTATAGGGTATTTCTTGTTGGTACAGAATCATGAAATTAAGCAAGAAGCAAGTTTTCAAAATTTTACGGTACTAGTAGAGGAAAAACATGAAAAATTGATAACTTGCCATTAAAAAAAATTAAAACAGCGGCCGCATTGACTATCGGTACATCGAAGTGTTGAAGTGCTTGTATAATAACGCCACCATGTCAGTCCGAGTACAGGGGCAGTGCACGAAGGCGATCCCCATAAAAAGAGGAGTAAGGCAGGGAGACGTCATTTCTCCGAAACTGTTTACGGCCACCTTAGAGGACGCCTTCAAGCTCTTGGAATGGCAAGGACTTGGCATCAACATCAATGGCGAATACATCACTCACCTTCGATTTGCCGACGACATTGTGGTCGTGGCGGAGTCGCTGGAAGATCTAGGACGAATGCTCGGTGACCTCAACAGAGTATCTCAACAAGTGGGTCTTAAAATGAACATGGACAAAACGAAAATAATGTCTAAAGTCCATGTCGTACCCACCGCACTCACCGTTGGGAACTCTACTCTTGAAGTTGTCGACGAATACATTTACCTGGGACAGGTAGTCCGGTTAGGTAGGTCCAACTTTGAGAGAGAGGTCAATCGACGAATCCAACTCGGCTGGGCAGCGTTCGGGAAACTGCGCAACATCTTCTCATCCAAAATACCTCAGTGCCTTAAGACTAAAGTTTTTAGTCAATGTGTGTTACTAGTAATGATATATGGATCAGAGACGTGGTCTCTTACAATAGGTCTCATAAAAAAGCTCAGAGTTGCTCAGCGAGCTATGGAGAGAGCTATGCTCGGCGTTTCTCTACGCGATCGAATCAGGAATGAGGAGATTCGTAGAAGAACCAAGGTCACCGACATAGCCGTTAAGATTAGCAAGCTGAAGTGGCAATGGGCGGGCCACATAGCGCGTAGATCGGTTGGGCGTTGGGGCAGAAAGATTCTAGAGTGGAGACCACGTATTGGCAAGCGCAGCGTGGGACGACCGCCTGCCAGATGGACCGACGATCTTGTGAAAATCGCAGGAAGTCGTTGGATGCAGGTGGCATCGGACCGGTTACGCTGGAAAGCGATTGGGGAGGCCTATGTTCAACAGTGGACAAGTATGGGCTGAGATGATGTTGATGATGATGAAAACAGCGGCATCTAGTGGCATTCGTACTGAACCCTTAAGGTGGGGACTCAAACTTTAAGGGTTCAATGCAAATACCACTCACATTTTTCTGGATTTGAACACAGAAAGAATAACCATAGCCAACAATGACGGTCATCTGCCTACCCCGCATTATCTTGCACGATATATAGATAAAACACTGACTATAGGCAAGAATTGCAATAGATTACCGACACATTTTTAATCGTTAATCCGGCCCGTACATAGCATACAAATCATGTCATTTTATCGACCTTGAAAACTAGTTCAGATACCCAGTACACCTATTTACTACTTATATCCTAGTTGTTGAAGCCTATCAAGTTATTAAGCACTCATTACTACGCTGTCGGCGGTATGGTCACGAATACTTAATGTTATTAAGAAAGATATCTACAAGGTGTCTGAGGTCTTGCGTTATTTACGATAGTAAAAGACAAGACCTTAGACGCCTTATAGACCTCAGACACCTCGATTAGAAAATTGCTTTACAAATTCAATACGAAAACTAAAGGACATTGTTCTGCGTCCATACATGATTTGCCCTAGAACCAACAGCAATGAAAAAATGCGTGCATGATTTCAAGTCACCTGCAAATTATCTTTATGCATTTATTATTAAACGGACATGCGGAGGAAACACAATATTGCAAAAAAAGTATTAGATTTTGAGGTTATAATTTAGTAGTCAACAATACATTTGTAATATCGTTATGTAAAAATACACTAGCAATAATCAAATCGATCATTATTGAATGTAATTGATTGAATATAACCAATTAATAGGATTAAAATCTCCAACCGTAATTCGATAACAACGTTGACATTTGGAAAAGATGTCGACGACTTCGGTTTTAGTACTTACAATACATAGAAATATTCATTTTGGATTGCAAATTGTCCGTTAGATACGGATATGTGCCACTACTAGAACAATATAAATGAATAATTATGGTATAGGTCACATGTTTGTTGGTTCTGGGGCCATTTTCGACGATGTCCTTTCCAAATTTGAAGTTTTTTATGCACTTTATACCTCTCTCTTATACCTCTCGTTCTCTCTGACCTCAGTTTGTAAGCCATCTCTCTGCCCAGCTTTTATAAAGAATAAGTCCAAACCGATATTCCAAAATGCTGAATTAGAAATATGAATTGAGAAACCTGAATACACACAATGTAACACAAGTTCCGACAGATGGATGTTCCTATCTCCGAATCAATTTCAACACATCAATTAATATCAACGCAATAAGTGGTTCATGCAAGAGCAACCGCGCGCAAAGCTTATTGCATCGCCAGAGGACCTGGCGTCCTAGTTACACCCAGATATGGCGAGATAAGGCTAAATTAAAAACGATAACGAACTTGTATGGGGGACTGGATATACTGTACGAAGAAAAAGTTAATTTGTAGCAGGAATCGCGAAGACCCCAGAACCTATTTGAAGTATCTCGCTAGGAGTAAACACCCCACGAGGCTTACAGAAGTCGTATGTTGGAGTTTACTCACGCGAAGAACAGAAATATTCACTGTCATGTCTATATTTCTCAAGAGGGGATGGCAGAAGTGCACTGAGCACACATGTCACTGACGATTTTAGGACCCAATAGTTTAGGAGCTGAGCCTATTAACAACATAATTGGCACGATTCCAGATTCCGGACTACGACTGATTTTTTTTTCGATAGGAAAAGCACTTATTTTTCGACCTACGATCGATTACGATCGATCGAAAAAAGTAAAGAATAGAAGTATCACAGTGCATCAGTAGCTCTACCATAAATAACAGAAGTCTACACAAGTGATAGACTGACGGCTATAGATTTCGAAACGGAATAACGTGCGTAAACACAACAATAATGTGGTACAACTGATCTAGATCAAATAATCGCAAGGACACGGTATAGTAAATCGAAAATATCCTAGTATTCAAATGCCTGTTCAATAATCAATTTAATGCGCGATTTGTAATACATGAACATACCAGAGTTACTCTATCGTTGGAAGGGTAAAGACCTAGTTATCGTCATATTTGTTTATGTTAATGGAACTCGGGGCGATAGAAAAGTTTCCATTACAGTAGAACTAATGTGTGCTTGCGATTTTCGCGTGGAAATATTAATGCTCAAATAAGCAGTTCTTTTATAGGGGTTCATATAGTGTTGCCCAAAATCAGTCTTAGTCTTACGGTCTTGAATTTTGCAAGAGCAAGGCCACCTAATTTTAGCAAGACCAAGACTGACCCTGCAAGACTTGACTAAGATTCCGCGACACTTGAGGTCTCGAAGTGCGATTTTGAAATAGGTCTGAATTTTTGTATGTTTTTGTGAGTGTGTGTTTTTGGCCTTACTAAAAATTGCCTGCCGGGCCTGGGGGCGGCTGCGGATCCTCAAGGTTTTGGTACATACGAGTATGCGAACGAAATTGCGTGACAGATTGTGCATGAGACCTTACTTTATGAAACTTATGTCTCGGCTCCACACTAAAACTCTTAGTGGCGCTAAGATCTGCAAGCAGCTTAGTTCAACCAAGCTACTCGAAGGTCTAGCTCGACGACCCATACCTATCAAATCACTTCGACCCATAGCAGAAATTTCGAACAATATCTTATAAGAATTGAAAGAGATCAAGATAAGTCAATTATTTGATTCAGTAGATAGGTTGGTAGATGCAGGCATGGGTACCTAGGTTATAGGCCTAATTAATCCTTTTAAACCTAAAATAAAATACAGAACGAATGAGCTTTTTGTTTTGTTGCTAATTGCACCATCTGCAAAATCTGAATCGACACTCATTCTAACTTTTCAACAATCGGTACAGATGCAACCTTTCTAGGGCCAATTTTTTTTTTGTCTGTCTGTCGGTTTGTCTGTTTTTTCAAAGGCTTAAACTCTGTTTCTTAGGAAAAGCTTAAGGAAAGACTATCTACGGTCCCTTAGCAGTGTATAAGATTGAAACTTCAAAGTTATCCTTTCTACCGCGTTTTGCACAATATTGCAGGTTTCCGCAAGCTAGGGTGCAATCGAATAACAGGGCTATTTAAACTGACTCATCAAAATCTATAGATTACTTCCCGAAACCAAGAATCATGAATTTGGTAAGTAGCATAATTTCACAACACCAGATTTTTTACACAAATTATATCACACAAAAACGATTCCTTGTGGCTCTTGTATGGAACCCTCAGACCACAAGTCCTACTTGCACTTGTTTATTAATCAAATTTGCAGTTATTTTTGTATTGACAAAAATGTAACACATGGCGCCAACCTTTTATAGAGTTATATTTACCCCAGATCAATCTGACTCGAGCCACATTTTAGGCTATATTGAGTGATGCCTAACACACGTCATATTCAGAATCAGCGATTTTGCGCCTTTAGAGCCAGGTTTTACCCAAATCAGAGAACTTTTTCGTCACCTAAGTAGCACTAAAAGCGATACATTTCGTTTCACGGAATAAAGCGACTTCTTCGGGATCTTTATGACGATATCTTTTAAATAAGCATAAAGGTTTTTTCCTTAAATGTGACGATGTCTTTTGACGTATTTTTTCTTGCGCAATCAGAATAAATACATAAAATATTATACAATAAAGCGTTTTACCTGCATTACAATTGTATAACGTCACTTGAATCATTTTGCCTTGAACTAATATACCTATGTATTAATGTCAGTTCATATGTTCTTCCCTGAACTATAGCAGAAACCAAATAGTTATTTATCAGCCAGGGCTGTCCCACTGTTGGACAAAGAACTTGTCTCACATATCAACGTGGGAAAGAATAGGTCATTACTTAAACTATTTTATATTTTTCACATGTTTTCCATCTTTTAAAACTGTTTTGTTTGTTATATACTTGTTATATATTAACGAAATAATGACAAAACAGATATACAATGCGAAAGTGGAAAGATGTAGGTACCGGGGAAGACGTAGACTATCTTACCATGACCAAATATACCGTGTTAAATGAAGGACAAGTCAAGAGTCTCCGTAACAGGCGAGCGTGTATGAGACGAACTATAAGAGTGGAGGAAGCCAGAGAGGTATGTAAGGAACTCTGTACTCTCTGCCTACCCCGCAAGTGATCTGGCGTGATAATATAGATAGATATATATATATATATATATATATATATATATATATATATATATATATATATATATATATATATGAAATATGTTTGTAATATTCTTTAAACGCTGTTTGTAAATAATACAGATTTCGACGATAAATGATAAGCGACTTTTCAAAAGGCTTATTTCCTATTTAAAAGAAAAAAACAAATGTCATTCGATATTTTAACACGTTTTTTGACTTTCTTCTATGTTATAGGACTCTTTAAATCGATTTAGTTCTTATTGAAAATCAACAACAAAACGTTCCTACAATTACAAAAGGACTTATTTCCCTATTCATATAAAAAAAAACCTTTGAATAAAGTTTTATGCATTTTTGGTAAACAGTGTTAGAACGGCAATAACGTTATATAGTGTTTGACGGGCGATTTAGCTTTATTTAAGCCGCTCCGCCCACTGTCGAATAGTCGCGGGTTCGATTCCCGCACGGGACCAATCTTTGTGTGATCCACAATTATTTATTCCGGTCTGGGTATTTGTGTATGTAAAGTTTCATGTTTGTAAATGCACCCACGATACAGGAAAAATCCTAGTGTGAGGCTATGTATTATAAAAAAAAAAGATTTGTCGCGTGCGGGAATCGAACACGCGACTATAAAACACATAGGCGGAGCGGCTTAAGCTCTTAACCACTGCTTCGTCCGTCCGTAGTTAAATGAATCTTCATATAAAAGGACATTTTTCTGCGCCCATATATAAAAATCTTTTGAAAAAATCCTCCTCAAATTAAAAAAAAAAGGCGACGTCTGCACAAATTACCGTTCTTTAGGATAATCCTTTACATTAAACGAGCGACGTCATAAAACAGTTTCGTGCGTTAATAAAAGTCGTACACACAATTATCGGGTTATTACATAAAACAGTTATGTTCTATTTTCTTCATTATTTCTAAACAAAAGGATGATTACCACATAACAAATTAGGAGGCTTAGAAACCGTAACGCGCAAGCGAGAATGGTCTCGCTTATCTTGAAGTAACGGTGCATAACAAATTAACATTTCTCACATTACAATGGGCGAGAAAGTATTTCATATTAATAATATAAGCCCTGTTAAGAAACTGTCCCACTGTTGGGCAAGGGCCTCCTCTCAAACTAAGAGGGTTTAGGCCATAGTCCACCACGCTGGCCCATTGCGGGTTGGCGAACTTCACACACCTTCGAGAATCTCTTAGGCATGCCGGTTTCCTCACGATGTTTTCCTTCACCGTTAAAGCAAGTGATAATTAATTTTAAATACGCACATGCTTTCGAAAAGACAGAGGTGCGTGCCTGTGTGTGTGTGCGACGATGTATTATTAGGCGACCCTATTACCATATACTGGGCATAATCCCAGATTTCGGAACGATACTTGAATTTTTTCGACATATAAACTACATTTGTCCTACCTAGGATTTGAACCCGAGGGCGTAATAATCGTAATCGTAAAGCGTATTTTTCATCATAACACCAACGAGGTAATCAAATGTAATTATATGTAAGGATTTGTCACAGTAACGACATGCTTGAAAAGACCTGCGTTTTTAAACAAACTTTACTGTCCAAAGTACTACACAATCTCTATCTATCCATATCATCACACCAGATCCTTTGCGGGGTAGGCAGAGAGTACAGAATTCTAACAGGTCCTTTCCTTACATACCTCTCTGGCTTCCTCCACTCTCATAGTTCGTCTCATAAACGCTCACCGGTTACGAACTCTTGATTTGTCCTTTAGATAAGACTTGGTCTCACTACTACACAATGCTTACAATACTCGTAATTGCTTGTTGATACATACTATACATACTACTATACAGGCTGTAAGGGCGTGATACTGGGAAAACTCCCAGTATCATTCCGGAGTCTGGCATTGTGCCAGGTGTGATGGCAATTGGTTCGCCCCCTATTGGAATTTAACATTGTTGGCAAAAAGTGAATGTATGCCGTACAACTTTGCACTCCGCTTGGGGAATATAGATAAATGAGTAGTTTATTCATAAAGGACACACGTGCATACAAAATACTTTTCTCTTAAAATCATCGCGTCAGATCCCTTGCAGGGTAGGCGGAGAGTACAGAATTTCAATAGGTTTTTTTCCTTACAGACCTCTCTGGCTTCCTCCACTCTCATAGTTCGCCCTCGCCGGTTACGGAAACTCTCGACTTGCGCTTCAGATAAGACACGGTCTATTTGATCATGGTCAGATGGTCTAGGTCTTTCCCGGTACCTACATCCTTCCACTTTTGCATTGTATATCTGTTTTGTCATTCTTCCTTCCGACATTCTTTCTATATGCCCGAACCAACGGAGCATACCCTTTCTCATCTTTACACCCAGTCTCATCGCGGTGTATTTTTGATGAAGTATTTTTGACGAAGTGCCACACGTTTCGAGTGCTTTGCAGCATCTTTGGACCTTTTGGACGTCCAACACTTCGGTCCTTCCCGTGACCATGAGTGCAGCAAACCACTCGAAACGTCGGGAATTTAAAAATCAAAAATAAGCCGCGATAAAATCCGAAAAATAATTTTGTCTCATGTGTAATATTCGCGTAAATCTAAGAACTCAGTATAGAGTACGTGTCTCACAGTTTGGTCCCCTCCACATCATACACAAAAATCTATTTCGTCAATTTGGAACAAAAGTTTAACCATATAGAGAGTGAAGGTGATATTACAAAATGCGTTCATTGTTATTTACACCTTTTTATATTTCCTTTAACCTTCATTATTATGAAAATACAACCTCGAAACTAACGTTGTTACAAATTTTATAATTAATAGTTGCTTGTTACGTTTAGGGCCATTCTCTGTATTTTATTCAACGTTGATTCGCGTTAGTAGCTCTTCTATGATTTAAAAGGCTATGGGTATAGCTACATATCGTCGGCGACGAGAGAACATCTCGTAAGTGTCTAAAACGGAACGAAAACACCGTACAGTCTTTCAGAGTATTCCATTTCATAATGACAGCCTTTTATTTTGACCAGATTTGCATTTATAGTCTTTAATGGCCTGAATTTGGGTGTATTCGAGTTATGCGATAGCTTTTTAACTATAAAAAAAAATCCTATTATGGTAAAAAAAAACATTTACGAGGTTTTCACGTGTCGCCGACTATATGTATATCGTTCAATATTTTAAGACAAGTGCCCCCCCCCCTTTCTCTTAATAGCTTACCGTGTAAATATACAATGTACTGTTAGTATGCTACTTCTTTCTTTACACAAATTTGATGTAATTATAGCGGCACTTGTATCAATAGAACTACTACACTACTAGAAAATTGCACACTTGAACACATATTTTTATTTCTTAAAGACTGGTTAGGAAAGTGGAAAAGTGGGTTGGAAAGTGAGGCCGGGGTCGAAGATGTGGCTTGCTGATTCAGTGTGTGTGTGTGTGTGTGTGTGTGTGTGTGTAAGTTATGTACGCTGTTGGCCGCGAGGCCTTTATAGCTTCACCGGACTTAAGGGCGAGCGTGCAGCCACTACGCTCGAGCCAGAAGGGCAAGGGGCGACATACTCGAGGGCGCCTTGAAGAAGCGCCCTCGGTTGGGACAGTCACTGCAGGGGGACGGGTGCACTACTAAGTGCACCGGTCAACCGCCAGCTATGGGAGGGGATCTACGACTACGTCGTCGTCGCCCGTATTCTGAGCGGAAACAAGGGATGACAAAGCATCGGGAGGGTCGGTGAGAACATGTCGCGGCCGGCGGTGGCGGCAGGGGTCGGGGGGGAGATCGTAGTCGACGGCGGCTACGATTAACGGATTCGCATGGGTAGATGCGTTCGCAAAGTGTCATGTTGTCGCCTTTTTAATATAGGCGCGAATAGATATACACAAAGATTAACCTTTTTGTTAAAAACGCGGCGGCATATCACATCATATTTTATTTTTCTTTTTGTCTTGTCATTATTTTTTCATTGCGACTGTTTCTTTTCACCTATGACGACACCAATTATTATTTTGTTGCTATTTTCGGTTACCAGTCATTAGACCAACATCTTCCTGCTATCTGGGACTTTTATTACCATCAGGGTCAGCACTCTCCTCGCCTAAATATTCAGTAATAGCCTATTCACACTAAATTTATAGTTACAAATTACCTTTCCGGAAACACAGACGGGTGGATATTAGTATGTACGCATTATGAATGAAGAAGCAAATCGTTCGTGCGAATGGATAGGATATCAACCACGAAAGGATGAAATCGCTATCCGCGACTATTTGTCCAGAGGTGGATGGGTGGTGGTAGAAATTACTTGGTAATTTCTGTGCATATTCACCAGGGCTCTTAATCACTATGAACAATTATGACGGACGGCTTAGTCCAGAGCTTGAGTCGCTCCACACACTAGAATGAGTAATACCGCGCGGGATAAATGTTTGTGTAACAACAAATATATGTTTCTGTCTGCGTGTTTTTGCATGTGCATTTCATGTGTGTTATCGCATCCACGTCACTGGAATAATTCCTAGCGTCGGGCTACGGTTTTATTAAAAAAAAAAAAAAAAAAAAAAAAAAACACTCACTTTCGGGATATGCTCGTTTGATAGTACTCCAATGGAATACACAATACCATTAGATCACATCACTAAGGTCTAGTAACGAATCGTCATAGCGAGTGAATCCGATATGTCATTACATAGTAAGCAATTAGGAGAAAAGGCCCCACCCTTTCTCACCCCATTCGATTAAAGGATCTATTAAGTGCTATTACTTTGTATGCCTCCTATAGAATAGGCGAAGAACAAAATGTCTGTATTGTGATTGGCTGATTGGAAAAGTTTATGATAGGTTCAAAACGTGCGTAACCACAACAATAACTAACGATATAATTACCATGGATAATATTATAAATTCAGTAACTCTGTCTGTCTGTTCGTCTGTTACCTTTTTACGCCCAAATCGCTGAACAGATTTTGATTAAATTCCGCAAGGAAATAATTGATTTTATCCAGAGGAAGGATCTACCTAAAGACTACCTTTGATCTCAAAAAAACTTAGTGTGAAATATACGCCTGAAAATAATGCGAACAAAGTTGCGGAATTTTTAGGTGATGAAGGTAAATAAGGGACTATGAATTATAGTTAAAACCACAAAATCAGCAGAACGGAATGCATAATAACATTTAATTATCCTCATTTCGATTTCATTCCCTGATTTATTTAGCATCATTAATAGTCGATTAATATAAGTAATATATTTGGACCGTTTATAATATCTATCTATCTATCTATAACCTCACGCCAGATCCCTTGCGGGGTAGGCAGAGAGTACAGAGTTCCAACAGGTTCTTTCCTTACACCTCCTTGGCTTCCTCGACTCTCATAGTTCGTCTCATACACGCTCGCCGGTTACGGAGACTCTTGACTTTTCCATCAGATAAGACTCGGTTTATATGGTCGTGGCCGTTTATAATATATTTGAATAAAAGTCTTCAAAGACTGAAAGCGATGAATGAAGGCATACAAATGAGTGATCAAGTGGTAAATCATCTACTATATGCAGATGACGCGGTTTTGATAACGCTAACAGCCACTGATCTGCAAACATTAGTCACAGTTATAAAAGAAGACTGCATAAAAAATGGCTTACATTTGAATGTAAAGAAAACCAAGATTATGGTTTTTGAACGGGAAAAAACCAGAACGAATGCAAGGATTGTGGTTGGTAACGACGTGCTGGAGCAAGTGAATGAGTTTGTATATCTTGGATATTTAGTAAGGACGGGAAATACACCGCTGGCATTGAGAGAAGAGTAAGTGCAGGGAACAGAGTGAATGGTGCGATGGGAAAGCTACTTGGGAGCCGGCACCTAAGCCAAAAGGCGCAGCTGGCCATACATACATAACGGAGTGCTTGTCCCAACGCTGTTATATGGCAGCGAGAGCTGGGTATGTAAGAAGGAGAATGAAAGTAGGATAAATGCGGTGGAAATGCAAGCTCTGCGGAAGAAGTGCGGAGTGAAGTTGACCGACCGTATTCGCAACAGCGTAGTAAGAAAGCTAGTATCGGTGTAAAGATGAGAAAGGGTATGCTCCGTTGGTTCGAGCATATAGAAAGAATGTCAGAAGAAAGAATGACAAAACAGATATACAATGCGTAAGTGGAAGGATGTAAGTACCGGGGAAGACCTAGACTATCTTACCATGACCAAATAGACCGAGTCTTATCTGAAGGACAAATCAAGAGTCTCCGTAACGGGCGAGCGTGTATGAGACGAACTAGGAGAGTGGAGGAAGCCAGAGAGGCATGTAAGGAAAGAACCTGTTGGAACTCTGTACTCTCTGGCTACCCCGCAAATGATCTGGCGTGATGATATAGATAGAGATAGATATCCCTTGCAGGGTAGGCAGATAGTATAGAGTAAATTATAATTCTTTATTATTATGAGACATTTCTGTTGCATCCTATATAAGTTCCGTGATATTTTTTTATAGGGAAAAAGTATAACTTGCTACGAATATAATTCGTAGCTGCACGAAACAATTAGTTTTTTGGATAATAGGAACCAGACATTAAACAGTTCTGAGTGTTTGGTTCCGCATTTTTTACTGTGAGTCGTGGCATTGTTTTTATTTATAATATTCCTTTGCCTATTTGTCAGATATATAGATCCTGACCGAGTGAATATCTTAACTATATTAACCAGTTAGTTTCCTATTCCCACCAAATTCTAATAAAACAAATCTATTCCCACCAAAACACTGCCTTGTTTAACTACCGCTATTTTTCGTATTTGTTGGTGAATTGAATGTCCTCTTTCTATGGAAGAACAAGAATATAATATTATAATACTCATCACAATTAATTTAATATATCGATCAAAAGATAAGGCTTACATATTGTTAACAGTGGGTATTTTATTTTTAAACAGCCACTGAACTGAATCTTACAGTTTTTTTTTCCACAAAAAATGTCAAAATTCGTTTCTCAGCGGAATTCTATGTTCAAATTAATTTCTTCTGATTTATTATTTTTTAACACGATTTATTGAGTCTATTAATCATTAAAATGTTCTTAATTCAAAATAATTTTTAAATCAAAAATTATTGAATGTCATAAGAGGTCATAAGTAAAAGATTTTACATTTGAACACCATAATATGTATAATAGAAATGATTAATAGCTTAGAATTAATAGCTAAACCACCAACAAATTCTATTTAATTAACATAATATATACAATAAATTTTACAAGTGACCGTTGATTTTACGGTAAACATACGTAGGTATCAAGTGAGTTATGTTGCACAAAGTCTACGTAAAAATCATTTATTTTGTATAACACGAAGCACTTATAAACATAGGTAACATTTTATGCTGTCTATAGTCCTTTGCACCAGTCATGGGTACCCTGACGTTTAGAATTTGACGTTTCTAGGAATGCCGAGTGTGAAATAGAATCGTCTGAATTTCGTATCGAGAAAATTTAAAATAAAGAATGAATCGATTTTACTAAAATTAATTCAGGAAATTCAAAAAGAAAACAAAATAAAATAATCTAATTATTTATTTACGAATCAAGTTATTGATCAGAAAAATCATTTGACAAATTCCTTAAGTTGTCGCTTAAATTTATTGTTATTAAAAAGTCTTTAAAACTCTTTGTTTTAATATGTCAAGATAGAGCATCCACGTTTATTTATTAATTTCTTGACCATGATAATACTAAATATTTCAATCAGATACATAGAATAATGTATTTGTAATAAAATCGGCAATAAATTTTGTACAAAATAAAAACAACATATCGATTATAACGATTTCATCGTGTCAGTCCCTAAACCGCAAACCGTTACAATTTACACAATTGAGTAATAGAGTTTTATTTAGTTTTATTTTTTTTAATAATTACGCAAATTTATGAGCAGTATATGATTAAAATGAAAACTTAAGTAGATTTATGGTGTATTTTATATTCCTGTTTATATTTTGAATTCTATATTTTCAATATTCTTAAATTAAATATGCGTGAAATGGAACATGATCAAACGTCACCGTACCCATGTCTTATGAAAAAAACTATAGTCGAGGAACTACTTCGTTCGGTTCTGCTCACGTTACGCTTCTGCCAGCTTAATATTGCCTCTGGCGCCCGTAGCGATGTTGATGACAAACACCAAAGTTAAGCAGCGTTCGGTAAGGTCTGTCTGTGGCGAGTGACCGTGACCGGCTATCAAATTTTCGAGCTTGGACCTCGGCTGCCCATTAATTTGGTAATAATAATAAATAATAATACCAGCCTATACTGTCCACTGTTGGGCAAAGGCCTTCTCTCACAAATCGAAGTGAGAGAGATTAGGTCATACTCACCCACGCGGACCCAGTGCGGATTGGTGGAGGCAGGTGTGGCCACCTGCTATTGGAAGTTATCAAGCCGCCTTTAAGGCTTCCAACTCGGCTTAACGACTACCACATTAAGTGGTAACCGGGACCAATGGCTTAACGTGCCTTCCGAAGCACGAAGACGCTCTAATATTAATATGCCATAAACGGTCACCCATCTCAGACCGACCCAGTCGAACGCTGCTTAACCTTGGTGATCAGTAAGAGCACCGCAGTCGCACACCTCTACGAGCGCCTCTATCTTATTTGGTGAGCATTAAGCCAAGTTGTATCTCTTATGGACAGACAACTTGGCTTAACTTGTAGAGGCTGGGTAAGGTCCAACAGGTGCGCCACAAACATGCGTCTATCAATTCGCACCAGGTCCATGTGAAAAATATGACCTCATGTCTCTCACGTCAATAGTGAGAAAAAGCTTTGCCTAGGAATCAGACAGTATATGCTAATTCACAGTTATAACTATCCCTTCTGCAAGATTCACATTACGAAATAAATAACTTTTTTTTAAAAGGGAAATCGACTTTAAAAAGCAAAAAATAAATATTTGAAGTCGGTGCCAGTCATTCGGTGTAGTGTTTGTCGTTAAGGGGTCTTCTGGTGTAACTTAAAGTCTATGGTCTAATACCAATGAAATTAAAATGGGACCATCTGAAAGCTATACTAAACCCAACGTAAAAGTCGGATCATAAACAAAAGAGTTATAAAAAACACAGACGAATTGTTTACCTTGTCTTTTTTGAAATCGGTTAATATTCTGTTCAGTTCTATGGTAGGGTACCTATAGGATTAACATAATACATATAACTTAATTCATACATTCGTATTGTTTGTCGTAAAGGAGTTCCTTGGTGTATCTTCAAAATCAAAGTTCCAATACCAATAAAATTAAAATTGGTACACCTCGAAGTTACACTAAACTCAACGCAAAAATAATCATCAAAATCAGTCCACAATAGATGAAAATATCGGAGAACATGCATAAAAAAAACCATAGAAGGGGAGGAGGGTTTTGAAGTCTGTTAAAAATACCGCTTTATAAGAATACCATGATAAAAAAAACCTGAATTTCCCGATGTTAGGTCACCACAACCACACGAAAGATAAGCAAAAAAAACACAAAATATATGATAAATAAATTGATACAAAAAAAAACAACGAAGTTCACAATATTCCCAGCAAAATATTCCATTAGGCCTTGTTACCATCCACATTCATACAAAAACGCACCCTATTTCCCACTATCAAAGTACATAATGCATGTACGAAGTCTGTATTTGCCACCCTTATCAGAATTATTAAATAGAGTTGTTGTTTCACTCATATCCCATGCTCTGTCGCGATAATTTCAACTGATAACGGCTAATTGAATGTACCAACATTATGGTGTTTGATAACTGTATGACGTTATTGATATCAGTAGTGTAGGATACGAGAGTTACTGGAAATACGGCTATATTACCAATTAGTCGGAAATATAATTGGAGAGTAATGGCTGCGTCTCAAGTCATACTCGTGAACGGGTGCTGCTGGTGGGGACTGGTCCGTCCTCTATCCTCTGACTGATTAAACATGTACCGTAGCACTGTTGAATTTTGTATCGTTCGGTATCACACTGGAGCTATAAACAATTATTTTGTACGCACTCTATAGATTTAGAGTAACCCTTTTTTTCTCTTACTATTATTATTATACATTTTATTACATACCTTTACAAAATCTCTATTTTGTAAATGAGATGACTGTGTAGACACTGTCAGATACAATTATTCCGATACCAAGAATACTGATACCGGTCCGATACCATGAATCTAAGTACAATCTATACTTAAGCACATCTATTTAGCTCGTTCTGAATTGTTCTCCCATACCCCATGAATGCAATGTATACAAAAAGAATTTATAAACTCTTAATTTTTAAAAAGAGTAGCCTTGGAATTTCGAGCCCTTCTTCTCGACAGGAACGAGTGGTCTTTCCGAACGGGTGGTAGAGTCTTAAGTCTCTATCTATCTATCTATCTATCTATATCATCACGCTATCTCCCTCGCGGGGTAGGCAGAGAGTACAGAGTTCCAACAGGCTCTTTCCTTACATACCTCTCTGGCTTTCTCCACTCTCATAGTTCGTCTCATACACACTCACCGGTAACGGAGACTCTTGACTTGCCCTTCAGATAAGACACGGTCTATTTGGCTATGGTATGAAAGTCTAGATCTTCCCCGGTACCTAAGTTAGTATTGTAGAATTATAACTGTTATGCAAGACCATTGACAATGTCTAACTTAGAATTGTTCATATAGAACATTTAAATGACTTAAATAAGTGTTATACTTTGATTCTTCGTTTCATTTCTGTTTACAACGTTTTGCTATTATCTCGCTATATGTATCTTAAATCTCGCTTTCCTGTCTGTCTCTTTGTTAACCGGTTTATGCTTAGCCTTCTGTGCTCTATTCCATGCTTCACAAAATCCTACCTAGTCTCATTATTCGTTAGCCGCCTGTCACACATCCTCTTCACATGCCCATACCAATTCAACATACCTCTTTCAGTCCTAGTCACCACGTCATCCTTCAACTTACATCGGTTTCTAATCACACTTTTCTTTATTCGGTCAGCAAGGGTGACTCCACATATACTCCGTAAAGAGCGCATTTCTACAGCATTCAGTCTGCTTGCATGCTTCTTTTGCCATACCTAACATTTACTGCCGTACATAAGCGTAGGTACCAACACTAAAACAAAAAATTCTGGGTTTTAGGCACGTTTAAACTGTGCATTCTCTGTCAAGATTATTTAAGAAGATATCAAACCGATTGCATTTTTCCTCGTTCCGCTAGTCAGTTACAAGAAGTTGTAGCGTGCAAACGCAATTCAAAAGAACTCCGTTGCGATCAGTGATGTCTTCACTTCAGAACTAGTCTCAAGACAGTGTCCATTCCCCATGTTATGACGTGTTAATTATTAGACACGGACGGCAACGGATTTCATCTGTTAATTGGTATCAGAAACTTAAAATTAATAATGGCCATTTCGCTCACGCAACTTTTTTTAGGTGGTCATTTATGAATATGTTGCTAATTATTTAATTCGTTTGTAATGGATACGTAATCTTTATAAAATACCAACATATCCAGCTAAACTTTTTTTAAGGAAAATGACTAATTTTAATTATGATACTTAATAAAAATTAAAAATATAATGTTAATATGGAAACCTAAAATATTAACTAATAGTTAATGTTAATTCTACAGACACCGTCACGCCTATATTCCCCAAGCGGCGGTGACAGGGGTGTACTAAGACACCCACTTTTTGCTTACGATGTTAGGTTAGGCTAGGTTAACTATAGCTCTTTAAAGAAAAATATGAAATACGCCAATATAAGCACTAAATATATCGCAGCATTATTTTTAATGGACAATTTAAAAAGGAACTTTATTTGGTGATACCCATAAATAATTCAGAAATACAACTCAATAACGTTCAATATGCGAAAATAGACCCAAAATAGTTGATAAATTCAGTTGACTATGAATTGGCAAGGATATCGGCCCAAGGCTCCCCTTATCAGTAATTGTAATGGCGTCAGCTTGCGCAAGAGTTCGTGCATTATTCAGTTAGCCCGCTATGGACGTAACGCAAAGCCGTGGACACACTTGCGAACACCAACACCGCAACACGAATGTTTAGGTCGAATATGAACGCTATGAGTTCGTGCAAACCAATATTTTTGTACGTGTATTATTCAATTATTTGCCCGGTATGGATGTAATCAGAGATAGGCTAAATGTTATCAGATTAATGATTACACACACTTTTAACCATTATTATCCAATTTAATTTTTAATCTTCAGTCATGATTGAAGATTACAAAATGTAATCGTAATCATTAATCTGATTACATTTTGCCTATGTCTGGATGTAACGCGAAGTCGTGGACACACTTGCGAACATAAACACTGCCAATACGAACATTAAATGGATATAATATAAACAATAAGAGTTCGTGCAATCAAACAAATGATTTCATGCATTATTCAGCAAGGTCATTATTCACAGAAGCCCTCGTTTGCACGGAGGATTTTTCAACGCATTCTGCTCAAGCGTGCGTTAAAAAAAAATGTACCGTTAGCTGTTTATTTGCATTGCATTGCACTGTACCGCGAACGAAGGGTTAGTGGCCCGCTATGAGTTTAACATAAAGCCGTAGGATACGCTTGCGAACACCAACACTGCAAACTAGTGTTGTAAAAACGCTCGAGTCGGCGCTTAAAACGCTCGCGTTTTCTACGTGTTTCAACGGTCGTGAGCGTCGACTCAGCGCTAAACGCTCGGCTTCAGCGCTCATTTTTACAACACCACTGCAAACACGAATATTAAGAATGCTTCAGTCGAATATGGATGCAATTGAAGTAGAAAACGAAGACACTTAACATGTGACCTTATTCGCTATGACCAAACGCGGAGCGTTACGTCTACTTAGTGAAATAATCGTGTACCTATTCTCTATACTGCTGAAGTACATTAAACGATCATTTGACGAATGGCGGACGATTTTCAAGAGCTTAAGCTGCTCGCCTACTGGGTCGAATAGTATCGGCTTCCCTCACAGGACATCTTTGTTTAACTCACACTTATTTGTTTCGGGTCTGGGTATTTGTGTATGTAATTTTTCATATTTCTCAACGCACTCATGACACTGGAATATATCCTAGAATGCTTTCTGCCGAGATTAATTTCGCCAGACAGGCTGCGGTCTGAATCACGCTAGTATCGACATATTTATGCATTCCAAACCGACGTAAGTGCAATAACGACTTGACGCAGTTACCCTGGTTTGGAAAGCATATAATATAAGCACTAATATCGATATAAGCGTCATTGACAGTGTTCGATATTCGTCAGTACACACGCAACAAAGTCGTTACTCATCATATAACGTAACGGATTTACCAGCAAATATGTGCACGGCTTTAGGAACTTTTTTAATACCATAACTATGCAAGCTGGCACGTTCACCCTTATTTACTAAAGTTGAAGTGTGAGAGAGATATAATATCTATATCGTTACGTTACGTAGTATGATTCGTGCTCGCTACGCTTTTTGACATTCGTGATTATTACATGGGCAACCGGTTGCCGTAACACGTTTCTATCATGTAACAATTTTTATATCTATTTAGGGTGCAATTGCTAGGACAAGTATGGTTAGTGTGAATTTATTAGTTCGGGTTGATACGATGCATATTTTTAGATAATGAACTATGAGAGTGGAGGAAGCCAGAGAGCCTGTAAGGAAAGTACCTGTTGGAACTCTGTACTCTCTGCCTACCCTGCAAGGGAATTGGCGTGATGATATAAATAGATGACAATTGACGGACGATTTAGCGCAGTGGTCAAGGGCTTAGCCCGCTCCGCCCACTGTGTCTAATAGTCGCGGGTTCGATTCCCGCACGGGACAAATCTTTGTGTGATCCAGAATTATTTATTCCGGTCTGGGTATTTGTGTATGTGAATTTTCATGTTTGTAAACGCACCCACGACACAGGAATTAATCCCAGTACGTTTAAAAGAAAAAAAAAGAAAACAAACATTGCAAGTTAAGTAAAAGCTTGTAAATTGCTTATATGCAAAGGCTATATTAAAATTTCGATCTTTTTAAGTCTGTCAACAGGAAAATTATAATATATTTTTTCCAAAATTTAAATCATTTCGGAATAAAAAATATTTATTCCGAAAAGTCTCCCCACTCACGTCACACATTTTGTAGGTGAAGTCAAACCAGGTATTTAATCAACTATATTGTGAGACATTATTTGTCAGACGTGTGCGTTTGAATACAATTTGTATGTAACATTTATTGCTAAAAAAGGTTACCCATTGTCGACACACGAGCACCTAAGACTCCTTGAAAAACTTAAAGTACAACCCTGACCATTAAAAAGGTTATGGGATTTTGTGAACCATACAACAAAACGTCCAAAAGGTTAACTGCTTCTATCTATCTATATCATCACGCCAGATCCCTTACGGGGTAGGCAGAGAGTACCGAGTTCCAACAGTTTCCTTCTTTACAGGCCTCTCTGGCTTCCTCCACTCTCATAACTCTCACGTCGTGTATACGCTCGCCGGTTACGGAGACTCTTGACTTGCCCTTCAGAGAGGACACGGTCTATCTGGTCGTAGTATACGCCTATACGGTCGTGGTATATAGTAATTTATTGTCAATATCTATCTATCTTTAGCCGAAAGACGTCCACTGCACGCCAAAGGCCTCCCTAATGACCGCCTCAACGACCGGCTTTGTGCTGTATGCATCTAACTTCTACCCGCGACCTTCATCAGGTCATCGGTTCATCTTGTAGGGGGCCTGCCCACTCCACGTCTTCCGGTACGTGGTCGCCACTCGAGAACCTTTCTTTGTCAATATGTACAAATAAATAATAGTCCCAATGTGTAAATGGCAAAATGACTAAATATCGCTGTCACAAAAAACGTACTAGTGAAAAATTAATTATAAACTTTACAATGAATTTACATGTCATATCGTATAATTGATACGGCACCTAAATTTCACGATGTAGAAATGTCAAATTGTATCCCCACCGAGACAGTTCTATCATAATGAAAACATTGTTATAAAGTCGGAGTGCTTGTCCCAACGCTGTTATATGGCAGTGAGAGTTGGGTATGTAAGAAGGAAAACGAAAGCAGGATAAATGCGGTCGAAATGCGATCTCTGCGGAAGATGTGCGGAGTCTCGCTGACCGACCGTATTCGCAACAGCGTAGTAAGAAAGCGAGTAGGTATGAAAGATAGTATCGGTGTAAAGATGAGAAAGGGTATGCTCCGCTGGTTCGGGCATATAGAAAGAATGCCAGAAGAAAAAATGACAAACCAGATATACAATGCGAAAGTGGAAGGATGTAGGTGCCGGGGAAGACCTAGACTATCTTACCATGACCAAATAGACCGTGTCTTATCTGAAGGGCAAGTCAAGAGTCTCCGTAACCGGCGAGTGTGTATGAGACGAACTATGAGAGTGGAGGAAGCCAGAGAGGTATGTAAGGAAAGAACCTGTTGTCACTCTATACTCTCTGCCTAACCCGCGAGGGAGCTGGCGTGATGATATAGATAGATAGATAGATTGTTATAAATACACACGGGTTCTTCATTTGTACAAAAAATAATTATGAAAAAAAAGGATATTGAATAGAATGGATATATCTTCAAAATCGAATAAAAAACTAAACGAGTCCATTTATCATTTAAATATAATAATGTTCTACAGACATCGTACACTTTATGTACAGACAGATATAATACGTCATTACGAAATTTATTGCATTTTTTGTGATCACCACACTTAAAGAACAAATAGTTTATTAACGTTTAAGATTATGTACATAAAATACGTCAAACAAGTCACGAGACATGAGAACAAACTTCAGGATTCCGTATCAAAAGGAAAATAAACATTTACGATGAGATTTGGGTATTAATTTATGTGTATGCCGTCTATGTTTTCTGTCTAGAAACAGAAAAATACATAAATACACCGTCACGTCTATATTCGCCAAGCGGGGGTAGCAGAGGTGTAATGAGTACACCCACGTTTCGCCGACGATGTTAATAATAATAATAATATGCCTGCAGGGCAGCTTGTGGCGAGCTGTTGGTGAGTAACGACACCACGGCCCCGAGTGCTTCAGAGAGTCGGTCAGGGCCCCCAACTCGGCGTGTCTTCGTCGGTCGAGTGGAAACCGAAGGGTGCCCGCAGGACTCTCGGCTCTGGCTAGCCTTAATTGGCCGTCCAGAGAGGCGCCGTGAGAGCTATATCGACGACGACGAGGGGTGGAAGTGTTAAAGGGCATAACGCCGCGAGTAACTTCGTAGAAAGCGCAGCACACCTCTCTACACCCCTGAGCCGCTCACACCGGTGTTGCCCTCAGTTGTCCTAGGACGACCGTTTGAGGGCCCATCTAGTAAGCGGCGAGTCACCGCCGGCCACGGGTAATTAGGTATCACTAATTATGGCCGGTGTCCGTCCCCTTTGAAATAGTCCAGTTTTTGTCCATCAAACCTCATTTGGATAGCCCTTGTTTTCTTTCCATAATTTACAATAGTCCTGGCACCTGCCGCGGTCAGTTCGATGGTTATGTTTCTTCATTTTCAGCAAGTGATCTCAGCAGGTGGCTTACATAACATTAACTTCTCGCAAAGGGCCTCTACGTGTTGGACCAATGTCCCCATGCAAGCCTTTCAAAGGTCCGGGTAAAGCCCGTGAATCTCAGCGAGATACATATAATAATATTAGCCCTGTTAAGAAACTGTCCCACTGCTGGGCACGGACCTCCTTTCCAACTGAGAGGGTTTAGGCCATAGTCCACCACGCTGGCCCAGTGCGGGTTGGCGAACTTCACACACCTTCGAGAAACTCTTAGGCTGCTATTTCCTCACGATGTTTTCCTTCACCGTTAAAGCAAGTGATAATTAATTTTAAATACGCACATGCTTTCGAAAAGACAGAGGTACGTGCCTGTGTGTGTGCGACGATGTTAGGTCCCATTTAATAGGGGGCGAGCCTATTACCATATACCGCGCACAATCCCAGACTCCGGACTCGTACTGGGAAGTTTTCGTTAGAAAAACTACACTTGTCCGACCTAGGATTTGAACCCAGGACCTCGTGATCACAAAGCGATGCGCTTTGCCACTATACCAACGAAGCAGTTTTTTGTAGTGTACTTTGTTTTGCTGAATAAACAATTTATTTTCTTTCTTTCATTCCCATCGCAAACTAGATTGACGGCGGGTCTTAAGAGGCTGATAAATCCAGCTCCAAATGCTTCAATACCGCAAACAGCAGTAGTTTACGCGAGATAGTATTTTGAGGCCAATTCGTTGTTGTTTTTTCGTTGTTTTTAAAAAAACGTAGCCCCGCACTAGGATTTATTCCTGTGTCGTGGGTGCGTTTACAAACATGAAAATTCACATACACAAATACCCAGACCGGAACAAATAATTGTGGATCACACAAAGATTTGTCCCGTGCGGGACTCGAACCCGCGACTATCAGACGCAGTGGGCAGAGCGGCTTAAGCTCTTAACCACTGCGCTAAATCGTCCGTTAGGATATTAAAAATAACAATAACTTTTGGGACGTTAAAGGTTTCTCTCTGAGAGACTCGAAACATCCGGAAATCCAAAATATATTAATTGGAATTTAATTTTTTCAAAATTAAATTTGCCCAACTCTGCGATGAAGTACAGTCGCTGGAGGCAGATATAACTTGCCTTACGATCTAGCATGATGATTTAACTGCCTGATGCACTCTATTAAAGGGTCTTCAAAGCGGATTTAATTTGATATGTCCAGCGGTCCAGTGGACCTAGCCATATGACAAGCGTTCTATTCTCTTGTCGCAATCTATCGCATTGTTCTGACCACTTGACATTTCGTTTCAAAATATAATTCCTGTGCATTTTTTCATTTTCTATTAGCTGTAGACCGTAGAAAATCCACTTGGCTAAAATCGGGTGGCACTCGTTTATATTAACTAAAGGCAACTTTACATCGCTATCTACGCCAATACGAAATTCTTGATTGAACTTTATTTGAAGCGGAAAAGGAAATCGTTAGTGATTACATACGTTATTTGAGACATTTATTTCCCTAATCTATTTTTTTCCCACGAGATTATCATAAAGTGATGATAACGGTGAAGAACATTATTAAGAGAAGGAAAGGATGGAGAAAGAGCTTTCATAAAAAAATACCTGTGTGATATGCCAGTAGTAGTGTAGTGCCCACATTTTGCAGACGATACTCTACAAGGGATCTGTTGTTATGATATAGATAGATACTAAGACCTAAATAAAATAGGAGGGCGAGCTTATTATCACACAATTCCATCTAGACTCCGGCCTTCCTTTGCCTCGTTGGTCTAGTAGCGATTAATGCGCGTAGCAATCACGAAAAGCTAGGCTTATATACTAGTGTAACGAAACTAATCAAACGATCTTAGTATCTTTAACATATGGTTATAAAAATACCTTTAATCGCGAACTTTAATTCCGTGTATCGTGTACCCGATACACTTTTTAACAAATCCTAGTCACCCGATTCCTACGTCTGCTCCGTTCGAGCGCTCGAATAGAACTAACAAAAATGGCCGTTGCTGTCAAATTATATTTGTACTTGAGTCAAATCAGACACCGTTTAAAATCAGCGTTTACGTTAAAGCCACAAATAAAACGAAGTACTATTCATTTTCTTTAACAATTCCAAGACAGATAAAATACTCTTAAAATTAAAAATAAATAATTTATAACCCTAAATCGTGACACTAGCTTGGACAAAAATATACAGTTTCTGGAATTGTACCTGATATATGGTAATAGGTTTGCCTCTTGTAAAGTACACAATTATCTTCCACACCTATTAAGGGACTATAGACACGACAGTGTTTATTTTTATTTGAAAATAGCATTTTTCTTAAGTGTTTTTTCGGTCTCCATAACACTTTGTTTTTCGGAAATTCCGGTATCCATAACACATTGAATGGATCTCGGAAACAGCGTAGGTTCACATATAAACAATGACGGTATTTATCGCATGGGAAAGCATCATGCCTGATCTGCTCTCATTACTTTAGAGAGTCGATGAGCTTGCGTTCTTACTTTATTCGAATTGAAATATAAAAGTTAACCGAGGGATATATAATTAGGCAAAGGTGTCATTTACTTATTGAGCTAAATTTCTTCCTCCAAACTGTGAATACTAGACTAAAATCTGAACTAATCAACGTTGGTTACCGGTTAGATACTGACGCTGGTTCATATTCGATGCTTCCTTTTTTTAGCGGGCGAGGCATCATGCGCGTAATGTTAGGTGTTGGACATCATTTTTATAGATGTATGTTCAAAATTTCCGCATATTTGAACATCGGTTCCAATAAAAAATTAGAAAAAAAAACACCATAACACTGAAGGTATACTCCTCAAGCAGAATTAGCACTGCTATCTTGGGTACACCTAGATTTTGCCGTCGATCTTATGATATCTTACATCGTATCACTACTATCCTACACCGTAATAACAGGCGAGCTATTATACTGGTCATGTGTCCAGACTTCAGACTGCTACAGAGATTTCCATAGAAAAACTTCAATAACCATTAATCCAAATATAATTAAAATATTTTTTTAATGGAGTTTAACTATTTTTCGCATATCATCGCGGTTTATTTTTTATTTTTAAGGTATCGACGTTTCGAGTTAAAGTCAAGAGTCTCCGTAACCGGCGAGCGTGTATGAGACGAACTATGAGAGTCGAGGAAGCCAGAGAGGTATGTAAGGAAAGAAGCTGTTGGAACTCTGTACTCTCTGCCTACCCCGCAAGGGATCTGGCGTGAGGTTATAGATAGATAGATAGATAGATAGATAGAGACGTTTCGAGTTCTTTGCAGCACCCATGGTCACGGGAAGGACTGAGGTGTGAAACGTCCAAAAGGCATAATTGTTAAATCTTTGTTTCAGAGAGGACAAGGGATCTGTGATAAGAAACATCTGGCTGCCGAGCTTCAACATGTCAAGCAAGCACTTCTGTACTACCTTACATCAGTGGAGTCACGGACAAGATTGGCTACATCTTGAAGCGTGCTTCAATTAAAATATTTTATAAGCCGCCGAAAAAAATCAGTCAATTTTTACCATCAATCAAGTATTACATCCCTGTACTAGATACAGGAGTATACAAGCTTGATTGTGAATGTGGTCTCTCTTACATAGGACAAACAAAAAGACCGGTAAAACTCGGGTAAAAGAACACATGGCTGACCTGAAACACCGTCGCTTAAAAAAGTCTGCAGTCTGTGAACATGTCCACGTCCTTGAATAACCTCAAATCCTCGTAGAAGGACACCGATTCCTACCAAGGATGGTTCGCGAGGCTATTGAAATTAAATGACATCCTTATTTCAATAGAGAAGACGGCTGGGTGCTTCCATTGAGTTGGTATCCGGTAATTAATATAATTAAATCCAAAGCCAAGCATAAGACTGCAAGACCTCAAGACACCGTGAGCTCAATCTGCGTAGATGGAAACAATAAAAATAATTATGAAGTTTGAAGGTACCCCGGAAACAGCACCTCAGTTCTTCCCATGGGTGCTGCAAAGCACTCGAAACGTCGGGAACATAAAAATAAACCGAAATAAAATCCCAAAAAATAGTATTATTTCATATGTAATAGCCGCCTAAATCTAAAACCTCAATAACAAAAATTGTTTGTTGGAATACTATGAAAGGAATATTACTTATTTATAATCAATTTAGTGCGAGAAATTATGTTTGTAAATATACATTATCGAACATCTACCAATTCCTAAACTAAGTTAACACAAGGATTCGAATCAAAGACCTTATGATAGCCATATGCTACTAGGCCGAGGCATGAAAGATTTGAGGGAATGGGTTAGTATATGAAGCGTCACTCTAACGTCCTTAGCCCTCTGTTGTGCTCTACTGTCCCCTGTGATGTACGTAACAAAAGTCATGTACAATCCCACAAGGATCTTTTGGCCCGCGGTGAAATTCGGAACTAATGCTGTCTTCAAGTGAAATATCACTTCATGACAGTCGCAGAATTGCTGTTTGCTATGAAAGGACATTGTCGAAAATTACCCCAGAAACAACAAACATTAGACCCATGCAATCATTATTTATCTATTTTATTAAAATAATGGAAAATATCCGTATGTAACAGACAATTGGCAATCTAAAACGGATATTTCAAAGTATTGTAAGTAATGTCAATACACACAATATAACTTCATTTATTAATGACTACTGAATTATAACCTCAAAATCTAATACTTTTTGTGCAATATTGCGATTCCCCCGCTTGTCCGTTTCATAATAAATGCCTTAAGAGAATTTATGGGTAATTTGAAATTATACAAGCATTTTTCATTGCTGTTGGTTCTGGGGCAAATCATATATGGGCGCAGAAAAATGTCCTTTACTCAAATTCTTTTTTAAAAAAACTAACAATGCGGACCCACCTACTCCTCACTGGATATAGGAAAACTTTATTAATGATATCCAACTTCTGTTAATGATAACTAACTCCTGTCAATGTCATCCACGGGTGTAAAGATCCTTATCGCACTGTATGTACATTATACATAACTGGAACAATTCTAACTCAATGTCAGGGTACGTTACAAAACGCTCTTAAACTATCACATTTAGCATAATGGGTGTATCTAGATCAACTGCGCCGGAGTTCAGATTAGCCATTCGTCGCCCGCCGTGACGAGTCAATTGAACAACTTCTGGCCGGATGGATTCACTTCTCACAGGATATTACGTTTATGATGTGTTTGTTAAACTTTATACTATACCATTGGAATACATGTGATGGGCTGTAGCAACTGCGACTTTTTTTATAAGGGAAACTGACTCTCACTTAAAAAAGAGGTTTATATTTTTGTGTATGTGTAAATGATGTCAGCCGAAGGCAGTCTTCCCAGTGAAAAAGCGATCGTGCAACAAATCCGCTTCAAGCAGTTTGTAGCCCAAACGCCAGAACCAAAAAATCTGTACCATGATTGGCACATAGCAGACCTATTTCCCCCAATGAGGAGAAAAAGTTATAGATAATGCACCCACCTTCGGCCGAGGTATTTGAGATTCCAATGCGAAAAAAAACCCATCGCCAGTTTGTGTGCATAACATTTCAAAAGCTTTTCGAAAATTACCTAGTTCTTCTCAAACGCGAAAATTTCCTTACACCTTGTTTTCTTTCAAATGACAATTTTAGTTTCGAAAAACCTATAAGTGCGAATTCCAATTGGAACACTGAACCTCTTTAATTGAATGTAAGTATTCATACATTCAATTTGCGAACTAAAAACTATGGTCCGAATCTTCTGTACTAATATTTTAAAGAGGAAAGATTTGTATTTTTGTATGTTTGTAACGAATAAACTCAAAAACTACTGGACCGATTTCAAAAATTTTTTCGTCATTAGAAAGCCACTTTATCCAGACGTATCATAGGCTATATAACATAAGGCGCTGTTGTCGGCCGGGTACGAAGTCGCGGGAAACTGCAAGTATTATATAAAACTAATGCTCTTGCAAAATATACAAAATAGTTTGGATTTAGTTCAGTCAAGTATGCAACAAAATCAGCACCATTGTAAAGTCCTAACAGTATTGTCAGATCCAAAAATATTAACCTAATTGATAAAATGTGATGATATATGGATCAGAGACGAGATTCGTAGAAGAACCAAGGTCACCGACATGGCCCTTAGGATTAGCAAGCTGAAGTGGCAATGGGCGGGCCACATAGCGCGTAGATCGGACGGGCGTTGGGGCAGAAAGATTCTAGAGTGGAGACCACGTAATGGCAAGCGCAGCGTGGGACGACCGCCTGCCAGATGGACCGACGATCTTGTGAAAATCGCAGAAAGTCGTTGGATGCAGGTGGCATCGGAGCGGTTACGCTGGAAAGCGATTGGGGAGGCCTATGTTCAGCAGTGGACAAGTATAGGCTGAGATGATGATGATGATAAAATGTATCATAGCTTACACATCGTAAACACATAAAACAATGGAGGAGTAATATAATCACACCACCTACAACTTAATAGCGTCATTTCATCGCCATAACATGATAAACATCTCGCGTGTTTCAGATAAGCAGATTTATTGTCCTGTCAACTCTCGCACGGCGAAATTTTTCCGCGAACGCAGTTTTCTAACGAATCGATACACGCGCATCTCTACACGATAATCGATTCATTTGATAAATTATTCGATTATCGTATTACTGATCGGGTAATTGCACAGTCATTAAAGTATTTATGCAGAATAGTGTGTGTATAGTACAAAGTTGCAATCAATGTACTGTTTTCGGAATACATTTTCGGTTAACTCTTGATTGCTTGACAAATTCACATTATTTAACGACCGTGAAGCTATTGTTAATTGCTTTAGGTATACAACTGAAAGTACGCAATAAATTATATTTATAATTGAATTTTTTTTTTTTTTTTCAAGCTTACCCCCGCTACGATTTATTTTTGTGTCGTGGGTGCTTTTACTAACATGAAAAGTCACATACACAGGCCGAAACAAAAAATCGTGGATCACACAAAGATTTGCCCTGTGCGGAAATCGAACCCGCGACTCTTAGACCCAGTGGTTGGATCGGCTTAAGCTCTTAACCACTGCTCTAAATCGTCCGTCTGCTTTTCACCGTCCGCTGAATTGAATAGGAAACTATTGTATCTCTTGATTTAGGTAATACATATTTCGAAACGACTAATATATGTTTTGTATCACACAAAGGCAGACCCCGGATTGACAATAAAAATTTAAGTTTTTGTTAGTTTTACTAGTCTGAGCTACGATTTGGACTAATTTGAACCTAAGTCTTTTTTAGGCGTATTATTCGCTTACTAGTCCGGCCTAGGATTTAGACTAATTTGAACCTAAGTCTGTATTACGATTTAGGCGCCACTATATAAACGTACGCATTGTTGAAAATGCCTGGAAGAGCTTTTGATCTATGAAAGAGCTGCTGAAAGGCGATCTCTCTATCCAATTAAAGCGCAGGCTTATGGATATGTAGATTCTCCCAATCCTCACCTATGACGCACAGACTTGGTCTTTGACCAAACATCAAAAGTCCACGCTAGCGGTTTGTCAGCTGTCCATGGAGCGTAGTATTCTAAATATTAAACTCACAGACCACGTCAAGAACACCACACTTTGCTCCATGACCCAAATTACCGACGTATGTCAAAAAACCGCCAAGCATTAATGGGACTGGGCCGGCCATATCTGCCGCATGAAAAATAATCAATGGGCCAAAATGATAACTGACTGGTCCCAACGAAATACAAAAAAGAAACAACGCGGTAGACCCAGGCGGAGATGGCGGGACGAAATGGACAACTTTTTGATAGACTGGCCTGACATGCCATCGAACAGAGAAATGTGGAAGAAGTGGAGGGAGGCCTTTGCCCAGCAGTGGGACACAAATTGCTCATAAAAATAATATAAACGTAATACTGGCATGATTAAAATTTAGTAGGTCAAGAAGATCTCGTAGTTTGTCTCTACGTTAACTCTGTGCAACAACATTACAAAAAAGCGTAACTTCTTCTTCTTCGTCTGAGCGAGTTCCAGGTAGCATCCTCAGCTGCTGCTTCGGAGCCCGGGGTCCACTTTCTTGCTTCTTCTTTTCCACTTCGCGCGGCCTTCGGCATCCTTTGTGGCGAGGCCATTGCCACGCGTGTAATCGCTGACGACATCAAGCCAGCATTTCTTGGATCTTCCTCTTCTTCCGGGACCCGGCGGAGGCGGTATGGCCAGGCATTTGTTGCCCACGTAATTTGCCGGTTTCCGTAAGACGTAGCCGTACCATCGTAGGCGGCTTAAAAAGCGTAACTTATTCGCAAAATACACAAATAACGACAAAGACAGACCCTGACATACATGCATACAAAACATACCACACAACACTACCGTCACAATTCATTACGTCACAAAAACCGGAAAACATCGTGACCTATTCTCAATAATTTGACGGACGATTTAGCGCAGTGGTTAAGAGCTTGAGCTGCTCCGCCCACTGTGTCGAATAGTCGCGGGTTCGATTCCCGCACGGGACAAATCTTTGTGTGATCCACAATTATTTGTTCCGGTCTGGGTATTTGTTTGTGAATTTTCATGTTTGTAAACGCACCCACGATACAGGAATAAATCCTAGTGTGGGGCTACGTTTATAAAAAAAAAAAAAAAAAAAAAATTCATAGAAAATTCATAGAAAATTTAAATTCGCAATAGTAGGAAACTACAAGTTCCGCGGGCTGACACGCAAACCTCCATACGGCACAGTCAAGTAAAAATTAAAATCGTATCGTACGCTTCCGCACGTGTCTTTTAAAACGGTATCGAATATTTTTTTAATTATTCGAAAGCCACCGTGATGAATTCGTTATTAGAGTTCTTTTTTTATAAGGCAACCGGGCGGTGTAGCTCTTTTAATAGGGTAGTTACTGCGTTATGCTTTGTGAGCATGATATTATTAGCGGAAAGTTGATTTAGGTATTACAACTTAAATAATTATGTTAATTTAATGCATGTCGCATTTGCTTGTAATAGTGATAAAGAAAACGTCATCGAAGCAATGACTTTTTTTTATTTAGAATCATTATTTATTACCACTTATTTGGATTTGATAAAAGTAAATATAAGATGAAAGGCTGCATCTTTGGTGAAGTGGCTTATAGTGCAGCTGCCTTACAGGTCCGGTATTCGAATCCTGTGTCGAACAAAGAGTTATTTGGATGTCTTTATCAAACAGTTTATATTAACAGCCGGGATAATGGCCCTAGCATAATAGTAATAGGCTCTAGTGTTGTAAAAACGCTCAAGTTCTTAAAACGCTTAAAACACTCGCGTCTTCTTCGTGTTTCTACGCTCGTGAGCTCGACTCAGCGATAAACGCTCGACTTTAGCGCTTATACAAGGTGTAACATAAATAACGCAAGACCTCAGACACAATTGGGGTGTCTGAGGTCTTGCGTTATTTATGTTTATTATTGCTGTGCATTATTGCTTTATGAATTCAATACGAAAATCAAACTTCCAATTTTAAGGAGATTTCTACCATTTAACTGTCTCGTTGGTCTGGTGGCAAAACGCATCGCTTTGTGATCACGAGGTCCTGGGTTCAAATCCTAGGTCGGACAAATATAGTTTTTCTAACGAATAATTCCCAGTATGAGTCCGGAGTCTGGAATTGTGACCGGTATATGGCAATAGGCTCGCCCCCTATTACATGGGGCCTAACATCGTCGGCGAAACGTGGGTGTAATCAGTACACCTCTGCCACCCCCTCTGGGGAATATAGGCGTGAAGGTGTTTTTTTTCTACCGTTTTTTTAAGTCTTTGGTACCCAAATTAACCATAATATTTTATAATTAATTATCTTTTGTAAGGGTATTAAGGTGTGTGTAATAGAAATACATTTAAAATAGCCGTAATGCTTTGAATAATTATGAAATTTTGTTTAATACAGCGAATAGAACGAGTAACAGCATTTTTTGAAAATTACAAATAAAAATAACTAACTTTAAAAATAGTTGGAATCGATTCAGTTGCCGATTTAGAACAAAATACTTTCTGGTCTTGCGTTAATTATGTTACTCCTTGTATTTACAACACTAGGCTCGGTCCCTATCACACTGGGACCTAACGTAGTCAACGAAATTAGGGCTTATAGTCACAAGCAATAATATGTGGGCATTTTAGGACATCAGCGAGCTATGGAAAGAGCTATGCTCGGCGTTTCTCCACGTGATCGTATCAGGAATGACGAGAATCGTAGAACCAAGGTCACCGACACAGCCTTTAAGATCAGCAAGCTGAAGTGGCAATGGGCGGGCCACATAGCGCGAAGATCGGACGGGCGTTGGGGCAGAAAGATTCTAGAGTGGAGACCACGTATTGGTAAGCGCAGCGTGGGACGACCACCTGCCAGATGGACCGATGATCTTGTGAAAATCGCAGGAAGTCGTTGGCTGCAGGTGGCATCGGACCGGTTACGCTGGAAAGCGATTGGGGAGACCTATGTTCAGCAGTGGACAAGTATAGGCTGAGATGATGATGATGATGATTTTAGAACATTGTCACTCACATCATGTTGATAAAGACCTGCGTTTAATACACACGTTACGTTAAGAAATACTAAAACGCTTACATATTTTTGCTCGTGACTGTACACAGTCCACAACTCCCACCCCCCACATATAAAATAATTTAACATCGATCCAAAAGCCAATCCAATTACGAGGGCTTATTCCCGATCATTCCGGTGCAATGTGGACATTTTTGATTTTTTTTTAAACGTAGCCCCACTATCTATCTATATCATCACGCCAGCTCCCTCGCGGGGTAGGCAGAGAGTACAGAGTTCCAACAGGTTCTTTCCTTACATACCTCTCTGGCTTCCTCCACTCTCATAGTTCGTCTCATACACACTCGCCGGTTACGGAGACTCTTGACTTGCCCTTCAGATAAGACACCGTCTATTAGCCCCACACTATGATTTATTCCTGTATCGTGGGTGCGTTTACAAACATGAAAATTCACACACACAAATACCCAGACCGGAACAAATAATTGTGGATCACACAAAGATGTGTACCGTGCGGGAATCGAAACCGCGACTATTAGACACAGTGGGCGGAGCGGCTTAAGCTCTTAATCACTGCGCTAAATCGTCCGTCGAAATTATTTGGAATATTAATGTTCTAAACTAACATTTCCCAAAGTATGTGTCACGATCCACTGGTGGGTCGAGACATCTCATTTGGGAAATGCAGGCGTGAGGTAGTTTATTTTAGTTTTTATCAACACACACACACCGTCACGCCTATATTCCCCAAGCGGGGGTGGCAGAGGTGTACTGAGTGCACCCACGTTTCGCCGACGATGTTAGTTAGGTAGGTCCCATGTAATAGGGGACGAGCCTATTGCCATATACCGGGCACAATTCCAGACTCCGGACTCGTACTGGGAATTTTTCGTTAGAAAAACTACATTTGTCCGACCTAGGATTTGAACCCAGGACCTCGTGATCACAAAGCGATGTGCTTTGCCACTAGACCAACGAGGCAGTCAGTAGTTTTTATCCATACTAATATTATAAATTCGAAAGTAACTCTATTTGTCTGTTTGTCTGTTACCCTTTCACGACCAAACCGCTGAACAGATTTTGATTAAATTCAACAAGGACATTTCAACATCGTTGGCAAAAATCGTCGTCGGTGGGTGGACTCAACACCTCTGCCACCCCCGCTTGGAAATAGCGTGGCAGTATACATAAATTTCAAAAATTCCCTTTGTCTCAAAAAATAACGAAGGGTGTAAAATACGCGCTTGAAAGTAACGGGTACAGCTAAGTATTTATAATTTGGAAATACAGGGTAGTCAGAAACTATGGTGCGCCGACATCGACATGTCTCTAATAAAATATCATATACCTTAATAATAGGCTAAAAATACCACCTTAGGACAAAACTCCGGCATTGGCTAAAATGGGCTGAATTTTTTGCCGAAACCGAAGATTTTTAGCAAGCGCCGAAATTGAACGATCTATTACGATTTTAGGACTTAAGGATGCGCGAGAATGGTCACATTGTTGTGTGTGTGTGAGTGAATGATCTACGCTGTTGGCCGTGAGGCCTTTACAGCTTCACCGGACAATAGGGCGAGCGTGCAACCACTACGCTCGAGTCAGAAAGGCAAGGGGGCAACTAGCTCAAGAGCGCCTCAAGGAGGAACGGCCTCGGCTTGGGCAGTCGCTATGGGGGAGGGCGTATACTAGGTGTCTCGCCGTAGTGCTCTGCACTGGCCAGCGGGCAAGGGATTCTTCGACCTCGCCGGCGAGGTCGGTGTCTGATCCTGTGTGCGGTATTTGTATCCGAAAGAAGGGATGTAAGGGCATCGGGAGGGTCGGTGAGAACATGCCGCGGACGGCGGTAACGGCTGATAGGAGGGGAGTTAGTTTCGTAGATTGTTGTTGTTGTAAACGGCGGCGGCTATGATTAACGGATTTCTATGATTGGACGCGTTTGCGAAATGTCGGGTTTTTAATAAAGGCGCGAATAGATTCGAGGCCGAGATCGGAATGGAGAAAAGGTCACATTTCGTTGCACCGGCCAGCTGCCACTGTCAGTAAATATCCAATTCAAAACAAAACTAGTTAGTTAATAAACTAAACGTAACTTTTTAAAAATTTAGCCAATCATGAACCAAATTCCTTAAGAGTTATTAACCCTTGGGCTCCGGCTTCTGCCTCGGCTGAAGGTTTTGGCAATGGCCTATGAATTGGTTTCGGCTTAAGCCAAAAATCGACCTTCAGTTGGAAACTACTGATAAGTAACTGAATGGATACTACACATCTAGTATAATCTATATCAGGCAGAGAGTACAGAGTTCCAACAGGTTCTTTTCTTACAGCACTCTAGCTTCCTCCACTCTCATAGTATACATAAGTAAAACACCGTCACGCCTATATTCTCCAAGCGTAGGTGGCAGAGGTGTACTGAGCACACCCACTTTTCGCCGACGATGTTAGGTCCCATGTAATAGGGGCGAATCTATTGCCATATACGGGCCCAATTCCAGACTCAGGACTCATACTGAAAAGTTTTCGTTATAAAAACTACATTTGTCCGACCTAGGATTTGAACCCAGGACCTCATGATCACAAAGCAACGCGCTTTGCCACTAGACCAACGAGGCAATATAATAAGCACTTATGTTAGTACTTAATAAATATGCTTTTTAATTGAACCTACCCTACCAAGGTAGGTATAAATACCTAAAGACCTAAAGGTCTCACTTGAAATAACGGAACAGAATGTTATAAAAAATTGTTAAGAATTACACAGAGCACGTCAAAATCATTACTAATGTGCAGCAATGCGACTTATTCCAAAATCTTTAACGAACGAATGCAAGGTGATTCAAATTTAACCTCATTTCGAACAATGGTAAATAACACAAGTTCACGGGATGGCAAAGCAGGTTAATGCACTTTGAAGCAAGCTTACTCGCCCGTGAGTTATGCCGTTTTTGTCTCGACCATGATCCGATTGTACGTGATTTGGTGCAACTTAATCAAAACCCCGAAGAATCCTTTTAAATTCCTGTAGGTAGTTATTCGACCACTACCAAATTAATCAAAATCATTCTAAATTATAACCCGTACCGAATATTCCATTTTATTTGGCGGGAAAAAATAGAAACAATCAAATTCAGAATTTAAATTAAGAATTCTAAAATTTTAAAAATATCTTGCATCCATTTATTTTGTTTAAATTATAGAGCAGAGCATTTGCGTGATTGCTATAATGTTTTTTTTTTCTGTTTATTAAGTTTTAAATAATAAAATTAATTTTAAAATTATTAGTAATAATACGTACAACTAAAAATATCACAACACATTTCAACAACGTTTAAAAATAGTTACCCACATTCGTTAACTTTGCAATTAAAAAAACATAATACATAAACAATGGGTTAAATTACCATGAAACGTTTACACAGCATTATAGGGTCAGAAACCTTACCTTTTATTCCGTAACACCGTGTACCGTTAACACAACACTTCCACTTTAAAAACACTTAGAAATAAAAAACAATTAAACGAACAGTCCGCGAGCGCCGACCACCGGTTGCGCTTACCGACTAGGTACTACAGTCTACACGCATTCGCGAGACTCGAGATAAAGTGAATCAAGATAATGCAGAAAGGTAAAAGCGGGTAAAGCCGGGCGCACACGGGTCCGTGACGTTGATTGAACGCACCTATCACTATTAATGCCGTGTCGACGATCTGTACTCATAATTTGTAGGTCAGTGCATTATGGTTTTGGTTCGATAAATTTCGAAATTAGAATATGGTATTTAACTTTACGAAGTGTGTTCAAAATATATTTAACCAAAAATTCACTTTGTCATTAAAAAAAATACCTGTGGCCCATTAAAAAAAATAGTAACGTAAGTAGGTATTTACGTTACTATTTTTATGGGTTATACCTTTATTTAATATTTTTTATGTATGTAAGAGAATTATGACGTATTTGCTATAAATAAAAATATATATAAAAGTGAAGAAGAAAAGGTCGTGAATAAAATTTAATTTTTCGTATTCAATTTTCCAAAATAATACTTACTAAAAATCTCTATCCTGAACGCATATTGCAAATGTTGGATTTAAATGTAGATTTGATATGTATAATATATACAAAAAAAGACTTTTGATACGCTCTATAACTCGTATAAATGATATTTTTTGTTTTAATTTATTATATCTGATTTTTTTTTTTTTAAACCTGCATTTTAGGTCCTCCAAGGACATTTTTCATTGTTGTCAAGGTCATAAGACAACGGAAATTTTCAAAAAAAAAATCTCAATGTCATTGATGTTAGTTCTTCATGTTCCCAATATTAATCAGTCTGCTTTGGTAATAGTAGTGAGAAGAGCTGGATGAAGCCTTGTAAAAAACCTTCATTGAACTTTAAACTGTAATAATATACAAGATCCATTATTTATTTTAATTAGGTAACAGTAATTAGAAGCCAGTCAAAAGTTTTTAGTGTCGTAGTTTTAATAAATCGTGGTGTACTTAAATATAACAAAGAAGTAATCACTTATTGAATAATATTTCGAATTAAATATTTCACCTAGACTATATTACCACGACCAAATAGGCTGAGTCTCATCTGAAGGACATGTCAAGAGTCTCCGTAACCGGCGAGCGTGTATGAGATGAACTATATATTTTTTATTGAGTTCTCAGATTTACGCGAATATTACACATGAAATAAAACTATTTTACGGATTTTATCGCGATTTATTTTAAACGTCGGGAACTAAAAATAAAAAAAAAAAAAAAAATTAACCGCGATAAAATCCGCAACATAGTTTTATTTCATATATATATATTTTTTTAAACTTAGCCCCACACTAGGATTTATTCCTGTGTCGTGGGTGCGTTTACAATTTGAATTGAAAACATGAAAATTTACAAACACAAATACCCAGACCGGTACAAATAATTGTGGATCACACAAAGATTTGTCCCGTGCGGTAATCGAACCCGCGACTATTAGACACAGTGGGCGGAGCAGCTCAAGCTCTTAGCCACTGCCCTAAATCTTCGTCAAAATGAGAGTGGAGGACGCCAGGTATGTAAGGAAAGAACCTGTTGGAACTCCGTACTCTCTGCCTACCCCACAGGGGATCTGGCGTGATGATATAGATAGAGATAGAGAAATATTTGTATACAATAACATTGAGTCGATGGAATTTTAGAATGGCGGCCGCTAGCTCATTCCTACAACTATTGTGCTCGTTTGAACTTTAAAGTGTCCTTTCAATGACGTTATTTTGCGACGGCAAAACGTATTGACTGTGTCGTAGATATAAACAATATTTGAGATCGTATTTAAAGATTAGCACTGGATTCCTCATTTAGTATGTGAAAGAATGTCTTTACCCAACCATGCTTTTGAGGCGCTCGTAGCGCTGTGCGACCACGGTGTTCTTACCGATCACCAAGGTTAAGCAGCGTTCGACTCGGTCGGCCTGAGATGGGTGACCGTTTGTGGCATTTTCATATTCGATCGTCTCTGTGCTTCGGAAGCCACGTTAAGCCGTTGATCCCGGTTACCACTTAGTGTGGTAGTCGTTAAGCCGAGTTGGAAGCCTTAAAGGCGGCTTGGTAAGTTCCAACAGCAGGCAGCACAAACCTGCCTCCACCAATCCGCACTGGGTCCGCGTGGTGGAGTATGACCTAATCTCTCTGACCTCGACTTGTGAGAGAAGGCCTTTGCCCAGCAGTGGGCAGTATAGGCTGATATTATATGCTTTTGGAACTGTCCAACAGCTGTAGTATATCACTATAGTATTTTTCATGTGAGATGGGTACTGTGACAGTTGAAGCGTCAAAGAAAATTATACTTTATTCAATGGCAATTAGAGGCATGACCTATTTCTATACTTATGGTTTTATGCCTTAACACCATTGAATTAAATAATAATTTTGTTTGGCACTTAGAACTGTCACCACCCATCCTATGTGAAAAATATTATAAATGACTGGTGTCCGTGTCTTGCTTTTCTTGATCCACTGGGTGTGGATTCTTATAGGCCTTGTTCTCTTTCCATTTCTATGATATTTCTTAGTCAGATATCTGCTTAGCTTGCTTTTATTAACCGACTTCTAAAAAGGAGGAGTTTCTCAATTCGACTGTATGGTTTTTTTTTTGTATGTACGTTACACGATAATTCCGCCAATTATGAATCGATTTTAAAAATTCATTTTCCATTTGGTCAGTATAGCTCCGAAATGGCTATAGGCCAATTTTATCGGTATTGGACCTTGGATTTGGAAGATACTCCAGGGAACTCCTTAACGACAAACAATACGAATGCGTAGATTGTGATATTATGGATATTACGTCAATCCCATAGGTACCCTGCCATAGAACTAATCAGAATATTAACCGATTTCAAAAAAAGGAGGAGGTCGACAATTCGTCTGTGTTTATTTTATAACGTCTTTATTTATGAACTGATTTTGATGATTCTTTTTGCTTTGGGTTTAGTATAGTTTCGAGATGGTTCCATTTTAATGAAATCGGTATTGAACTTTGGACTTTGAAGATACACCAGGGGACTCCTTAACGGCAAACAGCACGAATGTATAGATTCCGTTATTATAGTTATTATATCAATCCTGTAGGTACCTTGCAGTACAACTCAACAAAATAATAGGTATATAAATATTAGTAAATAATTTACGTGTCACTTAAAACTGTAAAATAAAAATCTTTTTTAAAAATTAACCCACTTCAAAAAGCAAGAAATAAATATTTGAAGTCGGTGCCAAGTAACCGACTGCACTAGCCGGTACCGACTTCAAATATTTATATCTTGCTTTTTGTAGTCGGTTTTTATTAAATCAAAAAGATTTTTATTTCTGAAATTGTTCTCAGCAGTTGACTCTGATAACATAATTTTCTTCGAAAGGACATTTACGTATTGGACTTATATTATGACGCAGCCTTCCGAAGAGCGTCTTGGCAACGCCGTAATAATGGAATGAATTACACTGTAATACAAATAATTAAAAATAATAAGCACCATTACGCCTATATTCCCCAAGCGGGGGTGACAGAGGTGTACCGTGTGCACCCACTTTTTGCCGACGATGCTAGGTCCGATGTAATAGGAGACAAGTCTTTTATCATATATAGGTCACAATTCCAGAAACCGGAATGATACTGGAAATTTACTACATTTGTCCGACCTAGGATTTGAATCCAGGATCTCGTGACCGCAAAGCGCACTATCCCCCACTAAACCAACGAGGCAGAAATAATTAGTCCTCATAATGTAATCCCTAAATTTTGAACGATAGTTCAACAAACTCCAGTAAATCTATCACAATACATAGAAAAATAAAAAAGCCGACATGCCTAATACTTGTTGCAATAACAGCACGACTTAGACCAAATCAGTCAAGAATCTAGTTTTAAAAACTGATATTCGTACTGAACCGTCAGTTTTAAAAATAGATTCACGACTAAATATCGTTCTGTAATACGGGCTTTAGATTCATAATGCGCATAAGGAAATCGACCAAAATAGCTTTTATCTCATCCAAATCTTAAACCCCACTAAGTTTAGACCTAAACGATATCCTTAAGAATTCCTTTTACAAACACATCTTCAATCAATCAGCCTATCGCAGTCCACTGCTGGACATAGGCCTCTCCTAACACGCGCCATTGCACACGGTCCTCCGCCTTCCGCATCCAGTCTGTCCCAGCGACCTTTTTGAGGTCGTCGGTCCATCTAGCTGGGGACCGTCCTACCTTACGCTTACCAAGTCGCGGTCTCCACTCTAGGACACGCTTGCTCCATCGGCCGTCGGTCCTTCTGCAGATGTGACCAGCCCATTACCACTTTAGCTTACTGAGCGAGCTATGTCGGTAACTTTGGTTCTTTGTCGGATTACCTCGTTACGAATTTTATCCTTCAAAGAGACGCCGAGCATAGCTCGCACCATAGCCCGCTGTGCGACTTTGAATTTGTGGACTAGTCTCACTGTGAGTGTCTACGTCTCGGCCCCGTAAGTCATAACAGGTAGGACGCATTGGTTAAAGACTTTAGTCTTCAGGCATTGCGGTGTAGGCGAAGCGAATACGTGACGTAAACATCTTAATAAAATTTATTCATTTGTCTCGCATCGTGCAAACAATTCACGGCCGTTGGGGAAGAATGGTTCTCGAATAGAGTAAAGAATAGGTGCCATCGTTGAGAGAAGCCTATATCCTGCAATGGGCGTCTGTCGGTTAGTGATGATTTCTTTCTCCATAAAGGTACCCAGATTCTAGGACTATAGGTACAAGTTGTGACAGTGGTATTTGCAGTTGGGCTGAAACTAGTATTGCAAAAACGCTGTCGGCGCATAAACGCTTTAGTTTTTAATGTGCTTCAACGCGCGCAAACGTCGACTCAGCGCGAAACGCTAAACGTTCAGCGCTCATTTTTATAACACTAGTTTAACTTGTGTTTGATTTTTTTTGGATTTAATGCTAGCATTCAAATACTTAGGTACTGAACTACGTACATGGTTTCATATTCTCTATCCCTTTCATTTACACGCATGATAGAAGTCTTTCACTCTAAATCTAATGATTGATATTCTTCTACATATATTCCTACAGGATTTTAGTCTTCTTTTGTAAAAAAAACGTAACCCCACACTCGGATTTATTCGTGTGTCATGGATGCGTTTACAAACATGAAAATTTACAAACACAAATACCCAGACCGGAACAAATAATTGTGCCGTAGCTGGTCACCACAATCCCAGCAAAATCATGCCAGCTATTGTATACTAAGCGTAAAAGTTTACAGTATCACGATCTTTTCTCCAAGTGCAGCGGTCGACGGCTCGGCCGTCAGCCGTAAAATACCAGAAAGCTAAGCACGAACATATTGACGTTCTCATAACGTCGTCGAGAAAGCGTGCTGTCATGTTTATCTTTTTTTAGTAAAATTGTAGAGTGAAAAGGAAGGCATATCGACTTGATAGCATCACGCTAACGTCAAATAGTTATTGCTAAGCCGTCCAACAATTTAACTTACTAGATAAAAATAATAATTGCATGTCCGTTAAATGAATATTGGTTGGCGTCTGGAGTGAACGCCACAAAAGTATTTAAAATTAGCCTAAATTTTGCCTCGTTGGTCTAGTGGCAAAGCGCATCGCTTTCTGATCATGAGGTCCTGGGGTCAAATCCTAGGTCGGACAAATGTAGTTTTTCTAACGAAAACTTCCCAGTACGATGTCTGGAATTGTGGACCTAACATCGTCAGTGAAACGTGGGTGTACTGAGTACACCTCTGCCACCCCCGCTTGGAGAATATAGGCGTAACGGTGTTTATTTTATTTTTATCAAAATTTTTAATTCGACCAGTTAATAGGTATTATAAATGTACAACCTTTTTACGCCTAAACCACTGAATTCATTTTGATAAATTATAACAAGGATATAGAATCGATTGTTACCCCCTGGGGCATGGGCTACTTGTAAGACGAAGGCGTCTTTTAAGACGAAGGCGCCACATCCATAACATACAAGTTTAAAAAAACCGCGAGCGAATTCATTCATTTCCATAAATTAATAATAATAAACACCATCGTGCCTATATTTCCTAAGCGAAGGGGCAGAGGTGTACTGTATACACACACTTTTCGCCGACGAAGTTAAGATCCATGTAATACGGGGCTAGCCAATTACCAAATACCGGACACATTATTCGCCACTAGATCTATGACTATGCGGACATTTCATTTTTAACCGACTTCAAAAAGGAGGAGGTTCTATGTTCGTCTGTATGTATGCTTTTTTTCTCTTTTTTATGTATGTTCACCGATATTTCCGTCAATTCTGAACCGGTTTTGATGATTCTTTTTGCATTGGGTTTAGTATAGCTTCAAGGTAGTTCCATTTTAATTTCATCGGTATTGGACCTTGGACTTGGAAGATACACCTGGGAACTCCTCAACGACAAACTATACGAATGCGTACATTGAGATATTACGGGTATTACGTCAATCCTATAGGTACCCTGCCATAGAACTAATCAGAATATTAACCGACTTCAAAAAAGGAGGAGGTTTACAATTCGTTGGTGTTTATTATAACGTCTTTTTTATGAACTGATTTTGATGATTCTTTTTGCGTTGGGTTAAGTATAGTTTTGAGGTGGTCCCATTTTAATAAAATCGGTAGTGAACCTTGGACTTTCATACACCAGGGGACTCCTTAACGGCGAACAGCACGAATGTATAGATTCCGTTATTATGGTTATTATATTAATCCTGTAGGTACCTTACTGTACAACTCAGTAAAATAAAATAATATAGGTATATAAATATTAGTAAATATTTCACTCGTAACTTAAAATTGTAAAATAAAAATCTTCTTAAAAATGATGATGATGAAATGATGACAGAAATAGATATACGGTATTTATCCCAGACATCTAATCTGCATTATATAACACCTAACCTATAATAATAGTCCTTAATATCTGAGCACGTCAATTAAATTCCTTTAAAATGCCACGACATTTAAAAATCACTGTATATTATAAAATAAAGTCCCCGCCGCTGCGTCTGTCTGTCAGTCTGGACGCGATAAACTCAACAACTACCAAACGAATTTTCATACGGTTTTTACCAATGGACGGAGTGATTCAAGAGGAAGGTTTATGCGTATAATTTACCCGGACAAAGTCGGGGCGGGTCGCTAGTCAAAAATAAAAACCAGATCACGAAATTAACTGTTGCCCGCGGCTTTGCCCGCGTGAGTTTTATTTACTTCTTCAGTATAATATTATAATCTTTGCTACTTGCGCACTAGATAACGGATCACGAACATAATGACATTCAAAAACGGCCGCAATAGATATACTTACGCATCTACACCTACTCGAAGCTAACAATTTTTAAGTTATCTTAATTAGTTTGTAATTTTATTTTTTGATCAAATTGTAGTCTTTGTATCCTTACATAATCTGTCAAATAGTTACACTTATGGAAGGCGCTGATACCTGTGATACAATGAATCTTTATTAGTACAGGTATCATCTTTAATGTGAGAGTTGAGGAAGCCAGAGAAGCATGTTAGGAAAGAACCTGGTGGAACTCTGTACTCTCTGCCTACCCTGCGAGGGATCTGGCGTGTTGATATAGATAGATAGATTACTGTTAATTTATTTTTGTCAAAATATTCATGTTTTGTATTCATATCTTCCTTGTATTCATAAAATGAAACTTTTTTGGACCTAATAAACGTTTTTACTTATTTTATTTATTAATTATAGTAATTAGTTTGGTAGAATCAGCGAAATAAGTATGTAGCTGCTCAAAGCATAGCACAGCAAAAGGGGATGCATGGTGGTCCCACCATGCATCCCTTAACTCTGCGTCCGCAGAGTTAAGAAACTCTGTAGAAAGTAAGAAGAAAGCGTGGCAGGACTATGTTTCTTCTTTGAATCTAAATGACAGTATGACAGAGATGAAGAAAAAAAAAATATACCGGCAAATCAAGAATGCCACCAAAACTTTATTGAAAGAAAAGCGTGAAAGATATAGTGTGATTAAGGAGGAAAGGCTGGCGAAGAACTTCGAGAATAACACCAAACTCTTTTGGAGCAAGGTGAGAAAGGCTCGAGGTGATTCGTCAGGCTCCAGAATGGTAAAGATAAAATCTAAAGATGGTGACAAGCTCTGCAAAACCGGTGGAGTGAATACTTTGGAGAAATGTATGAGTATACCCCGGATGCTGGTGCGACAGACGAGCCCAGAGGCGAGTTTGCGGCACCAGAATCCACAGGTGACATCACTATGGAAGAAGTTGAAAGGGCGATACGAAGTATGAAAAATGGTAAAGCTGCGGGAATAGACATGATATCTCCCGAGATGATTAAATATGGTGGAACTCGTGTCCGGGACGCTTTTTGGATCCTTGCAAATCTTTGCTGGAAGACCGGTAGAGTCCCTACAGATTGGCGCCGCGCAGTCATAGTACCCTTGTATAAAGGCAAGGGCTCTCAATATGACTGCGCCAACTACAGGGCCATCAGTTTGCAGCCAGCGTCAGCCTGGCAGCTAAGGTGTACGGTAAAATTATTGAACGGAGAATGCGCGAGAAGTCCGATGGAATTTTGAGCGAGGCACAAGGAGGTTTCAGGTCTGGAAGAGGATGTTCGGATCAAACTTTCTCCCTCCGCAACATCGTAGAGAAGCATCTGGCAGTAGGCCGGAAGGTTTTCTGCGTTTTTGTGGATCTGGAGAAGCCGTTTGATAGAGTCGTGCGAAAGAGACTTTGGGACATTTTGCCATAGTTTGGTGTAAACGGCACGCTGTTGCGAGCCGTCCAGTCCACCTATGTGAACAGCAAGGCATGCGTACGGGTGGCTGGTAAGATGTCACCTTGGTTTGACGTTAAAATCGGCGTCAAGCATATCCTCGCGGCCAACAGCGTACATCATTCACACACACACACGGCGTCAAGCAGGGCTGCGTGTTGTCCGCTAGACTGTTTATAATATATCTGGATAAAAGTCTTCAAAGACTGAATGCGATGAATGAAGGGGAAAAAATGGGTGATCTAGTTTGTAAACCACCTATTGTATGCAGATGACGCGGTTTTGATAGCGCCAACAGCCACTGATCTGCAAACACTAGTCAGTTGTGAGAGACGACTGCATGAACAATGGCGTACATATGAATGTGAAGAAATCAGAACGAATGCAAGGATTGTGGTTAGTAACGATGTGCTGGAGCGAGTGAATGAGTTTGTATATCTTGGATGCGCCTTCAGTAAGGATTGGAAATACACCGCTGATATAGAGAGAAGAGTGAATGCAGGGAATAGAGTGAATGGTGCGATGGGAAGGCTACTTGGGAGCCGGAACTTAAGCCAAAAGGCGCAGCTTGCATAACGTAGTGCTTGTCCCAACGCTGTTATATGGCAGTGAGTGTTGGGTATGTAAGAAGGAGAACGAAAGCAGGATAAATGCGGTCGAAATGCGATCTCTGCGGAAGATGTGCGGAGTCACGCTGACCGACCGTATTCGCAACGGCGTAGTAAGAAAGCGAGTAGGTATGAAAGATAGTATCGGTGTAAAGATGAGAAAGGGTATGCTCCGTTGGTTCGGGCATATAGAAAGAATGTCAGAAGAAAGAATGACAAAACAGATATACAATGCAAAAGTGGAAAGATGTAGATACCGGGGAAGATCTAGACTATTTTACCATGACCATATAAACCGTGTCTTATCTGAAAGGCAAGTCAAGAGTCTCCGTAACCGGCGAGTGTGTATGAGACGAACTATGAGAGTGGAGGAAGCCAGAGAGTGTAAGGAAAGAACCTGTTGGAACTCTATACTCTCTGCCTACCCCGCGAGGGAGCTGGCGTGATGATATAGATAGGTTATAGTAATTATTAATGACCTCAGATCTTTTTATTACAGTAATTTTAGCATACGTTGCACGTTGGCTAGGGTTGAACCCATGTTACAAAACACTAATTCGAAATAAGACCACCAGCATAGTTGTCCCGTATTTTTCCAGCCATTTCTATTATTATTACCACGTTTTTATCAACTCGCTTTGGTGTCAGTCTGTCAGTTCGGTACAAAGTTTGGAAACGATTAGGTAACGTAGAGACTTGGAATTTTACAGGCCTAGACTGGATGACATCGCAATAATATGGTACCAGCGAGCTGGTCTGATGATGAAGATGGAAGGTGGCTATACGCACACCTCAATGAAATCACTCTCGTCGCGTTTAAGCATGTTGGATATGTCTTGACAAGTACTGTGTCTCTAGGTGGTGTCCAGAGTCTAATGATGAAGACGGAAGCCATAGCAACTTCTAAACTAAATAACATATCGTCGTGTTTGGGCTCGTTGGATTTGTCTTGATAAACACTACCTATGATTATATAACTGTAACCTTTAATCAAGAATATATCGATGAGACAGACAGACCCCGCGAGGCCTTTGTTTTAGTATAATATTATAAGGATTATACTGACACATGCAATATAACTATTTATAAATCAACAAAACTTGAATAACCAGAATGCTGATGTGATAAGATTTACTTCATCATGATTTGAATATGTAAAGAGACGATGACGTCAGATACAATCTTGCTTGCATCATTTATATCACGAAGGGTAAATTTAAAAAATTTGGGGAAACGAATTTTGTGGTATATACCTAAACTTAAAAACATCTGAATAATGTTTGCAGGTATACCTATATCTATATATTAATACGTGAAGCAAAAACTTTGTACACATTTTTACGAAAATTGCTCGGACGGAGGAGTATGAAATTTCCCACACTTCTAGTTTATATAGAGAAGGAGTGCAGAATGCTAATATTTTTTTTAAATTATGCATAAAACAGACATTAAAGCAATGAAAAAAACATTACACACACTACCATGTATTTGACACAATACACGTCAAATAATGTTTCTTCTTCTTCTTTAAGTTATGGCTTCACACTAATTTTAAGTGTATTTTGCCAGTGTCCAGTGAGACATATAATCGTGTTTGTTTAAATTAATTTAACTCCCCGATGAACTCGATGACAACGATGATAAGAAATTAATGAAGTACCCCACCCTGGATAGTAAAGCGGTGGATACTTTACATACCAATTGCGACGGCCGTTTTGAGGAAAGTCAAAAAGGCACGTTTTATCACTTTGTTACAATTAGCTTCACTCATGCATATATAATAATGGTTAATATTCCAACCAACCAACATTACACATTATTAGTCGAAATAATCTCGGCCAAGTGACCATGTTCGACCGACCCATTCCCTGGGTCAAAGAGGTCAAATATCTAGGGATCACCCTAAACAGTACCATGTCCTTCGGCCCGCATATTAAGCGGGTCCGTCACCGAGCATCCTTTGTGCTCGGTCGTCTCCATTCGTTAATCTGCAAGCGGAGTAAAATGTCCCTTAGAAATAAGGTGACACTTTACAAAACTTGCGTTCGACCCATCATGACTTATACGTGTGTTGTGTTCGGGCATTCGGCCCCCTCTCACATCGATAAACTCCAAGTGGTTCAAAACTGCTTCCTCCGTAAAGCCGTAGGAGCCCCCTGGTTCGTACGGAACGTCGACCTCCACTCCGATCTAGGTCCCGAACCTATTCGCGCCTTTATTAAAAAGGCGTCAACACGTCACTTCGCGAACGCATCTACCCATGCGAATCCGTTAATCGTTGCCACCGCCGACTACGATCTCCCCCCCGACCCCTGCCGCCACCGCCGGCCGCGACATGTTCTCACCGACCCCCCCGATGCTTTGTCATCCCTTCTTTCCGCTCAGAATACGGGCGACGACGACGACGTAGTAGTAGATCAGAATCAGAATCAGAATCAGAATATTTTTTATTCATGTAAACCATTACAGTATTTATGAATCGTCAGAAAAGTAACAAAGACTCTACCGCCACTTCGGAATGTCATTCCTGTGGAGAAGAAGGGCAAGAAACTCCACGGTTACTCTTTTAAAATAAGAAATTACAAACTTTTTCATCTACATTCTGTTGTGGGGTATGGGAGAACAATGTAGGTTGGTCATCAGGTGAGTCTAAGTTAAAAAAGCGAATAATACTATTTATGAGAATGGCTACATGGTTCCCTCATTTACAAAAAAAGTACATATTGTGTTAAATTAATAGAAGGAAGAGAGGTAATGTTAACTAACAACAGTTGAATAGGTTGTTATGACTCAAGTGGAGCTGGAATAGCATCTATCCAAGCATTTTTATCTTTTAAATAATCTTCTATTGAATAATAAGCTTGCTTACAAAGTGTTCGTTTTACACAAGCTTTGAACTTATTTTCACTAAGTTTAGTGACGTCAATGGGAATTTTGTTATAAAATCTAACACAGTGCCCCATGAAAGACGTGTGAATTTTTGACAGACGAAACTGCCTGACGAAACTGATCCCCTCCCATAGCCGGCGGTTGACCGGTGCACTTAGTAGTGCACCCGTTTCCCTACAGCGACTGTCCCAACCGACGGCCTCGCGGTCTCGCGGTCAACAGCGTACATCATTCACACACACACAATAGTCGAAATAACACAAGTTTTGGAAATTAAAACAAATTGACAACATCTCTCTTCGACTTCCCGCCAAAACTCTCAAATTGATGTTTGTCTTTAATATTATTTGTCTATAGTCTTACTGAATGTCAGACATAACCAGCAAACGATGAAAGAGTTTTTACAAAAAACATCGTTTACAGAAAAGTTTTGTATCATTAATTAAATTATCGAAATATATATGTCAAGTTCAATGGACAGCATTTTTATTGGTTTTTAGTTTCAATGAAAAAAAAACTACGCCACGTTTTCTCTTCGCCTATACCGCAATGCCTGAAGACTAAAGTGTACAACCAATGCGTCCTACCTGTTATGACCTACGGAGCCGAGACGTGGCCACTCACAGTGGGACTGGTCCACAAATTTAAAGTCGCACAGCGGGCTATAGAGCGAGCTATGCTCGGCGTCTCTTTGAAGGATAAAATTCGTAACGAGGTAATCCGACAAAGAACCAAAGTTACCGACATAGCTCGCAAACTCAGTAAGCTAAAGTGGCAATGGGCTGGTCACATCTGCAGAAGGATCGACGACCGATGGAGCAAACGAGTCCTAGTGGAGACCGCGACTTGGTAAGCGTAAGGTAGGACGGCCCCCAGCTATATGGACCGACGACCTCAAAAAGGTCGCTGGGACAGACTGGATGCGGAAGGCGGAGCACCGTGTGCAATGGCGCGTGTTAGGAGAGGCCTATGTCCAGCAGTGGACTGCGATAGGCTGATTGATTGATTGAAATTGAAAAGTGAGAATGAGTGAGAATCTTACTTAATTCCTATAAGCTCTTAACTTTTTTGGGAATTAAATACAAAAACAAATCTCATTTTGAATCAAAATAAAATCTAATATAGGAAGATTTTAAAAACTTAGTCTGCTAACATTTATCATAAACAAAAATGTCCTTGCTACGGGGTCCTTTCAATTTTTATATTTTTTAGGAATAAGCTGTTATTTAAAACTAGTTTTTTACATCTAAGAAACAGGTTCTACACTTAATTTGCATCATTCGTCTTATCTATGAAGTCGGTGCATAAAAAGCTTATCGTTTCAAATGCTCCTTGATTTTTAAAGAAAAAAAAACCATAAAAATTATTATAGTAATTACGACTTTTTCGTCGCATTTACCAAAATGACGGTCACAATCTCTTGTTTGACTGTCTTCTGTATCTTTCTACGCTCTTATTTATGCTCTTTTATTTACATGCCCTCCTTCTCTTAACGCCCAAAGCATACAAGTATTTGGTTTCTTATCTTATGGTAATGAACTTCCAAATCTACTTTTTATTAATCTTCCCGTTTCCTCTATTTTATCAGTTTATTAGCACTTAGTGACTTCATGACATGTTGTTTGATCTTAAAGAAAGATTAAATGAGCAGATTGATGAGATTAGTCTCAAAGAATTACAAAGAAAATGGCTACCGTAATGTGGTTTTAAGGGAATGTTAGAAGTAAGATTGGCGTAACTGGTGACGCGAAAAGTATCTCCTCAAATTAATGTATACAAGACACCTATAGGAAAAGTCTGAAGACGTCACATGTTAATCAATTATTATTATTATCTAAAGACGTAGCCCCACACTAGGATATATTTCTTGTCGTGGGTGCGTTTACAAACATGAAAATTCACATACACAAATACCCAGACCGGAACAAATGGTTGTTAATCACACAAAAGTTTTTCCCGTACGGAAATCGAACCCGCGATTATTAGTCACAGTGGGCGTAGCGGCTTAAGCTCCTAACCACTGCGCCAAATCGTCTGTCAAATATACCAATATCATAATCGATTGCATACAGATAGATAATAAATATTCATCTTATAGAATTTGATGCCTAAAAATATTTCTTCAATACAGATAGTCTAATTACTGTCATTACGCCGTATTACACTGACGCTGTTGACTGTTTTCCCTGAAGGAAGAGGCAGTACACCCACACTGCATTTCATATTGAAATGTAACAGGGGGCAAACCTATTGCCATTAATCGGACACATCATTTGACACATGAAAAAAATTATAAGGTACTCTTTCAAGGTTTTCATTCATTAGCTTTTAGTTTTTAAAAACCCTGAAGTGAAAGCCTCTCAAATTCAAGCGAGCGTCATTCAGTATCGTATCAATAACCTTTTTTCCATACTATTTACCATACTACCTTACATACCATACTTGAATGATGCACTTATTAGGTACATCGTACGATAAGATTACATATGTCAACTCATCATATCACACGCGTAAATATATGGCGAGTCTAACTGACAGATAATTTTCTCACAATCTAAAGTTTTTCAATTACTTAAAAGTCAATTTTCGGTACTGTCTGCCATTTATGATTTTAATATCCAGGGATGGTACAAATCTAAATAGAAAAGTATCCTATTTTAGTCATTTTCGTTACTATAAAAATTACAACATGGTTGGTCATGGGCGAGAATTCTAGATTAAATCTAAGCTAATTTTTCCCCATTTCATTAAAGTCGCCTAAATTCTACCAACAAAAAAAACCGGACAGGTGCGAGAACTCGTGTTTTGAGGCAAGTGCTACTAGATGGCACTATATTATTTTTTATTGAAATAATAAATTATGTGATATAATTACAACTTAACAATTTTTAGATTTTTTCCTTTACTTGTACTATGGAAAGTTGCTTCTAGCCAAACATTTAATTCTGCGTGTGTGAATGATGTACGCTGTAGGCCGTGAGCCTTTACAGCTTCACCAGACAAGAGGGCGAGCGTGCAACCACTACGCTCGAGCCAGAAGGGCAAGGGGGCAACTAGCTCAAGGACGCCTCAAGAAGGAACGGCCTCGGCTTGGGCAGTCGCTATGGGGGAGGGCGTATACAAGGTGTCTCGCCATTGTGCTCTGCACCGGCCGGCGGGCAAGGGATTCTTCGACATCGCCGGTAAAGTCGGTGTCCGATCCTGTGTGCGGTATCTGTACCCGAAAGAAGGGATGTAAGGGCATCGAGAGGGTCGGTGAGAACATGCCGCGGACGGCGGTAGCGGCTGATAGGAGGGGAGTTAGGTTCGTAGTCGGCGGCGGCTACAATTAGCGGATTTCTATGATTGGACGCGTTCGCGAAATATCGGGTTGTCGCGTCTTTAATAAAGGCGCAAATAATTTCGAGACTGAGATCGGAATGGAGAGATTTAATTCTGTGTGTATTTCCTAGTATCCGAATCAGATCAGTTCAACAAAATTGATCATGCTGCACAATGTGGACGCAGTAAACCAAATTGATTTATAGAACAAAATATAAAAATGTATTTTAAAACCTTCATACTAAGAAAAAAGAACTTGTATAAATTTCATAGCAAACAGGAACTCCAGCAAACTGTCATGTAGTGACATTTCACTTGATGACATCGTAATTCCGATTTTGGCCAGGTGCCAAAGCATCCTTGTCGGACTATAATGAATCATTTGGACTCAATTATAAATAACAGCTGTTGCCTACAGATAATTTCTGGTAAAAGCGTTGACGTACTTCGCCCGTTAACTGGCACGTCGGCATACTGGCAAGTGGGGTGAGTGTTTACGTCAACGAATTAACATACACATTACATAGGTCTGTATTATAGCACCTCTGAATTAGGGATAGCAGTTTTTTTAAACATTATTTTATTTATTGAGTTCTTTGATTTATGCAAACATGGGGTACGCATTTTATTTTCATCATTATCTTTCTCTGATAAATAGTTGCTGTAAAGTACTCAAAACGTCGTAAACACCGCGGTAACATTAGAAAAAAAGATATTTCAGGCTTTCTATAATTGTGGACAGTCATTATCCAAATGGTGTAAATAATAGGAAGCATTAAAACGCTTCTTCGTGTTTCCAAACATGCCAACAGAAACCTTTGATATCAAAATGTGTACAAGTGTGTATAGGAGAAAAGGTGGGGTGCGTCTGCTCAGGCCGCTGTCCGAATGACGCTAATATCGATATTAGCGCCCATAATATATGCATGGAGAAAGGTCATAAGCGTACGAACTCGTTGGCGCACATACGTTGTTTTAGATCTTGTAGGGGGCTTGTAAATAAAACTCCCGACTTCACAAATAATAAAAATGGACTGTATTCTTCTCAATCTTCTATATTCTAATTCACAGGGCTTCTTATATTCTATTCACAGGGCTTCTTATATTCTAATTCACAGGGCTTCCTATATTTCACAATTCTTTTACAATGTTTCTTCACGCTAGTTGCTTCCCCAGTTGCGACGTGCGGCGACGCGGCCGCGAAAGTGCACTATTAATATAATTTCTTTAGGGATCACAACTAGCGGGAGTTTACGGAGATCGACCGGGCGCGGAGCCTATACGTCCCGGCCGTTCGCCACGTATTGCCATCCCTTTCCTGTCCTTATCTACTAAACCTTATATACTACTTACGGACTAAATATACCTATTTTTATACATTTCTATACAAGAGCTACTTAGAAAATTCTGATTAGCTGTTCGTTCGCTACAATTCTCCCGCCGGCGTAGTTCACGAGCCTTTCGATATCGGGAGGACGATCAGCCTTCTTACTGGCCTCCGGAAGACCCCCCCCCCCCCGCGAGTCCGCACCTCCGCGCTCCGCACTACGCCGTCAGGTCCCGTATAGGTCCGCTCTACTTGGCCCTTGGGCCAAACATTTCGCGGTAATAGTCCGTCCGCAATCACCACGACATCTCCTTCTTTTAGGTTTTCGGTTGCCCTGCGCACGTCGTTTCGCGGTGTTAACGTGGGCAGGTACTTCCTCACCTAGCAAGCCCAGAATAGGGCGGCCCGCGCCTGGGCCGCTCTCAACGTCTTCCTATCGCCAGGTTCGTTTGGTCCTATTAGGGGTAGTCCCTCCGCGGTCCCTAGTAGGAAGTGATTGGGGGTGAGCGCCTCCGGATCTTCGGGGCTCACCGGTACGTGAGTCAGCGGGCGCGAGTGCACTGCGTACTCCACTTCCGCCACCGTGGTCTGCAGGACCTCCTCCCTGGGTGCGCGGTCGTTGAGCACCATCGTCAGTGCCGTCTTTACACTCCTTATCATCCTCTCCCACGCCCCTCCTTGATTGGGCGCTCCCGGATCGATAAATCGCCAGCTGATTCGCTTCGTTTGACCAAATGTTGATAACGCGGGCATCCATTCCCGGTACGCGGCGTCTAATTCGGCGTCTGCTCCGCGAAAGTTCGTGCCGTTGTCCGACCAGAAAGTGCTCGGCCATCCTCTTCGCGTTGCCATCCTTCGCAGGGCTATGATGGCAGAGTCCGTACTGAGCGATGGAATGAGTTCTAGGTGTATTGCGCGCGTTACCATGCAGGTGAATAGCATTCCCCATCTCTTTTCTCGTCTTCTCCCGACGGTCACCGTCATCGGACCGAAGCAGTCTAGACCTCACTAAGTCTCCTTTGACCGGTATCACGGGGGCGGTTTTCCTAATTCTGCACTTTACGCACTTACGGTCGATCGGACCATCGGACGCAGTCGTAGTATCCCATATCTCTCGCGCAGAATGTTCACTATGTACTCCCGCCCAGCGTGATGCGCCTTCTCGTGCTCTCGTCGCACGATCAATTTCACCAGCGGGTGTGTTCCATCCAGGATCGGTGGGCTTTTATACGCCTCCGGCACTGTGGCGGCGTTTATCCGGCCTTGCAGGCGTAATATTCCATCGTCTCCGATCGTGGGGTCCAACTTGAACAGTCGACTCTGTCGGTCGACACTCTCTCCCTTCTGTATCCTTGCTATTTCCGCCGGAAAGCTCTGTCGTTGCGCTTCCCGGATAAGCTCGCGTTCGGCGCGTTCCACTAGCTCGGTTCCCATCGTTACGTCGCGTCGTCTACATTTCTCCGCGAACAACATCACGTAAGCCAGCGCGCGGACCGGTCGCTCGTATTTTGAAAAGCGACTGAGGTCCACTAAGGGCGCGGGCTGGTTAGCGTGTGTAATCGCGCATGCCGTTTCCTCGGGCGCATCTTCCACGACCTCCTGCGGCCACTCCTTTCGCTCGCACCGGAGGAATGCGGGTCCCGTGAACCACCTGTCTTGGCTCCTAAGGTCGGTGTGTCCAGCGCGCGTGGCATCGTCCGCGACGCTGTGTCCGGTGGGCGTTCCTCGCCATTCTCGGCACTCTGTCTCGTGCCCTTTCAATGGCCCTTTCACCGCGAAAGTCGGGCAGCTTGCCAATCTGCCTTTCTTCTCCTGCCAGCCGACGCATCGCCGAATCGTACCTGGGTGGCAGGCTGACACTGTCGTTTACCCACGGCAGTCCGACCTCATACCTATTTTCCGAGGTATCTCTGCGCGTCTGTCGGAATTTCTGCAGGGTACGTTCTTCGGTCGCGACCGGTTTCCGTTTGGCCACGATCCCATGTGAGTCGACTTTGACGTGTACTTTCCCCAGCTAGGCTAGGCGCTCGTACCGCAGTGCGACCGCGGTGTTCTTACTGATCACCAAGGTTAAGCAGCGTTCGACTCGGTCGGCCTGAGATGGGTGACCGTTTGTGACATTTTCAAATTCGAGCGTCTCCGTGCTTCGGAAGGCACGTTAAGCCGTTGGTCCCGGCTACCACTTAATGTGGTAGTCGTTACGCCGAGTTGAAAGCCTTAAAGGCGGCTTGATAAGTTCCAACAGCAGGTGGCCACAAACCTGCCTTCACCAATCCGCACTGGGTCCACGTGGTGGAGTATGACCTAATCTCTCTCACCTCGATTTGCGAGAGAAGGTCTTTGTCCATCAGTGGGCAGTATAGGCTGATATTATTCCCCAGCTCGGCCAACCTGTCCCAGGCGACGTCCTGCTGTGTACCTTTCAACAGCTCGGCCAACCTGTCACAGGCGACGTCCTGCTGTGTAGCCTCCACCAGCCGACCAACCTGTCCCAGGCGACGTCCTGCTGTGTACCTTTCAACAGCTCGGCCAACCTGTCACAGGCGACGTCCTGCTGTGTAGCCACCACCAGCCTCTGCCAGCCGACGCATCGCCGAATCGTACCTGGGCGGCAGGCTGACACTCTCGTTTACCCACGGCAGTCCGACCTCATACCTATTTTCCGAGGTATCTCTGCGCGTCTGTCGGAATTTCTGCAGGGTACGTTCTTCGGTCGCGACCGGTTTCCGTTTGGCCACGATCCCATGTGAGTCGACTTTGACGTGTACTTTCCCCAGCTAGGCTAGGCGCTCGTACCGCAGTGCGACCGCGGTGTTCTTACTGATCACCAAGGTTAAGCAGCGTTCGACTCGGTCGGCCTGAGATGGGTGACCGTTTGTGACATTTTCAAATTCGAGCGTCTCCGTGCTTCGGAAGGCACGTTAAGCCGTTGGTCCCGGCTACCACTTAATGTGGTAGTCGTTACGCCGAGTTGAAAGCCTTAAAGGCGGCTTGATAAGTTCCAACAGCAGGTGGCCACAAACCTGCCTTCACCAATCCGCACTGGGTCCACGTGGTGGAGTATGACCTAATCTCTCTCACCTCGATTTGCGAGAGAAGGTCTTTGTCCAGCAGTGGGCAGTATAGGCTGATATTATTCCCCAGCTCGGCCAACCTGTCCCAGGCGACGTCCTGCTGTGTACCTTTCAACAGCTCGGCCAACCTGTCACAGGCGACGTCCTGCTGTGTAGCCTCCACCAGCTCGGTCAACCTGTCGCAGGCGACGTCCTGATGTGTATCCTCCACCAGCTCGGTCAACCTGTCGCAGGTGACGTCCTGCTGTCTATCCTCCACCAGCTCGGTCAACCGGTCGCAGGCGACGTCCTGCTGTGTACCCTCTCGTCGTCTCACCTCCTGAGTTGTGCGCACGCATAGTACCGTCTCGTCCTCCGACGTTACTATGCTACGGGGAGCGGAGCCGTGCACGACCCAACCCAGGCGCGTGAGCGACGCGGCCGGTTCGGTCCTCTTACAGGTGAGCAGCCGGGTGACTATTAGGGGACAGTTGTCGGCGCCGATGAGTATCCGGGGTTGCGCGGTAGCACAGCTCTTCTCCTTGCAACGTACGCAGGTGCTTCCCTTCAACCTAATGCCTCGCAATCGTTTATTTCCCTAGCCTCAGGTTCTCGACAGTACGCGCCCTTATCGTGTGGCACTCCGGTTGGCTTCGGCCCCGTATAGTGAGATTCACCACTTGACTGTGCGGTTCCCGTTGACTCGACGTTACTCCGTGCAGGTTCAGTTCCCTGGTGGGTCCGTTCGCGCCCACCAGCCTGGCCACTTTCTCGTCAACCAACGTTATCGTAGAACCTTCATCCAACAACGCGTATGTCTCCAATTGATTTCCGTTTGATCCTTCCACTATGACCGGACATACTTTCAATAACACCTGATCGTTTGCGCTCGCCGCGACCGCGTTTACATTTCCTTCCTGCGCGGGCAGGGCGACTATCGCTCTCTCTCTCTGCGAGTGTAGGAAGGCGTGATGGCTCGACTGGCAGTCCTCTGTCCCGCACCTCTTCGCCTTACATCTCGCTCTACGGTGCTTGCTGTTGAGACAGAGAAAGCATATCCCCGTCTTCTCGCCCAATCCCATCGTTCGTTCACGGGCATCTTCTTCAGCTTTCCGCATTCGTATGTGTTATGCTGGACTCCACAACAGTAGCACTCGACGCTTTTCTTCGCGTCGTCCGCGATCGGCGGACTTTCCGTAGCTACGTACACCGGCATTACCCTTGGTTTATTCTCCGCGCGTCTGCTTGGTACGGGCGGTTTCGCGCGAGCCGCGTTTCGCACGGGCGGCCCCGCTTGTTGTGTAGATACCGACGCCGGCACGGTCGAGTATGAATGCTTCACCGCGCGGTCGGCCTCTCGCATGAGGAAGCGGGACAGCGTCACTATCTCGGGCTCGTCCTGGTTCCCGTATTCCTCTGCGTAGTCACACCAACGCGCTCGCGTATGCGGGCTCAGTTTCTCCGTCACGTATCGCGCCAACATCGGGTTCTATAGGTATCCCCTCTCGTCGATACACGAGATTACCGTGACTATGTTCTGTAGTCGGATCGCGAACGCGTTTAACTCTCCCGCTGACGGGCCCGGCCGAGATAATCTCTTAATATCCTCCATTGCTCGGTCTATGATGACCTCGGGCCCGCCGTAGCATTGCTCCAGGGTTCTCATGATAGTCGACGGCTCTGCTGCTGTGTACAGAAGCGCGGACACGGACTCTCTCGCCTCTCCGCGCAGGCTCGTCCGTAGCCTCGCGAGATTCTCCGCCGGCGAGAATCCGTATAACGCCGTGGACTCACGCATCGCCGCCTTGAACGGTAGCCACTCTCCGGGAACGCCGCTGAACACCGGTAGTTCCATCGTCTGTCGCGGCGGCGCTCGGCTCCGCATCATTCTCTCCAAGGCGTCCGCAAGTCTGTCTATCCCTCGGTCCTTTGATCTAGCCGGTGTCGGTGATCGTGGACGATTTCCCTGGGACGATTTCGCCAACCGCCGCCAACGATCGTGGCGCGTCTCTTCGGAGACTTCCTTCGCGCGACGTCATTTTCGTTCCTTTACTCCCCCCGTACAGGGGTATCTTTCAGCCATTCTGTGACTCTTTTCTCAGTTTCGCCCGCGTCGTCGGCGCCCTCGCTCTCTCTGTCGGTCTCTTCCCGAATGGTAGCGATGTCCGCGGCGAGACGTTCCCTTATCAACGCCGCCTGTAATTGCAGCTCTTGCCTCCTAATCTCGGCAAGCTGCTGTTCTGCCTCCAATTCTGCTCTTCTAATTCTCTCCACGGCGCTCGCAGTCGATCGTTGTGAACGGACGGACGGGGCGCGCGATCTTCTTTCTGTCGCGTCTACTACGCCGGCACTGTTCGGCGCGGGGTACGAAGACGGGACGGCGATCGTCGGTAGTTCGGCCACGACGGCCCTATCTATCGCGGCACGGTCGGTCGTGTTGCGCGGTGGTGCGGTAGTACCGGACGCGGGTGGGGACGGCGACGCGGGGGGGTCGTCGAAGAATCGCGGCATCATCTTCTCGTCGGCTGCTTGGCTCCTCGTAGTCGGCATCTTCGGCTCTTCAACGCCCCTAACACCCTAACGGCCCTACACAGCCGTAGTAGACCTTCCGGAGCGCTCGGTTACACCGAGATACGCTCCGTCAGGGATGGAAATGGCAAGGGATCGGATAGGGGGGTGTCACTCGACAGAGGAGGGCAGGTGGAAAACTGAGTGCTCCGTAGCCGGCCGGCTTCCGACTACCATTGGCAGTGCCTACAGTCCGGCCCCCGTTCCACGCAGCTCTCGTGCCGACGAGACTGAGCTATTCAGCCGCTGGTGGCTGGTGGTTCCGCTCAAAGAAACCACACCGCCACTCGGCGTTAGCACCCGTCTCGCACCGTTTAACACCGCAAGGTGGTGCGAGATTAATGCCGCGGCAAACCGCGCGTCTTCCACAAAGCCCCTTCTGGCCTCTTCTTTCTTGAGCCTTGAAACAAAGCCCCTTCTGGCCTCTTCTTTCTTGAGCCTTGAAACAAAGCCACTTCTAGCCTCTTCTTACTTGAGCCTTGAAACAAAGCCACTTCTGGCCTCTTCTTACTTGCAGTTTTCTTTTTTCGCTCGATGCAGGATGTTTTATTATGTCCTGGTTCGCAGATCTTGCTGGCTTCTCGGCTCGATGCTGTGTTACGCAGATCTTGAATCCGGATCGATGGACCAACGATCTGTATTCCGAAGATCTCGCTGGCTTCTTCAATCCGGCTCGAAGGACCAACAAACTGTGGGGGGCTTGTAAATAAAACTCCCGACTTCACAAATAATAAAAATGGACTGTATTCTTCTCAATCTTCTATATTCTAATTCACAGGGCTTCTTATATTTTATTCACAAGGCTTCTTATATTCTAATTCACAAGGCTTCTTATATTTCACAATTCTTTTACAATGTTTCTTCACGCTAGTTGCTTCCCCAGTTGCGACGTGCGGCGACGCGGCCGCGAAAGTGGACGGATGATTTAGCGCAGTGGTTAAGAGCTTAAGCCGCTCTGCCCACTGCGTCTAATAGTCGCGGTTTTGAGTCCCGCACGGGACAAATCTTTGTGTGATCCACAATTATTTGTTCCGGTCTGGGTATTTGTGTATGTGAAATTATATGTTTGTAAACGCACCCACGACACAGGAATAAATCCGCGGCCGCTCGCCACGTATTGCCATCCCTTTCCTGTCCTTATCTACTAAACCTTATATACTACTTACGGACTAAATATACCTATTTTTATACATTTCTATACAAGAGCTACTTAGAAAATTAGCTGTTCGTCCGCTACAGATCTTATATAACATAAGCACTAATATCGACATTCGCATGATTCGCATTTTGCGACTGACGGAATAAATATTCAGTTGCTTATAAATTAATTTAAATGACAACCCTAACATTGAACATGACGGAGAGAGGTTGAGGAATATTAACAACCCGGTCTTGGGTATTCCCTTTTTCAATAATTTACAGGAAACGCGAGCAATCGGCATTCGAAGCATTTCAAACGACTATCTGCGGCGGCGCTTGCGGTTTTTTGATCGATCTTACTCCCCAGGCTATTATCGTTCTTATTATCTACCTACGTAGGAAAATTTATCCTCTATCGTAGCCAATCAAAGGTCATTATCTTTTAAGGATTTTATTTAATTATAGAATAGAAATGATCACCTATTTTGGAGGCGATTAAAAATATCAACGCTTCAAATTCGAATTATCTACCTACAAATTTGTTAACTCTATATTAAGAAAAAATGGGTGCGTTTACAAACATGAAATTTACATATACGAACACCCAGACCCAAACAAATATTTGTGAGTTAAGATTAGTCCCGTACGGGAATCAAAGCCGCGACTACTCTATCCAGAGAGCGGAACGGCTTGAACTCTTAACTACTAAACTAAGCCGTGTGCCTGTGAGGTGTGATTACTTACATGGTCTTTCATACATGGAATGATGACTCGTTCATCGTTTGATGGATCTCACACAACATGCCTAACTAGACTTCACTTTCTTCCTAGACGTAGTCCTTAAAATAAAATTAGAAAATGAAATACTCTAAATACTGCGCCTCGTCACAGCTATGTCCTCGCGCAACAAGATAACTAAAAAGCAAACATTTACATCACAAACTAACGTCGCAATGAATTAAAATTCCCCGCAATTACTCCCAACTTATCTACAGTTAACAATACATGCGTAAGCGCACAGCGGAACATTTTCTTTGTATTTCCCATCAATTCAAACAAAATCAACAATCTTCGAGGTCAATATAATATAATCATTATTAATCGTGACTTGTTTCAAGAGGATATAAAGTAACAAAAACTACTATATTAATTGAGAGATAAAAAATACAGGCATAGTTAACATATTCAAAGTATATAAGTAAGTCTATCTATCTATCTATAACCTCACGCCAGATCCCTTGCGGGGTAGGCAGAGAGTACAGAGTTCCAACAGGTTCTTTCCTTACATACCTCTCTGGCTTCCTCGACTCTCATAGTTCGTCTCATACACGCTCGCCGGTTACGGAGACTCTTGACTTTTCCATCAGATAAGACTCGGTTTATTTGGTCGTGGTAAGATAGTCTAGGTCTTCCCCGGTACCTGCATCCTTCCACTTTCACATTGTATATCTGTTTTGTCATTCTTTCCTCTGGCATTCTTTCTATATGCCCGAACCAACGGAGCATGCCCTTTCTCATCTTATCTCATATAAGTAAGTTAACATATTTAAACAAGAGTGCTAACACAGACGAGCGCTCTACGCGGCTTGCTGGCAGGTCTCAGAGAGTACCACGGTGGACACATAGTATATACTGTAGCGCTTTTAAAAAAATGTACTGGTAGCCGTTTGTTTCATTCCAATGCAATCTGGGGTTCTACCCGCTGAACGACGGACGATTTAGCGCAGTGGTTAAAAGCTTAAGACGCTCCGCCCACTGCGTTTAACATTCGCGGGTTCGATTCCCGCACGGGACAAATCTTTGAGGGATCCATAATTATTTGTTTCGGTCTGGGTATTTGTGTAGGTGAAATGTCATGTTTGTAAACGCACCCACGACACAGGAATAAATCATGGTGGGAGTAGCTTCCCACCATGATTTATTCCTACGGTTTAAAAAAAAATACATTTCTGAGAAGCCGCGTAAAGCACGCGTCTGTTTGGGTGATTGCTATTCGGACCGCTAATACTAAGATGGTTCACTGTTTACATTAGTTACCTGTGACACAAGTGAGTAAAGGTACGGCCAAACCAACGCTTTCCGCTGCGGCCGCGGTGGCGTGCACGGTGGCGATCAATCAGCTCCTGCAGTAATATCAGAGATGGGCAAAATGTAATCAGCTGAATGAGTAACCACCCCTGCTTGGGGAATATAGGCGTGATGGTGTATTAATGATTAACGATTACAATAACAATTACATTTCGTAATCTCCAACGATTACGATTACACTTTTAATCTTGAATCATGATTGAATATTACAAAATGCAATTGAATCATCAACCAGATTACATTTTGCCCGTCTCTGAGTAATATTTGTATGGAAATGTATCACACCAACGCGTCCTGCGTCAAACACCCGCTATCTTGGAGGCGTCTGCACGGGCGATCATAGGGAGCTACTGATCGCCACCGTTATCGCCGCCGGGGACGCCACCGCGGCCGCGGCTGAACGCGTTGGTTTGGCTGTACCTTAAGTAAGACACGCCGACACCCAGCATAAATGTCGACACTAGTGTCCGTGACAGGTACGCGATATTTTTTTTATTTTGGCTTATATCATCATCTCAGCCCATACTTGTCCACTGTTGAACATAGGCCTCCCCAATCGCTTTCCAGCGTAACCGGTCCGATGCCACCTGCATCCAACGACTTCCTGCGATTTTCACAAGATCGTCGGTCCATCTGGCAGGCGGTCGTCCCACGCTGCGCTTGCCAATACGTGGTCGCCACACTAGAATCTTTCTGCCCCAACGCCCGTCCGATCTACGCGCTATGTGGCCCGCCCATTGCCACTTCAGCTTGCTAATCTTAAGGGCTATGTCGGTAACCTTGGTTCTTCTACGAATCTCCTCATTCCTGATTCGATCGCGTAGAGAAACGCCGAGCATAGCTCTCTCCATAGCTCGCTGAGCAACTCTGAGCTTTTTTATGAGACCTATTGTAAGAGACCACGTCTCTGATCCATATATCATCACTGGTAACACACATTGACTGAAAACTTTAGTCTTAAGGCACTAAGGTATTTTGGATGAGAAGATATTGCGCAGTTTCCCGAACGCTGCCCAGCCGAGTTGGATTCGTCGATTGACCTCTCTCTCAAAGTTGGACCTACCTAACCGGACTACCTGTCCCAGGTAAATGTATTCGTCGACAACTTCAAGAGTAGAGTTCCCAACGGTGAGTGCGGTGGGTACGACATGGACGTTAGACATTATTTTGGTTTTGTCCATGTTCATTTTAAGACCCACTTGTTGAGATACTCTGTTGAGGTCACCGAGCATTCGTCCTAGATCTTCCAGCGACTCCGCCACGACCACAATGTCGTCGGCAAATCGAAGGTGAGTGATGTATTCGCCATTGATATTGATGCCAAGTCCTTGCCATTCCAAGAGCTTGAAGGCGTCCTCTAAGGTGGCCGTAAACAGTTTCGGAGAAATGACGTCTCCCTGTCTTACTCCTCTTTTTATGGGGATTGCCTTCGTGCACTGCCCCTGTACTCGGACTGACATGGTGGCGTTATTATACAAGCACTTCAACACTTCGATGTACCGATAGTCAATGCGGCATCGCTGGAGAGATCTAAGAACCGCCCAAGTCTCGATCGAATCGAAGGCTTTCTCATAGTCCACAAACGCCAAGCATAGTGGCCGATTATACTCCTCGGTCTTCTGTATAATCTGCCGCAGCGTATGTATGTGGTCTATGGTACTAAAGCCTTTCCGGAAACCGGCTTGTTCGGGAGGCTGAAAGTCATCAAACCTGCGTTCGAGACGATTCGTAATGACTCTCGAAAACAACTTATAAACATGGCTCAGCAGTGTGATGGGCCTATAATTCTTCAGTAAAGTGTTATCACCTTTCTTGAAAAACAGTACCACCACACCCCTGTTCCATGCTTCCGGCGTTTTCTCTTCGAGCAAGACGGAATTAAACAGCCTCTGAAGGACTTTAAGTACTGGCGTTCCGCCCGCTTTCAGAAGCTCTACGGTAATTCCGTCTTCGCCCGGCGCTTTGTTATTTTTGAGTTGTTTGAGAGCCATCCTAATCTCGTACAGGCTGATGTCCGGGATATCTTCAGTGTAGTGTCGGGTTAGCTTGGCTCTTGGGTCTTTTACCAAGTCAACAACAGGTTCAGCTACTGAGGTATACAACTGCCCATAGAACCTCTCTATCTCCCTGAGCACCTCCGACCTATTCGACGTTACGTTTCCGTCCTCCATCTTCAGCTTCGTCAACTGGCTTTGCCCAATAGACGCGTCTCTTGCGAACACTTTAGAGCCCTTGTTCTGTGCTATGGTCTCCTCAATACGCCTTGTATTGAAGGACCGTAAGTCTTGTCGCAAGGACTTCAATATCTGTCCATTGAGCTGCCTATAGGACTTAGCATCATCGGAGGTTTGGAGCGTCATGGAACGTCACTCAGCCATGAGGTTTCGGGTGTAGTTGGATAGTTTTTGAGGTCTATTTTTACGGTGGGGCTTAAAATACTTGGACCCGACCGTATGGACAGTCTCTACCAGCCTGTTGTTGATTTCGTCCACTGATGCGCTGCTGTCTAGCAATTCGAAGCGGTTTGCCAATTCGAGTTGAAAGTTCTCGGGGTTTTGGATATGTGCATTACAAGGTCGGAGCGTAGACTTCATCAGACGCGATCTTTCCATTTTGACATTAATATTTAATGTGCCTCTGACCATTCGGTGATCACTGCCGGTTTTTACCCTGTGGATCACGGAGACATCATTAAATATTTGTCCCTTGGTGCTCATTATGAAGTCTATTTCGTTTTTGGTGGAACCATCAGGGCTCATCCAGGTCCATTTCCTATGAGGCGGCTTCTGGAAGAAAGAGTTCATCATAAAGAGTCCCTCCTTCTCCAGGAATTCGGCCAGCCTCTGACCCCTGGGGTTGCGCTGCCCATATCCAAATTGCCCAACTCTCAACTCATCATCGCCCCGTTTGCCCAGCCGCGCATTGAAGTCACCCATAACCACTGTAAAGTGTGTTTTGGAAGTATGTATGGCTCTACTAATGTCCTCATACATAACTTCGACATCATCATCTGAGTATGTCGAGGTCGGTGCGTAGACCTGTATGACCTTCAGCGAATATCTTTTGGATATTCTGAGTATCAGGTACGCTACCCTGCTCGACACACTAGTGATGGACACAACGTTGTCTATGAGTGACTTGTGGACGATAAATCCGACACCACCTTGGGACTGCTGTTCGCCCTCCCGGTAGTAAAACAAGTTGCCGGATTTTAAGGTTATCGTGTCCTCGCCCTTTCTTCGGACCTCCGATAAACCAACAATATTCCACCGCAACTTGTTTATCTCTTCTTCCAGCTCAACAAGCTTCTCATCTGTCCTCAAAGTGCGTGCGTTGTATGTCACCTGGGCCAATTTTCGTTTTTGGTGGTAGCCGAATCTCTGCCGGAGATTCTTAGCACCCCTTGTCCTGTCGTTACCATGGCTGCTTCCGTGGCCAGGACGATCAGGACTGCCGGGGACTAGGGGCCTGGTTTTCTTCTTTTCTTCCATAATAGTGATTGGGGGGATTTGCCATACTTTGGCTTATATCGGTCTATTAATTAAGGTAAGGACTTACTTTATTCTACGCAGGCTGAGCACGCGACGAATTTTGACTATATTTTTTACTATCCGAACTATATTTTGAACTCTTGATTTTAGATGAAATAAAATGAACTAGAATCACATTCGCCACATGTGAGGTAACCACAAAATTTAGAAATAAACGTAATGCGTTCTACGCGACGTCAATCGGCGCTATCATAAGATCAGAATGTAAGAGTAGAATGTAACTGCGGTAGATACATTACAGTTAATGATTTTTTTTTTATTCTTTAAATAACGTAGCCCCACCCTCAAACTCCTAGACAACAACTGCAAAAAAGTTTGTAGGTCATGCGGATCCAATATGCCACTAGACCAAGCCATTCGTCTATAAGACGTTCTAATTCCAGTATACGTCGTAAGTGTTTGAAGTCTAAGCTAATGTAAGATGACGTACGTGCGTAGCGAGCATTGGCCCAGATTATCCTTAACTTAATACAGTCATGTTTAAAGCAGCACACCTAAAGAGGTATAGGTTTCGAGCGGGTTCGAATTTCGAGAGGCCGCATGACGTCCTGCCTCCACAGCAGTGGCAGCTGCAATACGGTGTCACATTGGGCACCCCATTTTGAAAATCGGACTCATCTCGGACTGTAGAATGAGTCCGAATCTTATATTCAAGCCCGCAATTGCACAGGCCTTTTAACAACGCGCTGTAGAAATAAATGTTAGCCATTTGTTGTATTCCAGCTCTTTATTAACGCGCGTTGAAAAACGCTCGTGCAATGCAGAGTAAATGTACTCTTAGCATTAAATATAACACTAAACAGCCTAAAAATATGTCAGCCATAAATATACAGATTAACTATCAATCTTGACCTAAATATTGCGCAAAAAGCCTTCAAAAAATCTATTTTAAATTGATACCAACAACCGCTTGTTTGACGGTGTACCCAAACATTGATAATTACTTGATAACTAAGTATATAATCTTACCTTATCAGCCCGATATCAAATGAACTCAAACAAGTTTGTTAAGTATATAACCGACACAGATTGACGCACAATCTACAACAACGTCTAAACTACGGTGATTATCAGCTCTTTACGACACTGTGAGATTCGGAGATTCGTAGAAGAACCAAGGTCACCGACATAGCCCTTAAGATTAGCACGCTGAAGTGGCAATGGGCGGGCCACATAGCGCGAAGATCGGATGGGCGTTGGGGCAGAAAGATTCTAGAGTGGAGACCACGTATTGGCAAGCGCAGCGTGGGACGACCGCCTGCCAGATGGACCGACGATCTTGTGAAAATGGCAGGAAGTCGTTGGATGCAGGTGGCATCGGACCGGTAACGCTGGAAAGCGATTGGGGAGGCCTATGTTCAGCAGTGGACAAGTATACGCTGAGATGATGATGATGATGATGACGACACTGTGATAACAATCCCGTCTGGGGTCTAAATTAATCACATTCTAGGAACGTTCTCAACAAGTTCAAATGTTCAAAATTGTAGACAATAGCGATGCCATCCTGAAATTATTGGTCATGAGCAACTAAAAAAATTTGAATTTTGCGTCACTCAAAACTTATTTTGTAAAAATAGAAGCAATACAATACCTTAAGTATAGATACCGATTAAAATTTGCGCCTCAGGCGACTCCTACGGCACCTTTTGCTATGATGCTGAAGAATATTATTACATTTTAACGGCCAACGACACATTTCACATGGATGGGAATTGACCCAAGTTTCCATCACCCTTTATCATTAGAAAATCGTCGTACACAGAGAGATAAATATTTATATACAAATTACTACATAATTTGACCGATTCTCCTTATTTGCTCAGCAAAATAGGTCTGCGTTGTCGAAGGCCCACTTCCCGCTGTAAAGAGGTTTTACATGTACCATTTGCCAGGACCGTCCATACAAAGAATAAATTTTTAATACGCAGTGCCAGCTGCTACAACAGCAAATTCAATGATATCGATATCTTTCATTTGTCACTTTCTAGGTTTAAGAAAGAACTTAGAATAAGGCAATGAATTTGTTAAACAACATTTTTATAAGTTTTATTTTCAATTTTTCAAATCTACCGGCCGTACATAGTTGTTTATTTTCATTATTGGAAAATTTATTGGTGAATGTGTTATAATTTATGTGTACCTTATTCATTTCTGCATTTTTTGTGTTGTTTGTTTCCTTTACCTTAATAAATAAATAATCCACTCGTTAACAATAATCCCTTGACACGAACAGAGAACTGGCTTAAAGTACCCACTGCAACTGTGCCCTAGGCCTTCAATTCCCGTATCTAAATGTACTTATCCAGCTAAGTTATACAAAGTGTAACATAATAAACGCAAGACCTGAAAGTAGTTTGTTCTAAATCGGGAACTGAATTGATTCCAACTATGTTTTTATGTACCTTATTTTTTTTTTTAAATTTGCAAAAATGCTGTTACTCCTTCAGTACGCTATAAAAAAACCTAATTTTTTTCTTGATTCATAGCAATAAGGAGATTACAAATGCATTCCTAAAACGTATTTTTCAAAACACACACATACACATATAAGGTTCATTGTTCATTCAGGATAATTGGGGTATAAAAGTGCTTAAAAAAGGGTAATAACCTTTAAATTTTGAAATTTGGTTTTCGTTTTGAATTAATGAAGCAATTCTCTAATCGGGGTGTCCGAGGTCTTGGGTTATTTACTTTACAACTTGTATATGACCATGGGCGGTCGATAGAACACTGTAGTCTAAAAAACATATGAAAAAGAGAACCTAAATTCGTCCGTGATCGTGATATGCAATAGGAACCAATAACTCTTAGCATAAGGCTTATGCTTATGCCATAAGCTGTACCTTGAAACCTCAGATCATATAAGAAACCATGATCTGAGGTTGGGACTATAAAACGCTTCCCCTATATACTGGTATCCATGTCGTTTACACGTAATGCGTCATTAATGAAGATAAAAATAATTTGACTAGAATTATCTTAGTTTACGATGGATTAGGTTACAGACTCATTCAAAATTCCGAGATTAAGAAGGTCTTTGTACTCAAAGTCAAACAAGACACAGGCAGGTACGTAGGTGACGTAAGTATGGTATAGGTATGTACGTGAAGTAAACGTGTATTTAGGTGTTAGTATACCTCTACCCTAGATAGTAGACCCTCTAAGTTTGAGAGGAGGCCCGTGCCCAACAGTGGGACAGTTTCTTAACAGGGCTAATATTATTATTTTATTATTATAGTTGTAGATAGTAGGTACGTGTATTTAAAAGAAGATTTGTTCCTCTGCCATCTCCGCTTGGGGAATATAGGCGTGAGGGCGTTTATTCGTAACGATAATTTTCTATTTTCGTCTAAAGAGGCTACTTTTCAATACCATACACGTATTATTATATGATTGTCTAATATAGTCACATCAGTGGGAATACGCGTACATTATGGTATCCCGAACGAATGGATTAAACCACAGGTCACAGAACAGGGTTCAAGTGGAATGAATATTAATTATAAACTTTGTATTAAATCATATGTATATGTATTTGTTTTTTAACCGTTTCTTTTCTCAGCGTCTTTTAAAGACTATTACGATATATAGTCTTTATGTTATTGGCTTCTTGGCTAGGATTCGTGAGTTAACTTCGTACCCATTGTTTTTTTTCTGGGGAAAATCCTGCATAGGACTTCCGCGAACCTAGGGGGAAGCTCGCAGGGCGCGTCTGATTCCTACCGACTAAAAACCCCAGGGTGGCCGACATCATCACTTTGGAGGGGCTCCGGGATCTCCGCATGGAACGCACCGGTGCCCCCTCTTGTGCCGCAGTCCGAAGCACCCGCCATCGGGGGAGACTTGATGATCCCCCGCACCAACGCGGTGCTCAAGGCAACGTGGGCCACACCACGCCGCCGTCCTCTTAGGGGTCGCTTGTGAAGGACGCTCAGGGCCCCCGTCTCTTGCGTCCGCCACCCCAAAGGCCTCCCTCCTGATGTTGTTGCAGTGGGGATCACCTGCTAGATATTACAGCGGGGACGCGAGTTAGCCCGTATTCTTAAGCCCGGGCTATTGGGCTGGTAACTTCGTACCCTACCCTAACCTAACCTATAAGTATTGTTACCTATAAGTTGTAGTATTAGTCTTTAAACGACCGATGCGTTTTTTACATCTGAAAACGTCCTTTCCATGTCATGTCGGTTTATGTTATTGGCTTCTTAGCTAGGATTCGTGGCTTAACTTTGAACATGAAACAAATACATATTGATGTCATACGACGAAGATAACCCACGATTGACGATTTAGCGCATTGGTTAAGAGCTTAACCCGCTCCGCCCACTGTGTCTAATAGTCGCGGGTTCGATTCCCGCACGGGACAAATCTTTGTGTGATCCACAATTATTTGTTCCGGTCTGGGTATTTGTGTATGTGAATTTTCATGTTTGTAAACGTACCCACGACACAGGAATTAATCCTAGAGTGGGGCTTCGTTTTATTTAAAAAAGAAAAAGAAAGAAAAGAATCCTAGCCAAGAAGCCAATAACATAAACACATATGACACCACTTACTTTAAAGGAGAGTAGGTACCTATCTACCGAAGTTAAAACATTTTAACAGCTAGATTGATTGTGAAACTTAGCCAATGCAAGGGGAATTCCTTAATCCGATATGACGTTAGCTATGGTATTTTCCCGCTTCTTAACAATGAATAATACCTATAAACATTCCTCAATAATCGTAGTCAAGAGTCTCCGTAACCGGCGAGTGTGTATGAAACGAACTATGAGAGTGGAGGAAGCCAGAGAGGTATGTAAGGAAATAACCTGTTGACACTTTGTACTCTCTGCCTACCCCGCAAGGGATCTGATGATATAGATAGATAATCTTCGTTCACTAGTAGCGCATGATGCGACAGACGATCAGTAGGTCCTAAGTTCAAACCTATGTCGGATCAATGGCCGCGTTCTGAGCGACAATGATATAATTATAATGATGTTTGCCGCCGAAACGCTTAGAAGAATTAGCATTCCGGATAAACTGTACCAGTTGATGCTAAAATACTTAGCCCTAGTATGTACTTACATACATCGGCAATATTTGGGTATAAACAGTGGACTTTTGACTAGGACTACCTAGTCTAGGACTACCCGCTGTAATTGCCACCCGGGGCAAATACTAATTTGATTTGTACCCTAAGAATGTCGTGATTGCCTATAAATATGGCAGCATCTAAATACACAATTATATAATGTTCGTTAGCGATCGTAAAATAAATAAATAAGTTCATTTTTATGATATATATTGTTACGTCGTAACATAGTTTTAAAAATATAAAATAAAAATAAAAAATCTTTACACACAGACAAACAAAATAACTAGTTGTTACATCGAATGGAAACCGCGCGCCTTAACTAGTGATAGCATCATAATGACCATATAAGGTATTCGTTGGCACCGGAAATCAAATTCCTTCCAGTACACCTAATAAGAAACGCCCACCACATAGAAGGATCTAGAAATAATACAATAGCGAACAACGGGACAATGATCCTATCTCACTCGGTTCGGTTATTGCTAACTTAGTCCCACAAGAATTTTATAAAAAACAGACAATAGTTTAGGGCGTGCCTTGCTTCGGTTGAGCCGTTCTTTCTATATCTCTGTCCTCGTCTCAGACGAAGGATCAAGAGATCTGGGGAGCGCGCACTGTTGCCAGGCAGGAAGTAGGCCGTTCTGGGGGGCAGTATATAAAAACGAGTTCGCGCATGAACAACCCTTTTCCGACGCCAGAGCTCGCACGACAACAAATCAGTTCAGTTCGAACAGTGCTTTATTAAAATAAAAAAAGTAAAAGTTTAAATTAGCAACATTCTTCAACCCCCTTGGTAAGTTTAATATAATTATTCCAATAGTTCTGATTGCTGTTAACTAATTTTTCGTGTCTGGATTAATTCGATTACTATTCAACAAGTGATTTGTTCTACCTTCTAATAGTGTATTTTTCTGTGGCTAAATATATTTCTTAATAGTGGGTACCAACGTAACCAAATGTGTCAGCTAGTATCTTAAAAATTGTAAAATATAACCTTTTCTATTTAATCATTCGATAAGTTTTGAATATGTTTTACCGCGGTATTTTTCTTCATTTCAATTATCATATTAATTTCGTCCAAATCGATCCAGCCTCCACAAGAAACCAGGAGAGATATGGCCGGGATAATTAATTCCCACTGTGCATTCCACGCGTGTGTTGTTGAAAATCTGTGGCTTGTGAATATCTATTTTTCTAAATATTTGTTGTCAAAAATTTCGTAATCACTAAATTTCTAACTTCATACATTAAAATAATGAGCTTTTTGTTTTGTTAACCTATTAGAAATTGCCACCGCAAATTGTATAATGTAAACACAAAATTATTCGCTGGATTGATGTCACGAAAGAGGGTGTTTTCTCAATATACCCGACAAAAAAAAAAAATATCAATGGTCATTGTTTCGACGTTTTTATAGACCTACCGTCATGTGTAAGAATTAAAATTTATGTACCTCATAGCGTAGTGGAGTGGTGATAGTCCTAAATATAATGTTGGGGTTTGATTCTGGGTTGGGTAATAAGTTTTTTTATATATTTGTTTTTCCTTATATTTAAACCGGACGTATATATCACCACTCCATTTCGTGAATATTTTAATTGCTTCGCGAAAGATGCCGACGCCCACTCCTGGTCTCACCTAGTGCCTGGGGGTCGGATCTTTCGCGCTACATGTGTCCAATTCGGCGCGTTCCAGAAAACTGGGGGTCCACCGTACGGGTTGACAAGTACGGTTTGGGAGACAGCAGGCCTCATTTCTGCCCGTCGACTCCCGCTGACCTCGGCGGCTGAGGGCCTTCTACAGGGCACCTCCAGATTCCTCACCTAGCCGGTGGAGGCTGTTACCGAAGACCCCCCACGCGTCACGGGATCGAGCGGCCTAAAGATAAGTCCCCAGCGCCCATAGGTTTTTTTGTGGACCCGAAAACTCCCCTGTGCCGGGAATTCACGCCCCATTTTAATATTGATACTTATTCTAACCTTCTGGATTGTTTGCGTAATTAAATATATTTTTCTTGATAACAATAAACATTTGTATTTTTTTGTAATTGTTTGTTTTATTTGTACCCGCCGTCAGGCGGTCGTAACAATATTTATGATATCATATAGAAAAAATCATACCCGCAGATAAAAACGTTGTAGCCATATAAATAAATTAAAAAAAATAAGTTGGTAAAAAATCCGATTTAACAATTCTGTCAGATTTATTCTTAAACTAGCTGTTACCCGCGGCTATGCACGCGTTTATTATGTAACGTACATAGGTGTGATAGGTAGGTCCGATTTTCTGGAATAGCGCAGATCCTGTATAATATTCGAAGACCTAAGACATACTAAGTTGTTTTAAAATACCGTTCAGCCGTGTTGGGATGGAAAAATAAGAACTATTCTGCTGGGTTCGTGCATTTTTCCGGGATAAAAAATAACCTAAAATAATCACTGAAAAGTCTTCAATCTACCAGTAACATTCCATTCAAAATCTGTTCCGCTGAAGATTAATACGGACAAAGAAAAATTAATAAAAAACACATGTTTGGTTCTATTAAGGTACAAATAGCCATGAGCTTAAGAAAAAATCAGATCGACACGAGTTCTGTCTATTAGTATTCCCGTGACGGAATCGTACTTGCGACTATTTGACAAAGTTAGTTGAGTTGTCTACGTTTTAACGCAAAAACAAAACCACCATCGTTTTGTAATGGTATTTGAAACGCAACATTAAAATTAGTACATTTTCGTTTTAGAACAATATAGTCGATCATGCGAAAGTGGAAGGATGTAGGTGCCGGGGAAGACCTAGACTATCTTACCATGACCAAATAGACCGTGTCTTAGCTGATGGGCAAGTCAAAAGTCTCCGTAACCGGCGAGTGTGTATGAGACGAACTATGAGAGTGGAGGAAGCCAGAGAGGTATGTAAGGAAAGAAACCTGTTGGAACTCTGTACTCTCTGCCTACCCCGCGAGGGAGCTGGCGTGATGATATAGATAGATAGATAGATAGTCGATCATTTCTCTATCAACGGGTTACGTCTTAGCCCGTACATATAGTCTTTGTAAAATAGAAACTAAACGGTATCGCGATCTTATTCAACACTAACGCTATCTCATACAAAACACATTCTTTCAAAATAACTAGGTACTTTCTTTCTGTAAAGGACTACCAGTTTATCTATTTATTATTATAATTAGTGGTTAATTAACCAAATAGACCGGCTCTTATCTGAAGGAGAAGTCAGGAGTCTCCGTAACCGGCGAGCGTGTATGAGACGAACTATGAGAGTAGAGGAAGCCAGAGAAGTATGTAAGGAAAGAACCTGTTGGAACTCTGTACTCTCTGCCTACCCCGTTAGGGATCTGGCGTGATGATATAGATAGATTGGTAAAATGGCTCTGATGGAAACCTCTGCTAAAGATCTGGAGTAATAATATTAAAAAAGGTACACGAAGGGTGCGCGCACCGATGAGTTCTTTTTTATTGTATGAGAGCTAAGTATGTAACAAAACTTTTGTCAGTACATTTCATGTCAATTTTTTCGTAAAAATACACAGTTCATGATCATGGTCATGTTTAGGTATCTTAAACAAACTAATATGCAAAACTTCGTGACCGGGTCATTCATCGTTGAAGACTTCACTTCCGAAAAGACAATTCTGACTGCATCATCAGCTTCTGCATCAAATCGTATCTGAGTATCTATATTAAATGTGTATAAACAATTTCGGGCGCGTGCTTTTAACCATTAGAGTTTCTTCGTAAGGACAGGAACCCGAGTGCGATATCAGTAGATGAAATCACACATTTTAACATAACATTGCAGCTCGCGACTAACCATAACTAAAATAATAGGTTTTATGCTTTATCCCGTGATAATCCGGGATTGCTTGATTTTTCCGGGATGAAAAGTATCCTACATTTTAAGTTAGGGTATAAGTTATTACCATACCAAGTTTCATTGAAATCCGTTTGATAGTTTGTGCGTGATAGAAACACAAAGAGACAGACAAACATACAATAATTCCAATGAAAATTGTTTCGGCCTCCATAAGGTGTACCTAAATGAAAATGTTAAAAAAATATTCAATGTACAGATTCGGCTCGGTTACTTTTATTATATGTATAGATAGATTTTCGGCAGAGAAGCCGATCAAATATCGTAATTATAATGATGTTAGAACAACTTTACTACCCTGCAAGGGATGTGGCGTTATGACATAGATAAATAGAGATAATCGCTAGTTACTTTAGCAAAAGTTATTAAAATTACTTAGCTGAAATGTACACGAATAAATACTAAAGTTATTTACGAACCTCTCGTAACCACTCCAATAAAAATATGGAGAACAAAAATAATTGTACGTAATACAGTGGTAGCTCAATCATTTTTTATACTAGAAATCAAAGCATTTCCCACCATCACCCCAAAAAATAAAACTCGGATTTATCAAAAAATGAAAGATTTATTTCCTTCTAGTAAGTCTTAAGGTAACCTTATCATACTCCCTAGTCCCCTCCAACGGGCCACAGGGGGATAAAGGCTGTCCACGCACCGCGGCCAAGTAAAAAAGTGCCATAAAACTGGTGAAAATTCATTCACTATGCGACTAGCCCACTAAGAATATACATTCCATAGGGGTTCGGTCACATCTGCAACGGCTGGGTCCACTGACCAGCGCACCATGCGTAACACAACGCTTGCTTACAAACCCAGCATTGTATATCTGGCACTGAAAACCTGCCGTTATTTGTGAGACCCTTGCCTGTCCATCCTTCGAAACTGCGGCCCGTTACATCCCAAAATCAGAAATATATGAATATGTACAGACCAAACATGAATTTTTAGTATGAGACATCATTTCCTTTTTTTTACTGCATTTTTTTTTTATTAGTGAGAATGGTTATTTAGTTGATCTAAATATTATATTATAGGCATTTCACGCAAAGATCGATTTACATCACATTTTCTTTATTTGATTAGACATGGTGTAAATTCAACTTTTTCTTCAGTACAAGGTTAGGAATCATTTAGAAAAACCTGATCGTTCTACAAACACAATGTCAATCATAATTCCACTAAATTATTGTTAGGATGACAAATATTCTATAAGAAATAGAATTTTAAATTGTACAACAGATTTTACAATAAATTGGCAACAAAAAATGTCTAATCAATAATTCACATAGAAATACGAACATTATTTTTTACTGCATTACTACTATAGTATTTTTTACATAGGATGGGTAGCGACAGTTCCAATTGCCAAACGAAATTATACTTTATTCAATGGAACTAAGAGGCTGGACCCGTTTCTATACTTATGGTGCCATACGGTGCCATTATGCCATAACATAACACCATTCAATTAAATATTAATTTCGTTTGGCACTTAGAACTGTCACTACCCATCCTATGTGATAAATACTATACACGAATATGTTCCTGTGGCGTACATTTTTATAGAACAATGAACGAATAACAATATGTAAATGCTTTAAAATATTCTTTCTTTTTTTTCAAAATCTAACTCTATAAACAGATTTAGTTACTTTTTAACGTTTAAAAAAGAATTACAAATCTAATATTACGAGTGAAATATTGTTTTAAAAGCTATATTTCACTCGTAACATAAGAATAAATAAAGTGTACCCTGTGTAAAGATGATAAAGTACTAATTGCAAGTACACTATATTTACTCCACCGCACAAAGAAAATTACATCATAGATCTTAACAATAATTCAAATCAATTTATCTACATAATACTTATATACATAACATTACTTTCTCACTTTGCTAGTACATTTTTGTCTCATTTACATAATAATTATGTACTTTTATAGACTACAACTAGATGTAGATGCTTCTGCAGAAAACTCTTGATAGTTATAAATTCTTGTTTTGGGATGCTTGAATTTTTGGATATCTAATAAATTCTTTGTTCTCGCTTCTCAATTCGTTGAATCCCAAGAGAACCAATAAACCACACCAAAGAACCATTCAAACCTTTGTTTTCCGGGTAAGAGTTTCATTTTCTGCAGCCGAAAGATGACCACTGCAGGTCAAAGTTTACACTTACAGGAGATTTTACAGGAGTTTACTCTTATACAACTCTAAAGTATTAATTAATACACTGGTTAGGTTGACACGCAAATTTTCACGAATACTTCGCCGGTCCTTCATTTTCATAAATTTATTCCTGGTGTTGTTTCGAGTTTATAGTATTCAATTTCCTTTTCATTTATTCCCCGCAAGGGATCTGGCGTTACGATATAAAAGGGCAGATGATTTTTTCCATGTTCTCCAAAAATATATTTATGCACCACATCTAGGTATATGTCTTGTATCAGATTCTGTTTTCTTTATCTTTCATATTGTTTTTTCATAAGTTTATTTGACCGTGAACTCAAAATATCTAATTTAATTGTCATATTCTCATTGTTCTCACTTTTCACCGATTCACGGATTTCTATACTAATTCTCTTAGTTACACACAATCACAACTTCATTTTCTATTAAGTCTATTCATTAAATGTTGTTTTAATGCCAAATATATCTTCTTTAGAATACCACAGGTATCAAACATTCCACGGTAATTAGAATCTTTTGCTAATTCTAATATCTTTGAGCGTACTCGAATGCCCTTCGGCTTTTTCTCAGAGACCAATCACACTTGTAGCGACCCCTATACATCGCTACATAGTTGCGACTACCTACCACTAGATGGTGCTGACGATTCGCCATACATGTCTAGAACGGGATATTAGAGTGCGCACGACGTGTAACATATATACAACAACAACAACTCTCGGGGAGAGTGGCAGGCCCCGCCAGACACACCGCCCGTCTGGCTGGAAGATCTTCCCTTCCCTTTGACAAACGTTCGACACAACGTTCCTGCCACACACTCATTTCTTAACAAAAATATATTTTTTATCTATGTAACTAATATGTACAGGTACTGCCGAGGAAGCGATTCTTTCACTTGATGAATGCATCTGGAGGTATCTTCCCTTCCGAATTTAGTTGATTGAAAACGAATAGCGCCCGTTGGAAGTCCCATCCGGTTTCTGTTAGACAACTGAAAAAGAAAATTACTATATTATATCTATTACTAGCGACCCAATCCCGGCTTCGCAGGGGTGAACACTTAAACCTTCCTCTTGAATCTCTCCGTCCATTGATGAAAAGCGTATGAAAATCCGTTCGGCAGTTATTGGGTTTATCGCGTTCAGACAGACAGACGTGGGCGGGGGAACTTGTTTTATAATATGTAATGATACTATATTATAGTATTTTTCACATAGGATGGGTAGTGAAAGTTCTAAGTGCCAAGCGAAAATAATATTTAATTCAATGGTGTAAGACATAAAACCATAAGTACAGCAACGGGTCATGCCTCTTATTGCCATTAATAGTATAATTTCGTTTGGCAATTAAACTGTCACTACCCATCCTATGTGAAAATTACCATAATTTTTTTTATTTTTTTTTAAACGTAGCCCCCATTAGGATTTATTCCTGTGTCGTGGGTTCATATACAAACATGAAAACTCACAAACACAAATACCCAGACCGGAACAAATAATTGTGAACACACAAAGATTTGTCCCGTGCGGGAATCGAACCGTCTACAGTTAGCGGAGTTTGACGCTGCGCTAAATCGTCCGTCAACTCATCCATCTTTAAATATTGGCTGTTTCTATCTAAGTTTGGCCTTATTATAGCAAATATAAGATTTAGGACTGATTTTAGGTCAACAATGTAGGACTGATATGAACTTTGAATACGTCTACTGGCTTTACATTGTGTAATACATGGACGTATAAAATAGGACATCTATGCCTATGCTATAATATAAGAGCAAAATATTTCACATCGTCACGCCTATATTCCCCAAGCGGGGGTGGCAGAGGTGAACTGAGTACACCCACTTTTCGCCGACGATGTCAGGTCCCATATAATAGGGGGCGACCCTATTGCCATATACCGGGCACAATTCCAGACTCCGAACCCATACTGGGAAGTTTTCGTTAGAAAAACCACACTTGTCCGACCTAGGATTTGAACCCAGGACCTCGTGATCACAAAGCGATGCCACTAGACCAACGAGGCAATCAAAAACAATAAACAAAAATATACACTCACTTGATGCTCCAGTGCTCGTTCATGCCGGTCTGCTGGCCCAGCATGCTGAGCATGGCCATCCGCTCCGCGTCCGCGTTAGCAGGCGCGGCCGCCGGCAACGCCGCCGGCGCGGGGGCCTGTGCGCCCGCTGGCGGCGTGGCCTCTACTCGACCCGACGAGAACGCCTTATCATCCTGATGTAACACAAAAATATTCATGAAATAAAACTATTTTACGGATTTTATCGCGGTTTATTTTTGATTTTTAGTGCTTTGCAGCACCCATGGTCACGGGACGGGTCCCCCCCGTGACCATGGGTCATCGGACCGCGATAAAAACCGTAAAATAGTTTTATTTCATGTGTAATATTCGCGTAAATCTAAGAACTTAGTACAAAAATATTCATCATCAAAGATACAGCCGGTAGACACCCAATGCTGATTGTAGACCTCTCCTCTAACAGAAAAATATTACACCGACAAAAAAATAATAAACAAGGACCAGTTTAATAAAATAAACACACGTTAAAATCCAGACCGCTGAGTTTCTCAACGGATCTTCTCAGTGTGAGGCGGTGTCATGTTAGACGTAAAAAAGTGTAATGATTTTGTCGTTGTAAATGCTTCTGATTGGCGTATACAAATAAATGATTTTTGATTTTGATATTACTGGCTGTATACAGGGGGCTGTGCATGTTTAATTAGAAGCACTAGTGGTCACCCATTGGTCGAAATTCGACCTACTCTTTCATCGTTTGCTGGTTATGTTTGACATTCAGTAAGACTATAGATATTAAAGACAAACAATATTAATCTATTCTCAATTTGAACACAGACGTTAACAATAAACAAAAGAGTATATATGCGGATGTGTGTTAAAAACATCGTAGTGTGTGTAATGTTTTTTTTTATTGATTTAATGTATTATTATGCATAATCTAAAAGAAATATTAGCATTCTGCACTCCTTCTCTGTATAAACTATAAGTGTGGGAAATTTCATACTCCTCCGTTCGCGCAATTTTCGTAAAAAGGGGTACAAAGTTTTTGCTTCACGGTGTAATATAATGATAACCCCTCATTCGCACGAGCATATTTTCAAAGCGCGTTATATAAGCACAGGAATGAAACAAAGGGTCAGCGGTACATTTGTTACGAAACCGTAGTGCTTGAAAAACAAGCATTAAAAAGGCGCTTTCCTTGCCTGTTCCAGCAGTAAGGGCATGTACCTTAACTGTTGTAGCTACAGGAAATCAGTCTTAGGAGACTATCCCTAGAGCTGCATTCACAGATTTCGAAAAAAATCTACAGCCAGCAAGAAAATGGGTAATTTACACAAAAACTTTTTGATGCCAATCGATTCTATTTCTCAAGGATGCAGGATAAAAAATCTTTATTGGACCTACTGAGATTGGAGTACTGAATGATAAAAAAAAACATATCTCTGCAAGTGCAAATACAAAATGAATATTTTTTTTAAACGTGGGCTACGTTGGCACACTTGGATTTATTCCTGTGAATTTTCATGTTTGTAACATGAAAATTCACATACACAAATACCCAGACCGGAACAAATAATTGTGGATCACACAAAGATATGTCCCGTGCGGGACTCGAACCCGCGACTTTTAGACGCAGTGGGCAGAGCTTCTTAAGCTCTTAACCACTGCGCTAAATCGTCCTTTCATATATTATAGGTTGTCTGTAAATCCGAACACAATCTAACCTGTTCCTTAGTGGTGTTGGTGATGTAGAGCGTGTCATTGATGATGCAGAACCCGCCGCCGGCGTTTGGCACGATCACGAACGTTCGGTGAAACGATCGCATCGGGTTGCCGGCCGTCACCGTCTCTTTGAACACGCCGTTCATCGTCAGGACGATCATGCCGGGCTGAAGACAATAAAAATTAGTTTACACATGTTATCTTTGCATTTGAATTTATTTTCCTATTGTGGTGGTTTACATCTGAAGGCCAATTCTCGTAATTAAAAATTATCTCGTAAAATATCGACATCGACCGAATCGAGATCGGATCGAAAGTTGAACAAAATATAAACGGAATTTCGAACCGTCATGAACAAGAAATATACAAAACAAACGTCAAATTAAAGATCTATATCATCAAGCCAGCTCCGTCGCGGGGTAGGCAGAGAGTACAGAGTTCCAACAGGTTCTTTCCTTACATACCTCTTTGGCTTCCTCCACTCACATAGTTTGTCTCATACACACCGCCGGTTACGAAGACTCTTGACTTGCCCTTCAGATAAGACACGGTCTATTTGGTCATGGTAAGATAGTCTAGGTCTTCCCCGGTACCTACATCCTTCCACTTTCGCATCATGTCAAATTAAAGATTTCGGTTATAAATGTATTATTTAGACTATGGCAGCTCGGATTAACTTGTGATCAATAATGTTTTAAAATAAACCACTTGACATAATATAGAAATTGGACTGAGATGATACATCAGATCGATACTTTAGTGGAGCAGAATACCAAATGTGAGTCAATTCATAATGCAATCTCAATTCATTCAATATTCAGTCTCAGTGTCATTTAAATACGAGAATTAGGACCCTGGGCTTATTCTAGTTATAGTCTCCTCTATGGCTGGTCTGCCATTTTTTGGTGTTTCCCGCATTGCAAAAGAGGGAAGTGGAATTCAATTTTTCCTACTCCTCCTGTTTTTCATTTTAATTAAATTTGTTCTAGGTTCTAAAACAACTAAAGCGCTTCCCGGGACACCCCATGGTTTAAACCTTGGCGTCATCTAAGGAGATCATTGTGGATCTTGACTTACAGGAGTTACAATGGTGGAAATAAATGTGTGGCGGGCTTAGTCCCAAAAAAAACATTACTTTTGTTTTTTAAAAATCTAGTAGTTTTTAAAAATAGCCCCTCTAGTAATTAACCCGTTGTTGTGGGTACGTTTACAAACAAGAAAGTCACATACACAAACATCCAGAACAAACAAATTTATGTGAGTTACCCAAATAGAACCTGCGACTATTCGATCCAGTGGGCGGAGCGGCTTAAGCTCATACTGGACAAGGCGGTCCGTCAAATGTGGTGCAGTATTTAAGAATATTGTTACAACTTCAATACACCCCGATTCTAGTAAACCCGTTATCAGGGAATGTTAATTTTAAAATGCATTACATACACTTAGGTCCCCAAGCGATCTGTCTATAAAGATCTAGAATCCGCGTTTGAGTGCTAAAACGTCTAGAAGGTTCCACCCCTTTTATTATCGCCGGCGCGCGGTCGCGTTAAACGAGTACCTACTTGTTTACGTACAAATAGGTACTCGTATGTAATAATAACACCGCTTCGTGGGACGCGCCGGCTATTGTTCAATGGACTTTTCAATCGGTGTACTTGAAGGGTCCACGTCCGTTCTAGAACTTTTATACGAGTATAAAAGGAACACTGAGAGCGGCGACGCACACAGTTTCTCTTCAGAAACGACTGCAATCAAATCGGGAACACGCGATCTAAGTGTAATACACCGGCGACCTCAGCAACAACGTATGGATACTAAGAGTGACTTAGCAACTTGGAAGCAGTAATTAGGTACTAGCAAGAGTAGTACTACTGTGTGTTTAGTACTAGCGTGTACTAGTGTTCGACGTACGGTTTTGTGTGTACAGCGCCTAACTTCACACGTTATTCGGCATTAAATTACCCTGCAAACGTAACGATATGTGCACACTTACAGTAAAAACGAGTAAGTCAACAGCGAATCCCATCAAGTCGTGCGTGGTCTTTGGCAGGTCTGACAGGAAGGAGACCACCTGAAGCCGGCCCGTGCGCAGGTGGCGCCGCCTCGCCTCGCGGTCCGACACGCGCAACAAGTTCCGGCTATTCGAGATGTATGAGTTCAACCTGTAAAAGAACATTTAATTATAATATTTTCCCAGTACAGTATTTTTACATCGTATGATAAAACACTATAAATTCTCAGGCAAAAAACTAATTTTTTGTGAACGTAATAAAGAATTAATGTTTTTGGTAAAACGACTTAGGATACTCAATTCTATTGATAAATAAATAGTTGCCTTAAATATTTCGGACTGTTATTTGTGACGTCTTATCAGGCTTAAAACATATTTAACAAGACTAAAGTAAATTTAAGTTTGTCTTTAAATTATTCATACAGAAATGTCTCATTATAACACCAATAAATATACAGAAATCTATGTTAGGAAATAATTAAACAGGGTGAATTTTAACGACGACGGACGATTTAGCGCAGTGGTTAAGAGCTTCAGCCGATCCGCCCACTGTATCTAATAGTCGCGGGTACGATTCCCGCACGGGACAAATCTTTGTGTGACCCACAATTATTTGTTCCGGTCTGGGTACTTGTGTTTGTGTATTTTCATGTTTGTAAACGCACCCACGACACTGGAATAAATCCTAGTGTGGGGCTATGTTTTTAAAAAATCAACCAGATTTTAAAACTAACCGACCTGTTGGCGACTCACATGATTCTTGTTATTCAAATTAACTAACTGTTGTGTACCTATATATCTTAAATAAATATATATACTGTACGTGGAGACAAGTGTGGTGGTGCAGGCGCAAAGGGGTAGGTGAGGGGGTTTATAATATAATAATAATATTAGCCCTGCAAAGAAACTGTCCCACCGATGGGCACGGACCTCCTCTCAAACTGAGAGGGTTTAGGCCAGTCCACCACGCTGGCCCATTGCAGGTTGGCGAACTTTACACACCTTCAAGAAACTCTTAGGCATGCAGGTTTCCTCACGATGTTTTCCTTCGCCGTTAAAGCAAGTGATAATTAATTTTTAATACGCTCATTCCTTTGAAAAGACGGAGGTGCGTACCTGGGTTTGAACCCGAGACCTCCGACTTTGCAGTACAATGCGCCTACACACACGTCGCGACTACGGCATATTATTATCCTTGTTTTTCATGTTTTATATGCACCCGTCACACGACCTATGGCTCGACTAAAGTGCATGCACTTTTATAAAATAATGAGATTTACGACTAGAAAGAAAATTGAGTATTCAATGAGAAGAGAGAAGAAGATGTAGGATGTGTACCTACATTATTTTCTACAATGGACCTATTTCGGCTGATAACATACAAAAGGACTTTCTTCGTAATATTTTAAGCACAATCTAAACACGAACCTTTGCGTTGGGATATTTCTATCTTGCGTCAGATAATGCGCAGCCATGGACATGGTAGCGTGCTCATGATAGGCTTCGAGCAACGGCTGGCGGGAGTCCGCGTCGTATATCGCAAAGTACTGTGTGAGGAACTCCCGCACCAGGTCCTGGCCGGCAGGGTCGACGAGGAAGGATTGCTGCGATGGAGGTAACTTGATGTTCTCGGAGACGTCGAAGCCAATAGCAGGGGGCAGGTCGACGCCGTCCTATACACATAAATACTGTCACGAAAACGATTGGTGAGTGAACGTAAGGGCTTGCAACAAAGCTAGGAGAAGGGAAGAAGCAAGCAACTAATTAATAATATTTAGCTAAATAATTTTTCGAGAAACAAGAGATATCAAAAAATAGATTAGGTCTTCTTCTTATCGTTTCGACGGCAAACATGTCAAATCTATATAGAGGCGGCCCAGAACGCGGCTATCTCGACCGCATTGTTGGTAGCATTCATCAAATCCTGCCGAGTGCAGGAGTTGGGGCATGCAGAGTACGATGTATGGGCCATCGTTTGCGTAACACCGCACAAACACTTAAGATTGGTTTGTCTGTGAGTCGCCACCTGAACATGTTTTCCTTGCTACGGCCGACCAGACTTCGAAGTCTATTTAAAGACTTCCAGACCGGCCATAGTAATTTATGTCCAGGTGGAAGACTCTCAGCAGGTGGTACAAAAGGATTTGGAAGGGGCACTCTATCGGTCCAAAGGTTGCACCTCGCTTATGATAACTTAGGTTAGACTCACGCTAAGCGTTGTGGAAACTATTGTTAATAGTAGTAAATCTTAAACATATAGATTTTGTATAAAAAATAAAACAAAAAGTCTAGAGGTAGGTAATTGATTGATGTTTTACTGATTTTAACGTTTTTAGTCGATACTGAGTTCTTAGATTTACGCGAATATTACACATGAAATAAAACTATTTTACGGCTTATAAAATGTTTTAATTGAAGCACGCTTCAAGATGTAGCCAATCTTGTCCGTGACTCCTCTCATGTAAGGTAGTACTGCAGGGAGACGCTCGACTGTGGCTGGTTTCACTCGGTCACTGTGACGTTGGCGTGGATCGGACCAACAAAAATAATTAAGAAGTTTGAGGGTACCCCGGAACAACTATGCCTTTTGGACGTCTGACACCTCAGTCCCTCCCGTGACCATGGGTGCTGCAAAGCACTCGAAACGTCGGGAACTAAAAATCAATAATAAACCGCGATAAAATCCGTAAAATAGTATTATTTCATGGTTTTAGTCGATGTTCTAAAACTTTGAAAATTCGACTAACTTGACAACTTCATGGGATAGGACAAATAAAAAAGAATAATATACAAAGTGATGACAATTATTTTTGGTTTCAGAATACTCACCAGTCTGGTCAGCTTGGGGAACTTCTTCCGCACATCGCTGAAGACAAAACAACATGGCAACACATGTCAAACATAAACAGCGCTGAAACTCACATAAACACGTTAGTTTCAGTCTAACATAATGTTATTATGCGAATACAATATACATAAATGGACGTTTTCAGATATAAACATGTAGGAGAAATATGACTGGCCTTTATTTTATTATGCCTGTTAATCAATATACTTACATTACAATATGACACCATTGAAAAGGCGAATACTTCAAGAAGCATGAAATTAATTACCATTTTTCTCCTCAAACACTAGAATATTTTTACATATTATGCCTTAAAATGTTGTCATATTCATAATGTAAAACTTAGTATGTTTAATCTGCAAGAGGATTTTCAATAGCCATACCCACTTTTAAGTCTAATACAGTTTGGTGTACATGTAAAAAGATATGATGTCAGTTGAAAATAGCTATAATATAAATTATTAAACTAAGGCATCTTAGAACGCATGCGACTCAGACCTCGTTTAAGACCTTTTTACTGCTAAAATTGTTAGCAACCACTGCTAAAATTTTATACTTTAAAAAGGGTCCTAACCCAAAATTAAGTATATTTTGTGCCAAGACATTTTCCTAATTCGTGCTATAAATGATGTACGGGACAGGTGCGCAAAGCTTATAATAGATGATAGTACTTATTAATATCAAAAACTTTTACTATGGCAACACTTAAAATTAAAAAAATAGGAAATACATTTTGGTGGAATAAGCATCAATGTTTTGTGTGAAACAGTTAGTTTTTTTTATTTAGGTTGAATTTTAGGTGTATGTCATTATGGTAAAGGTTAATGGTATTGATGGGAACTATCACCTGCTTCAGGTTTGAGGCACTTGATATGTACATCCTGTTTTAAATCTTTTGAGGGTCTGAGCATCGTGCGTCCCAGCGTGTGAACAACGTGTATAAAAATAAATGAAAAAAATATAATGTTACACAGTCTGCGCCAGTATAATTTGCCGCTTTGAACTTTGATGCAAATAAAAGCATAAATTGGTCTGTGACTGTTTACAGGGCAAATATATATTTAACGCGCCTCATTAGTTACCTTAACTATATTCAGAGCAGTCAAAAAGAAGGGCACAGACTGTATATATTTTATTTATATACACTTTGCATTGAATATGTAAAGGTTGCAATAAGCCCGTAATATTTATTTGAAGTACACCAAATGACTGAGTGAAAATCCTATCAACCATCCAAAAACGTCCCTTAACTTAAATTACTTTTTTTACAACAAAATGTCGTTTTCAATCATCATATAGACTGATGAAAAATTGAGAATAGAAAGTATAAGTACACAAATTCTTTTTAAATATATATAAAATCTTTCAATTCCCAACTTGCATCCAGACCATATGCTTATATTTCTTTTTGTTTGTGCCAAAGTGTGTGACTCAAACATCAAAAGACGAAATGAGGTCCCAATATCGAACCCGCGACCGCAGCCTTGACCTAGTGGTAAACCTCTAGGTTCAGGAAATGATGGTAGCGGATTCTGAAAGTAATAAAAGAAACAGGAGCAAAACATTTCTTCAAAAATGGCACGTTTATTTATTTTTAAAACAAATATGTTTTAATTTAGCAACAGAGTTTAATCTTTTACGTTGGCTAAACACCATACTATTTTGGTTATGTTATTCGAATCAAAGGGTAATTTGATCAGTTACTTTTCAGAACCAGAATATTTTATAAAACCCAATATTTTTCATTTTTTAACTTGTATGAAAAGTTGCATATCATAAATTTTAGTACTTCCAATTAGTATAGGTATCAATAATAAGACAAACATAGGTGTTAAAGCATTTCAATAGCATTGTATAGTTTTGCTTCTATTTACATGATTATAAGTATCTAGAAATATAATCTATTCATTCAAAATATTTTCAAAGTCATAAAAAATGTATCTTGGGAAATTTTCATGTAACACAAAGGTCACAAAGCAAATTGATAATTATATCAGTCAAAAATAAACTGATGTGAAAACCACAATAATGAGAAAATAACTATCCACAAGTGCAGTAATCTTTTCTAACACGTCAAAAATCTTATTTCAACATAAGAAACAGTTAAATTCCAAAGAAAAGATTGTGAAAGTGAATAATTACTTTCATTTTACTTGTAGAATAGCCTTATATAGGCAGGATACTTAAAAAGGTTTCCAACCCTTTCCCACCACATAATTGTTACCTGACATAGATTTCACGATCACTAAACCTGTCCACCAGTGGATTGCCTTCCAAGTACAACTCAACCAACGGTAGAGGTTTCAGCGGTTCCAGTGAGCCAAGGTATGGAATCTAAGTACAAACAAAACATTCAGATTCATTCAAAAATAAAGAATTTATTTTATTTGGTAAACAGTACAGTAAGAAAATATCTTCACTAATAACATTGTAGTTCTCAGTAATACACATTTACACTGATTTCGAATATATGTTCGAAAGCTTGTTTGTTACTGAACATAATTTTTTATGGTAAAAAAGAGATAATATTAAAAAACTAAAGAAAAGAAAGAAAGGAAAATCTTCAACAAAAAAGTGTCCATTAGGTTAGTTAGAGAACCATATCGAACCACTTATTTGATTATGCTAATTACTATGTCTATTAATCAAATGAAAGTTTACTTTACAAATCTTACAATTAATTTGTCGCAGTCAAATATTATTTCTTCACAAATAAAATAATACGAAAATAAAAAAAAATCTTCACAGATAAAATAAAACAAGGACAAACAATATATAGAGAATGGAAACAGTTTCAACAAATGGCAAGCACACTAAGTTTTAGAGATTCTGCAGATTTAAGAGAAACCTATACAAAGTACCATGCAAGAACCTTGTGGGGTTTTCAGCATCAGTCAAAAAAGTCCACTGTAGAAGAAAGCCCTTTGTCCTGCACGGTTTACAAAAAAAAAATTTGACTTTGATAGAGTTATTAATTGACTAACTTACCCTGTTGGAGGCCATATAAAGGATCTTCAAGCTCTTCAATTTGGTAGGCAGTATTTTGAGATGGTCAATATTATGTAGCTTGTTGTCATTGAGGTTCAGAGCTTCCAGATCTGGTATATTTTCAGCAATAATGTCAATTGCGGCAAGCATTATCATTGGGCGGAACAGAGCACAGAAGATATCCGCTAAATCTGTAAAATTATTTGAATAAGAATTAAATTTGAAAAGAGAATTAAAATCTTTGAGAATGAAATAAAACTATTTTACGGATTTTATCGCGGTTTATTTTTTATTTTTAGTTCCCGACGTTTCGAGTGCTTTGCAGCACCCATGGTCACGGGAGGGACTGAGGTGTTAGACGTCCAATAGGCATTTGTTTCAGAGAGCACAAGGGATCTGTGACAAGAAACATCTGGCTGCCGAGCTTCAACATGTCAAGCAAGTCCTGCACGACAATAAGCTTCGAGTCCCACGCCAACGTCACAGTGACCGAGTGAAACCAGCCACAGTTGAGCGTCTCCCTGCTGTACTACCTTACATGAGAGGAGTCACGAACAAGATTGGCTACATCTTGAAGCGTGCTTCGATTAAAACATTTTTTAAGCCGCCGAAGAAGATCAGTCAATTTTTACCATCTGTCAAGTGTCAGATCCCTCTACAAGATGCAGGAGTTTACAAGCTTGATTGTGAATGTGGTCTCTCTTATATAGGACAAACAAAAAGACCGGTAAAAACTCGGGTTAAAGAACACATAGCTGACCTAAAACACCGTCGCTCAAAGAAGTCTGCAGTCTGTGAACATGTCCTTGACCGCACCCGCCATAACATCAGATTTGATAGACCACAAATCCTCGTGAAAGAACACCGATTCCTACCAAGGATGGTTCGCGAGGCTATTGAAATTAAAAAACATCCTAATTTCAATAGAGAAGATGGCTGGGTGCTTCCATCGTCTTGGGATCCGGTAATTAATATAATCAAATCCAAAACCAAGCATAACACTGCAAGACCTCAAGACACCGTGAGCTCATTCTGCGTAGATCGTACCAACAACAACAAAAATAATTAAGAAGTTTGAGGGTACCCCGGAACAACTATGCCTATTGGACGTCTAACACCTCAGTCCCTCCCGTGACCATGGGTGCTGCAAAGCACTCGAAACGTCGGGAACTAAAAATAAAAAAAATAAACCGCGATAAAATCCGTAAAATAGTTTTATTTCATGTGTAATATTCGCGTAAATCTAAGAACTCAATATCTTTGAGAATATTTATTTCAAGTGGAGCCCCACACTATTGTGGGTGCATTTACGAACACAAAATACATCTACACAAACATCCAGACCAAACATATTGCATATTTAACAAACATTTGTGAGTCATACAAAAATATTTTCTATGCAGGGGTCGAACTAGCGACTACTCAATCGCTTATGTGGAGGGACTTAGGCTTTTTACCACTCGACCAAGCGATCGTCAAATAAGGGAACACACTTCACAATTCATAAAGCATCAGCACCAATTCACATTCCATGTTCTTTCTGGGAGTTGGTGACTCGTGAATGGTGTTTGGTGATTAGATTCAGATTGAAATTAAGCATGTGCAACAAATTCAAATCATTGGGCTCATATTGATTCTTCATGTTACTAGAACAATTCACAAACTATCTATCTATCTATCTATATCATCACGCCAGCTCCCTCGCGGGGTAGGCAGAGAGTACAGAGTTCCAACAGGTTCTTTCCTTACATACCTCTCTGGCTTCCTCCACTCTCATAGTTCGTCTCATACACACTCGCCGGTTACGGAGACTCTTGACTTGCCCTTCAGCTAAGACACAGTCTATTTGGTCATGGTAAGATAGTCTAGGTCTTCCCCGGCACCTACATCCTTCCACTTTCGCATTGTATATCTGTTTTGTCATTCTTTCTTCTGGCATTCTTTCTATATGCCCGAACCAACGGAGCATACCCTTTCTCATCTTTACACCGATACTATCTTTCATACCTACTCGCTTTCTTACTACGCTGTTGCGAATACGGTCGGTCAGCGTGACTCCGCACATCTTCCGCAGAGATTGCATTTCGACCGCATTTATCCTGCTTTCGTTCTCCTTCTTACATACCCAACTCTCACTGCCATATAACAGCCTTGGGACAAGCACTCCGTTATGCATGGCCAGCTGCGCCTTTTGGCTTAAGTGCCGGCTCCCAAGTAGCCTTCCCATCGCACCATTCACTCTATTACCTGCATTCACTCTTCTCTCTATATCAGCGGTGTATTTCCCATCCTTACTGAAGGCGCATCCAAGATATACAAACTCATTCACTTGCTCCAGCACATCGTTACCAACCACAATCCTTGCATTCGTTCTGGTTTCTTCCCGTTCAAAAACCATAATTTTGGTTTTCTTTACATTCAAATGTAAGCCATTGTTCATGCAGTCCTCTCATAACTGTGACTAGTGTTTGCAGATCAGTGGCTGTTGGCGCTATCAAAACCGCGTCATCTGCATCAAGTCAATAGGTGGTTTATCACTAGATCACCCATTTTTACCCCTTCAGTCATCGCATTCAGTCTTTGAAGACTTTTATCCAGATACACTATAAACAGTCTAGCAACACGCAACCCTGCTTGACATGTTACCACCCACCCGTACGCATGCCTTGCTGTCCACGTAGGTGGACTGGACGGCTCGCAACAGGGTGCCGTTTATACCATACTCTGGCAAAATGTCCCAAAGTCTCTTGCGCACGACTCTATCAAACGCCTTCTCCAGGTCCACAAAACCGCAGAAAAACTTCCGGCCCACTGCCAGATGCTTTTCTACGATGTTGCGGAAGGAGAAAACTTGATCCGAACATCCTCTTCCAGACCTGAAACCTCACTGTGCCTCACACAACACTCCATCGGACTTCCATTGGACTTCACAAACTACAAATCAAAACATATCATTCACACTTTAATAATAAGTTCTGCTTTATAATGCAAGATCCATTACATCTTACCTGTTACAAAGTGCCATTCTGTTACTAAATAAATCAATTTAACTATTGCCATTCATCATCTCCATTATCATCTCAGCCAAAAGCCACTAGCTATTACTATATTATAATGTCTTATTTACACACCTGGGTCCGTATGAAACTTTGTTAAATCCAATGCCTTCGTTACCGCATTATATCTTTTAGCCATTGCCAACTTCATCTTCTCTTTCATTTCAGCATCAATAGGAACATTAGGGACTGCATTCCTTACCAACACCACCAATCTAAATCCATCTGGCATTACAATCTTCCTATCTGCATGAAACAGCTTCTCAGCAACTTTAACATCATCAACATAGAATACCGCAGCATTACCGTTAAGTTTGTAGTAATGTGGAATGAAAATATCTGGAGAAATGTAGCTGAGCAGTGCTCTCAAGACTGCATCTTTCTCATGCTTTGCCCCATATGGTATGGTGATCTGGTAATACGGCATTACTCCAGGAATAAACCTTCTTCTGGGCATCTGGCCTGGTCTAGGTGCAGGGGAGTTGAGCCGCCCACCGCGACCTCGGAACGAACCTTTGCGGTGCGGATTTTGAATGCCCGACCCAACCATGTCAATATCATCGTCCAAAAGGATCTTGGCGTTGTTATATTTATTTTTACCCTTACTCGTGCCTGGCTTAAAACTAACACGCCTTGTGTTATCTCTGTGTGTGCGGTCATCATGTTCTGGAAAAGAATATTCTTTATTTAACAAATATCACGTTTGATAAGTAAATGTAATCTTAACTGACTACATTGCGTCACAATAATTAAAACAGAGCAATAGACATGTCTTGGGTTTTAATGTTATTCCCTCATTAAGAAATCTATACGCGAGAAACCATGTATTATCCGAAATACTTACCAAAATGTTCATTGTTAGTCTTCCAGGTTCTAATCCTTCCACCGCGTTTGGGCATATTTGCAAGTGATGATAATAGCAAATAAAAAACACAAAAGGTTATAAAATGACGCAGAAGCAAGCAACACGCTCTGTTCACTAATTACTTATGCATCCACGCAACACAGGTAGGTACAGTTTGAATTTATATGGATTTACTTTCAGTCTTAATCACGTCTTAATAATAATCAATTCAATCCCAAACACTTGTACAAAACTTGATATTTAGAAATAAACTTTCCATTCACAATGTGAATATAATTCACGAAGCCTTTCTAAGTTTCTATAGGTCTGTTCATATTTTTTTACCGGTAGTCGATTTATATCGATTAAATGAAAATCGATTTTATAGGGTCAGACCAACGATTTTATATATCAGTTTGAAGCAGTAAGTTTAGCGGATTTTCCTAAAAACACAAGAATTGTACGGATTATATTTTACTTGGAACACATTGACTTAAAAAAAAAATTAAACAACATAAGAGTATATAGAATATTTATAAGAGTAAATTCTTGTTACATTCGATACAAGTAAAAATAAAATAGAATCGATTACATTCAATTTTATTTGATTTTAATCTTGAGTGCCGTTCAACATCCGTACCCATGGATATATTACCCGAAATGGATTGAGCACTCTGCGAAAAAACCGTGCTGACAAGGATACTCAATACGCAAAAATTAGCAGCTCATATCTAATCTAATATCAATAAATATAAATTGCATCTCGCAGGCAGAGTACGAGTTAAACATTCCCCGAACGACTCTTTATTTATGAGCTCAATAGATGGTAAGGAAGTCAAAAGCCTTATAAACAACGTATAAAATGATAAGGCCCCTGAAATTGACTGCAATGGAAATTTTCTCATTAAAGAATGAAATATTCATTCCTGTCACGTACCTATTCAATCTTAGTCTCTCAAAAGGATTTTTTCCAGAAGCTTGGAAAATCGCCACTGTCTCTACAATTTATAAGAGTGGGCCAAAGGATTCTTTTGAGAATTACAGACCGATCTCACTTTTGACAACTTTTTCCAAATTGCTGGAAAAACTTGTCAATAGTTTAATAGTCTTGTCAATAGGTTAATAGTCACCTTCTAAGTTTTTTAGAAATGCATAATTTAATATCTTCTAACCGGTTGGCTATCGGAAAGGCAAAAAGTACGGAAGATGCAGTAGCCCAAATTACAACTGCAATGTCCTCGCATCTAGATAATAAACGATGCTGTATTGGTATCTTTTTGGACCTAACTTGGGGGTTCAGGAGTTTATGGAGTCCCACTGGAATGGTTTAGAAGCTACTTGACAGATAGAAAACAGTGTGTAAAGATAGGACAGACCATTAGTACAACAGAAAGTATTCGATTTGGTGTACCGCAGGGAAGCATTCTTGTGCCAACTCTATTTCTATTGTATATCAATGATATTCATGACATTCTCAACATAAATGCCGAGATTGTATCTTATGCCGATCACAATGCATCAATTTTTTATGACCTTACTTGGCCTGCGGTATGCTCATCAGCTGAGCAAGTTATTGGACTGGTTTTTCACTGGCTACAAAACAACCCACTCACCCTTAATAGAACGAAAACAGTGTATTTATGTTTCTATAAAACTACTGCATCCGCGCCGAAAATCGAAACGATAATCAAGATCAACAGGAATAATTGCGAGTTGCAGCCCTGTGATTACGATACCTGACAACGTGCAATGTTCATAAAATACCTTGGTATTCATATGGACGAGAAACTTACTTTCCAATTGCATACTGAGATTCTTTTGTCCCTAATTCTTTCGTCTTTCGAATTGCTACTCCATCCACGAAGAGTAGGTTTGCACAGCGCCTTGGCATTTTTATGAAATTGCATATTTATAATAAGGTGGTCCAGATTTGTGACATTAAAAGCAAAACTGTGCCTGCAACTAAACAGGTGATACAAAAATTGCTCAGTACATTAACCCATAATGAAACTGAAAATGTATTAAATATTGCATGTTAGATAAGTCTTTATGTATGTATGTGCGTGTATATGCATATGTGTGTATGTATACGTATACATTATGCATGCGTATGCGTAAATGTATGTGGGTATAGATAATATATGTGTATATGCATCGATTCTGTCTGCCTTGAATATCACCTTTGCCTAGTATAACTGGAAATCAGGTTTCCTCGCTCCTTCCTCGGATACAGGCTTGCCTAGTGAGGAAACCAACGAATAAAATTGTTTTAGGGTAAAATTGGCTCCCTGCAGGACATGGTGGTGTTTTAGTGTTAAATTTTAACTTTGTTAAATATTAGAATTATTCAAATGGGACATTCCAATCAAAAGATATCACGAATTTAAAAATGTCAATCTAAACAAAATACTAATAGAAAAATAAAAGCCACCGCGTCGTGGCCGGTGTGGCCGCACGCAGTGCAGCGGGCAACGCGGCCAGGGACGGGGGACCGAAGTATGGGATATGGGCGTGCACATCTCTGAAATAGGTAGCCGCGCGTTCCTACGCAGTGGACGCAATATCCACGCGTGCGAAGCCGGGAAAGGCCGCTAGTATTATATATAGTATTAGTAGAGGATTGTAAACGTCAATTTGTTTGCAATTAACTTTTTTACGCCACCTGTACGGCTACCAAATGAAAAAAATAGGGTTATTAATTAAAACATATAATATAAAAAATAATTAGAAATCCAACATTTATTACACTTTACTCCATGTACGTTACTGAAAACTTTACCTCTTAATAGTAATAGGTATAGTCCGTATTAGTTTTACCTTATGATCACCGTACTGCATCGTAATGGGTGCGAGTGAGATACCGGGCTCCAGGCTATAGATATCACTCATCATGGATTCTCAAGTTGTTTAAATCATAGAAAATTCAGTGTTGTGTCCGTGTGTTAGAGTTTAATTTTCGTTGGCAACAATTTGACAGTACTCAATCCGTTTAGGGTTATAAAATCATGTCCCTACCTATTCATCTTTTAGTGATGTGATATATCCTTCGACTAGTCGATAACAACAAATTCAGACAATTCCAATACTTTCAGATTTAAGGTTTTCTTAAAATATCCTTTGTGTTTAAATTATTTTCAATAAAATACTTTCATTTCCAACGCTTCCACTCATATTTATCGCCGATCATTTATCCTCTCCATATCTTCTAGTCACCACATCATCCTTCAAGTTATATCGTTTTCATATCTAGCTGTTCCTTATACCGATCAGCAAAGCTGCCCAAAATAGCCAACTACGGATGAGACGCGTAATGGCGAATCCTAGTCGATAACAATATACAGACTTCAACGATTAATTACGAGACTTATTTAAACATAATAAGCCACACTAGGGATTATTCCTGTGTCGTGGGTGCGTTTAGAAACATGAGATTTACATAGACAAACACTCAGACAGAAACAAATATTTGTGAGGCACACAAAAAATTGTCCCGTACGGCTATCGAACTCAATCGCTGACCTGCAATTTTCAACCCCCCGACATTCCACCGGTCTACTCATTGGATTGAGTCAATCCAATAGGTAGAGCGGTTTAAATTTTAACCTCTGGATAAAGTCATCGTCTGTACGAATTGGAAGTTATAATCAATGCATATTTACTTGACGTATTGATTTTATGAGTATATCGCTTAATTAAGTACCTACATCACGGCATTTATTTACCTACCGCACGTAACAAAGTGTTGGATAAAATAAAAATCTTGCCTAACCCGAAGCACTCTGTAAAATACTTGTAATTACATCATGATAAAATAATCATCCCTAATCATACCCATGTTTGATCATCCTAATGAAATACTGTATTCCGCCATCGATTTACATACAAAATGGATTGAGCACTCTGCGAAAAAATATGACAATGATACTCACTTAGAGCCCTACGTCTCTTTCTAAGAAGGGTGACCAAACATTGAGACGATTATGGACTTGTTGACATATAACCAACGTATAATTCTCGGGCACTGGTAATTGCAGTAGTCCGTATTAGTTCTACCTTACGGTCACCGTACTGCGTAATCGTAATGGGTGCGAGCGTGACACCGGGCTCCAGGTTATTGCTCTCACTCATTATGGTTTCTCGAGTTGTTCAAATCATAGAAAATTCAGAGTTATGTCTGTGAGTAAGAATTTTCTCTAGCAATATTTTGATATTACTTAATCCGTTTTGGGTAATAAATTCATGCAGTATTTAGTATTTTAAACCTAAAAGAAATGGATCCGGAAATATAATTATCAAATTAGTGACGCAACAAACTATTTTACTAAATTTTTATCGCACTTACTAAAAAGGTTGGCAGTTCCTAAAATGTTTGTTGTCTATGATACACGCTTACCACGTTTCTTTATACGCAAAAATAAATGCCGTAATTATTTTTAATCTCTGAATTTATCAGTGAATGACTTAATTAAAATAGTTTATAAATATTTTTAGCATATAATATTCATAGTTGACGTATCATATGAATAGAAACCATCAAAAAGGGGGATTTAATAATCTTCATCGGAACTTAAATTTCATACAGTATGAACGCTTAGAATAAAAGAACCATAGACAATATTCGTGCGCTTTTCGAGTCTGCCATGTTTTGTCCTATTTGTCGCGCTTGATCAACGCGTTCGCGTTTACTGTTCCAAACTGTTATTTTCTGAATGTATTACGGGCTGTGTTTTGTTTACAAATAGTGTAGTTGATGGTGTTCTAATTGAACTGCTCAAACTTTTGATCAGTCATTAACTCCTATACTTGTAAGTGCGACGATAGTGTAGTTCATATTTCATAAAATTTTATAATCGTTAGCTGGCCGTCAACTGTCTGCATTCAGAGAAATGCCGTCGCAATATTCTAAATAATTCCATCGACAACTGTGATTTTGCAATATTTTCCTGGCTCCGTCTGTGACGCAACCCACGTGCACATATTATAGCGAGCATCTCATGCACATTTGTTATTATTTTGTCCGCGAGTTCGATTCGTAGCAGTGAGGATCGGATCGGCGAAGGGAAACCGCGTCGCGCGTCTCGCTCGCCCCGTCGCGTTCCGCTGAATTTTTTAATTGTTTGGTAACATCGGACTGTGATTTCTAATCGGGTGTGATTATAATTTGTGCGGGATAGTGTTCGTCGGTGGGTGCGTTCGGGTGCAACGCACACGTGACACGGGGCGAGTGTTTGGGTGTCAGTCGTTGGCGGCTCGCGGGCACCGCTGCAGTCAGCGCCGAGTGCGGATCGTGTCGGGCGACAGAGGTGAATCACCGCCAGTTGCCGTTTTGATCGTGCTTGTTTACCCGCGTGTGCAGAAGTGCGTGGAGCGGAAGTGCAAGGCATGCGCGCGGCGCGTCGCTGCCGATGACACCGCCGTCCGGCGTGACGGCGTTTTGAGCGCGAGTGTGTGATAGCTATGTTCTTTGGGTTATGAGTGTGTGACAAAGTTGTAGTGCGCTGAGGACACTGGAGCCCCTAGACGGGGTTGGGCCCGCCGGGGCGGCCCTGGTGCTTCTTGGGGCTCCTCACGAAGGCAAAATGGCTGCGTGGAACCGCCACCACCATTTCAACATGCTCATGGATGAGAATGGAAAAAATAAGCGTAAGTACCTACCAAATGTATATAATCTTAAAAAAAAATTAGGTAGAATAATGTTTTGCTTTGTATGTGGAACAACAGTAGTCACATGTCTTCTGCTCTAAATTGATTTCTAAATACACAGCACATGGTATTTTTTGTACACAACCTGGTCAGAATTGTTTTGAAAACATTTTGTGAAATCGATCGATTTCATTATCAGAATTGTTTATACTATGTTTTTTACAAAATTTATTGGCATGATACCTAAAGGAATTATAACATTTACATGATCTATTTATTAATTTGTAATCATGTAGCTAATTTTTTCATAAAAGTATGACAACTCTACAAAGAATTTGCATATAAATCAAAATCAAAAGATTTTTATTCATGTAGACCAAAAAGCACTTATGAATAGTCAAAAAGAGAAAATTATTGATTACTTAAGACTCTACCACCTGTTCGGAAAGTTATTCCTGTGGAAAAGAAAGGGCAAGAAAATCCACAGTTACTCTTTTGAAAAATTAGAGGTTTACAATTCTTTTTGTAAGTATACATTGCATTCATGGGGTATAGGAGAACCGTAAATAGATGTGCTTAAGTAGATAGATTAAACATAAGTGCACTTAGATTCATGGTATCAGTGTCTACATAGTCCTTTCATATACAAAATAGAGACTGTAAAGGTATATAATAAAAAGTAAAGTATAATAATAGTAAGAGAAAAAAGGGTTACTATGAAATATGTAAAGAGTGTGTACAAAATAATTGGTTATAGCTCCTAGCTAGCTATAGTTAACTAAATATATGTAAAATACCTGAATACTACGAGAAGTTATAAACCTCAACTGTTTATTTCACTCTCATGTATGAGGCTTCTAATATAAAATCTATCTATATGTCTATCTATCTGTATCAACATGAACAATATGAATTTGTCTAGTTCTTTACTTATTCCACTTACACTAATAACATACATTATTACCACAACTGAGTCATTTGCAATGAAATGCCCATTTCATGCATATATTTGCATTGGAAAAGTATAGATTATTGTATTCACAAAACAGATTCAGTAAACCTTTTTGTCTGTATACTATACTATACATTTCACAATATCTATCTATATATAATGCCAGATACCTTGTGGGATAGGTAGAGAGTGCAGAGTTCCAACAGGTTCATTCCTCACAGAATTCTATGTCATAAAATAATACATGAAAACATCTATTACTACCCAAGCAGGATAAAATAATTCATAAGTTAACCATAAACTACCTTTTATACCTTCCCTGAATTAACATATTTGTATGAGTTTAGATTAGTGTATTCTTAAAACAGTTGATTCAGGAAAACCTTTTTTAATCCGTACCGGTGACCTATCCCGGCTTGACACGGCTGGATTATACACATAAACCTTCCTCTTGAATCACTCTGTCATTTGGAGAAAATCATATGAAAATCCGTTCAGTAGTTATGGATTTTATCACTTTCAGACAGGCCAGACAGATGTGGCCGGGGAACTTTGTTTTATAATATGTAGTGACTACACATGACTCTGCTTTCGTATACAGTTACCGCACACAGCATCAGATACCGATCTCGCTTGCGAGGCTGGTGCAGAGCACCACCTGGACACCTTGTGTATGGTCTCCCCCGTAGCGGCTGCCTAAGCTGAGGCTTTTCCTCCTTGTAGCGCCCTTGAGCTAGTTGCCCCCTATGCCCTTCTGGCTCGAGTGTAATGGTTTGCACATTCGCCCTCTTGACCGGTGAAGATGGAAAGGCTCCGCTGTTAACAGCGTGGATCATTCACACACATACACACATCATGACCTAAAAGACATATACTGCAGGACAAAGGCCATGGCCAAAGATCGCCATGATAAATGGCTCCGTGCTGTACACATCCAGCTTTTATCAGCAACATTCACCCGGTCATTGGTCCACCTTGTGGAAGGCATGCCCATTCCATGTCTTCTGATATGAGGTTAGCATTCTAGAACCTGTAATTCTGTACTACACCTGTCATAATAAAATACCCGAAAACATCTTCATCTATCTATATCACGCCAGATCCCTTTCGGGGTAGGCAGAGAGTACAGAGTTCCAACAGGTTCATTAAACATCATCATCTTTTAAAACTATCCACAAACCACTAGATCTAGACACTAGACAGTGTTTTTCAACCTATGGGTGGCGATCCCCTGGGGGGTCGGGAAGCCCCTATGAGGGGGTCGCGAAGCGAAATATTTCAAAATATAGACATATTTTGTAAGTCAAGTCACAAGTCAATTTTTCGTAAACTAATTTCTCTTATCTTGAAAACTTTTTTGCTAGACATACAATTATATTGTTGATGAAATAAAACTATTTTACGGATTTTATCCCGGTATATTTTTGATTTTTAGTTCCCGACGTCGACGAAATCAAAAATATACCGCGATAAAATCCGTAAAATAGTTTTATTTCATGTGTAATATTCGTGTAAATCTAAGAACTCAATTATATTGTTGTCTAAATTTCATGATGGGAGGCATTTGGTAATGTAATCGATGTTAAAATATGTCTGTTATAGGTACTTAATTATGTATTTACCTGATACCTCATTATTCAAATTATTAAAAGAGTGCGGACTTAGTATTTGTAACATAATAAAATACAGATTACAAACAGCGGAGGGTAGGGGGTCGCGAAAAATTCTCGTAATAAAGAAGTCGCGTCCTATAAAAAGTTTGAAATACTCTGCACTAGACCAAGAAAGCAGTTCTTGACCACTGACAGACAGTAACTGTAAAACATCTTTCAATGATTTTCTACATGCACCAAACTAAGCGATATTTTTATTTAATAACATGAGCCCCTGACTCATCGAGCTTAACACAAATTTCCATGCTATCACCTCCGTTATGTGATAAACAAGTGCAAGCAAATAGATTCCGGTGGGTGTACATTGTTGGATGCACACTGCCCTCCATGACCCACCTGTAGGAATAAGTACACCCTGCCCTACATCCCTTTGACCTGATTTTCCACTGCCATTCAGTTGAGTTGGTGCACTCATGTTCCGTATTATATAAACTGGTAGCCTATTTACTTGTTGTGATATTTTTACCTAATGTATTTGTAAACCATTTTGGCTATAATCAGGCTGAATATTATTTTTTGCAACACAAATTGCTGTAATTTGTATTTAAAAATGCATATGCAATAACTTAATTGAATTAGGAATATTCTTAGATTAAACCAATAAGGATAGCGATATTTGAAGGCCATAATTTATACATACAGAATATGTTAACAAGAGGTAAAAAGGAAATAAATAATTGGTAAAACCCTATGTTTGTAGTATAAAACTATAGATAGGGTTTTTCCAATAGTTTTACAGATTGTGTGGTGAAACAGATAAAAAATAGTTCTTATAGTTGGTTCGGGTTCGTTGGTTCGGGCATATAGAAAGAATGTCTGAAGAAAGAATGACCTAGGATATCTTACTATGACCAAATAGACCGGATCTTATCTGAAGGACAAGTCAGGAGCCTCCGTAACCGGCGAGCGTGTATGAGACGAACTATGAGAGTGGAGGAAGCCAGAGAGGTACGTAAGAAAAGAACCTGTTGGAACTCTGTACTCTCTGCCTACCCTGTAAGGGATCTGTCGTGATGATATAGATAGATAGATAGTGTTGCAAATGATACCTTAATTGTTATTCCTATAGCAATTTTGCTTTAGTAATAGTGAAATCAATAGTCAAATTGTTTTGGAGTATGACAATAGTAGGCGATGTTGATCGTCAATTACATATTAAAGTATCGTCAATTATATATTACACAGTGCTCAAACGTAACTGATAGAGAAACATCGTGCGTCAGTGCATATCACTATTACTAGGAAAGATAGTCCAACTGGAGAGATAGCAAAATTATTTTCTTGGTATCTGTAAAGTCCCTAATGCCCATAAGTAAACCAAATATTGTTTTACAACATAATTTGTAGTTTATATTGTACCAAATTACGATCGGCCCATGAATCCGTGACCCTAAAAATGTAACGCGCGGCGTCGACCTCCCCAACCTTTAACCTAATTCTGTGTTCAACCCTCGCAGATGGGCTGTTGCATTGACGCTTTTATTAGATAACAGGACTTTACGCCCCGACGTCGGCGAGAGCTTGACGATATTCAATTGGAATACAATACAGTACTTATATCGTAGCCAAAAAGCGTATCTTATCCAATGAATCACTTCGTTTGATCAGTTTTGTTTGTTTACATACGGGTTGCGGGCTGTCAATATTAATAACATTCAATTATTGCTGTATTTAAGTATTTCGTAAATTAATTTCAGGGTTTCGCATTTTCACCTATCACTACGATTTGCCGATCGTACCTCATTCCGCTGCGATAATGAGTGATGGCAGATTTCGTATCAAACAGGTGGCATGTTGCGTTTCTAGTTTTTTCCCCTCAAATGTTCCGATTGTTATAATGCCGGGCCCAGCGTAGTGTAATGCAAGTCGAACACTTCGTGTCAATGGCATACCTCTGTAGGACAGTGTTTTAACTCGTATTCCGTAATCCAAGCGGTCTCCTGATGGTTTTGTCTTACCCCTGTTACATGTTACTTAAAGTAGGTCCACTTTCTCGGCAATGAACATGTCGACAAAATGGACATATCGAATGAAGAAGTCGACATGAATCAGGGCGAAAATGTAAATAATACATCCTCAGGCTACAAAGTATACGTCGATTTCTCTACTCCTAAACCAGGGTTAATACCGTTTAGTATGATGTGGTTTAATTCGATATGTATATTTCATCGGTTTTCCGATTGTGAGGCCGGGCCACTCGCCTCCCACGCTTTTGGCACTGTGCTAGAGATCGTTGCATTCACCAGTTCTAAATAACACAAAGACAGTGCTCCTAATACCCAGTTTCTGGGAAATCCGGGCCACACTGTATTTAGATAAATTGTTTGAATCATTTACTTTGCGTCACATCGGATATGCGATGTTTTATTGTTGGTCTTGCTTTTATATGTGACTTAAAATTTGTTTGTTCTAGCGTTACCTTTTTGTTGGTTTGTCGTTTTTAAATGTATTTACTTATTTTCATAGAAATAAGAGTAAAACATTCTTATACTTTGCTCCTCAAAAATACAAAACCTGTCGCGTTCTGACTTGAGCAATGAACTATATACATACTATTATACAACTCTAAATGGGATGTGTCTGTGCGTAAAAGATATTTTAAAAAAGATATGCGGGTCAATTATTGATTCATAAAATAAAATGTCTGCCCTAGCACCACACGATCAAGGACAGGTGTAGAAAAATCGGCGATTTGTACACATTGACCTCTCAATAGTAAGCGGGTACTACAAGGGTCAAACGATATGTATGGATAAGGACGAACACTCAAACAAATACTATAACAATTTTTATGAGATTCATAAATGAAACATGCCACCTTACCATTTAAATTTTTTGTTAAATGACAAGTGAAATTGCTCCTATACAATTATTACTATTTAAAAATTGTAAAAGGATTGTCTGTACAATAAATATATACTTAAGGATTGACTAAAACTCAAACAATAATATGTTCAGACACCATGCAAAAATTACAGAACAAATTTGGACGACACCTCTGCATTTATTTAGTATACATGTATGGCGTAAAAAATGTAACAAGTTTGGGTAAAATCAGTTATGTAGATTGACAGATACAACTTGGGCCTCACCGTTGTCTTCGGTTGGCTACTAGCGAAAGGTTAAGTTATTTTGTTTTAAAACAACATAATGCACTAGTTTCACGCGGGTGAAACCGCGAACGAAATCTATAAACATTATAAAAAAGAGAGTGGACAGAGCTACGGTGTATTTTAAAAACTCTGGGTTACTGAAACATCGATGAAAATTATAATGCGGCGTCGGCGGTTGCGAGGGATCCGAGTGCCAAATATTTACGGCGGTCGTTGCCGGAACCACCGGCGGACTCGCATTTTTCCGCGGCGATCAACTTTCATTCACTGTCTGAAAGCTGTTGCTACGCGGATGCTGGCCTCACGGTGCGCTGTCATTAAAACCAAACGCTCGTGCACCGCCGTCATGTAGATGATATCGTGCTGTTTGGAAAGTAGACGCTTACAAGACTTACATTACTTAGTTTTGTACTTTGTTGCCGTATCGTTTTCACGTTTCCCTTTACAAGTTTTACGCTGAAATTCATCTTATCAGCTCGTGACGGTCAGATGAAGGATTATTTATTCTCCTAACTTTCCAGCTGTAATCGTTTTAATTTTAATATACTGCCGAATGTAAATGGTTATACGCAAGCGTTTAAACAAACGGTACCTCCGACTATAAAAAAACATTAATGTGTTCACATGATAACGCTGGTGATTACTAACCAGTTACTTGCACCACGTCTGTGGGAAGTCGGCCCGACTCGCGAGTCACGCCGCCCGGTGAATGGTCACCTTTCTCCGACACACAGTCTAGACGACTTCGTTACGACCCGTGAATGAATTTCACATTGGAATGCGGAACGACGATTTATCGTTCCCCACCAAAATTGTCTGTACGCATTGTGCGAGTGAAATTGTCTTGAATAATTAGAAATTTCTTAGGTCACAAGTCGCAATAAAGTAACATTAAACTGAGGAGAGAGAGAGAGACACGGGGTTTGGTTTAATGAGTTTCAAAATAACAACAGACTTTTAATATGAATCTCTGAATCGTAAGATCTCTGGAGATTTGTTAGTCATCAGCTGTGCGCGTAGTTATTACGATGTACCATGACACCGGATTAATATCGCTCATTGCATAATCGATACGCCAACATCAAATATCAGAGTTCAATAGATATGTCGGGGTAGTTATTCATACAGCCGAGGACAATGCGTGGGCAACGTGTGGGCATTCAGGTACCCTATGCAAATGGTTAAGATTTCTCCTCTGAGCCCGTGGTCTGGACCCATTATTTTCTGCGGCCACGTTTTCTTTGCGCACCGAACTATTTACATTTTAATCGGCTAAACCATCGCACATATATTTTGGCTTTAAAACGGTATTTATAATCATCGTTGACGTCGGATAAAGAAAAGGAATACTTATTTAGAAAGTTATAAATCAATGAAGTGATCAGGTCGGGTAAATACTACATGTAGCTTATAAGGAAAATAAGTATTTTTGTTACTATGATACGGAGTTGACGAGGTGTGACGAGTCAGCCCTAAAGTGCCCCTCGGTGTCATCGACCGCTTGGTAAGGTTTTTGCGCGTCCAACGATGCTGTTATTTTAATAATTGAATGAGTATGGAAAGCACCGAGACTTAACGGTACTTAAATGGATGAATGTGTGACGTTTTTAACTTTGGATACCGTAGTCGTTCATTTATTGTTGTTTTGGACTAGGCTTGATGTTCTTAAATGGGCAACTTTATTCATTTTCAAACGTTAGTAAGTTAGTTACCTATCGAAAAATTACTACGCAAGTTTCCGTTACGGGCAAGATCTTTTAAACATTAATTGATTAGATTCCTTTTTTATCAGCTATGATTCTAGGGCCTGTGTGATTTCGAAATGGTATACATGGTGTGTTGCGAATATATGCAATCGATAACTTTTAGAGTAAGAATTACCGCATATCGAACAACATCGAAAAAGCACAGAATAAAGGCATTTCGTTACCTAGTCATTTCGTTGATGATAATGCAGAGTGCATTGCAAGTGTTCTATTTTGTTTCTGTGACACATGTCACATCTGTGACGCGTGTGGTAGGTGTAGGACACTCACCGACGACACCTCATCTCCTAAAGAAATAATTATATCGTACTTATCTATCTTTTAAGTTTTTGTACAGGTAATAAATTAATGCGACGTCTGTCTAAATGGTTTTTATCCTCATTCCATACATACTTATGTCATTCGAAAACACCTACAAACATAAATGCTATACGTTTATGGTCCAATCAAATCAGTTGATTATTTTTCTCAGATTATTCATCACTAGATACCCACTACGTAGGTATTTATTTTTGCGACCTTCACACTCGAGTGTTCATTGCCCTTAGCGAGACTTCCTGTTCGAGACCTTTCAAGACCAAACCAAATTGATAGTCGTTCAATGGATATCAGAAAATGGTCAGCATAATAGCCGCTATTATAAATCAAGATAGTCTATTATGTTTTGGACAGCATTAATATTTAGACAAGGTTTATTGAAAAATTAATTGCAACAATTGTCAATGAGAATTAAGCTTAAAAACTGTCGTGGATTCCTTTAACCCTTAATTCTACAGCAAAGTTTCACCAATCTATAGCAAAAAATTTGCTGAAAAACGGAAATACAAGAACGGGCAGTCAGACGCTAAAGTGATTTCTCTCCTTATTAAAATTAGTGCACAAACAAAATGTCTTGAATGTAAAAAGTAAATGTACGACTGTATACATGTGTGAAGAATTACATTAAAATATTAGCGATGAGTAACAAAGGCGAATTTGGTGGCAGCGCATCCCCATCGGGCCCCAGCGTCGATGACCGACGCCACTTTTTGCACATCACCGCAACGGTGGCCGCTTGCACAATCTAGAGCGACACACTTATATCGTTTAGATACTGGACAATGGTCTGCCTCGGAGATATTAAGGAAGTTGTTAACCAAATACCTACGGACACTGCAACGCCGACGGACTCGCCACAAACCTTGTAATATGAAAATACTGGCATATACTGTGATTAATGCTAATATTGCGACTGGATTGACATTTAATCACATTCAAAAAATAATATGCGAAAACCAGTCTCTGTTTTGTGAACCATTTCTTATCTTATGCTATTGTTGGTTTGTCGAACCGAGGAGACCTCAGGCGCACTTCGACCCGATGGTATATTTTATACTGTCCTTGCCCTAATGCTCTTACGTACCTGAAGGATCAAATACACCCTGTATCAGGCTGTAGATTCCAGCAGGGGGGCAGAGCCGTAGGTCCTCTGGGTTTGGATAGGCCACTCCCAGTAGCTTCATTCGCCGCGCAGTCAGAGCGTCGCAGTGGCAGAGAACGTACTTCATGGTTTCAGTCTCTGTACCACAGTTCCTTCATACCACGTCGCTGCATGGGTTCATCTTGTGTAGATGTTCTTTCGTGCCGTAGTGGCCTGTGAATGGTCTAATTAGTTGCCTTAGTTGTAGTCTACTGTGTTTTAGTAGTCTCTTGCTGTACCGTTAATGACTGCAACTTTGTTACCCCAATGAGAAGGCATTGTAGCGATCAATTAATAATTACTTGCGTGAATTCAATATCTATTAGTCTTACAACAAAGCGAAGTCTTAACCACGCTAGCGCTCAAATGAAAGTTAATTAATAATTTGTGTTATTGCTTTCGGACAATCTTTATCTTGTTTGACAAACGAATCAAGGGAATCGCGCTAAGTGATTTGTTGGGATTTACGACGTGAAAACAATTGAGCTAACTGTAAAAGACCCTTCATTCACTGAAGATTATCCGCGCCGAACAAAACCGCACGCTTTTTGGGGAACGTTCAACTCTGGCGTGGAACAGCTGTTGATCCTAATTACACTGGAGGCGTGTTTAATTAATTAATTTCTTTACTGGAATATCCTTTGTAAAGGATTAATAAAAGTAATAATTCATTTCAAACATTATGAGAGAACAATGTACACACATGTGCAAGTTAGGTCCAACCAAACATTAAAATAAGTCTTTTTAGAGTAGAATTAAAACACCTGTAAGTCATCTTTTTTTTTTTTTTTAAACGTAGCCCCACAATAGGATTTATTCCTGTGTCGTGGGTGCGTTTACAAACATGAAAATTCACAAACAAATACCCAGACCGGAACAAATAATTGTGGATCACACAAAGATTTGTCCCGTGCGGGAATCGAACCCGCGACTGTTAGACACAGTGGGCGGAGCAGCTCAAGCTCTTAACAACTGCGCTAAATCGTCGGTCATCATCGGTAAGATCCACAATCGCATATCGCTTCCTTGTTTTTATGTTTTCTCGCTGTACGTTTTGCGCATTTTCGTACCTTGTCCTTTACATGCGCCATATGGAAGAAAGAGATAAAACGACAAAGGAAAACGGTCGACTAGTTGAAGCGTGAGCCGATAACGGCGCGGGCGCGGCGTTTTCGCGCACGTTTCGCCCCCGCGCGGGCCCCGGGTGAACGGCCAGACAGGCGGTCGGCCGGCCGTTAAACCTGACTTGGACCCGTCCTGTGGCCTCGCCGGCCTCGCGTGCTGTCTGCTGCCTCGTGCTTGCCGCCTGCTGCCTACCGACTGCTGCCTGCCACGGCAGCGCCGGCGACGACACCGCCACTACTCGCGCACCAATGCGCCTTTATTTTTAGATCAAACGGCTCTCGTTAGCTTTATGGCTGCAGATAGATTATTATTATTTTTATAATGCATGAATGCAGGTTTCTTAGTCACATGGCTTATTAAGGCTACGTATTACAGTATTCAATGCGATGAATCAGTTCTATAAGTCAATGCGTTTTCTAATTGTATACCATTCTTTCTTGTTACAGTTAAGCATTCGCATTATTGTTGCTAACGAAGTTTCTAGAACGAGCAGTTATGGCGTCCAACGAGGCGCCCCAACTGTAATAAAATTGCTATCACGCTTATGTGACGTAAAACTAATTATAATAATTTTATGTATTCTACTTACGCTATCAATAAAAGGCTCATTTACATCACACATTGAAAGAATTCAAAGAAGAATCGCGAAATAGAAGTCAGTTGTTATGCGAATTTTCTACTAATGAACAACTTACTTATGAATTTTTCATATAAATCGATAAAGACTGCGAATTCATATTAAGACGGACCCATTTATATTTCTACACTCTATTAAATGGGTCACATTCTGATGCATTCAGTTCTGTTTTCCTCTCGGGCCGAGAGTTGGGCCAAGGTGATGCAAATGTGGCCCCGTCGGCTTCCTTGTGTTTATGCGACGCCACAACGACCCTGCCACTAAGAAAATCTATTAGATGCATTATTCTTCTGCCTAAGTGCTTAATAGAATACCCGCTGAATAATTCACTAGTTGAAGACGGCTAGCAAAAGCGTGCTCGACAAGACGGTGGCGATCGATATGTAAAAAGATGAGATCTATTCAAGAATAATATCGTGGTTGTTTACGGTGGGGCTCTCGGCTGGATTGCGTCGCAACGGTCGCTAGTTTGCCCGCAGCTCAGACGGACGGGACGGGGGGACACAGGTGGGATAGAGCGAACGTCTGCGTCGGTGCTTTTTCATTCTTTGTTTGCGTCGAGGATTTGCATACAATCGGAGAAATTGCGTGGCTGGCAGCAGCCGGGGAAAAAAAGGAATTCGTGTAGTTTTATGCATATGACTGTTCGAGGTGCGGGTCCTCTGGTTTCCCCCTAATACTTCAGAGATTGTTCCTTACCTCTCCATACCAGCGTGCTTTGAGGTTGAAAGTTCTTTGCTCTGAGACTGCATTAAGTTTCAATTATTTTATCACATTTGTGCACTTTATAGGCTTTGTAAGTTTACTGACTAAAAGTTACTATTCTATATCGAAGAAATTATACGACCATCCCGTATCAACCATAAACTTACAACTTTCCCACATGAACATAAAATCCCGGAAACAATTTTATGTCATGGAGTTTTGATAATGGCACGGCGACTTGCGTGACTCGATCGGTCAGTGTATAGTTTACCGACGCGTTGTCATCTGAATCACGTGGCGTTCCGTTCGGTTATTACTAGCATGCATTGGTTTCGCGCGTTAGTAGTGTCGGGCTGGCCGCGTCGGCACAGCGTCCTTATCGAAGGCGACGCGAAGTGCGCATCAACGCGGCCACGTGTATAAACATTGTATCACAACAATAACACGCGGGTGACGCGGGCAAGGACGCGCCAACGACGGAGCCGCCGCACCGCTCACCCACAAATTAATCGCTCAACTAATAAGTTCAGTGCTCATCGGCGACGACAGAATTCCATGTGTAATATAGACGTCGAAAAAATAAGATGAGAGTGCTCGATCAGACGCGCCCACCGCGAACGATGATTTCATATACAGTGTGTTGTGATTTGAGTGTAGTGTTCTGTATTAAGTTCTAGTGATGGGTACCTACTTTGAAACCGAACCTGCCAATAGTAAGTTTCACGTTGTTATAATTCTCTCAGCGCCGTTGCTGCCAGTAATGCGTCAAGGAGATCTCCTTAATGGATTCTTCGAAGTGTCGACTGAGAACTGCGCAGTTACATCGGGCTGTGATCCGTCATACATTTTACTTAAACTTCCATGTCACGGTTTGAATGTAGCCTTGTGCTTAATGCTGCTAAATTATTGTACTTACTCGTCAGGCCCTTTGCGTATCGATTGATTTTTAGGATATGGTTGGTATGGTTTCGATTTGCGAACCGATTCTTCTTCCTTAATTTAAATTGAATTGGCAAATTGATATCGATACCTGAACTTTACGAGTGGCCTTTTTGTTACTGTATCTAAATCAATACATACGTATGCATTTGAAAATTAAGAAAATAATTTAAAAAATACTTTAATACCATTGCAACACAGGTAACATTAACAAAAATTCGATCAATATGCTATACACCGAGGTGTGCAATTAATTTACAAAATTGCAACTGCTTGTAAACAGTGCACGATAGTATCTTGCACCTCCCACACTAATCTACCGGCTACTAGTCGCATTCCTAGCATACCTACCACAGGTTGTCGGCCGGTACCGCGGCCGGTTTCAAACGGCTCGCACCAGCGTGACGTAGGAGTGCGTCTTCGCCCGTTCGTCGGCCCGGACGATGCCTCCAACATACACAGACCTCCCACAATAACCTAACCTATTCGAATACTAAGCCTTTAAGGAGAGACCTCCCTGTCCCAGGGCTCTATTTACCCTGGACGATTATACTGCCCGGTTTAAACTGCAAACTAGTTGTAATATCGCCGATCGTCGCTCGGGTACAGAAATCGCGTGCGCTTTCCCCGCGAGTCGCCTTTCTACGCCGAATTGTCATATAGTTCTTATGTATTTATTGTTCGTGTCATGAAAGGGAAACGACATTTCTTTTGGCCATTGGCAGATAATCAAATCTAAAATAGATTGTACGTATATGGGCGGAAAGTGCGTCTTTGACGGTCTGTTGCACTCGAATCTTGGCAAAAAAAAACTTTTTGCAAATTGAGCTGTTTCTTTAATTTTTGTTTCGTATCGCATCGGGACAAAACTAGTATGTTTATAATACTAATAGGCGGATGCGGTCTGATTTGTACATCCATTCATCTCAGCGTCCGGAGAGTTATTCGGATGTAGATACTTTTAACGTGTGTATGTATGCCTCAAGAATACCATTGGAATACGGATTTTAACGTATTGGTTTCAAGATGTAGTTTTCTACAAGAAGTAATACGAGGTCAGACTTCCTATGCTCATTGAAATCGTGTATCAAAGTTCTAAATTCTATTTTATTTTTTAAATTGTTTGTTGTTTGTATGTTTTGATGTTTGGATGTATGTTACTCAATCACGCAAACACGGATGAACGAATTTGAATGAAATTTGGAACACAGATAGTTTATTATTCGGATTGACACATAGGATTGCATCCCGAAAAAAATGTAAGTTTCCTGTATCCATAAATGAATATTTCTTTGCTTTATATCAGGTATTTATTCAGTGTAACAATTAGGAATATTAACTCGTGCGCTCATTACAGACAGAGAGAGAGTTGCCATGACATAATGCATGTACGTTCCATACATTATCATATTAAAATTATTATGCGTCGCTATAATTTTCCTGTGATAATCCGAACTGCTCTATGCAAGATGTTGTCACATAATAAATATTGTTGTCCCCAGAAACATCTTAGATTATACTATTTACTAGATTAATGTCTTCAAATATAAACAGATAACAAATTCCATCAGAAAAACGTCAACCACCTTTAGGTTCCAGACTATAGTAAACATATTTGTTTGCACTTATTGTACATAATATTGAGTTCACACAAATATTTTTGCACATTACAAATCAAGTTTCATAATAAACTGCGCAGTTGCATGCTCGTCAAGTGACGATATTGTTGGAAGCTTGTGTGCCGCGCACACATATACTCAGTATGATAATAAGCTGGATAGGGTACCAGTATTAATGCTACGACGGCTTTCGTTGGGTGTTTACCCTTCACTTCTGATCTCGAGGATTACCGCAACCTCTCTAGCAAAATCGTATTTTTTGTGGAAAGAGACACTATATACTGCGTATATCTACATCTCTTTCTTACAGTAAAGTAAGATTGTAATAGCTTCGTTAAGGAGATTGGTAGAATAGCTTTGTTGAGGCGCTCGTAGCGCTGTGCGACCGCGGTGTTCTAAGTGATCACCAAGGTTAAGCAGCGTTCGACTCGGTCGGTATGAGATAGGTGACCGTTTGTGGCATTTTCATATTCGAGCGTCTCCGTGCTTCGGAAGGCACGTTGAGCCGTTGGTCCCAGTTATCACGTAATGTGGTAGTCGTTAAGCCAAGTTGGAAGCCTTATAGGCGGCGTTGTAAGTTTCAACAGCCACAAACTGCAATCTGCACTAGGTCCGCGTGGTGGATTATGTCCTAATCTCTCTTACCATGATTTGTGAGAGAATGCCTTTGCCCAGATATAATAACGAGATTGGTACGCGCTCTCTGTTTGAAGCATTACTGCTTATGTAAGTTTACAGGGGTTTTTATTCAACTTGTAACTTGTCTTTCTGGTTCAAGATTTGCAATGCATATTTTAGCATCCACATGAGCTGAAAGACATTAATGCAGCTGATTTGGTGATGGAGTTGGAAGGTGCCTATAGGATCTCCTCATCTAAACAAGATAGCCCAGTCATATTATGATAGATTTATTTGTTGATTTACAAGCGCCCTGGTGTCGTCCAGATCCTGATGATGGAATCAGAAAGGGGTCATAGGAACTATTCAACTAAACATGAAAATTCCGTCACGTATGTGGTATAAAAGCTTGTTCTTTAAAAGTTTTTTTGTGTTAATATTATTCATGTTTTCGTTTGACTCGCTTAAGGTTGCAACACATTATGCCGGCGCCGGCGGTACGGCCTTCGCAAGGACGTGCCGGTTTGCCGGCAAATCATATGCCAGTTCATACGTCTGTTACAACATTGAACTTACAAAAATACGCTCGATTTACAGAAGTTCTTGAAGAATCTATTGCCTATATAAAATAAAAAGCATACTCATTATATGGAAATACAGATGAGAATATCGTGAGTAAAATGTATTGAAAGAAAATTAATGTAATGTATTCAAATTAATAAGAAGCCCTTTTTAAATTATAATTGTTAGTTGTTTATCAACGGCTGAGCGGGCTATATGTATAAAATATACAGTAAAAGAAAGCTCGAGGTATGAGCTTTAAATTGTATTGATGACATTTTTATTTGGATTAATTATATCTAAATAAAAATCTTTTTAAAAAAAGGTAAACCGACTTCAAAAAGCAAAAAATAAATGTATGAAACAGGTACCGGAACCGACTTCAAATATTTATTTTATGCTTCTTGAAGTCGGTTTACGTTTTTTTAAAAAGATTTTTATAATACAATTTTAAGTGACGAGTGAATTATTTACTAATATTTATATACCTATATTATAATATTTTGCTGAGTTGTACAGTAAGGTACCTACAGGATTGATATAATAAGCATAATAACGGAATCTATACATTCGTGCTGTTCGCCGTTAAGGAGTCCCCTGGTGTATCTTTCAAGTCCAAAGTTCAATACCGATTTCATTAAAATGGGACCACCTCGAAACTATACTAAACCCAACGCAAAAAGAATCATCCAAATCAGTTCATAGATAAAGGACGTTATAAAAAAAACAGACGAATTGAAGGTTTACCTCTCCTTTTTTGAAGTCGGTTAATATTCTGATTAGTTCTATGGCAGGGTACCTATAGGATTGACGTAATACCCATAATATCTCAAACTACCCATTCGTATTGTTTGTCGTTAAGGAGTTCCCTGGTGTATCTTCAAAGTCCAAGCAGCTATACTGAACCCAATGCAAAAAAATCATCATAATCGATAAATCATAATTGGCGGAATGATCGCGTAACATACATACAAAAAAACATACAGTCGAATTGAGAACCTCCTTTTTTTTGAAGTCGGTTAAAAACAAAATTTGCCGTTTAGGTTATATTTTTTTTTATTTGAGAGTCTTACAGCTAACATAGCAAAGTAAAAGTCAGTGTGCCATTAACAAGCCTCCGCATCTAGAAGTCTTTCGAGCAAATTTGACTTTCTAAGACATCAGTAAAGGTACATGAAAAACAAATTTTTAAGATCATTCAGGTTAGTAATTCCCTTAATATACCGCTTGATTGGGATAATCCTGGCGGCTATACAGTCGGTTGAGCGACTTCTTGACCTCTCTTACGCCTTGTCACTGCGATTTCGCGTATTTCCGCAAACTGCGAGTTAAAGAATTGTTGTACCTATCTATATACCCCATAACCCTTGCGGAGCAGGAAGAGACTACAGAGTGCCAACACGTCCTTTCCTTACCGACCTCTCAGGCTTCCTCCACTCTTATAGTTCGTCTGATACACACTCACTGGTTATGGAGACTTTGAGGTGCCCCTCAGATTTAACACAGTCCTTTGAATTGTTGTACGTATTCCAAATGCCACCTAACAACATAAATTAATAGACATATTATAATGATATTTGCAATTCAAAATAGGTGACATATATTTTTATAAGCCACCAAAACCCTTTAAATATCTGACACTCGTTGCGAAAGTAAAACGAAATGGCTTTAAGTCCATTTTAAATAAGTAGATACCTTGTGTACGTAACGTAATGAGAACTTGCGAGACGCTTTACAAACTTTTCGATCAACAAAAGACGCTTTCAAAACACAGAACAAAAGTCTTTGTTTTATTATGAGATGTCACGTGGTGTCAGGAAACAAATAAGACTTAATTTAATTTTCCTGCGGCTTCTGTATTCTACCACCAGCCTCTTTCGTTCAATTAAAAAAAAGTGTATGGCTTAGGCTTGGTCCACATTAGGAAATATTCCGATGTCATGTGTTCGTTATCTGGATGGATCTGGCGTGATGATACATGTAGATAGATTAGAAATTCACATACAGAAACACTCGGCCTGTAACAAATATTTGTACGCCACACTAAGATTTGGCGCTCGTAGCGCTGTGCGACGGCGGTGTTCTTACCGATCGCCAAGGTTAAGCAGCGTTCGACTCGGTCGGCCTGAGATGGGTGACCGTTTGTGGCATTTTCATATTCGAGCGTCTCCGTGCTTCGGAAGGCACGTTAAGCCGTTGGTCCCGGTTACCACTTAATTTTGTTGTTGTTAAACCGAGTTGGATGCCTTAAAGGCGGCTTGATAATTTCCCACAGCAGGTGGCCACAAACCTGCCTCCACCAATCCGCACTGGGTCCGCGTGGTGAAGTATGACCTAATCTCTCTCACCTCGATTTGTGAGAGAAGGCCTTTGCCCAGCAGTGGGCAGTATAGGCTGATATTATTATACTCAGATTTATTCCGTGCCGAGAACTCACGAGTATTCGATCCAATGATTCAAGCGGCCTCCGCTCTAAACCAGCCATGTCAAACTCAAAAGTTGGCACTGGTTGGCCAAAAGCATGAAGACCGTAGACTAGTTGGGCCGAAAAACAAAAGACAAACTTCTGAAAATCTTAACGAAGAAAAGAAACATTATAGAACGAGTATATTTATTAAATTTCCAAAACGGTTTTTAACACTCGCTGGCCGCATTATCTAGCTGTTTTCAAAATTGATTCGTGGGCCGCGTGTTTGACATGCCTGTTCCAAACCAATGGTGATCCATTGGTTCCATCCCATCCAAGCAATTGATTAATCTGACATTACCATGAGAAGAGGTAAAAAATAAACTGCGTACGTCCACATCTCTTTCTCACCGCAAAATAAGATAACTTTATACTGCTGAAGAGATTATGGCAGGCATGAAAGAAAACTTCATAAGTTCATTATTCACATCTTAGACTATTTGTTAAATATTTTGTTCATCAATGAAATAATGTTAACAAAAAAATCTTTCTCCGCCTCTTATCTCGATACACATTAACGGAAGTTTTATAGCGTCTTATTTTATTGGGTGATTTAATTTTAAGGGGTCGAATGATTTTTTTTATGGCGCGAAGACGCTTGATGGTCGAAATTTACGATCATGAAACTTCAAATCAGCTTAATTTTGTGTGAAGATTTAAACCATTTTCAAATACGATTACTACGATACAATTTTGACGGACGATTTAGCGCAGTGGTTAAGAGCTTGAGCCGCTCCGCCCACTGTGTCTAAGAGTCGCGGGTTCGATTCCCGCACGGGACAAATCTTTGTGTGATCCACAATTATTTGTTTCGGTCTGGGTATTTGTGTATGTGAAATTTCATGTTTGTAAACGCACCCACGATACAGGAATAAATCCTAGTGTGGGGCTACGTTTTTAATAAAAAAAAAAAAAAAAAAAAAATGTTAAAAGTTACATTTAATTTACATTTTAAAGAGTTTCTCACTTACTTCACGGAATCTGCCAAAATGGAAATTATACATTCAGTTAGCGACATAAGAAACTGAACATTTTCAATATTTTAAACCGGGGGTACTTTTTATTTTGGTTTGGTGTTAGTATTTGCAAAACAAAAGTGGAAGCGATTTAAAAAATCTGCATATGCTCAGATACTTATATCACTGACCGTACACAATCATTCCTAAGGGATAATACATAGTCCTAAAAGCATTTAAAAGATATTGGAACCTCGAATTATTCCTATGTGGCGCTGGGACCGGTGGTTACGTTTTAGTAGAATATTGCCACCTCCACTCTCATTGCCATTCTGCTGTAGTTATTGTAAAAGTTGTCCTTAGAAGTAACAATGTTTTTGTCTTGATATAGATTGAAAATGTCATAACAATAGGCTCGCCCCTTGTTACTAGAATGTTTAAAAGCATATTTCTTTAAAGTGGACGTTTGCGATAGTTATAAGATGCGATCGTCTCTTACTTAGATCAAGTATGTCGCCTCTTGCCCTTCTGGCTGGCTAGAGCGTAGTGGTTGCACGCTCGCCTTTAGGTCCGGTGAAGCTGTAAAGGCCTCGCGGCCAACAGCGTACATCATTCACACACACACACACACACACACACACATCTATCTATATCATCACGCCAGATCCTTTGCGACAACGAGACCCTTCTGAGATAATGGTCATTAAGGTGGTATGTGCAAATTATTCCTTCAACATTCCTCAAAACTAAACCGCAAGCAAATACACGCCAAACACAAGATGAATTATCTTTTTGTACGAAAATGATAGTTTTGTTTGCGTTAATACATTGTTTACACGAAAAATAAAGAAAATGAAACGGCAACGATCCCATCACCGGTTTCAGACATGTCGAACCATCCCCAGGAGGACGGTGCGATGTAAGAACTTCGACGTTACGATACTTAGCGACTTGTTCCACAGCTTTCTTGGAACAAGCTGAGATTCTTACAAGCAACTTAACATGCTCTGAAGTTTGTTCAATATGACGGTACCTTACGATAAGAAGAATAGCTATTTCATTTTAAGTTTTGCACACTATGTTTTTATAATAAGGAGGCAGTTTCGAATCCGCAAACTAACCAATTTAAATCATTTCCACTTACGGTAAACTTAAGCTTCCTGAAAAACTTAAGTTTTCTTCGTTAAGGTCCTCATGGTGATGCGGGGATCACGGTGTTTTTAGCTACCACCATGATTAAGCACCATTCAGCATAAGATGGGTGATTGATCGTGGTATTTTTATTTTCCAATGGTTTAGTTCTTCGGAAGGCACTTTAAGCCCTTGATCAGGCTCAACTTTATGTGGTAGTCGTTAAGTCAAGTTGAAATCTTTACAGATTGCTCGATTGGGCCACAAACCTTGTCTCTCTCAGCCAATCCGCACTGGTCCTCATTATAGAATATGAATTCACTCATGTCGATTTTTATGAAAAGTCCTTTGCTTAGTAACGGAATTCTAATACTCATTTACTATTTGGGACATACTTGCCCAGCAGCTTAAGTTACAACAAAATTAGGCACTCATTAATATCCGTTTCCACGCCTCCCAAAAGTGGATGGGTGACGTCGTCAACAGAACGAGTCATGTCCGTGATTCATTCACCTCTAACGTACCTACGGACTATTAAGAACAGCTCCACGTGGGCGGTGATCAGGTGAACAAGGCTCGTTCACACGGTAATTTGAGCTATTATGATATCAGAATGATTGAGATGCGCCGCCCGCACGCTCTATCGATTGATTCATGGATAACTTCAACTAGTTTCCGGATATTGTCAGTATGGACCTTTGGGCTACATTGACAAGTTAGAATTTGGTGTCTTGTTTTTGTCATTCATCATTAATAACCATTTTAATAAATGATGCGAAATTCAGAGGCGTCAAATTCTTCAGTATTTCATTATAGGAAGTTTCGGACATAGGTCCGAATGGATGCTTCGCGAAAACATCCTACCCTAGCCTTTCCTGTTAGTCACTACCTCCTAAACTTGACTAACTTGTTATAATTTTCTTATTAAACATTGAGGATAGCTGTACATGTACAAAATACAGTCACATCATCTGATGAAATCAACCAACCGTGTGTGTGTGTGTGCGTGTGTGTGTGCGTGCGCATGAGCGTGCGCGCGTGTGTGTGTGAATGATCTACGCTGTTGGCTGCGGGGCCTTTACAGCTTCACCGGACAAGAGGGCGAGCGTGCAACCACTACACTCGAGCCAGAAGGGCAAAGGGGCGACTAGCTCAAGGGCGCCTAAAGGAGGAACGGTCTCGGCTTGGGCAGTCAGCAATAGGGGAGGGCGTATACTAGGTGTCTCGCCGTGGTGCTCTGCACCGGCCGGCGAGCTAGGGATTCTTCGACCTCGCCGGCGAGGTCGGTGTCTGATCCTGTGTGCGGTATCTGTATCTTAAAGAAGGGATGTATGGGCATCAGGAGGGTCGGTGAGAACATGCCGCGGGCAGCGGTAGCGGCAAATAGGAGGGGGGTTAGGTTCGTAGTCGGCGGCGGCTACTATTAGCGGATTTCTATGATTGGACGCGTTCGCGAAATATCGGGTCGCTACAGCCTTTTTAATAAAGGCGCGAAAATAAAAATCAACCAAACAACACTTGACACTTGTTAGACCTCAAGCCGCTCTGAGAACCGAATTAAGTAGGTCACAGGTTCTATCTCCGTGCGGAATAAATCTTTGTGTTCCCCACAATTATTTGTCTTGGGTTTTTGCAAATGATATACATTTTCATAAACGTACCCACGTCACTGCATTTATACTGATTGCATTGCAGTGTTTTCTTAAAAAAATACATATTAAAATATTGTGATAGGTAGGTAATATTATCATGTGATCAATTAAGGATCTCCGAGTAGCTTGTTGATATAGAAGCACATGTAATACCTAGATTACGCAAAGCTTCGTAGTTTAAGATGGATCCGTGTTCGTTAGTAATTTTTATAATTATCAGGTATTTTGACTTTATGGTTATCAGAAAGGCCAAACAAATTAAGATAAAAGACTACCCCGCTGAGTTTCTCGCCGGATCATCTCAGTGGAGGCCGCGTTCCGATCCGGTGGTAGATGTAAAACATGTAATAATTTTGACGTTTGTAAGCGCTATTGTATTGGCATTACCAATACAATATTTGTATAGACAAATAAATGATTTTTGACGTTGACTTATAACCAAACAGCGCGCGTACCACAATTTTTTTTACAAAACTACTATTATCTTACATTGCTGTAAAAATGAAAATGTATGCAGTATATAGCTCTGTCTCTTTTTCACGGCCAAGTAAGATAAAAATGGTTTTGTTAAAGAGGTTGTGATAACCTTTCTGTTCGTTTGAGGTTCCTATTCGATGCATCCTAAGTAAATGAAAGTCTTTGTTCTTTTTTTTTTTATTAGCCCCACACTAGGATTTATTCCTGTGTCGTGGGTGCGTTTACAAACATGAAAATTCACATACACAAATACCCAGACCGGAACAAATAATTGTGGATCACACAAAGATTTGTCCCGTGCGGGACTCGAACCCGCGACTATTAGACGCAGTGGGCAGAGCGGCTTAAGCTCTTAACCACTGCGCTAAATCGTCCGTCTTTGTTTTTAGTCATACAGGTACGAAAACGAATATCTATGGTATCAACCATAGATATTCAATATTTATCAAAATTTATCCGTGCATAAAGAGACAGATTACTGATACTGGTGGTGGCCGAAGATAATGTCTTAGTTAACAGTGATTAGTGTTAGGTGTTGCCTGTTATTGAAATTCGTGTTGTTTGTTTCAGTGGGCGTGGTCGGCGGCGGCATGCCCGAGGCCGCGAGCGGCGAGCGGCGGCACGTGCCGCTGTACGGGAGACTGGTAGCCGAAGACCAGCTGGCGTCGATGAGCGCGCCCTCCGACATTCAGGTGAGCGCCGCGGTGCGCGATCCCCGAGCTTTCTGCTGCTACCGTACCCCCGTCCAGGTAAATGATGCACGAGGCAGTTTGGTGGGGACATAGATATATTATTCGGACTAGATTACTGATAACCAACAAAATCGACAACCAGAAAACGGCCACATATACGTAATTTACGTAAATAAACCTCAGATCTTTTTATTATGGTAGTTTACCAAATAGACCGTGTCTTATCTGAATGGCAAGTCACAAGTCTCTGTAACCGGTAAGCGTGTGTGAGACGAACCATGAGAGCGGGAGAAACCAGAGAGGTCTGGCTTCTTCCGCTTCTTTCTCTGTAAGGAAAGAATCTATTGGAACTCTGCACTCTTCGCAAGGGATTTGGCGTGATGAGATAGATAGATATATAAATTTTAACAAACTAGTAATGAACGGGACCTTACGTTGGCTATGGTTGGATCGAACTAGTTCGAAATAAGATCACATCCATATAGGTGTGCTTTTATTTTTCGGACCGGTTTTGGACTGTCACCTTTAGTCTAGTACAAATAATATATCGATGGGTGGAAACTTACATCCCGACGATTGTAAGAATCATATACAGAACAAAATTAAAACCCTTTCGAGACCGTAAACTTAAAAAGCCCTAAAGCATAGATGAACGATAATGCACAGAGCGGCATTACATGTGCATACGCTTAAAGTTTCTTAAACCCGTGACCCCGCGGTCCACACGTATTGTTTTATTAAAAGAGCCATTAACCACGCGCGTCTAGACATTACGCGCAAGTAAATAAATTAGTCAGACAAGTGTCACTAATTACCCACTACAACTAAGTTCTCTTTCACTGAAACGCCCGGTGATGTATTTAGTTAGCGTTGAATACGATCAGCGGCGATCGATAGATACCCCTCGTCTAGACTGGGTTAATTAATAAGTGCCCAAATTCTGTTTCTCGCGCGAAAAGGTTTTCTAAATGTGTCAGAATTAACTTCTTTCAATACAAACTTTGTTAGATAATGAACGATATTGGAACCTTTCAGGAGTACATTTCGTGGCGCTAATTGTTTCTGGACTAATCGTTATTACAGACAATGATTGTGGGGACGTGTTTTAGGCTCAAACCAGGTGTGCATCGATTGTTCAACATTATATTATTCAATAGATGTTTATACAAACCGACTCGTGTATTAAGACGCGTTCGCGCGTCTCCTATTAAGCTTTATAATTGTGTTACTCCAATTTTATTTCATGTTATCGGACACATAGATTCGTTTTTCCATATGTTTAATGTATGCATTATCTTTTACTGCACATATTTCACTTTCATACATCTATGCTTTGTTTTATTTACTGTAGTTTCACATATTTTTGTAGTAAATCGCCTCAAAGTCCGCTTTTCGCTTTTCATGTACTCTTGCTTTTACCGTTTTTCGAGCACTAATCGATATTTCTCGCTTGCCCAGGCTATGCAGGCCCGAATACCACATCACTTTCGGGACCCCTCAACGGCACCACTACGGAAACTCAGCGTAGACCTTATCAAAACCTACAAACACATAAACGAGGTAAGTCAATCTATACACACATTTACATTTGTAACAACAGGCCAATGGCCAAATGATGTTCTTGTTACTATACATGCCCTACACGATGTGCAATTATATCGAGTAACGCACGTATTCGTCTGAACCTCGAACAACAATCGATCATCGCATCGAATAACATCCGATTGTTCGATTAAACTGGAATTAACCGGTGTCGTCTGCGGTTATTAATTTACTTACTCCACGCCATATATGCGGCCGCCATTGTTGATTCTCGCTCGAGGCTATTAAAGTGCAGGTACTTTCGTAATTATTGTTTACATGTTGCACGTGGAAATTGCTCATCTGCATTGCATTATTGATTTCAATTTTAAGCCGTTTCTATTCATAAGCGTGTGTACTCAGGGGGACGAATTTATTTTCGTACCTGCTTTTATTTAATTATACATCCCACATGAGCAAAGTCACGAAGAACATATGCCCACCACGCTTTGTTAGTTGCGTCCTTTATCGCCGATGGTGAGCGAGCGGTTGCTAGGAGGCGGTCGGCCGCGTGGGAGCAGATTTATTGCATCGTAAATTAAAAAAATCTCAATGAAAAACTGTGTACTCTTCAATGGACCAGTGACCCGGTTAATATTGTTACCATGTGAATTCTGCGAACGGCGTGTTTTGCCTATTACCGCGTGCATCGCTTTTTATGTCCATGACGCAAATATATTGTGACTTTGCATACGTTTTATGCTACAGGTTGCCGATAAGTAACAGGATGAAGATTGGCTAACGATTTTTGTTTTTATTTTATATACAAGCTGTAACATAATAAACGCAAGACCTGAAAGTAGTTTGTTCTAAATCGGTAACTGAATCGATTCCAACAATTTTTAATGTATTTTAATATTTTTTTAATTTGCAAAATTACGTTTACTCCTTCAGTGCGCTATAAAAAATTAAATTTATCCTTGATTCATAGCAAGAAGAAGATTCCAAACGCATTCCTAAAACGTACTTCTCAAAACGCACACATACACGTACAAGTTTCATTGTTAATTGGGGTATAAAAGTGCTTTAAACAAGGGTAAAAACCTTTAAATTTGAAAATTAAGTTTTCGTTTTGACTTTATGAAGCAATTCTCTAATCGGGGTGTCTGAGGTCTTGCGTTTATTATCTTACACCTTGTATATCCCTGCATTTTTTGCGTAACGGCAACATGTTTCAGAAGATGCTTAACTAGAGTACTTTTTATTTAAGACTTAACTCTTGTCAGTGCTGCTGATGTATGCGTCTTCCATTCATACCTTTTCAAAGCATAATATTTGAATTTCTTATACGACATGACAGTAATGTTCTTCTTTAATTGACTTGTAGAGTTATCACCTATCCTATTAAGTGCTATCACTAATAACTATCACTTTCCTTTTAAGAAACTGACACGTCGTCTTCTTTCTATTTCCTACCTAGAATACGTATATCTAAAATCGAAGATATAATTATTTGAAGCGTAACTCGATGATCAATGCAAGAAAAAAACACGTGAGCCACAACGCCACAGCATGCCTCAAATAACGTAACCAAGGGCCTATATTACAAATAAAGCCATGATTACACTTTGCGACCGCGACTGCGACCTGACAGCCTTGAGACGGTCACGTCGGAGTCAGAGTTGGATCCAACCGCCGACACGACCGCGACTGCGACCAAGGACATTTAGTGTTGCAGTCATCCTTACGATAAACATCAGTGTATCGATATAATATGATACTGTTGTCGTGTAAAACATAATGTAGAAATGATAGTGATTGATGATGTATCGAAACATCAATATACAAGACCTCAAATCATACATAGATACATCGCCAATAAAGAAAGCTTAATAAAAGATTGATGTTTCGATACATCATCGTTCACTTTCATTTTCACATTATTTTTTTACACGACAACAGTATCATATTATATCGATACATTGATATTTATCATAACGATGACTGCATCACTAAATGACCTTGGTCGCAGTCGCGGTCGGGTCGGCGGTTGGATCCAACTCAGACTCCGACGTGACCATCTCAAGGCTGTCAGGTCGGAGTCGCGGTCGCAAAGTATAATCACGGCTTAACTTAAAATTCTTGTGTTCACAATATTCACGTTAAAGTGCAGTGCGTCGTGCGTTGAATATTCTTTACGAAGTCAATCATGCCTCAGCCTCGTGGCAGCAAAGGTTATTGTTCTAGGAAAACGATTTTCTCGCTACGCAAATGATTTCTTTCGCCATCGACTTGTTTACGGCGTATGTACTCGGCACTGTGTGACCTTTGCAGTCACGTGGACACATTTTCACTGTGCTAACCTGTCGGCGCAATAAACGCTGCGTCATTATTGCCATACACGAGTAGCGAATGACGCCGCCACATACACGCGCTAACTTTGACGTACTATGCATCGTTTTCTAGTCGTAGTTTCAGCCATGTAACTGTGTTGGGAGTTTGGAAATTATGTTGATTTGGTGGCGTTCTTAAGATGTGGCCGCACTTTATTCGGCTATCGTTATTGCTTTAATTATTCCCCGTTTTATTCAAGCACTGCTTCCACTGGAGAATATTCGACGCCACAATTAATGGAATTAGATACATGGCTTAGTCTTGCCTGCATAGATACGGGACGAGTCTAATTTAAAAAAAAAGTCCATTTTCTCCAGTGTCGTGGTTGTGTTTCACAACAAAAAAATCACATACACAAACACTCTGACCAAAACAAACATTTGTGCGGGACAGATTTTCTCTGTGCGGAGATGAGCGGAGCGGCCTAAGTTCTAAACACTAGACAAAACTATCGTTAAATTACAAATTCATTTTTTATTATGCTAGCTAAAATTAGGTTCAATCTCAGTTTAGGTGTAGAAATCTAATCGACCCACCGAAAACATAAATCACACACTATTAACACGAATCTGAACATCATAAGCCGCGTTAGGATAAAATGTCGTCTATTTATAGCATAACCAAACCGAGACGTATTTGGGGCTAAAAATACATTTAACAAATCTTGTTTACCCCAGGGATCTCCGAGCGGTTTTATTTTTACGAGTATCTTAATTAATTGACAACGGAACAACAGCTGCGATATGATATCGTCTTTAAATCATGATCTATAACTTTTTTTTTCGGATGATATTGCTGTACATTTTTGATTTTAAGTTCCCGCGTTTTCGACTTACAAAACCTATGGTCACGCGATGCATGTATGGTAAAGCACTCGAAATGTCGCTCGCAAACTTAAACGAAAAAAAATAATTAATAAGACCTGTTTTTCAAAAACAAGCTTTTTTGTAGCATAAGTACGATAGAGATATGTTGTTTAGGAGAGGAGTGCCTATGGTTTCTTTCTGGCTCCATCATCAGACCTTGGATCCGGGTCTGAAGTGCTCGTCAAGACAAGTACGACCTTTCGGTTTCATCATCAGAACCTGAACACTATCTGGTTGTATAGTACTTGTCAATACCAACCTAACAAGCGGCAACCTAGCAAGAGGGGGTTACATAGTATATTTCACATGTTCCTATGGCCATCTTGGCTACCTCAATCATTAGACTACCTCCATGGTACCATGTTATTAGTTTGTCACTGAACTTACATACGTATGCCAAATTTCAGCTCAATCGGTTACCTGCAAGTGCTTAAAAAAGGATCACAAGATTTGAGAAGGAAAGACAGACAGACATACTAACATTGCAAGTAAAAGGTTGTAAAAATTTACTGCTAGTAAATCAATTTTCTTTTATTTGTTATATGCGCGTTATAAAATTTTAACAACTGTCCGAACTAGGATTGACAATCCAAAACATCCTGATCTCAGCGATCACGATGTTTTGGATTGATTTCTACGTTATAGAAAAACGCAACCACGACACATCAATCATTTCTGTTTTATTTTTAAATAAAGATAACCAACGACCACAAACCAGTCCAATCCATTTGCTTCTAAATTTTGTAATGGGTCCCAAGACAAATCATAACTCGATGTCGGCGTGAACACTAAGGGATTCCGGCTTACAAAAGTCATAATGGTAGAATTGTGCTACACAGCCCCACAAAACTCTCTTAAAACTTCCTACGTACGCTCGACTAATTCTCATTATTTTTAGTTCAAACAAAACTATCATAACTATTTAAAGTTTTAAAAGTTTATTCAATGGTTTCCAGATTTGACACGAGAGTTTTATCATCCATTTCAAAACATTTACTACTCCGGCAATGGAGTGGAGGCAATTAATCTTAGTATTCGGAAGACACGTGTTGTCTCCCCTCGCCTTCTGTTTATTTTCGAACGCGATTATTAATAGAAAATATTCTATTTGCGTTTGTGAGGTGGTCATTGCCCTATTTGGTGGTGTGTTTACATGGCGCGCTGCCAAGGAACTGTTCCCTGATATGTGGTTCGTAGCAGTCGAAAGTGCATACATACTGCGACTTGAACAAAATAAATATACTCGGACAAAGATATAGCTTGAATGGCAAGCATAGCTTATTTGGTGGATATGATGGTAAGCGGCTTGTGACACGTGTATACTGAAGCCATGGAAAATATTTCGCTGGCTATATGTAATAATGACACAACTCGAAATTTTGATTATTTGACTGAGCTCCCTCATAGCTTGCTTAAAAATTTAGTTTTTTTGATCATGCTTTATTAGTTGTGTTACCATTCTATTCTGCTAACGGTCTGTACATTAAGATACGTCAATAATCACTGAAAAGTCTTGTCATTGTCTTGTCCTTGTCATTCATGGTCTATCAATTTGTCTTAATATAGCATATATTAGCAAATCACGCTAAATTCACATTGATGAAATCAAAAGATCATCATCTTCATTTTAACAATAAGCGAAAACATCAAACATTGTTTTTAATAAAAAGTTGTTATTAACTTGAGCTAAATGCAATTGTTTACATTGCATTGTCAATATTGTGTAAACAATGAAATTCCATAACGCTAGCTGTTCGATATAAGCCGTTACTGACGCTGTAAACACATTTTTGAGGTCACGTTACATCATACCGCCGCTTATTTCTGTACTTTGTACTAACTTTTATTATTGTTTTCCCCACGTCAATATTTGGCCCAACTTGATAGACGATCAAAACAAACTGACGGACGTTTGGTTATAAATCAGTCTCGGTTTTATATCTTTGGTGTCAAAGTGTTACCAATATCTCAGATTTTTATATAATATTTGTTTTTCGATGCGCGTGAAGTCCGATGGAATGTTGTGCGAGGCACAAGGGGGTTTCAGGTCTGGAAGAGGATGTTCGGATCAAGTCTTCTCACTCCGCAACATCGTAGAGAAGCATCTGGCAGTGGGCCGGAAGGTTTTCTGCGGTTTTGTAGATCTGGAGAAGGCATTTGACAGAGTTGTGCGAAAGAGACTTTGGGACATTTTGCCAGAGTATGGTATAGATGGCACTCTGTTGCGAGCCGTCCAGTCCACTTATGTGGACTGCAAGGCATGCGTACGGGTGGGTGGTAACAGGTCACCCTGGTTTGACGTTAAAATCGGCGTCAAGCAGGGTTGCGTGTTGTCCGCTAGACTGTTTATAATATATCTGGACGAAAGTCTTCAAAGACTGAAAGCGATGAATGAAGGTGTACAAATGGGTGACTTAGTGGTAAACCATCTACTTTATGCAGATGACGCGGTTTTAATAGCGCCAACAGCCACTGATCTGCAAACACTAGTCACAGTTATGAAAGACGACTGCATGATCAATGGCTTATACTTGAATGTGAAGAAAACCAAGATTATGGTTTTTGAAAGGGAAGAAACCAGAACGAATGTAAGGATTGTGGTTGGTAACGATGTGCTGGAGCAAGTGAATGAGTTTGTATATCTTGGATGCGCCTTCAGTAAGGATGGGAAATACACCGCTGACATAGAGAGAAGAGTGAGTGCAGGGAACAGAGTGAATGGTGCGATGGGAAAGCTACTCGGGAGCCGGCACTTAAGCCATAAGGCGCAGCTGGCCATACATAACGGAGTTCTTGTCCCAACGCTGTTATATGGTAGCGAGAGCTGGGTATGTAAGGAGAATGAAAGTAGGATAAATGCGGTAGAAATGCGAGCTCTGCGGAAGATGTGCGGAGTGAAGCTGACCGACCGCATTAGCAACAGCGTAGTAAGACAGCGAGTAGGTATGAAAGATAGTATCGGTGTAAAGATGAGAAAGGGCATGCTCCGTTGGTTCGGGTATATAGAAAGAATGCCAGAGGAAAGAATGACAAAACAGATATACAATGTGAAAGTGGAAGGATGCAGGTACCGGGGAAGACCTAGACTATCTTACCACGACCAAATAAACCGAGTCTTATCTGATGGAAAAGTCAAGAGTCTCCGTAACCGGCGAGCGTGTATGAGACGAACTATGAGAGTCGAGGAAGCCAGAGAGGTATGTAAGGAAAGAACCTGTTGGAACTCTGTACTCTCTGCCTACCCCGCAAGGGATCTGGCGTGAGGTTATAGATAGATAGATTTGTTTTTCCTAGTTATTCTGCGAAAGAACTTAATATTTTTATTAAAAAGAGTCACTCGTAGCTAATCGTATTAACTGATTGGTTATAGATGTGTTAAGGAACAGGTGGCACTTAAAAGATCCCTGCACTCATTTTGATTTTCGCATTAGGAGAGCGTATGTTCCGACATAAAAAGTGTAATAGATTGGATAAAAATCCATGGAGCTGACCTCTTTCTAGGGAAAGAAGTGGGTATTTAGTTTTGTACCGTTTTTAAGGACCATGTTTTCAAATCTATAATAATATCAGCCTATACTGCCCACTGCTGGGCAAAGGCCTTCTCTCACAAATCGAGGTGAGAGAGATTAGGTCATACTCCACCACGCGGACCCAGTGCGGATTGGTGGAGGCAGGTTTGTGGCCACCTGCTGTTGGAAATTTTCAAGCCGCCTATGAGGCTTCCAACTCGGCTTAACGACTACCACATTAAGTGGTAACCGGGACCAACGGCTTAACGTGCCTTCCGAAGCACGGAGACGCTCGAATATGAAAATGCCACAAACAGTCACCCATCTCAGGCCGACCATGTCGAACGCTGCTTAACCTTGGTGATTAGTTAGAACACCGCGGTCGCACAGCGCTACGAGCGCCTCAAATCTATAAGATTAATTAATTTGTCAGGGTTTCTCCAAGATTCATCGGGCGATAGCTTCAACAGCATTTCATAAATTTCTTCATTTGGATAACTCCATAAACATTTATATAATTCTAGATGTTTCTAATCTATAAGTTAGCAAGTTATCTTGATTCTGCGTGCGTCTAGCTGTCGGTTAGATGACTATTAATACCACACTGCGGTTTCGCCGACCAAGTTATTGGTTTCAAATGACCTAATTGCGTCATGTTTTTTGCATTCCGCTGACTGACAATAGATTTGTACATTTGCTTCAGTGAAACTCAAAATGACCTGATAAATATTTCTTAATGTTTTCCTAAGTAATTCATACGCTTACACATTTTAAATATCCTCTTTTTAGTCATTTGTGGCTATGAAAATATTTTGTTTTATGTCTTCTTTTAGCCTCAACATACTGTGCGTTGCCTTCTTTTTAAATAAATTAAAGCTTTTAAATAGTCAACGAACTGAAATCTGGATAGGTATAGAAAGTTTTAGGCAATTTTAATACCTTTTTGACTGCCTCGTTGGTCTAGTGGCATATGATGCGGCCTGAATTCGAATCCTACATCGGATAAATGTTATTGAGGTTGATATATCTGGAAGTCTCACTAGCAGTCCATAGCCTTAAATTGACTTCAGTAATACACATTTGTGGTCGTTGTGGCGATCTTTGGGAAGGCCTTTGTCGTGTAGTAGACGTCTTTCGGCTAATAATGCAATTGCACAATTTGTTAGACTAGGCTCACCCCCTATTTCAAAATATTCCATTGGGACTTAAATCATGCGAGCGAAGTAGATGTACATTGTACACCTGTGCCACCCACGCCTGGAAAATATAAATCGTGATGGTGCTTAGAGGCCAGAGAGGTATGTCAGGAAAGAATCTGTTGGAACTCTGTACTCTCTGCTTGCCCCGCAAGGGATCTGGCGTGACGATATAATACCTACGCCAAAAGCTACATGTAACTTATAGTCGACTTGATATTTTAATCACCCACATAGACATCACGCAACTCTTTATCGAAACAGGAATCGCAATTCAAAACACTAAAGAGACATCTGGTTACCTAACAGAACACAATACCTCATCAGTATAGACTCAAATGGGGCACATAGCAGTGTGAAGCAACGGCTGTCTGCTTGCATTCGATGCAATAGGCGACCTGACTAACGCCGCAGGCCTGTGGGCGAATTTCGCAATCCGCCGACCCGATGCCAATACGAGTCAAGGAGATACTGCGAGATCGAAATCTTGTATCGCGCTGTACACTTAACGAGTGCGGTTGCCTTCTTTTTTATCCTCATCGTCTAGACTCCGGCTAGTGCTGTGATTCCGATCGATATTTTATTAAACGAATCGCTTTGGCCTCTCGATTAACGATCGCGAAATTTAATTTCGCGCCGGATCGATTGAACTTTAACAATTGGCTTCTTTATTGTATGGTAATGGAAGTGCCAGCAGAGATTGTTGTGGATGTCTTTGTAGCATTTTTCATTTTTAGCTTGATACTACATTTTGTTCGCGGATCCGCTTCCATCAACTTATAGCGTGTAAAGGTCATTATTATGACTTTCCGTGTCCTTTTAAATTTTGTTAAGCTATATCTCTAGTTCTTTGCAAGCAATTTTGATCTAAAATTTGACACTCAAAAAAACATTCCAAGTTCAAAGATCCCGTATTAAAATAGGCTCCTCGGTTTTTGTTGGATGTCTAAAGAAACAAGCAAAAAGACAGATCCAAATCGTAAAATAAGAGCATTTTATTAAATATGTGTCAAGTATATCTGTGACGGGGTATAACCATTTTCAAACAGTACGAACGTGGAATTTGTATAAAAAATACCACGTCACGAACCGCGCTTTCGCCCCATGTACACTATCGTGCTGATACGAATGGCAGAGCATCAGCTGTTCGAGTAATCTGCCAGCAATTAATTGCGATATCGCCCATTCATAGAGATGGCTAGTTTCACAAGAAAGTATTCGATTATATCTCGGCGTGTTTACAAATACGCGATTAAAGCAAATCTAAGGCAAATTACCACAGACTATCATTGCTGGAAATGCAAATGTTTTTAAATAGTACACGATTTCGTGGTTGGGATATTTTATGATCGATTTGTTTTTATGCGATTATGACGTGTTTCGATTTGTAAATTTGTTCGATTGTGTGTGTGTATGATCTACGCTGTTGGCCGCGGGGCCTTTACAGCTTCACCGGACAAGAGGGCGAGCGTGCAACCACTACGCTCGAGCCAGAAGGGCACGGGGGCAACTAGCTCAAAGGGGCCTCAAGGAGGAAATGCCTCGGCTTGGGCAGTCGCTATGAGGGAGTGCGTATACTAGGTATCTCGCCGTCGTGGTCTGCACCGGCCGGCAGGCAAGGGATTCTTCGACCTCGCCGGCGAGGTCGGTGTCTGATCCTGTGTGCGGTATCTGTATCCGAAAGAAGGGATGTAAGGGCATCGAGAGGGTCGGTGAGAACATGCCGCGGACGGTGGTAGCGGCCGATAGGAGGGGAGTAAATTTGTTCGATGCTCGCAAGATTTAGCTAGAAGGATATGTAATAAGAGAGCTATTCAATTTTCATAAAGTAGCGGAACAGATATGATACCTTAGATGTTACTTAGGTAGTTGGCAGCAAGTGCGGTTCTATAGAAGTTTCTGAAAATCTGTTACAAAAATCGTATTTCGAAATAATGTTCACTTGTAAATCTATACTTGAGCTAAGAAGACCTTCCCCTAATCTAGCTCTGAGATCGCGCCGTGTTAGTTGGATGACGGTGTATATAGATACATTACCTAATCCGTCGGTTGGGGAAACACGCAGTCGCTTCCAATTGTCGTGCTGAAGCATCACAGAGGTTAAGGCGCAAAAGTAACTAAGTATCAAATAAATACATTTTAAGCCCAAGCTTTTATGTAGCCAGGTAATTAAAAATGTCTATCAAAATTAAATGCTTATACTAAATTTCATGTCTATCTATCTATCTATATCATCACGCCAGATCCCTTGCGGGGTAGGCAGAGAGTACAGCGTTCTAACAGGTTCTTTCCTTACATACCTCTCTGGCTTTCTCCACTCCATGTCTATGATGTTGGATATTGAGGTATTCCTTCATCTGGAGCCGATACTGGGTGTAGAATCATGTATACAAAAAAGCATTTCTGTCGAATCTGAACCCACATTTTAAATTTCGACTCCGTAAGAGAAGGTGGTTTTAATTCAGCTTGCAAGTAAAAAAAACATTGCAATGTTTTTTTTTTTTTTAACGTCGCATATTATGATTTATTTCTGTGTCGTGGATGCGCTTACAAACATGAAAATTGATTTACACATACTTAGACCGAAACAAATAATTGTGGTCACACAAACATTTGTCCCGTGCGGGAACCGAACCCGCGACTATTAGACACATGGGGCGGAGCGGCTTAAGCTCCTAACCAGTGCGCTAAATCGTCCACCCAAGATAGTTAAATATGAGCTAGTAAAAAGGCGACCAATTAGCGACCTATAGTCTTAAAAGTTTCGTGTTTACAAACAGCTCCATCATTTCGGTGGTGCATTGCATACTGTACAAGCCTCTTTCTCCACACTAATCACGAGCACACGTCATGCAAACACTGTAATGCAAACGGGCCAACTAAACTGAGTCAAGGTGAGTCCGCGACGTCACGCTCGCAGTTGCCACCCGGATCATTGTGCCGCAGGGCTACTACCTGGGGAAACTAGACAACACCCTGACGACAGAATATATAAGAAAGAAAGAAAATAATTTTGTTTCACTACCATATCAAAGGTACAGTATATCACAAGTTATATTGGTTTATTCGGTGCGGAAACGGCTACTAAGCATAAATGCCTCGCTTGAAACAGTTTGTCGCTGGTGTTGTACTCATTATCATACGAGAGATAATTAAAAGTATATGGAGAAGATATATATAATAGAAAAGAAATATATATTGAAAGAAATATATACTGCCTCGTTAAAGACTCGTATACCCTGCCGTAGAAAGATATATATACTTCTTTGTTGGTCTAGTGGCAAAGCGCATCGCTTTGTGATCACGAGGTCCTGGATTCAAATCCAAGGTCGGACAAGTGTAGTTTTTCTAACGAAAACTTCCCATTACGAGTCCGGAGTCTGGAATTGTGCCCGGTATATGGCAATAGGTTCGCTCCATATGACATGGGACCTAACATCGTCGGCGAAATGTGAGTGTAATCAGTACACCCCCGCTTGGGGAATATAGGCGTGACGGTGTGTGTATATATATAATGTTGCTGTAAATAAAAAATATAAGAAACAGAGCACTCGGACATGCCAACCAGTGTTGTTTTGGACACGGCAATTGTTTTAAGATATTGATTTCAAGTTTTACACCTAGATATCAAAAACACTGCATACCGCCGCAGTTTAACTCCTATATTTATAGATACATAAAAATAACGGGTTATGTTTGAATACTGTACGTAGATCATACCTGAGATCATTCGCGCTCAGCTGTACATCTTATTGTATCTCAGTCACCGAATGTTTGATGTGCTATGGAGAAAACTATTATGATGATGGGTCATTTCACACAATCATCTAATATGAAATTTGATTCTAATTCATAAATAACTACGTAAAGTGTGGGAGAAAAAATTTTGGTTCCTTGTTGACTTTACAAAAGTGGGCGGTTTTGGTAAAAGGCAGACAGAAAAGGTTGGTCTGGTAACAGCGACAACCCTAAGTAAAGGCTGCCGGCGCCGGCCCGCCGGGGTGCGGTCTACCTACTCTTGGAAACTTCGGTTTTCCATCCACAAGATACAACGCCCTTCTGCCAAATTGAACTCAATAACACATGACCACAGAACACAAAACTCTCTGCTATAAACAAAGTTTAATTCACATAGACACGAGCCGTGTGTGTTTGATACGATTGAAATAATAGCTGTACAATATAATTATATCTGTTGACAGAATAGATTACCTGGGAATGCTAAATGTGAACGCAAAGCAACATTGTGATTCGTTTTAATGAGTATAATTATGTGAACGTTTCCGCGTTATGTGACCGCTGCGCTGCGGTGATTGATTTGTTACAACTATTTGTATTTAATTAATATGCAAATGGTGATTGTGTATTATTTTTTATTTACAAACATAATTATCGCCATTTTAATCATCAAATTTCGCAATTATTGTCGCGCATATACACCGGAGTAGCGTATCATTCGCATAGGTAAATTACTAAGGTAATTAAAACTATTTCCTGGTTTGAAAGAATTGGAGCGCCAACGTAATACATATTGCGTGCACATAAACAATGATCGCCAATTGTTACTAAAGACCTATTACTGAAAAAGCGTGTTAAGCACGAACAATAAAACCATTCGAAGTCCGTAAGATTTCGGAGGGCCCAGTTTTGCTAAGTGGTTGCTAGCGTAGCGGCGGGTGGTTGTTGAAAAACACGTCCTTGAAAAACCCAGTCGATCGGGGCCAAGGTATCCGGCAGGTTACTAATTGCGTGTTAAAATTTACTTGACACCGCACAACCTTCGCTGATTACCATTCCACCGAGAACCTCTCCGCTCGTTTGTCTCTTATCGAACGCAATCAACTCCGGGAGATCATTCGAGGCTGGTCATCGTTCGCGATTTACTCGGAAACGTCTACATCGTTTCTCAGGTGGTCCTCTGCTTACAACCTTGTCACAGATAACCCCAATAGCGAGGTATTGAAAGTTTCGCGGGAATGAGGACGCCGCCTGTCACCGACTCTAGCCGCTTTGTTTAATTAATGAATTGTCGGCCGTTATTTTCTTTCATGAATGTTCGGCAAGTCTAAGTGATCGATTACACAATGTTCCACTTAACGGTACTGTACAGTCGACTTGAAACTACACTGCTAAAAAATATGGAAACGTTGAAAGCATGAAGCAGCGTATTGTGCTGCCAGAGAAATCTGCTTTTATTCTGTTTGCTGACATTTATCACCGGTTCGTTTCCAGCTTAGATAGTGACATAGTAGCTATCCGAATCTATATTTTAAGACCTAAACTGTGTGTTTAAATAAGTTAACGGTGTTTACCGTGAAATGTGTGTCACGCCCATAACCCGTCTGATAATAAAGTGTTTCAAGGAGACGATTAAGTAACTTTATGACTTATTACACACTTGCGTGTACTATCCAATACGATATAGTCCCTTGAATCGTGTTCATATGCATGTAAGGTATAATTTTATTTGTATAATGTCGCGTTACCGATTTTGCTAATTGTTTTTCATGTACAATCAGATATTTATAATTCCCCTGGACATATAAATTATCATACAAACATTAAATTGCCGCATCAAAGAGGAAGTACAGAGATTGACAACGAAGATACATTAATAATTAAACATTAACAAATTCAAGTCGGTAATTTTCTGCGGCTTGCTCACGATAAATTGAAATAAATTGTAGGTTTTATCATCATGTTGTGGTAATAAATACCGTGTTATTACACGCAAATGACCGAATAGTAAGGTTTCAGTAATTAACACGAGCGGAGAGTACCTACATACGTACGTACGTACATACCGCCGGCGACCGCTCGACGTGGCCTTAATAAAAAACAATCGATTGTTTCCACGCGTTGTATGTTTTCTTACAGAAATAAGATAAGCACAACAATTAGAACGTTCCGTAAGAAATTAACATTTCAAAACAACCCGGCAGCTTTTATTTCACCCCCGAAATAATGTCTTCATTCAATTTTGTGAGAAATGTAATTTGTCCCGCCTTAATTAATTAATTAATTTCTAAGTTTGTCGGATATTATTACGCCAGTCGCGGCTAATTTTGAATTTTTGTCGCGCAGTACCAAGAAATAGTACTTATTCATAATTTTCGTGCTATACTAATTGTGAACAGACAGACAAAACGAAATTTTACCAGGTACCTCAGTATTTATATCTAATAAATGCCTCAATTTAAAAACAATGATATTCAAATTAGGTTATGAATCTCATTACTGGAACTATAGGGCATTAGCAGTGCATTTGCCAATTCTATTGTAAAGCCTCTTGATTGGAACCTCTCACGTGTGGCGACCGCACAATGGAGCACTTTTGAGCAAGCTATCTCAATTATTAAGTTGAATCTGTATTATTCATATTTACTGTAATCTTAAAATAATTGATTTGAATTGTAAACAAATAATTATATACTTGTAACGCCTTCTTTCACCCGAAGAGTAGGCAGGGAGGCACATAGACCATCTGCATTTAGTTGAGGTGTGGTTTTAGGCACATGATTTATTTTAATTCGCAGCTTACAGCAAAAACCTGGTCGGAAAGTGTTGTGAGTAAAACTCACCATCCTAATTTCACAACAAACCTTTACTTTTACTTATTTTATTTGTTTTATATTCTCTTTTCCTTCTAATATGGTCGAGGAGAGTGATGGCTGCTTCTTAAGTCATAATCGTGAACGGGTGCTGCTGGTGGGGACTGGTCCGTCCTCTATCCTTTGACTGGTTAAACATGTACCGTAGTACTGTTGAATTTTGTCTTTCACGGTTATACACCTTTTTATTATATACCTTTACAAAGTATCTAATATACTAATCACCGAATATCTAATAAACCGAGTCTTATCTGATGGAAAAGTCAAGAGTCTCCGTAACCGGCGAGCGTGTATGAGACGAACTATGAGAGTCGAGGAAGCCAGAGAGGTATGTAAGGAAAGAACCTGTTGGAACTCTGTACTCTCTGCCTACCCCGCAAGGGATCTGGCGTGAGGTTATAGATAGATAGACAAAGTCTCTATTTTGTAAATGAGAGGACTATGTAGACACATACTGATACCATGAATCTAAGTACACTTATGTTTAATTCATATTTAAGCATATATATTTAGCTCATTCTGCATTGTTCTCCCATACCCTACGACGAAAACGAATTGTAAAACTCATTTTTAAAGAGTAACCTTGGAGTTTCTTACCCTTCTTCTCCACAGGTATGACTTTCCGAACGGGTAGTAGAGTCTTAAGTAATCAATAATTTTCTCTTTTTAACTATAGAAGTGCCTTTTGGTCTGTTGGTTGGTTTCAGTATATTGTTTTAAAAATATACTTATATATTATTCAATTTGTAGCACGTGCCACATACATAAACCTTGTTCTATAATTATCTGACATTGCGTGAATGTTTCAAAACACACGATTGACTGAACATAAAAGAATACCTACTAAAGACTTTATTTATAATTATTTACATTATACTTTGCAAGGGAAGTTTGTAAGTAATCCTAAAGCAGCCTTGGCAGTTTTCAAGTTTTCTTTTTAAAACAACAAGCCCTGTTTAGTAATTGGATTGCGTCAGGGGCGATTGGGACCCACAAGTGGAGTGGAGACAAATCTAGTGCGCTTTGGTCCATTGTTTATGTATTTCGTTACAGATTTTATATTTCACTTTGCTGTTTGTAGATTTAAAGAGAAATTTTAAAAATAGCGTTCTGTATCTACCTTCTTAGTTCATATATCATATTTGTCTGATCTATGTATATTTTGTGTATGACATAAAAAAAATATAAATTACATACTACACATCAATTAGGTCCACCGGGGAGAGGGTAGTCAGAATAGAATAGGAATATATAAATTAAAGGTTCTATTTTTTCTAAATGATAAGTATTCCATTATATTGAAGGTTTTATTAAAAATTGAAAATAGTTAAACTCTTCATCTTAGGAACAGTCAGTTTTTTTTTTAAAACGTAGCCCCACTATAATTTATTCCTGTACCGTGGGTGCGTTTACAAACATGAAAATTCACATACGCAAAAAATGCCCAGACCAAAACAAATAGTTGTGGGTCATATAAAGATTAGTGCCGTGCGGGAATCGAACCCGCGACTATTAGACTCAGTGGGCTCAGCGGCTTCACCTCTTAACCACTGCGCTAAATCGTGCGTCAGTCAATACTACTAATATGAATGACTGAGTCAATATTTCGTCAGAACCATTAAATTTTAGATTCTGCAAATGAAACCTAAATAAAAACTAACATACTATGCGCTCGTAAATATTTTTTAAATATTTCTATTAGAAAAGTGTATGCACTACTCGTAGTGATGGGAAATCCACTTCAGTAGAAGCAAACGCCATTGCTATGGTTGCCAGCAATTAGGCGACGATGTTTCAGCGCCGCAGAGGGTTGTCAGTTCGTTGCTGCGTAACTGCTAATTGTGTCGATGCGCGCTCGGGCCAGGTCAGTTCGTTAGTACCCATTACTTTGTGTTACCTGTGTACGCCGTCAACTGTCCTCTTAGCACAATCGAAATATTCGTTTTACCGCCCTACGTTCTTATCAGTGTTGAGCAAAGGTTTTGAATCTCGACTGGTTAGTACATTTGATTTATGTAGTGAGATAAGCTGATAATTATAAAAACCCGCTGTCTCCAGCACCGCCAGCACAGGCTGTCACATGTCACGTATTATGTCGCGCGACACGATAAAACTCGTCTCAAGAAATGTACTTATGTATAGACAAGGCTTTTTGGCTCGAATTACTGGCTGACAAAATTTTGCCCTACGCAAGAAAAGTCTCGCTGCCCTTTCTGGCGCAGCTAATACTCTCTTCACCTGCGCAACGGCCTAATTTAAAGCTTGTATAAGCATACCTAGTTATGAGGCTATTAGATCCGGTGACACTGAACCTCAACTGCTAAATTATACTACTGAATTTTATATTGATTAAACACATAATCAACAAGTTAATTGACTCAATATTGAAGCAAGAACTCGACCCGTACGACTAACTAAACGCGTTCTAGGACGTCGTTGGGCAGTTTTAAGTGTTGATTTTACGATGATTACATAGTTGCTAATATAAATGTTATCTCGGCGTTTCTCCCTAATAAAATAAGTCTATTAGTGGTGTTGTAAAAGGAATGAAACTGGGGTGGTAAACACAGCCATCCTCGTTTAGTGCCTCTACACTGAGCGTTAATCTCGTTTTTCGCAATTAGTTGGCGGCTGCCTCTATTGCCCACCCCGGTGGGGGTAAGTACCCTCATCTTTTTACTTTTTTCTTTAAAACCGAGTATTTTTCACGTCCACCACATCTCTGTTACGTTTCAAAGGTCTTTGTTCGATTTACAGCGTTCGAACTCTGTCATTGAGAAACAGGTTTCCTGCTAGTCACTTACGCCGTCTTTATCGAATCTTTTTTTTTTAATAATAAATTATCAATAGAATATGTTCATGCTCAAATTCAATCGGCACGCACTTTGTCTCAGCACCTTCGTTTACTAACAAGAACTGAGTGGAAAAGCCAAATAAAAGGCGAGTTCGTCAAACTATTGTATTACAAGAGTTCGGGTCACCTTCGGGTCATCGATGTCACCTTGTTTCCGAAACTTGATCAGCAACAGTTATCGTACATACAAACTTACTGACTTTCATTCATCATTGTTACTTATTACGTTTCACTTAAATTTGTGTACCTAACTTGTAAATATTGTGAGCGAATATTATCACCAAGTGAAATCGTCAGTTGGGCAACGCGAGTGATTTATTACTCGTATGTTTCATGAATAACCCGATTTTCTGCTTGACGCACGTAATATGTAAAAAATACTAATTGCGCCTTACGAGAGCGATATTACTTCATATTTACCTCGAAATATCCTTCAGTCAAGTAGATGATTAACGTTACTTGTGTATTCATTCTCACAGTCGCGCATGCAAGGCCGATTACCCGAGGAATGAATCAGCTGATGCCAGTCACTGATTCACTGCTACGCTGCGGCGCACCGCACCTTGCATTGTCTAACAGCTGACTTTGATGTACCTGCACTGTAGACATACTACTGGGATTTTAAATTAACATTTCGTTTGAAATAAAACTATTTTTTTTTCGGATTTTATCGCGGTTTATTTTGATTTTTAAGTTCCCGACGTTTCGAGTGCTTTGCAGCACCCATGGTCACGGGAAGGACTGAGGTGTTAGAACGACGTTTCGAGTGTTTTAGGTCAGCTATGTGTTCTTTAACCCGAGTTTTTACTAAAGAACACATAGCTGACCTAAAACGCCGTCGCTCAAAGAAGTCTGCAGTCTGTGAACATGTCCTTGACCGCACCCGCCATAACATCAGATTTGATAGACCACAAATCCTCGTGAAAGAACACCGATTCCTACCAAGGATGGTTCGCGAGGCTATTGAAATTAAAAAACATCCTAATTTCAATAGAGAAGAGGCTGGGTGCTTCCATCGTCTTGGGATCCAGTAATTAATATAATCAAATCTAAAACCAAGCATAACACTGCAAGACCTCAAGACACCGTGAGCTCATTCTGCGTAGATCGGACCAACAAAAACAAAAATAATTAAGAAGTTTGAGGGTACCCCGGAACAACTATGCCTTTTGGACGTCTAACACCTCAGTCCTTCCCGTGACCATGGGTGCTGCAAAGCACTCGAAACGTCGGGAACTTAAAAATCAAAATAAACCGCGATAAAATCCGAAAAAAAAATAGTTTTATTTCATGTGTAATATTCGCGTAAATCTAAGAACTCAACATTTAGTTTGTTTCACCTCACGTACAGATATTTAAATTCATCTTTGCGAGCTTTGATATTGCGTTGATAAGAAAACGTTCGAAACAAAGGATTGCAGCGATCCAACAAAGTGTTCAGAAAAAACAGCAGATGTTTTTAAACTCCAAAACTCAATTTTATCCAAATTAAATTATACGTTTGGGGAATATTTTTTCTTATGTTGTGTAACAATATAAACACCGCTAAAACTTAAGTTGTATGACCTTTCACTAAAGGTACGCATATTACGACTGCAGTGCCGTTGCACGACGAATGCATTTGTACTTTTACTATAACCCTTTCTTCTTTGTCGTATACACCAACCTACATATTTATTTAATAAGATATCCATAAAACCGATACAGAATAATGCTGTAAATTATCACGACTACAGTCTATATCTCCATATATCTACAGCCTAGTTCCGTCCAGAGTTAAATACGAAAAAATCTTTTATAAAAAATGGTAAACCGACTTCAAAAAGCAAATAATAAATATATTGAGTTCTTAGATTTACGCGAATATTACACATGAAATAAAACTATTTTACGGATTTTATCGCGGTTTATATTTTTTTTTTATTCGAAACTTCGGGAACTAAAAATAAAATAAAAAATAAACCGCGATAAAATCCGTAAAATAGTTTTATTTCAAAAAATAAATATTTGAAGTCGGTGCTAGTTGGTGCAGTGGGTTACTTGGCACCGACTTCAAATATTTATTTTTTGCTTTTTGAAGTCGGTTTACCTTTTTTTTATAAAAGATTTTTATTTTACAATTTTAAGTGACGAGTGAATTATTCTATAGTAGGGTACCTATAGGATTGACGTAATACCCATAATATCTCAATTTACACATGCCTATTGTTAGTCGTTAAGGAGTTCCCTGGTGTATCTTCTAAGTCCAAGGTCCAATACCAATGAAATTAAAATAGGACCACCTTGGAGATATACTGAACCCAATGCAAAAAAAAATCATCAAAATCGGTCCACAATTGACGGAAATATCGCTGAACATACACTAAAAAAAAAAAGCATACATACAACCGAACATAGAACCTCCTCCTTTTTGAAGTCGGTTAAAAATAGGTTTGACCTAGCTACAGTTATCGCGTGGGATTGCGGATGTGTCGTATGGGCTTACCCGACCGGAAAAAAGTGGATACACCGAACCTAACATATTGAATGTCAATGAATCATAAACACAATGAATATGCGTTTTTACCATCTTCACGTAAGGCATAGTTTATGATAGAACAGATAGATAAGTCAGCCTGCTCGGAATAGTATTATTGGATGCGTAAAATGCGGACCTCATAATACAGTTTCTGCAGACTCCACATGGAAATGGAGTTGAGCTAATCAGGAAGTTGCCACCATTTTTCTAGCAATATTATTGTAACCTCACATAGCACGAGAAAGAGACTTGGATATATCCAGTTAATAGGAGAGGCACACCTTCCCACACCAAAGTAACATTGTACTGCTTTAACTGCTTGTGGTAAAACACCTGGTCTCTCGCATGTTAATTTACTTTGAAGAATGGGATCAGTAGCGATGGCAAGAATTAACAAGGCACGTTTCCTAAGTAACTAAATAATAAGTATAAAAGTAGAGGAAGGAACTTTTAAAGATGGTAAAGGTCACGAGAAGACTTGCATTTCCTCAATATTTTCTTCAACCGGATGTTAACTCATCACGGATTTATGTTTCAAGTATTTTATGAGGATAATCAAATTGAAGATACATAATGGATGTTGCATTACTGCCACTGCATTGGCAAAATCACTCATGGATTGAATAAATGTATTGAACATATCGAGACTGTAAACTAGGAGGGACCATTTGTGTTATTGCTTGAATATCGAGGACATTTTATATACATTTACCTGATTTGGAAAATGGTTACCTAATACATTATTTTCTATTGAACGAGAATTTGTTTGAAAAAGGTAACCGTATGATAAATATTAAAAAAAGCAAGCTTTAATAAGGCTGAAGATTTCAAACGCAAGAGAGAGAGTGGCCTAATACTAAGACATTAAACCGAAATATCAGGACGAGAGATTTGCCGTCGAATGGGGTTACCCAACTAGATTTGAGGACATTGAAACAATAGACTTCCCATTCCCACTTGCCGGAGCCGCCGCTCAATGAGTCAGCTGATGTAGCAACGGCCTCTGGTGACTCATTGCTGCCTCTCGAACAGATACAAATGGTTGGATACGGCATGTTGTATCTAATGGACGATAATGAATTTGTCAGACGGCTTTTCGACCAGTGACGAAATATTGTTATGACAATTATTTTGAATATATTGTATAGAGTATTGCGATGTATATGATTTTTTTTTGTTTTATATTATGATTGCCTTTGTCATGCAGTAGACGGCTGAGGATGATGATAATGTGATATCTGCACTATATTGTTATGGTATATATGAATTTGCCTCCGTTCTTTACCAAGCTTAACTCGAGTTTAAGATGTTTCAATATTAAATAAGAGATTATAAAGTCCTGTATTTTTTTTTGTAGTACGAAGATAATATTATTATTACTAGTGGTCGCCCATAGATCGATATTCGACCTACTGTTTCATCGTTTGCTGGTTATGTTTGACATTCAGTAAGACTATAGACAAATAATATTAAAGACAAACATCAATTTGACGTGTATTGTGTCAAATACATGGTAGTGTGTGTAATGTTTTTTTCATTGATTTAATGTAGGTTTATGCATAATTTTCATTCTGCACTCCTTCTCTATATAAACTATAAGTGTGGGAAATTTCATACTCCTCCGTCCGCGCAATTTTCGTAAAAATGTGTACAAAGTTTTTGCTTCACCTATTAATATATAGATAATGCTAGATTCTTGGCGATCTTTGAAGGAGGCCTTCGCCGTCACGTTTTCGGCTGCAAAATAATCAGCTTAGATAGATATATGAAAGGCTTTTCAAGATTTTACCGTATCCATTGCAATCATTAGATTTCAATATCTATGTTCGTAATAGTCGAATGCGTCCGCTAATTTTGCCGCGTCCTTGTCATTAACGACATAGGTACTTGAAGCGATTATTTGTTTAAACCGAATAATTGCCTTCTTGATTCGGTACATTGCGTGTCTCTGCTTCAAGAAAATACGCCTTATATTCGTATCAACTTCACGACAAATCGGTTTATAGCCTAATCGATTTAAACGGACCTTACATTTATGTTGTAGTTCATTCAAACGGTTTTAATATAGATAGCGTTATTGGTCAGACATAATGTAATCAGCGACTTTCTTGTAAAAAAATCTCAGTGGCAGTTCGAAAAGTATAATATGCACGCCCTAATGGTAGGCGTGCATATTATAGTTTTAAAAGTTGTCCGTGAAATGTACACAGTACTCGACAGTGACCGCGGTGTTCATACTGACCACCAAGGTTAAGCAGCATTCGTCTCGGTCGGCCTGAGATGGGTGACCGTTGTGGCATTTTCACATTAAAGCGTCTCCGTGCTTCGAAGCCACGTTAAGCCGTTGGTCCCGGTTACCACTTAATGAGGTAGTCGTTAAGCCGAGTTGGATGCCTTATAGGTGACTTGATAAGTTCCAACAGCAGGTGGCCACAAACCAGCCTTCACTAGTCCGCCGTGGGTCCGCGTGGTGGAGTATGACCTAATCTCTCTCACCTCTATTTGTGAGAGAAGGCCTTTGCCCAGCAGTGGGCAGTATAGACTGATATTATTTACTCCTCTGTCACTCCGGCTTGAAGAATGTAGTCATGACGGTGTTTATTTTGATTTTTGATCTTCATTTTAAATCAATGTAAGCCGTCATGCCGATCGACTTAATTCAATTCCATATTGATATATGATGTAACTATCTAGAATTGTTTCGATAAACAATCGAGTCTATGAAATGTAGGCTTATGCAAGTTTGACGTAAGTTGCGGACGCGGCGCGAGCGCGACGTGACGTGGTGCGGCGCGGGCGCCGGTGCCGATAACCAACCACTCTCGTTTTCACGCTGACGTCGACGCCACGGTGATAAGTTGATTCGCGTTGAGAGCACATAACTAGATCAATTTGGGCCCGGATTGACGGACATTGAATCCGTCATGAATACGAAACTCCACTCGATATCAATTACCTGAATATGAAAATGACAACGCGAGATTTCTCGGAATATTAACATCATATTCTTTGAAATAAAGCTAATTATCAGCGATTTACATCACCCACAGTCACAAAGCACTCAAAACGAGAACGAGAATCATAAAAATAATTTTCATGTTAAATATTCGCATAAATGTATCATATTATTTGATTTCGTTGGATCTTTAAATCAAATCATTTAATCCAAGACGTTGTGTCATCTCTTAAATTATATTGATACTATTTCAATGTCTACTCAATGTCGAACGGTTCAATAAACTAAGGAAATTTTGCCTATCTGTTTATACAAACATCCGTTGCAGAGTGATATGTGGAGACCACCTTCGTTATATTTAGCGGTCACAGCGATGTCCGATAATCAACAGGGCTACTGAATCTTTTATTGCATAGCCCGAAAGATTCTTCACAATTACACATCATAGAAATATCAAAAATGACAGGAAAACCAAAACTTTTCCAAAGTTAAGGAAACAAATAACGTCTCGTACGAACAACACACAACTTTGAGTAAAGGTAACAGGGGCATCCCAAATTGGGTTAAGGAAAAAATACCTTGTAAGTTAAGCTTCCTCTCAGTTACGGGTATACACAATTTCATCCTTCGATATACGCGGATGTACGACACATAATGCGGTGTATTTTTTTCGCTTTATCGCGGAACATAAAACGAAATCATCGAATTTATATTTGTTTGTGCAACTGGTTTTTACCAATTTCGATAACTGACAATTAACATTCTGCGGCGGCAATTTTTGCATCCGGCTCGGGCTCGGTATATTATCAAATCATTTTGTACCGAACAAAACAATTTACGTGGAACCCGACATCCGGTAGGTGTAATTATTGCATGGCGCTAGTTCAGCTCCATTACCGCTTTGACATCTAGACCCAAAGGGCGTATTGTTTAACTGGTACGCCCGCTTGATAAGTGAATAATGATAGCAGAAGTGCTACTTCCTACTGAGAATCATTGTGGTTTCATTTCCGCTTGGTTGTTCATTCGTAGATCTATTAGGTTTTGATATGTACTATTTGACATTTTTTGAGACTGTGTTACCCTGGTTCCTATTTGGATCTGTTTACAATTAAAAATAAAATTGATTTGAAACAAAACGACCACGGAAGCAAGGTGCGTACATCAAGGAAATCGTCAATCCAGTATGGGTACAAATATTTAACTGTTTGGCCATACGGACCATTGATCTAATACTTATTGTGTTATTAATCTCAGCATGGCGAATGCGCCAGTGTGAACAATGCCACACATGGCCAAACATCCGGTCTGCTATCGCGCGAAAGTTCTATAGAAATCTTTTATGAATGAACGTTGCTGGTTTCGTTTTTGTGACCGCATTTGTTAGCTTTTCTTCACCATTTATCGGTAAAGAGTATTTATAATATTGAATGCATTATTACTACTATAATTTTGATTAATTAACCTTGCTCTACTCCAACCAAAAATGTATGTAGATCGAGTCATTCTTTGTCACTAACTCAAATAATTTATTTATATCACCGTAACGATTAACATTTATTATCGAAAAATATTTACGTCATACCATACAGCGTATCTTACACGTGTCAGTTTATTATTACGTAGATCGAGTACACATAAAACGTGGTATTTTATTGTTCTTGGCTGGTTCTTTGTTTCCACCTCGGGTCTGTTCGTTTGTGCGCGCCACTAATACACCAACGTCACCGAATAAATTAATGGTATGTCCGAATTGTCGGAAGCGTGGTTCTAGATCTTGCGAACCTAGCCTGTTGCTAAGCGACGCGGCCGGATGAATGGCAGTCTCCATGCGCGTGAGTAGGTTGCGCAACCGATAGTGACGCAACCTGTCGCGGCTGCGCGGCAACGGTCCCCACCAGGGTTGCTAACCATAAGAATTTGATACAAATGGACTGAAATCCATTATTACAGTTTTGAACTACAACAGGAAAAGTAGAAGCTCTGACCAAAGAACCAAATGATAATATAATTATACCTAGCATTATTATGCGGTCTTCAAAGCATTGTCTGGAGAAGCAGATTATTTCAGGCAAAATGGACGGTAGACGCACTCAGGGCACCTGCAAAATGGTCAGACGCAATAAAGAAGGCGGTGGGTGGCAGCATGCATCGGGCGGTACACCGCACCGAATGGAGACTGTTTGTGCGTGGTCGCGATCCTCAGCAATGAGGAAGAAGAAGAAGCATTGATTGAAACTATTTTATTGTAATTGATTCTTTTTAATTAACAAAGAATTTTATATATCGAAAGTTGGAGAAAGAACTTAGGGTAGATTCGCAGAGGACCGCGAAGATTGGCGCAAAAGGAAGGAGTCTTATGCCCTGCAGTCGGTTATAGAGAGCTGATGATGAATTGATTATGGTTACTTGTACACTTGTGGAATAATCAAGCCTAACGCTTGAGTATATCACAAGTGTACTATTGTATTTGAGTCATGTTGATGATAATATTTTCTTCATTAGAATTGGTAGCCCTAAACCCCTTTGCTTGTTAGTATGCAGAATAAGTGCAATATTCGTATCGATCGAAATTGGCGTGTGCGCTTACGGCTTAGTTCCTTAGATATGCATTTATTTTTCGACTTTAAAGGATTTAAGGTCATGGTTTTCAGTTTCCATCTCCTGCTGAGTTAAATTCATAATATATAAGTTTGGAATACGCAATATTAAGCGATTGTTTATCTGCTGGTATATTTAATATAATACATCCATCCATGTCATATAACTTAATATCAAATATTTTAGTTATGGATAGAAAGCATAGTAAGACAGCGAGTAGGTATGAAAGATAGTATCGGTGTAAAGATGAGAAAGGGCATGCTCCGTTGGTTCGGGCATATAGAAAGAATGCCAGAGGAAGGAATGACAAAACAGATATACAATGTGAAAGTGGAAGGATGCAGGTACCGGGGAAGACCTAGACTATCTTACCACGACCAAATAAACCGAGTCTTGTCAGATGGAAAAGTCAAGAGTCTCCATAACCGGCGAGCGTGTATGAGACGAACTATGAGAGTCGAGGAGGCCAGAGAGGTATGTAAGGAAAGAACCTGTTGGAACTCTGTACTCTCTGCCTACCCCGCAGGGGATCTGGCGTGAGGTTATAGATAGATAGATAGAAAGACCCTAGTTAGTAGTTTCATCAAGATTTATAATCAAATATAGACAGTGTTTATTTGATGTGATTGCTACAGTGATATGTATGTCTAACTCCACTTTTACAAGTAATTATTTAACTTGATTTGTTAGCATATTCGATCAAATTCTTCTAAGGTAGTTTTGAACTAATTCACGGCTGCTTGGTCTCGACGGTTTGAGCGTAGGCCGGTCGGCACGAGTAGTCGATTTCAATTCAACTGAAGGACAGATTTGCTTACTGTCAGTAGAATTTTGATAGATTATATATATAACATATCAAAATACCATACAAAACATGTCAAAATTCTAACCCTAGTAGACAACTCTATCCTTAAGTTAAATATTGAAACCGGCCGTAGATCGAGTAAACGCAATCCGATCTCCGCACCGGAGTGACCGGAGAAATTATTATGTTAGTGCTTCTGAAATTTGTGTTTTTAAAAGTAGTCACGATAGTGAATAGTTTTACCTGTTAGATTTTTTTCAACAAATTACTTTTAATGAAATATTGTTTCAGTTTATTTTGTTAGGAGGCGCTCGTAGCGCTGTGCGACCGCGGTGTTCTTACCGATCACCAAGGTTAAGCAGCGTTCGACTCGGTCGGCCTGAGATGGGTGACCGTTGGTGGCATTTTCATATTCGAGCGTCTCCGTGCTTCGGAAGGCACGTTAAGCCGTTGGTCCCGGTTACCACTTAATGTGGTAGTCGTTAAGCCGAGTTGGGAGCCTTAAAGGCGGCTTGATAAGTTCCAACAGCAACCTGCCTCCACCAATCCGCACTGTGTCCGCGTGGTTGAGTATGACCTTATCTCTCTCACCTCGATTTGTGAGAGAAGGCCTTTGCCCAGCAGTGGCCAGTATAGGCTGATATTATTATTCTTTTGTTATATTTTGTTATACTTTCATCTTGAGATTGTGTTCATTTTATTGTTGGTGTGACGGGATTACTGAACCCGTATTAGAAATACGACAAAATATGCATATTGAGAGACATTGACCTTGGTTCCATTGTGAAATGTGTCAGTAGGTGAGCTTGGCGACAGACTTGCTAATATTTATTTATACTTTTGTAAATTCAAATTTCTTTATGTAAGTACAAAGAGTTGTTTGAGAGATCGTCCAAAATTCGTAGTATTGTTCTTGGTTTATAACAGAGAAGAGAATTTGAATATTAAATATAACTAGTGGTCGCCCATAGGTCGATATTCGACCTACTCTTTCATCGTTTGCTGGTTAAGTTTCACATTTAGTAAGACTATAGACAAATAATATTAAAGACAAATATCAATTTGACGTGTATTGTGTCAAATACATGGTAGTGTGTGTAATGGTTTTTCATTGATTTAATGTATGTTATATGCATAATTTAAAAAAAAAATTAGCATTCTGCACTCCTTCTCTATATAAACTATAAGTGTGGGTAATTTCATACTCCTCCGTCCGCGCAATTTTCGTAAAAATGTGTACAAAGTTTTTGCTTCACCTATTACTATATAGATAACACGTACGTACGGCTTTTTAAAGTTCAACTTGTACGGCAAATGTATTCATTGAGCATCGACTTGTCTAAACATTTGAATATTGTAACTTGCCAGAGGAAAGAATGACAAAAGAGATATACAATGTGAAAGTGGAAGGATGCAGGTACCGGGGAAGACCTAGACTATCTTACCACGACCAAATAAACCGAGTCTTATCTGATGGAAAAGTCAAGCGTCTCCGTAACCGGCGAGCGTGTATGAGACGAACTATGAGAGTCGAGGAAGCCAGAGAGGTATGTAAAGAAAGAACCTGTTGGAACTCTGTACTCTCTGCCTACCCCGCAAGGGATCTGGCGTGAGGTTATAGATAGATAGATAGATATTGTAACTTAAAATTCAGGTAACTTATCAAAATCAATACTTCTCACGAGAAACGAGTTTTTCAAGCATTTTCTGTTTATTATTTTCGATTTTCTTTATTCATACATTCTCCATTTGGTGCCCATTTGCGAACCCTAGCATATAACCCGCAGTACAGCCGGGCTCCCACAAACTTTGCTCTTTAACAGTCAAACATTAATGACAAATTATACTCCATGACGTATCGGCTTTTCCGCCCTCGGCTTCCAGTTGTGACTTAATGACGCCTTTAATCGTCGTGTGACCAGATAAACAGATCAAAAGTAATGGCCGATTTTAAATCTGAGACTGCCTTGTTGGTCTAGTGGCAAAGCGCATCGCTTTGTGATCACGAGGTCCTGGGTTCAAATCCTAGGTCGGACAAGTGTATTTTTTCTAACGCAAACTTCGCTGTATGAGTCCGGAGTCTGGAATTGTGCCCGGTATATGGCAATAGGCTCGCTCCCTATTACATGGGACCTAACATCGTCGCCGAAACGTGGGTGTACTCAGTATACCTCTGCCACCCCCGCTTAAGGAATATAGGCGTGACGGTGTTTTTTTTTAAATCTAAGAATATCAAGATAGCAGTCGTTTATAATAATAGTTGCTGAACGGCAAACAAAATGAAAATAATCCTAATCATTAAAATATTAAACAGGCACGGTGGAACGGTTTTGTTCTGTGAAGCGTCTTCGTCTGAAGCGTCGTTCTCCATAGGCATACCACTTGTAAAATTTATCAGTATTTGTTAATGAGACCATAAAGAATGTAGTAGACTTAGGCATAATAGTAATTGAACGAATGTTATAGCATGTGATATTTACAAATCACGTAAAAACAGCTGACTTGGGGCCCTGAAATAAACAATTGTTAATATTTTACCATTACCTTCCGTTAAATTGATAGGCATTTTAATATCAGCCAAGATGGTGCAAGTTTGTTGCCTGCTTGAGTTATAAAGATTGTCAGAAGACTGTTTCATATTGTCATACGTGAGAAAGTTGTTTAAGCCTTGGCTTGATGAATGTTCGTCACGTCATATGTTCACGCTCTGTCAGACGAGATTGGAAGACTCGTCAGCCTTGAGTTACTTTCATCGGATTATAACTATGTCGAATCAGAAAATATGGCCATACATCTCATGAAGATATTCGCACACATAAAACTTGATACTTTTTACAACAATATGTTATTCTAGTTAAGTGCTAATTATTATTTTACGAGACAATGAGAAGTACAACTTTCTAATACTAGTTAAGATTATTATCGTACAGAACAAGTAAAGGCCATTGGTGTTGGGTACGGTTAAAAACAAAATCGTAATTCCCCCCCGACCCCTGCCGTCCCCCCCGACCCCTGCCTGCCGCTCTTCGAGGCGCCCTCGAGTATGTCGCCTCTTGCCCTTCTGGTTGGCTAGAGCGTAGTGGTTGCACGCTCGCCTTTAAGTCCGGTGAAGCTGTAAAGGCCTCGCGGCCAACAGCGTACATCATTCACACACACACACACACACACAAAATCGTAAACATTGGATCCAACAGATGTTACACGCCCATATTCGTATAGCGAATTTTAAATACTCGATATTCGATGTTGCTTATACAAAAACAAGTTTAATAACCTCATGGACGTTGCCGTTTTCGGGGGCCCAGGTACCTACCGGTTCATGTTCGTGCCACCTCATAGGATTACCCGCGAATAACTAAATGCCCCTTAAATATATTACCTATTCATCATCCCTCGTAGGTATTGTGTTCGAAATGTCACTATTTGATATACGACCCTAATGACCAGGAAAAAATCTACATCAAATTGGCTTGCCATAACATAAAAATATTGCAAAGGAGACCGATGCATTCCGGGAACTGCATTGAAGCGCACTGTATAGGATGCCCGATCCGACTATCTCTTGTCGCGCTACGCCATACTAAGCTTTATAAAGTTGCACATTGTGGCGAGATTTGGTTGTGACCGCAAAGAACGGTGGGGCGTTGGCCTGTTGAGAATGTTTGCCGCGGACCTAAGTGGTCAATAATGATCTGTTATACAGTTTATACTGCGTATTTTCTTTACTGTCTCTAGATAATGCGAAAAGAGGTATTATTTTTAAGAAATCTCATTCTTTGATGTAGTGATAGCGGTGTATTTTACCATAATTTTTAATATTAAAACGAAGCCATTGCTGTTCCTACAGCTTAGTGTAATTAAAACGGCATCGCTAGCGAACTCCATTATGAGACTTAATCAGTGCAAAGCAAGACAGTTAACTCACTGAAAAGCGAGTACGTTAAATAATAGTTTCGCTTTTATGAGCTTACTCTGAATTCAATACGCGAACATTGTCTTCAATTAATTTCGACGTTGTCGTAATTCACAAAGGAAGAGGAAAAGTTTTTAAAAAGATTATGTTAGGAAATAAAGTGTTTTGTTAATAAATTGCGACTGTTATGCTTCGGCCATGCGGAACGTGTATATTGGCCGTGTAATTAAGCAGTAATGTGAATCAGTGCAGCAATTCTGTCATCGCCTGTACGTGGGCAGTACAACGCGTCCTAGATTTGTCCGCGCTGGGTGGTCGCCGCGCTGGTCCGGGTAGGATTGTTCTCGATTCGCCACTTTTTACCTGTTCCTCGTCGATGAAAACGTCCGGCGCAGTCAGTCGAGATTGCTTTTAAACTTTGAATATTTTTACTTCTTTCTTGAACCGATTAACTCCGACGGCCAGTCGGCATCGCAAATTAAAATAGAACATTGAATCATTAAATTCGATTTCCTGGCTTTCACGTTGCAAGCTTGGTCGACAAACTTTTTTTATTTTGCGAGTTTATAATGTTTTTTTAAAAGCTCGCACATTACTTGAGTTAAAATAAAAAATATTCGCTACAACAGTTTGCCCTACATTAACGTGTTCTCGGGTGGTCCGTAAATTAGCGGTTAGTTGTTATGTCATCTGACATCGGCTTTGGTTTCTTGTTCAGTCCTTTTCTATGTATTATTATTTGTTTTATACGGACTTATAGTTGCGAACACAATAACATGTGTTTATTTTATAATTTAAGTTATTGAGATGCAAACCTCCTAAAATTTTTCTCAAGTTGGACTTTTTCACGATGAAACAACGCCCACCTTTAACTTTCAAGGACGCATTCGCCGATACAAATAGATATCGGATCCCAGTTCAAAATTACTTTACGTTGCCTTTTCCTAGAAGTGGCGAGACACGCGAACCCGAAGATGCGTGGGCGTTGCCATGGGTAACCGGGCAAAAAGGTTACATCTATTTATAGACGATAAATAAACAGTAAAAACTAGACAATGAGGTCGGAATGTTTGACCGGTAAATGAGGGTAAAAATGTTATCTCGTAATCACTAGTGTTCAAGGGTGACAAACGTGTCAATAAACGTTTAAGAGAGATGGCCATTTGTCGGTGGGACCCTCTTGGCGCCGTTGATCGGCTCCTAATCCCATTTCTCTTCGATTCACGTATCGTCTGATTGTTGGGCCCGGTTGCGTAAATACAAAGAGAGATACAACACATACCTTTATTAGTCTGTGTCCTTACCTCATTTGTGTTATCTTGCGGATGTGTAAAAATATTGTTATGGGGATTGTGTCGCAAAAGTATGGGTTAGACATCAAAATCCACATCATTTAACAAGCTGTGAAAGAAAACAACATTTTTATAGTCCATACCAATGAAACTTTAAAACTTTTTAAGTCTTTTTTTACTCAACCTAAAACGTCCATTTCTTGCTAACAGTATTTTTATTTGGATGACTTCGGAAATACTGTCGCCTTCATATTACACTTGTTATAGATTGCAATCACAACTAAAACATTTAAAAATGGTGATGGTTTGTTTACAAATATTTAAAGTTTGATTGGAATAGACCACGCTCAATAGTGCTTTGTTGTAATTGGATTCGGTAAAATAAATAGTTTGAATTTGAAGGGCAATTCTAGTGTCTCCGTAACCGGCGAGCGTGTATGAGACGAACTATGAGAGTGAGGAAACCAGGTCTGTATTCTCCGCCTGTCCTGCAAGAGAGCTCCAGGCTAGATAGCATATATATATATAATCGTATATATATTAGGCCTGTTAAGAAACTCCCACTGTTGGGCACGTGCCTCCTCTCAAACTGAGAGGGTTTAGGCCATAGTCTACCACGCTGGCCCAGTGCGGTTTGGCGAACTTCACACACCTTCGAGAAACTCTTAGGGCATACAGGTTTCCTCACGATGTTTTCCTTCACCGTTAAAGCAAGTGATAGTTAATTTTTAATACGCACATGTTTTCGAAAAGACAGAGGTGTGTGCCTGGGTTTGAACCCGAGACCTCTGACTTTGCAGTCCAACGGTCTAACCACTAAGCTATCACTGCCCTCCAACGGGCTAACCACCAGGCTATCACTGCTCGCCTAGCCTAATGATATGAAGAGAATATTTTGATTTTACTTTACGCGGCTGCACTGCAGAGCAAATCTTCTCTGTCTAACACCCGCCTTTGTATTTATGCGGCCGGGTGCGTGGGCGGCTAAATGTAGGCTTAACGTCCGATTCCGTAAACCGTGCGTCATACACTCAACAACGGTGACGTCGACAATGGCTTATTATGTCTACAAACTTCAGTTAAAGCGAAACGAGGATCTTATTATATTATTATCAGAGCGATATTTTTATTTTCTTACCCATCCGTCTTACTATCTATGTATGTTGTTTCGTCTATCTATCTATCCTACCCCGTAAGGGATCTGGGTGGATGATATAAATATATCATAATTATCACGCACGATCTCTTGCGGGATTGACAAAAAGTACAGAGTTCCAACGGGTTCTTTTCTTACGGACCTCTCTCGTCCATTGTCATAGTTCGTCTCATACATGCTCGCCAGAGTACCACGGCGAGATACCTTGTATACGCCTTCTTCCATAGCGTCTGTCCAAGCCGAGGCCGTTCCTTATTTAGGTGCCGTTAAGCTTGTTGCCCCCTTGCCTTTTTGTCTCGAGCGTAGTGGTTGCACGCAAGCTAGGCCCCGCGGCCAACAGCGTTGTTCACTCAGACACACACACACACACAAAAGAGAGACTCTTGAATAACAGCAATTTTAAAATGTACCAAAAAATTGATAGCATTATGCATAGTAGTAAACGCACAAATGCAGTAAGGTGTAGTTGATTCGTGTGGGCAACAAAAAGAAAATTCAAAATTAGTTATTATTCTATAATTGGTCTTTTAGAAGTAATAATCTAAAATGGAATTCGTGAACTGTGCTTTTTCCGCAATTTAAAATATTTTAGTAATGTTGATACCTAAATTATCTATTAAGGCGTCAAATATAGCGTTAGTTGTACTCACCGAATTAATAGCTAAAGCACCGGAGAAATAGCTCAATTTACGAAATGTTTTATACAACTCAGCACAGAAAGTTGGGTTGCAATTCATGACGTGCTTAAAAAAGGACTTTGTCGAAAATTGCCCAAGAACAAACAAACATTTGACGCATGCCATCATTATTTATCTAATTTATATAAATAATGGCAAATATCCGTATCTAACGGACGATTTGCAATCTAAAACAAATATTTCTAAGTATTGTAAGTACTTATATCGAAGTCGCCGACGTCTTTACTAAATGTCAACACACACACACACACACACACACACACCCACCACTACCACCACCACACACACAACACACAACACACACACCACACAACACACACACACACACACACACACACACACACACACACACACACACACACACACACACACACACACACCCACACACACACACACCACACCCACCACACACACACACACACCACACACACACACACCACACACACACACACCACACACACACAATATAACTACTATTACTTATTACTGCTACTAAATTATAATCTCAAAATTTAATACTTTTTGTGCAATATTGCAATTCCCCCACTTGTCCGTTTAATAACAAATGCCTTAAGAGAATTGTTGGGGATTTTTAATCATACGTATTTTTTCATTGCTGTTGGTTCTGGGGCAAATCATGTATGGACGTAAAACAATGGCCTTTAAAATACATATTATTTACTTAAATGTTCTCGTTTTTCGATTTGATAATAGAAAGCTGATTTCACGGTACTCTTTAGTCATACACATTGAATGTATGACTACTGGTTATGAGATAATCTTGCCTACAAAGTTTGCTAGGTACCTTATTCGATAAGCACAATTTCCTAACCGCAGCCTTTCGTTAAGATAAAGCCAGCTTCCACGAACCCGATAAATAAAGCGCATTGGATATAACCAGTTGCAACGCTGGTCTCTTATTCGCTAATACCAAACGCGGCACGTTACGTTATCTGCGTGAAATGATCATGTAATGGTATTCTTTATGCCACTTGGAGTGAAATTAAATGTCTTTATTTGTAGACAATAGATTCAAATGGGTGGGTGTATATCCCACACCGTCACGCATTACCATATACCGGGCACAATTCCAAACTCCAGACTCATACTGGGAAATTTTCGTTAGAGAAACTACATTTGTCCGACGCACGATTTAAACCCAGGACCTCGTGATGATGACCACTAGTCCCACGAGGCAGTCAAATCCTATTATTAATTACTATGTCCCGCCATATATGCATATATGTGATCATATACAAAGTATATGACTAGAGTATATCACTAAAATGTCTTAAAATCTATGTATTACAATTAAAAGATAGTTTCACAATGTTGTCGTAACGCGTTGCGTTACGTGTTTGATTGGTCACAGCGAATAAGGGCCGTGCTGGCGCGTCCACAGATTTTTTTTCCTCAACAAAATTTATTCATTCAGGTCTATTTATGTCTCACGTAAGCCACGGCCGTAGCCTTTAATTATGTTGTTCGGTATACTATGTTAATACTTGTGGACAAAGGATTTTGTATCACTTTTATGAGGAAAATTATTCGTATTGTATTATTTCATTTTTTATATTTTTTTCGCATTTACCAGCGCTGCACCATGACACAATGTTATGGTGCAGCATTATGCTGAGGCAGTATCCTGTTCAACCCCACACAACATCTGGTGTTTGTAAATGTGTATTTTGTTATCTTGTTGTCTGTATTTGTGTGGTTGAATAAATGGTTTTTCTTTCTTTTTTACTTCAATTATTGTAGATGGGAGCAAGGTATTTTGTGTTGAATTTTTTTTTTGGTAAATTTAAATGATGAAATCTATTTTAGACGTGTCTTTGAGGATACGTCTTACATATTTCTCATTATTTAAATAACAAAAAGAGAATAATTCACACAAAATGCCGCGGATAATGAATGAATCCACGGATATTTAGGGCTGTGCGGCAGGAAATAGTAGTTTTGAGAGTACTATCTTTGCGGGTGGCCTTTGTCCTGCCTGTCCTGTGATAGCCTAGTACTTAGACCGTTAGACTGCAAAGTCAGAGGTCTCGGGTTCAAACCCAGGCCTGCACCTCTCTCTCCTCGAAAGCATGTGTATATTAAAAATTATTTATCACTTTAACGGTGAAGGAAACCATCGTGAGGAAACCTGCATGCTTAAGAGTTTCTCGAAGTGTGTGAAGTTCGCCAACCCGCACAGGGTGTGGTGGACTATGGCCTAAACCCTCTCAGTTTGAGAGGAGGCCCGTACCCGGTGGGACAGTTTTTTAACAGGGCTTATATTTAGCTAATATTATTATTATTTGTCCTGCAGTCCTGGACGTCCTTTGGTTAATGATGATGATGACTATTTTCATTGATACAAGGGACTGCCTACGGCAAATGCATGCTTACTATAGATACGAAATAATACAACATTTACATTTATGTCAAGCTCGTTCCAACCTATTAAAAAAATTATTCGTCCGCGTCAAGTGGGTGTACGCAGTACACCTCCGCCACCCCGGCTTGGGAAATATAGGCGTAACCGTGTTTCAACCTATTATTTAAGTATTCACCCCAACCTAGGGTTACTACAGATAATGGTTTCTAGGAATTAAAAAAAAAACACTAGGTCTGATAATACTGCGGTTTCATTACCAAGAAATGTAAGGGGTGTTTATTTATTTAGCGCTCGCGAGTGCCGACATTAACTTATCAGTTCCGATTACTGTTGACATTACCTGTGATTCAGTGATTTGTGGTTCAATCTGTACTTAAGAAACACCGTTATCTACTTACGATGTCTACAAAACAATGCGTTAATGCCTTACCTAATGTGTAGCCTAAAATTAAGCTATGATTATTATGCACTTAATTACCTAATTAAGTGCCACCTGGAAACGAACGACAAATGTATATGTTTTCACATAAATAATAAGTTAGTCCATCCACGGCGAGACAGTATACGATCTCCCCCATAGCGAATTCCCAAGCCAAGGCCATTCCTCCTTGAGGCGCCCTTGAGCTGGTTGCCCCCTTGCCCTTCTGGCTCGAGCGTAGTGGTTGCACGCTCGCCCTCTTGTCCGGTAAAGCTGTAAAGACCCCGCGGCTGACAGCGTAGATCATTTACACACATATTAAACATGTTATGGTAGTCTTTATTTTTCTGATGATATTGTTTTTAGTTAGGTATATTACGCATATAAACTGCGTACTAAATGTAAAATATAATTAATATTATTCACTTATTTTACTCAGTTGAACTTTAAAATATTCTTTAGACCTCTGAAAAGGTAGCATAATATCAATGTATTCGTATTCGAAGAATAAGAGAATCTTTACCTGAAGGGCAAGTCAAGAGTCTCCGTAACCGGCGAGCGTGTATGAGACGAACTATGAGAGTGGTGGAAGCCAGAGAGGACCTGTTGGAACTCTGTACTGTCTGCCTACCCCGCAAGGGATCTGGCGTGATGATATAGATAGATAGAAAAGAATCCATATCTGAAAAGTAAATATTACTAATTTACCTACATTGTTTTATCATTTGCGTTAATACTGTTTTCATAATACTAACACCTACTTTTATAGTTGGCCACAAAGAAATCATATAATGATTATGAAAAAAGTGTAATAGATTGGATAAAAATCCATGGAGCTGACCTCTTGGTAGGGAAAGAAGTTGGTATTTAGTTTTGTACCGTTTTTAAGGACCATGTTTTCAAATCTATAATAATATCAGCCTATACTGCCCACTGCTGGACAAAGGCCTTCTCTCACAAATCGGGGTGAGAGAGATTAGGTCATACTCCACCACGCGGACCCAGTGCGGATTGATGGAGGCAGGTTTGTGGCCACCTGCTGTTGGAACTTATCAAGCCGCCTTTAAGGCTTCCAACTCGGCTTAACGACTACCACATTAAGTGGTTGCCGGGACCAACGGCTTAACGTGCCTTCCGAAACACGGAGACGCTTGAATATGAAAATGCCACAAACGGTCACCCATCTCGGGCCGACCGAGTCGAACGCTGCTTAACCTTGGTGATCGGTAAAAACACCGCGGTCGCACAGCGCTACGAGCGCGCAATCATGTGTGGAAAAAAATACCACACATTTGTATTGTATCTGACTACCTACTGGATTTATCGGGACGTATTTCCCAAACAAACACTTCGTCAATGTTGTTTGTTTCGTTTATTACGTTTGCGGAAAAATATAATTCCTAATATTATTATTTACGATTACAATTATTGTTACTCTTAGAATTGTAGAGATAATGCAGAAGAGTGATTATATTTGTTGATCAAACCCGGTTAATTTTTGATTAATTATTTAAGTCAATTCGAAAACTTTCGTCATTTTTCAGGTGGTGTAAGTAGAGGCGCTCGTAGCGCTGTGCGACCGCGGTGTTCTAACCAATCACCAAGGTTAAGCAGCGTTCGACTCGGTCGATCTGAGATGGGTGACCGTTTGTGGCATTTTCATATTCGAGCGTCTCCGTGCTTCGGAAGGCACGTTAAGCCGTTGGTCCTGGTTACCACTTAATGTGGTAGTCGTTAAGCCGAGTTGGAAGCCTCATAGGCGGCTTGATAAGTTCCAACAGCAGGTAGCCACAAACCTGCCTCTGCCAATCCGCACTGGGTCTGCGTGGTGGAGTATGACCTAATCTCTCTCACCTCTAATTGTGAGAGAAGGCCTTTGCCCAGCAGTGGGCAGTTTAGGCTGACATTATTATTATTATTAAGTAGAGAGCACGAAATTTAACTAGCATTAGGCTGGATCAGTTTGAAATGGGTGACGGTCGTAGTATTTCCGTTTTCGAAAGTCCTCTTGCTTAAGGAGGCACGTTCTACTTTTGGTACAGGGGACCACTTCATGCGCTAGTGCTTAAGCCTAGTAAAATTTTTAAGGATGGCTTCTTAAGTCCCTATAGCACGTGACTACAAAGCTGCCTCCACCAATCTTAATTGGTTTGCGTGGTACAGTATGACCCATTCCCCCATCTCGATTTGTATGACAAGTCGCTTTTGCCCAGCGGGACGGTAGAGTCTGATTTATGAATCAAATGTAAACTTGAGAGAAAATACAGAACTTGTTTAAAAAATATTCTTTGTGCAAAATATATCAAAAATCATGCCCTTATTGATCGCCCGGCGCATTCTCTATTGTATTCCGTCAAACATTGTCTGTATACAGTTTTCAACAAACTCACTATGCATCTTGGCAACAATTTACCCGTCTAGTAAATCAGATGTCTCAGTTCGTTGAACACTAATTCCAGCAGTCTAGACGAGTCAATAGCTAAGATATGCAAATGACCTATGTAAGCGCACTGGTCTAACTGTTTCACCTACACTCTTCAATGAAGATCGCCGGTTCGGTCAAGATAACAGGTGCTATATTAGTCACACGTTTTGTGGCTGAACTATTTGTTTGGCATTTGTAGTGAGCGTTTATTTTCTTACATGCATCATTATTAACGACGCTTCATATATCGTCTGTACCTTTTTTGTCCTAAGTTTCAATTAACATACCTCGGTTATGATTTCGTCAAAGTTCCAAGTACCAACAAAATCAGCTGGCACGGTTCTTTGCTCCAAAGTAACTAAGAAAGAAAGTTTATTTTTGAACAACATACAAAGATATTGAAATAATAACACCGTCACGCCTATATTCCCCAGCGGGGGTGGCAGAGGTGTACTGAGTACACCCACGATTCGCCGACGATGTTAGGTCCCATGTAATAGGGGGCGAGCCTAATGAAATAATAACAATTACAAAATACCTACTACAGATATCAAAGTTGAAAATAATCATATACAACACGTTGCTGAACCATAGTGTTGTATCAAATAAAACTATTTTTCGGATTTTATTTAACGCGGTAATTTCATCGGTATTGGACCTTGGACTTGGAAGATACACCAGGGAACTCCTTAACTACAAACAATACGAATGCGTAGATTGAGATATTATGGGGATTACGTCAATCCTATAGGTACCCTACCATAGAACTAATGAGAATATTAAGCGACTTCAAAAAAGGAGGAGGTCGACAATTCGTCTGTGTTTTTATAACGTCTTTTAATGAAATCGGTATTGTACTTTGGATTTTGAAGATACATCAGGGGACTCCTTAACGGCGAACAGCACGATTTTATAGATTCCGTTATAATAGTTATTATATCAATTCTGTAGGTACCTTGCTGTACAACTCAGCAAAATAATATAATATAGGTATATAAATATTAGTAAATAATTTACTTGTCACTTAAAATTGAAAAATAAAAATCTTTTTTAAAAAAAGTTAAACCGAATTCAAACAGCAAAAAATAAATATTTGAAGTCGGTGCCAAATAACCGACTGCACTGACCGGTACAGACTTCAAATATTTAGTTTTTGCTCTTTAAAGTCGGTTTAATGTAAAAAAAAAAAGATTTTTTATATGTGTAATCTTCGCGTAAATCTAAGAACTCAGTATATAGTGTTTTATTATGGTAAATCGCTGGTACTTCGTGAAACACCTTATAAAAACTACAGTTTCAGCAGGAGGTAGAAAAGAATCAATGAATGTATCTATTTTTATTACTTTGACTATTATTAATTAGTGCTACAGGTCTATAGTTCTCCAAAAAAAAATCACATCCTACTGCTGGGAAAAGGCAAACTCACAAATCAAGGTGAGAGGAAATACATAGGTCAAACTCCAGCACGTATGTAAACTTGTATGTAAACTTAGGTAGGTATGTTGCCTTATCCACAAATTAACTTTAAATACCATAAAGGTAAATGACTCATACACATATGTATATCCTGCAAATGAAAAAGACATATTAAGCAGACTCCCAAATAATGGGAAATGTTCACGATAAAAGGCAAATGTAGAAATACCCCTAAATTTCCTAAGAAAATAGTAAATCTTGTCTCCTAGTCCACAAAAATAAGGATCTTAAAGCAAGTTGTATTTATTTGATGTTTTACTATGATCAATCCCTCTTTGGAAGTTTTTTGTGGAAGCTAAAATTTCTTCCTACGCTTCCCGAATAGTACTATTGAAGAGTTTTTTTTTTTTATTTGGCGGAATATCCGTCGAGTATTAAGTGTATTTGTTACACACGAAGATGTAAGTTCAAGTTGTAATTATGTACGATGAAAGCCAAAAGCGTGACCTTTTCCTGAGTTGCTTTTAATGGAGATTTATCTGGCCCGAAAATTACCTTTACAGGGTTAGTCTCATATATATATTAAACTATCTTCTCGACTCCACCCGTGAGCACATAGTGTATTGAAAACATATCATGATTGGCCTTAAAACCTCCAATGTTAAGGCTACATAATAAGTAGAGGTCGTGCTCTATCTCCGATTTTACCCGACTTTCAAAAATCCCATTACTTAAGTCGGACTATATGCTCTACCCAAGTGTGAAGTTTCCGTCAAAATTGCTTCAGTGGTTTTTATGAGATGGCTGAATAAAAAGACGAATTTGGTATCAAGTATTTTTATTTAAGACAGCTTATGGTTTTAAATTATTTAGTGAAATATTGATGTGTCCATTTTCGCTTGTCCCTAATCACCTCATAAAATAGGTCAAGTCAATACTGCATATACCTAGGTTTAACTCACACTTAAATTATTCCTCTCGAGAAAAACATTCTTGTCTGTATTTTTTTCTATAAGAACAAAGTCCAAATAAGACTGAGATGCAGGTAGAACGGGTCTGTTATGTTTTGACGATACCGGCGCCAGACACTGCGTGATTCATCCTTCTGAGAATCTAAATCCAATAACAAGATACCTAGATGGATGGAGTTTTTGTAAATCTTTACCTTATAAAAAAAACTAATGAGAATGTAAAGTTAGTTTGAAGTCTGAAAACAAATTACTTATTTCAGTTTAAGTTAGGAATAAAAAGGCAATATAAAGCATTTTTTTTTTACATTAAAGAGCTGACTTCTTGACTTAAATTTATATTACTATCATTTATTAAACGAGATTCTAATATTTTTGTAACGTTAAATAATGTTAATACATCCGAATGTACTTGTTTGTTTGGAAAAGGGGAAGTCCTCTGCCCAGTAGTACTATAATATTTTTTACATAGGATGGGTTGTGACAGTTCTAAGTGCCTAACGAAATTAATATTTAATTCAATGGTGTTAAGGCATATAAACATAAGTATAGAAACCGGTCATGCCTATTATTGCCATTGAATAATGTATAATTTACACACACAACTGTCACACCTTACATGAAAAATACTATATATTAAGTTGGGGGCTTCTTGTTTAGATTAATAAGCTTGTAAAAAATAATTGTCAACAATTGAGTGTTACCTATTTCTATATCATGTACTGAATTTGGTTATCATGATTTATAAACCAATCCCACCCTGTTAATGAGAATTTCGTTGTTTGTTATGGTTATTTTGCAACACCAGCAGAAATACATGGATGTAAACCCTACTTAAATAAGTATTTGAAGGACATACAGACGCACTTCCGAAGTCGGAGTATCTATAATGTGGTCTGTTAACCTGACCCAAAGCTGGGCTAACTCTTCAATATTTTATCAACAATACTACCGAACTATGAAAGGAAACAGTTAAACCACCCGCTTCATTTTAGAAGAGATGTACATAGGTCTATACCGGCAAGACACCTAGCATATCCCCTATAGCGACTGCCCAAGCCGAGGCCGTTCCTCCTTGAGGCGCCCTTGAGCCAGTTGCCCCCCTTGCCCTTCAGGCTCAAGCGTAGTGGTTGCACGCTCGCCCTCTTGTCCGGTGAAGTTGTAATGGCCTTGCGGCCAACAGCGTAGATCATTCACACACATAAATCTATACTTATTCAATATTTACATAATTTAATATACGTAACTTAATACCAAGGGGCATAAAGTGTAGAATTTAACGTAAATTATTATAATCGGGGCAAAAATGACTAATGAACTCGGAATTTCATTAAGCTCTCAGGCTGATATCATAAGTTTCATTAGGCTAACATTATTTAGGATAGAACCTTACAGTAGTAACAAATTACCCTTAAAATAATTTGGGACGAGACGAACTAAGAGAGTGGAGGAAGCCAGAGAGGTCTGTAAGGAAAGAACCTGTTGTAACTCTGTGCTCTCTGCCTACCCCGTAAGGGAACTGGCGTGATGATATAGATAGATGAAGATAATTTGGGTAAGAATAAAATGTAGATTCCAAATTTAATACAGTCTGATAGATGATATGGCTCGCAATGACTTTTTATAATATACTTCAAACAAGTTAAGAAGAAAGTCTCGGAATTATTTATTACTAGCTTCTGCCCGCGACTTAATCCTCGTTGATTTTATACAAGAAACAAACATCCAAATATCTAATCATACAAACTTTCACATTTATAATATGGGTAGTTTAGTCTAAAAGCTAACACTTAGCTTCAAGAAAATAGTGCGTATTTCAGCCAACAGTCAGAAGTAATTACTATGGATTGAATATTTCTCTTCATTCTCCATGTAACTGTATCTGATAAATCTCCCAGGAACCTACGCCAGAGAGTAAACTACAATTATAAAAGAACAGTACCTAAAACTTTCAAGACTTGCAGTTTCTGAAACACAGAGCTAACCTATCTATCTATCTATATCATCAAGCCAGATCCCTTGCGGGGTAGGCAGAGAGGACAGAGTTCGAACAGGTTCTTTCCTTACATACCTCTCTGGCTTCTTCTACTCTCATAGGTCGTCTCATACACGCTCGCCGGTTACGGAGACAACAACAACCTTATTGAATATACTTTATGTAATTAGCATTTTCTTTTCGTTTCAGGTATGTATTCAACCGGTGTACTCTTCGTTTGACGAGTTGACGTAAGTGCATTTACACGTGTGTTATATTATGGACGATCGTCAAGGGCGTCCCAAGCTATCAAATAGATATGTTACAAGGAACTAATTCTAGCTTCCGCGTTAGAAATATAAACATATTATACCTTGGCGTAAGTTTTTCATACAATCATTTTTCATAGCAACAGTCATTTTTTTATTTCTTTCAATGAGTATATTAGGTTTTGAACTTAAGATAGGTGTGGTATGGTCTGTAAATAATGGTCTGGAAGACTTACCTAAACAGTTATAAGAATTTGGTACATTGGAAACATTTGATAATGTGATGTAAATATCACAAAACTTTGGAAAGCACTCCGAATCTAATCTAATTCAAAAATCTATGGCCCCAAGTAGGCTGTAGAAATTAAAAATAATTAGTTTTGAACATGGTATAGCAGTTCTACTATGATTTACATGGCGCATTACACTATGCAAGTAATATACCTCGAGGCCTTTGTGCGAGCTAATTGTAAGTGCGCAAGTCCATTCCAAAATTAAGGTCATCAAATAACGATCCTCACTAAATACGACATAATTTATACAAATGACTCAAACAAGTCTATTTGGTCATGTTACCATGACCAAATAGACCGTGTCTTATCTGAAGGGCAAGTCAAAAGTCTCCGTAACCGGCGAGTGTGTATGAGACGAACTATGAGAGTGGGGGAAGCCAGAGAGGTATGTAAGGAAAGAACCTGTTGGAACTCTGTACTCTCTGCCTACCCCGCGAGGGAGCTGGCGTGATGATATAGATAGATAGATAGACTCAAACAATTTACATTTTAAATCCAGCGTGACCGAAGACACAACACAAGAATCAGAAATGCCTAGATAACAATATTTTGCGAATTATCACCGAAACAACTTTAGGAATACATAGCTTGCGCGTTTCGATAAAACTTATCACTAAACAAAATAACAATTGACGACAACCTGTTGCCATAACGCTTTATCACCACAATATGCGTTTGATATCGAAATACCTGTAAATAATAATTCCGATCCTTGTGTTATCTTCAAATAAAATTCCGGCTCGTGGTTATAATTAGGCCATGTTTTGACGGGTGCGCAATGCAAAAATAAAATCCTAAGACGCGCAAGATTGGTATGCAACTGGAGCGCTTTCCGCATTAAAATATAGTTATGACCATTCCTCTTGTGTTCCTATACATTCTCCTTCAGCTTTTGCGGTTATAGTATGCAGAACGAAGACTAAAAAGACCTTAATAATGCAGGACAAACATTTTAATACCATATAATCGTATTCTTTGATACTTTAATTAAAAATGTGTCTAAAATATCATCAACGTCGCCAAATCTTTACATTCTTACTTTCGCCAAACTAATTACAAGAATTTTAAAATACAGATCATAAAATGTTGCAAGCCCAGAAACGGACATTGCCCTTTCGCTATAAATACCTTTCGCGTCTTGCGTTATACAATCAGGTGGATCGTCAACCGTATTGCCGAGGGTGTTATGAGTCACTACTTATCGACTATTGGCATGCGCCACTCCTTGTTTCGGTCGCCATACTTTGTACCCAGCCAACGGAGTTTAATCTCGTTGATTACAGAAGGAGACATTATAAAATAATCGCTAAGTGGATTGCGGTCGTCCGTCTGTTAAGTGTTAAACATACGGTAGGGTTTCTTTTTTTATAACCAACTTCAAAGAGGTGGTTCTGACTTCAATAGTAGTTTGTTTTTGTAGGCTGCATCAGACGTTTAGTATTTTTGATAGATTAGGATCGTTCTTCAAAAATATCCAACACCAGTTTAGGCTCATGGCCATTTTTTTTTTTGTTTTTGTTTTTTTTTCAATTTCTTGACTCTGCCTACTCCGCAGAGGATCTGGCGTGATGATATAGATTTTACTTATTTGTGAGGGTAAAATATAGCAGTTACAATATTAATAGTAGTGATAGCCTAGTGGTTAGACCCTTGGCCTGCAAAGTCAGAGGTCTCGGGTTCAAACCTAGGCACGCACCTTTGCTTTACGAAAGCATGTGCGTTTCAAAAAATTAACCATCACTTGCGTTAACGGTGAACGAAAACACCGTTTCTCGAAGGTGTGTGAAGTTCGCCAACCCGTACTGGGCCAGCGTGGCGGACTATAGCCCAAACCCTCTCAGTTTGAGAGGAGGCCTGTGCCCAACGGTGGGACAGTTTCTTAACAGGGCTAATATTATTATTATTTGTCAGGGTACTTACATATTTTCAATTAGCGTGGCGTGCAATTGAAGTGGCCTACGTCCAGCAGTGGACTGCTATGGGCTGATGATGATGATGCAACTGTGATATAGCGTAATGATCGATGGAAATTATATGACCGCACTATACCTCATTTAACATTGACTGCTTAAACAAGCCTCAGCTTAGTAACAAAGCAACAAAGAGTTTACAATAATAGCGACGGTTAAAAAAATAGCATTTTTTTTCTGTTGCTCACCGTATCTAATTGATAACGAATGTTGTATTTATTGCATCACGACGACGTGTCGTGCTCCGTACAAGTGTACGAGCAGCGATGTGTATTTTTAGATTATGTTTACTCTATACTGTCTGCTTTTATACAGTGACCCATTATAAGTATTGAGTGAAAGCTTTAAAAATATAGTTGCGTAAATGTACTAATTACGTGTGGCGTACTATCTTATGGCAACAGGTATAATTAGTTAATATTGAAATAACACTCAATTCGCTTGTCAAAGGTAACGTTTCGTATAATCGATCTTCTACTTTGAATAAGTATGCATAAATATTTCGGTTTAGATACGTTTACATATCTATCCATCTATATCATAATTTATATTATAGCAAAAGTCCTAATACGACTCAAAGGAAATTTGGAACTTATAAAATAACTTACTCAAGGAGCAAAATTAAAGCAACATTAAGAACTCCGAAAAATTGATGTTTGATTTTTACATATGATTCGAACCTTGCAATGTAGATAGAACCTTTCCTTTAAAATGATTGTACCTATGCTGAAAATAGTTATACCTATCGAAGTTAAAAGCCTTTATTTTGTCGTGTATCGTAACACTCTTGTGTCCTGGCAACTTAACGAGTTCCTGTAATACAGGCGTTATTCAGAATGATTCAGCTAAATTTCAGATAGGCGCCAAAATATATCTTATCGCAAGTATTTACGTGGAAACTAGTTCATTACATAATAATAATATCTGCAAACGTCAAGGCAAACGCTGCCAGGTAACAGGTTGATGATAAGAAATGTATTAATTCATTGATAAATAAAATGTATATGTTCCCAGTCGTTGTCAGTTCAAAAACTTGTATGTAAAAAGAGACGATTCAGAATTTATTTTCCTAAATCTGAAAAGGTGTTGAAGTATTTTACTGCCAACATTTCAACTTTATTTGAAGTACACACGACAGTAACAAAATCTTTCTTTGGTACGTACTGTTGAGCAGAAATCAATACCACTGCATACAACTAAATAGTTTAGTTGGAGTAAGAATCGACCGTTGCGGGCCATCCCAAGGTGACTGCGAATGCGATTGAAATACAATTAGAATTGAAAGATAATTAAAACATCATTGTGTCTCTATCAAATTCGAACAATTGACAGAAATACAATAATGTTTTCTTTTGTTTAGCTCCAAACATCGTAAGTGAGCCAACTGTCGTTCTAGCCATCTTCGACGTATGTCTCGGCTGCGCCTGATAGTTGAGATTCAGCTCACTTGTACGGAAGGGAGCAAGGAAGTCTATATGTAGCTGCTTCTGGGCAGATACATATTTTAAATTTTTTTACTGCCCAGTTTTCTACATCTCTGCTCACTGCTGCGTCAATAGCCCGACCGTCAGACAGCATTGAAATGTGAATAAATTCGTATCACGCAGTTCCTATTGTGAGCAAAGCGCTGTCCAAGTTATATGTCCGTCGTATACAATTTACAAAAATGTTTCTGACCGAGTATCAGTTCAATTTTCACACTTTGAGTTTAGTCTGTTAAATTCGCTATTTGTTTTGGGACAAACGGGCAAAACACGATTGAGCGAACCACCAGGCTTAACTATCAGGTATGAGATGTCGGTTTTTATCGCGGTTTAATTTTGATTTTTAAGGTACTGACGTTTCGGGCTTTAAGCTATTCGCGTTCAGCCAAATTCAGCATAGCAACCGCAACACCATGCTGGCTTACTGCATACAAATTAAGAAATTAATATCAAATTAGAGAGGTCTAGCGACCTTGAATTGGAACTGGTATTCATTCATCGCTTATCTGTAGATGCATAAAAGCCAGAGCCGGAAATAACTCATTAGCAAGTTTTTGTGGTCGTTTTAAAATTGTTCATCGAGATCATTGTCTATTAAACATAATTTGGGTGCAGTGCTCTATCATTCTGACACTAACAGAATGTTAATACGTTTTATAAAATTTGATAAAAAATATATATAGGTAATATGACTACCTCCTTGGTCTAGTGGCAAAGCGCATCGCTTTGTGATCACGAGGTCCTCGGTTCACTTCCTAGGTCGGACAATACTAGCTTTTCTAACGAGAAATTCCCAGTATTTGACCGGAGTCTGGAATTGTGTCCGGTATATGGCAATAGGCTCGCCCACTATTACATGGGATCTAACATCGTCGACGAAAAATGGGTGTACTCAGTACACCTCTGCCACCCCCTCTTGGTGAGTACAGGCGTGACGGTGTGATAAAAAATATCGTCGATTGCCTTTTTGGGTCTATTGACGCATAGTGAGGCTGACGATTGTGAGGTTCTGAGTTCGAATTCTATCTCTATCTATGTCATACATAACGCGATATCCCTTGTTCGGATCTAGGTTAGACAACGTGTGGTTTTTCTTTTGAAAGATACTTAGTAATGTTCCCGAGTCTAGAATTGTGTCCAGTATAATGGCAATAGGTTTGTCTCCTATTACATTGGCACTTATCATCGTTAGCGATATGTGAGCGTACACTGTACAGCATACCTCTGCACCGCCGCTTGGAAAATATATACGTAACTATGCATTTTTTTATGAAAATATCCATTCAGATTAGTAATACTAGATATTTCATATACGTTTCATATTGGGCTGGTTTGTCAAACAACATATTAGAGTTTGTCTATCAACAAAATTATGAAACAAACAAATTATTTTATTTACACATTTGTATCGAAATTTGTAATTTCATGATGAATGAAAATCAGATCTTAAAAAATATTCCCAGCAGAATCCGTGTGTTTAAGTTAAAATCATTGTTAGTAACAGACACAGTGGTTTCATCTAAGCTACGTTTCTAATCTAAAATTCTATAGCTTCCCTAAATTCACGTTAGTAACAGTATGTCAGTCAATCCATTCGGGGCCCTTATTCCTTATGATCAAACGAGGCGCCTTTTGGTAACTTTGTAAAATGATCGTGTTATGGAATTCTCATGTCACTAAAGTAAGGATTAAACGATTATTTCACTCTCTCCCCTTGGCAATTATTATTCCCATCTGATGGTAGGGTCTGCCTTCCTAATATTCTTCTTCCACTTCGCTCTGTCTAACGTGTCGTGTTCGGAGGCATTGCAGATACACAGGTCCTTCTTGATCACATTTGCCCATCTTGTTTTTGGCCGTCCTCTGGGTCTGGGCCCTGATATGTTTTGATTGGCCGTAATATTACCCACAAATTCGGGAGGTCTTCTCTTTATGTGGCCATACCCACGGAGTCTACTTTCTTGACGCTTATCAGCGATGTCACGAACACCGAGACGAACGATTATTTTACTGAGTTATCATAACTTGCCACGTTCTGTGTTTAATTGGTAATAGCAAATAAGCCCCAGGCATTAAGCAACTATTCGCCGTTGACAGGATAATATTGATGTTTCCCTTCCCATCTATATCTGTCGTCGCACAATGTAAGCAGCCTGAATACATCTCGACGCTCCACGCCGAGTTTCCCACGTCCCTGATGACGTTACCATAAATGTCAAGTTGTAGCGAAAACGGTGCCTTTTCTGACGAGAACCGTACACGTTATATTGTTTCTCCATATTGGAGATTTTAATGTACATTTAGTTCTGTTAGTCGCGGTTTCTGAATTATTATCCTATACGCTGCTCCTCAGAAATCGTAATAATAAAATACTAGAAATGAAATGGCCCACGATTTTGCTTTAAACCATTGTCGCGGCTTTACTACACATGCACACTGTGCACAGTTTGAGAAACTCCTCCGACTAGATAAGTGACTGTACATGATTGCTAAAAGAAAAACAATATTTTACGATGAATTGGAAATTTTGGAAGACTTCCATACCAACTTTAGCCACTGTTTCACATACATTGGTCAACGCAGTCCTGAAGCATTATGTGATATTTTTCTTACATGTGTAGCGACAAGTTCAGTACCTATATCATCACGCTAGTTCCAACAGGTTTTTCCCTTACATACCTCTCAGGCTTCCTCCACTCTCATAGTTCGTCATACGACTTCTAATGTCTTATTATTACGATTTCTATATTTGTTAGGACCTTTACCCATTCTTCAAACTGATCTTAGGCAAATAACGTGCCACCTTACAATTCCTACGCAGGACTAGAAGAAAACGTAATTAATTTCATACATTATTATAAAACAATGTACGTTTTCAAACGATACCTATATACAATACGCCAGACGTATGTTTACCTTTTCCAGTGCAGTTAATTAACTTCAAATTCGAAGTACAAATACCCCAAGCATTTCTTGTTTATTAAAGGTAGCACACATGTATATCAAGCACCGACGTAAGTGAAATGGAAGAGATACTGTCAAATTGACAATTCTTTTAATTACGCCTGTCTACACTGACGGGTCGAGATGCCGCAGACGGCACGCTTAAGGTTGTCGCAATTATAAAGTAAGGTGAATAAAAAACACGAACCTCCCATAGGCTTGACGGGCGAGGGACACCTGTCTCTATGGAAACAGGTTTGGTGCGGCGTTCGCCTCGACCGTGTGAATGGAGGTGATGAATCTTCTCATATGTACCGAAACAGGTTTCGGTGAGAATGTTTTAATCAGCACGCTCCGGGATTAGACAATAAATTCGCTGTGATAAACGTTTCAATCTTGTGGTATATGAACGATATGTGTCGCCTCGATTGGATGAATGAAAGTATTAAACAATTCACGGACGGTTACGTCAACCCGCTTTATGCATGCACTGGTGAATTAATTGGATGAATAATTACAATAAATGCATACGTAATATAGCATAATGTTGTTATTTGTCGCATTCAAGGCACTATTAAAGAGAATTTTGATATTTATTTCGGGAACAGACAATATATTTCTTTGAATTTAAATAAAAATATCAACTCTATTGGAGATGAGGTGTTTGGTATTATTGAGCGCATGACTCACTTGTGCATGATCGAAATATATGAAGAATCAGTTTCCTATGACGTTAAAGATAAGTATTGTAAACTGTCTTATCAAAATAAATTTTTCTGTTTTATCTAAATATTTTCATGTCAAATTTTTGGAGTAACTAATATCACCGTATCGCTTAAACAGTTATTAGATGGTAATGCATTTTATGTTTTTTAATTTTCTATGGTAAAGATCGTTTGTATAAAATTTATTGGCCATCAAAAATGAATATATGTTCAAATGAGGTTGTCATAAAGTAAATTCTGTTAGAGCCACTCACACTCGTGTCCGATGTTCACCCTCATCATTATCAAGCGTCTCGCGACGGCTGCGCGGGAGCGTGACGAATCGGGGTCCATTCTACCACTCCACCACGTTCTTTGCCAAGCCATCCAAATTACCTGCGATAAAACCATATTTAGTTTTGCCATTATTTATATAAAATTTATTTACCATCAAAAAAAGTTTACATCATAACTTACGATCGAGGTTGTCGTAAAGCGGGTTCTGTTAGAGCCAAGCAGTCCTCTGAGTGAGCGTGCGCGATGTTCACCCTTGATCATTATCAATTCTCTCGCGACGGCTGCGCGGGAGCGTGACGAAGCGGGGAGCATTCTACCAATCCGTCGTTTTTTTCCCAATCACCGAAATTACCTGCGATAAAACCATATTTAGGTAGTTCATCACCAAACGAAACTATTGCGGGTATATTTAAATAGAGACTTTTCTTCCATTCCGATCTCGGTCTCGAACCTATTCGCGACTTTATTAAAAAGGCGACAACCCGATATTTCGCGAACGCGTTCAGTCATAGAAATCCGCTAATCGTAGCCGCCGCCGACTACGAATCTCATTGAAAGTAGACATAAAACGGTTTATCTCTTTGAACATATCCATAATATAAATAAGAGTACTTTTGCTACTGAAATGAGTATTTCATTTCCAGAAAAAACTTGAATCACACAAAATACGCGCTTTTGAAAAGTCACCCCCCATCTTTTCTATTCTTCTTAACGTGTGTTTTCCACGTCACTATTCAGTTGTAATTTTAAATTATTATTTTTTGCTTTTTACTTCATCATTATCAACCCATACCGACCGAATGCTGAATATGGATCTCTTCCATGGCAATTTTATTCATACCTTTCCCTCTTGCAATTTTTTGCATCCAGTCCTTCTCGGCCACTTTTGCCAGGTCTGCAAATCTTTTTACTTACTGATCATAAGACTATGACATTTCGCAGTTTAGTTACTTTACAGTTTAAATTGCTTTAATTTTTTGCCCTGCGATTATGATGACCAATATTTAAGAAAAAACGTCCAAGACTTCGTACTCATCTCAATCGAATATATTTTGCTGTATTCCAGTTCGAACTTCCCAAGATGACAATGCAAAATAATCTGTAGTTTGCAAAATAATGGATGTGTGGGTTCATTCTCGATCGATAGTGGCGTGGGACCTTGACGAATTGGGGTGCATTATTTTTCACCACTCATCGTTCCAACGAGGTCAGTCCAACGAGCATCACATACTGCACCGCATAAATCTTTATTGTGGTTTCCGAAATAAGTATATTACGAAAGAAAACCTACTTATACGAAATGTTATATGATTGTCTAGTTCAAATTAATTGTAAAAACAAGTACCGGACCAAAAATCCATGAATGAAACTTGACGTAATTTCTTCACAAAGAGGACTTTGTAAAGAATACCATCTCTACTATAACTATCATATAACGTTTGTCATCAATTCCTAAATTCTCACAAATGGCCGCAAAAACGTGTAAATCTTCACGTTTATGTGCTATTGTTGATAGTCAAACGGCCGGAGTCAAACGTTGTTACACGGCAAATATGTTTTTATAGAGTCAGTAAATTGCACGTGCACAAAGTGAAATACCTATTGTCGGGAATCCCCCGGCGCGGCGCCGTAGTGTGGCGTGACCGCCTTATTCTCGTGCACGCGAAGGTAGTGTCGCAAAAACTTAGTATATAGCGGGGCATGAAAATAATAATTATAATTTTAATTAAAACAAGCAAGCTTTTATAACCAAAACAAAGGAGATTTCTTACTTAGTTGAGTTCCTATGACCGACTTCCGGCTCCGCCATCAGAACCTGCCACCACTTAGGTAGAGTACTTGTCAAGCCTAAACACGTTCGAGTTATGTTGCCGAGTAGACATGTTCCTAAGGCCAGTTCTGTGGTATTACATTATTGTACTGTCACTAAAGTTACATAAGTATGCTAAATTCCAACCTCATCGGATGACAGGAAGTGCTTGAAAAATGGATGACAAAAATTTAACCGGAAAGACCCAGACATATGAACAAAGTAAGTTAACCGCGAATAACTTTACATACCAATCGGTAGGGTCAGCCCGGTTAGTCTGTGGTTTTACATTGTTGCAAATCCGAAAACTTTCGACAGTATGTCAGCTCGAGATGAGATCTCTGATGAGAACTTTGTCCCTGCAGTTAACTGATGACAATATCGACGATCAAATCAGCGGGCACCCAATTTGTCAACATGTCGGTGAGTACGTTGTGTACAGCACCTAAGACAGTACAACAACTGCAATATGCTCTCCAGTAAGAGCCCAGAGAAGGCTATATAACCTTTGCGACAAACCTTTGACCACCATATGAACGGTACGGGCTATGTCTAGCCGCAGAAGCAATAAACTGATTGGTTTAAAAGTTTGATTGTTTTAATTCAATTATTCAATATGTCGATCGATTAACAAGTTCACTCTTCAGCCTCACTAATCTCTAGTTTCCTGTACGATGTCTGCCAAAGACCCAAAATAGTAAATCAAATTACTTTGCCGCATACAAAACGGCAGTTGTACACCTCAGTAGCTGAACCTGTTGTTGACTTGGTAAAAGACCCAAGAGCCAAGCTAACCCGACACTACACTGAAGATATCCCGGACATCAGCCTGTACGAGATTAGGATGGCTCTCAAACAACTCAGAAATAACAAAGCGCCAGGCGAAGACGGAATTACCGCAGAGCTTCTGAAAGCGGGCGGAACGCCGGTACTTAAAGTCCTTCAGAGGCTGTTTAATTCCGTCTTGCTCGAAGAGAAAACGCCGGAAGCATGGAACAGGGGTGTGGTGGTACTGTTTTTCAAGAAAGGTGATAACACTTTACTGAAGAATTATAGGCCCATCACACTGCTGAGCCATGTTTATAAGTTGTTTTCGAGAGTCATCACGAATCGTCTCGAACGCAGGCTTGATGACTTCCAGCCTCCCGAACAAGCCGGTTTCCGGAAAGGCTTTAGTACCATAGACCACATACATACGCTGCGGCAGATTATACAGAAGACCGAGGAGTATAATCGGCCACTATGCTTGGCGTTTGTGGACTATGAGAAAGCCTTCGATTCGATCGAGACTTGGGCGGTTCTTAGATCTCTCCAGCGATGCCGCATTGACTATCGGTACATTGAAGTGTTGAAGTGCTTGTATAATAACGCCACCATGTCAGTCCGAGTACAGGGGCAGTGCACGAAGGCGATCCCCATAAAAAGAGGAGTAAGGCAGGGAGACGTCATTTCTCCGAAACTGTTTACGGCCACCTTAGAGGACGCCTTCAAGCTCTTGGAATGGCAAGGACTTGGCATCAACATCAATGGCGAATACATCACTCACCTTCGATTTGCCGACGACATTGTGGTCGTGGCGGAGTCGCTGAAAGATCTAGGACGAATGCTCGGTGACCTCAATAGAGTATCTCAACAAGTGGGTCTTAAAATGAACATGGACAAAACGAAAATAATGTCTAACGTCCATGTCGTACCCACCGCACTCACCGTTGGGAACTCTACTCTTGAAGTTGTCGACGAATACATTTACCTGGGACAGGTAGTCCGGTTAGGTAGGTCCAACTTTGAGAGAGAGGTCAATCGACGAATCCAACTCGGCTGGGCAGCGTTCGGGAAACTGCGCAACATCTTCTCATCCAAAATACCTCAGTGCCTAAAGACTAAAGTTTTTAGTCAATGTGTGTTACCAGTGATGATATATGGATCAGAGACGTGGTCTCTTACAATAGGTCTCATAAAAAAGCTCAGAGTTGCTCAGCGAGCTATGGAGAGAGCTATGCTCGGCGTTTCTCTACGCGATCGAATCAGGAATGAGGAGATTCGTAGAAGAACCAAGGTCACCGACATAGCCGTTAAGATTAGCAAGCTGAAGTGGCAATGGGCGGGCCACATAGCGCGTAGATCGGACGGGCGTTGGGGCAGAAAGATTCTAGAGTGGAGACCACGTATTGGCAAGCGCAGCGTGGGACGACCGCCTGCCAGATGGACCGACGATCTTGTGAAAATCGCAGGAAGTCGTTGGATGCAGGTGGCATCGGACCGGTTACGCTGGAAAGCGATTGGGGAGGCCTATGTTCAGCAGAGGACAAGTATAGGCTGAGATGATGATACAAAACGGTGCCTTACCATTTCGGCTGTAAAATTTTCATAAATATCAAGTACTTTTAAGCCTTACTTAAATGCCATAGTTTCTAATAACTGAGATGGGTTGATAGTATCATGTAATTACAATTTTTCATTACAATTCTAATAGTTAAATTATTTTGTAAATTAGAAATCTAATTGTAACCTAATAAGATGAACCCATTACAAAAAGGCTGGCATTAAACCTACCCACAGAAACATTATAACCTTTCAGCCGCCTATCAAATAATTTACCTATATCTATATTTATATTCTAAAAAGGAAATACTCTGTATGAGAGGAATGAGGGCCAGAGAGGTGTGTAAGGAAAGAACCTCTTGGAACTCTGTACTCTACCTACCGCAAGGGATCTGGCGTGAGGATATAGAAAGAGAGAAAAGATTTGTTTGTAATGGAACTCTGAAACTACTAAACCAATTTTAATAATTCTTTCACGATTAGAACGCTCAATAAGTAGCATAGGCTATATAACATAGACCCGGTAGGTGACGCTGTTGTCGACCGGGTGCGCAGCCGAAGGAATCTGCTAGTGTTTCATAAAATCTGGCACTTCTAAAAATACGAAATAAGTCGCACTCCCAAATAAGTTCAGGTCATCATCATCATCAGCCCGTGTCAGTCCACTGCTGGACGTAGGCCTCTCCCATGGCACGCCACTGAGCTCGATCTTCAGCTCTCCTTCTCCAATCCCTGCCCGCTGCCTTACGAATATCGTCGCCCCACCTAGCTACAGGGCGCCCTATACTACGTTTGCCGACACGCGGTCTCCACTCAAGAACCAGTCTGCCCCAACGGCCATCGGTTCTGCGGCATATGTGACCTGCCCACTGCCACTTCAGCTTGCTAATTCGCTGAGCTATGTCGGTAACCTTGGTTCTCTGACGAATAACTTCATTCCGGATTCGATCCCTAAGAGAAACTCCGAGCATAGCTCTTTCCATAGCTCGCTGAGCGACCTTGAACTGGTGGACAAGCCGCACAGTGAGTGGCCACGTTTCGGCTCCGTATGTCATTACAGGTAGGACGCACTGATTAAAAACTTTCGTTTTTAGGCATTGGGGTATGGGCGATAAGAAGTTCAGGTACTTTCATAGAATTATCTTTTTCTATTATAAGTAGCCGACACCGCAAATAGTCTAAAGGTAGGCCTGATTAATCGAACAATGTTTTGGTAGGAATAAAATATACGCATAAATACGCATAGTTGTTTAGTAGCATCAATATCAAACAAAGAAAAAATATAATTGTTCATGAACGTTTTTTTCTATATATATAGGATATGAGGATGAGGTCCTGTGCTTAATAATAAATTTTTTCCTTTAGATTTGGTGCAAGTGCACGCGTCGCTCGAAACTTACTCAGTTCCATGAACTTCGAATATTACGTCAATTATTCGTTTTGATCGACTTCTAAATAGAAGTATATATAAATATATCATCACACCGAATTTCTTGCCACAGAATTCCTACTCATTCCAATAGGTTCTTTCTGCATCAAATTTCCCATTTCCTCATCTCTCAGGGCGTCTCTTAACAGGTTATTTACTTCCAGACATCCCTGGTTCCTCCGCCCTCATAGGACGGTTTGATTCATTTGGTGGATTTACAGAATATTAGTCCTCATCTCAGCTCATCATTCTTGCTATGTAAAAGAAGACCATCTCATGTACGGGCTAGAACACGACCGCACCAGCTTATGATAGTAATCAGTCTCTCACATTTTACCGCAATGTTCAACTGAAGCCATATTCACCTCATCCCTCTTGCTATGAAATAGAAGACCATCTCATGTACTGTCTAGAATATGACTGTACCGAGTTATGACAGTAATAGGGCGTTGTTGCTGTGGCAGCACGTGCCCACGACCCTAATTACACCTCGATTTTCCTTCATAAAATATTGACACGAATACGTTTCCGTGAAACTTGTCTTATTTGTCTTTGATTGATTTTCCCGATTGACGTGGTTAATGTGTTATTCGTACCTACGGTGTATACACCGTTACGCCTATATTCCCCAAGCGGGGGTGGCAGAGGTGTACTAATACACCCACGTTTCGCCGACGCTGTTAGGTCCCATGTAATAGGGAGCGAGCCTATTGCCATATACCGGGCACAATTCCAGACCCTAAACGCGTACTGAGAAGTTTTCGTTAGAAAAACTACACTTGTCCGACCTAGGATTTGAACCCAGGACCCTCGTGATCACAAAGCAATGCGCTTTGCAACTAGACCAACGAGGCAGTCAGTAAAGTATAATCTTGACCCTCCTTCCATCAATCCGCACTGGGTCTGCGTGATGCAGTATTAACCTTATTTCTCTTATCTAGATTTGTGAGAGGTGTTTGGCCAGCTGTGGGGCCAATTTGGGCTGATTATTTATTATTATTAATGTTGAATGTAGGCTTAAAAAGTTTGATTTAATAATTATCTGTTTTGGAAGGTCTTAATTTAATTAAAAGGTTAATTTAATCATTATAATCATCATCAATCAGCCTATCGCAGTCCACTGCTGGACATAGGCCTCTCCTAACACGCACCATTGCACACGGTCCTCCGTCTTCCGCTAATTTAATATTAAGTCTATTTTCGATATGTGATGTGATTATGACGTATTTTATGACGTTCCTATATCGATGTTAACTCTCATATTTTAGTGCTATATTTGGGCCGGACACTACATAATATGACAAGAAAAAAGGTCTATTTGACAGTTAGATAAGCAGCTCTCGCGCATGTCAATTATTTTATAAAAAACATTCTAAATGTTCTCGACACTAAAACAGCCACTTAGAAAACTGTCGGGTCTATTGATATACCGCGCTACATCACCACCTTCTTCTTCCGCTCATATACATTATGTATTCTATAAAGTATGTAAACTGCTTTTAATGTTTCTTTTATCGATTCAAACGGTTTATTTATTCATATTATTCTATGCAACAGATAATAAACACCGTCACGCCTATATTCCCCAAGCGTCGGTGGCAAAGGTGTACTGTAATATTCTCGGATGATGATAGGTGCCAATGAAATAAGGAGCTAGTTAATTGCAATTATACCAGGAACAATTCCAGATGAGATTTTGTTTGATAGTAAGGTCACACTTTATCCTTTTATGTGTCACTAGACCAACAAGATAGTCTCCTTTTTTAGATATTATATAAAGTATATAAATACTACTAATATTAATACTTTGAGAGTGGAGGAAGCCAGAGAGAGGTCTGTAAGAAAAAAAACCTGTTAGGGGTCCGTACTCCGTATGGAATCTAGGGTGATGATATAGATAGTTAATATTACTCTCATCGATTTAAACACTTATTTCTTCTTATCATTCTAAGTAAAGACAGTAATCGTCGATATAAACAACATTGTAAAGGATCTACAAATAATCGCGTTGACTCAAATTACGCGTCGGCATGTTTTCACAATCACGTCACAGCATGTAAAGAACCTTTTAATATGATTGGAGGTATTACTTATAAACACGTGTCGAAGTTCAAAGGCCCGTCTGTGATATGTATTGGTTTGATGGAAAACATCGTCTTAGAGTATTCTTTGTCCTCATACTATCATAACAAACGGATTTAAGGAAACTGGTGATATGAAATGGCTTGGATTTTAATCCTAAGCAAAAATTGTTGATAAACTCAATGTGTAACACCTTAGTGACTATTAGGGTAACTCTTTTATCACACTTGAATATGGTTTCATTTAAAATCTGTATGCTTAATTAAAATTCATTTACACTTGTAAGTTATGATTACTACTTAATATAAAACAAAAGGCCCCAGCCGCGTCTGTCTGAACGCGATACACTCAATAACTACCAAACGGATTTTCAGACGGTTTTCTCCAATAGACGGATTGATTCAAAAGACCCGTGCGACGCCGGGGCAGGTCGCTAGTTGAATGTAAGTTAAAGTGTAACTTACTTACGACTATGAGAAACATACATTTTATGAAAAGATAAACAAAACTAGATGTTCTTCTATTAAGATCTACTTCTATCTACATCGTCACACCAGATCCCTAATCTAATAAGATAACAAAACAATATAACATACAAACATGAAATATTGACTTGATTGTGCATTATAATTTAAGTGCTTAAAAAACGCGGAGTGGATTTGCAAGGGACAGTTTCTCATCTAATATAATAAAAACGTAGATTACGCAGTGGGCGCAAAAAGTTAGCGCATATTCAAGAGCAATAAAAACGCAATTGCTCATAATAAATTAATACTATACTGATCCTACATACCATGCAAAAACTTATAGATCTCATAGATCGAGATGAAAAAGATCAGGTCATCATACTCCACCCGCCGTGCGCCCAATGCGGATTGATGGAGGCAGGTTTGTCGCCAACTGCTCTTGGAAATTATCAAGCCGCCCACAACCGTGGTAGTGGTAACCGGGACTAACGGTTTAACTTGCCTTCTGAACCAAGGAGATACTCGAATTTCAAATCACCAAAAACGGTCAACCATCTCAGACCGACCAAGCCGTTTGTAACCTTAGTGATCGTTAAGAACCAGTGTTGGTATTATTCAATCAGTTTTGCAGTTGTAGGAATCAGTTGAAATTTCAATTGTGATTAAAATAATTCCCCTAAGGTACTCAGGAATAACAATGAACGTCAAAAGCCTCAATCCCTCGTCGGGACCTTAGAAACCAATAATAAACCGCGATAAAATTCGAAATAATTATATTGCAATTTGATTTTTATATTTTTATCCAACTCTGCTGGAACTAGAACACCGCGGTCGCACAGCGCTGCAGACGCTTCGCAATAACCAATTTATCTGCATAACATTGTCCATTTAAGGCTACAGATGCAGCAACAATGTCCGCAAATATAACCGCCACAATTGCTCAAGCGACGTAACAAGTGTTGTTTTATTTTTAATGATTCGCGGCCGGTCGGCAAACTAATAATTTAATCAAAAACGTGGCCGCAATCGGTACAAAGAACAACTGCGAGAATGTTGCCAGATGTATGGCCAAGCTTTATTTTTACTTAGCTATTAATTTTGACTTACACGTTCATGTAGTGGTGCATAGTGCGATCACTAGATCCTGGTTTGAAATCCTAGGTTGGGCAAATGTGCTTTTTCCATAGAAAAAATGTTAGTCGTAGTGTGAATCCCGGAATTGCAGCCTCATTATCGTAAGGCGATGTACTTTCAATAATGCGACATACGATCAAGATTTTATGACAGAGTGAAAGGTCATTGTTAAGCCTCTGGTGTCAGCTGGTGCAGCCCCTCGAATCCGTCGCTGAATTTCCTAGTGGGGCAGTCCTCCACAATGTGCTGGACAATTGCACTGAGTCTCCACATTCAAAGTAAGGAGATTCAGTGACGCCTCACCTCTGCTGATGATAATTGCACCTTGCGATTCCGGTTCTGATTCGGTTGATGGAGGACAACATCAGCCGTTGCTTTTTGAAGCCCCATACTACAATCAAGGGGTCGGCTATGGTGATGTTACCCTGAGATTGCAGCCTATATAATAAGCTCACCCGCTATAATATTGGGGACCTAACATTTTCGGCGATATGTAAATGTATCAGTTCACCTTTATTAGCCCTACTTGGAAAGGATATGCGTGATGATTTTGATCAAATGTTTTCAAGTTTTTCAAGACCTTTACATTTGTAAATATTTTCTGAATTGTACTTTAGTGAGAGAAATGAGGAAAATGCTAATATAAATGGATTTTTGGCAAATAAATTTTATCCAATCATAAATGAGCGGCGTACTATACAATTTTGTATCATAGCAAATAAGTTATTGCCAATTTAATATTGGCAATACTGACAAGCGACAATTAGGGTGGGAAGCGATAGCATCAGGACGATCTGGACAAGGTTCTGGCCTGTTGAGACGATGCGTTGTTATTGTAATGGCGCGCAATTGAATCGATGCGCTTTTTCTATTGTGTGTAGTTTTCGAATGTAGTTGTTTGTGTACTATTATTTAAATTATTTCGATATAAATTTGGTGCGGTTGCGGTTGGTTGGAAATATAAAGGGTAGACCTTTGCTCAGGAATAGGAAAATAAAGTAGTAGTCCAAACTCCAATGTGTTTTTTTTTTGGTTTGAATATGCATGCATTTTTACTGAATGTATCCTTGCGTATTTGTATATTAAATTAGCCCATGAGTTATTGTTACATTATTAGTCTACATTTGATTATTCGAGTCTAACATAATCAGGCCAATTGACCTTAACTGTCACAAACTATAACGTCTTTTACAATGTCACCTTTCGGTCACGCTACCGCACTGTTAGATTTTAAAAAAGAAACCATCTACTGAAGGTGTCCCCAGAGGTGTTTAACTATATCCATTATTAAAAAGTATCGTCTATCAATAGTAAAATAGGGTAACATTTACCGGTTTTCATGACATTCGATATTATAGACATCGATATTTTTTTCGACAATCGGTATCGAATTCCACGTGAGTCGCACATCAAGGGCTTCTCTCTATTTCATGGTTTATGTTAGAGCAATCGTGACGTCGAAAAGCAAATAAGTCATAAATATTAACGGAAAATTTATTTAATCATTACTTGCAGTTACTCGCGTCTGCGCACGCCTTTTTTGTAATATCTTTATAAGTTCTGATGTATAAGCTAGTATATTGCTGTAAAGTTTCATCAAAATCCAATCAGTAGTTTTTGCGTCAAAGAGTAGCAAGCATCCATACATCCATTCATCCTCACAAACTTTCACATTTAAAATATTAGTAATATTCTCACGTAAACAATAGCGCATAGGCTTGCCCACGCTCACACTAGCACCAAAAGTACCTTGGTAACGTGTGAGGTACTAGTATATCTCTATCAATCCCTTCAGGGAAAAGCAGTGTTTGGAATATTTCTTAATACTTTCTTACGTGGTTTAGCAAATTTTCGTCCCTAAGTGTTTGCGTACGGGTAAGTGATCCAACGTCTAAGTCTACTGAGTTAACACTGGCTTCCAACAAAATTGCGTCTCTCCCTATTGCTTCCCACACACTGTATTCAGTATACTAATAAAATTAGATACCAGCAATTGTCTGAAAATTTAATGAGTTATATATAAGCTTACTTACAGTACATTAAATCTATTTAACATGTACGTGGTTTTAATGTATAATTTCTAGTTTTAATAATTCACAACCCTTGCTATACAATCATTCGTTTATGAAAGTGATGTCATTCCATCGTAACTGAAGCTAGAAGCATACCCTAAATGAGTTAAACTATAAATCGATAGTTAAAATTTTAGCTCAAAGATTATTTGAAATGCATCAGAAACAGACAATATTACGTGTACAATACCACTATGTTCCGTATGTGTGTGTATGCATTAAAGTTCAGAATAGTAATTTGTGTAAATTCTAATGGAAAGACGTCTGTTCAGAGTAAAATTTTATTTGCAAGCTCCATAGACATCATTTTTAAAATAATCTAGTTGTTTTCGTTGGTGTCGCGAGTCACCATTCTAATTAACTTCATGTAACCTTCTTTGTAAAGATTCCAATATTCTTCAACGCAGTCTAATTTTGTTTTCAAATAACCCTGCGTTAATTGACCTAAGGGGATTTGTTTGATATTAGACTGGATCAGGATACGTTCAAATATGTCTTCTAATTGAATAATTCCTTGATCCATCCTTTTCATTTTTTTAATAGCCTATACTGTGTCCCACTGCTGGGCAAAGGCCTCCCCTTGACGTCTGTACATAGATCGATCCTGGGCTAGTATTATCCATGTCTTTACCGCAAATCCCGCCATCTTCGTCTCGGTCGACCACGACACCTGTGACTATCTTTTTCATATTTATTCTATATATTTCACTGGTTGCCTCAAAATTATTTTGTTTGTTTTATCGACCCGGCTCACTGCAGGCCACTCTTCATAATCGTCTGAGAATATAGGTAATTGTATACGCGGCAGCTTTACTTGTGGTGAGACGTCTTGACCGAGAATTTGGATTTGACCTTGACAACATTGGATTGCTTTGACTTGTGACTTTTTTGTTGGTAACAAATAAATAATTCCAGTTTTTCAAACGATCTCATCCGTAATTAGTAATGATTGGCGTTAAATTGAAGAGGCCAATTATTCAGCAATGGACAGCTATGATGATAATCATAGTAATGATTTGTTATCGCGGAAGCCTTTAAAAGGAAAACGATATAATTTACTCTTGATTTCAAACGCGGCACTTGCCCAAGAAACTTAACGTCAATAGAAATCTTCAAGCTAAATGTACGCGTAAGGGTAAGTGGTCCGACGTCCGGTGGGCAAACACTCGCGTCCGACCTAAATTGCCTCTCACTTGTCACACCACAAGAGCCTTATTCACACTTTTCACGTGTCTAGCAAAAAATAAATCTGTATTACCAGCTCTTATTCGCACAATTAGCCGCTAAGTGGTGTACTCGGCTATTCGATATCACAGTTGTACACATTTATTTTTCTTATATCACGTGTTTATCGGTTTATTTTTTGTAAGGAAGACTTGATATTTAACCGATTTTTCGATTTTATGTGCTGTCAGTGACATAAGTCGTTGATCGTTCTTAGTTTATCAACTAACTTGGTTTGTTTTGAACCAAATCTATTGTTTTCATTTTCTTAATAATTTTCAACGTTAATAAATGAAAATAAAGATCTCTCTCTTTCTATATCATCACGCCAGATCCCTTGCGGGGCTACCAACATTACGACCGAATATTATACTATACGTACTCGTATTTAAATGTCACTAATCGTATATAAAGGCATATTATAATGTACCATTTGCGTCCATCATATAGTTACAGAAAATGTTTAACTTATAAAAAACTAACTGCGAGCATCAATATCATATTTGGTCTGAATTGGATGACAGGCTCAACTGGAACATCTGGTACCGTGCCACCTGCACATTAATATATTCACTCCATATACTTCCCAATGTACGTGCCTGTAATAAAATTCACCTTCCAGTTCCCCCTACCGTCACTGACATTTAAAATTAATTATAATAAATAAGCCAGAGAGGTATTTATGGACAGAACCTGTTGAATTTGTACTCTCTGCCTACCCCGCAAGGGATCTGGCGTCATATATATAGACAGATAAATAAATACTCCAAGTGTAAGGGCGTAGAATGCTGCGATCACGAGGTCCTGGGTGCAAATCCTATGTCTGACCAAGTATAGTTTTCCTATCGAAATATTCCTGTATTGTCTGGAATTTGGAATTGTGCCCGGTAAATGGCAATAGGCTCGCCCCCTATCACATGGAACCTAACATTTTCTGCGAATTAGCAAAATTTTTTTTTCTTCAACAGCAACGCAGAAGCCAACACAAAGTATATATTTCGCCGGTTACAATTTCGTATTCCTTATCTAAACAAACCCTTAAGCGCTTGGCCTACAAACGAGATAAGGTTCTAAAACGTTTTGCTGGTCTAAACATTAATTCAGCGTGAATTACCCGTTTCTAGGGCTTTTGATACCGCTGCCAAGTGTAACAAACAAGAATAGCTATACTGGGGAATGAATAAGATGTAGATATAATGGCCGAACTGAAACACGTGCCGCCATTAAAATGACGTCTGAAAATCAATCGCCTAGAAGGATTTTAATTTGCGTCCTGACTTTTTTTCATTTCTTGTGTTGTACTTGAATAGGATATTGTAAGTACACTTTGTAATTACGTAACTCTGTTAATGAATAATTTATTATTAGCTGGCACAGCACATGCACTACACCTTTTTCTCGTGGCACTCCAATGTTGCTAGGTCAACATAGCGTGGTGTGCGTTGGCAAAGACGAAAGATAATTATGTAGCATATACCTATTAAGGATATTTATTATACTAAATGTTTATGTAGATATGTAAGTACATACACTACAAGACAGTGATATAAAAAAAAACAAATGGAGTTGTTCTTAAAGAATTCGAAATTGAATATTTTTTTTTTTGTTTACTTTTTTTTTTTTAAAACGTAGCCCCACACTAGGATTTATTCCTGCGTCGTGGGTGCGTTTACAAACATGAAAATTCACATACACAAATACCTAGACCGGAACAAATAATTGTGGATCACACAAAGATTTGTGCCGTGCGGGACTCAAACCCGCGACTATTAGACGCAGTGGGCAGAGCGGCTTAAGCTCTTAACCACTACGCTAAATCGGAAAAATAATGTTAGTTTGATATAATCATTTAAAATTAATTACGGTTATTTCTATATGTTTAATCTATTCAATATTTCAAACACAATACCACATCTCATGGCGTCATTATTTTATATTATGTTGTTGTGTGGACTGTTTGGCGTCGAGCCTTATCTTCCTATAACTAAAGTTCGTCAGCAATGACGTCCTCTATTAGATTACAGCTTTTACGCGGAATATTTAATACACAAATATAACCTACCTAGTTAACAGTTCTTCTGTTTTGTTTCAATTTTGCATAGCAATATATTTTACATCGTCACTAGCCGAAATACATTTCATGCAGGACAACTGACTACCGGCTTTGTGCTGCATATTTTATAGCTTGATTCAATTTCATCACGGACAGCTTGGTTCAGTGGTCCAGCTTAAGTTGCTTCGCCCACCGGATTGAGTAATCGCGGGTTCGGTTCCCGCACGGGGCAAATCTTTGTGTGACCTGCAAGTATTTGTTTCGGACGACTCGGAAATAATTCCTAGTGGGACTATTTTATTAAAAAAAAATGTTGTTAGTACCCTATTATATTTGATTGCGGAGAATTCGAGAAATTAAATTCTATTCTAGGCTACTGACTACATCACATAGCCCACAAGATGGACTGACGGCCTGGTGAAGGTCGCCGATAACAGCTGGATGCAGAAAGTCGGTCGTTGTGGCGATCGTTGGAGAGGCCTTTGGCGTGCAGTGGACATTTTTGGCAGATCTATCTATCTATATCATCACGCCAGATCCCTTGCGCGGTAGGCAGAGAGTACAGAGTTCCAACAGGTTCTTTCCTTACATACCTCTCGGGAAAGAGGACAGGAGAGGAAAGAATTTATCTCTCTTTTGGCAGATGATGAGTAAAAATTCCATTTCATCTGAATGAACATCCACGGAACTATACGTGGAACGGGCTGTTTTCCTGAACATTTATAGATATTTCTCCTCTTAAATTATTACTTCCTATCGGTTTAATCCGTTCGTTGTAAGCAGAGATTGGCAAAATGTAACAATCCCCGCTTGGGGAGTATAGGTGTGACGTTGCATAAATGATTAACGATTACATTTACATTTTGTAATCTTCAACGATTACAATTTAAATCCTAAATCATGATTGGATATTACATAAAAATCTTTTAATAAAACCTAACCTGGCCTAAACCCTCTCAGTTTGAGAGGAGGCCCGTGCCCAATAGTGGGACAATTACTTAACAGGGCTTAAAGTAAAGTAAATAAAAAGACCGACTTCAAAAAGCAAGAAATAAATATTTGAAGTCGGTACCGGTTAGTGCAGTCGGTTACTTGGCACCGACTTCAAATATTTATTTCTGGCTTATTGAAGTAGGGTTTTTTTTTTAAAAAGATTTTTATTTTACAATTTTAAGTGACAAGTGAATTATTTACTAATATTTATATACCTATATTATATAATTTTGCTGGTTGTACTGCAAGGTATCTACAGGATTGATGTAATAACCATAATAACGGAATCTATATATTCGTGCAGTTCGCCGTTAAGGAATCCCCTGGTGTATCTTCAAAGTCCAAAGTTCAATACCGATTTCATTAAAATGGGACTACTTCGAAACTATACTAAACCCAACGCAAAAAGAATCATCAAAGTCAGTTCATAAATACACACATAAATACATAAATATCTCTGGTTGTAAGATATCAGTAGGTATCCGAATGCTTCTAGCTGAACTGGGTTTATCGCTTAACACCGACTTTTTAACCGACTTCTAAAAAAAGGAGTAGGTTCTCAATTCGACTGTATGTTTTTTTTTTGGTATGTATGTTACGCGATCATTCCGCCAATTGTGAATCGATTTTAATGATTCTTTTTGCATTGTGTTCAGTATAGCTTCAAGGTGGTCCCATTTTAATTTCATCGGTATTGGACCTTGGATTTGGAAGATACACCACGGAACTCCTTAACGACAAACAGTACGAATGCGTAGATTGAGATATTATGGGTATTAATTCAATCCTATAGGTACCCTGCCATATAACTAATCAGAATATTAACCGACTTCAAAAAAGGAGGAGGTGGACAAATCGTCTGTGTTTTTTTTGTAAACCGTAAACGACATCAAACTCTTGCTTCTTACAAATTAGCAGTTTCCCGCGAAACTGGTCGATAACAGCTCCACCAACTAGGTCTGTGCTACTTCTTAATAATGTAGCTTTCTTATGGTGAAAGAAATCGGTTTAGTAGTTTCAGAGTTCAACAAATCTGTCTTATTATTACTAGCAGTTTCCCGCGGCTTCGTACCCGGTCGACAACAGCGCCATCTACCGGGTCTATGTTATATAGCCTATGTTACTTCTGGATAAGGTAGCTTTCCAATGGTGAAAGAATTTTTGATATCGGTCTAGTTGTTTTTGAGTTTATTCGTTACAAACATAAAAAATACAAATCTTTCCTCTTTATATTATTAGTATAGATTAGTATAAATGGAAATTTAAACTCACGTCCTCTGGCGATAAAAATACATTTAATGCAATAACTTTCATAGTTTCGATTCAATGCGAAAGCAATGAGACACCTACCTCGGGCCTCGGCGAATTCGCTCATCGATATATTTATAGACAAACAGGATATGTTAACAGTACGTTGACATGGGGACACAGGTGCCAGATTAATCCATTTTCTGCATCGTAATCGCCACTTATTTAAATTATTCGCAAATAATAAAACCTGTTGAATAATCACATTCCAAACTAAATATACTGCAAACTAATCCATCTCAATTAGTACGTGTGTCGCATTATCTACAAAATTAATTGCACTGTTTAAAACATCTCAAACTAGAAAGAATTGCTGTTAGAAAACTCGACTTTTAGTTAGGCTCGGCTTTGTCCATTAATTTACTTTGTAATTCAATTCATAATAATATTATTAGCCCTTTAAATGAACTGTTCCACTGTTGGGCACGGGCCTCTCAAACTGAGAGGGCTTAGGCCATAATCCAACACGCTGGCCCAGTGCGGGTTGACGAACTTCACACACCTTCGAGAAACTCTTAGGCGTGCAGGTTACCCCACGATGTGTGCACAATTAAGAATAATACTAAAATTTAGCATTGCTGGTTATCGTCGTTGGTGAATGGTTGTAATTTAGATATATAATTACGTAATACAATGTAATCTATTTTAATTTTATACCATATTGTAATTGCGGAGTTACAAAAACTTCTTACTCTACTTTCGCTGTTCGCGCGGGTTAACTGAAAAATACGAGTATTTGAGTAAGAAAGCTTCATCATTTCCTGGTCTAGGGGCGCATAGTACTGGTTGCAATCCCGAGGTCGTAAGTTCGAATCCTAGATTTCCATCAAAAAATTTCAGGCACAATCCGGAGGTCAAAATTTTTGAGCCCAGCCTTTTACCTAATTGCATTAGGCTCTAGGCTCGACCCTTATTTCATTGGGACCTAACATCGTCAGTGATTTTTGGATGTAAACAGTACTCAAGCGAAATATAAAGCTGACGGTGTTTTTACAAAAGCTTTATTACTCCTTTGTATACCTATTTTGTCCCACTGCTGTGCAGAGGTCTCCCCATAATCTTCGACGTGGACCTGATCGACCATCATTTCTCCTCTTCTAACTTGTTTAATTATCGCTATGTCATACCAGCGACATATACGTGTTCGGTAAAGAGTCGTTTTATCGCAGTGTCGTCTTTTCTCGCTGTCACTATGCGGCCGCGTCCTTGACTTGCGCGGGTCGTTGACGCGGCGCCGCGGGGGACGCCGCCGGCACTCGGCCCTACATTATGCACACGCGAGTACCTCCGCTCCCTTCTGCAGGGCTAGCAAAAATCGCGCGACAAGACATGTGCCACGGATCTTGTCGCACTAGGTGTGAGATAACCGTTTTGTCTTATGTTCTAATACCAGAGCAAGGCCAGAAGCATGGCGGGCCTTGACTAAAGTGTGACCCGAGAAAGTCCGTTTCAAAAATTATATTGTCTTTAAGTATAGATAACACTATTTTGACTTGCGTTCAAGATGCATAGCCCTGCGAGGCAAGCGCCGGCGGCAAGATTTCTCACGTGGGATAAAAATTTAGCGGCCCTTTATTAGATTTATCTTCTTCTTATTCGCTTCACTCTTGGCAGCGTGGTCGTGGTACCGGTGAGTTTTAGTTGCTCTCCATCTAGTTCGATCATTTATGATTTTGGTTTGCGTCTTATATGCAAGCCAAAATAATCTTATGTATACGTTTAAACAGTACAATTCTTGAAATGAGTTTTCTCGTCTCAAACGTTTGTCATGGCGGTTTTCTCATGTTGTCTAAGGCGACAAAATCAGGTGATATATGTCATTTGACGCCGCCTGTGCTAACCCTGCTGATCGTTCAAGACGTGCTTTGGCGCCGCAGACACGCGCCGCACACGCGGACGCCGCACACGCGGACGCCGCGCCCGAGGGCTATTGAAGAGCAAAAATAAAATCCGATTTTGCTCTCACCCACCGCTCTTTGATTCGCTCAACAATCACGCTTAGCGAAATTCACTTTAATGTGTAATACTCTTTAGATTTACGAGACAATAAATTAAAAGAAATCGGCTTTGATGTTCCTATTCATGAAGTGTGATTTTTCTTTTCGAAATGAACTAATTAATTCAATTATACATTAAAATGTTGTAAAGTGGTAATGTACGCATTCTTCCTCATTTTTATCTTATTTTCAAACGTAATTCATTATAACACATGTAATGTTGCTGTTTAATTCAATAGACAATAGCCAATACGTTAGGGATGTACATATAAAAGAAAACAAAGCCCTCGCTAATGTCCATGTCCATTGACGTTCACGCCATAGACGAGGATTTCCCGAGGTGGAACCTCATCCCAGAGGAAATTAACTTCTTATGTTTCACGCGTTTCCTTCACCCGCGGACAATTGAATCTTCCCAACGTATTTTTTGCGACACCGATTGATTGCCCGATGCAATTTCCCACTCAGTCCTCATCTACATCGAAGGTTCATGAATCAAACTTGGTCCGTCATTGTCCATAGACCTTTTTTGTATTTTCGAACAAACCTCCGTCCGAGCTGCGTCTTTGTAACAGATTCCTATTCTTTCGATTAACCTGTAGTGCAGGAATACACGAAATCGCCCAAAACGTCGTGACAAAGCAACTGAGAGGTTAAGACCGAATTTAACTGAGATCGGATTTCTACTCTACTATATCAGCCACTAGAATTTCTCCACAAAACATTTTCATTCGTGGATTTAAAGCAGTGGCTAAATTATCTGCTTCAAGTTAAACACATCAAATCGTGTGGGCTTCCTGTTGACAAATACCTTTATGATCAAACTTGGTGTTATAGCAGCTAGGTGTTGAACAATGGATATAAAACTGTCAATAGTTAATTGTGTTGATCCCGCCCCGCGAGACGTTTTATTATTTTTCGTCGAGGCCATAACTTCGACGTCGCTCGGTTTGATCATCTTCGAGTAAAGCCACACTGCGTTTCACGACCCCCTTTTCTACAACGCATTCGACGCCTGAGTATTTGATCAATTCTTGTAACGTCGGTAAGTAGCTCGGTTTATGGATCATAAATATTTTTTTGTTCCGTGACCCGTCTCAAATACCAGAATAACCATACGATAATCGATTCAGCGCGCATGTTACGTGTTTCAGGGACCCCATAAAGCTGTGTTTCCGCACTGCGCCTATTATACTCGTAACTGTTTTACGACTGTCGACTAGGTATCCTCGCCGCATGCACGTATATTTTCCACTAAGGGTTTTCGAGTACACCCGATGTCTCGATGCTAAACGTGTAACGGTATAATCGCTCTCGTTTTATGGGGGTTATATTCGAGGTAATTGCCCGTCGCCGCGTCGCACCCTACCCTCGGAAATGTTTCGGCTAATACCGCTACTTCAACATGTTGCAATACATTCTTCTGAGACCAAAAAACGCTTTAATGCCACCGAATTCCAAGAATAAAAACATGTCGAGTGCCGCTTTGAACGCGCTTCACTGCCTAGTAACAACAATTCCTTTGATTACTGAGATTGCTGCTTCTAAAATCTAAACCTCTAACGATTTGTGGCCGTATAACGAGTACTTCTATTTATTGCCAATAGATCGGCCTATAATGACAGGAACAGGCCGGCGGTGGTACTCGTTTGGCCGTTCGGGCACTATATCAAAGTGATTGCTGAAACATTAGGTCGGGCCGCGGTCAAGTCGCCCTCGTCTAGACGTCTACTAATTTTGACTGAATAACTTTCCGCTGATCGTTTAATTCATCGATCGGTAAATATTTTGCTTTGTAAAACTCAACTTGCGGATTCAAACTCGGTAAGTAGTGTTGAGTAGGAGGAAAATTATATTTAGCTCATTAATATAATTTCAACTGAGTATCTAACGTTCGTCATTATACACACATACAGTGGTAAGGTTAAGGAAGCCTGGTTGCTATTTCTGGAATGCGTATTCGGGAAGCCCTGTTACAGGCACGAAACAAACGGTAGGGATTACGCACATCGCATTAGCATATAATGGTGTTATTTGCATTCGGCCACAGAACCTTATTTTACGCTCGTTTATTTTTCAGAAATTCAACCGTCTGTTGCACTGTAATTTATGCAAAATACCGCACATGATTGGACGTCGGCGGACCCCCTTTATAGTTCGGTTATAATACATTCTGACTTGAGGAATTACATGGTTACTTGGGCAATTTTTAGCACGATGTTGTTGTTTCATTTATTAGTACTACCTCGTTATCGTTAACCTCATTATTTTTACAGGCTTTCATTTTCCTGATTTCAATCGTACAACAATCACTCTTATTTATATGAGGCAGGAAATTTTATAATATAGTAAACTGGCAGAAGATGGATGCCTACGGGTATACCTTTGTCCTGCAGTAGGCGTCTTTCGGTTGGAACTATTTTCAGTATCTAATACAAACAGTAAATCATCTGTCCCATATAGTACCGTTAATATGTTACGTAAGAATCTAAATTACATACAGAGTGAACCCGCAGAGCTTGAGAATTTCAGTAGGGACCCGACGCCATCGCGAATATCGCAGATGCTTCTGGCTCCCTCTCGACACGCGGGCCGAGAAAGAATTTCAATAAGTTGTTTTCATTTGCAAATTGCGCGCCGCGGCGACACCTAATGGAATAGGAATCTAGGGGACCGCGTGCCGACCGTCGCACCAGTTCCGCTTATTGGATTATAAAGAGCTCTCATCGTTCACGCCTACTCTGATTTTTTTCGACCATCCAATGTGATTTTGTTTCTGAGAAAATTAATCAGGTTACTTTACAGCCCGGGCGGCTAAAAATGAATATCGTTGAAAATCTGCTGCGTGAACTTTGTAAGATGTGTGGATCTGCTCATGTTTTTTAATGCCGCGTCTTTGAGTAAAAGTTCACAGAGTAAATTATATTGATAAAACTCCTTATTACAGCAATAGTTTTGTTTCAATATGACGTACTTTTTTACTCGGATTATTAAACTTTCCAGATTTGGTGATACTGCGTGCCAATCAGGCTCAGTGGTGTTTGCGTGATATTCGAACAAATAGACAGACATGTTTTTAAACACTATTTGTACTTATTGTTTCTAAATAGTGGATCCTAGTCGAATTCAAATATGTTAAGTATAGACATAGCCCCTTTAAAATTTTGTCATACAGTAGATTATTTTAGAACGTATTTTCAGACTTTTCATTTATTTGTCTGTTATATCCGCGAGCGTATCGGTCCCGGTGTCGATGAAGAAGGATCATTGTTGGGAGGTACGATGGTGAAAAATGCGAGTGTCGCGATATTAGCATCCCGGAGACGAATTGGTATGCCGCGGGCATGTCCCGTTCGACCGCTATTATTCATTTATTCATGGGGCTCTTGTACTAGCCACACCGGCGTGAATTCACTATGTATTAGTCAACTAAGGTACATTACTCAGTGACTGTGGTCTTTCCTTGTGGTGCACCCATAGTTACGTGAGAGTAAAATATTACCGATATTACTTTCAATAACGTTGTACCCAAGACGTATAATTCGATACCAGGATCTCAAGATCGCTAGCCCCACCACGTGTCAATTTTAGAATTTTCTTTAAACCTGGGAACAAGAATTGGCAACGTCCAAAAGGGAGTTGAAAGAATCCCGGTCGAATATAATGACTAAATTATTTAACATGACACCTGGATTGAAATATGTAGTGATTCGCGAAAATTTCTAGTAATATAATTTGTATTGCTCATAGTTCGCCCGGAAAGGGGAAAACGTTATCTCGGCTCTGGTGTTAACACTGCAGTCACTTCTATTCTAGAATTAACAATAAAGTAATAAACCCACAGGATAATTTTTATGCCAGTGATTATGAAATATAATTTGACCGTCACCTAAACGCTTGCTTACGTATCCATTCATAATCCATTGTTATCCAAACAGTGATGAGCCAAAGCATTACTTTATATTATTATGTAAATACGTAACGGTACGCCTCTGCGAAGGAACGCGGAAGCGTGTTTTCCAATAACTCGAGCAATAAACGGTCCCACTCGTGACCACTGCTTACTTGCCGTCTGCATGCCGGTGGACTGTGGACGCATTCCTGATTACCACCGATTGTGTAAACGTGATAAACTTGGTAATGAGAAAAAAAATGTGGGGATTAATTGTTTTTTTTTCTTAGTCCTGGTATGTTACGTATTGTTGTACCATTAAAAAAATATTAACATAATTGTGTAAATCTTATCAAGGGATACCTACTACTTGATTTGGAATTAGAGACAGGCGCCGAACACAGTCTAGATTTAGATATAAACTATTTTCAGGAATTAATGGGATGTCTTCTTATCGAGTCATTGGACGTGTTCTTCCCGCTGCTTTGTAGATAATTCTTGTGTACTGTCCCTGAGGTCTTGGAATGATCATGGTTACTGAAAAGTCCCTGCTTGCTATATAATACGACGATTGCTATATAACACGAGTCGCTTTTTCGCCTCATATGGTTGAGGAGAGTCATAACTACGAGTGCTTATGAATCCACGTTGAATCCTTTAAACTTTTACCGTGTATAACATTTTTTTACTCATACATCTTGGTTGCCAGGCATCACATTCAGAGTAATAATTCAGCACTTTAATTAAGTGCATATTCAACGAAATTAGATATTTTTTCCACAATAATTTTGTTTAACCGTGTAAGGTTTCCTCATCCATATTTTTCCTTTTCGTTAGCTGTTAATAAATTTTATTTTAGCTTGGCGTATGAACTCGGGAAATCCCGACATTTCAGTTTCCGCTCCCTTGTTTCCAAGGCTAGTGCTTGGCTAATCTATTATTATTCTCAATACTGTGTAGGTATAATAGGATAATAAAATTACAAGTTTGGTACACCTAGCTATTGTATTTTAAGTGTCGAAACCCTTTTCAGAAATGTTCGCAGTTGAAATCTTTACCAAGATTGCAAAGGGAGAAAGTTTGTTTAGGTAATCTCGGTAGTACCCGATTGTTTCCTACAAAGCCAAACCTGTTTTCTTCTATGAGCGCTTAGTGCTGCAACTTCACTTGGTAATAGATATTATTTTGCGCCAGTCGAAGAAAATATTGCGTACACCTGAAAACAACAACATACAATAATTGCGCCATACAAAAAGATTGCGTACGAAGCATGCCTTTTAAGTTATGTCGTTTGAAGAAAAAAGCAACTAGAACCTTATAGTACTTTTTATTGTTTTTCAAAGTATTCACCACGTAGCTTAATACACTTTTCCATTCGCTCAAACCAGTTATTATAACATTTATTCCACTCTAAAGTGGGGGTGTTCAAAATGGCTGACTTGAAAGCGTCGACTGCTTCTTCACCGGACTGGAACCTTTGACCACGAAGACTTTTCTTAATTTTAGGAAATGTAAAGAAATCGTTAGGGCTTAGGTCAGGACTGTATGGGGGATGGTCAAGAATTTCTACTTTTTCTGCTTCAAATACTCTATCGTTTGACGAGCGCTGTGTGAGCTTGCGTTGTCGTGGTGCAGGATGATGCGTCGCTTTGAGTTAGATTTTCGAAGTTCGGCGATGACTTGTGGTAAACAAACTGTGGTATACCACTCTGCGTTAACCGTTCTACGATCTTCAAGTGCAATAGTCGCAACATGGCCGGTTTTTCCAACGAACGTGGCCACCATCTTCTTTGAAGTGCTTCGAGAACGAACAACTTGAGTCGGCATTGGCTCGTCTTGAAAGACCCAGATTGTTGTTTGGAATCAGGATCGTAGGCATAGATCCAAGATTCGTCACCACTGATGATGTCGTAGACGTGATTCGATTCTCCTCGGTTGAACCTTTGCAGAGTTTTCTTACAACATCTGACGCGGGCCGCCTTGTGATCGTCGGAAAGCAGATGCGGTATCCAACGGCAAACTGGCTTTCTCACACCAAGCGCTTCATGCAAGATCTTCTGAATAGTTGTCCCTGAGATGCCTAATAGAGCCTTTATCTCTCGATACGTCACATGACGATCTTCGAGAATTAGTTGTCTCACAGCAATGATGTTATCTTCAGTGTAGGCGGATTTTGGGCGTCCTTCGCGAGATTTGTCACTAAAACTAGTATGTCCACGCTGGAATTTTAAATACCAACGTTCGACAGTCCGCAGACATACGGCTTCATCACTGAAAACAGATGTTAGCTCTTTAAAACTGAAGCCGAGTCAGGCCTCTTTTAAAGTTGTAGAAAATTATTGCACGAACATTTTCCTTAGAAAGATTCATTTTCGTACGTAACCTGACAGATTCCAATCGACGCTGTGACTAAACAATAGCATTAATCCTAATACTTTCAACTGTTTTGAGATTCAAAATTTAAACACATTCGAATATAGAACAGTTCCAAATTCAAAATTGCCGGGAAATATAGAAACGACAGAACTTAAAAGGCATGCCTCGTATCAACAAAAAAGTAATTTATTTAGACAAACATATGCGATTTCTCTAGACAACTGCGATATCAAAGCCCGTATTAGCTATGACCGCTTTACCACGTAACCCGGCGCGTTACTATAGCTTCGTGAAATGATCATTAATGTTACGTCAAAATACCTTCTTCTTCTGAGGGTTGGTTGGATTGGTCATGCTCACTAAAAAGTCTATGCTTGCAGTAGCTATTTGGCGCAGGTCACTCCCTCTAATATGGTCGAGGGAGGTGATGGCTGCTCAAGTAGTCGTACTCGTGAACGAGTGCTGCTTGTGGAGACTGGTCCACCCAGAATCCTCTAGCTTATAACATATATTTCAAAATATTATTATTAGTCTTATATCTTAGTCGTAAGGCATCACACTAGAGCTGGATGGCATAAATGATTTTTAACTGACTTCTAAAAAGGAGGAGGTTCTCAATTCGACTGTTTTTTTTGTATGTATGTTACGCGATCATTCCGTCAATTATGAATCGATTTTGATGATTCTTTTTGCATTGGGTTCAGGATAGCTCCATGGTGGTCCCATATTAATTTTATCGGTATTGGACCTTGGACTTGGAAGAAACACCAGGGAACTCCTTAACGACAAACAATACGAATGAGCAGATTAAGATATTATGGGTATTACGTCAATCCTATAGGTACCCTGCCATAGAACTAATCAGAATATTTACCGACTTCAAAAAAGGAGGAGGTCGACAATTCGCCTGTGTTCTTTTATAACGTCTTTATTTATGAACTGATTTTGATGATTCTTTTTGCGTTTGGTTCAGTATAGTTTCGAGGTGGTCCCATTTTGATGAAATCGGTATTAAACTTTGAAGATACATTCACCAGGGGACTCCTTAACGGCGAACCACACGAATGTATAGATTCCGTTATTATGGTTAGTATATCAATCCTGTAGGTACCTTGCAGTACAATTAAGTAAAATAATATAATATAGGTATATAAATATTAGTAAATAATTCACTTGTCATTTAAAATTCTAAAATAAAAAGCTTTTTTTTTTTTTAAATAAAACCTATTTAAAAAAGCAAGAAATAAATATTTGAAGTCGGTGCCAAGTAACCGACTGCACTAACCGGTGCCGACTTCAATTATTTATTTCTTGCTTTTTGAAGTCGGTTTTTTTATGTATAATATAAAAATGTATGTATCTATACAAAAACTCATCTATCTATCTATCTATCTATAACCTCACGCCAGATCCCTTGCGGGGTAGGCAGAGAGTACAGAGTTCCAACAGGTTCTTTCCTTATATACCTCTCTGGCTTCCTCGACTCTCAAAAACAAAAACTCATGAAAGAAAATAAATTAAGAATTAGACTTAAAAGCCAAGCCCGCTGAGTTTTTCGCCGGATCTTCTCAGTGGAGGCCGCGTTCCGATCCGGTGGTAGATAAGTAAGTGAAAAAAAATATGTAAATATGACCATTTGTATGTAATGTAAATATGTACCACCCCCGCAGGGTTTATGTAAAATAAACGATTTGAGTTTGAGATGCCTCTCAATTTTTGGAATTAATCCTTATCCTGTGCGATTCGGAAGAGTCGTGCTGCGCTGGCAATTTCCGTCCACTCCCAGATGATACGGAGCCACGACTACTTTCTACGACCCGCACGACTTTTACCGGCGACATTGCCTGTCATAATGACCTGTAAAAGATGATATCTATCGTGCCTGAGTACGTGGCCGAGGAATGCAGTTTTCCGTGTTTTATATGAGGGTCATAAGTTTCCATTCTTGATTGGTTTGACGCAGAACTTCCAATTTCAAAATACCATTACACTATTATTTCACGAAGACACCGTAACGGGTCGTGTTTAGTCACAGCGAATAACTGCTCTCAGGGCGACCGTAAACATGTCGTCAATAAAGTCCCCGAGTGACCCGCGCACCGGGCATGACATTTTTACCCATGGTTTATAAAATTAGCCCGTTAAAGGAGTCACTCAAAGGAGATGGTTGGAAGATACGCGGATGTGTCGGACGTGTGTGTTGACGGAAGTGTGTGCGATATAAAAGTAAGCAATAGTTGTCGGTGGCCGGACACGAGCGCGGAATGTTCCCGTTTGGGACACTTTTACTATACGCCGCACCGTAGCCAATGTGTGGTTTGCGATTTGCTTTATGTATGGTCGCATGATGGTACTTTGACTTTTAAATATGTGCTTTGAAGTAGATACGTAAAGCTATTCTTGCTTTGGAAACAGATAGAGAAGACCAAGCGAAAAGTCTATCTATATACAATTATTTTTCACTTAAAAATAAACCGTCACGCCTATATTCCCCAGAGGGGGTGGCAGAGGTGTACTGAGTACACCCACGTTTCGCCGACGATGTAAGGTCCCATGTAATAGGGAGCTAGCCTATTGCCATATACCGGGCACAATTCCAGACTCCGGACTCATACTGGGAATTTTTCGTTAGAAAAACTACATTTGTCCGACCTAGGATTTGAACCCAGGACCTCGTGATCACAAAGCGATGCGCTTTGCCACCAGACCAACGAGGCAGTCAAATTTTTCACTTATTATCTCCTACTACTTCCTTTATATCTCAAGTTTTAAACATTTTCTTTTTATTACTCGTCTACTCCAGCAGCAACTAACTTCAACACGGAATACATCAAAGAACTATATTACACGTAATTTACGACTTCAATAGAATAATTTAAGATTTCCGGTGCACGATTGTGAGTGCGTTATCAAAATGAATCACGTCATCTGTTGTGTGTGTCTTCCGTAACAATTTTATCATTTCCCTTGAAGCCTCGGCTCGGTGCGCGGCTAACGAGCCTAAATTACGGGCGAAGGCTTTATTCCCTATACGTGCAAACAAGCCTGCGACTCCGATAAGTATTCAATTCACGACGGTACATAAATTAACCAACAGGTGTGCTCCCTCAAATGAACATAAATAAAAAACAGATTAACCGCGAAATGGCGACATACGCCGTTAAAGATACGGCGATACGCATTTTTTTCTTACTTTTTAACACACGCATCGTATTCTGCAGAAAAGCTATAAATATACGAATTATTAAAAGAGGTTTCGCCGGAAACCAATGCACGGGTTTATTTCGCGGAATCTTTAAAAAATACAATGATATCAGGCACCCATTTAGGGATTTCAACGGGGAGTTCTTTGTCACGATTTACGGGTATTGAACCCTTAAAACAGATGAGAAGCGCTAAACGTCGCCTGTTCCCTACCTTAATTTATATTTAGTACCTTTATTTGAGAACGATTTTGCAAGAATCCGTTTACCTTCACCAATGCGGCAGTGCATTTTAAACTTTATTACTTGTTATTATAGTCCAATTTAAACAAGAGCGTGTTTATACGTGACGTAAAGTTGCTTAACAGTGTTCATTTATGTCCCGTTCGGTGTATGCTAATGTACCGAAACGGGAAGTAGACTGCCAGAAATAGCTCCTTACTTGTCACGACAGTCTTCCCCTAAAGCAACTCCATCGGGTACAATGTACCGTTACGACATTATTTCTGTTTTGCCTGGCAACTATGTATGCGCGACGATGTAATTTCGTAAGCAGGGTTTTAGGTGCATAGAGCTTTTGTATATTCTTGTAGTTTTAAAGGATACAAGCGTCACTCATTGATCTCAAAAATGTCACGAATAATATATTACAGCAGATAAGCACAATCGAACAAAGTTTTCTTCGTGTTTGTCTACTTTTAAATTAACAATATGGAAAAATGCTGCTCTAATATTCTTGATAAATGCACCAAGTTTATAAAATATTTAGTCTCGCCCCCAACAGCTACCTGCTAGAATAAAGTTTATACTTAGATGAATTTGCGTAGTTATAATCAAATTATAAGTTACTTTTATCTGCTCTTTCAAAATAGGCCAGTACCTTAGAAAAACAAAGAATCTTAGATTATTAGAAGTTTTATTTGTGAAGGAAAAGTCAAGAGTCTCCGTTACCGGCGAGCGTGTATGAGGCAAACTATTAGAGTCGAGGAAGCCAGAGAGGTATGTATGGAAAGAACCTGTTGGAGCTCTATACTCTCTGCCTACCCCGCAAGGGATTTGGCGTGATGTTAGAGATAGATAGATTATTTGTGTCTGTCACTTGCTACTATACAGTGAAACTCACTAATTTAGTTAGACAAGTGAACGTTAGCAGAAAAAGTACTACCTATACAAGGTGTAACATAATAAACGCAAGACCTCAGACACCCCGATTAGAGAATTGCTTCATAAAGTCAAAACGAAAACCAAATTTTCAAATTTAAAGGTTTTTACCCTTTTTTAAAGCAGTTTCATACCCCAATTAACAATGAAACTTGTACGTGTATGTGTGCGTTTTGAGAAATACGTTTTAGGACTGCGTTTAGAATCTTCTTCTTGCTATGAATCAAGAGTAAATTTAATTTTTTATAGCGCACTGAAGGCGAAAAAGCATTTTTTGCAAATTTAAAGAAAATGTAAATTACATTAAAAATTGTTGGAATCGATTCAGTTACCGATTTAGAACAAACTACTTTCAGGTCTTGCGTTTATTATGTTACAGCTTGTATATAATCATAGTCATAGTACGCTCAAGTCGTACGCCCTGTTTAAACTTCATTTAAAACTCTCCGTCCCGACTCGTGACCTATTTGAAGGGTTAATATAAAAACGTATTTTAAAGGACCCGGAGCGACGCGCTCGCTTCGGAGAGTCTAGCGCAAAAGTGCATTCTAAGAAAAGTCCGAGACTTTCCTAGGAAAAGATTCGTGACATTTACGTCGAGTGCTAATTGTCGTACGTCGGTTGCGGCATTTACGGGAAACGGCCTGTATCGAGTGTACTCCGTGGATTTCTCTTGTCTGCATGATTGGAACCGATGCAACTTTCGCTCTAGGCACGATCTGGTTTAACGACGTTACGACGCCTGCCTACCGTCTTTCATTCTTTTCATTGCGGTTACATTGTTTTGTTTTCAAATTGTATTCATTGTGTGCGTCGAAAGATGTGTTACGAATATTTCCTCGTTCGATAGTATATCTTAATTACTGTCCGTATCTGATTACTATGTTGCTAGTTGATTTTGAACTTTGATCATGCGCCTACTCCTTAATCCAAATATTTCATCAGGCGTTGCCCAATCGGCCCAGAATGCAGCCAGCGGTGTCGTCTGCCTGTCGCTTGCAGGCGCGTGGGTTTACATGCGCCAATAAATGTGCCTATCCAGCTATAACAGCGACAGAATTCTCCGCTAATAGAATCAGAACACTGTATAAAACCGTCGTTAATTCCAACACCCCATCTAATAAAATATTCATTGATTTTTATTGAATCCGTTAGACCAGCCATAACATTTTTTTTTGCTACGCAGCTTCGAAATTATAATCCGATCTGCTACTTTTTTGATAATAAATTGATGACCATAATTAGTTCCTGTATGTTAATGTTGGGGAAATTACAATATATTTCTTAAAGGCCATCGTTACGGCTCATAGGCTACACGCTAACAACCGTCTGGTTTTATATTAAGCTTCTCTAATTCGATGCAAAAATGTATAAATAGACCCGTTGCATTCCGACTATGTTACCGGGAGTTGCCGATCCGGTGACATTTCCAGACGGGAATTACAGCTTTAATGAACCGGCCATCACAATATGCAGCTTCATTAGTTATTTATATATATATATATATATATATATATATATGCAGCTTTTTTATACTTGAGGATAATGTATTAATACAGAGCGTATTGATTCAGAATCCGTCGTATAAATCGCATCAAACTATACAATTTGACAAAACGCTTAAATCGGTACTGAAATAAATATTAAAAACGAATTAAATGGATTTCCTATAATTGGAATAGTCGTGGAATAGCCTCAAGCGGTTAATATAAAATGCGGATATTTAGTAGTTGCGGCCAAGTTTCCTCAGTTAGCGATCATATTGTGTTCGTGCGAACTCCTCGCTAGATCGCCCAGGGCGTGCTTTTCGCAATAACGTTTTCCCACAATCTTTGCTCGATAATTTACAAAGTGCTTGCGTACCATCGGTCCGGAAGTAGGGGGAGCGCATTCTGCCCTTAGGTCCGGCAAAAAGAACCACCTCTAATAATATAAACGCTAATAATGTTATTTTTTAAAGATGTAATCTCCGGTGGACGTATTTGTCAAAAAACTTAAAACTATAACTTTACCGTGCCGATATGGACAGAGACTGATAGAAACCCGTTATGTTTATTCATAAATTGATTCGTCACCAATTACCCATTCCAAAGGTGCAACAATATATTAATATCTTATTTTCCTTATAAGCAACTTTTTACATTTCAACCTTTCGTTTTTAATTGATTTCTATGAATCCGTAGGATGTCTACAAAGATCATCTCGATCGCTCGATCGCTCGAAAGCTTTCGATCATCGAGTCTTCCTTTGCAACGAATAAATAGAAAAATTAAATATACTAAAAATGGCTAATTTGAACCAGTTAAATTCCGATATTGACTCGTTCAGTATCTCATCTTCATTTAGTTGTCAACCTGAAAAATGCGCCCAAATAATGGCCACAAAAAATAAGCAGTCTCTAAAGATAATACACATGAACATACGCAGCATTAATAAGAACTTTAGCAGTTTTCTAACATTTTTAGCAAGTATTAAAATAGAATACGATATCATTCTTTTGTCCGAGTGCTGGTTGAAACGAGATTACATCCTGCCAGTTCTCAATGGTTACACTATCTATTACACAAAATTAGTAAATAATCAAAACGATGGCCTTGTCCTTTATGTTAGAAATAATATCACTTGTTCAGTAAGTGAACCCGTATTCGTTGATGGAAATTGTCTAATCTGTAAACTTAGCAATAACATAGTGTTTGTGGGCATATACCGGTCACCATCGTTTAAAAGTATTGATAATTTTTTAAATAGCCTCGATAACATTCTCATTTCAATAAAAACTTTCGCAAACATAATCCTAGCGGGAGATTTAAACATCGATATTAAGTCTGGGAACCTTGATACCCGACGATCCAATGAATACCTAACTTTGGCCGCTACTCATTGCCTTCTACCCACGCATTTGTATCCTACTAGGTTAGAGAACTGTTTAGACCACATATTGTTAAAAACTAACAACATAGCTACAACTTTAGTAGTAGAAACTTGTGTAACAGACCATTACCCAGTGATGTTGTGCCTAAATCTTAAAAAAGCCCATCATAAGCCTAGCGCTTACACTACATCCATAAATTACACAGAAATTAGAAATGCTATTGAAAATGCGGACTTCAGGCAAGTGCTGTCAACTACAGATGCAAATTATGCATGTAATGCACTCATCAACATTCTTTCGCCACTAATTAAACTTAATACCAGAGTTTTGAAAATCCCTTCTAAATGCCGTATTCTAAAACCCTGGATTACGGAAGGTTTGTTACGTTGTATACGTAACCGTGATCTAATGCACTATAAACTTCGTAAGTCTCAGGGTAATATGATTCTTAAAACTACATACGTTCGGTATCGTAATTTTTGCAATGGACTGCTACGTAGACTCAAAGCAGCATATGAACAATCTGAATTCTCAAAGACGAAAAACAACCCCAAAGCCACTTGGGATACAATCCGTAAAATTACAAATATGCAGCATGACAAGAGAATAGCTTTGGAATTGCTCAAAATCAAAAACAACCCCGATCAATCTGTCAATTATGTAAATTCTTTCTTTGCTGGGATTGGAAGAGATTTGGCCACTAGTATGACATCTTCGGGCCGCCGCGATATTCCACCGCTAGGATTAGCGGATAGCATATCACCAGTTAACTCGTTAGTCATATTACATGTTGATGAAGCTGAAACAGAACGCATCATAATGAGTTTGAGAGAGGACTGTGCGGTGGGTTGGGATGCTATTTCCTCTAAGATATTAAAAGCGTCACGTGCTACTCTAGTTCCATTAATTACATATATTTGTAATCTTTCAATAGATAACGGCGTTTTCCCCTTAGCTCTAAAAAAGGCAGTTGTAACTCCTATACACAAGAGTGGAAACAGAGACGATGTTAATAACTATAGGCCAATATCGGTACTTCCCGCACTCTCTAAAATACTGGAAAGAGTCTTGAATAATAATTTGGTAAATTTTTTACAAAATCAAAATATTATTGCTAATAATCAATTCGGTTTCCGTGCGGGAGTATCTACTGACGATGCTTTGATAAGTCTCACTAACTGTATAGTTAAAAACATAGATAACAAGCGCAAATGCATTGGGATATTCCTCGATTTGTCAAAAGCTTTTGACACCGTCTCTGTCCCCATTCTTTTGTCGAAGCTGGAAAAAGTAGGTGTGAGGGGAATAGTTTTGGACATTTTCAAGGATTACTTAACTGGACGTATGCAATGTGTTAAAATAGGAGACTGTATTAGCGGAGAAGAGCCACTTTTGTACGGGGTACCGCAAGGCAGTATCCTGGGACCAACTCTCTTCCAAATTTATGTCAATCATCTCTGTCAATTGAAACTACCAAACTGTGAGATAATTGCATATGCTGATGATACCGCGCTAATCATTTCTGGTGCAGATTGGCCTGAAACGAAAAGATACGCTGAAAAGGGGTTAAAAGTAGTAATGGATTGGCTCTACAGAAACCTTCTTACAGTTAATCTTGAAAAAACAAAATTTATAACATTTACAAACTCATTATCTCATAACCCACCGCAAAATTTCTTTTTGAAGGCACATACCTGTCACTTTTTCCCCCCCGCAAACGATTGCTCATGTACAGTGGTAACTCGAACCGCAGAAATTAAATATCTTGGCGTTCAAATTGATCAACGACTAACTTGGCATGCGCATATACAGTCACTCGCTCCTAGATTAAGAAAACTAATTTATATATTCAAAAAATTACGCCAATCTGCAAATAAAGACACACTAAAACTTATCTATTTTGCGCTTTGTCAATCGCTCCTAACATACAGCATTGTAGCGTGGGGAGGGGCATCAAAAACCGCCTTTCTTGAGCTCGAAAGAGCCCAAAGAGCAGTCCTAAAGGTGATGACCTCGAAACCGTTTAGGTACCCAACTACTGATCTCTACCATGAGTGCCAAGTTCTCACTGTAAGGCAACTTTATATACTCCGAACAATATTAAAAAAACATAAGTCACTAATCTTTAGGCCGCAATTGATTAAAAGTAAACGCAGAAATCATCCAGTGTGTAATATGGTAAAACACAGAACGACCTCGGCGAGCCACCAATACTACGTCTTACATGCCCGACTATACAACAAAGTCCACAAAACTTTGGATATTTACTCTTTAAATTATAGGGAAGTAAAATGCAAGGTTACAAAATGGCTGAAAACTTTAAACTATAGTCATACCGAAATGCTGCTTAACAGTATGCTTTAAGCACATTTGATTATGTAAAGAATTGCACTCCTATATTAACCTACATATCACTATCAATACCACATCTACATAAACTCACATCTCACACACGTAACATAACATACACACATCACACACCACCACACATAAAAAACTCAGACAAGTTAAAAAAAGGATTCCTTACCGTAACTTTAATTAGTGTTATGTAACCTGTGAAGGAACACTGACTCCCAAAACACAGGTTGTTACCTAGTTTGGAAGGCAGAGGTTACCAAATGTATGTCATTAATTACCAGTCTGTATTTAGCCACTAGGAATCTTTGTATTGTGATCCCTTATTACTGGTACTGAATAAATAAATTATTATTATTATTATTATTATTATTAAAGAAAAATAAAAAAAACCTTCTCGCCTATATTCCCCAAGCGGGGGCGGCAGAGGTGTACTAAGTACACCCACGTTTCGCCGACGGTGTTCATCATTTCAGCCTATACTTGTCCACTGCTGAACATAGGCCTCCCCAATCGCTTTCCAGCGTAACCGGTCCGATGCCACCTGCATCCAACGATTTCCTGCGATTTTCACAAGATCGTCGGTCCATCTGGCAGGCGGTCGTCCTACGCTGCGCTTGCCAATACGTGGTCTCCACTCTAGAATCTTTCTGCCCCAACGCCCGTCCGATCTTCGCGCTATGTGGCCAGCCCATTGCCACTTCAGCATGCTAATCCTGAGGGCTATGTCGGTGACCTTGGTTCTTCTACGAACATCCTCATTCCTGATTCGATCACGTAGAGAAACGCCGAGCATAGCTCTTTCCATAGCTCGCTGAGCAACCTTGAGCTTTTTTATGAGACCTATTGTAAGAGACCACGTCTCTGATCCATATGTCATCACTGGTAACACACATTGACTAAACACTTTAGTCTTTAGGCACTGAGGTATTTTGGATGAGAAGATGTTGCGCAGTTTCCCGAACGCTGCCCAGCCGAGTTGGATTCGTCGATTGACCTCTCTCTCAAAGTTGGACCTACCTAACCGGACTGCCTGTCCCAGGTAAATGTATTCGTCGACAACTTCAAGAGTAGAGTTCCCAACGGTGAGTCCGGTGGGTACGACATGGACGTTAGACATTATTTTCGACGGTGTTAGGTCCCATGTAATAGGGGGCGAGCCTATTGCCATATACCGGGCACAATTCCAGATTCCGGACTCATACTGGGAAGTTTTCGTTAGAAAAACTATTTGTCCGACCTAGGATTTGAACCCAGGACCTCGTGATCACAAAGCGATGCGTTTTGCCACTAGACCAACGAGGCAGTCAGGATCAGTAGGATGTCTACAGATTTCGTTAAAATCTGCCCTCTCTTTATATTTATAATAGGATTTAAACTACACTTCATCTAGTTACTATGGAACCTATATAAAGCATGTTACATAGCAATTGACATTATATACATGGCTAACTAATTGGCAAAGATACTGAAGACCAATCGGTTGCTAGGCGTGTCAAGCTACAATTACCCCACTGCGGAGACAACTAATCATTTCGATTTGATGAGCCCGACTTGATTGGCGACCAGATATAAATAAAACCTTATTTTGTGGACATATTTTCCGAGGGACAATAAAACGTCGACTTAACGAGAAAATTGACATGACTGTGATTTGGGGGTACTCTGATAATATTAGTACGTTGTTAAATTTCAGACGGTTCTGTCATCGGTCGACGATGATAGAAGGGGTCAATCTCCGAACATGTGGTTGGATTTAACGAACAGGGGAAGTGGGGCTATTGGTGGGATAGAAAAGATTTATTGTGAAGGGGAGTTAAGTTGAACTACGGTTCAGACCACATGGCTTCATCATTGATTTGTCGATATTTCGACCCCAATGGGATACAGATTGAAGAGATACTAAATTTATTATTTGCTGTCGCGTATAGTTACTATGCCCCAATTAAACACTTGTTTTAAAAACCCAAAAGGAATAATGAATAATTATAAAAAAAATAATTTGAAAGCTCATAAACTATCTATCTATCTATCTATATGATCACGCCAGATCCCATACAGGGTAGGCAGAGAGTACAGAGTTCCAACAGGCTCTTTCCTTACATACCTCTCTGGCGTCCTCTACTCTCATAGTCCGTCTCATACACGCTCGCCGGTTACGGAGACTCCTGACTTGTCCTTCAGATAAGACCCGGTCTATTTGGTCATGGTAAGATAGCTCATAAACTAACACCAATATTGTTAAGAAAATGTGAAAGAAGATGCGAAATCTTTTTAGATTTTGCTATTCTGGTTAAGCTACCGCGGCGGACGTTATAGTATACGAAACGTACACACACATCATTACAACGTCTAATCCATACCAAATACAAACTGGATATTGCATCGATGATATTCCGTAAAAAGACTTGATATTCAAAACTCATGAATAAACCATTCATGCGTGCGCCCAGATGGTAAAGAAACTCAAAGCAATCAGTATCTGACCTTTGACAGAGTTGTACAGGGCAACTACATGCAAGAAAAACATAGCAAGGCCTTATCGCCTTATTAATATATTAGCATAATTAGCACTTAATGTCAGATTACCGTATAAAACGTCCGATATGAATTTATAATTACGGTATTTAAACCTTTTGTACTACAATGTAAGGGAAAATAAACATTGTTCTTTAACATCTGGGATGTAAATCTTGTGAGAACATGGAAGGCAAGGAATAATTACGATAAGATAATTACTTTATTTATTTATTTTCTTTTTGAATCAAAATATTTTAACGTAACGCTTGAGTTTTTTCCCTCTAAAATAAACTAAAGATAAGGTAACGGAATATTTTAAAATTATTGACGTCGTAACAATTATCGTGATACACACAATTTGACACTGTTTATCTCCTGGACATCAATTTTATCCTTTGATAACATCTTTTCCAAAACCAGATATTCCATTGTGATTATTTGTTGCTCAGCAGGGGGGGGACGAGGTCCTCCCACAAGTTTACATTATAATAGGGGCCGGCATATGTTTTGTATACGTAGTGGATGCGGGCGCGTCGGTGCCTACATAAATCTCTGGTGATAAATTAGACGATTCATAAGATAGGGTGCACGCGCCGCCCCACCGGCCACATGCAGCGCTCGATGGGATAATCGAAGAGACTTGTGCGATTTGGCATCGTATTTATAGTCCCACACACGTGTGTACCTCGGATTGCCTCGTTGGTCTACTGGCATACTGAGCCGGTGACGATTAGGAAGTAATGGGTTGGAATTTTAGGTAGATTGAAGAAAGTGTCCGGAATCTGAAATTTTGTCCGGTATAATGGCTATAGGCTCCTTATTACATTGGGACTCATCGTCGTTGAGAAATGTGGCCCTTTGCCACCGTTTCCACGGTGTTTACAGATGCTTACTGTTCTCACCCGCCTCACTTTCGTTATTTACAACTAAGTGATCGTTATTATAACAAATTCTGGATATTGGCGACGTGATGAACCTCAGAACAGCTTTTATATAGAAATGTGTCTGCCTGTTGCGATCTTTGGATACTTGTACTGATCCTGCTTTCCAGGAAGAGTGACTTGGCCTTAATCTAAACCCTCCCTACAAGTATGCACAAAATGAACTACAAGAAATACAGCGACAAAAGCTGTACTTATGCAAAATTCTATAAATTCCTATGATATGCAAACACTAATTTTGTGTATCAAAATGTGATTCGGCTATAAAATTTAAAAAACAAACCACATTCATCATCGGAAGTGTGCGGTGTAATCTCCCCTTGATTGTTTTCCTTTAATTTCCAGATGAACACGAAAACATGTTTTATCTCTGATCACTATGGAATAATCTGCTTTCCTGTTGCCGGTCAATGTTTTGGCGTATAAACTTTATGAGCGTTACGTTTGGTAAAGCCCCCCGGTACACGGTCGATACCTTATCGAAATGTGGGACTATGCCGATACTCATTTCTCACGGGGTCTACATTTTGGTGGGGTGGGTATGGGCTAAGAGAAGCTTTGAATGTGCGGTTAGTAAAAGTAGTATTTGTTTTATAATTGCTTGAAAATATGAGCGTACTGTCTCTCTCTATAAGCGTGGCTGTGGTTTGATTGGTGTTGGATTAATAATATTAGCCCTGTTAAGAAACTGTCCCACTGTTGGGCACGGGCCTCCTCTCAAACTGAGAGGGTTTAGGCCATATTCCACCACGCTGGCCCAGTGCGGGTTGGCGAACTTCACACACCTTCGAGAAACTCTTAGGCATGCAGGTTTCCTCACGATGTTTTCCTTCACCGTTAAAGCAAGTGATAATTAATTTTTAATACGCACATGCTTTCGAAAAGACAGAGGTGCGTGCCTGGGTTTGAACCCGAGACCTTTGACTTTGCAGTCCAACGGTCTAACCACTAGGCTATCACTGCTTATGTGGTGTTGGATTATGCAAAGTTAATTTCTTCTCAGTCACTGATAAGCTTTAAGTTTTTATTAGAATGTCTTAAGCTGTGTCTTAATTAGCCATTTAATAATGGCTATATGGTATTTTAATTTTACGAGTGTTGCGTTTGGTAATGCCCGATCGATACCTCATCGAAATGAAGAACTGTGCCGGTAATCATTTCTCATGGGGATCTACAGTTAATGGGGTGCGTATAGAGTAAGAGCCTTAGAAGGTTTGTATGTTATAATTGCTGAAAATAAGATCGTAATATCTCTCTATAAGCGTAGTTGTGGTTTCCTTTTCACCTAATTATTAATAAACTGTAACTGTTTAGCAGTGGTTGACCGTTGGACTGCAAAGTCAGAGGTCTCGGGTTCAAACCCAGGCACACACCTCTGTCTAAGCGAAACCATGTGCGTATTAATTATCACTTGCTTTAACGATGAAGGTAAATATCGGGAGGTAACCTGCATGCCTAAGAGTTTCTCGAAGGTGTGTGAAGTTCGCCAACCCGCACTGGGTGGTTAACTATGACCTAAGCCTTGTCAGTTTGAGAGGACGTCTGTGCCCAACGGTGGGACAGTTTCTTAACATGGCTACTATTATTATTATATTATAACTGTTTATGAGGATGTTGTAAGTGTATTATTTAATTAGCCACAGCCCTATATTATAAAACCTGTCTTAATTCTCGAAATACAGCTTTGCTGCTGTAATGGAGACGGACTTTTATGTTCGAATATTAGTTCTTATCAAATCAGCCTATTGCAGTCCACTGCTGGACAAAGGCCTCTCCCAATTTGCGCCACAATACACGGTCCTCCGCCTTCCGCATCCAGTCCCACCCTGCGACCTTCTTCAGGTCGTCGGTCCACCTAGCTGGGGGGCGCCCTACCTTACGTTTGCCGAGTCGCGGTCTCCACTCTAGACTCCGAGCATAGCCCGCTCCATAGCTCGCTGCGCGACTTTGAGCCTATGGACTAGCCCTACTGTAAGGGCGCCGACTATCTAATTGTCTTAAAAATTTTAGAACCCATAAGTAAAAATAAGCACCATCACGCCTACATTAACAAGCTCTGCCACTCAGAGATGACTTTGGACTGCTACTTTGAAAATTCGATAGAAAAATTCAATCATCCTTTGTCCGACCAAGGATTAGAATCCAGGGCGCGAAGGCCAGCTGCAGCATGCTAGCCATTCTCACTACAAGGCATTCCCAGTAACAACAGTTCAGTTGCGTACACATGATTCACAAGTAGACGTCACAAAACGTTATTACATCGTCGAAAAAAAAAACTTTCACCGTAAAGCTGATCCAAAAAATAATAGCAGCTATTTACTTTAGACGTCATTATGACTGGTGCGTACGTCAAAATATGGCGATGTTGACGACCCCGATGACTTGCACGATTGCGGCGATCTTGTATTGATCCAGGACTCTTATTCAATATTACCGCGATGCGTTATGATAACTTTGTGAAATCATCGTGTAATTATATTCTGTATTTCACTAGAGTACCATCAAACGAATTTTCACGAAGTCATCGTAACGCGCCGTGTTTCGTGTTGCATTACTTATACCGAATAAGGACCCAGCTCCTACCGCCAACCCATTCTTCACAGTATTATAAGCCGATATAAAAAACGCGCGCTAATAAAACATTTTTTTCTTTGTTTCAGGTAAGACACGCAATTGGATGATAGAGAAGCCCAAATATTTAAGTATTTAAGCCGCCGACACGTAGCAATGAAATGTCGTCTCGAAAACTCAGGTAGACTTATACGACAGTTTCGGAAAAAAATAACTGTTTAGGGCTATTTTTATTATATGGGAAGTTAAGTTTATGGAAGATAAGTTTATGTATTTTGACCTATTTACTAATATTTCGTGTTTTAACGTTTTAGTTTTTGTCTATACCCACAAGGGCACTCGATTTTATCAAAAAGTCCGTTACCATAAATCAGTAATGAGTTTTACGAATACGACATAGGCACCGTTGACCGATATTGATTCCAAATTTAAAATTAGGCCGATGTTTGGATGTCGGTAGCCAATGACGATTGTGAGACTAAGAATTGCCGGTTTATTTTATTGAAGTTGTGATTTCGCCAATAAAAATAATTGATAGGCTTCGTCCATATAAATAATTGACAGGTTTATTTTTCCTATTCCTCCTGTTTTTCTTTCTAATTAAATTTGTTGCGGGTTCCAAGACAATTAAAGCGCTTCCCGGGACACCGCAAGGTTCAAACCTTGGCGTCATCTAAGGAGACCATTGTAGATCCTGGCTTACAGAAGCTACAATGGTGGGAACGTGTGGCGGGCTTAGTCACAAAATAAAAAAAAAGCTTGGTTCATTAATTAAGAGCTTAATCCGCTCTGCCCGCTGGATTGAGTCGCGGGTTCGATTCCCGCATGGGTCAAATCTTTGTATGACCCACAAATATTTTTTTTGGTATGCGTGTTTGTGTATGTGAATGCGCTCACGGTACGGGAATAATTTTTAATTTAAAATATCTTTTTTAATTTAAATCCTCACAGATGTCCAAATAAATATTATATTATTCGGCTGTCGCTATTCTGAAAGCTATAAGACAATCTAAATTTTAAAACATAGAAGTCACAATAAAATGATAACATTAAAATAAAAGTCGGGACGCTTCCGTATCGCCATTGTGTTTCCCTTTGATCCCTTTAAAACAACGGGGCGTTGTTACGAAGTTTTCCGGTCACCCATATATTTTAAATACGATGTGTTTTAACTGCGATTGCATCGATTCGAGTCGCCATGTCAGATTATTTTGGCCGCGGCTATCACGTGGCCGTTCGTTGTTAGATATTTCAATCAGCCTGCCAAGGAACTATTACATCACCACCGCGCCATTATTATCTTGGCCCGGAGATTGAAGGTCCAATATTGCGATGGACAGCGCCACCCATACGTACAACGCTTAGCATATACAAACTTTCAATAAAACAAGTTATACTAACTAGAAAAGAACATTGTTCTGCGTCCATACATGATTTGTTCCAGAACCAACAGCAATGAAAAAATACTTGTATGATTTCAATTCACCCATAAACTCTTTTAAGGCATTTATTATTAAACGGACAAGCGGGGAAATCGTAATAACGCAAAAAAAATAGACTTTGAGGTTATAATTCAGTAGCTATTAATACGTATGAGGTTATATTGGGTGTGTTGACATTCAGTAAAGATGTCGGCGACTTCGATATAAGTACTTACAATACTTTAAGTTTTCGGTTTAGATTGCAAATTGTCCGTTAGATACAGATTTTTGCCATTATTTTCATAAAATAAATAAATAATGATGGCATGAGTCAAATGTTTGTTAGTTCTGGGGCAATTTTCGACAATGTCCCTTATAATAAACATTGTCAATTTTTTTTTAACCGTGTGGTCATGACCCATCGCGAGATATTTGTAGATGGTAGTAAAAGCGGTCCAAATCAATCTAATTGAATAGAGATTTTATGGTTCTTGTTTGGAGAATAATCAAAATCTATTCTTAGCTGGAGTTCCTCATATCGAAAAGATAAAACGCCTTTATAGATTTCTGTTCTCCTTTGATTGCGTTTATCCATTTTAATAATTTAGTTTAATAAAACAGTGATTGGTTTCCTAACCCATAACATGAACATAAAATGCAAGCTATCAATTCGACTATCAAATAGATGGATTTTGCCCGTAGCATTGCACTGAAACCGGCATTATACTTTACCATATCTATCTACTTGATTTCAACTATATCAGTTGAGCCGAAGATCAGCCAAAAATTAGGTCTTCAGTATCATAATCAGCCGAAAAACATACACTGCTGGACATCCTCAGGCGATTTGACGCACTGGTTAAGAGCTTAAGCCGCTCCGCCCACTAGGTCAAATAGTGGCGGGGTTGATTCCCGCACGGGACAAATCTTTGTCTTTCTATCTATCTATCTATATCATCACGCCAGCTCCCTCGTGGGGTAGGCAGAGAGTACAGAGTTCTAACAGGTTCTTTCCTTACATACCTCTCTGGCTTCCTCCACTCTCATAGTTCGTCTCATACACACTCGCCGGTTACGGAGACTTTTGACTTGCCCTTCAGATAAGACACTGTCCATTTGGTCATGGTAAGATATTCTAGGTCTTCCACGGTACTTACATCCTCCCACTTTCGCATTGTATATCTGTTTTGTCATCCACAATTATTTTTTCGGCCTGTGTATGTGATATTTCACGTTTGTAAACGCACCCACGACTAGGAATAAAAGGTATGTTGGAGCTGTATTTGAAAAAAAAAGATCTGTCTCCTCCAAAAGTCACCAGGACGACGAGCGTCTTTGCGTTGTACAAGCCTAGCGGTACCCGCAAACATTATCAGGTCCATCTTCCGTTCAGTCTCTAGTATACGGAACAATGTTAAGCATTCGAATTTGCAATTTATAGATTCAGTTACCTACAATAATTTGTCTAATCTGTCCTGATTCATATACTAATTTGCTACTGATTGTTCCCATTCATATTTTACTAATGTTTGGTTATCTATCTCTATCTATCTATAACCTCACGCCAGATCCCTTGCGGGGTAGGCAGAGAGTACAGAGTTCCAACAGGTTCTTTCCTTACATACCTCTCTGGCTTCCTCGACTCTCATAGTTCGTCTCATACACGCTCGCCGGTTACGGAGACTCTTGACTTTTCCATCAGATAAGACTCGGTTTATTTGGTCGTGGTAAGATAGTCTAGGTCTTCCCCGGTACCTGCATCCTTCCACTTTCACATTGTATATCTGTTTTGTCATTCTTTCCTCTGGCATTCTTTCTATATGCCCGAACCAACGGAGCATGCCCTTTCTCATCTTTACACCGATACTATCTTTCATACCTACTCGCTGTCTTACTATGCTGTTGCTAATGCGGTCGGTCAGCTTCACTCCGCACATCTTCCGCAGAGCTCGCATTTCTACCGCATTTATCCTACTTTCATTCTCCTTCTTACATACCCAGCTCTCGCTACCATATAACAGCGTTGGGACAAGAACTCCGTTATGTATGGCCAGCTGCGCCTTATGGCTTAAGTGCCGGCTCCCGAGTAGCTTTCCCATCGCACCATTCACTCTGTTCCCAGCACTCACTCTTCTCTCTATGTCAGCGGTGTATTTCCCATCCTTACTGAAGGCGCATCCAAGATATTCAAACTCATTCACTTGCTCCAGCACATCGTTACCAACCACAATCCTTACATGTTTGGTTAGCTGTACATAATGTTGATAACGATACATAACAATTAAAGAAATGCTTTGAATTATAGAATTACAAATTGAAAGCTGTTTGATATTCAGTTATATTATAATTTTTTTTTGTTGAAAATGAATTCGAAAAGTTTATGTTGTGTTTAGGTTAGCGAAGAATTGAATCGCTATCATGCATCGTTGTTATTTTTAAACTAATTCAAAAAACAACAATGTTTAAAGAACACACAATGAGACATTATCACTTATTATTATTATTATCTGGCCGTTGGTTTCCCACTTCTGGGCAAAGGCCTCCCTCCACTATGTTTAAAGCAATCGAGGGCCAATCACTCATAAAGATGGCCCGGTTTTTCAAATTAGGAGCGATGTTTTTTCAAATTAGAAGGGACCCAGTTGGTTATTATTTTAGCCCACGATGTGTCTGGAATGCGGCAGACATGGCCAGCCCAGTCCCATTTTAGTTTGGCGGCTTTTGGCCAACATCAGCTGTTTGTATCATTGAACGCAGTCACTACACAACGATGAATAAAAATACATTACCTTAACGTGCAATTTCACAAATCAACCAAAATTCACCGACAGAACGACAAATTCGCCTCTCTATTTGAATAAAATTGATGGGAAGGCCAATATCGTAATGCGAAACACGGGCGTAGACTAACGGACGACTATTTTGAGACCGTATCGCGGACCCCGATCTATTTGATGGAGTCGGTAGCGTGGTGTGGAATAAAACTCCCCCTATGCATTGGACGCTAATCATGTTATGTGATCTAACTTTGGTGTTTTGAGTAATTGGGGAAGCCCTGTATCGATGCTTTCCGCTATATCGTTTTCAAATTTATTTATGACCACGGTTTTTAATGGCAAATTTTGATACCTAGCCTATAATACGAGTATGTCACTCGAAATTTAAATCCAAAATTTCCCCTATCTTTCTGGTCGTTCAGATGCAGTTGATGAACATCTAAACTTATTCATATTTCTTTTAGAGGAAGAATAGAATCATAAAGTGGATTTGAAAAAGAATTATTACTATTATTTGAAAAAGAATTTATTCAGTTATCTTTGAATGATAATAAAGTTGGTATGTTGTTAAATTTTTTGATTGACATCTATCTATCTATAGTTAAGACTAATATTCAGCCGTATGTTTGTGGGATACAGAGAGCTTTAATTAAATGATGAGCCGAACTAAAGTGATCTTTAGAAGAATTCTAATAATTAATTAATTATATATATTTAAAACAGAATTACTCTAAACCCCTACCACATTGCGACAGACTACATAAAGTATCATAAGTTTACATTCTTGATTACGTTAGCAGTTTTTTCAGTCCATTTTCGTCTATAAGTCATCTTAAATATAATCTACTAATACATAATACTACGATACGTAACGATTTTATAAAATTTATAACTGCTCATACACTTACTTGATTTAATACTAATAATACACACATAGTTAATCATCAATAAAATCATTTCCAAATTAAACTTTCCCTCGTACTTAAATGTTATGGGAACCTTTATGCTATAACCATATCGTCTCTGTTCACGCTCATTATGCGTGTTTTCTCATATAAAACAGCTAGGAAGTTAACACGCATGATTTATGCCGATGCCGCACTTGATTACGGCTACTTACCTCAGACGGACCCCTATACATTACACATTATAAAATTGTATTTGCAAACACATGAAATTTGAATTTCAAAATAGACGACATACTTAGTGTTGCCATAACTCCAGACATTTGCGAGAATTTCTATTTTGAATCGGGACATTCGGTCCCGTTTTGCGAATTGTATAAATACGTTGATAATAACTTTTTTATATTGGCTTAATGTGGTTTTGCACCTGCATCTATCGTTTCTTAATCACCCAAAAAGTAGAATGTTAGAAATGCCTCAGACATTAAGTCCTTTGTACCAATAGTGCATAAAGAATTAATAAATAAAATTTGTTACTTCGTAAAATAGTATACAACTTCCCTTGGTTACATTGCAATATATTGAAATGACGCCCTATTCTACTTCAAGATGTACTTATTAGGATCAAAGTTTATGATCTACTTAATACTCTATTCTATTTAATACTTGCACAATTCCTTGGAAAGTAGTCGTTATAAGTACCAACAATCGGAATCCATTCTAAAGTCTCGAGACCATAATTTACTGGTAATACTAGCCATATGTAATAATAAAGTTAGCGGTAACGAACGGCGTTGGAACTTGGAACAATAAATGCGCGCATGCGCCGCCCGCCGCGCCGCCTGCTGGCGCCGCAACGCTCCAGTTGCCCGCGTCTGCGCACCCGCCTAGCCAACCAGATACATCATTATGCAGGAGGCTACCATCAACATAAATCGACCAAGGCTTCTTCTTTAAAGACGCTTTTAGCGCTTTGTTCCCGGGTTTTCTTAGCGGTCTCCAAGGCTAGAGTTCGGCTACGTCAGCCTGAGGTTTGTAGCTGCTTGATGCATTAAAATTGTCAAGCGTGCCCGTGCCTCGGAATGCACACCTTTGGTCCTAGGTGCAATTTTATATGTCAATCTTTAGGCCGAATTGGCGGCGGTTTGATAAATTCGCACACCAACAAAAATGACATTTAAAAATAACCTTTAATGCGTCAATAGTTAAAATATAGATTCATATATTATTAAGAAAATAATCCAACGCCATGGTAACGTTTTCTCCTTTGATGTTTATAATGACCACGATCTCCATTGTTACTTCCATCATTTTAGTACCAATCCGAGCAAAATCCACTCGCAATACCAAGATATAATTTTCTCGTAAATTTTGGATCGACTACAATGACTAATGATCAATTTTGATAGTCAGAAACTTCATAATTATTCCTTTAGATTTCGACAGATATATTTTATTACCGTGTGTTGTTTTAATACTGTATTAGCTATAGATCACGTGCAGTGTAATCTGTGAGTCATAACCTTTACTCTAAAAATACGCACCTAACGTGTAATTTAGATTTAAAATAGAAAAACACAGAAAGCTCTCAACGCGCAAATCTAAATAAAGAATTATCAGTTTAACGCCTGCTCCACTCATGTCGTGTGCCTAGCAATGATGCCGGCTATTATAATTTGTTCCCGCTAATTATACTTCTCAGCCAATTGTGCGCTCCTACCATGATCACCTACCTGAGAAACGTAAGATTATAAATAGATCACTATTTTATTGTCCGTTGATGTCGTTATTTTGCTTTAAATAGACAGCGCCCTCAAAAGAAGGAGCTATTTTTGCGAATCGCTTACTTATTTCTATTTCTATTATAAGCCTCTAATAGTAACTTTATGAAATACTAACAATAGCACCTACCATTCCATAGCAAAAATATCGTAGATCGTGGAAAGGAAACAATAACAGCTTTGATTTCATATTAACTTGATAATAAACTTTTCCTATAATTACCGAAACAAATCAAGTCCTTGTGTTTACGTCTCTCATTTTTCGTAACAATGTATTTTTGTTCGTCGGTGACCGCATTACGGTTTTAATGGACTGGAGACTGGAAAAATACCGTGACGGTCAAAATATCTATCTGGAACGCTCGTCAGGAAAAAATACTGAATCATTCGTTCCGTAAAGATATTGGGGTTTGGTTAGACCCCAAAAATATTTTCGAATCGGGTCAGTACAATCAGAACGAGTTTAGTCGATTCTCTTCGTTCAGGGTATCTTTCAATTAAATGACCACGAGACTGACAGTTTAACAATCTCCCATGTTTCCGCTAGTTACACAAGTTTGCAAGCCGTTGACACGATTTGCTGCGGCTAAATTCCGGCCACTTTATGCACTTTTTTGGACTTGAAACATCAATGGAAACTTTCACACACCCTTTCGCTGTCGAATTGCATATCGATGTGACGACTAATGCATGTTAAACGGTTGATACATATTGCGGTCCCAACACTGATACCTTCGATGACATATTCGTATTCATTAACGGTACACTTGAAACGAACTAACGTATGAAGAAATTCCTCAACGCGTCATTTGGACTGGCAAACTTTGGCAGATCACGATATCGTCGATTAGGCAAAGATAGAAACTGGTTTCAAAGGCATTATAAGATACGCGACAGGTCATAAAGGGGGCACAGGTCGGCTAGCGACCTTGTGGGTGTATTCTGAGCGGCCGCGGGAGCTATTTTGGCGCGTCGACATCGATCCGAGCCAGAAAACTGGAGCAGCCTCATTGGCACCTGAAATGCACCAAAGCGAAATCAACTATTGCGAGATCGATGACTTCGGTCTTATGATGCCAATGGTCGGTGGTCCATTTCTAAATATACACGTACGAAAAAATCATTATAGCAATTTTAGAGGCATACAACTGCTCGAGAGCGCATTTCGACGGAGAATAACGGTTTGTGTTTCACTTTTTGTACGGTTCCTCGGGTTACCTTACCACTTAATTGCCGTGAAAATTCACCGCTTTGCGACAACAGTACTCGCTTATTTTTGGCACGCTCCTAGTACAGACCCGGCAACAGAGAATCGCAGTGACATTTAATTGTACGATTACGTACGTCGACAGTGTCTGGTCGCGGCTGGTGCGTAAATCATGACGTTAGCTTTAACACACATGATTACGATAAGTGAACGTATGCTCTTACGTATTGTTTGTTGACGTTTAGTAGAAACATTCGTTTGCTAACTAGGAAATGTTTAATGTGTGAAGGAAGATCCTTATCGAACTATACCGTTAAAAGTATTTGTCGCTTTGTAAGGTAGGTTTATAGGTTTTTCCGATTTATGAAATGTAACAGACCATTCGGCGCAGTTGTTAAGACCTTAAGTCGCAACGCCCACTGGGTCGAATAGTCGTGGGATCCATTCCTGCACGGGACAAATCTTTGTGTGACCCACAATTATTTGTTTCGGTCTGGGTATTTGTGTATGTGAATTTTTATATTTGTAAACGCACCCACGGTACAGGAAAGAATCCTAGTGTGTGGCTACGTTTTTAAAACAAAACAAAAAATCTGAATTTTTTTGGAGCAAATTATTATTCTTAAACTAAATTGCTCAAATATCTCCATTAGGCTCGCTTTCAAAGATCCAGTGTTCCCGCGTTCGGATTCCCTATTTAACCTCATCAACCGTAGCTAAATTACGATAAGATAGTATGACATTGGCCAAAATTCTCTCGCACAGTTGAGTGGCTCGGCGGCTCAAGGTGACCGGCGGGTGCGTTGACATTCAGACGCCTTTATCAGAACGCTCGGGTTCACGACGCGCCTATGTTTATTAGCGAGCTCGTTGCCGACTGCCATCGATACGATACAAAGAACCGGCCCTTAATTGTTACAAATCACATAACCTTATTTCTATCTGTTCTCATTGAAACGTAACTAGAATCTGAAATTACAAGAGAAATACAGCAACGGTATCTTGATCAATGTTTGTTGTCTGCGCTAGTCTGTAATAAAATTAAAAGAATTGCATTCAAATATATTAGTCTGTACTTATTCGAATTTACTATCTATCATTGATCCGTGTTATTGCTTCTGATGAGACGACCAATTACACCTTATGAAAAATTAGATTCGCATCAAGTATCGCATAATTATGTAATAACAATATATACCTTCTGTTAGTAACTGTTATATACATTGGCATTTCTATTTTAGTGCAATGTCCGAAGGCTGGTTGCACTGAGGTATTCGTCGTCGAGGAATTTACTATCGTCTTGCCTAAAGCCAATCCAATGGCTAATAGCTCGAATTGTGCTCTGAAACCAACGGATTTATTCACCGTTATCATCCTTGCTTCAATGCAGTCAACACTTGATGACAACGATTGATTAGTAACGACTTACAAAAGTAACGTAGTAACGACAAAAGTAATTGATAGTAATACAAAAATATTGCAATAATATTAAAATCCGGGCCTTTTGCCAGTGTTTCCTTTACTTTTAGGAATATATCTTTGGTTAGTGTTACTACGAGATACATTATTTATAATAGCTTGAATCATCGTTTATATCAGGTGTGTTGTATGTACAACTTTATCAGTTGCTATGCTCAATATAATGTGGATCTGAGCGGCTTGTCTGCTGTTTTATATCACGGGAATCGCAATAATGTCTTCAATTATTTCGTTGTCTACAAGCTTAAATTTCCGCGCGAAAACGATAAAAGTTACCATGTGGCTTCAGTTTATGATGGCATCTTTATAGTTGAAACAATAAACATCAACGCCATTCCATATTAGGATTTCAATAAATATAAACATTAAATGCATTTTTTGGTATTTATCGATTGTAAAAAACGGAAATAAAAATTGTAGTAGCTATTACCACCAAACAAAATTTTACAATATTTAATAAAAAGGGTGTAAGAAATACCCTACTGATGTGCTGGCAGCTTTTTGCTCAGTAGTTGGTTTCTTTTTCTTTCCCAATCTGGTGAGTCGAAGATTTGTCTGCCTGCTCCAACTGCAGACGACTTCTGTTAGTCAACAGAGGCAATCATTGGTTGCACTGAAAATTCTATTAAACTCGAGATGGTATCTCGGCGCTGTCACGTGATCCCGATCGCCCGCAGCCTATACCAATTGCTCCTCGATTTTGTACGCTCATAGCAGACAATCTCTATCACTGTTCAGGAATTGGCAGAAGTCATTGCTATCCAAATAAATATTGTAGTTTTAAATCCTTCTTCTAACTTCCAAGTATCGTCAAGAAACTTTCGTGTTTAACTAACTGTCTTTTAATCTCCTATAAACTATGACTAATTGTAGCATGGTATTATTGAATAGTATATTACGAACGATCTTTACATACCAATTTCATTGCATTGTTGAAAAGCAACAAACTCCTTTAATATATTCCGCGGTGAACATAAAAGATATTCACCATATTGCTATATTTGTCAAACTTCATTTGTGTTTACTTGCGAACAACTCGGTCGTCTTCGTCAACGCGGCCCGAGGGCGGCGGCGACTAAAGGAATACTGGAAGTTATGCGCGACCCGCGAACGGTTATCGATGGAACCAATTTTGCGAATAAATGGCCTGGTAATGATTGGAGCCTCGCGCCGCGGCCCTCGATTTCTTGTGAGGTCTGCCTGTTCGTTGCCAGGTTGTGTTTAACGGTCTGTGAGACCGGCCGTTGTTGTGGAATTAGAGGAAACGTGTGTATCGTTGGTTTTAAAGAAGGAAACGTTCCTATTATACAGATATATTGGTATTGAAAATTAATCGGATGAGTTAAAGAAGCACCTATGCAAAAATGGAAATTTTTACACTAAGCCAAATTATATTGTTATTAAGAGCAATTATTATCTCAATTCTCAGCAAAGGCCTGTTAGTTGCTATGTTATAAAGATACTAATATTATTACTAATAAATTCTAATTTTATTGTATGGCCAATCAGATAATATAGCAACTTTCAATTGGAACATTGCAAATGAGGCTACATTTTATGAGCAAATAAGCACCCAATCGATAGTTTTACGTAGTATGTGTTAGTAGTAGGATGAGTAAAAAATGGAATGATTGTAAAATAGAAATAGCCTCTTTTCAGTTCTCCTCATTTGTAACTAGGTGTGCAGATAGGGGGAAACTATGGCATAGGCTAAGATTTGCCACATGTCACTTGTACACATATGCAGACGTGTCTTGCTCGCTATCAATCACGGTCGCTTACTTTCAGCGAATCTCCCGTCCTTCCCATTCGTGTATAGTCTACATAATCCGTATGTTTACATGCCAACAACTTCACGGAACCCGATAATGGTAGCGGCGGGTGAGAGAATAATAGAAATTATTTAAGGCCCGCGAATGATTATCGATGAAGGCAATTTGGCGAATAAATGGGCCGGTAATGATCGGGACCTCTCGGCGATGTAACCAGTCGATGAAGTCTGCTAACCGGCATGATTTTGCGGTCGCTGATAAAGAGGCTCTTGGGAGTTCAGGAAATGCTATGAGCACCCGAATTGCCTCAAACTCCAAGAGCCACTCTTCTATCATTCTCCTCGTTATACAGTGATGAAAACATCCATTTTGGAGAACCAATATGAAAAAGTGTTTCTGGTTTTTGAGAGATTCTTGTGAGGTATTTTACTTGGGCCTCGCCAGTATATTCATCATCAGACCGTTATGTCGTTTAACCGTCATCTCATTTTGACGGATTTAAATTAATTCTGAATCCAGTGCAATCTCCGCAAAATGAAAGTTTAAATAAAACAATTTACAAGTCAATTGTTTTACATTTCCATTTTGTCAAATTCAAATTCAAAATGGATTTATTGCGAACATGGGTATATAGTGATATTACAAGTGGTTACAAAGTTCAGCCATAAGACATGCAACACAATACACAATAAACATTCAAATATAAGTAATTATCTAAGATTATTGATCATTAGGACGCATTACATGATATTAAATGGAGAACCAGTCATACCATAATTTATATAAATTAAAATATATAATTACAATCATGTCAAATAATATTGTCTAAAATTAATTTAAATTTATTAATTATTGATGGATGAGTCACATAGGTATTCATTAATGCTGTAGTATGCTTTTCCAGCAAAAGTTTTTGTAATTCATATTTAAATTTCTTAGTACAATTTATTTCTAATATTAGTAGTAACTTGTTATAAATTCGAGCAGCCATGCAAAATATACTATCACTACATAATTTTGTTTTATGCTGTGGTAGACAAACCTTATTATTATATATATAATCTTATTTACTTTTATAGTGTTCATAAATATTCAGGTTGCTTCTTACAAAACTGATTACTTCGTATAGATACAGGCTCAGTGTTGTTTATATTTTGAGATTTATAAAATGAGGCTTACAGCTGCCGCTTTGTCGGAGTTTGCAAATAGCTCGAATGAATTTTTTTTGTGCTCTGAATATTAGTCCTTCTAGTGAAAAATTCCCCCAGAGCAAAAAACCGTACCTTAACCGTACCATTGACTGGCTCACTGTTTTGAAGAGCATTTATAGTGCGTAAGCTTGCTGGTTGAGCTTTACACTGAGGTTCTGTACGTGTGCCTTCCAGTTGTCTTTATAAATGAAAATATAAATTGTTATAACCTTTTAATTATACAATCGATAGGGTGGTGTATCTTAATTCTTAACACAATATGCTTTCATTAAATATTGAAACATAAACACTCGCTCGTTTACATTTGAATGCTGTATCGAGGCTTACGCGTGTTGGATACACGACCCCGTGATTTATTTAATAACTATAATTCACTCACCGTATATATTCACAATTGCATTAAAATTAACGAGCGCCGCGTTACCAACACGTACCGCCGTCATTTAGGATGTAAGCAAATATTCAGTTATTTCGAACGAAAACTCAAATTGATTAGGTAATTATTTGTCAACGTCGGATACACGGTTTCGTAATAATTTTGTAACGAATATTGCGCAATAATCTATACGGAGAGCCGATTGCGAACGGACATTTATTGCTGCCTTACACATAGTGTGGAATCCGTTAACATTTAGTTTTAATAAATTTCCGCACAGAAACTATCGATAAAAATGACTGATGCTATCGATAACACTTATCGTTTCACGAAAACGAATCTTTTCCGCCTATATTAAAATTAACTTTTGACGAGGAACAAGACTTCTTGTAGTGGACAGATTGTAGATCGCATCAAAGTAAAAAAAAACGTAACCTCACAGCGTTTACGAACAAATAATCAGCAAACACTCCGGTGAAGCTGTAAAGGCCTCGCGGCCAACAGCGTTCATCATTCACACACACACACACACAACACTCAGACTGAAATATATGCGGGTCACGCAAAAGTTTGGTACCGCGCAGGAATCGAACCCGCGACTGTTCGATCCAGTGGGCGAAGCGGCTTAAGCTCCTAATCACTAGACGAAGCCGTCCGTCAACTCTATACACAGGTTCTAATAGTCACGGGTTCTACCCTGCACAGGACAAATATTTGTGGAACAAATACTTGTTGGTCTAGTGCCAAAGCGCATCGCTTTGTGATCAAGAGGTCCTGGGTTCAAATCCTAGGTCAGACAAATGTAGCTTTTCTAACGAAAACCTCACAGTATGACTCCAGAGTCTAGAATTGTGTCCGGTATATGGCAATAGGCTCGCCCCCTATTAAACGGAACCTAACATCGTCGGTGAAAAGTGGGTATACTCAGTACACCTCTGCCACCCCCGCTTGGGGAATAGTAGCGTGACGATGTTAATATTTATTTCGGGCTGAGTGTTCTTGAATGGGAAACACGTATTCGTAACGCACGCTCGAAGCAATAATAATTCCTATTTTGTGGCAACGCTTTTTATACAAGAAAAAAGGAAAAAAAAACTTAGTTCCTGATGTGAATAAAGTAATAAGAAATAGGATAGTAATGAGCGGCACGTGTAACTAAAATACGTACTAAATCTCTTCTATCTCCATATTTTGGGTGATCGTGTATTTTTTCTCATATTTTTTTCCGACTGTAGAATCTTATACAATCAATCATATCATTTCAGCCTGAATAAATATTATGGCTCCAATAGTTTAACGTTTTAGGTAAAAACAAAATAGACTGCCTCGTATGCTGGTATATGGCAATAGGCTCGCCCTCTATTTTATTTTATTCAATAGGTACAGAAACAGAGAACAGATTATAAGATTTTTTCATAACCTATTAATTATTAATCCGTTATCCACTTACAACTATCTATTAACGACAGGACATAAATAATACGAAAAAAAACAAAAAAATAAAAAATGAGATAAATATGCAAGTTAAAGAGGAAAGAAAAAAAAATACACAGGCAAAACCTTCAGTAAACCAAAACGAGTCATGATCTAATTAACATTTTTTTTATTGTTTATTGTTCTATTCAGTATTTTTATTCTATTACATGAGATCTAGCTAGCATCGTCGGCGAAAAGTGAGCCTACACATTACACATCTGCCACCTCCGCTTAGGGATATAGGCGTGACAGTGTTCTATTACAAAGTAGACCTGAGACTCCTGGTTGGTGTACAGTCAGCTATATAAGTAGCTTGACATTCTTAGTTTTTCAATCGCTTGCACACTTTTGTTTGGCAATAAATTCATTATTTTTCGTGATCTAAATATATTTGAATAAGTTGCTAATGATTTGGCTTTGACAATGTTTGCCAATGTCTGTAAAATAGAAGACTTATTGATTTGTTATTGTTCGGCATCACACTGGAGCTATAACCAATTATTTTGTACGCACTCTTTACATATTTTATAGTAACCCTCTTTTTGTCTTACTATTATTATTATACTTTTTATTACATATATACCTTTACAAAATCTTTATTTTGTAGATGAGAGGACTATGTAGTCACTGACCGATACACTGAATCGAAGACGACTTATGATTAATCTATACTTAAGGACATCTATTTAGCTCGTTCTGCATTGTTCTCCCATACCCCAAGAATGCAATATATACAAAAAGTATGTAAAACTCTCACGTTTAAACCGAGAGTAAGAGAGTAACCGTGGAGTTTCTTGTCCTTCTTCTTCACAGGAATGACTTTCCGATCGAGTGGTAAAGTCTTAAGTAATCAATAATTTTCTATTTTTGACTATTCATAAGTGCCTTTCCTAGTCTACATCCTTAGTTCCCAAAGTGGTACAGGTGGGTCCCCAAGGGTCCACGGGAGACTCGACGGGGGTCTACGTTGGCGTGACAAAAAATGGGGGTTCACACTACGTAAGCGGGGGTCCACGAAAATTTATTTGCTTTCGATAGTGAAGAACTAAAATGTTGGCTTGACTTCACCTATCAATGTAGGCAGATAATATTTTAAGAAGTTCAGCGACTGTTACTTGTAAACACTTGCATATTCCATATTCAGTACAACGTGTCGAGACTTGCAAAGCGCCGCTGCCGTCCGCAACGCTTGTTCAGACGTGCAAAGGGACGAAATACGACTCGTGGTGTGAACTCAGCCGCAACGCAAATTTCCATAGTTAGATCTAATCTTCACATTTTTTGTCGATTGGTAGGAATATGGTAGAAATGTAGCTGCAGGGGGTCCACTGGAACCAGCTAAATTTTGAAAGTGGTATTTGAGAAAAAAAGTCTGGGAAACTCTGGTATACATGAATAAAAAACTTATGATTGTGATTTTGAAAACCTGAGAATTTTAAGCTACATACGTTGCTGACCGTACACTCTAGACCCGTATTCGCTATAACAAAACGCGGCACGTTACGATAACTTCGTAGAATGATCGGGTAGTATTCTGTATTATAGCGAATAAGGGCCCTGGACCCATGTATGTATCGTCCAGGTATTTTGACAATTGACATTTAGCATTTTACCGAGGTAATGTTCGTTTATCTCTGACTTGCGCCTGGATAACTTCTAGAAGTGGTCTTACGCGTTTTATTTTCGTCTTTTTCTTAGCGTTTCGACGGCAAATATGATTATAATTAGATGGATGCGGCCCAGAAGTTGGCCACACGGATTGCATTGTCAGTAGCAGACATCAAATCCAGGTGCGGGACTCTTAGTAGGTGGAACAAAGGAATTTGGTAGCGCTCCTTCCCTTCAAAGGTTGCGCCTCGCTTTTTTTTGGCTCCAGGGTTAATGTAAGACAAACCCTAAGGCCAATGTAAGACTATCGTGTTGCTAGTATTAAATGCTAGTTACTGGCCGGTCATCTCTTTCACCTTACTAGGGCCACCCAGACAGCGCAGATCAATGTCGAGGTGAAAGCAAAATTGTATTGGCGTCGCATGCAGCAAGTGTGATACTAAATTCCAGTGCATTTTTTTATTCACATAACATTTCCTTTTTGAGCAGTCGTGTAAAAAATAAAGAGTGCCAATGCCATCGCATGTGAAGAATGCTAAAATAATGTATACTCCAGTTGCTTGTCTTCTAAACATATACCTTTTCGTCTCTTAATTATACTTTTAGTCAAAATAATGAAATCAATTTGATCGTAATAGTAAGATGTACTCAAGGGCGTTGTCATAGTTTAAAGTACTCTCACGTGTAAGCGTTGGTATCTGAACATTGTTTCATTGAGTCATTTTTTTAAACATACATATGAAGAAAAATAATAAACAAACGATATGAACATAGCAAGAATAGTGACCAATGAACATTAATCAGTTCTGTTATTAAGCATCATTATACTCTTTTCAGATAAATAAGTATATTTAGGAAAATATTATTTTATTGGAAAATATGTAAAAATCCTTATAATACCAATGAAAAGTAAGAAATACATTTATGAACCTAGCCGAATAATAATAGATACGAAGAATAAAATCCAACGATTGCCTAAAAGAGACATTTTAAAGGGCCAATTGAACGATCAATTAGAAATAAACTAATTACCAAAACCGCATAAAAACAAAACAATTGCAAAGCAAATAAAGGTATATAATCCTCAGCGCATGTATGTAATCGGCACCGCACAATGAAAATTGAATTCCGCTTAATCTGATGCGAATGAAATGAAATTCTCTAAACTGCGTGCTCTATCTGGGAATGGTTGGGATGCTGAGCTGCGACCGAGCGACGCCGACGCCTCTCCTATGCACTTCCTTTATTTATGTACGTGGGTTTGCCGCTATGTACGTATCTGCTAACCTTTGTTTATGCAGGAAATTGGACGACTAGAACCGCAATAGATGTATGAATATAAATATTATTAATTGCTGGAACATATTTTGTATTGAATACGCTATTGGAGCTATGTTCAATTTGAATAGGAAATTGTTTTGAATGTCGTGGACACAAAGAATTTTAGCTTGATTATTATGCTAGGGATACGTTCAAGTTTTTATTTGAGATGCTCTTTAATCGTAGAGACATTTTTTTGAAGTCTATAGCTACAAAACTTTAAATTGTATCTACTCTATAAATAACTTACAGTTTTCCGCGACTTTGTACCCGGTCGACAACAGCGCCACCTACCGGGTCTACGTTATATAGCCTATGTTTCTTCTGGATAAGGTGGATTTCTAATGGGTCAAAGAATTTTTGAAATCGGTCCTTTAGTTTTTGAATTTATTCGTTACAAACATACAAATCTTTCCTCTTTCTTTCTTTATAATATTAGTATAGACTATAGGCATCATGCAAATTAACCAAAATTGAGTTCAATCAATTTAGTTACATGATCTAATCATAACATAATGTTTGTTTATAAACAGTCTATCGCATTTAGAATTAGTTAGGTCAGTATTAATAGTATCAATCGATCGGTTATTCTAATTTCAGTGGAATATTTTTCAAAAGTTAAATCTAATCAAATTTGAGGCTACATTTATATCTGTGTTATTTTAAATTTAATCTAATACACAATTACGTAATATATAGACTTATACTCGAATTGTGTTTGATAAGGAATCGAGATAGCGTGTAGAGATTTCCCTAAGGAATTAGGTCAAGGAGTCTAGACATATGCCGTAATCCTTGCTGATAAAGGCTGTGATTTTCCCGCGTCGATATGTTACTGTCGTGATTTTTGATAAAAAATTAGTCGAATACACTTTAATAAATGCACGGATAAGTAAACGAATATATCCCTTAAAAGCACGGTGTTGCCATAAACACTTCTGTAATCGTTTTTTATGTTACCTTCTCTTAAAAAGAGGTAAGGCTTCTCTCAAATAGAGGTAAGGCCTGTTTAACCACCCTCGATTGAAGTGCTAGGTAGTTACTTCCCGATTAGCGTTATTATCGAATTAAAACTAGCTAGTTTTACCTACTGGCTATTCAGAAATGGCAAAATTTGTAAACTTAAAAAAATAAACTTTCACTTTAACGGTGAAAGAAAACATTGTGAGGAAACCGGCATGCCTAAGAGTTTCTTGAAGGTGTGTGAAGCCAACCCGCACTGGGCCAGCGTGGTGGACTACCGCCTAAACAGTTTGAGAGGAGGCCCGTGCCGAACGGTGGGACAGTTTCTTAACAGGGCTAATATTATTTATATTATTATCTACTTCAGACTTTACTCGAGGGTGGGGAAAGAGGTTCTTGCTGTTTAGTATAAAGTAGTAAGCATTAAAAAACAAGCAATGTTGAAATGCATGTTACAAGCACAGTGTTAGTTAACGTAGAATAAATCCCTTAAACAAATAAAAAAAGCCAACAATAAACAAACAAACTAATGAGTTTCGAGAGATATGCTTTGAAGACATGGAAATTACTGACATAGAAGGTAGTAGGCGCCAGAACTACAAATGACGCCAAGAATTCCTGGTATTCAATTCCCTATTAGCGAACTGTCGACGCCACTCCAGCGTAATATTATTCATCGGTTTAGTGGGCGTAATCGACCAAATTTATATAGAAAATACCTACTTGGAAGCCTCTCGATTCGCTGTAAACACAGAACTTTGGGCGAATTACCAGTACTCGTTTAATATCATAGGTCGACTTTTGCTATTAAAGTTTTCAACATTCTTTATTGTTTATGAAAGATCGTCGTTTCGTTTATTTCGCCTTAAAAAGTTGCCGTTTATTAAATAATAATTTATCTTCATAATACATAATAAGAAAATCATGAAGATTTGTTACAAATCGGAGTTCATGGATTGGGTTCAATTTGAAATTTAGAGATTTTCCCATTCCCGAATAATGCCTCCGTCAACAGCCGAACACCCCGATATAGTCCGGACCCGTTATATTACCCGAGTGATCGACCTGGACTCCTGCCATGATCTCGGCGCCCCGCTAATTATAAACACTCTGTAATAGAATAAACAATTCCATGCTAATCGCGGCAAGGAATAAAATTGCTTACACTAACCCCTGCGTCATACGTTTAATGAGCTGTTGGGAACTGTCTTATATCGCGTATGACGCGATAATTGCCAACAACGCTAATACATTGACTCGGTAAGGCCTTTGGGGTCAATAACTCATCACAACGTTCTTATTCCATAAGTTTAATTAAAAAGTGCGTTTGCCACAGTTAATACTATAATTACATTTGTCCAAAATCCAAATTCTTTTCATCCTATGAGTATTTCCGGCCGTAAGTGTGTTGACGTGAAAAATATGCCCGGATTCCCGAGGCGCATGTGGGACGCGCGTCAACTAACCAAAACAACGAGGTCGGTCTTGATTCACGTATGCGGAATAGTCTACTTGTGCTGGAGAATAGGTATCGCTGCGATAACGAGCCAGTCGTGTCCTCGCAGCCGATTATTGCGGTTGCTATATCAATATATTTGTTTTCGCACATTTTACCCGCTGAAAATATAATTCGCGCGCAAGGGCTCCGCTGTCGCTCGTAGAGTCAGGTGTCCGTTGAATTTCACCGTCTAGCCTTGCGTTTAAAACTGTCAAGGCGACGTGGACGCGGTGCAGCGTGTGGCTCGTGAACTGTTCGGCTTGCCCAGCGAGCGGGCAGTGGTGCAGTGACCCACCAGCCGTGCGTGAAGACGGGACGATGGTGCGCAAAGGGGAGAAGTCCACTCGTGCCCTGTTCAGGACTCTCGCCGATACGCTCCGCTGGCAATCTCTCCGGGCCGTCGCAATGGTGCGTTCGGTAAGCAACAGATGCTTTGCTTGGACGCATTTTGAGATTAAACGAATACCATTAGCCGCCGCCGTTACGAATTAATTAACACTCATTTGCTTTAAACTAGCTTAAAACATTTACCGCAATTAAAGATCTCCGGTCGTATGTTAATTTCTATCGGTAATTACACTATAATTCTATTTACATTTCGCACGTATGTGAACAAATGTCGTATTATCGTTGTGTTTAGAATGTTTATTTTGATGCTATTGACGTCACCGCATTGTGTAAAACGAGTGGGAAACTCAGCGATATTTATCTGATAAAATCGATAAGACGACTCTCCTATCGATTGACGTGCGGTGTACAATGTTTTCACATGTGCTAGTAGTGTGACCGCGTCTCCAGTGTTCACGTGGCTTTATTGGAATCTCTCGCAATCTCTAACCTTTCAGGGCGGTGAAGTGAGTGACAAACCGCAGACTTAGACATATTCGTCAATCCATTTTCTTACATTACTTTCATTATCTTATATTCCTAACTCCTTAGATCAAAATAAAATAGAAAAATACTTGACATACGTTTCGCGCGTGGGCCTACTCACAATTCGTTGACACCTACCGAACGTTTGACATTAGGTTGATATTGACACGTATTGAAACTCTATTTTCACTTTTACAAGCGCACCATATCTGCCCGTTTTGGTTTTGATCAAAGGTTATCTGTATAAAAGTTGTTAAATGTTTGTTTCATGAGCAGCTACTTCAATATCGTCTAGCGTAAAGTCAATAATTGCGTAGGACGTCTTTTGAATCTCAGAAGCATAAATTCAAAGTTAAATTATTACAATATTGATTTGAATGTACTAATAGTAAATACGAGGCATGCCTTTTAAGTTCTGTCGTTTCCATATTTCCCGGCAATTTTGAATTTGGAACTGTTCTATATTCGAATGTGTTTAAATTTTGAATCTCAAAACAGTTGAAAGTATTAGGATTAATGCTATTGTTTAGTCACAGCGTCGATTGGAATCTGTCAGGTTACGTACGAAAATAAATCTTTCTAAGGAAAATGTTCGTGCAATAATTTTCTACAACTTTAGAAGAGGCCTGACACGGCTTCAGTGTTTCGATGAGCTAACATCTGTGTTCAGTGATGAAGCCCCATGTCTGCGGACTATCGAACGCTGGTATTTGGAATTCCAGCGTGGACATACTAGTGTTAGTGACAAATCTCGCGAAGGACGCCCAAAATCCGCCTTCACTGAAGATAACATCATTGCTGTGAGACAACTAATTCTCGAAGATCGTCATGTGACGTATCGAGAGATAGAGGCTCTATTAGGCATCTCAGGTATAAACATTCAGAAGATCTTGCATGAAGCGCTTGGTGTGAGAAAGCTAGTTTGCCGTTGGATACCGCATCTGCTTTCCGACGATCACAAGGCGGCCCGCGTCAGATGGTGTAAGAAAACTCTGCAAAGGTTCAACCGAGGAGAGTCAAATCACGTCTACGACATCATCAGTGGTGACGAATCTTGGATCTATGCCTACGATCCTGATTCCAAACAACAATCTACAATCTGGGTCTTTCAAGACGAGCCAAAGCCGACTCAAGTTGTTCGTTCTCGAAGCACTTCAAAGAAGATGGTGGCCACGTTCGTTGGACAAACCGGCCATGTTGCGACTATTGCACTTGAAAATCGTAGAACGGTTAACGCAGAGTGGTATACCACAGTTTGTTTACCACAAGTCATCGCCGAACTTCGAAAATCTAACTCAAAGCGACGCATCATCCTGCACCACGACAACGCAAGCTCACACAGCGCTCGTCAAACGATTGAGTATTTGAAGCAAGAAAAAAGTAGAAATTCTTGAACATCCCCCATACAGTCCTGACCTAAGCCCTAACGATTTCTTTACATTTCCTAAAATTAAGAAAAGTCTTCGTGGTCAAAGGTTCCAGTCCGGTGAAGAAGCAGTCGACGCTTTCAAGTCAGCCATTTTGAACACCCCCACTTTAGAGTGGAATAAATGTTATAATAACTGGTTTGAGCGAATGGAAAAGTGTATTAAGCTACGTAGTGAATACTTTGAAAAACAATAAAAAGTACTATAAGGTTCTAGTTGTGTGTTTTTCTTCAAACGACAAAACTTAAAACGCTTGCCTCGTAAGGTCGAATTAACATTGCACCCGTTGTAAGTACTGATAGCCTAGAATGTTGAGCGAATTGTCGCATTTTGTTTACACACACGTGCATGTGGCACGTGGATACAGGTGCGGCACATATTCGGTCGGGGCTGACGCTGACCCACTTCCAGTCCGCCACTTCTTATCTATTCGACTTAAATAAATACAATGGACGAATAAATAATTATAACAGCGCAATACAGTTGAGATTATTGGGTGGCCTTTGTGCTGCAGTGGACTTATTTTAGCTAATGATGGTGATGAAATAAATGCTTCTCTAGACCCAAACAAGAGAGCGCAAATGAAAACTGCAAGCCAGGGTATGAATGTTGTATCTTTTAATTTGAACTGAGCTAATACTGCTTATTACAGCGTAGGCGACACTGCTTATTTGAGGTGCAGATTAAGCGATCGGGACAAATCTTTGTATTCAAACTTCAAATATTTCTTTCGACCTAAATGTTTGTGTATATGAAGTTATAACCGTACCCACACGCCACAGGAATCATACCTGCGGGATACTATATATTCTACTAGATGCAGGGAATGACCTATATCCCATCCGGACATTGGTCATTGAGGCTTGGCAGTAAATCAAAATGGCTTAATTTTGACTAAGTTGAACAAAAGAATATTCGTGCCCAGGTAGCAACAACTTGTGTAAATATTTCTTTTAAATCTTTATTTTAAAAAGTTGAAAATAAGATAATGGTTTAAAGTTGCATTAATAGCATACTTTATTTTTATACTTCTCATAAAAACAATATAATCTAATAAAACCTCTGATCTGAGACATAACATTGCGTATTGATTTCTTAGATTTACTTGACTTACACGAATATCAGACAGGGAATAAAAATATTTTTCGGAACATTGCATTTTAAATCAATGCTTATGAATAATTTCTGTGAGTCATTTGCTGGCTTCATGGCTGACAGTCATAAAAAAATCAAAGACTCATATCTTCAGCATAAAATATATATTTTAATCGTTTCCTGCGTTGATTGTGAATTGTATTTAAATCCTTTTGAGTAACATGAGTCAAAATGTCCTTCTGTTGTTGTGTGCATCTACTCATACTAAGAAACTTGCTCTGACTTACTTTGTGCATTAAGTCTAGGATACGTTATGACGATATCTGCCTTTAGAGTGTAATGATTGTAACTCCTATCTATATATAAAATCGCGCCAGATCCCTTGCGGGGTAGGCAGAGACTACAGATCATTGTAAATAGCTGTAGGAAAGTTGTGTGGAAACATTCTGAGAGAAATAAAACTATTTTTCGGTTTTTATCGCGGTTTAGTTTTGATTTTTAATTTCCCGACGTTTCGAGTGCTCCCAGAGCGAGTGCGAGAGCACCCAAGGTCACGGGAGGGACTGAGGTGTTAGACGTCCAAACGGCATAGTTGTTCCGACGTTGTTGTTGACCATGGGTGCTGCAAAGCACTCGAAACGTCGGGAACTTAAAAATCATAAAGAAACCGCGATAAGATCCGAAAATTAGTTTTATTTCATGTGTAATATTCGCGTATATCTAAGAACTCTTAGAGAACCTTACAAGTTTTAAAAAGTCTTCGTCAACAGACACACTGGGACCAAAGTACGCATGTCCTATTGAACACCTCTACCTACCCCGAATAAACCGACTATAAGATTTATGTATATGAATTAGCTTTGAATTCAATGTTGTGCAAAGGTCTCTCACAAATTGACATGGGAGAAAAAATAAACACCTTCCCGCCTATATTTCCCAAGCGGTGGTGGCAGAGGTGTCCTGAGTACACCCACTTTTCGCTGACGATGTTACATCCCATGTAATAGGGGACGAGCCTATTGCCTAAAAACTGGGCATTTTTTTAAACTACATTTGTCCGACGTGGGATTTGAACTCAGGACCTCATGATCACAAAGCGTTGCGCTTTGCCACTAGACTAACGAGGCAGTCAAAATAAGAGAAAAAGTGTTTGTATGACTCTATACTTTACAAAGGCCTTCTCACACAAACCGATGTGAGTCGTCACTATAAAAAGTGTTTATTTAACCTACTCATTGACAACAGCATCTTAAAAATACAAAGGTAATTCATATTCATGCAACACTAACACCGTCACCGTCAGACGTCATTCGGACGAGGCTCAGCTGTTGTGGCGGTGTCTGGGGCTATTAATAAAACTGTTAGGACCGACATCAATGACATGCCTGGTTATATGTTCACTTCGGTGGGAATGTGGTTATCTACTGAGTCATTAAACTGAAGCTGAAACTGACATTCATTAATCGATCTTAGAGCATATTTGTATCAAAATAGGTCCTCCGTTTTTTGCGCGAAATGAATCGGTCGTAGAAGCTGGAAAAACTGTCAACTAGGAAACATGTGCATATCGTTTTCATGACATTTCATTCTTTGTGACTAATTAAGGAGCTGGTTTTATCCATGGTGATGTTATATATGGCTTATGGGTATAGCACCATAATTTGCTCAAAAGTTTAGTTTTATTCGGTCTTTTCCATCGTGTATTCTAATCCCTTGTTATGGTAGAAATAGTCATTTAGTTTATAGTCTTATTAATCATCTAATTAGATGTTACTTCAGTACTTCAGTATGTTACTTCAGTAGTTACTGAAGCCAAAATTGTGGCTCATTCTTGTAGAGAATATGTTCTGTTATCTATACGGTTTGAGAAATTAGTAATGTAAGGAATTAACATTAAGCTGTATTATTTCAGCTGCTTTCCGAGCATTGAGAATTATAAGTAACTGCCACTTTCACATCGAGTATCTCTGGGTGGCGAGACAGCCGACGCTTTATTAGTCACTAATCGAATCAATTGCTCGCGATGAAAAGTTTTATTGGCGCTATTAAATACCTTGTAGCCCGTATTATTACCTAGAGGCGCTCGTAGCACCGTGCGAGCGCGGTGTTCTTACCGATTACCAAGGTTAAGCAGCGTTCGACTCGGTCGGCCCGAGATGGGTGACCGTTTGTGGCATTTTCATATTCGAGCGTCTCCGTGCTTCGGAAGGCACGTTAAGCCGTTGGTCCCGGCTACCACTTAATGTGGTAGTCGTTAAGCCGAGTTGGAAGCCTTAAAGGCGGCTTGATAAGTTTCAACAGCAGGTGGCCACAAACCAGCCTCCGCCAATCCGCACTGGGTCCGCGTGGTGGAGTATGACCTAATCTCTCTTACCTCGATTTGTGAGAGAAGGCTTTGTCCAGCAGTGGGCAGTATAGGCTGATATTATTATTTTTATTGGCGCTATTAAATACCTATACAAAGAATATTTTCTTACATGTACAAGCTACTTTTAAGGATGACCAGTTTGAAACCTTTTCGCTTGCACATAGTTATCATAGATAATTTCGTCCATTAATTTGTTGTCCAATGACACGAAAACTGCCTTTTTGGACAAATACCTTTTTCTGTAAACAATTCGTTTTGAATGCTGTGACTTTTGTTAGTTTTTTAAATGTTGCATATCACTCAGTTGTTTGCATCTGCAATTCGCAGTATCGGCTACGTTTGTACCGCAGCTGGTCACTACACGCAAAATGAAACTGTATGGTGATTATCTTTCCAAGTTTTTCAATGGTACAAGTCTACTACCACTTAAGGATAGCTTCGTAATTTTTTAATTCTCTCGACACCGCGTCCTTAGATCTCGTCGGCTCTGTGGGTATCAAGTGGGCTGACTGTTCTGTGTCGTGCCGGTGGCCCGTTACTTATTTATGCCATTAACTATTACCATGCCATTAATTATTTGTTGTTATTGAGATCATTTATTAAGCCTACGTAAAAATATTCGAAAGTAGTAGGTGGTCCCTGATGAATATTTTGCGTGGTCCTTAAGCGGCACCCACCTCTTTTAATACCAGGTAGGAAGGCGTAGGAAGGAAGGTATTATTAACTCACCTACGAACAAGTTATATATTTGCAAGTTAAAGTATAAATGAAATCGTATTCTTTAATATCTCTCCAATTTCATATTTATTGTATGATATATTCTATCATTTATTATGTTTTCTTCTCCAAAACCTAGAATGAAATAAAACTAATTTTGGACTCTTATTGTGGTTTGTTTTTAAATTCCAAATGATTTGAATGTTTTACAGTATCCATCCAGTCACGTGAAGGATTAAATATACCATGATATAATCCTTAAAGAATATTCATTTGTAACATTCGCATAGATTTAAGAAATCCATATCTAAACGCAGAGTCCCTGCAATCGCTGAACACGTTCTGGACACTTTATACTTTCAAATTTCTAACAACTTTATTTAATCCTCGGTCTCCTTCTGGCAAAATTGTCGCTTTTAAATTTGTTTCAAAACTTCGTTTACAACTTCCAAGATTCACCGCTATACGGAACAATTCATATTTCTGACTTCCTTGTTAGGTAATTCGAAGGTTGAATTCTATATTGTCGAAAATAATATTTGATGATAAGTTAGTTTTTGATGTGAATCTAATTTCTAGATCTATTACTGTTTATATAGTGTTATAAGAAACCGATCTCGTTTCTTGGATATGTAAATATATCAACCTGTAGAAATTGCAGCTGCAGTTTATGTGCGAAGTTGATCAGTGTTCGGTTCGTTATCGTGGCGGGCAATACATCGGTCGGCAGCGCGGCGGAGTCTAGTCGTCGGCGGCGTGCCGTATCGTCGGACCCGCCATCCGCAGAGATGACTATGCTCGCTCTCATTCATTAGAGGGGCGCGAGGGCCGGGGCGCAAGACGTCGCGCGCCGCCCGACGGTATCGATTTTGTCCCACTCTCCTCCCGCGCCGGGCTCGCACCCCCGCACTCAGCATCCGACCTCGAGTGCTCTCCTCTCGCGCCTACCGAACACCTCCGACAGAAACTACGCCTTAACGACATGACGTCACAGCTCAAAATTCCTATCCCCAACCCTAGCCCGGCGTCCTTCCGCCGATCCCTAATGGACTCTCCGACCGAAAGTCACTCGGTCGAGATTACAACGACGCCTCCGCCGTCCGCGCCGTTGGAAAAAATAAGCTTTTTGTTACAATTAAAATGGTAAATCAAACCAATTTTAGTAATTGCGAGGTCAAACTTTGAAGTGGCGGCACGCTGAGGGCGGGCTTTTTAAACGCGTATGATTTTTAATGGGCCCCTTGTTCTTAGGGTACGTGTCATTGACTAATCCGAAAATTTCGAAGTGACAAGCCGCATCGACAGAATTAATTGTTAGGTCCAACTTCTTAGAGACTCGTACTTGAAGAATTTATTGTATCACCGATTGTTAGTTTCTAAAGTCTTACCATGGATTCATACCGCTCTAGGTTTTATACAGAATCTTAAAATCTAATTACGAAGGAATGAATCCCAGTATTTGATTAATTTCCTAGTGTACTTCTTGTCATAATATATCTTCTACATTAGAGCTAATTTGTTGGCTATTTTATTGAGAAGTATAATACATATTACCCTGCTCGTCGAGTTAGCAAGGTGTATTCAGTAATTACAGGTATTATTAGATAATGTGAAAGCCGGAGCTTTGGAATAGTACAATCGCACAAGCTTAAATGTTCTAAACCTATAAAATAATCAATGAAAACTGATAAAAATCTAAAAAGATCGATGTATATTATTATACCATGGTATATTCTTGTAATACTTTGGAAACAAGGTCTAATAACTAAAGAACGAGGCGCTCGTAGCGCTGTGCGACCGCGGTGTTCTTAGCGATTACCAAGGTTAAGCAGCGTTCGACTCGGTTGGCCCGAGATGGGTGACCGTTTGTGGCATTTTCAAATTCGAGCGTCTCCGTGCTTCGGAAGGCACGTTAAGCCGTTGGTCCCGGCTACCACTTAATGTGGTAGTCGTTAAGCCGAGTTGGAAGCCTTAAAGGCGGCTTGATAAGTTCCAACAGCAGGTGGCCACAAACCTGCCTCCATCAATCCGCACTGGGTCCGCGTGGTGGAGTATGACCTAATCTCTCTCACCTCGATTAGTGAGAGAAGGCCTTTGTCCAGCAGTGGGCAGTACAGGCTGATATTATATTATAACTAAAGAATATCAATCAAGAAATGCCGGAGATATGACGTATGAATAAAAAATATAGTATAACTCCGCTTCCTATTTTAATGTTGGTTAAAACTGCAAAAGCCACCTGGATAAATATGTATCAACAGAATGGCAACGGTCGTCTATATTTTAATCCCTTTCAACCGTTTTCCTTTGGCCTGCCTACGAAGATCAAACTTACTTAAGTCTAATTTACACTTAGTAAAGTTACAACTGCAGGTATTAAGTACAAGTAAAATTATCACTTACTGCAAATCACTAGCTTCTTCCCTATGTCACATATCTAGTGTTGTAAAAATGAGCGCTGAAGTCGAGCATTTAGCGCTGAGTCGACGCTTAGGAGCGTTGAAACACGTAGAAGACGCGAGCGAGTTAAGCGCCGATTTGAGCGTTTTTACAACACTACACATATCTCTATCCTGAGCCAATCTTGGCCAGGTGTTATCTATGCCCTTAACCACATCATCGACTTATCTTTACATTGGCCTTCCACAAATGCGATATTCCTTCCGTGTCACCAAACGCTGTGTAAACTGTTAATTATTTAACACTTGGTACCACAAAAACCTGTTAACTTAGTTTGTCAATCGCACCTACTACTTAGCAAAGTGTAAATGAAAAGTTAAAACTTTAGCGTCCATTTTGTTTACATTTTGTCGGTTGAGTCGTTTACAGGGAACCAACAGCAATAATTAAGAAGTTTGAAAGTACCCCGGAATAACTAATGGACTTGCATAATTGTACGACAAACACCCAAATTCTTCCCGCATGGCACTCGAAACGTAGAAAACGCGAGAAAATACGAACATATTTCATAGTTTTTAGCAGATGACTGCCGCTTTGGGCTAGTAGCGAATAATACGCGTGGCGAATACGATCCTGCGTTCGAACCGCAAGTCAAACAAAATGGAGCTAATGTTACAATAAAAAAATTCCAAGTATTAATCTTGACATTCTGCCCGGTATAATCTCACCCCTATTACATGACACAGTACACCTCTGCCACCCCCGCTTGGGGAATATAGGCTTGACGGTATTTTGTTATACTTGACGGACGATTTAGCGCAATGGTTAAGAGCTTAAGCCGCTCCGCCCACTCTGTCTAATAGTCGCGGTTTCGATTCCCGCACGGGACAAATCTTTGTGTGATCCACAATTATTTGTTTTGGTCTTGGTATTTGTGTATGTGAATTTTCATGTTTGTAAACGCACCCACGATACAGGAATCAATCCTAGTGTGGGGCTACATTTTTAAAAAGAAAAAAAAATTTAGAAAGATTGTTTGTCGCACATTGGTATTGGTCTTTCACCAAACATATTGCAAAGTTAGTAATGCCGGCCTAATTTCAGCGGTACGATTACGTACCGCTGAAATTAGGTCGGTTTTACTAGTAGTCGAGTTTACTAGCCGTAGTGGTAAGGTTGTAACGTAGGTTGAATATTAATACTACGTATGTTACGACTTAACTACTACAGTCACTACGTAACATAATCTAGAAAAATGCATTCTATTCTAGTCGGAGTTATTTGTGTTCCAGCCTTATCGACGTAGACCGCGCCCCTGCTCGAGCCTAAAGCCTCTCCACACAATATAAATAGAAATATATTTTTTCATTATATTAAACATACATACATTGCGGGAAAGTCCAAATTCAAATAGATTTTAATGTGGGAAATAGGCAGAAGTATGATGTTACAATAGAAAATATTGTGGTAATGATGGTAAAGCTATGACCCGCCTTTTTCATCATCATCATCATCTCAGCCTATACTTGTCCACTGCTGAACATAGGCCTCCCCAATCGCTTTCCAGCGTAACCGGTCCGATGGCACCTGCATCCAACGACTTCCTGCGATTTTCACAAGATCGTCGGTCCATCTGGCAGGCGGTCGTCCCACGCTGCGCTTGCCAATACGTGGTCTCCACTCTAGAATCTTTCTGCCCCAACGCCCGTCCGATCTACGCGCTATGTGGCCCGCCCATTGCCACTTCAGCTTGCTAATCTTAACGGCTATGTCGGTGACCTTGGTTCTTCTACGAATCTCCTCATTCCTGATTCGATCGCGTAGAGAAACGCCGAGCATAGCTCTTTCCATAGCTCGCTGAGCAACTCTGAGCTTTTTTATGAGACCTATTGTAAAAGACCACGTCTCTGATCCATATATCATCACTGGTAACACACATTGACTAAAAACTTTAGTCTTAAGGCACTGAGGTATTTTGGATGAGAAGATGTTGCGCAGTTTCCCGAACGCTGCCCAGCCGAGTTGGATTCGTCGATTGACCTCTCTCTCAAAGTTGGACCTACCTAACCGGACTACCTGTCCCAGGTAAATGTATTCGTCGACAACTTCAAGAGTAGAGTTCCCAACGGTGAGTGCGGTGGGTACGACATGGACTTTAGACATTATTTTCGTTTTGTCCATGTTCATTTTAAGACCCACTTGTTGAGATACTCTGTTGAGGTCACCGAGCATTCGTCCTAGATCTTCCAGCGACTCCGCCACGACCACAATGTCGTCGGCAAATCGAAGGTGAGTGATGTATTCGCCATTGATGTTGATGCCAAGTCCTTGCCATTCCAAGAGCTTGAAGGCGTCCTCTAAGGTGGCCGTAAACAGTTTCGGAGAAATGACGTCTCCCTGCCTTACTCCTCTTTTTATGGGGATCGCCTTCGTGCGCTGCCCCTGTACTCGGACTGACATGGTGGCGTTATTATACAAGCACTTCAACACTTCAATGTACCGATAGTCAATGCGGCATCGCTGGAGAGATCTAAGAACCGCCCAAGTCTCGATCGAATCGAAGGCTTTCTCATAGTCCACAAACGCCAAGCATAGTGGCCGATTATACTCCTCGGTCTTCTGTATAATCTGCCGCAGCGTATGTATGTGGTCTATGGTACTAAAGCCTTTCCGGAAACCGGCTTGTTCGGGAGGCTGGAAGTCATCAAGCCTGCGTTCGAGACGATTCGTGATGACTCTCGAAAACAACTTATAAATATGGCTCAGCAGTGTGATGGGCCTATAATTCTTCAGTAAAGTGTTATCACCTTTCTTGAAAAAGAGTACCACCACACCCCTGTTCCACGCTTCCGGCGTTTTTCCTTCGAGCAAGACGGAATTAAACAGCCTCTGAAGGACTTTAAGTACCGGCGATCCGCCCGCTTTCAGAAGCTCTGCGGTAATTCCGTCTTCACCCGGCGCTTTGTTGTTTTTAAGGTGTTTGCGAGCCATCCCAATCTCGCACAGGCTGATGTCCGGGATATCTTCAGTGTAGTGTCGGGTTAGCTTGGCTCTTGGGTCTTTTACCAAGTCAACAACAGGTTCAGCTACTGAGGTATACAACTGCCCATAGAACCTCTCTATCTCCCTGAGCACCTCTGACCTATTCGACGTTACGTTTCCGTCCTCCGTCTTCAGCTTCGTCAACTGGCTTTGCCCAATAGACGCGTCTCTTGCAAACACTTTGGAGCCCTTGTTCTGCTCTATGGTCTCCTCAATACGTCTTGTATTGAAGGACCGTAAATCGTGTCGCAAGGACTTCAATATCTGTCCATTGAGCTGCCTATAGGACTTAGCATCATCGGAGGTTTGGAGTGTCATGGTACGTCGCTCAGCCATAAGGTTTCGGGTGTAGTCAGATAGCTTTTGAGGCCTATTTTTACGGTGGGGCTTAAAATGCTTGGACCCGACCGTATGGACAGTCTCTACCAACCTATTGTTGATTTCGTCCACTGATGCGCTGCTGTCTAGCAATTCGAAGCGGTTTGACAATTCGAGTTGAAAGTTCTCGGGGTTTTGGATATGTGCATTAGAAGGTCGGAGCGTAGACTTCATCAGACGCGATCTTTCCATTTTGACATTAATATTTAATGTGCCTCTGACCATTCGGTGATCACTGCCGGTTTTTACCCTGTGAATCACGGAGACATCATTAAATATTTGTCGCTTGGTGCTCATGATGAAGTCTATCTCATTTTTTGTGGAACCATCAGGGCTCATCCAGGTCCATTTCCTATGAGGCGGCTTCCGGAAGAAAAAGTTCATCATAAAGAGTCCCTCCTTCTCCAGATATTCGGCCAGCCTCTGACCCCTGGGGTTGCGTTGCCCATATCCAAATTGCCCCACTCTCAATTCATCATCGCCCCGTTTGCCCAGCCGCGCATTGAAGTCACCCATAACCACTGTAAAGTGTGCTTTGGAAGTATGTATGGCTCTACTAATGTCCTCATACATTACTTCGACGTCATCATCTGAGTATGCCGAGGTCGGTGCGTAGACCTGTATGACCTTCAGCGAATATCTTTTGGATATTCTGAGTATCAGGTACGCTACCCTGCTCGACACACTAGTGATGGACACAACGTTGTCTATGAGTGACTTGTGGACGATAAATCCGACACCACCTTGGGACTGCTGTTCGCCCTCCCGGTAGTAAAACAAGTTGCCGGATTTTAAGGTTATCGTGTCCTCGCCCTTTCTTCGGACCAACAATATTCCACCGCAACTTGTTTATCTCTTCCTCCAGCTCAACAAGCTTCTCATCTGTCCTTAACGTGCGTGCGTTGTATGTCACCAGGGCCAATTTTCGGTGTTGGTGGTAGCCGAATCTCTGCCGGAGATTCTTAGCACCCCTTGTCCTGTCGTTACCATGGCTGCTACCGTGGCCAGGACGAACAGGACCGCCGGGGACTAGGGGCCTGGTTTTCTTACATTCTTCCATAATTGGGGGTGTTTGCCATACTCGCCACGCTTGGCAGGCGGGTTGGCGAGCGCAGTTATTGGTCGTCGAAGTGCTAAGGGAACGCTGCTGCCCATTCCCTAGTTTTCCCTTAGTCGCCTTGTACGACACCCGATGGGATGAGATGGGTTGGTCCTATTCTAAGCCGGGAACCACGCGGCACCCGGGAACCACGCGGCACCCGGGAACCACGCGGCACCCGGGAACCACGCGGCACACCCGCCTTTTTGGCGTACAATAATTTGTTATGAAAATTATATTAATTATTACAGTTATATACTAAATTTATAATGTCTGAAATACACATTTCATTCAAATCCACGTCAGTCAGATAATCTGTTTAGTTGTTATAACATTAAAAATGTATACAAAACTGACTTGAACTTCAATAACCGGCGAGCGTGTATGAGACGAACTATGAGAGTGGAGGAAGCCAGAGAGGTCTGAAGGAAAGAACCTGTTGGAACTCTGTACTCTCCGCCTACTCCGCGAGGGAGGCTGGCGTGATGATAAAGATAGATAGATAGACTTGAACTTGTCAATATTTTTCTTTAATTTGCTTTGGTAGTAGGCATATGTCAGGAATCAAAACACTTTTCTCAAATAATGAAGTTTTATTTGGTTAGTGTGATATTTTCTCATTAAGCTTTGCTCGGTTTCTGAATTTAAACAAGCTTATGTTTGTTATAGCAAAAATAGCACATTCATAGACAAACATGCAGGGTAGGGGTAGTAGCCTGCAGTTCCTAAAAATGTGGTTTGCAGGAGTCTGTTCACTGAATATTGACAATTGATCGAATACGTGTGAATAAAAAAGTGAATACGCGACTGAATAAGTTATCGATACTACTAGCCCAGGATCGATCTATGTGAAGACATCAAGCCTTGGCCCAATAGTGGGACACTAGGCTATTAAATAAAACATACATCACATCAAGGGATCGAGTAATGATATAGATTTGACGGACGATTTGGTGCAGTGGTTAAGAGAATAAATAAGCCGCTCCGCCCACTGGGTCGATTCCCGCACGGGACAAATCTTTGTGACCCACAACTATTTGTTTCGGTCTGGGTAATGGGTATTTGTGTATTTGGCAGGACCGTTGTTGCAGGATTTGTCAAAGGGAAGATCTTTCAACCAGACGGGTGTTGTGTCTGGCGGGGCCTGCCACTCTCCCCGAGAGTTGTTGTCGGGGGCTTCTATATATGTTACACGTTGTGCGCACTCTAATATCGCGTTCTAGACATGTATAGCGAATCGTCAGCACCATCTATTGGCCGGTATTCGCAACAATGTAACGATGTATAGAGGTCTCTACATGTATGTGAATTTTCATGTTTATAAATGCACCCACGACAGGAATAAATCCTAGTGTGGGCCTTAAAAAAGATACATAGACTAAACATACAGACATATTATACAGGTGACCCGGAATTGTGGTGTAATGCCGAAGTTCTACGTCAGTCTAAACAACTGTTTTACAACCATTATTTTTACACCTTTTATTCTTTTACTTTCCCATACAAGTTCACTCGATCAACTGATCATCATTTCTATAAAAAAAATAGAAAAAAAAATCACGTAAAATTTAGTATTACATCTACAATATCAAAACAAAATTGATAATAATAAATATAGTTTATTTCTCCTCACAAAAAATAAACCTTAAAATATGTAGGTTCGTACATTGTAATGCTTACACATAACACTTGTTTACTAGTCTATACAAAATTTAAGGAGCTGATGTCTGAGGTACACATCATCAGGTCCTCACTCAACGGAATGGGATAAATTACTTTCCACAACAGTGAACTAAAGTTGTAAGAATAATACTTTTAATTGGTTCACAAAAGAAAAAAATACATATTAGACATGATATTAAAAAATAGTTTTCATTCGAAACTTTGCCGAAGTTGTAATAAAGTTAGCATTTGATTTATGACGGTACGCGGGAGATTTCATATCTAGACGCACTTAAGAGCTTTTGAAGTTGTTATCGAGAATATTTAAGTGTACAATTGATCATAACAAGTGAACGATCGCCATGTATTCGCGAGGTACGGTGTTCAAACCTCGACCTGCGCCATTGGGTTTTTCGAAACCTTATGGAATTATAACTTGTTAGCGATGGAAGAAAATGTATTGAAGAAATCTTCCATATCCGAAAAAACCTATAAAGTATTTGAAGGACGTGTGAAGCCTTCAAAAATTGTTAAATTTTTACAAGCTTTTATTTAACTTGCAATGTTCGTATGTACCACAGTGTCTCAAGACAAAACCGCGTCTTTGACCAGTGTGCATTGCCAGTAATGACTTACGGCACCGAGACATGGTCTCTCACGATGAGGCTCATAAGAAGGCTCAAGGTCACCCAAAGGGCAATGGAAAGAGCTATGCTCGGAGTTTCTCTGCGAGATCGAATCAGAAATGAGGAGATCCGCAGGAGAACCAAAGTCACCGATATAGCTCTCAGAATTGCCAAACATAAGTGGCAGGGGGCGGGGCACATCGCTCGTAGAACTGACGGCCGTTGGGGCAGGCCGTTGGGCCCCCACAAGGTGGAGTTAACGTCTTTCGTCTGATGATGGATAGATGTATGTCTGTGTGCTTGTATGTCTGTCTTTCCGGTTCAAATCATATGATCCATTTTTTAAGCACATGCGGATATCCGATTGAACTAAAATTTGGTATACGTATGTAAGTTCCGTGACAATACAATATTATGGTATGGTAGACCTGGTCTGATGATGGAGTCGGAAGGTGGCCATAGGAACATGCGAACTATACAACGTAACACCCTCGTGTTTAGACTCTATAGATTGGTATTGTTAGTGTTCAGGTTGTGATGATGAAGCCTAAAGGTGGCCAATAGAACCACCCAACTACTCAATATAACCCCGCCGTGTTTGGACGCCCTTGGATTTGTCTTAACGGAACTTTAGATCCGGGTGGTGTCCGGAGTCTAATGATGGATCCAAAAGGAAACCGTAGGAACACCAACTAAGCAACATCGTTGTGGTTTTTTGTACAAAATTTTGTTTTTAAAAAGGGTTTTTAAATTTTTCTGTTTTTTATGTGTGAAATGATGTGTAAGAAGAACGTAGAGGTTAAATGCATTCACATTATGCATTTTGTTATACTTAATTGACAAATGAATCAACAATTTGAGACAATTGGATGGCAACTTGTTACTTTTTATACATCTAGAAACATTCTTTTGCATATATACATATTATATGTATGATCCGGCTTCAGGTCCGGAAGAGGATGTTCGGATCAAGTTTTCTCGCTTCGCAACATCGTAGAGAAGCATCTGGCAGTGGGCCGGAAGGTTTTCTGCGGTTTTGTGGATCTGGAGAAGGCGTTTGATAGAGTTGTGCGAAAGAGACATTGGGACATTTTGCCTGAGTATGGTATAAATGGCACTCTGCTGCGGGCCGTCCAGTCCACCTATGTGGACTGCAAGGCATGCGTACGGGTGGGTGGTAACATGTCACCCTGGTTTGACGTTGAAATCGGCGTCAAGCAGGGTTGCGTGTTGTCCGCTAGACTGTTTATAATATATTTGGATAAAAGTCTTCAAAGACTGAAAGCGATGAATGAAGGTGTACAAATGAGTGATCTAGTGGTAAATCATCTACTATATGCAGATGACGCGGTTTTGATAGCGCCAACAGCCACTGATCTGCAATCACTAGTCACAGTTATGAAAGACGACTGCATGAAAAATGGCTTACATTTGAATGTGAAGAAAACCAAAATTATGGTTTTTGAACGGGGAGAAACCAGAACGAATGCAAGGATTGTGGTTGGGAACGATGTGCTGGAGCAAGTGAATGAGTTTGTATATCTTGGATGCGCATTCAGTAAGGATGGAAAATACACCGCTGACATAGAGAGAAGAGTGAGTGCAGGGAACAGAGTGAATGGCGCGATGGGAAAGCTACTTGGGAGCCGGCACTTAAGCCGAAAAGCGCAGCTGGCCATACATAATGGAGTGCTTGTCCCAACGCTGTTATATGGCAGCGAGAGCTGGGTATGTAAGAAGGAGAATGAAAGTAGGATAAATGCGGTGGAAATGCGAGCTCTGCGGAAGATGTGCGGAGTGAAGCTGACCGACCGTATTCGCAACAGCGTAGTAAGAAAGCAAATAGGTATGAAAGAGAATATCGGTGTAAAGATGAGAAAGGGTATGCTCCGTTGGTTCGGGCATATAGAAAGAATGTCCGAAGAAAGAATGACAAAACTGATATACAACGCGAAAGTGGAAGGATGTAGGTACCGGGGAAGACCTAGACTGTCTTACCATGACCAAATAGACCGGGTCTTATCTGAAGGACAAGTCAGGAGTCTCCGTAACCGGCGAGCGTGTATGAGACGAATTATGAGAGTAGAGGAAGCCAGAGAGGTATGTAAGGAAAGAGCCTGTTGGAACTCTGTACTCTCTGCCTACCCCGTAAGGGATCTGGCGTGATGATATAGATATAGATATGTATGATAGCCGGAGAGGTATGTATGGAAAGAACCTGTTGGAACTCTATACTCTCTGCCTACCCCGTAAAGGATCTGGCGTGATGATATAGATAGATAGATAGAGATATGTATTTAGATGGCACGGTACTTTTGACACATTATCGCATAATATTGTAATCAATCAGTAGCAGTGGTACATACGAATGCTAATTACGTTACAATATGAAATGAAACATAATTAACAACAGTGAAATATCAATTTGTTACACTTTTAGACAGGCGTGAAACACGAAATATAAAATAAAATATTATCCTCCAGGGCCATCCAAAGTGTTTAATCCAATTACGCCTACACAGTTGTTCCTAACACACCTGCAGTTATACCAACACATGTAAACATTCAATTGACCTCGTTGGTCTAGTGGCTGGTTGTGCTACTGGCGACCACGAGGTCTTGGATTCGATGGTCGAACAAAGTGCAGTTTTTCTGCAGTCGCATTTGCTTTTAAAGAATGGTGATTTTAAATAATAAGATAAAATTACGCCGGGTCGAAATCTAAACCACGTAATCCGCCATACGTGGGTTCGATTCCCACTTGAACCGATTAATTTTTCTTTCTATTTAGAAAAAAACTATTTTTTATTGAAAAAGAAATCCATCAGTAGTTCGGAGTCTGGAATCTGGGAGTCTGGGATATGATATTATTTAATTGACAAAACAGATATACAATACGAAAGTGGACGGTGGAGTGAGTACCGGGGAAGACCTAGACACGTGTGTGCGTGTATAAAACGAACTATGACAGTGGAGGAAGCCAGAGAGGTCTGCAAGAAAAAACCTGTTGTAACACTGTATTCTCGGCCTACACCGCAAGGGATTTGGCGTGATCATATAAATACAGATATGGTTTGATGTACACAATACACCTCTCCCACCCCTACTTGGGGAATATAGGCGTGACTTTGGATAGTTAAAAATATATCCAAAGCTATTTATTAATGAATAACAATTTTTAGCTCGGTTATTATGGTAATGGGCATCAAAGCCGTCTGCCCGGACCTTCCCCAACGAGGGGAACGCTTCGGTTATGGCATTGCACTCGCCGATCCCGCCGACTGCAAGGGTGGTTTTGCATAAGTATACCACTGTTTATAGTTTACAGGCCTGGGGTCCTTATTCGCTACGAGCAAACACGGCGCGAGAAACAACTTCGTGATATGATCGTGTTATCGTATTCTGTATGCACTGGAATAGTATTAACGGTCCTCTATCTCGTGACTCTTGATTTTCCCTTAGACAACTATAATAAATAAATGCACTATTATCGTTATTACGGGGTTTCATGAATGGAAATTATGAATATCGGGTGAAGCGGCGAATGATATTGAAAATGTCGTGTTAAGTTATAAGTTAACATAACACGTCGCGTTACGTGTTTAAGCCGTAGCGAATAAGTGCCCTGAATGTGTCTGCCTAACCGCTGGATTTATGAATGCTGGGGCGCAATTATGACGTTTCCATTGGTGTGTGTTTACGTTATTCCGATTGCTATGCCTGTGTTTTGGCGTGCATTGTTGAGGCGTTTCGTTTGATTTACACGAGCGGAAGATAGAAGGAATAATGTTTAGTACTGACCTATGGCACGATTCAGGTCATTTGAATCAGGCTGTTGAATTGAGGTTTCCAGGACAGTAGTCGATGGAAGTATCTTGCAGGCTAATATTTGTTAAGGAAATATGATGTGTTGATTCTTATTGTGGCAGCGCAAAATTATCATAAGTTCTCTAATGTCTGCATATTCGGTTATCGGTCTTCTGACGTCGACAACTCGGTCCATTATCATCACGTCACTGCAGTGTTAGAAAACACAGATTTTTTACGCCGTCGTCTCCAATTTATTGATCACAAGGCCATTTCGGTTGTTATAAATTTTAAATGAGTTATCTAGACCGGTAGCGCGTTGGAAATAAACAGAGATCGATAAGGCTCCGGCGACGGTCAACACTTCATCTGACCCTGAGTTTTACCCGTATCACCTGCGACACACACATTACCAGATTAATCACTCGGTTCGCTAAAAAAACCCAAGTACCTGTTGGAATTTTCGCTGGCCGCAATCCGACAGATGATTAAAAAAGCGTGCGTGGCCACTTGACGCACAGTGTTAGCTTTTTTGCGTGTGTGTGCAGTGCAACTAATGAAACAGGCCCCCGGCTCGTGCGGCGCCTGCCTACGTACGCGGGCCTTGCATTGGGTCGGGTCAGTGAACCCGCCCGCCCACTATCGGGGTAAATATGCCGAATGCACACAGATGCGCGCGCCGCCCCCAAACCCGCACACCCTCCATCCCGCCCCTGACGGTCGTCGCCGCTGCACTCTGCACGCATACACCCCCCGACCCTCTTAAAACTCCTAATTGATTGCACAAATTTTCTCGCAATAACTGTCTTTTTATGGTGTTAATGATGTAAGCTTGCGCAGTTTCCAGGCTTTAATTGATACTGAACGACATGATAAGTTGTAGGTGCGTAATGCGCGACGAATTCCCCATTTGCATATCACTATTGTCGGCACGAGCTATGAAAAATTAATTAGCATACGGCGAATTCTCTTTTTTGGGACACCGCTGCGTTCTTTAGCCCTCTCCACCGCTGTGTGCAACTAGCTTAATTTTTTTACAGGGAAAGTTTCATTAATGCGTTCGAGGTGGGAAGTATAAAATGCATTCATAAGACATTTTTAATCTAACTTTCTGTTTCACGGGCTTTACTGCTAAAACTGGGAGATTGCAAGTGTTCATTTAAAAGTTTATTCATTTTAATTCAGCTGCTATCAAAAGCAATCGACGTCTTGGCTCTCGTTAGCAACTACGGTACAATAAAAAAAATCAGACGCTCTATTAAAATGGTTATGGGTATACAAACATTAAAGACAGCTGTTTGTTGTTGTCAAAGCGGGCAGATAACTAGGCACCGCGACCGATACGCCGATGATCCAAGCATTACATCACCGAACGCGTCTGAGTGATATCACGGTGACGTCACGGCGCATTGCGTATAAATAAAATGTGCACGAGCCCGTGTGATGCCAACATCCCACCATATCCATACAACAACACAATGAATTTGTGCAATAAAAATCGCATAGAAATGCAATGCCGTCATAAACGCGCGGGTTTTGGCATGATTACCGCACAACGGAACACGCCTTGACTCTTTCGAGGCCCCCATAAAATATTCTTTTATGTGATTTTGTTCCTGTTTTAAATCTGCTAAAAGGCTACCTAATAGATATTGCAAGATCATAAGTTAAACAGTACACTAAATTTGCTAAACAGTTGTAGTTTAGACCAATGGCATTTTACAATTATTAAAGCCAAATTAGGTACCAATTCGATTTTTGGGGAAGTGATTTTGAGATAATTTAGGCGAAAAAATGCATTCGCAATACATTTCCACATTTTTCTTCCAGGATACCTCCTATTCATGTTATAGACATGAAATAATGGAAAGAATGTACCGGCAGGCTGATAGGTCCTCTGTAGGAACTCTGGGTTCTCTGCCAACCTTTTTAGGAAAAACGATTCGAAGATTATCATGTAAAAGAGATTACGTATTTTATCATTCAAATTTATCATTGGATTAGGTACACATACATGACCGAATGTTCTGATCAGTCGGGCCCTTAGGATTGCCTAATGTAAAAACGGATATAAAGGGATATAAATATATATAGTATAGTATATGCTTGCTTTCATCAAAATACGTTCAATAAGTTCCAAATTTACATTAATTATATAACCAAACATTTTCTCTTGGTAAGGAAAAAGACAACAACGCTCGTAATTTCGAAATAAATAAATACCCTTTCGGTAATAATTCAGAGGATGTTAAACTGGAATCACGTAGGACTATTATCAGCTCAGATGTTATTGGATAATGTTTGGTTTGTGTTCGCATGTATTACTGTTTATATATTTTTATTCAGTATTCGTGCCTGTTTGTAAGAATCACTTCCTAGTGATTTGATATTTTTAAACTTATCTCAAGACTGTTTGTTATGATTAAAATACCAAAACATGTTATAAGAAATATCAATATTTTAAGTTAACCTACTATTTAAAATTTGCATTGGTGCCAAGGAAAGCACAAAAGAAGGTTACGATAGCAAGGATGGAAGGACAGTTACGAGTGCCTCTTACTATTAAATTCATCGAACCAAGTTAGACTTTGACCTGGTTGAACATCCCTGTTATTCGGTTGACCAAACCAAACGAAAAGAAAGAGAACAAGACCATTGGTGTTATTGAATCCCGTTCGAGCAAGAGACCAGTTTTCTTATCCTCTGTATGTTTGACATTTGAGAAAAAAGGCCGGAGAGAAATATCTAAATATTTCTTCGTTAATCAGTGTATAATTTCCCCATAATCTACAACGGGAAATGAATAAAATAAAATGAAGTATGTTTCACTAGAAGAGCCAACCGGCTCAAGGAAACGTAGTGTACAAAATAATTAGAGATCGTACAACGCGGTACCAAACACGGGCCCACGCTCGGTTTTGGTGTCTACGCGTTGTTATAATTGAATAAGTGCTGACAGAAACCAAACACGTGAGGAAATCTTTTGCTGGATGTGAATCTAACACATGAATCTCTTTAATACTCAATTTATAGCTACTATTATTATTTCTTGTTGCCAGTACTTGTGATGTTTTTGGTGTAGTACATAGAAATATAAGGCTAAAACACTTAAATTGTACTACTTTATGTATAACGTACTCAAGGTATGTTTGGTACCTATAATTATTAGACTTATATTTTTTATTAACTAATATTATAAATATACACAGATAGATAGCCAATAAAAATAAAGTCTCATGAAATATATTTTTTTAAAACAAAGCAAAACACGATGAACATTATCTTGCTTAGTTGAGAAGTTTCTATGGCCACCTCTCGGCTTCCTCATCAGACCAGTTCCGAAGTGCCATAATATTGTATTGTTACCGAAGTTACATAGGTATGCCAAATTTCAGTTCAAATGGATGCCATGTTCGGAAAATTGATTACAAATTTCAACATCATTATATTAATACGTAAAGCAAAAACTTTGTACCCCATTTTACGAAAATTGCGCGGACGGAGGAGTATGAAATTTCTCACACGTATAGTTTATATAGAGAAGGAGTGCAGAATACTAATATTTTTTTAAAATTATGCATTAAAAATATATTAAATCAATAAAAAAAACATTACACACACTACCATGTATTTGACACAATACACTTCAAATTGAGAATAGATTAATATTGTTTGTCTTTAATATTATTTTGTCTATAGTCTTACTGAATGTCAAACATAACCAGCAAACGATGGAAGAGTTTTTACAATAAACATCGCTTACAAAGAAGTTTGGTATCATTAATTAAATTATCGCAATATGTATGTCAAGTTCAATGGACAGCATTTTCTTTATCACATGGTTTTTGATACAATAAAAAACAATAAAAAAAATGTATTCTTTACTTTAATCTTTTTTTTTTTAATTTAAATTTCACATAACTGGTTTGAAAAAAAATTAACAGTGTAGCCTTGGCGAAATCTGTGATTATAGAAGTATAGTCTTGGACAATAGCCAATACCTTAATAATGTTCAAACTTATAATTTAAATTAATTATGGTCGAATTTCGACCAATGGGCGAACACTAGTACTAATAATATCTTGATTATTCCAAATTGCGCGATGTGATTGAAAGGTACGTTAAAGTAGTATGTTTTTTATATACAAAAATAAAATGTTATTACTGGTGCCGTTTCCAAAGTGTGTGTTTCGTTGTATGAAACTATTCCGACCTCACGAACCGGACGCGATCTCTGCGACTTGTGATGCAACTCTAGACTTTTGAGACGGCCCACGCCTGTTTTTGATTATCTACATTTTGTTTATTACTAGAAAATATTACATACGTATTTTTCAATTCAATGACAATTGAGAGATCCATTTACAGGAGCATGTTTTTGTATACCAAAAAAGATTACCGATGTCGTTTCCAGTGCGCGTGTTTCGCTGTAGGACACTATTACGGCCTAACGATGGATGTGATCTTTGCGACCATTGCGGTGATGGTACCCTGGACCACTTTTGACACGGTTCGCGGCCTACTTTTGATTATTTACTTTTTATTTATGCTCAACGAATAACACACTGATATAATTGAAAATTCACACACAACTTGTAAAATCAATCGGAATTGTTTAATAGAACTTCACACTACAACTACTGAAAAACCTTAATTAAATTCGGTTCAATCGTTGTAATCAAGGGGGAGGTATATATCAGATACTCTTCGGCCCGGAAAATTGATTAGTTTCCCCAAAATAAGAGCGGGTAATGCCTCCGCCAAAAGCTTGTTTTCCATAATCAGTAAATAAATTATGTTAATAATCTATCTATGTATATCATCACGGCAGATTCCTTGCGGGGTAGGCAGAGAGTACAGATTTCCAGCAGGTTAATAATAATTTTATGAATAATTAGATTCAGAATTCCGGTGTGTCAGTAAAGGTGCATCTCCATTGTGGATATTTGTTCGCGAGCATTTCGGCGAACGTTCATGGGTTTGCGATTTTTCCCTCGCGAGCAAACGGGCGGTGTTCGTTGGAACGTACCCGCCACTGACCTTCGTGCTTTCGTGCGAAGTTTGCTAATGCTAGGTTCAACGTATCCATGCGAATTCTCATAGCACGCACTCACGTACGCGGGAACGCGCAGTGCAATTGCATCTTAATGAAGTAACGGCATAAAAAAAACACTTTGTTTCTGATAATGAATCAGGTCAGGGACGAAGGAACATTTCGTGAATATTTCATACTTCACTGTGTAAATATAGTCACAATGTTTATATTTCACGTTAAATTTCGTCAACATTACGAGGTAAACATTGAGCCAAAGGGCGAGCGCGGGTAGACGCGATTTCCTGTAACCTACCTCGTCCGGAGTAGCCAAAAATTATCACTCATACCTTGCCATATTTCCTGGTAGTTAACATATTGTTCCGTCGCACACACGCCCTCGCGCCCGCAGCAGAAATCCTCGTATTGTTTACAGTAAATACATCAAGTTCGCGCCTCGCCTCACGCTTATGAGTTAGAGATAGTTAGCAGATTTGAATCGAACTCCGCAACTGCGGCCCGTGCAAGTTGTTCTCTTCGCGTTTCCATCTCCGGCTATGTTCATTAGATAGTTAACCGTCGAATAGTGGATCACGTCTCGCTATCAGGTGCGCTGCAAACAAAACGCTGAATAGAGGCCGGGTTAAACATGCACGACGGGTGTACGGGTATAATTAAAGTTTAGGAGACGCTCACGTCGCCCGTTAACCTCGTTATCGGGCGCTGGAAGTGGGTGAGACGCGGTGGGGAGGGAGCCAGGCTCGCGGTAGGGGGGAAACGGGGAAAATCAATGACAGCCGCCGCGCGCCGTCTCTCCCCGGCCCGACGCGTTCATCTCGCGACCACGTGCCGCGGTCACTGGCCTGGCTCACCACACTGTCCTCATCCGCGGGCACGATGATTTGTCTCCGAGCCGCATCATCGCAAACATCCCGCCGACAGAAAATAAACTAAAAAAAGTATGTGACAGCCCCATTCCGGACTAATCAATCACGAATGAAACCGTCTAACTATGGGCCCCATATGGTACACTAGTCTGATAAACAAGCTTAACACCGATCACCAAACAGTTTAGCCGAATAGATAGGTGTGCGGTTTCACGAAGCCTCGCCGGTTGTTGGGGCGCTCGGCCGCCCGTAAAATATACACCCGTAATATGTAGGTCGCTGTCAGAAATTTGGGTTATCGTTTGGTCGCGTCGATATGCGACACTTCCGCACAGCCACGATGCGAATGCTATGCAGTCGCTAATATTATTGCTATGTTACGCTTCCGTGTTATGTAATTATAATTAGCCTTCCGAATGCCAAGTATTAGGAGATATATAACATGTAGGTACTACGTATTGTTCATGTTTCTCGGAATGTACTAAACTTGACAAATCTTCTTTCCGAACAGTGTTTAAAGGTAGAGTTTCCAAAACAATGAGTCATATTCGGGCGAAACCCGCGGTGGCTCATAAAAAAAATCGGTAGCAATGAACTTCCTAGTCCCAAATCCGTGCTTCGCTTCGGTGCGTCGGTTGGCGGTACGAATGTTTTATATAAGCATATCGCGACCCGTCGTCGATCAATGTCAACCGCATATTTGGGTCAACGTCCGTCAGACGAATTCCCGCGTTCGTCTACTCTTCATTTCCTATAACGCATGCGATCGCTTTATTGTACGCTGTTTAGGGGTTGTTTTCACAATATTCTATGCCTCATCACGGAAACAACGACTATGGGTTTGATATTTGAACTCGATAAATACTTGTATGTATACAAAAGTTGGAAAAAAAAGTGTTTTGACGTCGTTGGGTTAACTGTCACAGTCAAACTGGCTGTCGAAGTTAGGTTAAACAATAAAAAACATAGAAAATCCGTCCAATGTATTCTAATATAGATAACAGCTGTGAAAATAAATCAAAACCAACAAAAAACTGGGAAACAACAAATCATCAACCAATGAGAACAAGGTGGTCATTAAGTACAATCCATTATTTATATTTATAACTGAGACTCAACTAAAATGCACTTCACGGGATTGGAAATTGTCTAGCGTTTATGTCTTTCCGTTTTTCCTTATATTACTGCAAGAGAGCTCTAGTTTGTTTGTAATGCTTTTATTTATCGTCCCGTGACGTTAGGCTCGTGTTACAGGAAACGATTTTACCGCAACTAATTACCATAAATCAATAACATAGCCAACCCCCGGTTTAGTATACTATATTTATGATTTATTTGAGAACAAAAACATGGGCAATGTTTACATCGGTCTTGCTGTTTTATTTATATTCGTCGTATGTTATATGGCCCTATAGGGATCATACTCTCGGGGAGTTACCCTTATTAATGCAATGTCAGAATCTTATCCCGTAAGAGTCCATGACGTAGTCAGAATAGTTGCTGTCTGTACACCGTAGTGTATCTATCTGTGTGGCATGTGTATGTATTTTATTTTCCTTTTTTTTTTTTAAAAATCATAGCCCTACTTGGAACAATTCCTGTAACGTGGGTGAATTTACAAACACGAAATTTACATACACAAACACCCAGGCCGAAACAAACATTCGTGGGTCACACAAAGATTTGTCCCATGCGGGAATCGAACCCGCGACTACTCGATCCATTGTGACCAAGCCGTCCGCTTGTATTGCTGGTCCCAATGTGACAGTATGTTAGCATGTAACGGTCCTTCGAGCTATTTTAGGTTACTAACAAGTAGTGCATATATCTTGCTATTTGGAAACAAAACTAATTATGAAATTTTTTTGTTCGCAGGTATATTACGCAAAGAAGAAACGGAGAGCGCAACAGTACCTGGGCGAGGACGGCTCGCACAAGAAGGAGAGGAAGGTGTACAACGATGGGTACGACGACGACAACCACGACTACATCATAAAGCAAGGCGAGAAGTTCCTCGACCGGTATGAGATCTCGTCGCCAATCGGCAAGGGGTCTTTTGGACAGGTCAGTTCCTATGTGGTTTTACATTGCTAGTTGCATTGACTGATTTACAATCAGTTCGTATCTATTTCATTACATCCCTAGCAGGATAGGTAGAAAATATGGAGTTACAATAGGTTCTTTCATTACGAACCTCTGTGCTTCTTCCACTCTCATAGTTCGTCTTATACACGTTCGCCGGTAACGATCTAGACTTGCCCTCTCGAAGACACTCTCAGGTCTCAGGTCTTAGACAATCAGTTTCTGATTTAAGTATATCAAGTTAAGCACTGTTAAGTATGTTTTGAATAACGGCTTAGCGGAGCTTATCTTGAATTCTTCAATAAGAAATCGGCCTTAAGAATGCTATCTATCTATATCATTACGCCAGATCCCTTGCGGGGTAGGCAGTAAGTACAGAGTTCCAACAAGTTCTTTCCTAACATACCTCTCTGGCTTCCTCCACTCTCATAGTTTGTCTCATACACGCTCGCCGGTTACGGAGACTCTTGACTTTTCCATCAGATAAGACTCGGTTTATTTGGTCGTGGTAAGATAGTCTAGGTCTTCCCCGGTACCTGCATCCTTCCACTTTCACATTGTATATCTGTTTTGTCATTTTTTCTTCTGACATTTTTTCTATATGCCCGAACCAACGGAGCATACCCTTTCTAATCTTTACACCGATACTATCTTTCATACCTACTCGCTTTTTTACTACACTGTTGCGAATATGGTCGGTCAGCTTTACTCCACACATCTTCCGCACAGCTCGCATTTCCACCGCATTTATCTTACTTTCATTCACTATCTTACATTCTCCTTCTTACATACCCAGCTCTCGCTGCCATATAACAGCGTTGAGACAAACACTCCGTTATGTATGGCCAGCTGCGCCTTTTGGCTTAAGTGCCGGCTCCCAAGTAGCTTTCCCATCGCATCATTCACTTTGTTCCCTTCACTCACTCTTCTCTCTATGTCAGCGGTGTATTTCCCATCCTTACTGAAAGCGCATCCAAGATATACAAACTCATTCACTTGCTCCAGCACATCGTTACCAACCACAATCCTTGCATTCGTTCTGGTTTCTTCCCGTTCAAAAACCATAAAATGCTTATGCCGGAAATAAACAATCATTTATAACGATTAACAACATGCGGTAGCATATTACTAAGTACTAAATGTTTTTTTACTAAGCCATTGACTAGACTAGTGTTCTTCTTTATAGGTTGTTGTCTTGGTAACAGTTTGTCAAATATATTCTGATAACGAATGTACAAATGAACTTGTTACGTCTATATCTCTCCCTAAGGGACTAACGTTAGGTGCTGCCAGATATCAATGTTAGGAAAGTATTTTAAATGCTGCATGCTCGGAAGGCATTTTAAATCGTCGTTCCTAGGTATTACATCTACGAAGCGGCTGTTGACTGCCGAAAACTTGAGCAACCAATTAAGGCGTATGAATGAGGCTACTGGCATGGAATCCTAATTTCCTAACAAAACACTTCCTAATGTAACATCTATCTACATATAATTTATGTAGAAATTTAATATTCCCTACAATTTCAACAAAACTACTAATTTAGTTCGGGACAAAGTTTCTATCTATCTATAACCTCACGCCAGATCCCTTGCGGGGTAGGCAGAGAGTACAGAGTTCCAACAGGTTCTTTCCTTACATACCTCTCTGGCTTCCTCGACTCTCATAGTTCGTCTCATACACGCTCGCCGGTTACGGAGACTCTTGACTTTTCCATCAGATAAGACTCCGTTTATTTGGTCGTGGTAAGATAGTCTAGGTCTTCCCCGGTACCTGCATCCTTCCACTTTCACATTGTATATCTGTTTTGTCATTCTTTCCTCTGGCATTCTTTCTATATGCCCGAACCAACGGAGCATGCCCTTTCTCATCTTTACACCGATACTATCTTTCATACCTACTCGCTGTCTTACTATGCTGTTGCTAATGCGGTCGGTCAGCTTCACTCCGCACATCTTCCGCAGAGCTCGCATTTCTACCGCATTTATCCTACTTTCATTCCCCTTCTTACATACCCAGCTCTCGCTACCATATAACAGCGTTGGGACAAGAACTCCGTTATGTATGGCCAGCTCCGCCTTATGGCTTAAGTGCCGGCTTCCGAGTAGCTTTCCCATCGCACCATTCACTCTGTTCCCTGCACTCACTCTTCTCTCTATGTCGGCGGTGTATTTCCCATCCTTACTGAAGGCGCATCCAAGATATACAAACTCATTCACTTGCTCCAGCACATCGTTACCAACCACAATCCTTACATTCGTTCTGGTTTCTTCCCTTTCAAAAACCATAATCTTGGTTTTCTTTACATTCAAGTGTAAGCCATTGATCATGCAGTCGTCTTTCATAACTGTGACTAGTGTTTGCAGATCAGTGGCTGTTCAAAAATCAAAAATCTTTATTTCGGTAACAACAAAACATTCTTTGACAGTGGTTGGAGACTCCTTTTAAGTATGTTTATACTTGTGTTGGCGCTATTAAAACCGCGTCATCTGCATAAAGTAGATGGTTTACCACTAAGTCACCCATTTGTACACCTTCATTCATCGCTTTCAGTCTTTGAAGACTTTTTGGGACAAAGTTTTATAGTATTTAACTAATCTTGAACAACTGTTGCTTATAAATAATTCTTATCAACTTCTAAGATTTTAATAAATAATATGATTCATTCCACACAGCTGCGTTGCAGTAACTGTAGCAAGGTGGCATTGAATATAAAATGTTGTATGTTATCAACGAATCACAGTTCGATTACAATAAATAATGAGTTCCCCAAGGGCGTAGTTTAATTACTTAACCAATTACTCCGTAGTTAACCAATCGTCAGATAACCGAACAATACACGTGTAAGCGATTATATTATTATTCTTATCTCTACTATCAATGTTTACATATTTGTTTTCTAATATCTATTCAATGCTAAATGTAACATATTATCCTATTACGGTTGTTAAATCAGTTCCTTATATCAATAGGTTTGCTTGACACTATAAATAATTATAACTGCAAATTAGTGGTACTTTGTTTTCTTATAAAACATGAACAGACTGAATTACATTCGCTTCTGAATCTTCCATTTTAAATTTAATTCCTTGAATCTGTTTAGTGATATGATTAACTTTTAAAAGTCGCCTTTTTACAGTGTGTATATAGATCATTAAAAATTAGTTGTTTCGTGTTCAAATTTCGTATTGTTTTATTTAAAGTCGTGTTTCTAATGTTGCAGGTTGTGAAAGCGTATGACCACGAGGAGCAGTGTCAAGTAGCGATAAAAATAATTAAGAATAAGAAACCCTTCCTAAACCAGGCACAAATAGAAGTCAAGTTACTAAAAATGATGAACAGAGCGGATCCTGAAAATAAGTATTATATAGGTAAGATCATTACATCTAATAGATGTTCTAAGATAATTATTGGTTACAGAGGCTCTGGTATTTCTTGGTGGGAATGACAATGCTTCACCTGATGCAAAAGCAATGCAACCGATTGATAAAGCAATAGGGTAGCGAATATGACAAGGTGCTGTGAAGAAAGAATAGGTTGAAGAATGTAAGATAGGTAGAAGAAGGCTAGGTTGATAGAAGAGAAATTCTATCTATTCAATCAATTTCGATAAAACAAACAACATTCATGTCAAGACAGTCTTGAATTTAAATCCTTATTCAAATGCGCAAAATAAAAGTGGTTTTTGCATGATGCCCAAACATTCTTTTTTATTTCGCTTTGTATTCTAGGACTTTGCAATAGATGATCGCATGGACCTGTGTCCATTGTAAAGGGGCTGTCTCCTTTACAATTTTATAATAGTTTCTCAGTAATAAAAGTAGTATGTTAGATGGACCGTTGTTTTGGTGAAGGTCGCAGGTAAAATGTGTGCGCAGGAGGTACTGCACAATGCTGTCACGGAGACGTCTTCGGGCTGAAAATAGGATAGTAATATTTTTTTCAGCTCCATGAGTAATTCCTGCATTTGTTTCCAGTGAAACTGAAATGTCACTTTATGTGGCGGAACCACCTGTGCCTAGTGTTCGAGCTGCTGTCGTACAACCTGTACGACCTGCTACGTAATACCAACTTTCGCGGTGTGTCGCTCAACCTCACGCGAAAGTTTGCGCAGCAGCTGTGCACCGCGCTATTGTTCCTTAGTCAACCTGGTGAGTACCCCATACATTAAATTTAGGTTAGTTCGAGGAACAAATTTTAGATGTTTTCGTATAGTACGGCGAATCAGAGGCCGAAGATTCGGTTCTGCGGTTTCGTTATTAGAATTGGCGCCTAGAGTTATAAGTCTGTCTCGGAGATGAATGTGTATTATCGCGTTTTACTCAAAGGCCTTAATTCTGTCAAGAGCACTGACCATGAGATGTTGTTGTGATATGCACGTTTTGTACCGGACATTTCGTTCGTATATATTTCGGGTATATTTATTTTGGCTTTGTAAACTCTTGCATATTTTATCAATCTTAATGAAGAGGCGATTATTTTATCTTAGATTAACTTACTTTGTTATTGTGTACACAAATGAAAACAACAACTTTCCCATATTTTGAAGAAGTTTACTTTGAACATAGTCTTAATTCTTATTTCTTACAAAACTCATAATGCTCCGGACAAAATCTTTCCTTAATAAAATAGCATACACTGCCGAAAATATTGTAATAAACCCGAGACTTAAATAAGGCTGTGTACTTAGTCCATTCATTGTGCCAAACGGAAAGAAAACTGGACTTATACCAAATCTTCATAATACAAGAAGATGCTACCGAATCCTTTTGTTCCCAAAATCTTGATGAGGTCGTCGGTCTTACGCGACAATACTAATGGCATTATCTCTTTTATGTTTCAGAACTAAATATAATTCACTGTGATCTTAAACCCGAGAATATACTACTATGCAACCCGAAAAGGTCAGCCATTAAAATTGTGGACTTCGGGAGTTCGTGTCAGCTAGGTCAAAGGGTGAGTCTGCAAAAGCTTTATCTCTCTTACTAAGATTAGACGTGCGCTAGTCTAGACTTGAGTTTACATTTACAATGGATGTTTACAATTAACATTAAAATATACATTAAAATTGTATAATAACGAATGCTCTTTGATGTAGCTCAAGTATTTCTCTGTGGTTAATGTTTCGTTTAATTTATATTATTTTAAAACAATTTGATTTGTTGAAAATCTTGCATTACTTTGTTGGATGGATCGCTTTTATTTAAAGTAAGGTGTCCGTTTGCGTACAATAATTTACGATTGCCTCGTTCATCGACGTCCTGGGTTCAAATCCTAGGTCGGACAAATGTAGTTTTTCTAACGAAAAATTCTTAGTATGAGTCCGGAGTCTGGAATTGTGCCCGGTATATGGCAATAGGCTCGCCCCCTATTACATGGGACCTAACATCGTCGGCTAAACGTGAGTGTACTCAGTACACCTCTGCCCCCCTCTGGGGAATATAGGCGTGAGGGGTTTTTTTTTTTTTTTAATTTACGATTAAACGCTATGCTAAAGAGAGCATACATTATAATAAAATTAATATAGTAATATTAGCCCTGTTCAGAAACTGTCCCACCGTTGGGCACGGGCTTCCGCTCAAACTGAGAGGGTTTAGGCTATGGCCTAAACCCTCTCAGTTTGGCGCACTGGTTCACCACGCTGGCCCAGTGCGATGTTTTCCTTCACCGTTAAAGCAAGTGATAGTTAATTTATCAATACGCACATGCTTTCGATAAGACAGAAGTGCGTGCCTGGGTTCCAGCCTGCAGTCCAACGGTCTTACCACTAGGCTATCCCTGTTACTCTAACGGTCTAACGACTAGGCTATCACTGCTACCAAGTAAAACTAATAATAAGTATTTATTCTGGCATTGCACAACGACGTATCCCGTTCCTGAGTCGATTCGCCCGATTTATATACTCCATTCCCATACACGCTAATTGCTAAGATAAATCACACCGGGTTCGTGTGATTCAGTGGCGGCGAGTCGGGGGTTATCGCCGGCTGCGTCTCAAATAATATAACTTAACACGTCATTTTCAATATCATTTGCCGCTTCACCCGATATCGATAATTTCCATTCATGAACACCCGCTATAACGATAGTACCTGGAGTATAAATAATTAATAATAATTATATTTAATTTGACGGACGGCTTAGACCAGTGGTAAGCCGTTCGGCCTATTAGATCTAATCGTCGCGGGTTCGATCATTGGTCCCCCCCCCCCCGCACGGGACAAATCTTTGTGACCCACCACTATTTGTTTCGGTCTGGGTGTATGTGAATTTTATGTTTGTAAAAAACGTGGGACTGCGTTTTAAAAAGAAAAAAGTTAATTAAAGGCTATGTCAAGAATGTCCATAACTGGCGAGCGTGTATGAGACGAACTATGAGAGGGGGGGAAGCTAAAGAAGTCTGTAAGGAAAATCCTATTGAAACTCTACTCTCTGCCTACTCCGCAAGGGATCTGGCGTGATATAGATAGTTTATAGTTCGTTATTTTTTTAAGTTAATTATATTTCATAAAATCGTTACTAAGTTAGTTTCTTAAAAAAACGCTGATATAAAATAAATATGACGATGTACGTATCTGCGTATTAATTAGACAATGTTTTATTTTAGTTGTTTAATACAGCAAAATGGAAAATAAGAAACGAAGCGTTTGCCTTAAGAAAAATGTTATATAATTATACATTTCAAGCTTATTTTCCAACACATGACCGCAGCAAACTTCGACCGCCATCAAGCGCATTATGACATTTGACATACCGACACAAATACACGGCAAGAGACCAGCTGTGCTGACAACATAAATTTAGTAATACCAGAATTGAAAAATATAATTATTTTATTCTCTTCTTCTCTTTATCTTTTTAAAAAAAAACGTAGCCCCACACTAGGATTTATTCCTGTGTCGTGGGTGCGTTTACAAACATGAAAATTCACAAACAAATACCCAGACCGGAACAAATAATTGTGGATCACACAAAGATTTGTCCCGTGCGGGAATCGAACCCGCGACTATTCGACACAGTGGGCGGAGCAGCTCAAGCTCTTAACCACTGCGCTAAATCGTCCGTCAAAACTATGAAGCTTAATTTCGCTTCTTGTTTTAGTGATGTTGCTATTTCGCCCAATAATGTGTTGCAGTCATTAGATACATGAAAGAAAGCGAGGACATGCCATAACTTCTCTGTTCTTATCTATATTTATTTATATACTAATTCTACGAACTAGCTCGTAAATTTCATTATGGATCTATAATAAATTTGATTAATGAGTAAAATTCTGATTGAAATGCTTATCTTAACGACTGTCCATGGCTTGTAAGGTTAGAAATTTATATGCATTAGGTGGAGCGAGTTATCAGCAGTCGGAGCATGCGTTGATTGTATGACAACATAATGTTTGTCACCTAAAACATTTGTTGTATGGCAACATAAATGAGATATGAGAAACATATACAAACATAAAAATGTTAAGTGGATATTTTTCCCTTAATTCTTATCGGAAATGACATTACACAACATACATGTAATAGAATACAATGGAAAATTATGTCTTTTTATTATTATATTTTAAGTGCGATCATAGAGTTTCTTGCCCTTCTCCATAAGAATGTGGAAGCCCTTCTCCAAAGTGGTGGTATATTCTGCTGCGTTTGATTCATAAATACTATAATAGTTTATTGGTTCTGATTATGTCGTACAAGAAACGCATGCGGCAGTGAGCAGGAAAAGATCTATGAACATGTGCAACTATAGTTTAGTAAACTTTGCATTCCCACTGCTCATTTCCGTGTCCACTCCTCTATACGTTACCTCATGACTTGGCTGAAAGTAAACTGACCAAAGTTATGGAATATTGTCATCTGCGACTATTCGCGCCTATATTAAAAAGGCGACAACTCGACAATTCGCGAACGCATCTTCCCATGCGAATACGCTAATCATAGCCGCCGCCGACTACGAACCCGACCCCTGCCGCTACCGCCGGCCGCGACATGTTCTCACCGATCCCCCCGATGCTTTGACATCGCTTCTTTCCGCTCCGGATACGGACGACGACGACGACCGGTGCACTAATTACACCCCCTCCCCCCGTAGCGACTGTCCAAACCGAGGCTGTTCCTCCTTGAGGTGCCCTCGAGTATGTCGCCTCTTGCCCTTCTGGCTCGAGCGTAGTGGTTGCACGCTCGCCCTTAAGTCCGGTGAAGCTGTAAAGGCCTCACGGCTAACAGCGGATATCACTCAAACACACATGTCATCTATGACCTCATAACGTCACCAGACAATACCTCATGAAGTTGGAATAATGCACGTAAAATATAAACGTAGGTGAAGTATGTACTAGGCAAATGCACTTTGCACTTTACATCACGTCTCCAACGACATGTCCCCGTGTCCTTCAATATGTGTCCCAGTTACTCGTAACGTGCAAGTTTATCATTATAATTATTTGTAAATATTTGCCAACATGATAAAAACATTGTAATGCCAATTTATGGAAAAAATATCATTAATTTTCTCCACAGCTCTTGTCAATAGTATCAACCTTTCGAAGTCTTTCGGCGTTATCTATCTGTCTATCTATATCATCACGTTAGGTCCCATGCGGGGTAGGCAGAGAGTACAGAGTTCCAACAGGTTCTTTCCTTACATACCTCTCTGGCTTCCTTCACTGTCATACCATAATATGTAAAAATAAATAAAATTTAGTTTTTAATAGAACTTATTATGCTTTCGCTAATTCACTGCTTAAGGAGTGTGTCATATATATGTGTCAATTTCATGAACAAAGTTCCCCCGCCGCGTCTGTCAGTATGAACGCGATAATTTGAATAAATACTGATCCGATTAACTGATTGATTTTCCAATGGACGGAGTAATTGAAGGTTTATAATTAACCTATGGGAAGCCATAGCGGATCGCTAGTTGTTTTATAAAAATGTTATTATACATGTCTGTTAGCCTAGGAAGGAAGGAATACTCAACGGCCTTGGCCGACGCTCCTTAGGTTGTTGCGGAAGTCAAGAGTACATAAACTCTGCTATCCGATCCATTGACCTCACACTCGGATTTCGATTGCCTTTCTCGCTCCACTCTATCAAACTTAAGCACAAGCAGTGTATTAGTTAACAGGCGAACGTACACAACTAACAATACCATCTCTATGTTTCAGATATACCAATACATACAGTCGAGGTTCTACCGTTCGCCCGAGGTCCTACTGGGCGTGCCGTACGACCTCGCGATAGATATGTGGTCGCTCGGGTGCATACTGGTGGAGATGCACACGGGGGAACCTCTGTTCAGTGGGGCCAACGAGGTCGACCAGATGAACAAGATCGTCGAGGTGCTTGGGATGCCGCCTGACCACTTACTCGACCAGGTAATGTCATACTTCTTATACAGAATAAGTATGAGAGTTACCAAGAGTGGTCGCTCGGATGTATACTAATGGAGATGCACACGGAGAGCTTCTGTTCAACGACGCCAACGAGGTCGACCAGGTGAAGAAGATCGTCGAGTCACTTGGTATGCCGCCTGATCAGTTACTCGACCAGGTAATGTCATACTTCCTGTACAGAATAAGTATGAGAGATACCAAGCGTGGTCGCCCGAGTGTATACTAATGGAGATGCACACGGGGAGCTTCTGTTCAACGACGCCAACGAGGTCGACCAGGTGAAGAAGATCGTCGAGTCACTTGGTATGCTGCCTGATCACTTACTCGACCAGGTAATGTCATACTACCTGTACAGAATAAATATGAAAGTTACCAAGCGTGGTCGCTCGGGTATATACTAATGGAGATGCACACGGGGAGCCTCTGTTCAACGGCTCTAACGATGTTTACCGGATGAACAACTCAACCAGGTAATGTCATTCTCACAGTACAGTACCAAGAGTTGTCATTAGTTGCTTGATAGAGTCACATAATTGTTCAGGTAACACTGGTAGAGATGCACAAGGGTAAGCCTATTCAGAAGCCCCAGCGAGTTCGAAAAGATGGTCGAGGTACTTGGCATGCCGCTTGACACTTACTCTGCCAGATAATAACATCTTTCCAGTACAATAGCTATCGTATGTCAAACGTGGGCAGTGATTTTATTGGTAGTCTAAGGACGTTCCGACGTATAGTAGTGGAGATGCGGGTGAGCCTCTTCAACACCCTCAAGGAGGTCGACAAGATGAACGAGATCATCGAAATGCTTGAGATGCCGCCTCATCCCTTACTCGACCAGGTAATGTTTTACTTAAACGAAATTTTGATAAGATTGACTGATCAGAATGATGTAAGTCGTTACTTCAGCTTGCTTAGCAGAGGTCTACTTCATTGCGACGAATTCAGCGTTAATTTGCACATTTAAACGAACCAACTTAAGTTATTCACTAGGTATGCTTCACAGCTGGTTGTGTATAGAATAAATGTTCAGACTTCATTAAATTTGGGCTACAATTGTACTCATTTCGCAAGTACTGAGTCTGCCGACGGTCATTGGTCAGTCTGCTTCGAAAACATGAACTTAGTTAATCGATTTTATTTTTATCCCCAGGCTCACAAAACAAGAAAGTTCTTCGACAAATTACCAGCGTCAGAAGGCGGTGGTTACGTGTTAAAGAAAGTCAACGGTAAAGATGGCAGGTAAGTTGTCTCTTTTTTGCTTAAGTTTGCAGTGAGTCTGTAGCCACAAGTGCAGTTGTTGTGTTAGTAGTCCGATGTTAACTGTAAAGATATGTAAACAGCAGACCATCTTAGTGTTAGCGGTCCGAATAAGTATCACGCAGACGCGCGTACTTCGCAGCGTTTTGGTAGGCATCAGTGGATAGTTAAATATATGATATTATAGTAACCATATTTTAATTTTAATAATTATATTCGCTTGCAATTTGTCTATAGTAATAATTGCAAGTGGGTACTAACTCTGACAAGATACCCCGTCTTAGGGGTGCGATCTTAACTAAGTATAATGCTAATCCCCTCATAATTCAGTACTCCTGCGGCCTCGCGTGTGCATGAAAGTGGATATAAAAATGAGAAGTTTACACTATCATTTTGCTCATTTTCATAGCCCAGTAGTTATTTTCAGGCGTATGTTTCACACCCTAAGTTTTTTAGACAAAAGGTAGCCTATGTCCTTCACCTGGATAAAATTTATGTCCTTGCCGTATTTGATCTAATTCTGTTTCGCGGTTTGGGCGTGATAAAGTAACAGACCAACAGACAGACAGAGTTACTTTCAAATTTATAATTAGTATGGATTCCCTGATAACTGCCGCGGTTTATATCTTCGCGCTGTGCAATAATGCCGTGTGAGTGTGCCGAATGTAACCCCGAGGTGTTTCAGAAATTACCGGTATTTTTGCGCTGTGCAATGAAACCGCGTGCGTGTCTTTTTTTTTACCTTAATCCTGCATGAAGATCCTGCCTCAAGGACTTCCATGAGCCACGAGGGACCGACTAAAAACCCCAGGGTGGCCAATATGAGCACTTTGGAGGGGCTCCGGGATCTCCGTATGGAACGCATCGGTGCCCTTCTTGTGCCGCGCTCCGAAGAGCCCGCCATCGGGGGGAGTCTTGATGACACGCACTGGTATTTTTGCGCTGTGCAATGGTGTAGTGTAACCCCTCGTTGTTGTGTGCAGGAAGTACCGGTCGGCGGGTACGCGGCGGCTGCACGACATCCTGGGCGTGGAGGGCGGCGGGCCGGCCGCACGCCGCCGCGGCGAGCCCGGACACTCCGTCTCCGACTATCTCAAGTTTAAGGTACTACACTACACATATAAGGTGTAACATATATAACGACCTCAGACACCCCATTTAGATTATTGCTTTACGAATTCAATACTAAAATCAAATTTCCAATTTTAAAGAGTTTTCTATTATTTTTTAAGCTCTTTGGTATCCAAATTAACCACGGAACCAGTACTTTTGTGTATTAGAAATGCATTTAAAATAGTCATTACACCGTCACGCCTTTATTCCCCATGCGGGGGAGGCAGAGGTGCACTGTGTACTACACCCACTTTTCACCGACGATGTTAGGTTCCATGTAATAGGGGGCGAGCCTATTGTCATATACCAAGCACAATTCCAGACTCCGGACTGATACTGGGAATTTTCGATAGAAAAACTACATTTGTCCGACTTAGGATTTGAACCCAGGAGCTCGTGTCGCCAAACGCATTATTAGCCACTAGACCAACAAGGTAGGCGGTTGCGAGTACATACAAATTATAGTAGTGTTATCGCAATAAACATATGTAAACATTTTAACATCTCAAAAGTAGCGGGACACATAACAATCACACGCAGATACGCGCTCCATACGACTTCTCGGCAGCTCTCAGAGGCCACTACTCGCTGAACACTTCCGAGAACTCGTAACTGCGTGTAAGTGGTATTACTAATACCGTCTCGTTGGTCTAATGCCGCTTATTTCAACGGGCGATCATCTAGTAGAACAATGGCAATTCCATTATCGGCAAAATATAAAAGAACATCGTGCACCCCTACCATCCGCACTCAGGGAAAATAGGTGTGGAGATGTTGATTTTGTTTTCGACGATTAAACACGACGATATCTGTAAATATTAGTACGTGAAGATTCCTCTCCACTAACTAAATCGACAAGCTGTATAGGCTCCGCGACCAAAATCGTAGATCATTCACACACACACACAAATAACCAAATCGATAACTGTACTTTTTCGATTATCTCTTCTACCAACGTTGACACTGCCATTATTAGCAATCTTCGATTACTTTCATAAGCATTTCTGTATTTTGAAAGCGTCAATTAGGTCGTCAGCACCGCAGCGATGGAGCTCCGGAGCTCTGAAACTGACAGAACAGGAACTAAGATATTTAATTGATCACCTCAACTCACCTGCGTAAAAGATCTCTATACCAATATCAAAGTGGAAGAAGACGTATTTTTATATTACAAAAGATTGAAATAATCTCCACACTCCTTACTGAAATAACTACAATTTCGTTCCAATGATATAATGTGTATTCCAGGACTTAATTCTCCGCATGCTGGAGTACGATCCTAAACAGCGCGTGACGCCGTACTACGCGTTACAACACAACTTCTTCAAGCGGACCGCAGACGAGTCCACGAACACACAGCAAGCGCAATCCCACCACCAACATGGTTAGTATTTACTCGCGGATCATTCTAGAAATTACCTACTCACTAGAGTTGAAGGTTCCAAACTTTTGAGGGATGCAGAGAACTAAATAGCAAAACGCAACGAAATCGTAATGGCCCTCGACCTCAACCTGATAAAGTTTCACATCCTACCAGATAAAGTTATTTACTAGGGTGCTGTTGCTGTAACAGTTGCAAAAGCTATAACAAGCTTAAGGTCCTACCGCGATTAAAACGTGTTTTTGTACTGTATGCACTTCAAGAAGTATATAGAATTAATATTTCGAAATATAATTTTTGCCTGTACATTTTAGAATCTGGTAAAATGAATACACGATTAAACGCAATTGCTTCGATAGAAAAAAAATCTAAAGTCATCTGTATTGCTTTACATTTTATGATTCCAACGCGAAATGCTTAAGAACTAATCAATAGAATTTACTTAAAAACATAGAAAATAAAAAACATAGAAAGTGAAAAATGTGTAGCAAAGTTCTTATAAAGCAGTTTTTTATTTCATAGTGAAACTGATAAAATTTGTTTATGCAAATACGTCGTTGACTTCGGACCGCGCGCTCAATATATCCGTCCCTTATTATTCTTTTGTAAAGTAATTGCATCATTGTCACTCTCCCGATCGATAAATGGCCGGTCGCGGTAGGCACTTAAATAGCGTTACTGTAACAGTTGCAAAAGCCTTATAAAGACTTACTAGGGCAATGTTACTGTAACAGTTACAAAAACCTTATCAGAGTTACTAGGATGATGATACTGTTATAGTTGCAAAATAACGAGACTCGTTACGGTAATGCTACTGTAACACTGAGTTCTTAGATTTACGCGAATATTACACATGAAATAAAACTATTTTTCGGATTTTATCGCGGTTTATTTTTGATTTATAGTTACCGACGTTTCGAGTGCTTTGCAGCACTCGCGGGACCATGGGGTCACGGGAGGGACTGAGGTGTTAGACGTCCAAAAGGCATAGTTGTTCCGGGGTACCCTCAAACTTCTTAATTATTTTTGTTGGTCCGATCTACGCAGAATCAGCTCATGGTGTCTTGAGGTCTTGCAGTGTTATGCTTGGTTTTGAATTTGATTATATTAATTACCGGATCCCAAATCGATGGAAGCACCCAGCCATCTTCTCTATTGAAATTTGGATGTTTTTTAATTTCAATAGCCTCGCGAACCATTCCTACCAAGGAATCGGTGTTCTTTCACGAGATTTTGTGGTCTATCAAATCTGATATGTTATGGCGGGTGCGGTCAAGGACATGTTCACAGACTGCAGACTTCTTTGAGCGGCCCCTACCGTGACCATGGGTGCTGCAAAGCACTCGAAACGTCGGGAACTTAAAAATCAAAAATAAACCGCGATAAAATCCGAAAAATAGTTTTATTTCTTACTGTAACATTTTCAAAATTGGTTATAAGAAGAGTTATGTTACTGTAATAATTAAAAAAGTCCTAGTGACAGTAAACTCCCAGTGATAGAAAATTTATTAGTTTGATACGCGGTTAGCTATGTTTTTTTTTGTTCTCGACACTTCGAGTGCTTTACAGTCCACTAGTTTCTACCATGGACTGATTGCGAGGCTATAATAGAAAAACAGCTTGGGAGCTTAGAATTAATGTAATTATATCACCTCCAACCTTATTGTTATAACACTATGACGTCCCAACACCGTGAGCTTATTCTGCGTAGACCGGACTAAAAAAAATAATTAAGATGAACGAAGGTTCATCATATCTTTGGAATTTGAAGGTACCTCAGTAGAGCAAGAATCGTTGGGAACATATAAATAAAGTAAACCCCACTAAAAACATACATTTCATGTATTCATAGATTACATAATATTTGCTAAAATCTAAGAATTAATTCTGTGAACTCTGTTATTGACTTGTGCTGGCTAGCTTTTAAATTGATGTTCTGGTAAATTATTCTTTAAGCTCCAGTGTTTGGAGAACATTATTACATATTATAAGCCTGACAGGATCATTTCAAGCTTGTGTCGTGTACTCCGCTACAATAGTATGAAATTGATTATGCTAATCGATAATCGTTCATCTACAAATATTGCCATTTTAATTTAGACGTACCTATGTTCTATGGAATTAACATTTATTTCTTCGATAATTTTTGAGGAGCATAAATAATTTTATACTTTTGTAATTCCTAATGCTTCATCATTTCTTTCATTATGATTAAAGTTGAATTGTATCCTCTTCATATTGTATGATGATGATGATGATGATATAAAACATACATGGAAGTTACAAATTTTAAATGAAAAGTCCCTGTATAACGGCCGTGTGCCCATCAAACAAAAAAAAAACAAATTCCATCATATTGTTCCTGCTTCCTTAGAATATTTTTTATTTTCCGACACGATAAGGGCACATTGCCGACAAACTCACTGAAATATGAACATATATGGAGTGGTCCCAACACCGATAATCTATTGCCGATGGCCGCTCCGTTTAGTATATCGGCAACGATAATATCGTAATCGCGTCGAAAAATAAAGAAATATGGTCTTGGAAGCAGCAAACATTGTAAATAAACTATGTATGCTGACACTAAAGACTGCCTTTTACATATAAAAACAGTGCCCCACATCCTATTCTCTGTATATACCAAGCACCTATAACTACAAAATGTCTGTATCTTATACTAACTACACACATTCACAATACCCAATCTGTGACTACTAACAAATAATCCTAAACTAACTCCTTCAAAAAAACTAACCAAGGTCCCGTAACTTCCATGCGAATAATGAACCTTAATGAAATGTTAATAAAGGCGATGTTGTGGCGGCAGATGGCCCGTCGGACTCGCGATGACTAGAACGGTCCGGCGGCCCCGCCCCCCGCCACTAGCCGCCATAGCTAACATTGCTGCCAAGCGCCAGGTCGGCACACTCATACTCTCGGAATGTTTAACCCCCCCTACCTTAAACCTACTGTGTGTTTATCCCATGTAGCCAGCACTAATCATCTGCGCAACGTTATTGGCTAGGTATGTTGTAATGGTCAGTTGAATGCTGTATAGTAATAGTAATATGGTAAGACGGCGTGTGTTTGGTTCTGTAAACCTGCATACAAAGATATGTTCTTTACCACACCACAAAGTATTACGGATTGTTTTGAAGGACTGGTCAGCGATTAACCCCATCTCACCAGATATGGCTTGCTGACTCAGTAATAGCTTATTCACACTGAATTTATAACTTATTGGGAGTAAATAAGTTGAAAAGACGGAAGTTAGCCTGCGTTCGAAATCGGTATTATCGTTGACCGTCTTCTCGTAAAGCAAAATAAAGATGATGATAACTTAATAAATATATAACATTCAAATACTAAGGGCGATCTTATCGCTTAGGAGCGAATACTACTAGTTACTAGGATAAGGCGTTGTGGCGATCTATGGAAGAGGGTGTTGCAGACACCTTTCGGCTGATAATGATAAGGATAGTCAAAAAAGGATCTCTACCTTCCGCGTATGTAAGAAAAGGTACTATTGTATTTTTCACATAGGATGGGTAGTGACAATTCTAATTGCCAAACGAAAATATACTTTCTTCAATGGCAATTAAAGGCAGGAACCGTTTCTATACTTATGGTTTTATGCCTTAACACTTGTAAAAATATTATAACAGTAAACATTTAAAACATTTTTTTTTCTTTATAAAAACAGTAACAATATGTGTTACGATTTTGAGTCCAGTTTGGAGGTGTAGGTGGTGAATTTCGTACCAGGAAGGTCCAGTCATATATCTATTATAAGCTAAAACAAATCTTTGTTCCGTATTGTTCGTGTATTCAGCGATAAAGCTGTTGACGTCTTCCTCTTTACCCACATGAAGGCATCATTATTTGGTTATGTAAGTCAGCTACCTACCATGGTAACATACTTTGTTGATAATATAACTGAACGCAGATGATTCGTGCTCGGCCCTCTGTGGTGACCCCAAGTGACTCATCCGAAGCATGCTCGTTGTTGTTCATGCATGGCTTTGTAACGTACTTGAAACCTGTAGCTTACACAAAGGATTTTACAGAAATCGCTATTGTCTATTAAGTTTATTGATGGTAGCTAAATGTGCGAGGTGGTGTTATAAAGTGATGTATGATGAAACACATGTTTCAGCATCAAAGTATTGAAAACTATTCATACATTATTTTAAAAAAAAAGAGTAGCCAGAGAGGTATGTAAGGGAAGGACCTGTTGGAACTCTGTACACTCTGCCTACCGCACAAGGGATCTGGCGTGATATAGATAGAATTTAAAAGTAGAGTTAATTTTGTATAAAAATATGATTTGAATCAACTTTACCCTTATTGGTAGAGTTGATTTTGCATTTGCAAAATCATACATATAGATGTATGATCACTTTCTGCCATGAGTAATTCCGACCTGTAATTTTATATATCAAAGTCTAGTTTGAAAAAAAATGAGACGACCTGTTGAACAACTTGTCTTAACACTGCGAGCGAAGTTATATACAACCGGTGTCTACCTTCGCAGTGAGAGAGACATTTCGGAGGCTTGAAATCCATTTATAGTTGGCATTCTCACTGTAATCTCGCATATTTGGTTCGTTAATATAAAAGTAATTGTTTTATAAAGTAACGTGGGCCAGCGTGGGATTCGTGGGCTAGAGATTTCAAGCTACAAACTATATCAATGCAGGTTCCGAATTATTTTGCGAACTTAGATTATTTTGTGTGATTAGGTTTTGTTTAAGTTACAACACAAATATATTATTATGAACGGCGATTAGCTACACTGTGTATTATATTTAGGTCATATATTGGATGCCAACTCGAAGTTAGTCTATTTTGTGTAGTTAATCTTCGTTTATTAATAACACAACAACAATTTTACGTCTATAACTGAAAACTTTATAGTGGCATCCCTGTGCAATTAAACAATAATCGTAGTGTCATATTCAAATTTCTTTTCTTGCATATAAAATTAGTTTTATACACACATACAGTGGTGGTAATGGTGTTTATAATTTTAGTAGGTTATCGTTTTCTAAACAACATTTAACTATAATATCCAACAAACCCTAGAGTCTCCTAATATCCTCCAATCTGACTACCGTCTTTGGGGTTCTGGTTTGTTTGGTCTTGCTCACTATAATATCTTTGCTTGCGGTGGCTGCCTGGCGCGGGTCACTCCCTTCTCTTTAATATGATCGAGGGGAGTGATGGCTGTTCCAGCAGTCATACTCGTGAACGGGTGCTGCGTGGGATTGGTCCATCTGGAATCCTTTGACTTTCTTTCCAGATAACATCATTAGATTCATATCTCGATCGTAAGGCATCAAACTAGAACTGGATCGTAAACGATTCAATTGTGACCTAATCAATGTTTCCACACAATATGATTGAATAAAAAAAGGAAAAGAAAAATGAGAAAGAGAAGTAAATAAAATAGAAAAGGCCGCTGAGTTTCTTCGCCGTAAAATTGAATATTTGTAAGCAGGTCTTATACAAAATAAACTATTTGAGTTTGATCCTTAATACCACTATACATATATATAACAAATTAGTATCTGCTTGTCAAATGTTATTATTCAGCGATGGGACAGTATAGGCCGATAATAGTAGATCTCTATCTATATAATTACGTTAGAGTACAATTCCAACAGATTCTTTCTTTACAGACCTCTTTGGCTTCCTCCACTCTCATAGTTAGACTCATACACGCTCGCCTGTTACGGAGACTCTTGATTTGCCCTTCAGATAATAATAGATTTTCATTCCAATCGATTACAATAACTTACTACTAATAATAATTATAATATTAGCCCTGTTAAGAAACTGTCCTACCGTTGGACACGGGCGTCCTCTCAAACTGAAAGAGTTAAGGACATAGTCCACTACGCTGGCCCAGTGCGGGTTGGCGAACTTCACACACCTTCGAGAAACGCTTAGACATGCAGGTTTCCTCACGATGTTTTCCTTCACCGTTAAAGCAAGTGATAGTAGTAATTTTTAATACGCAGATGCTTACGAAAAGACAGAGGTGCGTGCCTGGGTTTGAACCAGAGACCTCTGACTTTGCTGTCCAACGGTCTAGCCACTAGTCTATTACTGCTATACCTACAATACATTACTAGTATTTCGAATTTTATTACCACCACTGTATATCCTGATAATTTAGTATTAGATTACCCGTAAACTATAGTCTCCCAACAATAAGGCTCGGCTCCTATATCCAGAAGACAAATATTTGTAGTTGACCAACAAATTTTTATGAGCTGTAACGAAATTAAATTTCAAATACACTAAGGATTATTCTGATAGTATATAATAGGTACCAACATGTAAAAGTAAGTGCAAGTTTGTCCTAAAAAAGAATCTTGGAATATAGAAGCCGAGTTATATCTTTTCTCCTTGTAGTAAATAGGAGTGTATATAATATGTGGTGTAATACTTATGTGTGTTGTGCAGTGGGAGGGTCTCGGCTGTGGGGCGGCGCCGAGCGAATGGAGGTGGAGGGCGTGCGGCGCGACGACGACATGCTGCAGCCCGTGTGCACGCTGCAGCACAGCCCCGTCGCCATACACTAGCCGCCCCACGCACCGCCGCACGCACGGACACGCACCGGCGCGCACGCACCGGTGCACACGGACCGGCGCACGCACCGGCGTACTCGCACCGGCGCACACGTACTGGAACGCACGCACCGGACCGCCCGCGACCGCTATGCAGAATCTAGGAGCCCCGTGCTATGATGCTCTTTCATAATACCTATTCAAAATGGAACACATCTTTTGGAATCCTTATATTCTTGTCGATATTCCACTCGTCAAATATCTTTGTACCTCTCATCAAAGTTTGAGGATTTGGATGATTTCATACCATAAATAATCAATCTTCTGTAAGCCTGTCTATTTGCGAAATGTTAGTATGAAATCGTCAAAGTCTTGAAACTTTTAGAGACTAACATAAAACTGGTAGATACAGATTGGACAAAAATAATTGACGAATGGAATACATTGCTTTGTTTTCATGGATTCTAAAGACTGAAAATGAAAAAGTACCGTAGAATCGGTCCCTACATTTATGTACCAGTCGGTCGAAATGATCCCCCGCTGATATGACTCCGGGTCGAAGACCGTTGCAGCCGAACGGGATCGCGAGGTGCACCTGTCGTATCTGTCGGCCGGACAGGACCAGACGGTGTTGACAGACTTCCCCCCAAGGCGATAAGTCGGCGTTGTTCCTGCACTGAATCCGTGCCGGCTACACGACGACGACGAACTTTCGTTTCACGCGACTCAGCATCGATGTACAAGAAGACAGAGACAAGGAGGACGCTGGCTTCATTCAATGAAATTCTGGACTATGGTATGGACTACAACGGTTTACGAAGCCGGCGCCGAGCACATCCATATTCCAGCTCATACGCAACTGCGAAGCCGCTTATGGAAGCCTGCACACCAAATCTGCGAAGCCACGTGAAAACTTTATCACATCGAAACGGACTACTACTTCACCTACTGGACTATCGGCTGAGCGACGTAAGGGCGGACGTTTTCGATTCCTATATGGAACAGTGTGACGTCACTTTGTTGACATAAAGAGGGTACAGAGTTGAAGACGCGCGGACTCGCCGCCGCTCGCCGCGTCCGGGCCGGCCGAGCCGCAGCGCCGAGGTGCCGCAGCGGCGCCGCCGGAGTACACAGTAACATATGTAAACACTTCAGCATCGTAGTATGAGCGGTCGGAATAACAATCACCCATGCAGACGCGCGATCTACGCGGCCTCTCGGAAATGATCAGCGGATCCTTCAAAGTTTGGTCAAATAGCCGACGGAGCGCATCGGAAGCGCTCGGCTTCGTTCGGTTGTGGCTGCGCTGTGCGGCGACTCCCGTACATTTCAGTACATTACAACTCCCGCAGACGCGTTACCGTCGCGCTGCGTCGGCTATGTGGCGAGACCTTCAGAGAGCTGGCGAGAAGCCGCGCGATTGTTACTCGGATGGCTAGCACTAAGGTGGTGTGTTCGCATGTGGCGTGGCCGCGCGTGGCCGCAGCGCGAACAGTGAGTGCGTGCGAGTGCGTGCGAGTGCGTTAGTGTAAGTGCAGCCGACCGGCGGCCAGAGACTCCCCGCGCGCCCGCCGCCGGCCCCCGGACTGAATCCGATATTTATAATTCTATATTTTTATTTAATACGATAAGTCTGACTGTAAAGAAATATTATGGTGACGATTTGTTACGTTGTAACGTGTATTTGTATTATTTGTTCTTAATCGCTTCACACGACAGTACTTAGAGAATGTTCCGAGCGATCGCAGACGATCCCGTTCACCGCATCCGGACGCATCGACGGCATGAAAGCTAGGTTTTTTTATTGTTACGCAATGCATATCAAGGACGCAATATGGTAGTAAATAAATATTGTATATAAAATTAGGAAACCGACTAATCGATACAGACTGCAAAATAAACTGGATAATCTATAGTTTAGTTCCGATATATGCTAGTTAGGCTTTCGTTCGGTTCGATTATCGCAAGCTTTATATTCTTAAAGTGTCGGCAACTGATGACTGAAATTCAAAGGGCCAATGACGATTTGTTTATACAAACGAAGAAATAGATTAAGTATTTTTGTTAATGCACAAATTGAACAGACTCCCAAAACTATGCCCTCGCATTTCAGAGTTGTTGTGTAATCAAAAAATGATTGATTTCCAATATATAATGCTTGTGATTTGACTCCCAAGTGTTAGGTTTAACGCGTATAGGTTATTTTGACCGATTCGAATATACAGACGATGTGTAAAACAGAATAGTGTATAGGTAATTCTATGAAACACAAAATGTACATGTAGGTTACGAGAATGTTGAATCATATATAAAAATTTTTGGGTATTTCAAGATAAGAGTTAATAAATTGAATTACTGACTTGTTCAACCTTTTTGGATTTGAATCTACAATAGACTAACCTCATTGAAACAGACTGGTTGAGACTTTCTAAACGGAGATATTTTGTATAGCATACACTGAATCACTGCCTTATAGTGCCGGAACTTTTTATGTGTAAAGCCGAGTCCGTATTGTGCCCGTATTTTAGTCGAGCTACAGGTAATTTTGTAACTTAACGTCAGAGAACATTATATAGGACCGTTTCTTACTTTCAGTCACTTAATTATTTGCCACTGCGAAGGTACAGGCATAATGGTGAACAGAGCTTAAGGTCCGCTACTAATCATCACTTTTTGGTCATAAATACAACATTGTATTAAAATTATTATATATAAATAAATAAAAGAATTATGCTAATTTATAAAAAAGATACGCATATTGATTGACATGGATGTGTGTTGCCACAGATTCAAAATAGGGGAATTTAATAATTGGAGTTTAAATGTATCTTTTCACAAAGTGTAGGTTTACACTATTATGCCCGATGACACAAAAAAGCTTGTTAGTAGCGGCCCACAGTCTAGCTCCTTTATTCTGATCACGTTGTGATATAGTAAAATTTTTATGTTCAATTATTTTTAGTTGAAAATTGACTGATATGATCGATGCTCAGAATGAAGAAGCTAATACGAATTGCAACTGATAGCAAATTATTTTATCGCAATTATACTTGCGAGTTTTTATAAAATCTTCCTAAGCGGATTTATTTTAAACAAGACACATGTATGGTACTGCTATTTGTTAACATGAAGCATTAAAGTATTTTTCTAACGTTTTATTTGACGATGAATAGTACGTGCTATCACTTCCGTTTCATTGTAGATTTGAATCTATTTCTGATCTAGCTGTTCTGTACTATAAATTTTTAAATATCTGTATAATATTTACTATAATACTTTTCTGCTTCATGAGATATAGGGTTGTTAGAACGAGTATAAGGAATAGGTACGGGATACACGTTTTATTTTATATTATGATTATATAGAGCAATAACTAAATAATCGACAGGCAGGTTTCCAAAATGTATGTAAAATATACATTTATAAAAATTGTGTTCATCATGTGTACCTAATTGTATTATACATAATTATATTGTATTGTTTAGTTCCTTTTAACTTAATAAACTATGGTAAATAGATGCTGTATCCACCGTATGTAAAGTTATATGGTCACTCACTGTAATACATTCATGTGACTTAAGACATTATTTTAATTTGACGGCATATTGTTTTGTGTTATAGCGCTGCTCCCGGAAATCTGCCGCGCCTTGTTGTATTTTATATAACACTAGTCGGGATGTTAAATGGTAAAGAACGCAAAAACACCAACCTATTTGAATATAATTCTAACTAAATCCATTACTCAAGGATGGCCCTAGATGTTCTGCTTGAGTATGTAATAATATACTATTTATTTGTACTGTGACAGAATGTGGAGTGTAATGTGTGGAATGGAATGTGGTGCGCGACGCGGTGAGCTAAAATGTTTATTTCCTATCGGATTGTCAGTTCGCAGGCACTGTAACAATAAAAGGATAGAGCTTTATGTCACTAAGTTTTGTATTTTAAATCAATAAACGATAGCAATGATTACTGGATTTTAATTTCATTACCCGTGTTATGACAAATAAACACATCAGACACGAACGGAATCCAAAAGCGTGGGCATGAACGTTGAACCTACTCATGTCTTCAAAATAATAATCCTATACCTAATAATCTAGGTAAACTGAGATCTAAGTGCCAGCTCCTGAGAGGGGTGTGAGCATTTCAGCTAAGTTCACCCCATATTGGTCAGACATATGTCTGACCTATTATTATTTGGTCTGTAAAGAAGTACCGTTTACCGTCAATTTCGTTATGTTGATTAAATAAAAGAATGACAAAACAGATATATAATGCGAAAGTGGAGAGATGTAGGTACCGGAAAAGACCTACACTATCTTACTATGACCAAATAGACCGTGTCTGATCTGAAGGGCAAGTCAAGAGTCTCCGTAATCGGCGAACGTGTATGAGACGAACTATGAGAGTGGAGGAATCCAGAGAGGTATGTAAGGAAAGAACCTGTTGGAACTCTGTACTCTCATGATGTTATAGATAGATAGACTTATAATGAAATTCTTTTAGTGTGAGTGTGTGTGAATGATCAACGCTGTTGGCCGCAGGGCCTTTACAGCTTCACCGAACAAGAGGGCGAGCTTGCAACCACTACACACGAGCCAGAAGGGCAAGGGGGTTACTAGCTCAAGGGCGCCTTAAGGAGGAACGGCCTCGGCTTGGGCAGTCGCTATGGGGAAGGGTATATACTAGGTGTCTCGCCGTGGTGCTCTGCACCGGCCGGCGGCCAAGGGATTCTTTGACCTCGCCGGCGAGGTCGGTGTCTGATCCTGTGTGCGGTATCTGTATCCGAAAGAAGGGATGTAAGGGCATAGGGAGGGTTGATGAGAACATGCCGTGGACGGCGGTAGCGGCTGATACGAGGGGAGTTAGGTTCGTAGTCGGCGGCGGCTACGATTAGCGGATTTCTATGATTGGGCGCGTTCGCGAAATATCGGGTTGTCGCCTTTTTAATAAAGGCGTGAATAGGTTCGAGACCGAGATCGGAATGGAGAAAAATGAAATTCGTTGCGTCTTCCTATTTGCATGATAATATTTATTTATGCAAATACACCTTTTATTGCGGCTATGTATCTCTATCATCAAGCCGAATCCCTTGCGGGGTATGCAGAGAGTATAGAGTTCCAACAGGTTTCCTCACAGAGCTCTCTGGCTTATTGCTACTATATAGGTATAAATCATGTATAAATTGCATTGTATTGCCAGAAATAAGAAACCCCTGAAGTGGTTAATTTAGGCTGTCTGCAGCTAAAATTTGACTTGACTAGAGGGTTGAAAAGTTAAATCCTATAGTTGATTTATTAGTTGATCAGCCTTTCGGAAACTGCCACCATGTAGCCATTCTTATAAACAGTATATAACTTAGACCCCCCCTGATGACTAGCCAACATTGTTCTCCCATACCCTACAACAAAATGTAAATGGAAAGAATTGTAAAAAAATCATTTTAAAAGGGTTACCCTTTTAAAATGATTTTTTTACGTGGAGTTTCTGCCCTTTCACCAGAAATAACATTCCGAAGTGGTGGTAGTCCTTGTTACTTTTCTGACTATAGTGGTTTAAAGCAACGATTCCCAAACTAGTCGATACCGACCCTTGGGGTCGATATCGGTTTCCCAGGTGTCGACATAAATGAAAACTGATTTTGCGGGTCGACGAAGTCTAAAAATCGACCCCTATTAATTAAAACAAGTTCTTATTTGAAACTTTCAAGATACTGTATAAGTTGTGTTACGTGTATCAACTTGTTATAAGAATGACTAATATTTTAGTTGGAAGTATCATTGTTATACTTTACTTACTTAACCAACCGCAAACTCTTTATATTGGTAAGTATGTTGTATCAATAGAAAAAGAACTAGAGAGGATTTGGCTATGGCGGTCTGAGGTATCAGTTCATTTTGGAAAAGGGGTCTCTTGCTCAAAATAGTTTGGGAATCCCGGGTTTAAAGAGTTTTCTACGCGCGTCGAATGAAATAAATGGCTAAACCTACATTTGCACGAGTGCTTTTTTTAAAAAACGGCGGCACGGGGTGTATAATATGCAAGAAGGTATAACCACATTATCTAGTGCTGGGTTATGGACACAGAGTACATTTGTATAATAGGAAAGTTATTGTTGAAATTTCAAGTTTATATGTGTGTCAATTATATACGCTATTGGCCAAGGGGCATATACAGCTTCACAGGGCGAGCGTGCAATAACTACGCTACAGCCAGAATGGCATGGGGCACCCCAAGGAGAAACGGGCTCGGCGTAGGCTGTCATTATGAGGGATATTCTACAAGAAGCATAGATAAAAAGAATATAGGCGTCTCTCCGTGGTGCTCTGAACCGGCCGGTGGGCAAGGGATTTTTCGACCTAGCCAGCGAGGCTGATGCCTAAACATCAGGCAGGGCATCAGGAAAAGTCTGTAATAGGAGGGGATTCTTGTGCGTAGTCGGCAATGGCTACAATTAGTGGGGTTGAGTGTTTGGACGAGCTAACGAAAAATCTATTTTTATAGGCCCGAATATGGCGCGAATGATTTAAGACTTAGATCGGAATGGTGAAATTTAAGTCTAGCTTATTGGGATATTGGTTTAAATTTAAAATCGATTGCTAATCTTGTACCGAACAGACACGAACGCGAGTTATTAGAAACGTGACCTAGATAATAAAATAATACGTAGGTACTTCTGTTAAAATAATAATAAAAATCAAACCATAAAATAGTGTGTTTATATTATTTGGTTTTTACATGAAGCTAAAATTATATTATCTTCGTCTATGGGTTTATATTTTATATCAATCTTTAGTTTTAGTTTGGTGTATATCCAGCGTTGCCAATTTGTGGTGAATGCCCCAAATGCCGGGGAATTTTAAGTCGATTAGAAATTTAGTGGGGTTTGGGATTGGGATTTTGACATATTAGGCTAAAAATCAAAAATAATTTTATTCTATTCTCTAACTATATTATGTCCTGGGAATTTACTAAAGATAAGGTTAGGTCACGCGGGATCAATTTAAATATATGGAAGAGATCTTACTAATTGAGAATCTTGTTTTATGCTATGCTATGTTTTAGCCATATGGCTAAGAGATTTTGTAAAATATATTTTACTTGTTAAAAACAAGTTTTACTCAAACAAGGACCTTTACAGAGTATTTAACACATGGCTCTTTGAAAGCTTTTCTCGCAAGTATTAGGCGACATGTGACAAGGAGCCACTCGAGTTGTATTTATATTTTCTTCATGAGTTAACTCTATCTATCTATCTATAACCTCACGCCAGATCCCTTGCGGGGTAGGCAGAGAGTACAGAGTTCCAACAGGTTCTTTCCTTACATACCTCTCTGGCTTCCTCGACTCTCATAGTTCGTCTCATACACGCTCGCCGGTTACGGAGACTCTTGACTTTTCCATCAGATAAGACTCGGTTTATTTGGTCGTGGTAAGATAGTCTAGGTCTTCCCCGGTACCTGCATCCTTCCACTTTCACATTGTATATCTGTTTTGTCATTCTTTCCTCTGGCATTCTTTCTATATGCCCGAACCAACGGAGCATGCCCTTTCTCATCTTTACACCGATACTATCTTTCATACCTACTCGCTGTCTTACAATGCTGTTGCTAATGCGGTCGGTCAGCTTCACTCCGCACATCTTCCGCAGAGCTCGCATTTCTACCGCATTTATCCTACTTTCATTCTCCTTCTTACATACCCAGCTCTCGCTACCATATAACAGCGTTGGGACAAGAACTCCGTTATGTATGGCCAGCTGCGCCTTATGGCTTAAGTGCCGGCTCCCGAGTAGCTTTCCCATCGCACCATTCACTCTGTTCCCTGCACTCACTCTTCTCTCTATGTCAGCGGTGTATTTCCCATCCTTACTGAAGGCGCATCCAAGATATACAAACTCATTCACTTGCTCCAGCACATCGTTACCAACCACAATCCTTACATTCGTTCTGGTTTCTTCCCTTTCAAAAACCATAATCTTGGTTTTCTTCACATTCAAGTGTAAGCCATTGATCATGCAGTCGTCTTTCATAACTGTGACTAGTGTTTGCAGATCAGTGGCTGTTGGCGCTATTAAAACCGCGTCATCTGCATAAAGTAGATGGTTTACCACTAAGTCACCCATTTGTACACCTTCATTCATCGCTTTCAGTCTTTGAAGACTTTTGTCCAGATATATTATAAACAGTCTAGCGGACAACACGCAACCCTGCTTGACGCCGATTTTAACGTCAAACCAGGGTGACCTGTTACCACCCACCCGTACGCATGCCTTGCAGTCCACATAAGTGGACTGGACGGCTCGCAACAGAGTGCCATCTATACCATACTCTGGCAAAATGTCCCAAAGTCTCTTTCGCACAACTCTGTCAAATGCCTTCTCCAGATCTACAAAACCGCAGAAAACCTTCCGGCCCACTGCCAGATGCTTCTCTACGATGTTGCGGAGTGAGAAGACTTGATCCGAACATCCTCTTCCAGACCTGAAACCCCCTTGTGCCTCGCACAACATTCCATCGGACTTCACGCGCATTCTCCGTTCAATAATTTTACCGTACACCTTGGCTGCCAAGCTGATCAAACTGATGGCTCTGTAATTGGCGCAGTCATATTGTGAACCCTTGCCTTTATACAAGGGTACTATGACTGCGCGGCGCCAATCTGTAGGGACTCTACCGGTCCTCCAGCAAAGGTTTGCAAGGGCCCGGAAAGCGTCCCGGACGCAAGTTCCACCATATTTGATCATCTCGGCAGATATCATGTCTACTCCCGCAGCTTTACCGTTTTTCATACTTCCTATCGCCCATTCAACTTCTTCCATAGTGATGTCCTCCGTTGATTCTGGTGCCGCAATCTCGCCTTTAGGCACGTCTGCGGCATCAGCATCCGGGTCATCTCCATACATTTCTCCAAAATATTCACTCCACCGGTTTAGCACAGCTTGTGTGCCTGCAAGAATGTCACCATCTTTAGATTTTATCCTTTCCATTCTGGAGCCTGACGAATCACCTCGAGCCTTTCTCACCTTGCTCCAAAAGAGTTTGGTGTTGTTCTCGAAGTTCTTCGCCAGCCTCTCCTCCTCAATCATACTGGCTCTTTCACGCTTTTCTTTCACTAAAGTTTTAGTGGCATTCTTGCATTGCCGGTATATTTCTTTCTTCATCTCTGTCATACTGGCATTCAGGTTCAAAGAAGATACATAGTCCTGCCACGCTTTCTTCTTACTTTCTACGGAGCTTTGCAACTCCGCATCCCACCATGCATCACCTTTTGCTGTAATATGCTTCTTTGAGCAACCACATACTTCTTTCGCGGATTCCACCAAACTCTCTTTCAGGCTATTCCAGCATTCATCTACATTTGAGTCCGAAGAGCCTGCTGTCAAAAGCTTGTCCCGGACTCTGTCTTCATACATTCTCCTCACGCTCTCATCTTGCAACTTTTCAACCTTTAATCTTTCAAGGTCTCCGAAGGGGATACGCTCTCGCCAGTGCCTCCACTTCCTGAACAGACCACTAAACCGCGCAACTACGAGATAGTGGTCTGATTCCAGAGTGGGGCCTCTATACGCACGCGTATCTTGTAGTTTGCTTCGGAGACGGTTATCAACCAGGATCAGATCTATCATGCTTTTTTGTTCATTCCTTCTCCACGTATACATATGTATGTCCTTATGCTGGAATATCGTATTAGACACAAGGAGACCCCTTTCCAAACAAACATCTACAATGAGCTTACCTGCATCATTCACTCTCTTATCACCATAAGGACCCAGAGCAGCGTCGCAAGTTTGCCGCCTGGTTCCTACCCATCCGTTCAGATCGCCACACAGAATCACCTTTTCGTTAGCCTCAGCCAAATCCAGAACTTCCCTGACATTATCCCAAAACTTCTCAAGGTCCTGGGGTGTCGACGAGCTTACGGGAGCATACGCTGCGACCAAAAATACTCTAGTGACACCCAGTTTTAAACGGACCCAGAGAAGTCTCGCATCGCACAGGCCATAATCTCTCACTCCAGAGGCCAGGCGACGGGACAGCAAGATACCCACCCCCATGCTGGCACGACTGCTCTGCGGTACACCAGACCACAGAGCCAACGTTCCATCAGGCAGATCACAGGTTTCACTGCCCCTCCGCTTAGTCTCTGTTACACACAGAGCATCCAGGCGTCTCTCTTTCATTACATCAATCACCTCATGCATCTTATCTTCCATACCACCTCTTACATTCCAAGTGCCTATTCGGCACTCTGCACCCCACGACTCGCCAGTTCGGGCCCGGCGTGATGGGTGGCGGCCCCCATCGCCGCTTCCACCTATATTCGTACCGACGGGGGCGGGCCGGTACGCGTCGCCTCGGGGGGACGCCCTAGCCCGCACTGCGGTACGTCTTCGGTCCAAGATTGCAGCCATAATGACTGGCAGGGGTCGCGACGAGCACGCTCTTGGACAGACCTCCCCCTGAGTTAACTGTTTTCATTTATTTTCTAATTTCTTGTTTTGGATATAAAATATAATTTAATAAATTGCTACAACGACTCATATGTTTAAATGAACTAGTCTATTATTAATAAACCTTATAATTGTAAAAATATCAAGAGCAGTTTTAAATACGTAATTATATCTATCTATCTATCTATATCATCACGCCAGCTCCCTCGCGGGGTAGGCAGAGAGTACAGAGTTCCAACAGGATCTTTCCTTACATACCTCTCTGGCTTCCTCCACTCTCATAGTTCGTCTCATACACATTTGCCGGTTACGGAGACTCTTGACTTGCCCTTCAGCTAAGACACGGTCTATTTGGTCATGGTAAGATAGTCTAGGTCTTCCCCGGCACCTACATCCTTCCACTTTCGCATTGTATATCTGTTTTGTCATTCTTTCCTCTGGCATTCTTTCTATATGCCCGAACCAACGGAGCATACCCTTTCTCATCTTTACACCGATACTATCTTTCATACCTACTCGCTTTCTTACTACGCTGTTGCGAATACGGTCGGTCAGCGTGACTCCGCACATCTTCCGCAGAGATCGCATTTCGACTGCATTTATCCTGCTTTCGTTCTCCTTCTTACATACCCAACTCTCACTGCCATATAACAGCGTTGGGACATGCACTCCGTTATGCATGGCCAGCTGCGCCTTTTGGCTTAAGTGCCGGCTCCCAAGTAGCCTTCCCATCGCACCATTCACTCTATTACCTGCATTCACTCTTCTCTCTATATCAGCGGTGTATTTCCCATCCTTACTGAAGGCGCATCCAAGATATACAAACTCATTCACTTGCTCCAGCACATCGTTACCAACCACAATCCTTGCATTCGTTCTGGTTTCTTCCCGTTCAAAAACCATAATTTTGGTTTTCTTCACATTCAAATGTAAGCCATTGTTCATGCAGTCGTCTCTCACAACTGTGACTAGTGTTTGCAGATCAGTGGCTGTTGGCGCTATCAAAACCGCGTCATCTGCATACAATAGGTGGTTTATCACTAGATCACCCATTTTTACCCCTTCAGTCATCGCATATAGTCTTTGAAGACTTTTATCCAGATACACTATAAACAGTCTAGCGGACAACACGCAACCCTGCTTGACGCCGATTTTAAAGTCAAACCAAGGTGACATGTTACCACCCACCCGTATGCATGCCTTGCTGTCCACGTAGGTGGACTAGACGGCTCGCAACAGGGTGCCGTTTATACCATACTCTGGCAAAATGTCCCAAAGTCTCTTTCGCACGACTCTATCAAACGCCTTCTCCAAGTCCACAAAACCGCAGAAAACCTTCCGGCCTACTGCCAGATGCTTTTCTACGATGTTGCGGAGGGAGAAAACATGATCCGAACATCCTCTTCCAGACCTGAAACCTCCCTGTGCCTCACACAACACTCCATCGGACTTCTCGCGCATTCTCCGTTCAATAATTTACAACGTAATTCAAACGTAATTATATATAATTAAAATTATTGCCCAATTTACAAGAAAGATACAACACCTGCAACAAATAATTTTTTGGGGAATTTGAGGGGAACCGGAATGTTGTTCTTCCCAAATTTGGGGAATAAGACCTAGATTTTCGGGGAATTCAGAGGATTGCCGTTGGCAACCTTAATTATATCCTCATTCCTCTGTGCGCAAAGCAAAGAGTAGTATAATATATGGCGCAAAGTTTGAATTTGTTTTGATGTGGTTTTGATTAGATACATTCATTTGTTTTATTAATGTTTCCTTGAAATCTAACCGAACTGATTCTATAAATTGTCTACAAACAAGGCTTTTAGTTATTTCGCAGTGTCTATCATCCCATTTAGAAATCTTGTTAGTCTTCAATTCGTTTGGACATCATAATGAGCAGTACCACTGCAGCTCAAATGGAAGCTCTGATCATCTATATGTCTGAGTAAGTTTATCACCTAAGGTGTAGGCAGCGGTGTTCTCAATGCCCATATTCCATTGGGGTTTTGAATATGGTGATCGTGATAAGTGTTGGGCCCACAGAAATCTATATCTGTAGTTGGGCCTATTACTATACTTTAGGGACAGAACATTTCATAATAAAATAATATACATTCAATTTTAAGTTCGCAAACAGACTATTGAACATATACAAAACAAATTTATTAATATGTTACAATTTAGACAAATTAACACACCGAACTTTAATTTTCAAAATAACCACATAACATCATTAGGAAATCGTCGTACACAGAGAGATATAATATTTATATTTTATTTTTTTATTTTATTTTATTATTTTAGGTAAGCTTACAGACTCATAACGAAAATAATATGTCGAAACAAACAAATAACAATATTGCTAATTACAAGCTCACACAGATAAAATAAAAATAAAGGAAAACATAATGAAAATTACAGAAATTATGATAGTGAAATAATAATAAAAAATAGAAAAACTAGAAGAAAACAATAAATAAATAAAACGCCAGTGAGAAAAAAAAAATAAAAATAAATTAAAAACATAATATAAACCAAAAAGCACTTAAAGAACAGTACAGTCTGAGTTATGCCTGCTTCAGTTATTTTCTAACTAAAGAAGAATTTTGTATTCATGCGGTTTCTTATTGTTTTGGAGCTAGTATTAAATAGATCGATATCCATGTCCGTCGGTAGGTTATTAAAACATATGGCACTACGTAAGAAGAATGCATTCTGTCTATAATTTGTCCTAGCAAATGGCACATCTAAGATAGGTGGCGGCCGGAAACCAATTAGATTAGTGCGGAGAGATATATTGGCCAGAATCTCAGGGCAATCAATAGAACCATTCGCAATATTAACTAGAAGACAAACATCATTAATACGTCGCCGTTCCTGCAAAGGTAGGAAATGTATACAAATCACTTTACAATTTGACCGATTCACCTTATTTGCTCAGCAAAACCAGTCTTCATTGTAGAAGGCCGTCTTCCCGCTGTAAAGAGAAAGAACTTAGAATTAGGCAACAGATTTGTTGAATGAAGTTTTTATAAGTTTTTATTTCAATTTTATCGACCATACGTAATTGTCTATTTCCATTATTGGAAACTTATATGGTGTTATAATTTGTGTTAAATTAACTTTTGTATTTTTTCATACCGTATGTTTCCTTAACCTTAATATATCATCATCATCATCTTCGTCTTTTTTTTTTCGTCTTTTTTTAAAAACGTTGCCCCACACTAGGATTGATTCCTGTGTCGTGGGTGCGTTTACAAACATGAAAATTCACATACACAAATACCCAGACCGGAACAAATAATTGTGGATCACACAAAGATTTGTCCCGTGCGGGAATCGAACCCGCGACTATTAGACACAGTGGGCGGGGCGGGCTAAGCCCTTAACCACTGCGCTAAATCGTCCGTCATCAGCCGAAAGACGTTCACTGCAGGACAAAGGCCTCCCCCAAAGATCGCCACAACGACCGGATTTGCGCTGTACGCAAACAGCTTCTACCCGCAACCCGCATTGTGGGGGGCCTGCCCACTCCACGTCTTCCGGTATGAGGTTGCCACTCGAGAACCTTTCTGCACCAACGGCCGTCAGTTCTATGTGCCATGTATAAAATAAATAAATAAAGTGTTGATTGATGGTGTGCAAGAGCAAAAGAAAAGTCTAAAAAAAGAAAAGTTAAATAACAATGTAAATTGAGAACTCTATACCAACTACTATGATATCATGTGTATAACAGTAACATCAAGAAAGAAAAACATGAAAAGTGTGTATCAAGAATAACAAGAAAAAAATTATCCTCACTTTTTCATGCCTTGTTTTTCAGGAATGGCGACATTAATAAAATGAATACTCCCTCTACACCGCAAAGCAGGATTCTTTAGTGAAAAAAGTGGCTTGAGGTGACAAAAATGTTAAATGATGGAACCAAAGGACCACCTAAACGCACTGTATGCTGGAGAAACGCATTTTTTAAAGAAAAATGAGAAAGTATATGTTTATCTATCTGTATCCTCACACCACACCTTTTGGGTAGGTAACGAGTACAGAGTTCTAGCAGGTTCTTTCCGTACAGGTTCTCTTGGTCCACTATCATAGTATTTTATAATCACAACTAGCATGTGTGTATGCGATGAACTATGCAAGTGAAAATGTCTATTAAATTATTGACAAAAAAGGCTGGTTGTCCAGTGTGATCCCTTATAATTAGGCCACCTTCTGATTTATTTATTTATTTAGTAAGAAAACCAACAGCATCACATAAAGTAAATGTAACATATTGGGTGAGATATCTATATCATCATGTCAAATCCCTTGCGGGGTAGGCAGAGAGTACAGAGTTCCAACAGGTTCTTTCCTTACATACCTCTCTGGCTTCCTCCACTCTCATAGCTCGTCTCATACATGCTCGCCAGTTACGGAGACTCTTGACTTGTCCTTCAGAAAAGGGTGAGATATAGGACAGCCAATAACAGGTTCTCCTGAATAAGCTAAGAACAAATGACCAATACCATAAAAGACTGACCAGAAGCAATCACTAGTACATTGATCTGTGAAAGAGTGACATTCAGCTTATTAGCTTCTTAAGAGTATTTGGTACAGTATAAATTGGTCATATAAGTGTAGCATAGGATAGAAGAAGTGTAGAAGTAGAATTTGAGTAGGTATGAGTATATTTGGTATCCTTTCGTGGCCATGATTAACTATAATTATAAATAAGTTAATATTTTATACATTAAAAAGCGGTTTATAAGGGTCTCACTGGGTTTCCATATGGACTAGGCTTTCTGTACTGGGGTCATTTTTTGTTGTTGGTACCTTTATAATGTTACTAGTGCTTGAAAATTATTTAGGGCGAATTTTCAAACTCCTAGCTTTATTCGTTTTTGAAAAATTGAGGATGCAACCCCTAAATTGAAAATTTTCTACAAACATTACAGTATTTGAAAGCAACATGTAAGTTATTAATTAGAATGAAGTTATACATTTTTTTCAATGTGGTAATAAAGCCGACTCATGGTGGATAGTGCAACTGGTGAGCTCAAGGTCTTGGGATCGCTCCGGGGTCCTATGACTAATATGCCCCTATTACATTGGGACCTAATAATGTTCGCAAAATAATAGCTCTATCATTCCTCTTTAGGAAAATTGGTGTAATGGTATTATTCAATATGAAAATGTTTCTCTTGCATGGAGTTACTTGTGTCTTATTAATCACCTTTTCTTTCATATTACCAGGTGTGGAGCGATGTAAAAAACAATACATAAACGAAAAAATTCAAGAAAATTAAAAGTACATGTTTTGTAGTTCCCTTATCAAAATAGAGCTTCAAGTACTGAGGTTGATTGGACATATTTCTAACTTTAAAAACACTTCTGATTAGGAAGACAATGATATGCAAATATATGGTAAAATTGGGAAAAGTGATTAATCTCATCAAAATGAGAATCTACTACTATAGTATAGTTGACTGCCTCGTTGGTCTAGTGGCAAAGCGCATCGCTTTGTGATCACGAGGTGTTTGGTTCAAATCCTAGGTCGGACAAGTGTAGTTTTTCTAACGGAAAATGCTCAGTATGAGTCTGGAGTCTGGAATTGTGCCCGGTATATGGCAATAGGCTTGCCCCCTATTACATGAGACCTTACATCGTCGGCGAAAAGTGGGTGTACTCAGTACACCTCTGCCACCCCCGCTTAGGGAATATAAGCGTGACGGTGTAGTATATTTTAGTATTTACATTGTTCAAGATTATTAAAGCCACCATTATCTCCTACTAAATGTATGGGATAAGTTTTTTGAATATACTGACTTTTCAGTACTCCAACGTCTCTTGATCCAATAGTTTTTTGACAAGAAACAGGATGTTTTGGCGGGAAGTTGAAGAGTGATGTTATCAATTTGTCTTAATTTTCAAAAACTTGTGTGTTATTTCGACTAATAATGTGTAATGTTGGTGGAATATTAACCATTATGTGTTCTTATATGTGCATGAGTGAAGGTAATTAAAACAAAGTAACAAAGTGGTAAAACGTGCCTTTTCGATTTCCCTCAAAACAGCCGTCGCAACTGGTATGTAAAGTATCCATCGCTTTACTATCCAGGGGGATACTTCTTGAATATAAACGAACACGATTATGTATCTCACGTGAAACTGGCAAAATACCTTACCTTACCTTTATATACCTCATTTCTAGATGCGGAGGCTTGTTAATGGCTCTCTGACTTTATTTATCTATACCTACTTTGTTATATTAGCTGTAAGCCTCCCAAATAAAAACTAAAATACATTTAAAATTAGTGTGAAACCATAACTTAAAGAAGAAGAAGAAACAGGATTGATTGGCATAAAAAAAGATTATGTGAAAATATCCCATTTTCTTGCTAAGTGTACTTTTTTTTAAAATCTATGAATGTAGCTCAAATTGATGGAAAAAGTTGAGGATAGTCTCCCCAAACCTTTTTCTGTAGCTACAATGCTTGGGGGAGCTGCCCTCACTGCCCGGTCTCAAAAATCTTATATTACTCTATATAGTACACAGTATTACATGCTGTCCACTCGCGCGTCTATGGGCAGGGAAGTGAAAACGAAAATTTCCATGACAATTTAGCTCATTTCTATGGTAATCTAAGTGTCGCCAAATCCGTTGCGTTTCCAGAAACCAAGAAATATCAAACCTCTGCGTCTTTTCTGTCCTGTTGATTTCAAAAAGTCACCGTCACTCCTGGAAACTCCACAAGCAGACGAATCACTAGATTCTGATTCTTCCTCAAGTTCTGAAAGAGAGAGTCCACCGGCCAAATATATACATAGACCCTATAATAGACGACGAGAACTGGCTAGGTTAAAACAGGAAGATTCTCGTTTGTCAATCTTTTGTAGATTAGATACAGTTATGAATCCTTTAAGGCCATCTAGAAAGAATTATTTGGATCGTAAGTGTTAATATTGTTTTGTAAGAATTAGTTAATAAAAATCTATCTGTCAATCTATGTCATCACGCCAGATCCTTAGCAGGGTATGCAGATAGTACAAAGTTCCAACAGGTTCTTTCCTTACAGACCTCTAGCTTCCTCCGCTCTCATAGTTCGTCTACAAGTAAATTACGTGAAAATGAGAAATTCAAGAAAGCGATACTTTAATTCTCAGTTATATTTACCTTAGGTAATTACAGTAATATTTATTACTTTTTAATAGTATGTAAGTAAAGTTATCTGTTAGGAAGTTATTGGTTTATAAACGTATGTAGTAAGGAATATATAATTTTGTAATCAATATTGATTAACAAGTGATTGTGTTATGACATACTTAATTTCGACAATTGTTGTATCCGCTCCGATAGCCGTGATCGTCTAGTGGTTAGGACCCTACGTTGTGGCCGTAGTAACCCAGGTTCGAATCCTGGTCACGGCAGTGTCACACACTGTTACGGCGGAGTTATTATTTTAGATTTTATATTTTTAAGTTTATATTTTTTTATGATACAAAATTTGTGAATAAAAATAATCTATTCCTCTAAATTTGTTTGCTTTCTAAGAACGCTACTAGAAATAATAAGGCTATACAATTTCTTTTATTGAATTAAAACATCTTTACTCCATTGCGTAAAATAACCTATTTATCATACCTATATTTTAGCAGTTTACTAAAAAACAAATGCTTAAACGAAAGAAAATATAGATATTTATTATGCTCTCTTAATAAGTGATTTATTATAGCGCCATCTATGAATCCATTATGTCTTCATATAGTGAATCATTTGCTTCACTGATACTAGTGACATCTATTGGCGTACATGATTATACATATTTATTTTAAATTGAACATTGAGATGGCGTCAGTAGTATTTGTTTTGGTTCAACACAGTCACGCCGCAGCTGTTCGCTATCACAGAAATCCGTGAGAGAAAAGGAGTGGTGATAGGCCTGTCTTTGGCAAAAAAATATGTTTTTTCAATGGTTCACGGTCATCCCGGGGCTTGTGGCCGTAATATGTGTTAAATAAAGTTGTTCCACACGTGATATATTGTTGGCAGTGTCGAAAAACAACGTTAAATAGTGTAATTAACGACGTAAACGTTGGTTATGACGTTTACTACGGTGTATTTGTGTGTGTGCGTGAGTGACAGCATTGCCGACGACCGTTGAAGCGAATCTTGTAACGGAATGGGTATACATTGGATGTGAAGGCTGTTTTCGGTAAGCTATATGTTTTGACGATATTAGACCTAACCTATTTGGCTCATGTTTGTGTACAGGACGCCTATATACCTACGCATGTTAAGTTTGACCTCGATACGCGCCGATCTCGTTCGTTATTTCCCTTTGAAAGGCAATTTCTCGTGCTAGTATTATTTTTTGCTGCGACCGAGGTTTCCGCACGAATGTTCTGTTTGATTAGCTAATTCATATTTACGGTAGGCACTAACGATGTAAGATAAAAACATGATGTTGGTTCAACCGAGTTTGTTATCACCTTTAAGTCAAGTGCGGTAAGGATGAATCTCGGTTTCGTTTGATACTAACTTAGCGAGCGTAACATGTGCAGGGCAAGGTACATTCAACTTAATTATTTATGATGCTGCTTGGAGCATTATGGTTTTATTAGAGAAGAAATCTGATGTGTTGAGTGTGGTGTGGACGTCTAGCATTGAACGAAACTTTTATTTTAAAGTGAAATATTTATTTGGTTGCAGCAATTCTTCTTAAATATTAATTATAAAATAAATAAGTAACCTACTTACTAAATTTATTTATGTGTACATACTTAAGTGGGAATCTAATCATAAAGCCATAGGAATACCTACTTATGCTAATTATTTTTTTATTCCTTACTTGCCCTACCTACCTATCATTGTGGTTATTTTGAAGTGAAATATTCATTTGATTGCAGCAATATTCATAAATATTAATTAAAAAATAAATAACTAGCTCACCTGCTTACTAAATTTATTTATGGGTACCGACTTAAATCGGCATCTTATTTTATTTTACTTTTTTTTATGTTTATGGCATCACGACGACGCGTATTTTGCCAATGTCAAGTATTACGAATATTCATTTCTAAATTAATTCAACTCCCCGATGAACTTGTTGACAAAGATTATTATAAAATTGATGAAGTACCCCACCCTGGATAGTAAAGCGATGGATACTTTACATACCAATGCAACGGCCGTTTTGGGAGTAATCGAAAGGCACGTTTTATCACTTTGTTACAATTACCTACACTCGTGCATTGACAAATTGACAACATCACTCTTCGATTTCTCGCCAAAAAGCCTTTTGTTTACTTGTAGACAATCTATGTGATCATAAAACCATAGAAGAACCTACTTATGCTAATTATTTTTTTATTCCTTACTTTCCCTACCTACCTTTCATTGTAGTACCGATTTATTTTTAAGTCAGAGCTGAGATGGGTGTTCGCTAGTGGCATTCCATTTGTGTGTGTGTGTGAATGATGTACGCTGTTGGCCGCGAGGCCTTTACAGCTTCACCGGACTTAAAGGCGAGCGTGCAACCACTACGCTCTAGCCAGCCAGAAGGGCAAGAGGCGCCCTCGGTTGGGACAGTCGCTGTAGGGGGACGGGTGCACTACTAAGTGCACCGGTTAACCGCCGGCTATGGGAGGGGATCTACTACTACGTCGTAGTCGTCGCCCGTATTCTGAGCGGAAAGAAGGGATGACAAAGCATCGGGGGGGTCGGTGAGAACATGTCGCGGCCGGCGGTGGCGGCAGGGGTCGGGGGGGAGCCACATTCCATTTCTGAGCGTCTCTGTGCTGCGGATTGTAGTAGTTTATGCCGATCTCTTTTGGATGGAACTTATCAAGCCGCTCATTAAGTCGAAACTCATCATGCCAATCTGGTAGGTTGATATGCTCCATCGAAAAGCGGGTTGCCACAAACTTGACTTTGAGAAATGATCGCGTATTCTCACGAACTTATCGTAAAGCGCTGCGTTACGTGTTTATTTGATTATTGGGAACAAAGGCACTGGGTCCAATACAGAAATCCATGTGTGCTACGTGACCAGTCAATTCCCCCTTCAGCTTTGCAGTTTTCATTCCTATATCTAATAACTACGAGTGATGAATAGAAGAACAATAAAAAATCATAGCAGCTAGGTAAGCCTATCTACCTTACAGATTCAAGAGTACCTACCCACTGTTACGTTTCTGATAACTCCTTGATATGTTGCTTGCGACAACACGCGAAAACGCTTTAAAATTCTTTTTCAAAGCACTATTCATACCAGGATGTTTGCAATAGTTTCTCTCTACCAACTTACCTTACATACTTAAAAAATATCAACTTACCTACTGCCTATTTACTCACCTACTTGGAGTAGGTGTCGTGTAAAGCACCAGGTTGATAACAAAACAACTGTCGGTGTTCTAATTAGCAGTTCATTAACGATTAGGTGCCTATTGAAACGTAAGAGATTTTGTTTTTGTGATACAAGTTACCTTCATAAAAGTACCTTGGTACCTAAGGTATACAGTAGGAACGTTTTTTCTTGTGTGTGAGTGATCTACGCTGTTGGACGCGGCGCCTTTGTAGCTTCACTGGACAATAGCGAGCGTGCAACCACTACGCTCGAGCCAGAAGGGCAAGGGGGCAACTAGATCAAGGGCGCCTCAAGGAGGAACTCGCCTTGGGCAGTCGTTATATGCGAGGGCATATACTAGGTGTGTCCCCGTGGTGCTCTGGACCGGCCGGCGGGCAACGGATTCTTTGACCTCGCCGGCGAGGTCGTGTCTGATCCTGTGTGAGGTATCTGTATTCGAAAGAAGGGAAGTAAGGGCATCGGGAGGGTCGGTGAGAATATGCCGCGGGGGGCGGTAGCGGCAGGGACAGTAAGCATGATAGGCTGTATAGTTATACATATGTAACATTCGCAACGCATTTTACAGTCTATGTGTTTGCGACTATGTTTTAGTTTTACTCTCTGAATAAGTGTCACTCATAGAGTAAAGAGTCGGCAGTTTTACTAAAGATGTATGTAATGAAATTTACCACTAACTGGACTCGCGTATAACAATCTGAGGCCCGTCTTACAGTAAGTAAATCAGTCGTGAATCTAGTTTTAATAACTATTTTTTCTTCTAAATTGTCTATATCATCACGCCAGCTTCCTCGCGGGGTAGGCAGAGAGTACAGAGTTTCAACAGGTTTTTTCTTACAGACCTTTTTGGCTTCCTCCAATCTTATAGTTCGTGTCAAACAAGCCCGCCGGTTGCGGAGACTTTTGACTTGCCCTTCAGATAAGACACGGTCTTTTGGTCATGGTAAGATAGTCTAGGTCTTCCCCGGTACCTACATCCTTCCACTTTCGCATTTTATATCTGTTTTGTCATTCTTTCAAGTGACATTGTACTAAATCGTGCGTTTTAAAACTAGATCCATGACTGATTTTCGTTCTGTAATACGGGCCTGAGTGTACTCTTCTTTACAAATGCACTTGAATAAGACATGCAACGTTGCATACGATAAACATCTATTATAGTATTTTTCACATAAGATGGGTAGTGCCAGTTCTAAGTGCCAAACGAAATTAATATTTAATTGAATGATATTAAGGAATACAACCAAAAGTATAGAAACCGGCCATGCCTCTTATTGCCATTGTATAAAGTATAATTTTCTTTGACACTTACATCTGTCACAGTACCCATCCCTCATGAAAAATACTATAGTAGGTATTCTTCATAATCGTCATCAGCCGGAAAGACGTTTACGATAACACAAAAGGCTTTTCAAAGATCGCCATGACCCGACCGGCTTTGTGCTATAACGCATCTTACTTTTTAAGTCATCATCATCATCATCAATCAGCCTGTATCTACCCACTGCTGAGTGTAGGCCTCTCCTCTATCATGCCATTCGTTCCGATCCTGTGCTAATCTATTCCACCATTTGCCAGCCACTCTTACGATGTCATCGCTCCATCTAGCCGATGGTCTGCCTATGGGTCGGCGTCCTGTTCTGGGTCACCACTCTGTTACGGCCTTGGTCCACCTGTCATCTTCACGCCTCATCAAGTGTCCTGCCCATCTCCACTTTAACCTTGTGATCCGTTTACCAACATCTTCAACTTTAGTCCGCCTTCGGATTTCTATGTTTGGTATTCGGTCGACAAGGGAGATGCCCAACATGGCTCGCTCCATCGCTCTCTGAGCCACTTTGATTTTATAAAGGCTACCTTTTGTAAGCGACCAGGTCTCGGCACCGTAAGTAAGGATGGGCAAGACACATTGATTGAATGACTTGGTTTTCAGGCACTGTGGGATGTCAGCGTCAAATATACTATCAAGTTTTCCATATGCAGCCCAACCTAATTGGATACGTCTAGCGATCTCTTTGCTAATAGACTCTGAGCCAAAGGATAAACAGTGCCCAAGATAAATGTAATCGCCTACCACCTCTATTTGGGAGTTACCTATAATGATGCTACCTTGACTGGTGTGGCGATTTGACATTATTTTTGTCTTGGGCAAGTTCATCCTGAGGCCAACCCTTAGAGATGCTTCTTGCAATTCAAAAAGCATGGTCTTGAGATCTGCATCGTTCTCTGCTAGAAGGACCAGGTCGTCGGCAAAACGCAAATGCGACATAAATTACCATTGATATTGACGCCTCTTTTACACCAGTCTAAAGTCTTCATTATATCCTCTAAGGTATTGGTGAAGAGCTTGGGAGAAAGGGTATCACCCTGTCGCACGCCCCTTTTTAGTTATATTGGTTGAGTTAGTTCATGCATGCGCACCTGCATTGTGGCTGATTCATATAGCTCCCGGAAGATATCTACGTATCTTTTATCGACATTGCAACAATGGAGAGAATGAAAGACGGCCCAATGTTCGACACTGTCGAAAGCTTTCTCATAATCGATAAAATCTATCCACAGTGGTCGAACATATTCCCTGCATTTCTCCATCACTTGCTTGATGGTATGGATGTGATCCATTGTTGAGTAATCTCTCCGGAAGCCAGCCTGCTCAACCGGCTGATATTCGTCTAAGGGTAGAGTTAGTCTGTTACATAGGACTTTAGCGAATAGCTTGTATACTTGTGAAAGTAAACTGATGGGTCGATAATTGGAAAGTTTCGATTTATCTCCTTTTTTGTACAAAATTGTAACTATTGCTTTTTTCCATGCTGAAGGTGTAATTGAATTGGTTAACACATTGTTGAAGAGTTTCTTGAGAACCATTAGTATAGGTTGTCCTCCAGCTTGCAGCATTTCTATAGATATGCCATCGTCTCAAGAAGCTTTTCCACGCTTCATACTTTTTAAGGCAAAACCAATCTCGCCTTCCATGGTAGGCGGTAGATGGGCATCACCTCAACGTTCAACTGGTTTCGCTCTAGGGTCTAAGTCTTCTGTAGTCGACGGCTCCACTGTTTTTGATTTGTATAGTTCTTTATAAAACTCCTCAACAACGCGCAATATCATATCACGATCTGTGATGATATTTCCGGCTTTATCTGTGAGTTTGTTAATTTGCGATGTTTCCACTATTTATATTTCGTTTAATTACCTTTGGGCCTCTATTGTTTTTTATAGTTTCTATAATCATTTTTGTTCTGTGTGTTCTTAAATCTTTTCTTATCACTTTGTGGATTTTCTTATCCAGGCTCTGTAACTCTTTTAGATCATCTCTGGTGTTGATTTTCAGTTCTCTTCTTTGATTAAGTGGGACTACTTTTTAAGTATTTGTAACTAACTACATCTTAAAACTATAAATGGTCTGTGGAAGTCCGCTTCTTATATGTACGTCTGACTTCAATTTGTTTATATTTAAAGGCTGACCTAAGCACTCAGCTATCCGAATAGATTTATCAATATAGGTGTGCGATGGCAAAAAAAATCTGGTTTGGATGCACGACCGACGTGTGATGACGACATGTCACAGACACTTGTCTATATATTAAGATAGATATCTATATCATCACGCTAGCTACCGTACGATAAAGGCAGAGGTATACTGTGTATATTGCACCCATATTTCTCCATATTTCGGTTTCGGTTTTTTGTTAAACTTAACCCCACACTAGGATTTATTTCTGTGTTGTGGGTGCGTTTACAAATATGAAAATTCACATACACAAATACCCACACCGAAACAAATATTTGTAGGTTACACAAAGATTTGTCCCGTGCGGGAATCGGCCCCGCGACTATTCAATTCAGTGGCCGGAGAAGCTTACGCTCTTAACTACTGCACCAAATCGTCTGACAAATTCGTCGTCGATGCAAATTTCAAATGTAGCTGTAATAGGGGGCGAACCTATTACCAATTAATTAGGCACAATTCCAGACTTCGGACTGATACGGAGTATCTTATTATAGAAATTCCATACTTTTTCCGACCTGGTATTCGAAACCCTGCGAATTTAGATCATATCATCATAATCTCGGCCTATACTCGTCCACTGCTGAACATAGACCTCCCCAACCGCTCTCTAACGCAAACGGTCCAATGCCACCGGCATCCAACGACTTCCTGAGATCCTCAGAAGATCGTCGGTCCATCTGGTAGGCGGCCGTCGCACGCTGCGCTTGCCAAAACGTAGTCTCCACTTTAGAATCTTTCTGCCCCAACAGCCGTCAGATTTTCGCGCTATGTGGTCCACCCATATATAGATCATATATCTAGATAAATATTTTGAAGATAAGCTAAGGGTCTGATGGTTTAGGCAAGTGGCAAGCGTTTTGATTATATTCTCTTGCCGCAATTGCTAGCGTAGTGCTCTGACCCTGCGACTTCTCGTTTTATAATGTTATTTCAGTCCATTTTTCCATTTTCTGCTAGCTTTAACGACCGTAGAAAGTTGGCTACAGGCACTGGCTGATCGCCTTTAAAGCTAACATATTAACGTATTTAGCGCACTAGTGTTTCTGTTCGCCGCGGGCCCTTAACAATTTCGCCGGACAAGAGGACGAGCGTGCAACCACTACTCTCGAACAAGGGGGCAACTAGCTCAAGGGCGCCTTTAGGAGAAATGCCCTCGGCTTGGGCAGTCGCTATAGGGGAAGGCATACACTAGATGTATTGCTGTGGTGCTCTGCACCGGGCGGCAAGGGATTCTTCGACCTCGCCGGCGAGGTCGGTGTCTGATCCTGTGTGCGGTATATGTATTCGATAGAAGGGAAGTAAGGGTATCAGGAGGTACGGTAAGAATATTCCGCGGGCTGCGGTAGCGGCTGATGAGAAAAGTCAAGTGCGCAGTCGGCGTCGGCTAGGACGTGCACTAGTTTTGACCAGCCCTAAAGTGACAAACGGCTTACGAGTATAATAGTTAACTTGTCCGAGATTTATGGCACTTCAATTTAAACAATACCTTCCTGCATTAAAATTAAAGTACAAAATACCATATTGTTGCTACTATCATTAGGAACTAGTTTCGAATCGCATTACTACTTAAGTCTAACCTATGTGTGGTTAATAAATTAGCGCCAGCTCTATAATTTACTGGTTTCGCGTAGATTTCCTGTTAATTGCCTATTTACGATGGTTCAATTAATTTCGATAACCAAGGTCCTAATTCGCTATGATCAAACGCGGTGCGTTACGAAAACTTCTTGAAATGACCGTGTAATCCAGTGGCAAACAGAAGTCTTCTGCATACAGAAGAAATACAGAATATCGTGAAGTACTCCTGTGGCATACAAAGGAGTATGTATTACACGATCTACTAATCTATAGCATCACGCCAGGTCCCTTGCGGGGTGGGCAGAGAGCACAGAGTTCCAACGGGTTCTTTTATTACATTTCTGGCTTCATCCACTCTCATAGTTCGTCTTCTACACACTCGCCGGTTACGACTCATGACTTGCTCTTCAGATAAAACACGGTCTATTTGGTCATGGTAAGATAATCTAGGTCTTCCCCGGTACCTACATCCTTCCACTTTTGCATTTTATATCTGTTACACGATCGATTACGAGAATACAATTACACTAATATTTCACGAAGTTACCATAACGCACCGCGTTTAGACATGGCATTATCATAATCGTACAGCGATGTACCGACAGTAATGCGACCCACGGTTAAAATTTTATGTCGGGGAGTAGCCATGGTGTAGCCTCCGGTTCTTTTTATATGTGAATGATCTACACTGTTCGCCGCGGCGCCTTTACAGCTTCGCCGGACAAGAGGGAGAGCGTGCATCCACTACGCTCAAGCCAGGAGGACAAGGGAGCAACTAGCTCAAGGGCGTCTTAAGGAGGAAGGGTGGGTAAGGGCTTGGGCAGTCGCTATGAGGGAGGGCATATCTAGATGTCTCGTCGTGGTGCTCTGCACCGGTCGGCGGGCCATGGATACTTCGAGCTTCTTAGCGAGGTCGTTGTCTGATCCTGTGAGCGGTATTTGTATTCAAACGAAGGGATGTAACGGCATTAGGAGAGTCGGTGAGGACATGGCGCGGATGGCGATAGCGGGTGATTGGGGAGTTTCGTAGTCGGCGGCGGCTACGATTAGCGGATTCCAATGAATAGATGCGTTCGTGAAATATCGGGTTGTAGCCTTTTTAATAAAGGCGCGAATAGGTTCGAGACCGATATCGGAATGGAGATGGACATTCTGTGTGAACCACGGGGCTCCGACGGCTATGCGGAGGAAACGGGATTGAACCGTTTGGAGTCTTTTGATGTGAGAGCGGGTGGCGTGCCAGAATAGCCTACGGTGTCGGTACGGATAGTTGGTGGAGCCCCCCCCCCCAATCCGCCGCTAAATTAGTCTGCACTGACTCTCCACTGTCACAATTTTGACGGACGATTTAGCGCAGTGCTTAAGAGCATAAGCCACTCCGCCTATTGTGTCTAATAGTCGCGGGTTCGATTCCCGCACGGGGCAAATCTTTGTGTGATCCACAATTATTTGTCCCGGTCCGGGTATTTGTGCATGTGAATTTTCAAGTTTGTAAACGCACCTGCGAAACAGCAATAAATCCTAGTGTGGGGCTACGTTTTTTTTATTTAAAAACAAAATAAAACAGAAACAATAAGTAGAATAAGTGATGCCCCTCTTGTGCAGATGATAATTACATCTTGCGACTCTGGGTCTGATTCGGTTAATGGAGGAATACACCAGCCGTTGCTCTTTGAATCCCAATATTACAGCCGAGGGGTCGCTTGGCTATGGTGATGGAGGGGAGGCGTCCGAACTCTCCCAGTCTGACCGGATGTTGGGATATTTGGTCATGGCGAATACTTAGTACCACTGGAGTACCATTAAGCGCTCATTCCACGAAATTATCGTAACGCTCCGAGTTACGTGTTCAATTAGTCAACGAATAAGGGCTCTGTTGTGCCAATTCTTATTGTCAGTGTACATAGTTTAAAGATATAATATAATGTCACGCTCCAATTAACTATCTCGCTGGTTAATCGAGCACGGTGTGGCTGGCGATCACATGGTCTTGGGTTCGAATCCTGAGTCAGTGCTGAAAAAAGTTCTCAGTAGCAGCCCGGAGTTTGGAATTATGCCGGGTATATCGGCAATAGACTCGACCCCTATTATATTGAATCTTCAGGATATCAGCCTAAATCGCCCACAGCTGCACAAACAAAAGACAAAGGCCTTTTCTCACGAATCGAGGTGAGAGTTATTAGGTCATACTCTACCACGCGGACCCAGTGCGGATTGGCAGAGGCAGGTTTGTGGCCACCTGTTGTTCCTTCCAACTTGCCTTAATTACTACCACATTAAGTGGTAACCGGGACCAACGGTTTAACGTGCCTTCCGAAGCACGAAGACGCTTGAATATGAAAATGCTTCAAACGGTCACCCATCTCAGGCCGATCGAGTCAAACGCTGCGTAACCTTGGTGATCGGTAAGAACTCCGTGGTCGCACAGCGCTACCTCATTGAATCTAAAATCAGCTGCGAACTCTGCGTGTACATACATACTCTATCTCGTTATGATGGTACTGTCCAAACTGAGGCCGTTCCTCCTTGAGGCGCCCTAGAGTATGTCGCCCCTTGCCCTTCTGGCTCGAGCGTAGTGGTCGCACGCTCGCCCTTAAGTCGGGTGAAGCTGTAAAGGCCTCACGGCTAACAGCGTATATCACTCAAACACACACACACACACACACGTTACGATGGTGTTTTTATATTGAATTTTTTGTTAGATTATGTCAGGGAATCACAAGTCGAGCTTTGCCAATATTATCTGACCTAGACCTATAGGAGGTCACCTTCTGCGCTTGAGGTGTTGCTAATGAAAGACTTTTAGCGATTGTGACTTTTCCTATGTCCCTTGGTAGGCCATCATTGGGCCACTATAAAGATAAGCAAATATAATTCTCCCGATGGTAGTTTAGAAAATATAATTAATTGAAATATTATTGTCCTTTTTTATTGAGAGATCAAAAAAGTAAAATTTGATAATTTATAGTATTTTTCATGTAAGGTGAGTACTCTGACAGTTGTAAGTGTCAAAGAAAATTATACTTTATTCAATGGCAATAAGAGGCATGACCCGTTTCTATACTCATGGTTTTATGCTATGCCATCTATAACTTAGGTAGTCGCGGATCTCTCAGAGAATTGTAAAGAAGCCAATATTATGACGGTTCCGTGTCAGTAAATTTATGAAAACATAATATATACAAGAAAAAATATAGATCTGTTTAATACGCGACATAGAAATAAATTAGATCAACCGCAATTTCGCCTGTCAAAAATGTAACACTTCTTTCATGGGGTACTTACTGTGTTAGATTTTATAATAAAATTCCTCTAAACGTCACTAAACTTAGTGACAATAAATTCAAAGCTTATCAGTAGCGTAGCTTGCCCTAGACGGGCCCCGTATCAATATTTGTTAGGGAGCCCTGCTACTACTAACTGTGGCGAAACCCAAAAGGAAGGTAAAAAAATTTCACATACGAAAAAATGACTTGCATTGAATGAAATAAACATATATTGATTATAAGTTATTACTTACAATAAATGATCCTAGGAGCTAAGTTAGCCAAACAATTCAAATTAAATACACGCTTATCCCGCCTTTTTTTTGGTTTATTAAATCATCCATAGCTGAAGACGATTTCTATCTATCAAAACATTACAAATTGTTTCTGCAATATCGTTTCAAGGATCCTTACTGCTATTGATCATGTGTGAATCCATATATGATGGTGTATGATAAGATATGTTTATTTTTATCTGGAAAGCTTAGCATGAGAGTCGAGGAAGCCAGAGAGGTATGTAAGGTAAGAACCTGTTGGAACTCTGTACTCTCTGCCTACCCCGCAAGGGATCTGGCGTGATGATATAGATAGATAGATAGAGATCATTATAACTCAAAAATGTGGTACATTTCTCATTTCTTTTTATTACTATTAATATGTACCCTACTTCAGTATTTTATTATTTCCATTAGTAAGCTTATCTAAACTCATAAAAAGATCTTAAGTTATTTATTTTTGTTTAATATTAAGCATGACTTTATCGTGTTCCTGACATGTACTGCCCGATAACAGAATACAAACGATCGTGCTGATTTTAAAAATAATTATAATAAACGTGACAACGTTCGTGACGCTGTGCTACCAATGTTCTTAAATTACCAAGGTTAATCAGCGTTCCGTCAGTTGATCTGAGATGGGTTGGCATTTTCATACTCCATCGTACTACGGAAGGCACGTTCACTTAATGTGTTGGTCGTTAAGCCAAGTTGACGTTCGATTTGGCGCAGTGGTAAGAGCTTAAGCTGCTCCACCCATAGTGTCTAATAGTCGCCGGTTTGATTCCCGCACGGGACTAATCTTTGGGTAAGCCGCAATTATTTCGGTCTGGATATTTGTGTATGTGAATGTTCATGTTTGTGAACGCAGCCACGACACGAATAAATTCTAGTTTGGGGCGACGATTAATAAAAAATTGAAGTATTTTAGGCGGCTTGATAAGTTCCAGCAGGGACCATAAACCTGCCTCCACCAATCTGCACTGTGGCTCCGCGTTGTGGTAATCTCTCTCACCACGTTTGTGATAAAAAGCCTTTGCCTAGTACTAGGACAGTAGGTAAAACCTATAGAATTCTTCTATTTTCTTTATACTATGTGTATTATTTAACGGTTGAAACTAAATTGGATTTTGAAAGGTTTTATATTATTCTTAGATTAAGAAGGACAAAACTGATATAAAATGCTAAAGTGGCAGAATGTTGACACCAGGGAAGACCTAGACTATCTTACTACGACCAAATAGACCGAGTCTTATTTGAAAGACAAGTCAAGAGACCCCATAACCTGCGAGCGTGTATGAGACGAATGATGAGGGTGGAGGAAGCCAGAGAGGAATGTAAGGAAAGAACCTGTTGGAACTCTGTACTCTCTGCCTACCCCGCAAGGGATCTGGCGTGATGATATTGATAGATAGAGTAATCAATTTATTTATTTGGGAAACATTCAGAAATATAGTTTCTAAATGTTTCCCAAATAAATAAATTAATACAACCCGTAATAATAAAACATATATTCTTCATTTATAAACATGACACATATTCTTCATTTATAAACTTTCCACGGCACACTATATCTGTATTGTGTATGTTGTTACTATATGTGTCATAGTATTATATGTGTATATATGTATATAATATTGTATTATAACTATGATATGTATGTAGGTAAAACTGCCCTACTTTTTCGCTTCTTCTTCCAATATATTAATGTCTGGAAGAAATTGCTTTGAGCAATAAGACCGCCAATTGTACCTATCTATCTATCTATAACCTCTCGCCAGATCCCTTGCGGGGTAGGCAGAGCGTACAGAGTTCCAACAGGTTCTTTCCTTACATACCTCTCTGGCTTCCTCGACTCTCATAGTTCGTCTCATACACGCTCGCCGGTTACGGAGACTCTTGACTTTTCCATCAGATAAGACTCGGTTTATTTGGTCGTGGTAAGATAGTCTAGGTCTTCCCCGGTACCTGCATCCTTCCACTTTCACATTGTATATATATATATCACTACTGGTGTACAATAAAGAGTACTCTATCTATCTATCATCGGAAAATAAGTTGTAATTTGACATTTGTATACAAGTTCGGTGACAATGCAATAATATGGTATCATGGAGCTGCTGTGATGATAAAGTCAGAAGGTGGCTATAGGAACATGTGAACTATAAAACGTAACCCCCCTTGTGTTTAGGCTTGTTAGATCGGTATTGATAAGTACTATACAACTAGAACTATCTAGTATAGTACTTGTCAATACCTAACACTAGTTCAGGGTCTGATGATGAAACCGAAGAGTAACCACCCAATTATTTAATATAACCCTGCCGTATATTTGGACTCGTTGGATTTGTCTTGTTCGAGTCCTGTGGACCCGGAAGGAAGCCGTAGGAATTTCTGAATTAAGCAAGATATATTCGTTGTGTTTTTGTTATAAAAGCATGTTTTTAAAAAGGTATTTTTAAACTAAAATTATTACAGTAATAATCTAAGTGTATGTTACTCTATGTCTTTTTTTTCAAACTGTGTATGTATGGCGAAGCTGCGGCAATGGTTTCGAACGAAACCATGAGCTCTTTCACTTCTTGTTTTATAATTACGAATTCTGTTGTATGAGCTGATTTATTGTATTATTACCTAGCACCAATTTATATTCATACCACGATTCCACTAAATATTAACTGTACCAAGTTGAATAAAGTAATTATCGAAATATTTCTAGGTTTATGTATTCTACTCCCACGAGCCATGAGTTGTAACGGCGAAATTAACGGTAGGTCGCCTAGTGGGCGGCGTGTAGGCGCCGATAGCCTTGGAACACATTCTAATGACGGTATTATGATTATTGCTGTATTAACTGAGATATGACATTTTGAACGGTCTATTTCTATTCTAACATATTTTTCGCAAAATTTAATGAAAGTAGCAGGCGCTCGTAGCGCTGTGCGACCGCGGTGTTCTTACCGATTACCAAGTTTAAGCAGCGTTCGACTCGGCCGGCTTGAGATGGGTGACCGTTTGTAGAATTTTCATATTCGAGCGTCTCCGTGCTTTGGAAGGCATGTTAAGCCGTTGGTCCCGGATACCACTTAATGTGGTAGTCGTTAAGCCGAGTTGGAAGCCTAAAAGGCGGCTTGATAAGTTCCAACAGCAGGTAGCCACAAACCTGCCTCCATCAATCCGCACTGGGGCCGCGTGGTGGAGTATGACCTAACCTCTCTCACGTCGATTTGTGAGAGAAGGCCTTTGTCCAGCAGTGGGCAGTATAGGCTGATATTATAACGAAAGTATCCATTTTTAGTATTCGTCCCTTTCCTATGTCACACTCACGCAATTTGCCAGCGTCTCTTCTGTCATAAAAAACCTCTAGTAAATGGCAAAATATTTTATATGCCCTTCCTTGTGTAGGGAAATAAGACATTATTAAAAGGAAGGCAATTTCTTCATGGTGATTTTCATTCAATAACAAGTGAACAGATTAGACCACCGTTAACCCAAATTAGAGATTAGAAGAAGTTGCCTAAAAACCCAAATGCCGAAGAAGGCAGAATGCCTAAGTACAATACCTATAAAGCGAAATGCCTGACTGGTTAAATGTCCGCGAAGCAAATAGCCTTATTAGAAGAATGCCTGCAAAACAAACTGCCCGAGTAGCTGAATGTCTGAGAATCAAATTGCTTGCATAGAAGAATGCCTGCTAAACGAAATGGCTAAGTAGACGATCGTCGAAGCAAATTTTCTAAGTGGTATAGGATATGATTAACTCTTATTGAAAAGTCACTCTCCAATAATTTTGGCTTAAAATTATACTACTAGGAACTAGCGTACACTCATTGAACCTTTTTGCGAACAATCTTTTTATTTTTAACGTCAAACGCCGAAAAGGAAGTTGCATAATTCATGTGAATACATATTACATCACTGGCTATGCACCAAGAAATGATGTAAAAAGAAAAATATAATTCAAAAATTTAACCCAAAAAAAAGCATTTTCATTCATTTCAGTTTTATAAAATAGTCAAAATTTTGCGTCTCCGGGCAAAACGTGTTAAAAATATCGTCACAAATGTTTTAAGTTTGTTGAAGAAGAAAACAGTAAGGATGGCTACAAAGCGGCCTCCCATTAAAAGATCTCGGGAGCTCGCTGATAAACCTGTAGACCTCCCCGAGGTGGCTCTGGCCGCAATTGCTTCGTACAAAAAGCAAAAGGAGGTGAGCGATTTCATTACCTTCTTGCTCAGTGCTCTCGAAAATAACTCTGAATGGCTAAACAACATCGTAAGTAAACAAAATGACTTTCGATGTGCTCTGATGGTAGGAGCCGGACCCAATCGCTTTCAGATCCAAGAACTGATATATCCTTCAGGCGAAGCCGACATCAAATTGGAAGTCGAACTAAAGGATTCTGAGGATTACGACAAAATTGCAATCGCCGCGCTCATCAAACTATCCAATCTTGATTTAGATCACCTTCTGAGGTACATGAAAACTCGCCTTAACGACAACTTTGCCATAAAAGAGGACCTTTTAAAAGGCAAAGCTTTGGGCATAACTTTCGCTATTCTAAGGCCTTTTTCCGAAAAGCAGTATCGTGTGATGGAGAGGATTGTTATCGGAAGTTCTATGAAATGTGTCGTGCCTATGAAAAAACGCCAAAGGGACGAGAAATTATTAACAGGACCTCCTTTTAAGAAGACCAGAAAAGTCACATAGTGGGTTACTAGCGATAGTTGTACGATGGGTATAAATAACGTTTTGGTACAAAATGGACAGTCGTTATGGTGTGCCGCAGCGTCATGTAACATGTAATGGCAGCAATTTGGGTTCACTGTAAAACGCGAAGCTCACAGTAAATTATACTCATTTTTGCAATGATCGCTTCCGATTACTCATGATGGATGGAGGCGCATTTATGGCGGATTGGCTATTATATTTCGACGCATATTATATATTTTACTTCGTGCAATGTACCTTGTCCACTTCAATTAAATACTACCTTCATTATCCTGACTTTTTTATTGTAAACTTTTATTTATGTTAATACGAAGTCAAATGCCTAAATTAATTTTAGCACAATTCTTTTGGACTCACCCGTATTGAAATTTGCACACAAGTTCAGTTCCCATCACAATACATTTTTTTGATCTGGTGTAATACATTGTTATGCCAGGTGGTCAGCAGAGTTTCTAGGGAGGGTGGGAACTCCTAACTGCTCATCAGTATTGGCTTGAATTTAACATACATCTGTGATGACCCGTTACATAACCCTATGGGGATTGGATTGCGGGACTTGTTTTTAAAAGCTACAGTAATTCTTATTTCTAAATCTCGTGACATTGGACTCGATCAGCGATCTGTGGACTCTTTATTAAATTGTCTCAATTAATTGATATGTTTACAAAGGTCTTTGAAAAATTAAAAAAATGGAATTCATAATTAGATTTCGCTGTTCCCTTTCGTTTAACTGCGATCGCTTTTCAGCCGTCGTCGAAGCGAGCGTCCGACTTGGAAAGATCAATATCTCTGGAATCAGGGCAGCCGTGCGGGGGCTAACTTACAGCCACAAATCCTTCTACCAATAACTTATTACAATAGCACTCGGCGTTACTCGACTGAAGAGTGAAACAATAGTTTTTCTCACGTGTGAGCAGTGCGCCCCGAAAATGGTTAGTTGAGAAACTTTTCGATCTGCTTATCGGCGAACATAAATCAATTTGAATCATGGAGGTCGAGTATAAGTTGGGTCGCTTCTGAGCCCTTTTTCTAACTTGGGACCGACCATACGGATTAAGGGAAGTCTGACCGTTGCGTAATTGGCGTAATAGTTGTGTGATTTATTACTTCTTTGTGTACATTATATTTATTCATGAAGTGAGAGAGATTTTCGGGATTCTATTTTAGCAGCTGTGCGTAAAAGGAATTTATGGTTTTTATAAGCAGGTATTTTCTATGAGTAATTTCTTAAATAAATATATATAAAAGTATTTTCTGTTTTGTTTATCTGGAGGCCTTCTGTAATACTTGAATCTTACTTGAATATATGATGATGGAAAACACTCTTCATCAACTAATATTACGGGTTGGGATGATTATCAGTCCGAAAATATATCTAGTTTGCGAATGATTTTATAAACGTGGCCCGTTTGTTTGTAGTCTTACTAGTGGGACTACGGATAACATTGCTGTGTCTCGTGGTCCCACCAGTAAGAGAAATCAGAACGACCACGGACTATGTGACCCGATGACCCGTTTCTGGTGTGATTTTAGTGCCCAGTGAAACAAAAATATAAACAATACGAGATATTTGTATATAATCAAAAATTTAATACCTACTACGTTCTAATCTAAATCAAAGCCTATAAATCAATATGCAATTTACATTATTTATCACCACTAAACAGTCGCTTGACGCTATACTTCTTCGAATATCCACTCATTCGCGATGTCTATAAAGATTAATTTTCGTACGTACTTGGTGTTACTTCTATTACTTTTCTAAGCCACAAGAATTATACAAGTGAACTCGTTACGAGCAAACACTAGCCAAAAGTTACTTATATAATAAACATCTTTTGTATCGTTTGAGCTAGACCCCTGAAATAAACGAACCGTAGAGAAAAGATCTTAAAAGCGTCCTTTGTTCTCAATATTCGTGAATTTTTGCGACGCTATGTTTAAGCATATTGGGTCGAATATTGCTTTTAGGAAAAGGAACATTGGCAGCATCCAATATTGTTTAATTTGACAAGACGATGGGGAATTCGGCACAGCGATTTTCTGTCTTCCGTATATTTGTTGTCAATCATGAAATTTATAAAAGTAATGAATAAGTCCATGAGGACTTATTATAAACACAAGTGGTCGCCCATAGGTCGATATTCGACCTACTCTTTCATCGTTTGCTGGTTATGTTTGACATTCAGAAAGACTATAGACAAATAATAATAAAGACAAACATCAATTTGCCGTGTATTGTGTCAAATACATGGTAGTGTGCGTCAGATTATATTCTCTTTGGTGTGCGTAATGTTTTTTCATTGATTTAATGTATGTTTTATGCATATAGCATTCTGCACTCCTTCTCTATATAAACTATACTTATAGTTAGTTGGAAATATCATACTCCTCCGTCATACGTTTTCGTAAAAAGGTGTACAAAGTTATTGCTTCACGTATTATAATATATAGATAAATAACAACTTAACAAATTCATTAGAGAGATACGACTAACATACATATTTCATTACCTTAGATTTTGCTTATGAGTTTCGCGGTGCAAATATCTTTATAATATTCTGAACCCTCTGTGGAGAAGTTTAGGTATGCTAAGGTATGGTAGGTCGCTAAGATTCAGGGGTTGTTCGTGGACCTCTAGGAGGCTAGCGTGGGGTTATAAGCATGATACGTGGAAGAGCTTAGCGACAAAATAATGTTATGTATGTCACGTATACTGAGATCAATTGCTAAAAAAAAGCGTGTTTATAAAGAAATATAAATAGAAAACTGACCCCAGTAGATGCAAGGATTGATGTAAGTTATGGAAAAAGAACAGGGACTATGCGATTGACGATTCGATGGAAACTGGTCTATTTCAAAGGATGCACACATCAACAATCAATATTAATGTTACAATAATATAATATCCATTATCACTTTCCTTCAGCCTGATAAGTAGATGTTTCATCTAGCAAAATAAAATGTTAGAACTCGTAAACAGAAATGTGAACAATTGTTGGGAGCATTTCTTCGGCGAGTCCCCTGAGCGACATATTACATTTCCAGTGTCGCCAGAACTGTCGCGTGCAAACGCCAAGTGTTGGTTCCTCGTTGGTTTGTATTGAAAAATGATGCACTGTTTCCGAGGTAAAGTATAGGTGGAATACAATATTTTAAGACTTTTATTACCGCTGTATTTCACTCGTGTTTGTTGAAGTTTGATCAACAGTAGCCAAATTTATTCATGCTGCCGTTGTTTTTTTACTAGACTTTGGTGTTCGTAGTGATCACTTACCTTAAGCATTATTCGGCTCGTTCGCCCTAAGATGGGTGATCTTTTGAGGCATTTCCATTTTCGAGCGTCTTCGTGCTTCGAATGACACGTTTTCATGTCATTGCTTATCACTTTATGCGGTAGTCGTTAAGACAAGTTATAAGCTTACGCGTATTGATAAGCTCCGAAAGCAGATGGTAACAACCCTGCTTCTGCCAATATCCATTGGGTCGGGTCACCTTCAATTGCAAAAGAAGGCTTGCCCAGCTCTGGGACAGTGACGGCTGATTTATTTTATACAAGACGGCTAAATAGGGTAGGTAAAAGTTATTTCTTTACGTAAGCTAAAATTATTAAGGGCTATATTGGGCTATATCGGATATCTAATCTACTGGAAGACAATGGCGTCTGGCTTTGAACTTTTAATTGAAAATTAATTGGCAGACGATGATTCACCAGTTCTTTATAATGACCAGGTCGTTATTTCTCTTTAGGAACGTTAGTTAATTCCTGAACTCATCATTTTTGAGAGACGCGCGTAAAACTACCAAAGTATTACAATTATTATTTACGATAATTATTATTTACGATAATAATTATTAGACGGACGATTTAGCGCAGTGGTTAAGAGCTTAAGCCGCTCTGCCCACTGCGTCTAATAGCCGCGGGTTCGAGTCCCGCACGGGACAAATCTTTGTGAGATCCACAATTATTTGTTCCAGTCTGGGTATTTGTGTATGTGAATTTTCATGTTTGTAAACGCACCCACGACACAGGAATAAATCCCAGTGTAAGGCTACGTTAAAAAAAAAAAATTAACGATATCTTGTTTTTGTCCAACCTTGTTGCGGGTAAATCTGTGTTACAAACGACAAAACTTTAAAAGATCTGTATACATCTGTATCCCGTTCGATATTGACACGTAAAAATAGGAAAGATGTACCATGCATTTTTCTGCTAAATAATGAATTGAAATTTTTTAGCACAATCCTTTCTACATTGCCGACTAAACTACATAAAGAAACTAACATGCTAGCTTCGGTTCTACATTTTTTTTTATAATTCTGTAATATTGACAAGTTGTGGTTAAAGTCTGTATCAAGTTGATTTAAATCTGTTACAGATAACAGATTTAAGTCTACTCTCAAAATCTGCATATAGTATGTAAAAATGGGAATATTCTTACCTATGCTTATATCTAATTGCGTAGCTGCTGCTACAAGGAAAAATGCTAATGCTAATGAAGTATTTATTACCTAAGATACTCAAAATTTCACATAGAAGTTGGATATAAATATATCTTCCTCGTCAGAAAACAATGATGGCACTGGGACTTCGTTGTAAAATCTCGTGCCGAGATGAATTTTATATTAGTGTCTCCGGATTTTCGAGTCGGTGTGTTTTCAAAAGATTTTTTTACGGAGGAAAAAGTTGTTTGAGATTTTGACCAAAGCCTAGATATCATTTACATATTTTCTTTTATGTCTCCGAATCCCGTTGCTCTGAATTGGTATTTCGTGTTTATAAAAAATATGTTGGTTGTTAAAGCATCACAGAAATGAGAAATAAATAAAAATATCACAAACGTCCTCTTCGAAGCCACTAACAAAGTGTATTTAATACCTACACCTAGGTTTCAGGCTTTGTGGATACTTATGGTTTAATTGTGAAACAGTGCTTTGATCGGGAATATTATTTTACATGTCTTTTAACAAGGGTTCTATCTAATACCTATTTGGTACCTACGTATAAATTTTTTCAAGATATTTTTCTTGACTGCTGAAGGGAAATTATGATTCTCATACCAATTCTAATGGTCACAAAACCGGGTTTTTCAAAATTTAGAGCTTAAGGAAGTTTAGCTGTCTGTCACTACTTCTTTTCACAGCGAGATGGGCTGCAAAAAATATAATCACTTGGGCTGCGTCTGTACATTAGATATATTTAAAAGTAATGTATCCGACTATTTAGAGGTAGACTTTGTAAACAAACCAAGGTTCATTATTTTGTTTGTTCGGGGATAACGCACAAACCATGGTAGTGGATTTTTATTTTTCTTTTTTTTTAAACTAAGCCCTGCACTACGATTTATTCCTGTGTCGTGGGTGCGTTTACAAACATGAAAATTCACATACACAAATAATTGTGGAATTGTAGATCACACAAAGATTTGTCCCGCGGAAATCGAACCCGCAACTATTAGATACAGAGGGCGGAGCGTCTTAAGCTCTTAACCACTGCGCTAAATCGTCCGTCCGCTAATTGAAATAGAATAATAACAACTTGTGATATGTTTGATCAAAATTCGGTTACATCAAACCTGACATTCAGCTTGATCTTTCCATGATATGTAAGAGAGTTATTAGGAAGTGATAAAGGTATCTGATTTTTATGCAACACGTTTAAGTTCGTGACGCCACTAAAAATGTCTAGTAAACTATAAAACTAAACTGACACAAAGCACGGCAAGCAACGACGAATCTTTTAAAAATGTAGGAGCTCCTACAGTATTAAAAGGAACCCGCAAACTTTAATACCGAGCATCCCACCAACTTAATAATAAGCCGCCTGCGAAAAGAAAGTACGAAATTGTGGAACGAGGTAATAACAATTTTATAAGAACAAATAAATGCATCTACGATGCCGCGGGGCATAAAGTACCGGCATAAAATAAAACTGCTTTTAGGGTTGAATTTTTATTTTAAACATAGAAAGGGATTTTGATGGCCCTCCCACGTCGTTCGGGAGCGTTATCTTTAGATTTAGGGCTGTGCGCAATAATATCATCGTGGAGATGGTGATTCACGTGTCGGTAGGTGCGAATGTCTTTGATTTACTGGGGACACTTCCGTAAATTACTATGATGTGGTATATTGAATACGTTTCGTGCAAATGGGCCACCTTTATTTGGTTATTCTGTGGGATGTAGCTTCTAGATCTGCTTTAAAGTTGAGTTTCTGCAGTCTTACACATATTGACGTTTTAAATTTTTTTTGTTGTGCGTAATAATTTCGTCGTGGAGATGGTGATTCACGTGTCAGTAGGTGCGAATGTCTTTGATTTACCGGGGACACTTCCGTAAATTACTATGATGTGGTATATTGAATGCGTTTCGTGCAAATGGGCCACCTTTATTTGGTTATTCTGTGGGATGTAGCTTCTAGATCTGCTTTAAAGTTGAGTTTCTGCAGTCTTACACATATTGACGTTTTAAATTTTTTTGGGTTGTGCGTAATAATTTCGTCGCGGAGATGGTGATTCACGTGTCGGTAGGTGCGAATGTCTTTGATTTACTGGGGACACTTCCGTAAATTACTATGATATGGTATATTGAATGCGTTTCGTGCAAATTGGCCACCTTAGTTTGGTTATTCTGTGGGATGTAGCTTCTAGATCTTTAAAGTTGAGTTTCTGCAGTCGTACACTTATAGACGTTTTAATTTTTTTTGGGTTGTGCGTAATAATTGTATCGCGGAGATGGTGATTGACGTGTCGGTAGGTACGAATGTCTTTGATTTACTGGGGACACTTCCGTAAATTACTATGATGTGGTATATTGAATGCGTTTCGTGCAAATTGGCCACCTTAATTTTGTTATTCTGTGGGATGTAGCTTCTAGATCTTTAAAGTTGAGTTTCTGCAGTCCTACACATATTGACGTTTTAAATTTATTTGGGTTGTGCGTAATAATTGTATCGCGGAGATGGTGATTGACGTGTCGGTAGGTGCGAATGTCTTTGATTTACCGGGGACACTTCCGTAAATTACTATGATGTGGTATATTGAATGCGTTTCGTGCAAATTACCTTTTCAATTGTGTTGGGAGTTTTTCTCTTTAAAGTACTTGCTTCTATAGCCAAATTGACTTTTTGGAGTCATATACATATTAGTGTTTCTCATTATTTAGCGTTGTGCGCAATAATATCATCGTCCAGATGGCAATTCAAGTGCGGGTAGGTGCGAATGATTATGAAATTTATGATAAATCTATAAAATTTTGTGGCTCCTGAAAATACCTATCCAGTACTTTTATTTGATTGTAGCAGCTATGCTGCTGTACATTCATGGTTTTTATACAAAAATATTTTTTTGTGAGAATTGTATTCACGCAATCAGCCGGTATGGCGGGCAACTGCTCTAACAACTGAACTACCAAATCAGGTAACTAAAGCGGTGTATTTTTTCATCGTTTGAAAGCCCCTACTATGCTACTCATAGCTCTGTAATTTTGTAACAAACAGGTTTTTAGCTTGATTGTAACATGTTCCTATTATTCTAAATCAATAGTTACAAACGACCCTATTGACTCCCAGTTGTGTTGTAGGTATAAGGGGGTATTTGCGCAACCAATTACAAATAAGTTAGTATAATGTTCCCAAAGTGACACCTTGCCACTTAATGTTGATATTAATTCAAGTGTAATGGTTATTAGCTCGGGGATCGGACGGGCGGAAATGTTTGTTAACGGAATTGTTCCCTTATTTGTGATCGGTGATTGCCTAGTAATTAGAAATGAAAATGATTGCTACGTTTAATTCATTTTCATTTGGTGTAATTATAATTTTATTTCGCTGTGATTTAGCTTGCGAAATTCACAGGATTTTTTCTAATTCACAAGTAGCTAGTGTTAAATTGATACCCATTTGCTACTGTTTGCCACTAAAGATAACTTGATCTGCTAAATGATTTAACTCGTAATTTAAGTATGAAATGTCATAGAAGTCAATTTCAATAATCTATAGGAAAATAAACAATTTCAAGCTTATTGAGACGCTCTTAGCGCCATTGGACTCGTATACATCTGACGCAAATAGCCCGCTTGCTTGGCTCATCTTTAACTCGCACTAGTTAAACGAACTATGAGAGTCGAGGAAGCCAGAGAGTTATGTAAGGAAAGAACCTGTTGGAACTCTGTACTCTCTGCCTACCCCGCGAGGGATCTGGCGTGAGGTTATAGATAGATAGATAGATAGTGAAACACATCGTGTAGTAGCACCATATCGTTTACTTCTCTGTCTCTAGGACAGAGTTGGGCAAAATATAATTGAGAAAAAAATTAATTGCAATCAAAATATTTTGGATATTATAGCGGTTAATTTTTGGTTTTTAAGCTCCCGAAGTTTCGAGTGTTCTGCAGCACCCATAGTCACGGGAGGGACTGAGGTTACTGTCGTCCAAAATTCATTGTTTTCCTGAGTACCTTCAATCAATCAATCAGCCTATCGCAGTCCACTGCTGGACATAGGCCTCTCCTAACACGCGCCATTGCACACGGTCCTCCGCCTTCCGCATCCAGTCTGTTCCAGCGACCTTTTTGAGGTTGTCGGTATGTACCCGTAAGTACCTTAGGGGTATAATAATAATAATTGCAATAGAAATTTTAAATTATTGAATAATGCCCAACACTGATCTAGAATCATTGGGCAGAATATAAACGAAGAATATAAATAAATCTTACTTCAAGGATTTAAAAAACGATTGATTCTAACATCAGATATTCACATTTTTGTTTAATGTTGCTTACGCCACATCTGGGACCTTATTCGCTCACCATAAAACATGTTATACGACGCGTTACGATAATAATAATAATAACAGCCCAGTTAAGAAACTGTCCCACCGTTGGGCACGGTCCTCCTCTCAAACTGAGAGGGTTTAGGCCATAGTTCACCACGCTGGCCCAATGCGGGTTACGATAAATTTGTGAAATGATCGTTTAATGATACTCCAGTGATAAACAGAATACCATTACACGATTCCACGAAATTATCGTAACGCGCCGCGTTTTGTTATAGTGAATGAGGGCCTTCATCGACATCATTAACGTCAGCCGAAAGACGTTCACTGCAGGCGAAGCCCTCAACAGAAACCGCTGCATACATTTTGTTAATCTATCTATCTTCAGTCCAATAATGTCCACTACAGAGCATAGCCCTCCCCAAAAACTGCCGCATACATTTGTTCAAACACACTCAATTACTTCGATGACGTATAAAATTTGTGCGTTGTTAAAATGGCGACGCAACGCATCTGCCCGAGGTATTACGTCGACAGTTACCCACCTGCTTCCTGCCGGGTACACGGTGTCTGGTTATAGGGCAAGTCGGTAACATTGTATTTGTGGGATGTTCGTGTTCGCCGCATCGTACCTTTTGAAATAATGTTTTTAAAGAATGACGTCTGGGTTTACCGTTATATAGGCAGTTGAGACTAAAACATCTCGGTGAAAAGTGCGTGTTTTATGTACCATTGTTAAACTTAAAGAATGTCAATTATAAGGCTGCATTTTGTGTGCAGTGCTATTTGCGGTACAAATGTCGTTGGCCAGATGCAAAGAACTGAGTGATATGCAACATTTTGATAAAACAAGTTTTAACAAAATACATTTTTTTTACTAATAAACGGTTTTCGTCTCCTCCCGGCAAAAACCTGATAGGCGGGTTGGGGTGAGTTATGATTACTGCTTGCAAGCGAAATTGATAAGGTTAATTGTACTCCTATATATGTTTACCTGTTCAGAAGTAACAGGTTGAAGGAGTATTTATTTATCATCTACGTTGAGTTCTATGTCTATCATCTCTATTGGCGTAAACCTTGGATTAACGTTTTCTACATTATCTCTGATTTACATCCAGCTTCACTTGCTACTCGTCACTGCTTCTAACGAGTGAAATGGTCATGAAATTGGTCAGGGCGAGAATGTAAATTGTGGCAGTGAGCAGGTCATCGGAACATTATTATGTTGAGTTCGGCCGAGCAGTATACGGTAAGACGAACACTATAATGTTCTTATGCCATAGTATGCTTTGGTGGCCTATAGAAATAAAATGCGTTCATATTTTGAATCCATTGTACTTTATTGTGTCATACATAAAGGAGTTCTTGTTCCAATGCTGTTATATGGTAGCGCGAGCTGGGTATGTAAGAAGGAGAATGAAAGTAGGATAAATGCGGTGGAAATGCGAGCTCTGCGGAAGATGTGTGGAGTGAAGCTGACCGACCGTATTCGCAACAGCGTAGTAAGAAAGCGAGTGGGTATGAAAGATAGTATCGGTGTAAAAATGAGAAAGGGTATGCTCCGTTGGTTCGGGCATATAGAAAGAATGTCAAAAGAAAGAATAACAAAACATATATACAATGCGAAAGTGGAAGGATGTAGGTACCGGGGAAGACCTAGACTATCTTACCACGACGAAATAGACCGAGTCTTATCTGAAGGACAAGTTAAGAGTCTCCGTAACCGGCGAGCGTATACGAGACGAACTATGAGAGTGGAGGCAGCCAGAGAGTTATGTAAGGAAAGAACCTGTTGGAACTCTGTACTCTCTGCCCACCCCGCAAGGGATCTGGCGTGATGATATATATAGATAGATTGTGTTTATATTTTAGATAGCCGTTATTCTTCCGATTACGACACAAGCCCCGTCAAATTTACAGTATCATACAGCTTCACATAGTCTAGTATCTGTCTTAATTAGTACACCTATATAAAACGGCTTTATCGTCACATTTTACGACCACTTCGCATCAACGCTCGTCAACTGCCGCATGCATTATTTTGTATCGCCTCCAAAGTGTGGGTGACATTTTTAGGGGGCATAATAAATTCATCCAAGGCTCGCCTTTTAAAAGCCTACCAATCTCACCCGGAGTCTACCCTTTCCCATTTTTGATAAACGAGACCCTTGATCGAATTGTTGTCCGTGTACGGTCCTACTTTTTGGTAACATCTTGTGTGATCAGGCCATTGGACAAATTTGGATGTGATGTGGGGTTTACTGCGTCTTTGCTGTGTGATAAACCCTCGGAAGTGTCGAGTAGAGAGGTTCTTGGTGTGGGACCGGGTTGGAGGAAAGATAGGAATGTCACAAAGTGGTGGTAGGTGTTGCAGTATTTTCAGTTTTTCTGAACAGAAATGCTTTTGAGTGTGTGTTAAAAGTATGGCTTTAAATAATTGTAGGTGTTACTCCTACAAATTATTTTATTCTCCAATCAATTTTTTCTCACGAAAGTAATACAACTTATTCGCGTAGGAATATCTACACTAAAAAAACATTTTTAAAAAAGGGAAAGCGACTTCAAAAAGCAAAAAATTAATAGTTTAAGTCGGTGCCGGTTGGTGCAGTCGGTTACTTGGCACCGACTTCAAATTTTTATTTTCTAATTTTAAGTGACGAGGGAATTATTTACTAATATTTATATACCTTTATTATATTATTATGCTAAGTTGTACGATAAGGTATCTAAAGGATTGATATAATAACCATAATAACGTTTGCCGTTAAGGAGTCCCCTGGTGTATCTTCAAAGTTCAATACCGATTTCATTAAAATGGGACAACCTCGATACTATACTAAACTCAACGTAAAAAGAATCATCAAAATCAATTCATAAATAAAGACGTTATAAAAAAAAAACAGACGAATTGTCAACCTCACTAACCGGTACCGACTTCAAATATTTATTTTTGGTTTTTGAAGTCGGTTTCCTTTTTTTAAAAACATTTTTTCTAAGTAAGTATCCATTGTTTACAGGCAACTTATGAAGCTTTATCTAACTTGTCTTACCTATCTTAAAGCCGACCTGTATGCGTGTAAGTGACAAGAGTATTTAAAAGTACTGTAATTCAATTTTAAAATAATTTTAATATTGATCGTATAGATTATAGTTGAAACTCTGTACATCAATTTTGTAAATTGTAATAAAAAAAAAATTACCTCAATATCCGCCCACACCAATCAATGTATGCGAACCTTATAAAAGTACGTATTGTTTATCTTCCATCACCAAAAATGTCGGCACTCCCCTACAAAAACTTTCAGAATCGTAATCGATCTCAGTTTCAAATTCACCGTCCGACATTACCGCATCCCATAAACCATAGAACTTTAAATATGAAAGGAGCTGAGAAAATCGCGGTGTTTTTCATGGGGACAATAAATATTGTTAGATAAATATGTATCATTGTCCCATGTCACATCCCCGATAGAGATGCTGGGGTAGCGATTCGAATATACAAAGTTTGCGAGTTTGAAAAAGCTTTAGTGTGCTTGTAGCTTTAAAGTATTTGCGCTGTTTATGCTATTCGAGTTGGCGTAATACATTGTTTTTCTTTTATTTATTATTATTATTTACTATAGAAAGGGCCTTGAATGTTTGTTTAGATTATAACTCTTGGTTCATTTGATGATTGCTTGAATTATTTAAAGTATAGCATAGGCATAGTATTAGATGGAGTTAGAAATGCCTGCCATATAGAGCAAATTTTAAAGATAGTTTTTGAATTATGTGTTCAGGTCTAGATGTGGCCTATCCCGGTACAGCCCTATATACTTATATGGCCTATCCTGGTATAGCTTTTAAAACTGATAACATTCTGTAGGTTAAGGACATTAGTACCTAACTTAATTTTTCGCACACTCACTTTTTTAATTAATATGCATTCATTAGGCTTGAACGGGTTGGTATGCGAGTAACACATGACTTTAAATGAAATAATAAAAGGATTGAATTTGTGAATTCCGCTCGCAGTTATAGTAGAAAAATTGGATGGTAAAAGTAATATTTATATTATAAATTTAACGGCCTGTTCTAAATTGTGAAACCTTTAGAAACGCTATGGCTGACTACGAAAAGAAGCATTTGTAATCCCTAATAGATAATATTATGTACTGGGGTACATAGTGCTTACTTAAATTCTAACTTGCCCTACAGTTTTGATTAGTTTTTTCCGTGTGTATCTCGTATACACACATAGCTTTTTAAATACAGTACTCTGTCATTTTTTATCTTCTTTTGCATTACATCCTAAAGATCGTTTAGGGCTATGGCTTGTAGTATAATCACATTTATTATATTAATAACATTTTCCACCAAACTCATACACAACATGACAAAAACATATAAATCGGGGGCCCTTGTATAATTTATGTGCGGAAAATAAATCTGTAAGCGGATACAAGTTTATCCGTCCTCTCAAAATAAGGGAACATGGCGGAGGTCCGTCGCTTCCGGAAGTCGGATGACGAATGCCCACAATTCTGCCCCGGGACGGGTTATATAATGCGTAAAATTACTGTCTTCAACTATCTTCATATGTTTCGTGAACGTTCTCTTTCAGATGTATTTTTATTTATTTAAGCGCGTATAAATCACTTTTAAGATGCACATATATATTTTTAGGAGGAAACTCGTTTTGCTAAACGTTCGTTTTATTCGTAATATTTTTCTGCAATGTATTCCTTTACTTATCTGTCTATATTATCACTTAGATTTTGGGGTGTGAAGAGAGAACAGAGTATTCGTTTTAGTGTTAAAAGTGTGATCTTTCATATACAGTTGCCGGAATGCGCTTTCCTATTCTCTATTTAAGAGATTCAGCCCTCGCTTCGGGAGTTGCTTGATTCTTAGTTTTTACCAAAAAATCAGGCTATGAGATCTACAACCGTTTTTATTGAACCTGTAAGAATCTAACACAGCCCATTCAGAGTTATAATTTAATTTTCTTCTCTTGAATTAAGAATTAAGATCACGTCCTTAATCATAAAAAACGCTGGCCATAAAGAATCACTCCAGGTGCGTTATTAAAACCGTATAAATGACGCCAGAGTAGGTTGAATTTATCGCCCACTTCCCCGGCCGAGGCGACTCCTGCTGAGGCGAGTGAGCATATGGAGCCGAGTGGACTACGTGCCAACTGTTTCAGTTAATTAAGCCTTGAGTTAAGTTCTACACTAGAATCTGCTAATGTACGGGCGATCAGGTTTTTGAAACTCGGGAAAAGCAAGATTCGGACATCTGTTGAAGCTTTGCTTTTGGCAGATTAGCTGAGATGTTGTTCGGGTGTACTTTAAATTATTGGAACTGGAATACTCTGTAGAGCAGACAGCAAGAAAGAAGAAATATGTCGTGAACTTTTTTCTATTTTTTTTATTATTGATTTTTGTATTATTGGTCTGGTGGCAAAGCGCATCGCTTTGTGATCACGAGGTCCTGGGTTCAAATCCTAGGTCGGACAAATGTAGTTTTTCTAACGAAAAATTCCCAGTATGAATCCGGAGTCTGGAGTTGTGCCCGGTATATGGCAATAGGCTCGCCCCCTATTACATGGGACCTAACATCGTCGGCGAAACGTGGGTGTACTCAGTACACCTCTGCCACCCCCTCTGGGGAATATAGGCGTGACAGTGTTTTTTTTTTATTTATTCAATGTATTGTCGCCAAACGTGGGACTTTTACCAGGACATGCATGTACTTTTGAATACGATCATAACGTAGAAAGTTATATTCAAATAGCTCCTTAAAATATTCTCCCTTCTGAAATGCTCAATTACCGATGATGTATATTAATAAGAGGATATTGTAATTCAAACGGCACACAGTGCCTAAAGAAAGTCAGTAGGCTCCGTTCAAAATATATTTATCGTTTGCCTAATTAGCCATTAGGAGGTCCCTTTTTCCTGAGAACGCAATTAATTTACAATTATGTACGAAGGGCTGCACAAAGTCTTATTAAATAAAATGTTTCAAAGACCGCTTCCCCATTCATTTAGGGCAATTTCCTTCTGAGACGTATCTTTAATTATCACAGATTTATAAATTGTAAAAAATTAAAATGATTTTACATCTTTATACGTTTAGGTTACGGACTTGTTATGGAACCTAGTGGTTTCTTGTCACGAATTCCTGATAACATAAGGCATCTGATGTTTTGAAGACCTTGTCTCCGAAAATCAGTGGCGTTCGGAGCAATACAAGTATTCTGTATTTCTGCATGGCACAAGGCGTGATAAAATGAATATCTCTAAATCGGTATTTCAGGTTCGTGGCGTTACATCAAAGTAAACCTAAAAAAACCTTTTTCTAGCAGTCGGCCAGTAAATTAATAATTATATCTTAATATTTCAGAAAAAAGAATGACAAAACAGATATATAGTGCGAAAGTGGAAGGATGTAGGTGCCGGGGAAGACCTAGACTATCTTACCACGACCAAATAGACCGAGTCTTATCTGAAGGACAAGTCAAGTGTCTCCGTGACCGGCGAGCGTATATGAGACGAACTATGAGAGTGGAGGAAGCCAGAGAGGTATGTAAGGAAAGAACCTGTTGGAACTCTGAACTCTCTGCCTACCCCGCAAGGGATCTGGCGTGATGATATAGTTAGATAGAATATACCTAATTCTTGACTAAGAAAAGAATAACGAAAAATTTTTTTTTTAATTTTCACACGAGTTTATTTCGTTTGCATTTATTATACAGTCTAAAATCCCAACGATAGAATTTGAATACTTGTTATGAATATATTTCACATAAAACCTAACGCGCAACCTTATTTCTCTCGTCGCCAAGTAACCGACATCTTTCGCGCCATCTTTACCTCCGCACTGAATTTGAAATGTTCAATCATGATCTCTTGGATCGCTTACCGGCCTCACCTCAGATACCAAGTTTATCCTAGTATTTGAATTTTTAATAAAGACCCAACTTCCAACAGGTTTTATACGAAAAATGTTCGTCAAATATGCGTCTAACGAATTTGACGGAGCCGGCGCGAGTAAGAGAGTGTTAATGAAGTAGATTTACATTTTTCAATATGAATATAAAGTTATGTTAATTTAATGCAGGCTATAATAAGGCTTGTTGAGATATTGTAAATAGGTGTCGTTTGTGTATGGGTAGGGTTAGTTTGGATATACTTGTAGACTGCGGTGTAGTTTTTGTAGAAATCCACCTGTTGTACAATCGCCAGCAGGAATGATTGCATTGCATGTAGTGAAACTTATGAAATAAAACTCAATACGCATAGATGCACACAATTATATTAAATTTGTTATATAGGTTTGACCTGGTAGGTAGGTTAGAAGACATAAAAAAAAAATTGAAATGGAGTCTCATCTAATAATGACAGCAAGTTCTATCCATTTTAAAAGCTTTTATTCAACTTGCGATGTTCGTATGTCTCTCTGTCTGGCTTTCTTTCCGATTCAAATCTTGTGATCCAATTTTCAAGCACTTGTGTAGATCCGATTGAGCTGAAATTTGGCATACGTCTGTAAAGTCGGTGGCAATGCAATACTATGGTACCATGGAGCTCGTTAGATGATGGAGTCGGAAAGTGGCTACAGGAACGTAACCCGCTCGTGTTTGGGCTTTTAAGATTGGTATTTGACAAGTACTATATAACCAGATAGTGTTCAGGGTCTGATGATGAAGCCGAAAGGTGGCCAATGGAACCACCTAACTACTCAATATAATCTTGCCGTGATCGTGTTTAGGTTCATTGTCTTGACGAGTACCTTAGACCTGGATGACGTACAGGGTCTGATGATGGAGCCGAAAAGTAGCTATGTTATAGGAGCTTTTTAACTAAGCAGGATTTTCCTTGTATTTATGCTAAAGCAGCTTGTTTTTAAAAAAGTTTTTTTAAATTAAAATTATGAGTTGATAATGATTGAAAATAAATAAAAAAAACATCAGACTACAGATCCAAATTAAGTTACGTCGAATTACTTGGCTTGATGACAAATTCGTTTAAACTATTTCGGCACACTGAAAATCAGATGAGTCGGACAATAACAATCTTGCTCATAACTCCGAATTTACAGAAGTACACTGAAGCTCTGTTTGTATTACTTAACGAACTAACTCAGCTCAACAATGAATGTTCCGATTTCCATATGAAATGACGCACCTACTTTCTATAAATATGAATGTATCAGATTTTATGTTGAGTTGTAAAGAATAAGTTTTCATATTGCATCGTCATAATTAACCTAAGGTTAATTTTAGAGTTTATAAAAAATAAGTTGAATCTGGAGCGGTTTAGACCAAGTCAAAGGTCATTTTAGCATTATTTGAAGTGCTATGCCGACAATATTTCGATTTTAAGATATGACAGATATGAAAATTACAACAAATTTCTTGAAAGTGTAAATTTTTCATTTGGGTGCTCTCCTAAGAAATTATTGTTTTATAGATGACTTATTGTAATTTTAAGTCGTCGATATTTCAAAATCACAAATCCACTATAGTAAATAGACTAAATCATGATATGATGATCTTTAGAGGATATCCTATAACTAAAGACCCCACGACTTATTTATTTCTCAAAAGTGACTAGTGTTTGTAAATAGAAATATAATGCTGAGTTCTTAAGGTTAAGATTTCAATTGTATGTACACCCATTTAAATAATTTAATAATATCAGCCTATGAAATTATTATTACACATCATACCACACATTTGTATTATCATTTTATATATTTATGTAATATTATTTCATGTGTAATATTCGCGTAAATCTAGGAACTCAATATCAGCCTATACTGCCCACTGCTGGGCAAAGGCCTTCTCTCACAAATCGAGGTGAGAGAGATTAGGTCATACTCCACCACGCGGACCCAGTGCGGATTGGTGGAGGCAGGTTTGTGGCCACCTGCTGTTGGAACTTATCAAGCCGCCTTTAAGGCTTCGAACTCGGCTTAACGACTACCAAATTAAGTGGTAACCGGGACCAACGGCTTAACGTGCCTTCCGAAGCACGGAGATATAAATAAGATAAAAAGGCATATTCTACAATTTAATACATTTCACGTTTTTTGAAGACGTACTAACTTCTTTACACAATTTTATTAGTGGCCATAAAGTTATAATACACACTTTTTAACTCGGAAAGAAAATAGAGTCACAGCTAAAATTAAGTAACTTGTTTCTTAGGTGCATAAAGAAGGGAAAAAAAGCTGAGGAAATATTGGATTTCTCACCGCAAGGTTTCAATCGTGGCTGTATTTAATTAAGCGGAGCCCCAGGGGTGTTCTCCGTTCTTTGGTGTTCGTCGAGATTTTATTTGCCCCGGTGCCCTGTCCAATTATCGGGTAAAACAAATAGATACGGCGACGGTATTTGCTGTGTAATAAGGATACGAAATGATTATAATTTCAAGTTTAAATTATCACTAAGCGGAATGATTGACCGAAAACCGTGTTTGTCCTTACATACTTTGCCCATTCAACTTTCTCTGTCTCATGTACAAATTTTGTCGGTGAATATGAGAAATGGTCACGGTAGTTAATAAATAATATTAGCCCTGTTAAGAAACTGACCCACCGTTGGGCACGGGCCTCCTCTCAATCTGAAAGGGTATAGGCCGTAGTCCATCACGCTGGCCCAGTGCGGGTTGGCGAACTTCACACACCTTCAAAAACTCTTAGGCTAGGTTTCCTCACAATGTTTTCCTTCACGGTTAAAGCAGGTGATAATTAATTTTTAATACGCGCATGCTTTCGAAAAGACAGAGATGCGTGCCTGGGTTTGAACCCGGGACCTCTGACTTTGCAGTCCAACGGTCTAACTACTAGGCTATCCCTGCTATTCGTGTTCGGTAGTTATGCTTGAGGTAAACATTCCCACTATGTTTATCTTTAATGAAAGTGGTCACAATTTACGTCCGCCTAGTTTAGATTTACACTAGAGGATTTTATCCAAATTGTCTATAGCTTAAATGAAGTTGTATCTATTCCTGTTTCATTACCGGTTATCCACTTCCAATGCAAGTTTTAATTTACCACCTCTTAATTAGTTGAACAATATATACTGTAGGATATATGCCTCAATCAAAGATCGCAACGCCGAACAGCATACCCCTTGTTTGGCACAAAGCATCAGAACCCCCAATTCCTCAAATTAGATTTTTCTTTGCACAAGTTTGCTGTTGACTGCCTGTTGACGGCAAAGCGCATCGCTTTGTGATCACGAGGTCCTGGGTTCAAAACCTAGGTCGGACAAATGTAGTTTTTCTAACGAAAAATTCCCAGTATGAGTCCGGAGTCTGGAATTGTGCCCGGTATATGGCAATAGGCTCGCCCCCCTATTACATGGGACCTAACATCGTCGGCGAAACGTGGGTGTACTCAGTACACCTCTGCCACCCCCTCTGGGGAAAATAGGCGTGACAAGTTTGCTTTCAAAAAGTTCTTCTTTTCTTGGAAAAGTTCCACGAATACCACGATATACCACAGCACTCATATCTCTCTAATGCCTCTTCAGGAGCGGACGTTTTTATCTTCCCCTACACGCCACTTGTGCACTGAAGGTCCTCCCCTAACGGGTGTAAATAGTAAATATGTATTTGTATCCGGGAGTGTATGGTAAATACGGTTTAGGGATTTTGTGTTTGTAAGTCGTGTTATTAGCGGCAGAAACTGGAAAGAATGCATGCAGAAGCATGATTATCATGGTTTTTGAAACCTATGTGCGCCACTGGGAAAGTATAATATAACAGCGCCATCATTTTTTTCTAGTGTTGTGGATCGAATTGAAATAAAGCTGAACGGCGCTTGTGTGTAAGTCTTATTTCTTTATATTGATTAGCGTTGCAAAACTACGGTGTTCTTAGCGGTGACCAAGGTTAAGCAGTATTCAACTCGGTCAGTCGAAGATTGGTAACCATTTGTGGCATTTCCATTTTCGAGTGTTTTCAAACTTCCGTAGGTACGTGTAGTCTTTGATCCCAGTTGCTACTTAATGTGGCTGTCGTTAAGCGAGTTTGAGACCTGTTAGCGGCTTTATAAGTTTCAACAGGAGATGGCTGCAGACCAGCCTCCACCAATCCACCTCAGGTCCCCTACCTAATATAACCTCTTTTCTTCTCACCTCGCATTGTAAGAAAAGAAAGGCGTTTGACCAGGAGTGAAGTAGTATAGGTCTCTCCCCATAATAGGTAAGTTCTTTAGGATCACAGTTTGAATGCGAAAGTTTGAAATATTTGTGTGCACGTCACTCAAAAATTGGCTTATGTGGCTATTAGATTGGTTGGATACAATGGCAATGTAGATAAAAGTAAAAGGTAAACATGTTTAAAAAGAACTATGTTATTAAATGCAAAGTGGTAGAGGAAACATTTGTATATATCTCTTGAAGAACTTACCGCCGATAAAATATGAAAGGAAAGAGAAGTCCTCAACTAAATTGGATACAGTATTCTTAATGAACATCCAAACTGCTGTAATATACGAGTTCACCTATTAGAGTTATTTTAGCACAACGGAACAATTTATAGCGTAGTCGGTTGAATGTTAATTATATTTTATGATCTCCGAGAATGCAGACTGTGGTAGGTCCTAATATTGTTGCAACGTTAGGCATATTACTCCGTCTGCTGTGTGGATCATCAGATATGTTTGTGTAGGTTGATTCAAAGTGCATTTTTAGTAGCATGCATAAAGTCATGTTAAATCAAAGATTTGCGTATCTTGCCATTTTTGGTTGCATTGGCATTACTAATATAGTTAGTGTATATTTTGTTTGTTGTATTTCAGTTTATTCGCCTTTATGTTGTTTTTTCCTAATCACTGATGCTACCTAACCTATGGTGTATGTAGTAACAATATTTATTCTCCCTCTCTTGCTTTGAATTTTCTTAATAGTGTGCCTACACCTGTTTAGCATACGTTCTATATTCATGAATACGCAACACTAATATCATCAACCAACGTTTCACAGCCAAACACATTTACAGATTCAGCCGTTTCTAAAACATCTCTCTGAACTACAGCTAAATTACCATCTATTATGAATGCTCTTGAATCCAGACTTTTTCTTCTATTCAAATTGAATCGGCACGTCTGTTGCCCTAGGGATTTTGAGGAGATTAATTTAGTCCACTGCTTTGTTCAGACAGATATGAAATATTGTTTGTCGGTTACCGGTTAGGGATGACGTGTTTCGCTAACTAACGATGAAAAGACGGTCAGAGTGATGCTAATAGTTTTGCATTATTCAGTGCCTTTGTAATGTTGGAAGATATGAAAAGATGAAAAATTGATCAGTTATAGAAGTTGCTGGTATAGAACTTTGTTCTACAAATTAGGATGTGGGAACCTTTATAGCATACCACACATTTACATGTATTGTATTAGCCTTATAACTTAACTAAGTTTACAATAAAACCAAAGTACCCTTACGGGCAATGACGACGTAGTCGTAGATCACCTCCCATACCTGGCGGTTGACCGGTGCACTTAGTAGTGCACCCCGTCCCCCCACAGCGACTGTCGTCGAGTATGTCGCCCCTTGCCCTTCTGGCTCGAGCGTAGTGGTTGCACGCTCGCCCTTAAGTCCGGTGAAGCTGTGAAGGCCTCGCCGCCAACAGCGTACATCACTCACACACACACACCAAAGTACCATTTAATTGATGATTTGAAATTCTCATTTCTGTAAAAATGGGCATTTTTACTGACTTGATTAAAAGTCCTAGGTCGAACAGATGAAGTTTTTCTAACGAAAACTTCCCAGTATGAGTCCGGAGTCTGGAATTGTGCCCGGTATATGGCATTAGGCTCGCCCCTATTACATGGGACCTAACATTGTTGGCGAAAAGTGGGTGTACGCAGTACACCTCTGCCACCGTTTGGGAAATATAGGCGTGACGGTTTTTATTTCGTATTTGATTTAAAATTAATGGCGGTATTCCACAATGAAGTATCTACACGACTACAGGCAACCATCGACGACGTGATTTGTATTTGGTAAATGTTTAGTTAGCCTTTCCAATATCTCTCTATAATATTAGATAAATATTCAATCTTGTCCTCATCCAAATCGAAACATGCCAGAGTAGCATATTTACTAGCAGTAAACACGCTCATATATGGAAACGACTGCGATTATCCGTATTTATGATAACTGTGGATGTAACTTTCGTAAATAAGATGGAAACATGGGACGGGATCAAGAATAATATAATATTTTTGCTGTCAAAAGTATAAGTACAAGGAACGCAGACTTGGACAAAAATATTATGTCGGGACCTCAAACGAATCCTCAATATAACGATAAGATTGTTCTTAAAAAAGGAAGATAGGACTGAAGAAGAGAGAATGATAAAGCACGATCTTTATTCAACAGTTTCTCATTCATTATGCGTATCGTGGTATGTTCACGTTGTTTTAGTTCAAGATAATATACGAGTATAACTAAAGAAACCAATATGAACGGATTTATTACTGCTTTATAATTTAAAATAAAATAATATTCGACGAAAATTTCGTGGATTATCTATGTTATTTCGGTAAATAACACTATCACGCCTATATTCACCAAGCGGGGGTGGCAGAGGTATACTGCGTACACCCACTTTTCGCCGACGATGACGATGTTTCGATAAATAACTTGTGTAGATATTCCTATCTAAATCTCCAGGGTGAACCACAGCAAAATAAGTTTCCGAAGTGCACTCAGGTAAACTAAGCAGATGGATCAAGGCATTGACCGGCTAATAAAGCAAGGTTCTAGAAATTAAGAACTCATGTTTAATTAAGAAATTTAAAATAATGTCTTAGAATAGGATTTTTATATAAATGTAAATAATAATATATTTATCTTTAATTTAAATATTCCCGCGCATCAAGCTTCATCGTAGTAGTATATTTATTTTATAATCAATGGTCGAATTATATAGCCTATGGAGCATCTAGCCGTTGTGAAAATACAATTAATTGAAAATAATGTTATTTTATAGAAGGTTAATAATACCGTGCCTGTGATTTAGGAATCGACATTGTGATTAATAACATTAAATGTCGTTTCTTTTCTTACAGGGAAAGTTTTGTTAGTAAATACTTTTTAATTAAGTGCATCAAATGTGTAACGTAAAAAGTTAATAATAAATGTTTTCTTACAGAGAAACTCAATTGTGTTTTGATAGCGTGTGTCGTCCAAATCACTAGAAACAATCTTATATAAATTACAAAACTTCTGTCATAAAGAAAATATGTAGTTAATTCAGTTGTATGAAAAAAGTAATTGTTTTAGTAACGACATTGTCACCTTCTGTGTGTGTATGTGTGTATTCACACACACGATATACGTGGGGCCTCTGCAGCTTCCCCAGGCCAGGACATTGTCAGCTAACCCGTCTGCCTTTCTATAAAATGGACGATTCCCTTGGCTTTATTCGTCATCTAGCAACTCCATTGTAATCCTATTTCAACTCTATTATCTGTGTCCCTTTTGGCCAATAGTTCTCCATGGTCGGGGCCCAGGTGTCCACTGAATTGCTCGCTCGAAATCCATTTAGTCGCTTTGAACAGGTCACTCCCTTAAGACAATATTAAGTTGTTTCTTATTGTTTATTTGTAGTAGCTACGTTTTCTTTTCCGTTTGTGTTAGCCTTTTGTTCTTGTGTTTTCTTAATAGAATGGGTAGCTAGAAAACAATTTGTGAGATATTTTTTTAATTTAAGATTTTAGTTTGTTTTTGTTTGTAAATTAGACAAAATTAGTCGTTTCGGTAGTGGACTTAAAAAATGATATTGTGTGCGCATGCATTTCTGGAATGTTCTATTCATGTCGCACCAATTTTGGAGGTTTTACATTTCTATCTATCTGTATCATCACGCCAGATATCTTGCGGCGTACGCAGAGAGTACAGAGTTCCGACAGGCTTTTTCCCCACAAATTTCTAGGGCTTCCTCCACTCTCATACATTTCTTTTACTATAATCTGCATTCATTTGATATACGTCAGTTTAAAAAGTAAAACGTTTCTAATTTCTTCAGTTCGGCATTCAAATTATATGTATATATACGTTACTATATTCATCTACTCAAATTATAATCAAGAAAGCGGTCCGTCTATTCACTTTCAAACACCTCCATTTCAGTCGAGAGTCTTCAGGTACGCGGTACATCACACAATGAACCCTTTAACTTTACTTCGACCGAAATCTCATGATTTTCTTCGAATACAACGTATGGAACTTGAGATTCTATTTATCGAGCCTTACCTTCAGGTGGGAGATCAAATGCTTTTTGCGTTTCATTTTCTTGATCTGTATCGGGATATTTTTAGAGACTTACTCTAATAATATCTCAATACATTATCTAATGTTCCATCTGTTTTTAATATTTATTTAAATAATGGACGATGGACCGACAATCTTGTGAGGATCGCAGGAAGTCGTTGGATGCAGGTGGCATCGGATCGGCTGCGCTGGAGAGTGATTGGGGAGGCCTATGTTCAGCAGTAGACAAATATAGGCTGACATGATGATGATGATGATTTAAATAATAATTTAAATAAATATTACAAACAGATTCGAGAACATTCGATTATTAACATTAGTTTGTTTGATACTCTTCAACAACTAGTATGATTTGTTCAATTCTAGATTTTTTTTTGTATACAGGAAACGACCATGACCTACGAAAGTTAGAAAAAAAACGTTCGGATTGTAATATTTTAAGCCTCCTCATTTCACCAAAACGATGATTAAGTGACTCTATTCCTGTAAAACAGAGGTTTTCAGACATTTTTCTCATAGACCACTTTCAGAATTTAGCTGGCTCCGAAGGACCCCCTGAAGCTACATTTCTACCATATCCCCAAAACTCAACAAAAAATGTGAAGATTAAATCTAACTATGGAAATTGCGTTTTGGCTGAGTTCCAACCACGAATTAATAGTTTTCGAAAAAAAATGAGAATTGATTGGTTAATTAATTAATTGATTGTGCTGTGAGTGGATGTCAAAAAAGTAAACTTGGCCAATCTAAAAAGTGATTCCATCCAACTTTACTTTTCTACTCACAGCACAAGGGACCAATCAATTTTCACTTATTTTAGAAAACTCCCCATTCGGAGTGGTAAAAATAAAAAGATAAATAGTATATTTTTTGTGTTGTATTTCTTCAAATATGTAATTATTACACTATTAATTAATATCGTTACACACACCACAAGTCGTATTTCGTCCCTTTGCACGTCTGAACAAGCGTTGCAGACGACGGCGGCGCTTTGCAAGTCTCGACACGTTGTACTGAATATGGAATATGCAAGTTTTTACAAGTAACAGTCGCTGAGCTTCTTAAAATATGATCTGCCCACATTGATAGGTGAAGTCAAGCCACATTTTAGTTCTTCACTATCGAAAGCAAATAAATTTTCGTAGACCCCCGCTTACGAATTGTGAACCCCCATTTTTTTTGTCACGCCAACGTAGACCCCCGCCGAGTCCCCCGTGGACCCCTAGTGGTCCACCTGGACCACTTTGGGGACTAAGGCTGTAAAAAATTGCTCGCTCAATGTCAAATGATTTTTATTCTTTTAGTTGCTCATTTCGACATCCACTGGCGCTATTCTACTACGACGAGATAAAAAAATATACCATCTAGACGAACGCCGTACCCAAAAAACAATAAATGTATAATTAAAATAAGTGCAACTGTGTACCTATTAGTTGCCTATGTTAAGTGTCGCAGTATTATACTGTGTCCTTCGTTCTCGATATAAACTATATTAGCAGCTCTCTCGAGTCGCTTGGCAACCGCGCGTCATTTAGCCAATTGAAAAGTCAACGCCGCCTCTATGGTATCTGTGGACATAACCTCTGCAAGCATTCTTTTGAAAGCGCGGCAGCCGACGCTTTCTAATAAAGTTTTTGGTCGACATTTAATTTAATAACTTGTTATGGCACTGAAATTATATAACAAAAAGGTTGTAATATACTCAAGTGACCTTGTGAAATAAATTTAAAACATCGTATAGGCAAATTTAGAAAAGTTTACGTCCTGGCAAAGAAGTACATTCTAAAAAGATCAACCGATAGTTGTTTATTTGTGGTGTTTTTCAGCTTAACTTGTTTATTTATATAATATCTAATATTTGGAGACGTGAGTTTCGACATATTAAAATTTGGGAAAGCTTCGTCGTCCGAAAAGTAAACTTATGAAGTCTATGTCCCTATTCGTGTACAAACAGTTTAACACGAAATATACCTGAAAACGATTATTAACCGTCTATAAATTGGCAATGTTATACCTCCAATAAGAGAAATTAGGGGGACGTTCATCAATTATGATGATTGTTCAGGATCGATGGCATTTTAAGGACACGGGTGATGTACGAGATACATCGACGTGGTCCGCAAGACTTGACGATAATTCAAGGACACGAGTGGTGTACGAGATACATCGGCGTGATCCGCAAGACTTGGGGCCGTTCTGAAATGCCTGCCCGCCCAACTCATCTGCCTCTTGGTGGCCATTTTGAACGCCGCCATGACGAACTGCACCTTCCCCGCTAAGTGGAAGGAGGCGGACGTCATAGGCATTCCCAAGCCCGGCAAACCTCGCAATCTCCCCGCGAGCTACCGCCCTATCAGTCTCCTCAACTCCCTGGCCAAGATATACGAGCGCCTCCTTCTGGCGAGGCTCAAAGACTTCGTAACGTCCAGGGGTATCCTTATCGACGAGCAGTTCGGCTTTCAAGCCAAACACTCTTGCGTCCACCAAGTGCACCGCATCACGGAGCACATCCTCTCCGGTCTCAGTAGACCCAAACCCATCTACACGGGCGCCCTCTTCCTAGATGTCGCGAAGGCATTCGACAAAGTCTGGCACAACGGCTTGATCTACAAGCTCTACCAATTGGGTGTGCCGGACAGACTCGTGCTCATCTTACGAGACTTCTTGTCGAATCGCGCCTTCCGATATCGCGTCGAAATGACGCGCTCCACTTCCCACTCCATCAGTGCTGGAGTCCCACAGGGCTCAGTTCTCTCTCCGCTCCTGGTTAGCCTTTACACGAAAGACATTCCTCGTTCGAGTAAGGCGCATCTAGCCCTATTCGCGGATGATACCGCTCTCTACGTCTCGCATAGGAATAAGGGTTTCATTACCAGACACCTTCAGGCATCCGCTAATTCCCTAGGGAATTGGTTCAGGAAGTGGCGTATTGAGGTGAACCCGGACAAGAGCGCTGCGGTGTTCTTCTCCAGAGGTGTCACCCCGCGCCACTCCCTGCGCCGCCCTAGAAGTAATCTCGGCCAAGTGACCATGTTCGACCGACCCATTCCCTGGGTCAAAGAGGTCAAATATCTAGGGGTCACCCTAAACAGTACCATGTCCTTCGGCCCGCACATCAAGCGGGTCCGTCACCGAGCATCATTTGTGCTCGGTCGTCTCCATTCGTTAATCTGCAAGCGGAGTAAAATGTCCCTTAGAAATAAGGTGACACTTTACAAAACTTGCGTTCGACCCATCATGACTTATGCGTGTGTTGTGTTCGGGCATTCGGCCCCCTCTCACATCGATAAACTCCAAGTGGTACAAAACCGCTTCCTCCGTAAAGCCGTAGGAGCCCCCTGGTTCGTACGGAACGTCGACCTCCACTCCGATCTAGGTCTCGAACCTATTCGCGCCTTTATTAAAAAGGCGTCAACACGTCACTTTGCGAACGCATCTACCCATGCGAATCCGTTAATCGTAGCCACCGCCGACTACGATCTCCCCCCCGACCCCTGCCGCCACCGCCGGCCGCGACATGTTCTCACCGACCCCCCCGATACTTTGTCATCCCTTCTTTCCGCTCAGAATACGGGCGACGACGACGTAGACGTAGACGTAGTAGTAGATCCCCTCCCATAGCCGGCGGTTGACCGGTGCGCTTAGTAGTGCACCCGTCCCCCTACAGCGACTGTCCCAACCGAGGGCGCCCTCGAGTATGTCGCCTCTTGCCCTTCTGGCTGGCTGGAGCGTAGTGGTTGCACGCTCGCCTTTAAAATCCGGTGAAGCTGTAGAGGCCTCGAGGCCAACAGCGTAGGTCATTCACACACACACACACACACACACACACACACACACAAAGACTTGGGACCCATACGAGATATGTGCTGAAGGTCATACTACTCATAGGTTTCATCCATGAGGTGTTCCTGTGCAGTTCACATTTCTACAATGGTAAGAATCAAAAATGTTACCTAAAATACATACCTTAAACATGCCTAAAACAGTAAATACAAAGACTATTGCTATAAACTATAAGCAATTTGTCATATTATATCTCCAAAAGGAGACTTACTGAAAGGGTAATTAAAGTGACATTGTTTATGTATAACAATACATTATTAATAACAAAAGTCACTCCTTTGCAGAAACATAGTGTTTTTATTGATTTCATTATTAGACATACTTGTATAATAATACTGAAATAGCCCAAACTGGAGCTTATTACACAAAGAATTGTGCAAAATTATGAGTACTTGTATTAAAAAAGTTAAATCCATCAATACTTATTCCTGAACAGGGTTTATAACCAAATAAGCCAAAGTAATATACTAATGGCAATGCCTGTTGTAACTGACAAGCAACAGGACTGTGGATACATTCCAAATATAATATCTTATCCTACCGATGCTGCGGCAGGCAGGTTGTGGGATAATTTGTGTTATGCACAAAGATACTTAAAAGATAATATAAAATACCTGGTCTATCCAGTTAACATAGAACTAATAATTATCTATCAATATTATCAACCTAGACTCCTTGCAGGGTAGCCAGAAAAGATTAATCCTAACAATACAGTCATGAAACCTTTATTGAGATAAGAACCTTTAAGGTCAGCAGTATATATTTTGCATAAAAGGAGTGTTAATATAGTGGATTATCAATATGGAATTATTAATTAGCTAGTCATAGCCAGTAGTTAAAATTTCATAAAACGACCACCGTTGTAACCAATATAGAACAACAATCCTCATCCTGGGTATGGAAATATTAAGTCACAGTGTACCTATCACTTCACCAAAAACAACATCACGTTGGACATTGGAAATCTCCTACCAAAGAAAGTGAGGTACAAAAAGCATGATAGGCATTTTACACAAGGACTTGGTTTATAAGTTGCTGAAAAATTCAGAAAAACTATCAGGAATACAACATGGGTTTTACAAAGAAGCCATAATATTGGAGGCTAAAGGTATTCACTGACGGTGGTATGTATCTATGACACTAATAATGCCTTCAACGACAAACATAATTTTATTGGTTTTTGTGCAAGTACTTGCATTTCAGACAAGTGAATCTTGTCCTACATATGTTTAACATTATGTATAGAAACATTATTATTAGAAACACTATTGTTTAATAATTTGAAATATAATTTATAGCTATTTTTATTAAAAAAAAAAAAAAAAAAATTAAAAATAAAAATAAAAACTTAATGCTAACACGCTGGACCTTACAGTCATAGTAAATATACTAATAGAAAATTTATTAGTACCTATTCAGTTTTCTATCATGTAATGAGTTCAATGGTTTTGGGTTCTTGATTATTTCCTGCATCAATTATAGTGTACTTAATAATATTAGAAATTTGAGGCACACACAATGGAAAGCTATACATCAATTCATGATTTGGAGAATTAGATGTTTTTACTGTATTTTTGTTTGATCATATGATAATCAATAAATAATATGTAATTAAATAAGATTATTCAAGAAATTAATAACTATAAAAAATAGTTTTGTAATTAGTTTGGAATGTGTACAGTTATTTTGAACACCAGTGATGTTTTCTGGTATAGTTATGATAACACAAGCACAAACTGCTACCATTAAAGTAACAAGTTGGTTTTAGAGCACTATATATGTTGTAATTTATTTAAAGGTGTTTCAGTAAAAAATATTGCGTTGAGATATCATACAAAAACTTGCAATTTTGGTATTGTTATACTTAAATTATTACATCCACATGTTACATGTATCTTATAAATAGGTATCTATATATAAAAAGAAAATAAAGTCATGCAAATGACTTGATAATAATATCCATTTGAAAATTTAATGATATTATGTTGACAAGCTACGGTGGATGAAATATTGAGTTACAGTATTTGAAAGTATGGATTATCTTAAACAAGAATAATCAAAAGTATATTCTTATCACAGGTATGATAAATATTATGTAGTATCAGCAATAATCTAAGTCCTAAGGAACTTGATATTATTTATTTATTATTAATGGGGGATACATAATAATAAGTTGAGTAACACTCAATTCTCACGGTTGGACATCTAGAACTAACTAGAAAGTTACCCATTGCAATTTTTGTTTTTACATACAGTCACATACAAAGAAGCAAAGGAAGTGTGGTATGAAATGAAAATTTCATGGTATGAAATAATTCAGTTATGAATAGGATTCCCAATATGATACAGTTGTAACCCATGGTTCGGTTTAGTCGACTGTAACTTATTCGCTTCTTAAGTTATTACTAAATTAGGAGTGTATTTTTTAGTATTTTTAGTATCAGTAATGTAATTGGTTCAGGAGTGGTCCAATCGTATTGCCAAAACGAACGTTCGCGGGCGTTATTGCGCAAGAACGAATCGTTAAGTAATACATAAATATTTATGTAGCCAAGGATTTATTTGTCGGCGCACACTCAGAACATGGAAATGATTTCAGGATAGTTTCGAAATTTAAATTGAATTAATAATAGTGGTATAGTAATAACACTGGGGTAGGTTATGATTGTTTACCACGCATTAGTACTGCCCTTCGTTCCAGACTCTAAAATGGGGGGGGGGGGCGTGATTATATAGGTAAAGCACATAGCCTTATGGGAGGAATATCTCCAGATAAGGTGTGTGTGTGAGTGATGTACGCTGATGGCCGCGAGGCCTTTACAGCTTCACCGGACTTAATTCCATATAAGTTCATTAGTACAAAGGCCTCTAGTACAAAAAAAAAAAAAAATGTTAAATTTTGATATATGTACCTTTAAAGATTAAAAATATAACTAACATTAAATATAGCCGAAAAAAAACAAATTAAATATGTAATGATAGCAAAACCATTCTTATAATCACCAAGTTAATTCGTAGCCTTCGTTTGGTACCGTACTCAAAAGGAGATCATTTGACAAAAAACAGTTGGAAGACACATTAGTGGGGAAATAGGTTTCCCTGTTATATTTGTATCATATTGTTATAGATTGGGTACTAACAGACTTTGTTTTCAGGTCTAGTACACAGTAAGGGTTTCTAGCTATCAATCTATCTCTATCCATATTATGACGCCAGATCTCTTGCGGGGTGGGCAGAAAGTGCAAGGTTCCGACGGGTTCTTTCCTTGCATGCCTGCCTGGCTTTCTTCACTCTCATAGTTCGTCTCATAATGGTTGTCAATGATACAAGAATTATTATAAAGGATTTAATTTTATATAAACAAAACTCTAGATGGGCAATTCCTCAACTCTTGTTATATAGAAGATATCTATAGAAGAAAGATCTCTATAGAAGACATAACAGATAGAGACTGCACTGATATCTGATAAGTAATGATTGATTAATATTACCCGGTATTAATGAATTTTGGACAACAGGTGTGGTATAAAGGTATATAACAGGTGCTTTAAAGGTTTTGTTGGGATGGATCTACACTACATAACATAATATGTTATAGAATTTAATTATATAAATTTATTTTAAATAACTTAGACAGACTGGTTATAAGAAACAATATATGTGTATATATTTGTTGTGTTTGTGTTGTATGACAAAACAAAGAACGGGAATGTGTTATAGTACAAATATACTAATGATATGTTATTTTTTAGAGGTCACGCTCAAAAAAAAAAAAAACCTTTATGTGGTATACTTCAACTTTACCCTTATAGCTCTAAACAGCTGCTAATATAGTTTATATCGAGAACGAAGGACACAGTATAATAAGTGATCAAACGAACTTACCTGAAGTGAAGTTCGATCATTATTATACGAAGTCCTTCGTTCGAAGATATAAGTACCCAACCCGCCCTGCCCGTTGGTAAAGTTGAAATGTACTACTTCTAAAAGGAATGCTTGCAGAGGTTATGTCCACAGATACCATAGAGGCGGCGTTGACTTTTCAATTGGCTAAATGACGCGCGGTTGCCAAGCGACTCGAGAGAGCTGCTAATATAGTTTATATCTTCGAACGAAGGACTTCGTATAATAATGATCGAACTTCACTTCAGGTAAGTTCGTTTGATCACTTATTATTTACTCTAAATATAAAAAATCTCAGAAAATAAGTAACGTTAGTAAAATGTTCCTGTGAGGTTATTAGTACTATGCAAATTGAAGTCGATTTTTTTATTCTTAATGCACTTATGTACTTTACTTACGACTAAATGCCTGCGGCATTTTCTGCCTGTCTACCTTAGGGTGGTGTGAGACAAGTTACAAGAATAAATATAAATATCAACTTATAGTAGTTATAGTAGTTTATTTCCACAAGACAGCACTAAGTGGACTCCTGTCAAACATCGGGAACTTATGAAACGTGCGCACACACGAAGTCGCTGCAGACTCCATGGGCTAGTCTTTAGCGACTGCTACGTCGCTGCGCCACGCTAGCAACTAATTAACAGACACACACCGTCACGCCTATATTCCCCAGAGGGGGCGGCAGAGGTGTACTGAGTACACCCACGTTTCGCCGACGATGTTAGGTCCCATGTAATAGGGGGTGAGCCTAATGCCATATACCGGGCAGAATTCCAGACTCTGAACTCATTCTGGGAATTTTTCGTTACAAAAACTACATTTGTCCGACCTAGGATTTGAACCCAGGACCTCGTGATCACAAAGCGATGCGCTTTGCCACCAGACCAACGAGGCAGTCAATTAACAATTTATAATATTTAGTAAATACAAATTATATACAACGATATTATACATAATACATATTTATACTTGTACATACCACAAATATGTACATACATATACAAAATATACATAAACTAAAACTGTGCGACATAACGATATGGAACAACTAACATTGAAGGGGATCCAACCTTTTATGCAAATAGTCCTGCAGACTTTTTTTTATAAGAGTGTTGATTAGTTGCCATCCTGAGTTCCAGAGGTAAATTATCGTTCGGTTTTCACCAATGGATAGATTGAACTATAATGATAGGTATTTGTCCTACCTGTGCATAACTGTGGCAGGTCGCTAGTTAGAATTAAAAGTATTTCAAATCCAATAATCACTTAGGGTGAGATAAGCAGTATACACTTCCTATAAAACCCTCAAAGGAAATCAACTTTATCACCGCTTAATATTTGTAAACCACCTAATATCTTGCCAAGAGCTTTAGTTATATCAAATATGCCGTTTATTCAACACACACCAATTCTAGTTCCACCAAGCTTTTGAATGCATTCTCCAGCGTATTGTGCGATATGATTTGAACGGTTCTCATACAATTTATCAATGGATTTGAAGGCACTACTATTGTGGCGCTGTTGTATGGAAACCAGTTTTGTATGGCTGTTTTGAACGATTTGAAATCTTTTGTTATTGGGATGTGTAGGGAATCATAATTATCTTATGAATTATACACGAAGTTGCCAGATCATTTCATGATCTCAAAAGTATGTGCTAAAGATTGACTGATGTGGATATTTTGCCACAATGATACTGTATGCTTAATATTGTTGCTTATGCTAGTTTTTAATTATTTTGTCTGCGTAGTTATTAGACTAGTGTTATGGGTTGTTAAACACCTCCGAAGGCTTCAGCTAAGAATTTGGACTAAGCTGAAAAATTAACATGCCTCCAATTGATGACATCAACTCCGCTGGAAATCCTTCTTGCAGTGGCAATGTGATGCTAGGCATTTCCTTCTTTTTATTATAGTTGTGCAGAGTAATGGCTGCTCCAGTGTAATCTATTCCAATCAAACTTTAAAACTTGTTTCACTTAACATAAAAACGTCGATTTCCTGCAAACGGCATTTTCATATTAATGTCTTCGGAAATACTGTGGCCTTCATATTACACTTGTTATAGATTGCAATAACAACTAAAACATCTAAAAATGGTGATGGTTTGTTCACAAAGTTTTAAAAACTTTATTGTCATCTTCGTGAACAAGTGTTTCTTATGGACTGATTCACCCAGTCCTTTAACTAGGATGGTTAGATAAATACTGATTGGAACGTAAACTAATTATTTGTAACCTATAAGACTAATCATCATCTCAGCCTTTACTTGTCCACTGCTGAACATAGGCCTCCCCAATCGCTTTTCAGCGTAACCGGTCCGATGCCACCTGCATCCAACGACTTCATGCGATTTTTACAAGATCGTCGGTCCATCTGGCACGCGGTCGTCCCACGCTGCGCTTGCCAACACGTGGTCTCCACTCTAGAATCTTTCTGCGCCAACGCCCTTCCGATCTACGCGCTATGTGGCCCGCCCATTGCCACTTCAGCTTGCTAATCTTAAGGGCTAAGTTAAGGGTGACCTTGGTTCTTCTACGAATCTCCTCATTCCTGATTCGATCGCGTAGAGAAACGCCGAGCATAGCTCTCTCCATAGCTCGCTGAACAACTCTGAGCTTTTTTATGAGACCTATTGTATAAGACTAATGATTTAGTCTAAAGGATTCCGGGTGGACCAGTGTTATATCGCATCTGTGCAGTTTTAAACAAACACAAAAGATAAAAGATGTTACCGATTGAAGACATGTATCGTCTACTTTATTAATCACAGCCAATTACAGTTCGTTAAAGTCATCAATATAACCTGAAGACGTTACAATTACTTCAACAAGTCTATCAATTATCAAATGGTGTATATGGGTGCCACAAAAACTGGTCTGAAAACTAATTTTGAACTTTAATTAAACCACGTGATTGATTGATCATAAAAAGCTTGATCGTAACCTAATTATTTTTAACCGACTTCAAAAAGGAGGAGGTTCTATGTTCGGTTGTATGTATGCTTTTTTTTTTTTTTTTTTTTTTTTGTATGTTCAGCGATATTTCCGTCAATTGTGGACCGATTTTGATAATTTTTTTTGCTTTGGGTTCAGTATATCTCCAAGGTGGTCCCATATTAATTTTATTGACATTGGACCTTGGACTTAGAAGATACACCAGGGAACTCCTTAACGACAAACAATAGGCATGTGTAAATTGCGATATTATCGGTATTACGTCAATCCTATAGGTACCCTACTATAGAATTCACTGGTCACTTAAAATTGTAAAATAAAAATCTTTTATAAAAAAAGGTAAACCGACTTCAAAAAGCAAAAAAATAAATATTTGAAGTCGGTGCCAAGTAACCGACTGCACCAACCAGCACCGACTTCAAATATTTATTTTTTTGCTTTTTGAAGTCGGTTTACCTTTTTTTATAAAAGATTTTTTTAGAGGTAGTAATCAACTTAAGACGGGTTTTTATGGTTACTAATAAAATACGATTTTGGAGCGAATTAGTTAGTTAAAATTATTATAGTTAAAGTTTGTTGAATGCTTGCCTCGTAACATTGAGGTGCAGGGTTTGTGGAGAGATCTCAGCTCAAACCCTGCAGCCACTAGATTTTTTTGAAATGAGACTACGGAAGCAAATAATGCAGGTCCGGGGAGAGATCTGGACTAACTAACCATGATCAAATTGATCATATCTTATCTGATGGATAAAGCGAGAGTCTGCGCAACTGGCAAGCGTGTGTGAAACAAAATACAAAACTAGAAGTTGAGACGTGGAATGAGAGTGGAAGAAGAGACGGACTATGAGAGTACAGAAGCAGAGGAATAAGCAAAAGAGGTATTTCGTTTGTAGAAAAAGAACTTATTGCAACTCTACTCCTTACCTACCCTGCGAGGGACCTCCTTTATAAAAAGGATAAATCCAGGTAGACAAAAACTTACTTCTTAGCGTAACGTGAATGTGTTATGTGTTTTTTTTTATTTATCAATTCTTTATTGTATTTACAAGGTACAAAAAGAACAATTTGGAATATAACTTACAAAGGCGAGCATATAAGGCAAATATGACTTCCAGAGAACCAGTGTTGAGAGGTGACCTTTACTAACCTCTTTGCAAATAACAAACCTACGAGGTATTTATTTAACTTAGCTCCATAATATTGTTTCGAACTATTCTCAAAGAATTTGTTTTGATCAGCCGCAATATGATTGGTATAGAAATCTCGATCGCCATTTTAATATTTCCAATGCTATTCGCGGGTTTCCAGCGCCCATTATATAAATCCTACGATCGAATGCTTTTATCTCTGTCCCGAAAGTAAATACTTGAGATGGAGTCCCGCAATGCTTTGAGATTCCTCACACAAGATATCTGATAATCAATATGTGTCATTGGAATATAAACTTTAGGACCGTTATTTTAAAATCAGTGTTGGATCGACCCTGCTACAGTTGTGTCCATCATGATTTGTTTTCTACAATAGAACATTGTTCACTCTGTTTTGGTCGTCTGATAGTAAGCAGGAATTTGTACTGTTGCATAATGTTAGTAAAAGTTACAATAATGGTTGTTTCATTGGTATTTTCTTTTAAATCATTTAGATTCTTTGGAGACTTGTCATCAAAATATTACCAATTACCGAGCTTAATAATTGTTTGGGGTGTTTCATATCTTCTCAAACAAAACTTATTGTTTACGTAAGTTCAGGTTTAATTCAATAGCTCACGAAAAAACAATGAGACAAAAACCATTCAAGAATTATATGACATCTTGAGGTTTTCGTTAAAATAATATAGGTCAATGAAAACAAAAGTGCTTTGTTTTGATTTAATTAAATGAAACGTTGAAATTTGAAAAGTGTTTGACAACAATGACTAAGCACTTAAGTCTTCTGAAGCTTGAAGGCTTAGAGTTAACTTACAAGCTGAGTTTTAAATGCAATTACGTATCTTGAAAAACCACTACCGGAATGGCCAATTTTGTTAGATGCATGCTAGCATTAGTCCTGATTTTTTTTGATTAGGTATAATAATTGAAATATATGTCAGTACTAATACCACTAGATTAAGAAAATAGAGCGGATTTTTGAATGAAAGATTCAGATACTCTTGCATTTTTGAATGTAGTGTTATCGGATTTTATAACCTATAAGTCAGTAACAAAATAAATTAAACCTTTTAGATATTTAAACAAGAGTGCTATTTCAAATACACTTTTTTTTGAGTTATGTCTTTGGTATATGTCAGCGATATGTACTGCCACATATTGCTATCCCTGCTTGTCTTTGTTACAAGATTAAATTTATTTAGATACACCACATTACAACGTTACATACATTCGTAATGACTGTCTGGTTGAGAGAAAACGTAAAATAAATAAATGTCACTGCTGTTTTCATTCCAGAAAAAGAGCAAATTTTAATGGCGTTTTCCGGTGTCTCTAATGTCCGCTGAAGGTTCTTCATTGCTGTAAAGAAAAGAGCATTATGTTCATAAGACTTTTTGACTAGAAACAAATAATGGGTAGCTTAGGTAGTTGAGGTCCAACAAATGTTTGAGACCACTTTGCTTCAAATTTGTTAGATATATTTATATATTATATGGTATACATTCGGCGCCATAATAAGAGAATATTTAAATTAAAACGGCTTTCACGCCCATTTTTTTTGAGACGAAGGGGGTACATAATCCACCCAAATATTCCAAACTGTATTTATTTACCCAACGTTCAGCACTTTTACTTACACAACAAGAGCTTTATTTGAATATTTGAAGTGTGTTTATCTATTTCGAATTCCTGATTCATAGTTTCTATCGCATTTTATAATACACTCTCATTCTTTCTACTTTTGCGACAAATGCGTCTACAAACTTAAAGCATAACAATATAGTTTCTCCAAGAACCTGCCATAACTATAGACGTTTTTATGTGACCAGGCGATATTGAACATTGTACTTAAAAGTTCCGTACAGGATAATCTTTTGTCCATAAATCTGGTATCCAGACAAGCGGTGCGAGTCAATTTGCTGCAACATCTGGGCCCAGAGCGGAACCGACAGATGTTTTGTTACATTTTGTATTATTGGTTCCAGACACTGAACTCGTAATAATAAAAACTAGATTTTTAATAAAAAATAAACACCGTTACCCTTATATTTCTTTTCTTTGGTAAAACTGTCATAATCACAATGGATTGGCATAATTCTAGACTGCCATTTAAAATGTCTAGAAAAGCACACCTTCCGATGCAGGGTTCCAAACCACGATCTTGCCAGCCGCACTCAGGGTCACTAGACCAACGTTTCAGTCATTCAGTCTGTATGGTTTTTTTGGATCAAAATAGTTCATTCATCAAGATACCAAACAAAACATTGCTTACTATGAACCTATAAGTCCATTATCATCTAGTAATAAATATAAATATTATCTTATAAGAAACATAATATTAGGGAGTTTTATACGTTAGTGATCTACCAACTAAGTGCACTAAGCTATCGACTCGAGTGGCAGTGCGAAGCAGTAAATTATCACCGGAGTACTTACTGCCAATACAGAAGTAAGGCGACACATAAATCCCCTTGAATTATTAGGGAGCGACGGTGACTTGACTCCGATGGAAGAAAAATTGGCAAATACAATTTAATTTGCAAGTATGGAAAGGATTAAAATGGATTTAGATCTCGCTGATTGAATTTTTAGTTTAACTTTCACGTTATTTGAATGGAATTTCAGTAAAGTTGATTTTTCGTGATTTTATGATGAACGAATTTTGTTTGATTAAAAAATGTGGGAAAACCCTGTTTACATTAGTTATGGGATGTTTATCACTTATGTACTTCTTTAATTCAATGCTAATGATTCGTTATAATTTTATATTGATGAAGCAAAAGATATAAAGAGCACGTAATACAATAAGCAAAGTTGTTTGCTAAACCAGTTCATTTGGCAACCACACAAAACAAAAAATAAAACAAAAGTAGCCAGTTCCTTAGTTTTTATTTCAGAACTATTAAGCGTAGTAAAGCCTCAAGTCCGGATAAACAGGCCATTCCATTATGAGAATGGTTCGGCACAGATGCGAGACACTGGCTATTCTCGCTGGAAATACTTCAATGAGCTACTAGTTCGCTCGTCGCCAGAGGCTTTTCATTTCACAGTTCTTTGTGGCTTTAACCTAAAAAATAATGGCTCCATTTCTGAATATTTTTCATGGATGAGACTGTCCTAATTCTTTTTGATTGCTCTATTTTCACGTTCATTTTTATTCGTTGAAGATAGTCCAAACTTCACTCGCAGGACGAAAATTTGAGTCAATACCAAGGAATCCGCTGGAGCGTGTCTTCGGGCGTTCCGTCGGCAATATCGTAAAGCTCCAGCTAATTTTGCACTGCAGAATTTCTGCCACTAATAAGTCTTCGTGTTGTTTCAAGACGGGGTGAATTTGCGTTAAATTATAAAGCTTATTAAGCATCGTTCCCCTGTGTGTCGTAACCTGCCGCAATGAAATGTTCCGTACTAGGTATTACTTCATCCCAAGTTTCTCCTTGACTTCACTTAAATTATGTATCTGGATTCGCGGTAAGCGCAGAGTGAGATTTTGATTAATTAAATTCTGAATGCGACATTTTTTTTTGTGTACCTGTCTAGACGCGAGTTATGAGTCTCATCTCTATGTTATTTGTATTAAATCCTGAAAAAATCCCGAATAATTTTCTCTTGTGAAATATGAGATGGGCGGTAGGTACTCTTGCTTCGACTGTAATGAGGCGAGATTGAATACCTTTTCAGACTCGTATGTCTGAAAAGGTCCGTAAAAAAACTTTTGTAATGACACTACGCCACGTGTCAAAACTAAAAGTCAGTGATCCATTGCGAACATTTTGGTATTTTTATATTAATAAATGGATAAATCACACAGTCAGTTTATAGTTATGAAGGATTCTGGTTTTGAAAATCAAATGAATGATGAACCGGCTACAACTTCAAGAGGTGTTTATACCGAACAAATTTGTCACAACATGAATGATTTGCAAGTATTAGAGTTTAACTCTGCCGATGAAATAAGGTTAGGCAGTATTTTTTATAATTCTTTATCTGTTATCATGAAATAAAATACAACCACTTAATTGAGGACCCGACGATAGAACAATTGAGTGAAGCTTGATTAGGTCAACTGAAATGAACAATCAATGATTTATTTTATAACTGTTTTTAAAAGATCAATTTGTTGCTATGTAGGTATAAATTTAATAATAAAAATCATTACACCTACATATCCTTAGCTTGGGTGGCAGAGCTATACTGTGTTCAACCAAAATTAACCGACAATTATAAGTCCTAATACTGACGAGTCACAATTGTAGATTCCGGATTGATCCTGTAGCTTTTTTTTATATATCCCACCCTAATACCTAACACTTAATTTTTAATGTATAACAGTTTTGTTTAAATTTATATTTGGTAAATTATTTCAGGCAAACAATGAAAGCAGTATTAGCAGGTAAAATACCACTTCCCACAAACCACGAATTCGATAATTCTCTGCCTAAAAAACAGGGTGACGCAGAACCAATTAAGATTAATGATATAACGCAAACATGTGGCCAAAAGATCTCAAACTTGAACCAGAATGTGGTGACAAAATTGAAACTATGTGCCTCTAAACCCAGTGTCGGAAGTAAAGGTGGGAAAAGAAATGGGAAAACACCAACAGTTGGATCTTCAAAGAAAATTAAAAGGAGATCTGTGTCATCGATGTTCATAGGAAAGCTATCTAATGTTGCTTATTTAAGACGTCGACATCGGAAATAAAAAAGATTAAATTTGTTACTGTTTTTGATCATGTCTTTTTCTTTTTGATGTGCATCTTTGCTATAATGATTTATTGTTAGTTTTTGTGAGATTTCATAGTCAGTATTTACGTAATTTTAATATTGTGGCTATATAATCTTCCTATTAGAATTCTCAGTAACAGTTTTGTGTCTAGAATTGTGCTCGGAATTATGCACAATAGTCTCGGCCCCATGTCAATGGGCTCGGCCCATATATTTGGACCTAATGTCGGCGAAAGTGGGTTTACACAGTACACCCATGCAGCCCCAGCTTGGGGATTAGGCGTGACAGTGATTTAAATCTTAAAAAGACCTCGTGTAATTATTGTTTTTTTTTTGGAGGATTATTTTCAAGGAATCTAATTAATTGACATGTTATCAAACTATACGGGCTATTGTTTGCCGTCCCTTTATTAGTATGTTCATAAAAGTGTTTGTGCGTTTCCAAAGGTAACAAAGATGCAACATTTCAATACCTTAACCAATTTGAGGTTGAATAATCTTAACAGGTTTTATTATCACACGAATAACTCACAGGTTTTAGAGACATCACAAGGCATGATCAATTTTCATACAGTTACTCAATCTATGTATCTACGTCCTTCCACCTTACACCTGCACCTTACCTTTAACATTATGTCTGCTAAATTTGTCAGCTTATTAAATTCGTTGTATATGGATCACAGTTATCAGCTCGTTTACGTTCTCCGATACACGCCGCGGCGCTATCGTATTTCACCAATCTCTTAGCGGATCGTATCATATCGGAAATTGAATTTCCGATTGGCTCTCAACTGCACAGGCAGACTGTTCGTAATGGATGGTCCCGCGGTCTCTGTTTCGCGGAGTTCATGAGAATGATAGATAGATATACTTCGAACGCGTATTTCAAACGTTCCGATGTGGAAATTGAGGAATATTGATGTTATCCTCCTGTCGGTTCTGTTTATTTTGCTTTTTTCTGCGGCGAATAAATAGTGTTTATTTGGGCGGGCTTTGAATGGCTATTTTGCGGTCCGGACGACTGAAAATGCGGTTGGAGGGAGTTTGAAAATATGCTTTATTTATTTTCTGTCGTTTTAGCGCGATTGAGTGTATATTGTCTCAATTGGCGCTTCGTATTTTTTGTAATGTTCCTTTATTTTTGAGACAAGGATTTTATTTGGAGTCACTTACACCCGTATTTATAGACATTTAATTACTGAGTCTTAAGAACTTACTTAGCTGAGTAATATCATGTGAGTAAATATTTCATGAATTTATTACCCAGAACGGATTTAGTAATGTCAAAATATTGCTAGAGAAAATTTACGCACAGACATAGCACTAAATTTTATATGATCTAAACAACTCCAGAAACCTTGATGAGTGAGAGCAATAACCTGGAGCACCCATTACGATGCATTACGGTGACCATAAAGTAGAATTAATACGGACTATACCTATTTATGATATGGTTTAAATATGCTGTAAACCATTTATAACCAGGTTCAAAACGAAGAAGTTTCTCAATTCGTCTGTATATACAGGATGAATTTTTAGGATGGGACAGTAAGGGCAGCTATCTCAACCATTGTAGATACAGAAAAACGGCCCTAGGAGAGTATCCTTAATTTATGCAATAATTGGAGAGGAATTTAAAGATTTTGAAAAAAAAATGTACCGTCAGCAAGAAAATAGGCAATTTACTCCAAAACTTTGACTACTAAATTAAAGATTTGGCATATGTGTAGAAAGAAATAATTACGGCAAACCGACGATTTAGCGCAGTGGTTAAGAGCTTAACCCGCTCCGCCCACTGTGTCTAATAGTCGCGGGTTCGATTCCCGCACGGGACAAATCTTTGTGTGATCCACAATTATTTGTTTCGGTCTGGGTATTTGTGTATGTGAATTATAGGTCAAGAAGTCCATAATTGTACCAATGTTTGGTCACCCTACTTAGAAAGAGACGTAAGGCTCTAAATGGCTATCCTTGTCGTCACGTTCTTTAGCAGAGTGCTCAATCCGTTTAGGGTAATATATCCATGAAAATTCTATACAAAACTTACTTTAGACATTTCTCACTTTTGACAGTTTCTCAAAGAATGAAAATGACATGCTAAGCAAATAAAGTAAAAGTGAAGTAAAGTAAAAATAACTACTTGAGTAAAATTAACTACTTGGACATGTTTATAGATACGGGTGTCAATACTCTACTTTCTACTTTTATAGGGATCGGCTTCTTTTTGTCCATCTATGTCAATATAACATATTTTTTAATTATTATCTTCTTAACCTGACAATTTTCTATTCTAAGATATTGTAGTAAGATTGAAAACATAGTCTTCAGTTTCTTGGATCTGAGACGATGATGAGGTATCGTTTTGTATTTTAACGGAACGATGTTCAATTAATACAAAACTATACATTAAACCATGTAATAAACACCATCCCCTTTGTGACGTACTATTATCCTTAGTTACACCGTCACGCCTAAATTCACCAAGCGGGGGTGGCAGAGGTGTACTGAGTGCACCCACATTTCGCCGACGATGTTAGGTCCCATGTTATAAGGGGCGAGCCTATTGCCATATACCGGGCACAATTCCAGACTCCGGGCTCATACTGGGAATTCTTCGTTAAAAAAACTACATTTGTCCGACCTAGGATTTGAACCCAGGACCTAGTAATCGCAAAGGGGTGTGCTTTGCCGCCAGACCAACGAGGCAGTCGGGCATCCTTAGTTCATCATCATCTCGGCCTATACTTGTCCACTGCTGAACATAGACCTCCCCAATCGCTGTCCAGCGTAACCGGTCCGATGCCACCTGCATCCAACGACTTCCTGCGATTTTTACAAGATCGTCGGTACATCTGGCAAGCGGTCGTCCCACGCTGCGCTTGCCATTACGTGGTCTCCACTCTAGAATCTTTCTGCCCCAACGCCCGTCCGATCTACGCGCTATGTAGCCCGCCCGTTGCCACTTCAGCTTGCTAATCTTGAGGGCTATGTCGGTGACCTTGGTTCTTCTACGAATCTCCTCATTCCTGATTCGATTGTGTAGAGAAACGCCGAGCATAGCTCTCTCCATAGCTCGCTGAGCAACTCTGAGCTTTTTTATGAGACCTATTGTAAGAGACCACGTCTCTGATCCATATATCATCACTGGTAACACACATTGATTAAAAACTTAGCAACAGCGTAGTAAGAAAGCGAGTAGGTATGAAAGATAGTATCGGTGTAAAGATGAGAAAGGGCATGCGCCGTTAGTTCGGGCATATAGAAAGAATGCCAGAGGAAAGAATGACAAAACAGATATACAATGTGAAAGTGGAAGGATGCAGGTACCGGGGAAGACCTAGACTATCTTACCACGACCAAATAAACCGAGTCTTATCTGATGGAAAAGTCAAGAGTCTCCGTAACCGGCGAGCGTGTATGAGACGAACTATGAGAGTCGAGGAAGCCAGAGAGGTATGTAAGGAAAGAACCTGTTGGAACTCTGTACTCTCTGCCTACCCTGCAAGGAATCTGGCGTGAGGTTATAGATAGATAGATAGATAAACTAAAAACTTCCATCCTTAGTTACCTTTATCTAATTCACAAAATATTTCGTCTACTCCACAAAAAAAAGAGGAACCGCGAAAATTGCAATCTTTCACGGCCATTTTAAAACTGTTGGCGCCAAAGCCGTCGTGTGCCCGCTCAATTCACAACACGTTACAGCGCGTCGTGAGCGTTGTTTGTACACGTTTTGACAGGTAATGTAATATGTAGTGAGAGAAATTGGGTTTGAGCCGACGCTCGTCTGACGCGAGCACAGATATTGATGTCGACATTTTCGAAATAAAACCGGCTGCGTCCTTTAGATAAGGCCGGCATTTTGAACGTGTTCTGTTGTGTTGCGACACATGTTTAAATGAGACTAGTTAATACGATTATGGAGTCTTAAGTAGCTACATTCGTTCGTTTGCTGAGCCCTGTGTCATTAATTATGAATAATCTGCAAATTCATCGTCAGCCGAAAGTTATCCACTGCAGGACATCTTCCTTCTTGCTCCTTAATAAGTCTTGATAATATCTCTCCATTTGGTCCTATCCTCTGCGACATGAATTGCGTCGCTGATACTGAAATTAAGCGTCGAGCGAATCTGATCGGACTAACGCTTGGGGCTCCTACCTCTAGATTTCTTCCCTTCCACTTTGCCAGTGATCAGAAGTTTTTCTAAGTTGTAGCTTGTTTTTCTGGCAATTTGACCGAAAAATTCCAGCATTTTGCGCAGGCATATTGTGAAAAGCCTGGTTGTTATTCCGAGTTCCTTTAGGATTGATGCGTTAGTCCGGTGTGCTGTCCATGGCATTCAAATCATTTTCCTCCAGTACTCTCGAAGGCATCAATGCGATGGCGATCCGCCGTTTTAAGGGTACATGTTTCTGAGTCCGATAGAATGTTGTGCGAGGCACAAGGGGGTTTCAGGTCTGGAAGAGGATGTTCGGATCAAGTCTTCTCACTCCGCAACATCGTAGAGAAGCATCTGGCAGTGGGGCGGAAGGTTTTCTGCGGTTTTGTAGATCTGGAGAAGGCATTTGACAGAGTTGTGCGAAAGAGACTTTGGGACATTTTGCCAGAGTATGGTATAGATGGCACTTTGTTGCGAGCCGTCCAGTCCACTTATGTGGACTGCAAGGCATGCGTACGGGTGGGTGGTAACAGGTCACCCTGGTTTGACGTTAAAATCGGCGTCAAGCAGGGTTGCGTGTTGTCCGCTAGACTGTTTATAATATATCTGGATAAAAGTCTTCAAAGACTGAAAGCGATGAATGAAGGTGTACAAATGGGTGACTTAGTGGTAAACCATCTACTATATGCAGATGACGCGGTTTTAATAGCGCCAACAGCCACTGATCTGCAAACACTAGTCACAGTTATGAAAGACGACTGCATGATCAATGACTTACACTTGAATGTGAAGAAAACCAAGATTATGGTTTTTGAAAGGGAAGAAACCAGGACGAATGTAAGGATTGTGGTTGGTAACGATGTGCTGGAGCAAGTGAATGATTTTGTATATCTTGGATGCGCCTTTAGTAAGGATGGGAAATACACCGCTGACATAGAGAGAAGAGTCAGTGCAGGGAACAGAGTGAATGGTGCGATGGGAAAGCTACTCGGGAGCCGGCACTTAAGCCATAAGGCACAGCTGGCCATACATAACGGAGTTCTTGTCCCAACGCTGTTATATGGTAGCGAGAGCTGGGTATGTAAGAAGGAGAATGAGAGTAGGATAAATGCAGTAGAAATGCGAGCTCTGCGGAAGATGTGCGGAGTGAAGCTGACCGACCGCATTAGCAACAGCATAGTAAGACAGCGAGTAGGTATGAAAGATAGTATCGGTGTAAAGATGAGAAAGGGCATGCTCCGTTGGTTCGGGCATATAGAAAGAATGCCAGAGGAAAGAATGACAAAACAGATATACAATGTGAAAGTGGAAGGATGCAGGTACCGGGGAAGACCTAGACTATCTTACCACGACCAAATAAACCGAGTCTTATCTGATGGAAAAGTCAAGAGTCTCCGTAACCGGCGAGCGTGTATGAGACGAACTATGAGAGTCGAGGAAGCCAGAGAGGTATGTAAGGAAAGAACCTGTTGGAACTCTGTACTCTCTGCCTACCCCGCAAGGGATCTGGCGTGAGGTTATAGATAGATAGATAGATAGATGTTTCTGAGCTGTAGAGGAAGATGATAAATATGAGACTAGTCACAAACTTGTTTGGTCATAGCGTTCTTTGCCATACTGTAGAATATGGGTCACCCTGAATGATCGCCACAATGACAATCGCATTGGTGATGTACGCATTCAGCTTTTACATAATGATAACTCAATATCTATTATTAATGAATCACGTACAGTCTAAGTAGCTTGAGTTGTTAGTTTATGAGTACATATAGTGATGCCCTTTATGATATTCATAGAAACAAGTGAAACTAATTTATTTGTAATTTTTAAATAGAGTTATTATGGTCGCTGAAGCAAAATTTATAGAACTTTACTCAAACGACGTTAATGTTGAATCAATTTATTAGAATAAAATACACCTTTCAGTTTCCATTCTGGTTTGGCTGATACAGAGAACAGCCAGAACCTGTCTTAAGCAATAAAACATCCCCCATTTTCCTCGAGCGGCGACGACAAGGCTAATAGAATAATGTGGAAAAATATTAGCCAAATGGCAGACTATTATCCCGGTGTCTGGCAGTTTATGCTAATTAGTCTCAGTCCCCGGAATTCGGCTAGGAAACGAGTTGCCCAAGTCCCGTAATGAGTCCCGAACTGGTAGCCTCAAGATTCCAACGTTTAAAGTTGTGTTCAGATGGCCTCGATTTTGAACAAAGTTTATCTGATTGAATTTATTCATGCTAAATTTCTTTCATTTTGGATGAGATTTTGGAATTATTCTATTTTTATAAAGGCTTTTAATGATTAGATTTACTACGGAGGAAGGAGTAACTCATTTTACTAAGCTACTAGGTATAGGTGGTCAGAATTTTGAAAAAAGTTATATTTATTAAGAATCAAACAGCCAAACCATTTCGGCATGCCAATCATACAATACCCTCTACTTTTACATAGCACTTATAGATACTTGACTCTTTTCTAGATCCTTATTTCTTAAACGTTAATGAAGAAATGAGAGATTATGCTTTACAATCTTAACAGTTATGCTGGTTACATTATCAGCATCTTACCAAGCAATATCTAACTTTATTATGAAGGTATCACACATAAAATTTAATCTGGCTTTCTACCTGTGATTGTTGCGAAGCATTTACTCAAATTTCAGCCCCTAACAAATTAAGTTCCGGTAATGATATTACTTCTAATAATGAACTATGGTCCCCGACAGAGCTCTATTCACGGTACCCTACTAGAACAAGTTTAAATTGTATCATTGGGCCTAATTTGTATATATCATGGGATGGACAAGGTATGTTTTGTGTAATGACTCCTTTATTTATATCCTTATGGTTTTGGTCTCTGAGAGGTTGTTGTGGGTGGTTTTGCTGTAAGATTTTTAAAAGCAAACTTCTGTGTAGCAGGAGAATTTGAACACTAGGATCCTTTGATAATAGTTTTAATATACTGTCACATATATTGTGTTTGTTATTTATCATCGTCATGTAAGTCTATACAAGTCCCGTCCTGCCCGTATGTTATTTATATTAGTTAATTAATTTTAACGCAACTCTATACGTAACAATGCAAAAAAGTCGTGGTAGTTTTATTAACTCCAGTCGCAAAAAGATGGGTGTTAACGTGTGTATCTACTTATTCGTGTGTCTGTGCGTCTGTCTGTAGCTCCTAAACGGATGAACCGATTTTGATTTTGTTTTTAAGTTTGAAAGGTGACTTGATTGAGAATGTTCTTAGCTATGATTCAGTTGAGTAATTAATGCAAAGTTTGAAAATCAATACCTCAACTCTATTACTTGCCAAAACTAAACACATTAGACATCTTCAAACGAGAGTTTGCAGGATCCTATTTCCCCAGTCCTCGTGTTTACCTCCGCTCCACGCTTCCTCGTTCCGGAGCTTGCTGAGCTTCCTACTATTAATAATTAATTAATTAATGCATCGTTCAGCTAAGTTCCGAGACAGTGAAGCATTCTTAGCGGCAACTTGCGTCCCACTAGAATTCTGCTGCTTATTAAGTATGCAATGAGGATAGCTAGTTAGAACTCAGTACTTGTTACGTTTCGTCACTTAGTAAATTAGGGTATGCTATCCCATTACTGTACGCAAAGTCGTTCTCTAACAAATCGGAATGAGAGAGATTTGGTCATACTCCATCACGCTGACCCAGTGTGACGGAACTATTGGTGAAGGCAAGATTGTGGCCACCTACTGGTAAAACTTGTCAAGCCTCCTGAAAGGCATCTATCTCGGCTTGATCACAGCATGGAGCAGGCGTGGACTCAGTATGGAGATATTAGTCTCTCTCACTCAGATAGTAGTGAAAGCGGGGGTGGCAGAGTTGCGTGTATACATGCATTTTGCGGTTCTAATGTATTGGAAATGTTCCTGTTACCATTATACTCGCGCATTTCCAGACTCCAGACTGCTATAGGGATTTCGATAGAGAAATAACAATAAAGTAGTGCTCATGCTTGGCTTAGATAAGAAATGAACTGACGAGAAACAGCAAGTGTTCTGTGCCTCAAGTCTGCTACAAAAATCGTTCAATTACAATTGTGCTAAAAGTTTGCAATTGTGTAAACCCGTACCTACGACTATGAAATACCATAAGAATTGTTGATAGGTACCATTAGAATTGGAAAGCATTGAATTACTCGATTTGAAACTGTCAAAACTAACAATTATGATGTCAATGATCAAACATTTTATTAAAATTATTAATAAACAATAACGGACTTGAGGCAAAGTCCTTTAAACACGAAACACAATTCGGTCTGTTTGAGCACAATTTGTTGTTTGTAAATGGGATATGGAACTTCTTCTCCCTCTTCAGCCGAAAGATTTGCACTGCAAGACAAAGGCCTCCCCTAAAGACCGCCAAAACGATGAGCTTTGTGCTGTACGCATCGCATATTTGAACTTACTGTTGTTTATTCTGCCATAATGAGATCTGAGATTTGTGTCAAAAAACTATCTCTATAAACTATTTGCCGAACCAAAATTTACAGATTTTCAATTTCCGACGGCTTTGAAAATCTTTTCAATCCTTGTCACGCGAAAAGAAAATCAGTCTTCTGAATCCTTCAAAGCTTTAAATGATAAGCACACCTTCACGCAGGATTTGCTTCTGATTGCCTTCCTTATTACGAAAAAAGAAATACCCCCGACCCGCCTTATGTCGGGGTAATCAGTTACTACGGGGCCCCATAAAAAATATTCCATCATCCCGAATAAAGCCTATATTTACTGGATATAGCTGTACAACCTTTTTCACCATATGAAAAATTGTTTACGGCGACTGTGACACGCTCGCGACTTAGAGTTCCGTTGTAAAAAACCCTAATTTCCTGCACCCTTTCATTTATAACCCGGCAATCTGGAGGCCCCGTAGCTTATTTATAGGGGTCTCGGCCATTTGATGGGTGGGAGTCAGAATGTGTAATGATAAAGGTTATAAAAAACCATGTAGACTTGCAACTGGTTATGTTGATATCGTTTTTGCGACTGTCGACTTTGGTGTTTGATGTTGGCAACTTTAACGATTTGTGTAGTGATTAAGCTATTCTTCTCTTTAAATACTCTCTCCATGCGTCTACATCATGACACTTGTTAGTATCTTGCGGGATAGGAAATTACAGAATTCTAACAGGTTTTTCTCGCATCCTCCACTTTTTGTAGATCGTCTCTTTAAATTAATAGAAAATCTACTTTTCTTTTAATTTCATTAATATTGTCTACCTTCATGGCCCAGCAGTGGGACGAAGCAAGTTAGTAAAACATGAATTTTCAACAGATTACAAAAGTACCCATAAAATAGCAAGAAATAATATGAGTTGGTCAAGTTTTATATTGTAGACTATTTTTTCGAAACTTACTTTTCTTTTTTCAAAAAAAGTCGCCAGTCTGCGTGTCGCCGCGGAACCCGCTGCATTTTCATGTATAGCAAGTTTACGAGTGTTAGTTTCGGTGTTTGGCCGTCTCAATGGTATGTTATCATCGTCTGGGTATTTCGGTGCGCCGCGCTAAGCCCGAGGTACGGAACCCTTATCTGGGCACCTTATTGTGTCACAGAGCTCATAGATAACCTTTGTGAGTGTTTGTATATATGTAGATACTTTTTAATGTGTATGTATCTTTTAAAGTTGTGAGTAAATAAGAGTAAGGTAATGGTGTGGAGTCAATTTATGTGTCTATTAGAATACTGAAGGGCAAGTCAAGAGTCTCCGTAACCGGCAAACATGTATGAGATGAACTATGATAGGGGAGGAATCCAGAGAGATTTGTAAAGGAAATGTTGTAACTCTGTCCTCTCTGTCATCCCCGCAAGAGATTTGGTGTAAAGTTATAGATAGATAGATTAATGAGAAGAATTGATCATCAATATGTTTATAATTAAAATATTTTCGCATTTTTACTTCGTGACGTGGATGCGTTTACAAAAATGACTTTTACATACAAAAACATCTATAGCTATGATCAAACGTATCGCGATACGACAATTTCTGGAAATGATGGTGTAATGGTTACCTGTTGAATTGGTCAAAGTCAAAAAATCCGTAACCGAAATAAACATTTGTGGGTTACATGAAGATTTGTCTCGTGCAGCGATCGAACTCACGACTGCTCAATCCGAGTGGTTTATATTTAAACTACTAGACCAAACCCTCGTCTATCCCATGTAACTAAACGATATCGTCGAAAATGGCCCCTGAACCAACAAACATGTGACCTATACCATCATGATTTATCTGTTTTGTTATAGAAGTTGCAAACATCCACATCTAACGGACAATTTGCAATCCAAAACGAATATTTCAAAGTACTGTAAGTACTTAAATCAACGTCGCTAACGTCTTTTCCGATTGTCAACGTTGTTAACGAATTACGGTTTCAATCGATTACATTCAATAATGATCGATTTGATTATTGTTAGTGTATTTTTACTTAACGATTTTACAAATGTATTGTTGGCTACTAAATGATAACCTCAAAATCTAATACTTTTTTTGCAATAATGCTTGGCCGTTTAATAATAAATGCATGAAGATAATTTGTAGGTAACTTGAAATCATACACATATTTTTTGTTGCTGTTGGTTCTGGGGCAAATCATATATGGACGCAGAACAATGTCAAACAACACCGTCACGCCTATATTCCCCAGAGGGGGTGGCAGAGGTGTACTGAGTACACCCACATTTCGCCGACGATGTTAGGTCCCATGTAATAGGGAGCGAGCCTATTGATATATATCGGCTACAATTCCAGACTCCGGAATCATACTGGGAATTTTTCGTTAGGAAAACTACATTTGTCCGACCTAGGATTTGAACCCAGGACCTCGTGATCACAAAGCGATGCGCTTTGCCACTAGACCAACTAGGCAGTCTATACTAAATGTATAGTAAAGAAGTGAGTTGAAAACAAGTTTTTAAAATTTATATACGTCTGTATGTCGGTTGGAACCTGTTGGAACTCTGTACTCTCTGCCTACCCTGCAAGGGATCTGGCGTGATGTCTGTTTTTGTTATCAAAATCTAGTCAACAATTTTTATTTTAAATTATTTCTATTTCTCATCGACTGCTGTAGGACTGCTCAGCCGTGGGATAGAAAAGCCTGATTCGTGGTCTAGTTTTTGCCCGCAGATCTCCTTGCAGGACTTTAATGTCCTTTTTTTATATCTTTGCCAAGAATCCATTTTGCCTCCACCAATGAATTTTAAGCCCATTCCTCACTACCCCTAAGCCGATTTTATTTACTCAAGTTTCTCCGGGTTTCCTCTCGCAACAATGTATTAAGTGAGACCTTTTTACGAAATCCGTTCAAATTACTGTATTCCCGAGCGCTGAGTCGAGGGTGCGTTTTAATTATAATTTGGACATCAAAGAACTGGACTTAAGTAATTGCTGTAATATATTTACGTATAGAAGTTAGAGGGAAAACCACTCCGCTAACTGGATCGAAAAGTCGCTGGTTCGATCCTGTATGACACAAGTTTTTGTATGACTCATAAATACTTGTTACAGTTTAGGTATTTCATGATTGTAAGTGCATCCACAGCTTGGTAAAAAATCCTAGCGTATGAAAACTTTTTTAAATGCAACTATATGTTTTTGGCATGATTGACCGTTTTAATGTGTAAGAAACCAAAGAGAATATATTCACTACGTTATATAAGAAACTGTCAGAATTTTAGACGTTACAAGCAACATACCAAATGTACAAATAGGTATCTTTCGTGTGTGTGTGAATGATCTACGCTGTTGGCCGCGGGGCCTTTACAGCTTCACCGGACAAGAGGGCGAGTGTGCAACCACTACGCTCGAGCCAGAAGGGCAAGTGGGCAACTAGCTCAGGCGCGCCGCAAGGAGAAACGGCCTCGGCTTGGGCAGTCGCTATGGAGGGCGGAATATACTAGGTCTCTCGCCGTGGTGCTCTGCACCGGCCGGAAGGCAAGGGATTCTTGGACCTTGCCGGCGAGGTCAGTGTCTGTTATCTAGGTAGCTATTCTATATGGTCACAGCAAATCTTGTAGGACGAGCTGAGAGTACAAAGATCCGACCGGTTTTTTCTTGCTGGCCTTTTTGGCTACCTTTTATTTTAAGTTTATTATATTAATTTACACTAAGTAAATGGCCCATTTACTTGCTGATTGTATCTATCTATATCTCTATCTATATCTCTATCTATATCTCTATCTATATCTCTATCTATATCTCTATCTATATCTCTATCTATATCATCACGCCAGATCCCTTACGGGGTAGGCAGAGAGTAAAGAGTTCCAACAGGTTCTTTCCTTACATACCTCTCTGGCTTCCTCTACTCTCATAGTTCGTCTTATACACACTCGCCGGTTACAGAGACTCTTGACTTGCCCTTCAGATAAAACCCGGTCTATTTGGTCATGGTAAGATAGTCTAGGTCTTCCCCGGTACCTACATCCTTCCACTTTCGCATTGTATATTAGTTTTGTCATGACAAAACTTTATAAACAACAAATTTTTTAAATCTGTATGTGTTGTAAAAAGTTAAGGATCTGTCTCCTAAGACCGTTTTCCTGTTGTTACAACGGTTACTGCCGTCTCAAAAACTCATTATGTACTAGGAAAGATCATGTTGAAATTTTGCCAACCCAGCAGATCTTTTTTTTTTTTTAAACGTAGCCCCGCACTAGGATTTATTCCTGTGTCGTGGGTGCGTTTACAAACATGAAAATTCACAAACACAAATATCCAGACCGGAACAAATAATTGTGGATCACACAAAGATTTGTCCCGTGCGGGAATCGAACCCGCGTCTATTAGACACAGTGGGCTCAAGCTCAAGCTCTTAACCACTGCGCTAAATCGTCCGTCATCTGGTTTGATGATAATAATACTAGCCTTATACTGTTCCATTGCTGGGCAAAGGCCATCACCGATAAATCCAGGTGAGAGAAGTGATACTCCACCACACGGACCCGTGCGAATTGGCGGAGGCAGGTTTGTGACAACCTGCTGTTCGAACTTATCAAGACACTTATTAGGCTTCCAACTTGACTTAAAGACTACCATATTAATTGGGACCAACGGCTTAACGTGCCTTTCGAATATGAAAATGTCTTAAACGGTCACCCATCTCAGACCGACCAAGCCGAACGCTGCTTAACCTTGGTAATCGCTAGAACACCGCCGTCGCACACCAATACGAGGGTCTCTTGAGAATAGAAATAGATAATTTTATCAACCTCCTTTACGTTAGTGTCATGAAAGGCATAAAACGTGTTTGATAACATATGTCTGTCAAAGTAGGGTACGAGGGGTATCGCAGGGTGCGTAGATGCGGCGGCACCCTGATAAAGTTCCGGACGAGAGATCCGCGATAACGTCGCCATGTTCCGAGTTGTCTCAGAACTGACACGGGGGGAATTTGTACGGTTTTTTGGAACTATTTTCGTGAGTGACGATTTTAAACAATGAAAAAAGCAATATAAATAAACACGACGTCTATGTCTCCCTAGCGGGGGTGGCAGAGGCACAGGATTCAAACCCAGGCCCTTGTAATCGCTACGCGCCGTATTCGCCCCTAGACCAACGAAGCAATCTATAAAAATAAATTTTTTAAAAAGGCAAACCAACTCCAAAAAGTAAAAAATTTAATATTTGAAGTCGATGCCGGTTAGAGCACCTAGTTACTTAGCACCGACTTCAAATATTTATTTTTTACTCTTTGTAGTCGATTCTGCTTAGTTCTATAGTAAGGTACCGGTACAGGATTGATATAATACCCATAATAATGGAATCTATACATTCTTGCTGTTTTCCGTTGAGTCCCCTGGTATATCTTCAAAGTCCCAAGGTTCAATACCGATTTCATTAAAATATGACCATGTCGAAACTATACTAAACCCAAGGCAAAAATAAACATCAAAATCAGTTCATAAACAGACACGTTATAAAAAACACAGACGAACTGTAAACTTCCTCCTTTTTTGAAGTCGGTTAATATTCTGATTTGTTTACTACAGATTTGTATTATTTGTCGTTAAGGAGTTATTTGGAGTATCTTCAAAGTCCAAGGTCCAATACCGATGAAATTAAAATGGGACCACCTTAGAACTATACTCAACCCAATGCATAATCATCAAAATCGGTCTACAATTAAAAAAATATTTGTGAACATACATAAAAAACGCATACATACAGACGAACATAAAACCTCCTCTTTTTAAAGTCTGTTAAAATAAACAATACGTCTATGTTGGTATCATTTTATTTATCCATATCATCACGCCATACCTATTAGTCAAGTTGGACATTTATAGGGCGAAAGAGGTCCACTGCAAAAAAGTCTTAGCCAAAAACTTAAAAGTAGCTTTAACGGTCTTATTCCAAAACGCGGACTGTCGATAGTTCTAGACTATTCACATCACAAATGACTAAATCACATACCAATCCAGTTCCTAAGAAAATTCTTATTACTAAACGAGAATCAGCATTGACAGATGCAACTTCTTCGGTCCAAAAGATAAACCATTGCGACCCCTACTTTAACTGCAGTACTATCTCTAGTAGAAGTCTAACGCGCAGGTGTCAAATTCTCCATTTTGATGTTTATAACTCAGTTTTATTATCAGACATAGATTAAAATAAAATTAAGAAAAATACATAAATTATTATAATTTATATCTTAGTTTTTCAAGTAACATTGACGTTTCAGTCATTTAACAAGAAAGGAATTAATTAAGAGACAGTGATTTGTTTAATGCAGATTTTGTTAATAATGAATGTAAACAATGCGCTCGGTTACTCGCCAGAACCGCCAGCAAAAAGTATTTAATAAGAAACAAAATAAAAATGATTTAGTGGAAAATCAAGTCATGTGGATCGAAAATATAATTTGTAATATTTTCTTCTCGCTAATACAATTAATTAAACGTCAAAATACTGAAAATCTATACATTGTTAAAAATAAACGGAACATTGTGAACGAATGATGTCATATTGAATGTACAATTTCAAACAATTTATATAAAATCTGTAAAGTGGTACCACTAAATAGTCCTGGATAGGTCATCGTTTTGTAATAAGGAAAAGTTTAAGCCCTTGTCGGTGTAAAGATGAGAAAGGGTATGCTCCGTTGGTCCGAGCATATAGAAAGAATGTCAGAAGAAAGAACGACAAAACATATACAATGGTACCGGGGAAGACCTAGACTATCTTACAATGATCAAATAGACAGAGTATTATCTGAAGGACAAGTCAAGAGTCTCCGTAACCGGCGAGCGTGTATGAGACGAACTATGAGAGTGGAGGAAGCCGAAGAGGTATGCAAGGAAAGAACCTGCGTGATGATATAGATAGAGAGAGATAGATTAGGCCCTTGTTACCAAGACTTGATGTTACCGTAACTATCCCGACTTATAACATTATTTAGACTTTGTTTTAGGATAAGACGGATAGGTTAGTTCAAGTAATAAGAAAATTAATAGGTCCCGTTGAAACATGAAATCATAGAACTTAAAGATAACAGTTTGTGTTTGTTATTAAAGTTATTAAGTTAACGTTAACTTAATACTCGGAGATGGATGAACAAATCTATGAAGTGTAAGTTAGATGTAATTGTTCGCGTTTGTATTTTGTGGAAATTGTTGTTCAGAGTTAAAGTTTGGCAGTTGTTATGTTTAAAGTAAATACGAGGTACATATTTAGGTCATACAATACTGCCAATCTCGTTTGGTTGATGAAGGTACATACCTATGAAGGTGTGAGGATAAGGTAAGTAGGTGATAACTTTGGTGCAGACCTCTGTGGCTTCCTGCACTCGCATAGTTCGTCTCATACACGCTCGCCGGTTGCGGAGACTTGATTCGCCTATCAGAAAGACACTGTCTATTTGGTTATGGTAAGATAGTTTAGGTATTCTCCGGTCCCCGAGGAGAAAAGCGGCGTGGTGCGTCCCACCTCGCCGTGAGCAGCGCATCGGTACAGGGGGGAGCGTGTTATCTAGTCTCCCCGCGATGGGAGGCTCTTCAGAGGGCGCACAAAAAGAACACCGGTCCTAGCCATACGGAGATCTCGGAGCCTCTCCAAAATGCTGATGTCCGCCACCCTAAGATTTTCAATCGTTATGAATCTGACACGCCCTGCGAGCTTACCTCGAAACTCACGGAAGTCCAATGTAGGATTTTCCCCAGATTAAAAAAAAAGGTCTTCCCCGGTACCTACATCTTTCCACTTTTGCATACACAGTGTAGCCTTATTATGATAGGTTTATTCCTTTTCGTCATACTAGGGCCAAAGGATTACTCTATGAAAGGTAGGTGTACCAAGTACAGCCCTTGTCTGCTCCTTAATGGATAATAAGTGTGTAGTCTAGCTATATATAAAGTTCCTATTGAACGTCTTTTATTGTGTCCAGTCAACCAGTACTTACGCCGCTATGTTACCAGTTATCAGTATACCGTTGGAGCAGTCGATTATCTTAAGCTTCTGAGTAATGTTTCTAAAGATACCGTTGAATTGTGACTGGAATAGCTTTCTGTTATAAGATAGCGGTGATGGAACTTTGAATTATTAGGCTGGTTGCTGAGATGCGAGTTGGAGACGCGCCGTTAAGACGTGTTTTTTTTGGAGCACGATACCTCACACTAGAAAGTATTCCTGTGCCCTATCCCACACACATACACCCAGACTGAAACGATTCGTGGTTTGTCCCATGCGGGAATCGAACCCGCGAGGATTTGATCTAGTGAGCGGAGCGGTAAGCCTTTCTAATTTTGTGACGACTTTACAATGTCCCCCTCCCCCCACTAGGGGTTATTTTAAACTCACCACAAAGTAACAAAGAATCAAACGTGATGAATTAATTCTGTCGACGGTTGTGTGGTCTATGGGGTTAATTCATACATACGTTTCGTTGTTACGCTGCTGAAACGAGGTCGCGGTAAAGCACGATTGCTAGTTTCTCATTTCTTACCGCGCGTGGTCTTTCAATTCTTGAAACTCACACACGAGTCAAACTTGTTTCGTCGATGGTCGCTGAAAGTCCTCAACACTTCGGCAGCAGTCGTTATAGCAGTGGGGTGAGAGTAAATCCAAAGAGTAGTACGTACTTTGTTGAACAGACTAAGTTATATTGCGGTTTTAATTTTGAAAAAATTTCAGCACTCCGTAGTCTGGAGTTTGTACCCCGTCAGTATAATTGCAATAAAAGCAGTGATAGCCTAGTGGTTAGACCGCTGGACTGCAAAGTCAAAGGTCTCGGGTTCGAACCCAGGTCCTTCCACGCACCTCTGTCTCTTCGACGGCATGTGCGTTTTAAAAATTAACTATCACTTGCTTTAACGGTGAAGGAGGACATCGTGAGGAAACTTGCAAGAGTTTCTCGAAGGTCGAAGTTCGCGAACCCATGCGAACGCAAGCGTGGTGGACTATGGCCTAACACTGTCAGTTTAAGAGGAGGCCCGTGCCCAACGGTGGTAAAGTTTCTTAACAGGGCTAATATTATTATATATTATATTATTATATATTATAGGTATAATTGCATTAGGCTGGCCTCCTTTAGCGTAAGGACTTAGGACCTAGCATGGCCGGCAAAATGTAGTTTATCTACACATTGCATCTTTGCCACTGTGTCACTCCCGCTTGGGGAATATAGAAGTTCCGATGCTTGTTATTACAAGCTTTTATGTAACTTGCAATGTTCGAATGTCTGTGTGTCTGTCTGTCTGTCTGTCTTCTCGGTTCAAATTTTGTGATGAGTTTTTCAAGTACTTGGGGGGTATCCGATTGAGCTGAAATTTGGATGGTACCCCCGGATGGTACCCAGGGTCTGACGATGGAGCTAGAAGATGGCTATTGAAACTACCCAATTAACAGGACATCGATCAGGCCGTAGATGCCTTCACCGACCACATCCGATCGGCTGTCGGTCGATTTTCTAAGCAAGTCGAGGCGGAAGATCTCAACCTCAACCGCTATCTACTGCCGGACGATGTTAGAGATCTCATTCGTTCCAAGAATGTCTCAATCCGAGCGCACGACTCTTACCCCACCGAAGCCAATCGGGCCCGGATGCGCGCTTTACAACGTGAGGTAAAGCGCCGTGTCGCGGAGGTCCGGGAGGAACGGTGAGGTGAAAACCTAGAGGGCATCGCACCTGACCTACTGGCAGGTGGCGCGCAGCCTCAAAACCGACTCCACGACTGTCATGCCCCCGCTGTCCCGCCCTTCAGGCGCACCCTCAGCCTTTTCGTCGTCGAACGACGACGAAAAGGCCGTGCTTCTCGCCGACTCCCTCGAGAGCCAGTGCACCCCCAGCTCTTAATGGCCATATTGAACGCCGCCATGACGAACTGCACCTTCTCCCCTAAGTGGAAGGAAGCAGACGTCATAGGCATTCCCAAGCCCGGCAAACCTCGTAATCTCCACGCGAGCTACCGCCCTATCAGTTTTCTCAACTCCCTGGCTAAGGTCTACGAGCGCCTTCTTCTGGCGCGGCTCAAAGACTTTGTAGTGTCCAGGGGTATCCTTATCGACGAGCAGGTCGGCTTTCGAGCCAAACACTCCTGCGTCCACCAAGTGCACCGCATCACGGAGCACATCCTCTCCGGTCTTAACAGACCCAAACCCGTCTACACGGGCGCCCTCTTCTTCGACGTCGCGGAGGCATTCGACAAAGTCTGGCACAACGGCTTGATATACAAGCTCTACCAAATGGGTGTGCCGGACAGACTCATGCTCATCATACGAGACTTCTTGTCAAATCGCGCCTTCCGATATCGCGTTGAAATGACGCGCTCCATTCCCCACACCACCCGAGCTGCCCCTTGCCCTTCTGGCTCGAGCGTAGTAGTTGCACGCTCGCCCTTAAGTCCGCTGAAGCTGTAAAGGCCTCGCGGCCAACAGCGTAAATCACTCACACACACTCCATTTAATTTTTGCTATAGATGCTTGTTTTTAAAAATTATCTTTTTTAGTTTTTTCTCATTAGTTGAAAAAAACAGATAATAAAAAAGGAATACGGTCACCCCCATTATTGTATGCGATAGTTAAATATTTGACTCGTGAACATACCATGTTTATCATTATAAGTAAAATAATAAATCATTATCATCCTACAAAATCACGGCAAAACGTCAAAGCGACTGTCCTCTCGATAGTTACCAAACTATTCTAATTATACTTGTCGATAGTAACTCTAACGAACCCCGCTGTTATCTCAACACCGAACGAGATAAATCATACTCTCTGTGACAGCAAACTTGGATTCACTCCGTAATTCCATGCCGAGATAACAGACTCAAGTGTTGGTGAACAACGATAATAAAGCACTTCGTCATAAACGCCGGAACCCCGGATCTGATGGTTTATCACAAAAAGATGCCATATCAAGTCGCAAGCGACTCAGAAGGCGACGCAATTTTTTTCACATAGCAAAATAACTAAATACAGATGAACGTGACAGCAGGCTTTCTCGCTAGCGTCGCGCTAACGTCAAAGTTTTCGTGCTAAGCCCTCTGAAGGCTATCGAGATTGACGTGAAGTTATCAAGATAGTGTAGTACGTTCATGTTTATTTAGTAAATTTGAAGTGTGAAAGGGATGGTATATCTACTGGATAGCGTGACGTTAACGTCAAACTTTTCGTGCTACGAACTCTGTGCAGTGTGGTTATCGGCTCTGCGAATGTGGTAGGCGATGAAAGAAGAAAAAACCAATAATTAACATTGATTCAGCACAGGGTATAGCAGCAAACTAATCTTCTATAACGTAGCTTATTTGAGATAATTTTGGTGAAATGTTGACGTTTGGAATACGAGTGGGCACCGAATATCTCGCTGAACACAGTTTTTGAGATAACGTTGCTTACAGGTGCTTACAGGATGTAACATAATAAACGCAAGACCTGAAAGTAGTTTGTCCTAAATCGGCAACTGAATCGATTCCAACTATTTTTAAAGTTAATTTTTTTGTTTAAAAAAAAATATGCTGCTTCCCGTTCTGTTCGCCGTATTAAAAAAAATAATTATTCAAAACATTACGGCTATTTTAATTGTATTTCTATTACATACCCCAAAACGCATACAAAAGTTAATTAATTATCAAATTTAATGGTTAATTTGGATACCTCTTTGGTATCCAAATTAACCATAAAATTTGATATAAATGGTAAAAAACTCCTTAAAATTGGAAGTTTGAATTGTCGTATAGAATTCGTAAAGCATTAATCTAGTTGGAGTGTCTGAGTTCTTGCCTTGTATATGTTACAATTTGTATATCATTTTCTATCCATATAATCACGCCAGATCCCTTGCGGGGTAGGTATTGCGATATATCATTATATTGCTATAAAATAAGTAAGATTGAAGCACATTATTACAGTTACAATTCGTGGATTTTAGCGCAGTCTGTGTTCTAATTTGCGTGTTTAAAGATTAAGAACGTTACCTATATGTACAGTCACTACGCTTGTAACATTAATTCGAAGTCAAGAGGTGCCCGATTTTCGTAGTTTACTCCTAAATGGTCTAGATTTTAGTATGCCCACTTAACTATAAGCTTTATTAGCTATAAAAGCATCGTAAATAGCGTCTTATAAGATAGAGGCGATTGGTGTGAATAGCACGTAGAGTCAGGACTGCGCTATTAATTCTTTTGTAGGGTTGGCAGACTTAACAGTTAATGAAAAACAAATCTAAACTTCACCGAAAAAGGCTGGACATTTTTATAGTTTACTGTATTTGCTAAAGGTCTCTCAAAAAACAAATTGAGAAAGATTAGGTCATACTACATCACGCGGAGCCAGTGCGGTGCGGGGGAGGCAGGGTTGTGGCCACCTGCTGTTGGAAATCATCAATCCGCCTATAATACTTTCAACTTGACTGCCTTGTTGGTCTAGTGGCAAACCGTATCGCTTTGTAATCACGAGGTAATGGGTTCAAATCCTAGGTCGGACAAATGTAGTTTTTCTAACGAAAAATTTCCAGTATGAGTCCGGAGTCGGGAATTGTGCCCGGTATATGGCAATAGGCTCGCCCCCTATTATATGGGACCTAACATCATCGCCGGAACGTGGGTGTACTCAGTACACCTATCCCCCGCTTGGGGAATATAGGCGTGACGGTGTTTAACTTGGCTTAACGACTACCCTACTAAGTGGTAACCTAAGCCAATAGCTTCGCGTGCTTTCCAAAGCACGAATATGAAAATGCCACAAATGATCATCCATCTCATACCGACCGAGTCGAACGCTGCGTAACCTTGGTGAACGCTAAGAACACCGGACTGCTAAAATAAAAACACAGGAAATTAACAATATCTGACGAGCTTTTGCCATACGTTTCACGTGTGCTTTTGTATTAAAAATATATAATTAAAATGAATCTTTCGAAAAATAGTTGTTAGGAATGCCAACCCTAATTCTTAGTAACAAAAAGCGCAGTAAATTTACGAATATTTAGGGGGTTAAATGCTGAAGTAGTGTGCAATTCTGTTTGGAAATAATGAATTCATTAAGTATGCTTAATTTTATACTTAATTAAATTTTACAGAATGATAATAGGGTACTACGTTAATTTTTGGATATCTATATGCTTATCCCTACTAATATTTTAAATGTGAAAGTTTCTATGTTTGGGTTGATGTACGGATTTGGATAAAATTTGGTGCACAGATAGTTTATTACATGGTTTTATTTTTTTTTTAAAACCTAGACCCACACTAGGATTTATTTATGTGTCGTGAGTGCGTTTACAAACATGAAAATACACAAATACCCAGACCGAAACAAATAATTGTGGATCACACAAAGATTTGTCCCGTGCGGGAATCGAACCCGCGACAATTAGACACAGTGGGCGGAGCGGCTTAAGCTCTTAACCACTGCGCTAAATCGTCCGTCAAACACATCGGATTAACACATAGGAAACTTTGTATCCCGGAAAAATGTTAGGTTCCTGTATAAAGTTAATACGGACAGATCGCAGCCAGAACTAGTGTGTAACAGCGTGAGTTCTTCAAACGATGTACACCATGATTCAATTAACAATCCCCCCGACCCCTGCCGCCCCCGCCACCGTCAGCCGCGACATGTTCTCACCGATCCCCCCGATGCTTTGTCATCCCTTCTTTCCACTCTGAATATGGGCGACGACGACGACGAAGTCGTAGATCCCCTCCCCTAGCCGGCGGTTGACCGGTGCACTTAGTAGTGCACCCCCTCACTCCGCAGCGACTGTCCCAACCGAAGCCGCCTCTTCAAGGCGCCCTCGAGTATGTCGCCTCTTGCCCTTCTGGCTCGAGCGTAGTGGTTGCACGCTCGCCCTTAAGTCCGGTGAAGCTGTAAAGGCCTCGCGGCCAACAGCGTACATCACACACACACACACTCAATTAACAGATTTCGAAAGTATCAACACTGCGTTGGACAATCGAGACACATTAATTGTAGACTATAATATTATGTACTCTGTCATCAAATCTAACCTAATATTTGTTTAGGCTTTTACAAATAGTGCATGCTTTGTTCACCTTAATAGGTTACATTCTTAGTATATGTAATATAATAACTGTCCCACTGTTGGGCACAGGTCTCCTCTCAAACTAAGAGGGTTTAGGCCATAGTCCACCACGCTGGCCCAGTGCGGGTTGGCGAACTTTACACACCTTTGAGAAACTCTTAAGCATGCAGGTTTCCTCACGATGTTTTCTTTCACCGTTAAAGCAAGTGATAGTTTTTTTTTAAGAAATTCTTAATTTATGTACCTAAAATACACTGTACTACAAATTTATGTAAGTGTATTGTTGTGTTATTAATGGTGAGCCTTAAATAAATAAATAATTTGTAAGGTTTTCTAAGAGAAGAACACCTTTTCTGTATGATATTATTTGTACAGACTAACGATAGACTTACATCGTCACACCTTTTTCCAACTATCCAATGTCAGTGGCTGAATCTATGGCCATGATACCGGGCCCAGTTCCAAACTCCGGACTGTTACTGAGAAATCCTTACTAATATTATAAATTCGAAAGTAACTTCAGGTGTTCGTCTGTCTGTCTGTTTGTCTGTTACCTTTTCACGACCAAACCGCTGAATAGATTTTGATCCAATGCGACAAAGTCATCGATTTTATCCAGGTGAAGGATATAGGCTACCTTTTGTCTTAAAATTAACTTAAGGGTGTCAAATTTACTCCTGAAAATAACGCAAACGAAGATGACAACACTTCACTACCCTTCACACCCACTACTTTTGTCGCTCCTATTCAAATCCAGGACCTCGTGATTCGCACTATACGCCACAAACCTAACGAGGCTGACGCAGTTCAATATCTGTAATATCAGTTTAGAAAACCACGTGACATGTGTGAAGACACAATTGGCTAGATTTTTATTGAATTGGCCTCCGCATTGCAGCGTAGAGACTACACTCTAGAGCGTACAAAAATCTTTTTTTTAATTATTTAAAGTTATTTAGGTGGTTTTTATCCATTATTGGATATGAAACCCCATTGTGACTATCACTTGTAGTCTCAGCGTAGGTGGAACTGCGCGGACACTGCAGCCAAGCGACATAGCATCCTCGTTTCTTTAGAGGTTGGTATTGAAAGGATAGTTTGCGCGGTTTCTACATAAAATCTCTTTAGCTTCAGTGTTCCGATCGGTGTTTCTCTCGTCTGATTATTTTTAACACACTCCATCAATGTATCGCTATAAGGAGAATCCATTTTCTTCATCATATATGCAAATTTCTTTGATGGGATGTGTCCAGACCTGAATCTTAAGGGTAATTTTAATAAGTTTATATTCGTTTTGTATCCGCCTCCGCATTACGGCGTAGAGACTTATCAAAATCTTTTAAACAAAGCTAATATAATCGTACCTTTCTGTAAGACAGATATATGGATATATGCAGTGTATAGCTCTGTATTTTTTGGCGAAGTAAGATTAAAACAGCTTTGCTAAGAGGTTATGGTCTGATTCAATAGTATCACCAGCTTTTTTAATAACTGTCCTACAAATAGATTTGCATATTTAGTATTATTTATTGTTCGAAGTTGGAACAGTATCTTTTGCGATGTTGCCGGGTTGAGTACGGTATTTGGTATAAATTGTGTTGGCTAACTACATCAATTTTGGATCGTACATTGTAAAATCTACTGTGATTATACTAATGTTATATACGTTGTGTGATACAAGATACAATAGAAGATTCATCATCATCATCATCATTTCAGCCTATACTTGTCCACTGCTGAACATAGGCCTCCCCAATCGCTTTCCAGCGTAACCGGTCCGATGCCACCTGCATCCAACGATTTCCTGCGATTTTCACAAGATCGTCGGTCCATCTGGCAGGCATCCAATAGAAGATTACCAGTGATATATTATTATCAGTTTTGTGGTTCTAGAAGTCTTGAATTGAGATTGTGTGATATGTGATCATTAGTAGATATTATAGAGAAGAAGGTGTGTATAGTACTATATGATTTTTATTACAATATCAATATTAATATATTATATAATATTGTAGAATTAAGTGAATATAAAAGTAATGAGTTGATATATGGAAAAAGGTTATTTTTTGCGAGACGTTATTTCCTAACTGTGTAGGGCTACTTTTAAAAAAAAATATGGTGACTATAATTGAAATGAGTAAAAAATTATCGTTACTAGACTAAGTTATTTATTTACTTTATAAATTTTGTAGTATGACCTGAAACAAAAATAAATTGGTTAATATTCGAAAACACTCAAATATATTCGACACTATTCATCGTAATTAATATATACTTTGAATATTACTTTTACCTTCACTAAAATTAATCCTAGCATTTAGAGCGGTTTATTTTTAGATTCTTAGAATTGAAAAAATAATTCCTTTAAATATTACTTATTACCTTCAATAAAATGAATCCTAGCACTTAAAGCAGTTTATTTTCATATTCTTTGAATTGAAATTGAATTGAAAAATGAATTTCGTCCATTCTGACATTAAAAACGTCCGTCCATTTCATGCCCAAACTCGATATTTTTAAATATGATTAGGCCATGCTGGCTTAGGGCTGAGCACATAAAGATTGACGCTAGTGAACTCCTTAGCGATTTATAGTGTGGCAAAGATGACATATCAACTGATATGTGATCTTGGCCACACTACAATTTACCTAATAAACATGAACGTGACAGCACGCCTTTTCGCTACTGTCACACTAACGTCAATCTTTTCGTGCTAAAAGGGCACGATAAAAAATAGGTTATCATGACGTTGTCGAGGAAACGTGTTGTCATGTCATCTTCATTTCGTATATTTGTAGGGTAAAAAAATGGCATATGGACTTTTTAGCGCTGCGCTAATCAATCTGTTCGTACGAAATCTAGTTCTATCTGTATTATTATGCTAGATCCCATACAAGCTAGGTAGAGAGAAAAGAGTTCTAGCCATTCTGGTTCTAATAACCTCAATTAGCTTTTTATCATTACGGTTGAAAACAAAGCTCATGCCTACCCAATTTAATTCAGTGGCCGTGTCCATAGTTCTTGGTGTACGAGTCTCCGTAGACTCCGCTGGCGTTAGCCCCAACCCCGAGGATCAAACTACCCCCGGCGCCACCCCCAACATCGTCACTGCCACCGGTTCCGTAGCTAGCTCCGGTACCGTAGTCTCCTGTGCCGTTTGCTGAAATCATTACAAGATCATTATAAATAAATAATCTCTTAAACTACACGTTACACCACACTAAGCTCTAATTCCCTCCCGATGCCCTTACATCCCTTTTTTCGGATACAGATACCGCACACAGGCTCAGACACCGACCTCGCCGGTGAGCTCGGAGAATCCCTTGCCCGCCGGCCGGTGCAGAGCACCACGACGAGACACTTAGTATACGCCTTCTCCCATAGCGACTGCCCAAGCCGAGGCCGTTCCTCCTTGAGGCGCCCTTGAGCTAGTTGCTCCCTTGCCCTTCTGGCTCGAGCGTAGTGGTTGCACGCTCGCCCTCATGTCCGGTGAAGCTGGAAAGGCCCCGCGGCTAACAGCGTAGATCATTCACACACATACTAAACTCTAAAACGGGAAACACTGATGCGGGCAATAACTCTGCAAAGCTTAAATAGGAGTGGGCGGGGCATATTTGTCGAATACAGAGAGATGGGTTAGAGCAATGTTTTCATCAATTACTCATTCAAACATACATCGCTAAAACCAAAGATCTTCATACATATCAAAAAAATATGGCCTAATAATTGATATAATAATTTTTTTTTGTTGAAAGTTAACGTTTTTTTTTATTTTTTGCACTTATATTTTGTGGATATTTAAATGTGTTTTTTTCACGTGTGGGTCACGATTGGGAAACATAAAAATAACTGGGCCAGGGCATAATATAAAGTTGGGAAACGCTGGGCTAGAGTTGTCGCGTAATGGGTGTCTGCAGATGGGCATCGACGTTGGGGCAGGCCCTGGAAAAGTTGGCGTGACGACTTGGAGGCGTTTCAAAAGGATTGTCCTTAGGATGCTGTTAACAGATTGTCTGGAACGTTATGGGGAAGACCTTTGCCCAGCCGTGAGGCAGTATGAGTCAATCTTTAAAAAATGTTCATGTTTTCGGTCGTCTACATACAATAGAGGTCAAAAAGTTCAGTTATTTTTTTAAGTAATCATCCGTGCCTTTGTTCTACAGCGGAGGTTTCTTTTTAAAAATAATGCAGATTTGCGCCTAGCTTCTAAATAAATGTCGACCTTCTAAAAATTTCTATTCCGAGTATGGACTTGGATTAACAATTTTTAAAAGTTTTAAGGTCTATAATCGTTGCGTAAACCAACGGAATATAGAAAAATGCAATAAATTATATGCTTTATTATCAGAATCAGCCAAAAACGTCGGCTATAGAATATAAACCTTGGCCAAAGATATTAAAATAGACTCACCCAAGCTGCCTCCTTGTTGGAAACTCTGAAATGAAAGAAATTTCAAATTTAAATAAAGATGATGTAAATATATTTGACGATTTAGCGCAGTCGTTAAGAGCTTGAGCTGCTCCGCCCAGTGTCGGATAGTCGCGGGTTCGATTCCCGCACGGGACAAATCTTTGTGTGATCCACAATTATTTGTTCCGGTCTGGGTATTTGTTTGTGAATTTTCATGTTTGTAAACGCACCCACGACACAGGAATAACTCCTAATGTGGCTACGTTAAATAAAAAAATATTTATATATATAAAAATATTCGGTGAAAAAAGACCACGAACCACGGTTTTTTTATTCTAATAACATAGAGAAATTAATCTTTTTTTTTTTACAAGCACCGTCAGTATAAAAAAGCACAATTGAGTGATTTTCTTAAACAATACGAGGTCACTAAGAAATATTATATCTAAACATATACTCACATGTCCAATCATAACCACTAACACGAAAAGCAAAAGAAATCTAGCCAACATTTTTTATAATGAAAAAACGTCCAAACTTAATCGAAAGTAAATATATTAAAATGCGATTCGGAGCGTTCGCTCGCTTTTATATCACGACCTCACTAAAAATATACCACTTAATTAATAATATAGTCACTGGAATTGTTAATTTTCGATATAAAGCTGAGGACAAAGTAATAAAAAATATTATATTATTAACTAGCAGTTTCCCGCGACTTCGTACACGGTCGACAACAGCGCCACCTACCGGGTCTATGTTATATAGCCTAAGTTACTTCTGGATAAGGCAGCTTTCCAATGGTGAAAGAATCATTAAAATCGGATCAGTAGTACCGGAGATTACCCAGAACATCCAAGCTCACAAACTTTATCTCTTTATAATATTATTATAGATTTTATGTTGACGTGGTCACTAATTGAATAACTAAAGTCAAATCTGATGATTGGCCAAAGAGGTATGGAGCGCAGTGTATTAGGAATTAAGCTAACGGAACGCAAGTCCAAGAGCGTGCTCGTCGCGACCCCTGCCAGTCATTATTAGGAGTGTTCGCAACGGCTATATATTAAAAACGCGTTATAACGATACGCTACTTTTAAAACGCCTATTATTTTTTACGCTATTAATAATAGTTATTTCTTCGCTTCCTTGAACGACGCCTTTTGATTATTGTCGCAAAACACGCCGCGCCGCCGCCGTGAGCTGTTAAACGTTAAAAAGTAAATATATATTTAATAAATTAATTATTTACACGTAACTAAAACTAACTTTTATTTACAGTTATTACAATAAACAAACCAACGATTTATTTGCAAACATTTTGACACGCGACGCCGCAATCTCTCACAAACCCACGATAAATGCATAAGTACGTCATCCAAGATCACGCCAGTGATCCGCACTGATTTTATTAAAAAAATAATCTAACGTATTAACCAACACGTTATAAATAACGTATAATACGAACAAATATATTGGCGCGGAACATAATAAATAACCTAATAATATATTACTTTCATTACTGGACACTCATTTAAAAATAGATCATATGTAGTTGTCTTAAAGCATAATATAACACGTGACTTTTGACAAAAATATTATACGTCTAAGTGAAATTGACCTTAAGTCCAATCAGTCAGTGTCGCTGTGTCGCGTGGCAGGCTGGTAGGCGGTTTGGTCGGACAATATGTAATATAAGTAACGCTTAAAAAATAACGCTTGCCTGAGGTAATAAATAATAGGTGATTTGATTATTTATTAATAATAGATTATTTTTTCAGTTATGTAATATAACGATCACTCCTAGTCATTATGGCTGCAATCTTGGACCGAAGACGTACCGCAGTGCGGGCTAGGGCGTCCCCCCGAGGCGACGCGTACCGGCCTGCCCCCGTCGGTACGAATATAGGTGGAAGCGGCGATGGGGGCCGCCACCCATCACGCCGGGCCCGAACTGGCGAGTCGTGGGGTGCAGAGTGCAGAATAGGCACTTGGAATGTAAGAGGTGTTATGGAAGATAAGATGCATGAGGTGATTGATGTGATGAAAGAGAGACGCCTGGATGCTCTGTGTGTAACAGAGACTAAGCGGAGGGGCAGTGAAACCTGTGATCTTCCTGATGGAACGATGGCTCTGTGGTCTGGGGCACCGCAGAGCAGTCGTGCCAGCATGGGGGTGGGTATCTTGCTGTCCCGTCGCCTGGCCTCTGGAGTGAGAGATTATGGCCTGTGCGATGCGAGACTTCTCTGGGTCCGTTTAAAACTGGGTGTCACTAGAGTATTTTTGGTCGCAGCATATGCTCCCGTAAGCTCGTCGACACCCCAGGACCTTGAGAAGTTTTGGGATAATGTCAGGGAAGTTCTGGATTTGGCTGAGGCTAACGAAAAGGTGATTTTGTGTGGCGATCTGAACGGATGGGTAGGAACCAGGCGGCAAACTTGCGACGCTGCTCTGGGTCCTTATGGTGATAAGAGAGTGAACGATGCAGGTAAGCTCATTGTAGATGTTTGCTTGGAAAGGGGTCTCCTTGTGTCTAACACGATATTCCAGCACAAGGACATACATATGTATACGTGGAGAAGGAATGAACAAAAAAGCATGATAGATCTGATCCTGGTTGATAACCGTCTCCGAAGCAAACTACACGATACGCGTGCGTATAGAGGCCCCACTCTGGAATCAGACCACTATCTCGTAGTTGCGCGGTTTAGTGGTCTGTTCAGGAAGTGGAGGCACTGGCGAGAGCGTATCCCCTTCGGAGACCTTGAAAGATTAAAGGTTGAAAAGTTGCAAGATGAGAGCGTGAGGAGAATGTATGAAGACAGAGTCCGGGACAAGCTTTTGACAGCAGGCTCTTCGGACTCAAATGTAGATGAATGCTGGAATAGCCTGAAAGAGAGTTTGGTGGAATCCGCGAAAGAAGTATGTGGTTGCTCAAAGAAGCATATTACAGCAAAAGGTGATGCATGGTGGGATGCGGAGTTGCAAAGCTCCGTAGAAAGTAAGAAGAAAGCGTGGCAGGACTATGTATCTTCTTTGAACCTGAATGCCAGTATGACAGAGTTGAGGAAAGAAATATACCGGCAATGCAAGAATGCCACTAAAACTTTAGTGAAAGAAAAGCATGAAAGAGCCAGTATGATTGAGGAGGAGAGGCTGGCGAAGAACTTCGAGAACAACACCAAACTCTTTTGGAGCAAGGTGAGAAAGGCTCGAGGTGATTCGTCAGGCTCCAGAATGGAAAGGATAAAATCTAAAGATGGTGACATTCTTGCAGACACACAAGCTGTGCTAAACCGGTGGAGTGAATATTTTGGCGAAATGTATGGAGATGACCCGGATGCTGATGCCGCAGACGTGCCCAAAGGCGAGATTGCGGCACCAGAATCAACGGAGGACATCACTATGGAAGAAGTTGAATGGGCGATAGGAAGTATGAAAAACGGTAAAGCTGCGGGAGTAGACATGATATCTGCCGAGATGATCAAATATGGTGGAACTTGCGTCCGGGACGCTTTCCGGGCCCTTGCAAACCTTTGCTGGAGGACCGGTAGAGTCCCTACAGATTGGCGCCGCGCAATCATAGTACCCTTGTATAAAGGCAAGGGTTCACAATTTGACTGCGCCAATTACAGAGCCATCAGTTTGATCAGCTTAGCAGCCAAGGTGTACGGTAAAATTATTGAACGGAGAATGCGCGTGAAGTCCGATGGAATGTTGTGCGAGGCACAAGGGGGTTTCAGGTCTGGAAGAGGATGTTCGGATCAAGTCTTCTCACTCCGCAACATCGTAGAGAAGCATCTGGCAGTGGGGCGGAAGGTTTTCTGCGGTTTTGTAGATCTGGAGAAGGCATTTGACAGAGTTGTGCGAAAGAGACTTTGGGACATTTTGCCAGAGTATGGTATAGATGGCACTCTGTTGCGAGCCGTCCAGTCCACTTATGTGGACTGCAAGGCATGCGTACGGGTGGGTGGTAACAGGTCACCCTGGTTTGACGTTAAAATCGGCGTCAAGCAGGGTTGCGTGTTGTCCGCTAGACTGTTTATAATATATCTGGACAAAAGTCTTCAAAGACTGAAAGCGATGAATGAAGGTGTACAAATGGGTGACTTAGTGGTAAACCATCTACTTTATGCAGATGACGCGGTTTTAATAGCGCCAACAGCCACTGATCTGCAAACACTAGTCACAGTTATGAAAGACGACTGCATGATCAATGGCTTACACAAGGATTGTGGTTGGTAACGATGTGCTGGAGCAAGTGAATGAGTTTGTATATCTTGGATGCGCCTTCAGTAAGGATGGGAAATACACCGCTGACATAGAGAGAAGAGTGAGTGCAGGGAACAGAGTGAATGGTGCGATGGGAAAGCTACTCGGGAGCCGGCACTTAAGCCATAAGGCGCAGCTGGTCATACATAAGGGAGTTCTTGTCCCAACGCTGTTATATGGTAGCGAGAGCTGGGTATGTAAGAAGGAGAATGAAAGTAGGATAAATGCGGTAGAAATGCGAGCTCTGCGGAAGATGTGCGGAGTGAAGCTGACCGACCGCATTAGCAACAGCATAGTAAGACAGCGAGTAGGTATGAAAGGTAGTATCGGTGTAAAGATGAGAAAGGGCATGCTCCGTTGGTTCGGGCATATAGAAAGAATGCCAGAGGAAATAATGACAAAACAGATATACAATGTGAAAGTGGAAGGATGCAGGTACCGGGGAAGACCTAGACTATCTTACCACGACCAAATAAACCGAGTCTTATCTGATGGAAAAGTCAAGAGTCTCCGTAACCGGCGAGCGTGTATGAGACGAACTATGAGAGTATGTAAGGAAAGAACCTGTTGGAACTCTGTACTCTCTGCCTACCCCGCAAGGGATCTGGTGTGAGGTTATAGATAGATAGATAGAAGCCAACGGAACGCGTTCGAAACAATGCTACGCTATTACACATATGTATATTACAGTTGGTAACAATGATGAGTGGAGTGGGCTGGCCATATAGCAAGTATGCACTCGCCACGGTGACCAAACGCGGTTATAAACTAGAAGCCCACTAGTGATCTCAGGCGTCGAAGCGTGGCCTGAGAATTTGGACAGTTTTGGGGGGGCTTCTAGGCCCGGAATGGTAACAAATAGGAAATTGAGGAAGAATGGTAATAAATAGGAAATGAAATCTAGGCATTTGACAGGACCCATAATTGACGATAATATCTGTAAATATGCAAAAAAAATACATACAGACGAGAATGGAAACTCCTCCTTTTTAAGACGGTTAAACATGCAAATCGAAAAACTATCGGACGAACATAGCTACAAAGTTTGCCCATCGTTTTTAACTGTATAATATTGACATTTTTGAGTCTAACTCTACGGAAAGTAAAAATAATAGTCCTATATACATAATTCTATAAAAATATATCTATCTAGAGATATTATTACATGATTTTTGTTAATATCATAAAGCGGAAATTTCGCGTCTTGTTATTTAGTAATAATATTAAAATGATAATCCTGTTTTGTTCGTGCTCTGTCTGGTCTAGTTCCAAATTTAGAAATATTATCTATGACACCAGACATATATAAGGTAAATACCGCTCACTCATCACGACATTACTATCGCTCTATAAAAGATAAATTTATAGATGTATAAAATTAATAAAATAATAATATTTGGTCTGAAAAAATACTACACACCTTCACGCCTATATTCGTTTCGCCTTTCGCCGACGATGTTAGGCCCCATGTAATAGGGGCCTATTGCCATATACCGGGCACAACTGCAGACTCCGGACCCATACTGGGAAGTTTTCTTCAGAAAAACTACATTCGTCTATGAAATAAAACTATTTTTTTCGGATTTTATCGCGGTTTATTTTGATTTTTAAGTTCCCGACGTTTCGAGTGCTTTGCAGCACCCATGGTCACGGGAAGGACTGAGGTGTGCGACGTCCAAAAGGCATAGTTGTTCCGGGGTACCCTCAAACTTCTTAATTATTTTTGTTTTTGTTGGTCCGATCTAAAATCAAAATAAACCGCGATAAAATCCGAAAAAAAATAGTTTTATTTCATGTGTAATATTCGCGTAAATCTAAGAACTCAGTACATTTGTCTAACCTAGGATTTGAACCCAGGACATCGTGATCACAAAGCGATGCGCTTTGCCACTAGATCACCTAGGCAGTCTATACTAAATGTATAGTAGAGAGTTGAGTTGAAAACAAGTTTTTAAAATTTATATACGTCTGTATGTCTGTTTTTGTTAAACAAAATGTATACAACAGTTTTTATTTTAAATTATTTCTCATTCTCATCGACTACTGTAGGACTGCTCTGCCGTGGGATAGAAAAGACTGATTCATTGTATAGTTTTTGCCCGCAGATCTCGTAGCAGGATCTCTGAATCTCTTCAGCCGTTTAGACATCATTAGTGACAAACATACACTTATCTAAACTCTCGCAAGTATTATAGTATACTAATGTGTAGTAATAAATAGTATATTTAGTTTCCAGTATCAGCTCAGTTCCGATCTGGTATTACAAATATTGAAAGCTAGGTCGACATTTGTATTTTTGTGGCGAATTTTATCTCCGCGTCATTTAATTGCAACAGAATTGGTTTTTCCTTTTTAAATGTAACTCTACACTAAGAATTACTCGTGTCGTGGGTACTGTTGTAAAAATAAGCGCTGAAGTCGAGCGTTTAGCGTCAAAGTCAACGCTTACGAGCGTTGAAACACGTAGAAGACGCGAGCGTTTTAAGCGCCGACTCGAGCGTTTTTACAACACTAGTCGTGGGTCTGTTTGCAAACATATAATTCACATATACAAACACCCGAACATTTGAGGATAAAGATTTGAGGGTCGCAAAAAGTTTTACCCGCGCTACTCGAATCCGCGACTGATTGAAACAGTGAGCGGAGTGGCCCGCAGTTTAACAACTAGACTAAGCCGTCGTTGATAGTTTGGATGCAAACTCATGATGGCGCTCGTAGCGCTGTGCGACCGCGGTGTTCTTACCGATCACCAAGGTTAAGCAGCGTTCGACTCGGTCGGCCTGAGATGGGTAACCGTTTGTGGCATTTTCATATTCGAGCGTCTCCGTTCTTCGGAAGGCACTTTAAGCCGTTGGGCCCGGTTACCACTTAATGTGGTAGTCGTTAAGCCGAGTTGGAAGCCTTAAAGACAGCTTGATAAGTTCCAACAGCAGGTGGCCACCAACCTGCCTCCACCAATCCGCATTGGGACCGCGTGGTGGAGAATCTCTCTCACCTCGATTTGTGAGAGAAGGCCTTTGCCCTGTAGTGGGCAGTATAGGCTGATATTATTACCATCATGATATACGTAGATGATACGATACACCCCAATGATCCAATCCAATTATACATTCATGTACTCATCGGTCCTGAACCGGTTCATAGGCATACCATGGTGCGCCTACAGAGGTGTGTTCTTCAAATATGCCAAAGAACAACACAAGATAGAATGGGATAATAACACAGGGCTAAGACACTCCAAGGAATTTATCTCCACTATCCTATTTATAGCCAAAGACTACTAAGACACAGTAGACTTCAATTAATTGGAGCATATACAGGTCATTATGGCACAAAAGAACATCTACACTAGATGATCGTATCAAGCGACGTGGTGTGCAGGAACTGCGGTACAGAAACTGAAACCATTAAGCACATCCTCTGCAACTGCGACGCACTAGCGGCGCGGCGAATGAAGCTACTAGGAGTGGCCCATCCAACTCCAGAGGAATTGCGGCTCTTCCCCCCTGCTGGAATCTACAAGTTAGTACAGCGAGTATGTGGATCTTCGGGTACGTAAGAGCATCAGGGCAAGGACAGCACAAAAGATCCCATCGGGTCGAAGTACGCATGAGGACTCCTCAGTCCGCTAAGCCAACAATAAGATTAGATAAGATACAGTGATGTATGCATATGTCTACCTAGCATATAGAAAATAGAAGATTTTACACGCGGGTAGTGTCCGACCGAATCTTCGCTTCTGCTCCGGCTTCGGCCACCTTCGGTCAGAAATACCACCTTCGGCCAATATGGGCTAAGTTTTTACTGAAGCCGAAGGTTTCCAAAAGCAAGCCGAAGCAAGCACTGAAAATGAACGATCTATTACGATTACTACGTACGAATGCTTTTAAGAAAATATATAATAATAATATTAGCCCTGTTAAGAAACTGTCCCACCGTTGGGTACCGGCCTCCTCTCAAACTGAGAGGCTTTTAGGCCATAGTCCACCACGCTGGCCCAGTGCGGGTTGGCTAACTTCACACACCTTCGACAAACTCTTAGGCATGCAGGTTTCCTCACGATGTTTTCCTTCACCGTTAAAGCAAGTGATAGTTAATTTTTAAAACACAGTTGCTTTCGGAAAGACAGAGGTGCGTGCCTGAGTTTGAACCCGAGACCTCTGACTTTGCAGTCCAACGGTCGAACCACTAGGCTATCACTGCTTTAAGTAAATAAATATTATAAAAAATATTATTTCAGTGCTATTATTTTCAACCAGTTGTAGGTTATTTTATTCATCTCGTTAAGTTAATACGTTGAATATTACTTTTTAAAAATTTAGCCATGAACCAATTTTCTTAGAGTTATTAAACCTTCGGCTTTGGCAGAAGGTTTTGGCAATGGCCTACTGATCGGCGTTGGCTTGGCCAAGAATCAACCTTTGGTCGGACACTACACGCGGGCGAAGCCGCGAGAAAAATCTAGTAGAAATACACAAAATGTAGGTGACCTCGAATGTAATATTGGACTAAATGGTTGACTTAATTTATTGCTGGCTATATATCTTGTTATCTATAGGTCAGTTTAGTGTATAATTAGCCGCATAGACTCGTGTCTAGAACAAGAAATTGCTTTGATTAATGCTGTCTATCGATATTAATTGATTTATGTTAATTATTATATCATGTCTATACGATCGGGTAAATTATAGAGCGATACTGTTACTATTCATATAATACCAGCGTATTTTATATATTTTTTATATATTTCAAACCTTATGTATTGTTAAATTTATCGAAAACTGCTCACATAATATAAGAGTTCTCACATAGGCATCAACAAGAACAGATAACAGATTGACGTTAGCATAAGTTGACGTTATCGAGTTGACTCAGTAAGCTAAAGTGGCAATGGGCTGGTCACATCTACAGAAGGACCGACGGCCGATGGAGCAAACGTGTCCTAGAGTGGAGATCGCGATTTGGTACACTGGGACACTGGGACAGACTGGATGCGGAAGGCGGAGGACCGTGTGCAATGGCGCGTGTTAGGAGAGGCCTATGTCCAGCAGTGGACTGCTATAGGCTGATTGATTGATTGATATCGAGTTGATATGCCATCCTTTTTATACTTCTAAATAAATTTGAATGCGACAGCACGCCTTTTCCATAGAGTTACGCTGACGTCATTCTATCGGTGTCCCTTTGCTATTCAATAAATGATAGTTCACTTGTTTATTCTATGTTATGACAGCCACAGGTTGTAAGAGTGGCGTTTTTCTGCTGAACGTCACGTTAAACGAAAATCGTCACGTGTCATTCATTTCTATACAAGGTGTAACATAATAAACGCAAGACCTGAAAGTAGTTTGTTCTAAATAGGTAACTGAATTGATTCCAACAATTTTTAATGTACCTTAATTTTTTTTTTAAATTTGCAATAAATGCTTTCACTCCTTCAGTGCCCTATAAAAAAATAAATTTATTCTTGAGTTATAGCAATGAGGAGATTTCAAATTCCTAAAACGTATATCTCAAAACGCACACACACGTACAAACTTCATTGTTAATTTGGGTATAAAAGTGCTTAAAAAAGGGTAAAAATCTTTAAATTTGGAAATTTGGTTTTCTTTTTGAGTTTATGAAGCAATTCTCTAATCGGGGTGTCTGAGGTCTTGTGGTATTTACGTTACACCTTGTATAAATATTGTATTATACTTGTTTTTCAAACTATTTTACTGTTGACGGAGACCTAGACTAACTTACCATGGGGTCCATTAATCACGTGATGTTTTTAGCAACTTTTTAACTATAATATCAGCCTATGCTGCCCACTGCTGGGAAAAGGCCTTCTCTCACAAATCGAGGTGAGAGAGATTAGGTCATACTCCACCACGTGGACCCAGTGCTGATTGGTGGAGGCAGGTTTGTGGTCACCTGCTGTTGGAACTTATCAAGCCGCCTTTAAGGCTTTCGACTTCGCTTAACGACTCCCATATTAAGTGGTAACCGGGACCAACGGCTTAACGTGCCTTCCGAATCACGGAGACGCTCGAATATGAAGATGCCACAAACGGTCACCCATCCGCCCTTGGTCATTAAACCTTGGTGATTGGTAAGAACACCGCGGTTGCACAGCGCTACGAGCGCCTCTTTTTTAACTAAGCTAACATTTTTTCGAGCCTCACATGATTAAAGGACGATCCCCATGACCAAATAGAAAGTGCCTGAAGTGTGTCATCGTGTATGAGTCGAACTATGAAAGTGGAGAAGCTAGAGAGGTCTTAACAAATGAACGTGTTGGAACTCTATACTCTCTGTCAACCCGCAATCTATCAGTAATATAGATGGGTTGTTAACATATTTCGCCCATGTTTGTAAATGTCGACTTTAACAGTTAAAACATAAACATTGTCTATCTTTTATTATCGAGCAATAAAGATTGGAAGATTATAGATACAGATAGATTTATGAAAAGATAATATGTAAATCTGATTTTAATCTGATGGAATATTTAGCTGCTCAAGTTATTTTAAATGTTATCTGCCTTTACCTACTGCAAGTTCAGAGTTTAAATTTCAATTGACTTCGAAAAAGAAGAATTGTTTGTTTTGCTGTCTCATATCTCCATAATTTTGTGACGGATTCGTATAATTCCTGTTTTAATTTGAAGTCTTTCCGTGAATGTGATCCCATGTAAAATGTGTCCTGATTTCATTAGGAAATTCAGAGATGTAACATACCGAAACGCTTGAACGCGCGAGAGTAATTTACTGTTCGGCGGTTTACAATTAATTTATATCTTTTTCAAAATATGTAAATTTCTAATATGTGTAAAAAGTGCAAACAAAGCTAACGTACTAACTAATGAGGTGTTATTCCTAACTATTAAGTATAGTTGGTAACGGGTTATATTAGGTGCTACGTTCAACTATATTAAATCACTAGCTGCGACCCGCGGCTGCGCACGTGATAGATTCTGTGAAAATATGTGTGAATTTATTTGTTTACTGTGCCAAGATACGTTAATATACACTAACTTGGGTCTCTCGCGAATGCTGTACTTGTGCTACATGCTCTAAATGTATATTTACATTTGGAGTTATAGCGAGGTGTTTTATGGCAAGTATTTTATAGTCTTTTTAGGCTTTTGATGACCCTTGTAATAAATAAGACAATATGAAATCATTAGAATGCGAACACGTGGTCTCTCGGCATTGTTTGTTGACAGTATAAAAAGAAATGTAATTGATTGACAGGGACCACTCTGTGTCCGACCGTCGAAGCGAGCGGAGCTCTGCTTATTATACACTCACGTCACTTCTTGTATTACAAGGGGAGTTACTCTGAAGGAGTATACAAGTTAAGTATTTATATAAATTATAATCTATATATTAATACGTAAAATATATTAAAACGTTAAAACTTTGTACACATTTTTACGAACATTGCGCGGACGGAGGAGTATGAAATTTCCCACACTTATAGAAAAGGGAGTGCAGAATGCTAATATTTTTTTTAAATTATGCATAAAACATACATTAAATCAATGAAAAAAACATTACACACACTACCATGTATTTGACACAAAACACGTCAAATTGATGTTTGTCTTTAATATTATTTGTCTAGTCTTACTGAATGTCAAACATAACCAGCAAACGATTAAAGAGTCGGTCGAATATCGACCTATGGGCGACCAATAGTTATAATAAAATTATCTATCTATAACCTCACGCCAGATCCCTTGCGGGGTAAGCAGAAAGTACAGAGTTCCAACAGGTTCTTTCCCTACATACCTCTCTGGCTTCCTCGACTCTCATAGTTCGTCTCATACACGCTCGCCGGTTACAAATAAAATTATAAACATAAGTAATGCGCCTTTAAAATAAATAATATATTTAGACCTTACCTGTTTCCTTTACCTGGATAGCTATGGATTATCTTCTACCTTATGCTTTACTATTTGAAATATTATAAATAATAGTAATAAACTTTAAATAAATGATCTATTATTTTGTAATTTATTATTTAATATCTTAATAAATTACAGCCTATGAGTTATTGTCACGTATGAGCGATATTACTGTAAAGTTTTATAAAAAAAACGTTCAGTAGTTTTTGCGTGAGAGAGTAACTAACTACACCCATTCTCTTCCGGCTGAAGCGTAGTTGCCGCTCGCTCGCCCTTTTGTCCGGTAAAGCAGGGGCCGTCAGAGTAGATCATACACACAAACACAATAATAACATCAATCTTCACAAACTTTCGCGTTTATAATTTTAGTACGACTTATCGCCTACATAATTCGTCCTTTCCCGTTCGAAGGCCATTGCGGTCCATTTTGTGTACATTTAATATTTGTTAAAGCTTCGATCCTTCACCCGTTTGTCCTTCGGGTAAAAGCTATTAAGTGCCGCCAAAAGGTTTCTATAATGGCCTTTAGGGCATTAGTGACCCCGCGCTAAGGACCTCCGACGTTTCGGCCCTCCCGGAGTGCTTCCGCCAGAGCGACTGTGACGCACATCCGGCCTCTTAAATTGTCACCAATAATTTCTTTTTAATAGAAAATGAAAGGAAAGTGTGGGGCCTGAAGATGGTAATATTTTATTAAATGTCTTTAAAGATGTGGCAACGCGCTTGTGGGTAGAGTGTAGGCCGCTCCGTTGACTGAATCGAGTAGACGCCGATTTGATCTCCACACGAAAAAAATCTTTGTGTGACCGCAATTTTTTGTTTCGATCTGGGTATTTCTAAATACCGTCACGCCTATATTCCCCAGAGGGGGTGGCAGAGCTGTACTGAGTACACCCACGTTTCGCCGACGATGTTAGGTCCCATGTAATAGGTGGCGAGCCTATTGCCATATACCGGGCACAATTCCAGACTCCGGACTCATACTGGGAATTTTTCGTTAGAAAAACTACATTTGTCCGACCTAGGATTTGAACCCAGGACCTCGTGATCACAAAGCGATGCGCTTTGCCACCAGACCAACGAGGCAGTCAGGGTATTTCTATTTGACTGGAAACGCACCATAGACATAAGGATTATTCCTAGGGATGCTACAGTGTATAGATAAGCATTTTAACTTCTTAAGTATATCCATACTAATACGTATCATAAATTCTAAAGTAACTCTATCTGTCTGTTACCTTTCACATCTTTTCACGCCGAAACTATTGAACAGATTTTGATCAAATTCGGCAAGGAAATAGATTTTACCGAGTGAAAGGTCGTAGGCTACGTTTTGTCTCAAAAAAAGCTTATCGGTGTGAAATACATCTAAAGATAATGCGAACGAAGTACGGCTAGTAGTTACATAAAATATGTATTTATGCAAGCATTAAAAATGGTTTTTGACTGCCTTTATGGTCTAGTGGCAAAGCTCAGGCAGCGCTTTGTGATCACGAGGTCCGGGGTTCAAATCCTAGGTCAGACAAATGTAGTTTTTCTATCAAAAACTCCTAATATCAGTCCGGACTCTGGAATTGTGCCCGATATATGGCAATAGGCTCGCCCCATATTACATGGGACCTAACATCGTCGGCTAAAAGTGAGTACACCTCTGCCGCCCCCGCTTGGGGAATATAGGCGTGAAGGTGTTTTTATTTATCTTTATGAAACTGTACTCTGCTTACCCCGAAAGAGATGTGGCGTGATGATGTTAAGTGATCTTTACTGATTAAACTCGCTCTTAGTAACACCTATATCAGTAGTTCATCATCATCAGCCCGTGTCAGTCCACTGCTGGACGTAGGCCTCTCCCATGGCACGCCACTGAGCTCGATCTTCAGCTCTCCTTCTCCAATCCCTGCCCGCTGCCTTACGAATATCGTCGCCCCACCTAGCTACAGGGCGCCCTATACTACGTTTTACGCCCGACACGCGGTCTCCACTCAAGAACCAGTCTGCCCCAACGGCCATCGGTTCTGCGGCATATGTGACCTGCCCACTGCCACTTCAGCTTGCTAATTCGCTGAGCTATGTCGGTAACCTTGGTTCCCTTACGAATGACTTCGTTCCGGCTTCGATCCCTAAAAGAAACTCCGAGCATAGCTCTTTCCATAGCTCGCTGAGCGACCTTGAACTGGTGGACAAGCCGCACAGTGAGTGGCCACGTTTCGGCTCCGTATGTCATTACAGGTAGGACGCACTGATTAAAAACTTTCGTTTTTAGGCATTGGGGTGTGGGCGATAAGAAGACTCGACGGAGTTTTCCAAATGTTGCCTAGCCCAGCTGTATCCGTCTCTTAACTTTCTTGTCGAAGTTGTTTTTACCTAGTTGGAGCAACTGCCCTAGGTATACGTACTCAGAAACAACTTCAAGGGAGGCTCCGTTTACGGTTATCAGTAGTTAATTATTAGAATATTCATTAGGTATTAAATTGGCCGCAGGTTTTAATAAAACTCGTTCGTAAGTCCCTTTATTCGTTTATCACGACTGTCTTCAAATCGTCCAATTTTTATTATGAAAAGGGTAAAATAAATATTAAATATTGTCCTACTGATAAACAAACTGCAGATATTTACAAAACCATTGTTAAATACTAAATTTTATTTTTATTGCCAAAATATTTATAAGTAAATAAGTTTATTTAATTTTAGAAGCACCTACTGTTGAAACACTGTATAACTTTAAATTTAATTTAGAAAGTATAGAATAGAAAGTATCATTTAAATTGTAAAAATATTAATAATAGGAGAAGGTATTAGTATTTACATCCCTATTAAAGTTGGGTACAACACTAATAAACCAGTCAGTAGTCTATGGGTAGAGGCATCATTTTGTGTGTGTGTTAATGATCTATGCTGTTGGCCGCAGAGCCTTTACAGCTTCACTGGACAAGAGGGCGAGCTAGCAACTACTACGTTCAATCCAGAAGGGCAAGGCGGCAACTAGCTCAAGGGCGCCTCAAGGAGGAACGGCCGCGGCTTGGGCAGTCGCTATGGGGGAGGGCGTATTCTAGGTGTCTCGCCGTGGTGCTCTTCACTGGCCGGCGGGCAAGGGATTCTTCGACCTCGCCGGCGAGGTCGGTGTCTGATCCTGTGTGCGGTATCTGTATCCGAAAGAAGGGATGTAAGGGCATCGCGAGGGTCGGTGAGAACATGCCGTGGACGGCGGTAGCGGCTGGTAGGAGGGGAGTTACGTTCGTAGTCGGCGGCGGCTACGATTAGCGGATTCCTATGATTGGACACTCTCGCAAAATATCGAGTTGCCGCCTTTTTCATAAAAGAGTGAATAGGTTTGAGACCGAGATGGGAATGGAGATCGCCATTCCGTATGAACCACGGGGCTCTGACGGCTTTACGGAGGAAACGGGATTGAACCGTTTGGAGTCTATCGATGTGAGAGCGGGCGGCGTGTCACCTTATTCCTAAGGGACATTTTACTCCGTTTGCATATATTCGGGTAAAGACGACCGAGCACAAAGGCCGCTCGGTTACGGACTCGCTTGATGTGCTTGAGGTATTGTTTAGGGTGGCGCAGGGAGGGGCGTGGGGTGGCACCTCTAGAGAAAAACACCGCAGCGCTCTTGTCCGGGTTCACCTTAATATGCCACTTCCTGAACCAATCCCCTAGGGTATTGGCGGCTGCCTGGTAATGAAACCTTTATTTCTATGCGAGGCATAGAGAGCGGTATCATCCGCGAATAGGGTTAGATGCACCTTACTCGAACGAGGAATATCGTTCGTGTAGAGGCTAAATAGGAGGGGGGAGAGAGCTGAGCCTTGTGGGACACCAGCTTGTATGGAGTGGGGGGTAGAGCGCGTCGTTTTGACGCGATACCGAAAGGCGCGATTCGACAGGAAGTCTCGTAAGATGAGCACGAGTCTGTCCGGCACCCCCTTTTGATAAAGCTTGTAGATCAAGCCGTTTTGCCAGACTCTGTCGAACGCCTTCGCGACATCGAAGAAAGGCATCATCTTAAAGTCTATGGTCAATGTATAAAAATGTAAAATGGTGGTTATTCAGGTTCATTTTTCTGCATTCTTGTTGCAATTGCTAGTCATTGTGGGAGCCAGACACATTATTAGTGGTTTTCGAGTCCCATGGGGTTTCTTTGTTATAGACTTGCAGGTTCTGAAAGTGGTTTTCCTAAAACTCATCTGCCTGGCTGGTCTAGTGGCGCATAGAGCAAACTCAAACTCAAATCGTTTATTTTGCATACACACTGCGGGGTATTTACAAATGGTCATATTAACATTTTTTATATTACTAATCTACTACCGGATCGGATCGCGGACTTCACTGAGAAGATCCGGCGAGAAACACAGCGGGCTTGACTTTTCTGTCTAATTCTCCATTCTTTTTTTTCATCATTTTCTGTACAGATACATACATTTTTATATTATACAAAATCATTTATGCGATCCAGCTCTAGCGTGATGCCTTACGGCTCTGATATAAGACTAATTATAATATTTTTAAATATGTTATGATGAAAATCTTGGTGGGATTTAAATCCTAGATTGGACAAAATGTGCATTTTCTATTGAAAATTAGTAAATATATCTGAACGCCAATAGTATACGTATACAACTTCGTATGATGTCAATAGGCTCTACCACAATTACATTGGGATCTAACGTCGTTGATGCAGTGGTGTACTTTGTACACCACTGCATCAAGCTTGGGCGTATAGGCGTGGCTGTGCATTTCCCATAAATAGTTGCGATTTCAGGGGTGCGTCGACATAAGTCCATCGCCATAAGAATAAAACCAAAACTTATGAAGATTGCCCTTCCATGTGACACCCACAAAGGGTCAAACTCTCATGCAAGTTACCATCATATTGTGCTACAAAATATTCCTTAAGGTCAGGATTACATGATACATGGTTTAGCTTCACTTGGTCTCGGACATTGACAACGCTTTCAAATCGGCTTAAAATTATTTTTTAAACAGGTATACTTTTATCTATAGTTTGATGTGCGAAGTAAGACAAACCACATTTTTTACTAAATGTTGAGTATTATAAGTCTAGTATTTTCCTCGAATTTGTTAAGTTGTATTATGATTAGTATTTCTGTGTGTGTGGAATGAGGGACCATAAAATAATCTCACTGGCATACTACATTCTGGTATATGTTTTTTAGTCTTCAATATGCTTCTGCACCTTTACAAAATGTTCAAGTTAGAAACTTTTAGGTTTTACTTAAAATTTACATATAAACAAACAAATGTCTTGTATAATAATACCTTTTTAATGATTAATAATTTAGTAAAATCTTTAATTTATGGTAGTAAATAATTTTCAAGTGTATCCTTTGTATTTGTCGAGTCCTCACACATAAATCCTATATGGATTTATGTGTGAGGACTAAGGGACCATACATTTTGAGGTGTATCTATCTATCTAGATAGATAGATACACCTCAAAATGTATGGGCCCTTCCTATGATCCCCGCAAAGGATCTGGCGTGATGATATAGATATATCATCACGCCAGATCCCTTGCGGGGTAGGCAGAGAGTCTAGAGCTCCAACAGGTTCTTTCCTTACATACTTCTCTGGCTTCCTCTACTCTCATAGTTCGTCTCATACACGCTCGCTGGTCACGGAGACTCTTGACTTTTCCTTCAGATAAGACTTGGTTTATTTGGTCGTGGTAAGACAGTCTAGGTCTTCCCCGGTACCTACATCACTTCACTTTCGCATTGTAAAATTATTTTGTCATTCTTTCTTCTAGTCTAGGTGTAACTTTGAGGTGTAACTTTTTTTAAAGTTTTACGAATTGCTTGATCAGTTTTACAATTGTTTTACAACTATTAACTAAATCCTAAAAGGATTTGCGTTCATCTATTTTGAGATTTACCACGTGGTCCTTGCCCATAATAATTTTAATTCAAGTAATATGTTAGACGTTTAAACTATATCACAAGTATTGATACTTGCTTATTGCCATGTTAATACTAGATACCTACTAACGACTTCCCATCTTGGTAACCACATAGTTATTTTCCCTGAATTGACATAATACATACCATTTGTGTATGTTCATCATGACATTGAATTGTGCACTTTGAGAACTAGTCCCAGATGTCCCATTTTGCGAGTCCACATTTTTGCAACTAGAAAACTGTTAGTCACAACAAACAATAAATACTAGTGTTTCATTTAGATTTTATTAAAATAAATCCTAAGCTTCCAGTAAGCGAAGCTCGCTCACACCATATAATCCTAGCCTTACTTTATTTCGTCGATTCACATGCGAGTTTGCGGAATGCAATCGGATCCTATACAAACTTTTTATTTTCGAATATCCCCTTGGCTCGAAGTTTAGCAGACCATAAGCGAACATACAGCCTCATATACAATTTAAATTGTGTCCCAAAACTCGTAAATGCGGAGCTCCGGACTTACTGTATTCGTGTGGAGGTCGACCCTATACTTTTTACAGCCCTCAATACCCTTAAAACTAAATTATAATGTAAGAACGTATCATATTGTAGAAATATCTCACTGAAAACTGAACTCTCTCTCTCTAAATCAAAGCTCAGATTGGTGTATGTTACTGGTATAGGTTGAAACAGTATTGCGTATTTATAAGCAAATAAGTCGTGATATTGTTTTGATGACCTATTTACATCTTTTTATGGTCCGTGCTGTTTTATTGGACGATTGGTCGGCTTGTTTCTCGCGATCATGCATGCGTACTATTCATCAATTGATCAATTGGCAATAACGATACGTTTTTACTGCTATTTAGAACTATCTTTTTTATAGTCTTCTTTTTGTGAAGAGAGTAGTATGATGTTAGACAGTTTGTAAAACACATCTGAGGACAAAGCGTTTTATTCCCATTTTTTGTCGCTATCGATAACGCATTACTCTAACTTCGTGACGTTTCGTTGCTAATTGTCATTCCCATACATATGTTCCTTATCTATTACCCCTCGTTTGCACGAGCGCTTTTTCAACGCGTTGGTAAAGCGTTAGAATGAAACAAACTGCTTAAGCAGTTTGTTTTGTATAGTGCTTTTTCGCTACGTGTTCAAAAAAGCGCATGTGCGCACGTAGGTGTAGCGTTAATGTCTGCACAAAGTCCTCTTGGCTACAGTCATTAGGCGGATCGGAGGCGGAACATAATCTCATAGTTCTACATAATAAATTAGCACGTATTGTCCTACCGCTGAGCAAAGGTCTTCTCCACAAATCGAGGTGAGACAGATTCGGTCATACTCCAGCACTCGGACACAGTGCGGATTGGTAGAGGTAACTTACCGCGTGGCTTACCCTTTGGGAATACAATCACTCCTCATTATGTAAGTTAAGAGTGTAGTGTGAACCTGTACCCTACTATAGCTTTCTAAACGCCTCTGGTCATTCCCAAAAGGACAATGACGGGAATACCCAACACCAAATAATTCAGACAAACTTCGTAAAACGCCACAACGCCTAAGTTCCGGCTTTGCTACTCCGCATTAGATACCAGAACTTAATAATTACAGTAACAGCGTAACTTTACCAATGATAGTCTAGAATAATTAAAATATTGTCCCTGTGTATGAAGGAACCACTGGTTTCTTGTTTCTGAATAATCTTGTGGTGCAAGTAACGAGTGAGAGAGGTTATATTTTATTTAAATGAACTGCTGCGTTAAGCTATGATTGAAGTGAGAATCTGATAATGTTTAGGGTGACTAAATTCAGGTCTACATATTTAGATAAAGCGATATGCTATGCTCGGAGTTTCTCTGAAGGATAAAATTCGGAACGAAGTCATTCGACAGAGAATCAAAGTTATCGACATAGCCCACCGGATTAGTAAGCTGAAGTGGCAATGGGCCGGTCACATTAGCCGAACAACCGATGACCGCTGGGACGAACGAGTTCTTGAGTGGAGACCACGGGACTGGCAAACGTAAAGCAGGAAGCCCTCAGCCTAGGTGGAGGTATGACTTTCGTAGGGCAGCTGGCAGAAACTGAATGAGAGTAGCCGAGGATCGTACCCAGTGGCGTGCACTTGGAGGGGCCTCTGATTTGCTCCCCTATTGTATCTGAATTGAAGGATTTGAAATGTAACCAATTTGTGAAATAGTAACATTCTAAAAGGTCATGGATATATTTTATATATATATATATATGATGAGGGATCTGGCGTGATGATATAGATAGATAATCAGAAACGGTTATTTGCTAAACACGGGTAGTCACATTGTTATTAAAATCGTAAAATTAGTAGTAGTATTAGTGCGTAACATCTAATCTATAATTTGATTTGGTCTTTCCAACAGATCAGAGTTCTGTACTTTATTAATTGATCGTCTTATATGGACACAGCGACTTTGAATTATTATAACTCGATGACTTTTGAGTTTCAAAAAAAAGCCCATTGAAAACCGTATTTTATTCAGCTTTCAGAATTATTATTTGCATATTTATTTCCACGCTTTAGTCAAAAGAAATCGCTACTGCTACCGTCTTGCGCGTTTTATTGCACCAAAACCAAAAGGGTAATCCTGTACCCTTTCGTAAAGTTTGTCAACTGCTTCCCAGGGAGCGATAGCCCGAGTTCAGTAATTTTAACTAATGACACTTCGTGAAGGCTGAGCGAGACTCGCCCCAGTCCTGGAAATTTGTCGTTGTTTGAAGGATCCTGGCGTAGATTCGAGAAATTATGCTTTGTTCAAAACTGTGCGAGGAATAATTAAATACAGAACATGGGTTCTTAAATGTTTAGGAATTTTAGTCGTTTCTATCACTTTACGTATTCACGTCGCTGTTACAAAAGTTGAGGTTTTAGCTTCTAAGGATATAATTGTGTGTGGAACTTCCTAGCTTGTTTCTAAAATTTGAACCATTAATCGTAGTGCTATAATTGCAAAAAAATGCAATTGAATTGCAAATTGCGAATAACATTTTGTTTTAAAAATTAATCTTGTAAGCTTCGATCTTGAGATTGAATGCTAATTTGAACTATATTTACTACCAACCAGACTCCGATCAAATTGTCAGCTAATGCCCCATTGGGGTAGAAGAAACCCTAGCAGTGTTGAAAATGCATTATTTGTCGAAGTCGACGAAGCAAAAAAAGCGCGTCACACGTAACGTACACCACGTAGATGTTCATCTTTAACCTTAACTCACTCCTTGAAATCAGCATTACCATAAAAGCTAAGGATCTTCATATTATATTAATGATATATACTTATACAGTGCCAGATGCCTATATGAATCCATGGAAGATTTGGAAACCTTGAGTAAAAAATAATCATTTTTAAAATGGCCTTATAATTCTCTCTTAGGCTTCCAGTGTAATGCTTCAAATGCTCAGCTTCCATAATATTCTATACTCTAATAAGTCCTACACTTGCCAATACACAAGTTGTCTTATTATCCCATTACAACTGACAATATGGTAAACTTGTCTAATTTACATGCAAATAAATGTAACAGATTGAGTTTCTCCAGCGATTTGCGTCCACAAATTGTATTCATTTGTATAATTTGTCGTTCGTCTGTGCCTCCAGTTATGTCTCTTGTTATGTAAAATTGCGCAGTCTCATTTTATTTCTAATTGCGAGTTTAACGCTGAGTCGAACAATGAAATGACATTTTGTGTGGCATTTTGAGTGCCATTATAGTATTAATAATTATGTTTACATTCAGGGCCATTTCAAAATTGTTGGATGAATTAATTTCGCTCATAAATGTGTAAGACATACAAATTAATTACGCATGTTTTCCTCGAATGGATAGATAGAGATGTACATAGTGTGGGATCACTGATGTTTCGCAAAATATTATAATATCCGTAATATTTCCGATAGTAACTTACCATCGGAGTTATCATATTATACTCGGGCACAGACAAACACAGAACCTATTGTTTCAATTTATATAGTGAATTGAACACGAATTATAAAATGTTATTACTCACAGTTTACTTAAAATATATTTACTTGTTTCAGATGGACAGAAACCGCGCTTTCTTTGTAAGTATCTATTATTTTATTTACTCAAAACAACACTCGTGTCTTTCCACTTGGATTCCTTTTGAAGGGAATGTTGTTTTGTTCAAATGTTTGATTCTCATTTCCTACCTTTGTCTGGCGCATTTCCCGCTCCTTTGTTTAGTCTTTAAAATATTTCCTGTTTCCTAATGGTTTCTTATAAGTGTGGAGTTTATTATTTGAGAATTTATTGTTCTATTTATTTTGTTTCTTGTTGAAATACCACGTTAAGTAGTTCTGCTAAGTAAAAGGTTTTATTGTTCGTATCTAATTGCTTTTTACTTCGACGATTGGAAGAATAATCAGTAATTACTTCGGAAATATCTTGATTCAAATTCTTGTACAAAGAAGACTAACGACGAAAAAAAATATCCTTAGCTCAGTGGTACATTAATTACACATTTCAGGGAGTTTTCAGTTAGTCATGTATCACCATATATACATACTTTTTCATAGTAAATTTCATCTTAATTAAGTAATTACCACAATTTTATATATTAACCTCTAAATCACAATAGCAAACAATACAGAACGAAGCAATTAGTACAACCGGACACCTCTTATAATTGTTTACATAGAGCGTTCCCGAATTCCGGTGCGGTAATGAAAAATGTTGGCAAGACTTTGTCTTCCATTCTTTATGGCCGAAGTTCTCCGGGCTCGGTTTAAATTATTTTAAGTGCGGCAATTTCTGCACGCCTTGCGGTTATCGTCTCCACACCATGATTAATGCTAACCAACTGGGGATTTAAAGGATTTGCGCTTGGGCCACGTGGCTGCGCTTCAATCAGCCAAGTGGTCTATTTGGTGGTGCCTTTTTAATTTCTGATGGGTGTTCGTCATTTGGTAGCTTGACGTATTGCTGTGATGGTTGTTTATTGTCTTGGTACTTTAGTCATAATTTATATAATGATAGCAGCTACTCGCGGCTCTGCATGCCTTCGTTTTGAGCTCTAAACACGCTACTTACCGGCTGGTAGCTACGGACCTTCCAGGTTGCCGCATTTGTACTTACAAACAAAAACACAAATCAGTCAAGCCGCTTAGGAGGAGGAGAATTACTGACATACATCGGAATTGTATTTATAAAGACAAGCTGTTATCTGACCCTTAGTGGAAGTATGGATATATGCACATATAACTTTGCTATATCAGGAAATGCGTGTCTCTGACCTTCCATTTTGGATCGGTCATGCGATTGTGTAAGTTTATTAGGAAATATAGGTTTGTTTTGCCAATAGGTTTTAAACATTTGTACAGTCGCCTTGGCGTTAAATATCTTGTTTTAGTAACTAACGGGATGTCAAACAGTTCATCGATGCGTTAAATAATCTGCTATTACATGCAGTTCCATTTGTATGTTAACCGTGATGTATATTTGTATGTATTACTGGGAATTCATATGGTTTTTATATACACATGGATTCTCTGGGGATTTATCTGATAAGGTATAGATAAAAAAAAACAGATTTCTACCGGCAATCCTCATCACTGCTGACATAGACAGAAGAGTGTATGCAGGGAATAGTCAATGGTGCGATGCGAAAGCTACTTGGGAGCCGGCACTTAAGTCAAAAGGTGCAGCTGGCCATGCATAATGTTTGTCCTAACGCTGTTATATAACACTGCCATATGGCAGTGAGAGTCGGGTATGTAAGACAGAAAATAAAAGCAGGAAAAATGCGGTTGAAATGCGAGCTCTGCGGAAGATGTGCGGAGTCGAGCTTACCGACATATTCGCATCGCATAATACGAAAGCGTGTAGGTATGAAATACAGTATCTGTGTAAAAATGAGAAAGGCCATGCTCCCTTGATTTGGGCATATAGAAAGAATGTCGAAAGAAAGAATGATAAAACAGATGTACAATACAAAAGTGGAAGGATGTAGGTACCAGGGAAGTCCTAGACTATTTTACCATGATCAAATAGACCGTATCTTATCTGAAGGGAAAGTCAAGAGACTCCGTAACGGGCGAGCGCGTATGAGGCGAACTGTGAGGTTGGAGGAGGCCAGAGATCTGTAAGGAAAGAACCTGTTGGAACTCTGTAATCTCTGCCTACTCCGCAAGGGATCTGGCGTGATGATATAGATAGATGGATAGTCCTCATCACGAAATGACATCGTCCTACCTATTTTACTGAACTTCTATTCATCTATATCAACACACCAGATCACTTACTGAATTTGAGAACCTAAAATATAAATACACAGCCAGCTTAAAATTTAATGTATAAAAAACCTTATACAATTACAGGCTCCACGAGAAAAAACTAATGAAGCCATTTTCGCTATAATATATCATTGCTTGTGCAATTATCCAATCTTGTATCATTTAAATTCGTTAGCTATCTGCTTTGGTTCTCAAACAAAAAAGCTCCATAATTTTATAGATATAAAACTGCAAACAAGTAATTACCCTGACCCAAAAGATTTCAAATAAAAGGTTCCCAGATTAAAAACAGTTTCAGCGGTGTCCGTAGAAGAGGAAGTAAATTCAGCAGAAAACAGATAAGCGACCGGGAGACCTTAATTTGAAACGGTTTTAAAGCCAACCATAATATTTTTGCCCTAAATCTCAGTCACGTTATCTACAAACAGAATTTAATTAAATTATTCAACTATCAGATGAGGGCTTGCAAAAAATACGACGCATAAAGATTCTGTTTCGTTTATTTCGAGAAGAACAACTCTCGTTGATTGGCGAGTAATAAAAATAGTCCGTTTAATGAAAAATCGTAAAAAACCTTGGCCCAGAATGTAAAACGGATAGAATTAAATTTTTATTCGTCCAGACCCCATACAATGCTTGTGTATTTTAATAAAACGAAATTACTAAGGACGGTTGTAAAATTTGAAGACCTCTGAATTAATGGGGGGAAGCGTAATTGAGTCAGTGGGATTTGCGTACTGAACATCATTTTATGTTTACGTCATTTTGGGCATGTTGGGCGACTCGTGAAGTAGAGAAGGCGTGTAACTATCGAGAGACTTTGGAATTGTTTCGTCTCAGCGTTGTGATGAAATTTTGTCCGTCTGAGAATTTCAGACTTTTGCTACTTCATTGAGTAAGTTTTGTTGGGATTGTTTAAACATTTTGATTGGTTCTACTTTTCGTTTACGTTTTGATATAAGTTTAGTTAGTATTTTTTTTTCTTATGTTGTTTAACTATTGTGTTTTACTATTGCTTCATAATGGATTCATGTTAAGTACATTGCTTATTTGTGGACGGAGTCTGATCATTTTTGTTGTGTCAAATTGTGCTTGTAAGGTTACTTATTTCTTACGTTTGTACAACCATAGGAAGTCTATCCGGGCTGAAAAACTTGCCTAAAATAGCAGCCATCTGAGTAAATTTTTCTTTAGATTCATACTGACCCCAGGTAGTCAATAGCTAACCGACTTCTTGGTCTCGGATCGAGGAGATTCTGAATCGAGGACATTCCGGATACTTATTGGTACCTATAGTCCTTAATACCAGTATTCGCTATACAAAACAGTGAGCTATCTGTGAACCTCTATTCACCGCATTAAATCTTTTCTACCCCCTCTCGACATTATTTACTGGCTGGAACTGTGTAGCCAGAATATGAACAATTATTAGTTTTCTTGTTTTGTTTAGTGGGAGAACTTCATACGTTCCAACGTAGTGTTCGTGCTGTTCGATAGATTTTCCTGATTTATGAAGACTAGTTTCGACCGCGACTGTGCGTGGAGAGTTCGTTGTTGGATGTTGGTGCTTTCCTAGATTACTTTGTTTCGTGTTTTTGGTTTGTGGCAAATTGATAGTTATATTGCTTCTTCTTGGAATGTTTTTGGTAATCCTAGACGAATAACTTTTGAATGTTTCTTTTAAGCTTTACGTTGATGTTATAACATCGATCGCTCTCTATCCAGACACCTTTGAATAATATTATTTCTCGCTTATTGTTTCTCGCTGTTCCAGATGGTTTATAGTAAGGTTTAATATTAAAATAAATAATAAGGTTTTATGTAAATTTAAGTTCTACATCATTAGACTTTAGAAACATAAATCTTGCTTCAATAATATAATATAATAATATCAGCCTTCACTGCCCACTGCTGGGCAAAGGCTTCTCTCACAAATCGAGGTGAGAGGGATTAGGTCATACTCCACCACGCGGACCCAGTGCGGGTTGGTGGCTTCAATAATGCAATCAAACATTTCTGCGAACCGTTTTTTTGGCTGAAATCATCACACCTTGATACCGTTTAGTTATATTATAGGATCACTTTATGTTATGCATAAATATAATCATTTGCATTTTGATGCCACGGGGAAAATAACGACGATATATAAGTCTGCTACCTTTGCCTCTTAGTCATTTCTAAGTAGTCCCTCACTGATCGCTACACAAACAACTCTTGCGTTTAATATTTATCTTCTATGCATTTTTCTGTATGCGCCAAGTATTTATTATTCTTTCCGCAAGTTCTCTCTCCCTCCCCTCAGACCCCTCTATCTCTTCGAAAACATAACTGGGGAGGTTTTGTTTTTATATTTTCAAAGTTCCCCAGTGTTTGTTCCTGAAGATTTTATGGCTTTTTATTTGAACATTAATGGTGAGGTATAAGTGTCAATGGTTTATCTATACTCCTATATAATGTGGCCTGAGTCTTACCAATTTTAGTGTGATTGTTAGAATGGAAGAATAATGCAATTTTCCTTTCTATACATAGCCCTTTGTAATATAATTTTGCTCTTTTTTTCTTTGGCCTTGTTCCTTGCTGATCTATAAATTTTGTATAAATCTTGTACCTGTCTCAAGTTATGGCATGACGAATTTAAAGTAACACATATGTACAAACATCTATTTTTTAAACATTTATAGTTTTCTTGGTAATTAACCACTTAGTGCGGTTTCATGATCATCAATTTGAGGATGTGCTTTGTTTTAGTTGTAGGTTTTCCAGTAAATATTGCGTAAACTGTTTCAGATACCAATCGACAATCAATTTTTGGAAATTCAGTACTTATGTATTTACATTATTAGTCTGTGTCATAGAAACTCAGATCAATACTGTTTTGCATAGGTTTATAATATAAAATCATTGCCAATACGAATATAATTCGGTTTGGGACAATTTCCACGCCACTAAGCGTACCAATTGCTCGAATAAAATAAACCGCACGGCTATTTTATCGTCCGTACGTACCGGCCGGTAATTAAGGGCGGAACACGACGGAACGATAACGTGTGATACCGGAACAACCGCCATTACTTTTGTATATTACTTAGATTCGTATCTGTTATGAAATGTTGGGGATTTTTTATATATTTGTTATACGACGGTTTGCTCCTGGTTTCAGCATAGACCGTTGCCTCTGAGGGAACAGTCGCTGTGACATTACCTAAAGTTTACTCGGGAGTCGGAAAAACAAAGAGTTCGAAAAAGTTAACTGTTCCAAATCATTATCATCACGACCAGCCAAAAGGTGCAGGGGGCCTGACTCCTTCATAGCGACTGGTTTACATCTTTAACATAACTGCTAAGGCTAAGTTACATCAGAATAGAATACTCTTTATTGTACACACAAATGCATTACAAAGTATCTATCTATCTACATCATCACGCCAGATCCCTTTCGGGGTAGGCAGAGTTCCAACAGGTTCTTTCCTTACATCCCTCTCTGGTTTCCTCCACTCTCATAGTTCGTCTCATACGCGCTCGCTGGTAACTGGTCTTTTTGGTCATGATAAGATAGTTTGTCTTCTCCGGTACCAACATACGTCCAAAGTACTGATTCTAAAACAATATGAAGTACAACTGGCTAATAGCAATTTCTTCCAGACACCCAAGTAGAAAAAAAAATAGAGGGTAGCTGGTGACGTTAAACATATCAGCATAGTTGTTGCGTTCGCCATCTCGTCCGTTAAAGCTCTAAAGGCCCTCCGTCCTACAGTATAGCCATTCACATATAAAAAAAGCTTATCCATGTAACAAGTTATAAGAATTTTTGAAAATAAGTTTTAAGAATTTAAATTTCATTATCTTTCCCATTTGATGTAAGCGTTAACTGGTGTTACTCAGCCGTAGTCAAAAAGTAACAAATAGACGAGTTGACAAAAGTATCAAGGGATTAGTAATAAAAAAGCAAGATGCAGAGCTATCGTCTGTCGTGATAAGCCGCGAGACAAAGATGGATGCTGCCTCACGGTCTCGGGCTTATCACTACTATCTGATGGATAGTCGGATTTAGAAGGAACTTTTAATGACGTACAGCCAGCATTGATCTTATAACTACCGCCGCCACTCGACTCTTTCTTTAATCATTGTTAAGAAACTTGTCAAAACTTTGCTGGTGCGGGGGAAGATGGTTATTTTTTAACATTTAATAAGTTACTTTTGAAAGATCATATCAAATGCTTTTTCATTTCATCCTTTACACCAGCTACTTTTATCCACTGTGGCTGCTAAAATCGCACTCGATTTTAAATACCGTATTGTTTTGACATAACCGGTTATCATCGACGAATTAAGTCGCAAATTTGCACCTACAGTTCAAAATCATTGCCTGTAAAGGACATTGTTCTGCGCCCATACATGATTTGCCCCAGAACCAATAGCAATGAAAAAATACTTGTATGATTCATATCACCCATAAATTCTCTTAAGGCATTTATTATTAAACGGACAAGCGTAGAAATCGCAATATTGCACAAAAAGTATTAGATTTTGAGGTTATAATTCTTCTTCTTCTTCAGCCGAAAGACGTCCACTGCAGGACAAAGGCCTCCCCTAAAGACCGCCACAACGACGGGCTTTGTGTTTTACGCATCCAACTTCTACCCGCGACCTTTACCAGGTCATCGGTCCATCTTGTAGGGGGCCCACTCCACGTCTTCCGGTACGTGGTCGCCATTCAAGAATCTTTCTGCCCCAACGGCCGTCAGGTAATAATTATATAAGAGGTTATAATTCAGTAGCCATTAATACGTATGAGGTTATATTGTGTGGGTTGACATTCAGTTAAGATGTCGGCGACTTCGATATAAGTACTAACAATACTTTGAAATATTCGTTTTAGATTGCAAATTGTCCGTTAGATACGGATATTTGCCATTATTTTAATAAAATACATGAATAATGATGGCATGGGTCAAATGTTTGTTGGTTCTGGGGCAATTTTCAACAATGTCCATATCATCCGTTTACGGAAAAAACGGAAATTTACGAAATACCTACAAATTAACTTGACGATGAAATCTTTCTTGCTTATTTGTTTACATGTTTTCTCGTTTTTTACACGTGAAATAATATTTATAACTAGCTGTACCCGCAACTTTGTTCGCGTTATTTTTAGGCGCGTGTTTCCTTCGTTTTCGTCGTCCCTTAAGCTTGTTTTGTGACACAAAAGGTACCCTATGTCCTTTCCCTGGACAAGATTTGTTTCCTCGCCGAATTTTATCAAAATCTGTTCAGCGGTTTGGGCGTAACCGTAACCGACAAACAAATAGACAGACAGACAGAGTTACTTTCGAATTTATAATATTAGTGTAGAGTATGGAGAGTATCGATTTGCATTACAATGTTTGTTGGCAACCCTGCTTGCCGGGTCTTATTCGGTTATTGTTGCACAAGTCACGGATCTCCGTAACTGGAAAGGTTGTAGGAGATATACTATGCGGGTGGAGGATGCGAGAAAAGTTTGTAGGGAAAGAACCTGTTGGAATTCTGTACTTTCTGCCTACACCGTAGATCCCGCTACCATCACGACTCGGGTAAGTTTTAATAATGTGGCGAGATTCATGAAAGTTATATATGGATTTGGGATAAATAAAAAAATAGTTTAAAATCCTGCAAATTAAATGAAATTAGCCGAAAACATGTTAACCGAAAACAATGCTACATACCAATTTCAACTTACATTACCAGCAATAAAGTTACATTTTCAAAACTTCAACAACAAAGTTGATACGTTATTGTAATACTGTAAATAATATGCCCAAACGATTACTTCGTGAGATGATCTCGGTATGGTATTCTCTATCTATCTATCTATAACCTCACGCCAGATCCCTTGCGGGGTAGGCAGAGAGTACAGAGTTCCAACAGGTTCTTTCCTTACATACCTCTCTGGCTTCCTCGACTCTCATAGTTCGTCTCATACACGCTCGCCGGTTACGGAGACTCTTGACTTTTCCATCAGATAAGACTCGGTTTATTTGGTCGTGGTAAGATAGTCTAGGTCTTCCCCGGTACCTGCGTCTTTCCACTTTCACATTGTATATCTGTTTTGTCATTCTTTCCTCTGGCATTCTTTCTATATGCCCGAACCAACGGAGCATGCCCTTTCTCATCTTTACACCGATTAGGTATGAAAGATAGTATCGGTGTATCGGTATCGGTGGTATTCTCTATGCCAAATTAACGATCATTTCATGAAGTTATCGTAGCGTGCCGCGATTGGTCATAGTGAATAAAGATCCTGATCGGTTTACATAACGCGCAACAATTGTTTGAGATTAAATGTTTAAAGGCTTCCATGAGTATAACTGGAAACTTGCTGTTTCTTGGTCGGGAGTTGCTTCCCGCTACACCGGAATATAAACAGAGTTTCTTCATTAAAGTCAGAATGCTGTTAGATGCGGCTGTTGTATAACTAGAAGGTAATGGAGTTGGCGTGGAATATATTGTTGCTTTTAATATTTATTTTTATTTGATGAAATTATAATTTTATGTCACAGGGATTTCGCATGTGATATTACACAAGCAATGATTTTTCATTCGTTAAGAGCACTTGCTACTGATACAATAGTGAAGTATGGATTATGATCGATCTGCTACTAATTCTATTCTATAATTCGTCTCATACACGCTTGCTACTTACGAAGACTCTTGACTTGCCCATCATATCTATCTATCTTTATCATCACGCCAAAGCCCTTGCAGGGTAGGCAGAGAGTACAGAGTTTTAACAGGTTTCGTAGTTTGTCTCATACGCGCTCGCCGGCCCATCATATAAGACACAATCTATTTAATCATGGTAAGATTGTGTAGGTCTTCTCTGTTCGCATTATATATCGTCATTCATATTCATTTGCAAATACTCTCTTAGACTTGGGTATTTATGTGTTTGTGTAATAATAAGCTACCTATCTTGCAAAAAAAATCTAATCTCGAGGTGGCACAATGTACCCTTAAGGTCTATTCCTTCGAAGAATAAGTCTAAGTTCAGTATTTTTAATTTATGACGGATGTTTTAGTGTGGTCGGCATAGAAGACTTGACTGTAACGCACAAATGCAAAGTTTAAAACAAATAGACATATTTACGTTCTTGCTCTAAAAATACTTCCTGAAGAATTAATAATATCCATCGATAATTATTCGTAATAGATTACGGATCGCGAACTAAATGACAGCCAAGAAAGGCGCGCGGATATATTAACGCATTTATACTCGTAGTTTTTAATTACAAGCTTTTATTTCACTTGCAATGTTTGTATGTCTGTCTGTCTGTCTTTCCGGTTCAAATCTTGTGATCCATTTCTCAAGCACTTGCGGGTATCCGATTAAATTGATATTTGTTATACGCATGCAAAGTTGGTGATAATGCAATAATAAACTCAAACTCAAATAATTTATTTTGTATAAGCCCTGGGACTTATAAGTTTACAAATAGTCAATTTACATTGGTTTTAAATCTAATTTAACTACTAATCTACCACCGGATCGGAACGCGGCCTCCACTGAGAAGATCCGGCGAAGAAACTTAGCAGGCTTGTCTTTTATGTAATTCTCCTTCGCTTCTTTCCTTCCTATTTTTTTAATCATATTGTGTTGATTTAGGTTACAATTAAATAGTTTACAATCTAGCTCCAGTGTGATGCCTTAATTGACTAATGATATTATTTATAAAGAGTGTGTAAAGGATTCCAAATGGACCAGTCCCCACAAGCAGCACCCGTTCACGAGTATGACCACTGGAACAGTCATCGCTCCCTTCTACCATATTGGAGGAAAGGGCTCGCGCTAGACAGCCACCGCAACCAAAGATATTATAGTGAGAATATGGTATCATGGAGCTGGTCTGATGATGGAGTCGGAAGTTGGCCACAGGAACATGTGAACTATACAACCCTCTTGTGTTTAGGCTTGTTGGATTGGTAATTACAAGTATATAACTATTCAACCAAATTGTATTCAGGGTCTAATGATGAACTCAAAAGGTGGCCAATGGAACCACCAAACAACTCAATATAACCCGGCCATGTTTGGACTCGTTGGATTTGTCTTTACGAGTACTTTAGACCCGGGTGGTGTCCAGGGTCTAATGATGGAGCCGGAAGGAAGGCATAAAACTCCTCAACTAAGCAAGACATCTTTGTTGTGGGTTGCTATAAAAGCTTTTTAAAAAAGGTCTTTTTAAGTTATTATTTTTTTATTATTACTGACCTCTGATCTTTTTATGATGGTATGGTTGTTTCAGCAAATTGTAAAATTTTGTAACTTCAGCTCTGAAACCAGTTTAAAGTTTCTGATTTACTTTAATCTTTTCTATTTACAAGCTCTTTTGTTCTCTTTAAAAAAGTTCCATCGCTTTGTCTTCGCAGTTTCCACATCAAAAGAATTTAATTCAAACGAATCCTTTTAGACTCGTTTGGGTTTCAATTTGTTAATGCGTTTTCTAGAATATTTAAATCCCGTCGCAGATTTAACTTAACTGTGCTGATGACAGCTGGGGTTTAACAACTTATGCTTTACTGTTATATGATATTAATAAGGTTGAGTGAAAATGTTGAAGTATTTATTAATATATAACAGAGATGGGCAGAAATTAATTGGGAAAAAATTAAGTTGCTATTGAAATATTACGGATTTCGTCGCGGCTTATTTGTGGTTTTAAAGTGTCTAAACGTTCAAATTGATCTACAGCACCCACGATCACGGAAGAAACTGAGGCGTCAATAATATAATATTACAGCCTATACTGCTCACTGCTGGGCAAAGCTCTTCTCTCACAAATCGAGGTGAGAGAGATTAGGTCATACTCCACCACGCGGACCTGTGGATTGGTGGAGGCAGGTTTGTGGCCTGCTGTTGGAACTTATCAAGCCGCCTTTAAGGCTTCCAACTCGGCTTAACGACTACCACATTAAGTGGTATATATGAAAATGCCACAAACGGTCACCCATCTCGGGCCGACCGAGTCGAACGCTGCTTAACCTTGGTAATCGGTAAGAACACCGCGGTCGCACAGCGCCAAAAGTCGTTGTTATTGCAAAGTACCTCAGGGGGATTAATTTAATTACAGATCCTACAATTAAAAAATGCCCAACATTAGTATATAATTATTGCTTGAAATGGTTCCCTTATTTTCTTAATGTATGAACAATTGTGGAATATGTTTCTATTTTGATTAATAAAGGAATATAGCTGTTATGTATTAAGTTGCAAGTTCTGTCTGTGGTAGGAATGACTGTAATTTGAATGAATGAACTAACGAGGAGTGACGTTACAAGAATTTGTGAATGATTGGAAAACTAATAATACGAGACCGTTCAAGGTGTAACGAGAAGAAAAAGCCGTTAAATTGAATTAAGTTTATTGGTTTCACAAAAATTAAAGAATGAATAGTTTTCATGGAAGGTATGCCCGAAGTTGTGGGTTGTGTATGGTGCGACCACTGTCCATCAAGGTGTCTAGGAGAGGCAAAGGTACCTTTCGACATTTTGCGGTCATATTATTTTGGGTGATAATATCGACAGATTATTTTGGGTCTTTCGGGAACATGCTTAGTTCTACCGACTTTTTCCATCTCCGTTAACTAATGACAATACCCCGCCCACTTCTGTATTTTAAACCACGCCCACCGCGATGACATCAGGGCCTAGTCGGAAGACAGAGCACAGTGGCTAAGGCCACCTCCTCTTTACCTTTTTATTTGTTTAGAAAAAAACGTAGTCCACACTAGGAATTATTCCTGTATCGTGGGTGCGTTTACAAACATTTAATTCATATACACCTAGACCGAAACAATTACATGTGGGTCACACAAAGATTCGTCCCGTGCAGGGTCGAATCCGCGACTACTCGATCCCGTAAGAGGAACGCACCGGTGCTCCTCCGAGCAACTTAAGCTCTTAACCACTCGACCAAGCCGTCCGTCAATATTTGTTCCGTGGACGTGACTTGCGTGTGTTATCGCGTGTGGTCCTGCCAGCGTGGCGATGCCATCCCGCTCCGTCGGATATGTGGCGAAACCTTTATTTAGATAAATACTGCACCCAATCTTGTACATACCTACATAATGTCTTAACTCCATCGTGTAAGGTTAAAACATCACCAAAGCACTACTCAAAGTTTAAACAATATGCATAAATCACTAAGTCCACGAGTTGCCAGATCCGCAAGTACTTCGCCCCGACTCCCAACAGTTCCCGACAATAGCACTAAGCGTTGTCGGCGCGACTGACACAGGGCCTATTCGCTACAACGTAACGCGGCACGCTACGATAACTTCGTAAAAATAATCGTATAATATGTTGACGAACGGCTAGGTCAAGTAGTTAAGAGCTTAAGCTGCACAGCCCACTGAATCGAGTTGTAGCGGGTTCTATCTCCACACGGCACAAATCTTTGCGGCCTACAAATATTTCGGTATTGGTGTTTGTGTATGTGATTCCGTGTTTGTAAACGCATCCACGATACAGGATAAATTACTAGTGTGGGGCTCTGTTTTATAAAAATATAAACAACTAATATTACTCTGCTGGCATACAAAATACAATTACAGGATTATTTCACGAAGTTACCGTGACGTGCCGCGTTTAGTCCTAGCGAATAAGGAACTTGAATAGTCCGACTTCTGAGTTCCCGGCTTTAATGTAGTATGATTAAAGGGTGTTTCCAAAACTTTTGATGTGGGAATATGTTCTCTATGTACTTATTCATACGTGTGGTTAGTCAGTATATAGGCTACTAGGATTATATTCTCCAAATTTTGATCAGAAACTAGTTCATAACGGCCCAGAATAAAATAAAATAATCTCGAACAATGTACAAATGTACGTAAAATTACTTACTTAATCAGTTTGTAATATGTTTATATCTTCTTCTTCTTCAGCCGAAAGACGTCCACTGCAGGACAAAGGCTTCCCCTAAAGACCGCCACAACGACCAGCTTTGTGCTGTACGCTCAGGGCTCCCTTTGCCTCCACGACCCCGAGGGCCCCCTACTGATGTTGTTGCGGGGAGGGGGGGGGGAGTTCCCCGCCAGATATTATGGCGGGGGACGCGAGTTAGTCCGTGTTTTTAAGCCCCGGGCTATTCGCATGGGGAGCCTGGGCGGGTTGTGCCTCCGCCCCGGCGCCGTCGTCTTCGTCGAGCAGTATCGGCCCTCTCGCGTTTTATGGCATTTATAGTAGCCAAAATAGTTATGACCATAGTTAAGGTTAGCACTGTGACCAAAACGTGAGAGATGAGCGAGCGAAGCGAGCGTACCGCGCCAGCGGGCGGCGAGCGCCAGGTGCGAGGTTGCCGCATTTTTGTTTGGATGATTATCACAGGTCTAATCTAACCCAACCTGCTTTTTTATTACTTACTTTGCTTATTTCACAAAGTTTCTAGGTGAATGGCGCCCTTTAAAATGATTTTAATACATTTCCTAGTACCTTTTTGGCATTGTATACAGTGCACCCTACCTAAGCATTGTATGAATTTGACCTTCGACAAAATATTTCTTAAATAGGCTCGGTGTTGTTTACGTTTCCTAGGAATTCTATACAATTTCTAAATATCATACATTTCCAGTAGAATATCTCAGTACGGTCTGAATGAAGAATACGCAGACGCGCGTTCTACGCGGGTCAGCGGTCCCCTAAAACATGCCGGAAAGCCGCGTAGAGCACTCAATTTTTGAAGTATTATTTAAAAAAAATCGATTTGGCACGAATCACGCAACAATAACTCTTCAAACACTTAGTATGTAAGGGCACGCACCGACGACTTGGGATTACAACTGTGTACGCAGATCCCGCGAATGAACTAAGGATCAGTGTAAATGCCGCTTTATTGCACTGTGTAATCCGTATACTATGCACGCGGCTTTAACGATCTTACAACTACACGTGATTATGGTTAGACTTCAAGGAATAGTGTAGCTATCGATATTGCCGCTCGTAGCGCTGTGGTGCGATCGCGGTTTTCCGCAGCGTTCGACTTGGTCGGCCTGAGATGGGTGACCGTTGTGGCATTTTCATATTCGAGCGTCTCTGTGCTTCGGAAAGCACGTTCAGCCTTCGCTCCCAGTTACCACTTAATGTGGTAGTCGTTCAGCCGAGTTGGAAGCCTTATAGGCGGCTTGATAAGTTCTAAAAGCAGGTGGCCACAAACCTGCATCCACCAATCCGCACTGGGTCCGCGTGGTGGAGTATGACCTGATCTCTTTCACCTCGATTTGTGAGAGAAGGCCTTTGCCCAGCAGTGGGCAGTATAGCCTGATAGTGTATCGATATTGTCGATACTGTCTTTCGTTCTTTTCTCTTATTTTTGTTTCGTTACTTAAGTCTATATATCTATATCATCACGCCAGATTCCTTGTGGGGTAGGCACAGAGTACAGAGTTCCAACAGGGTCTTTCCTTACATGCCTCTTTGGCTTCCTCCACTGTCATAGTTTGTCTCATATACGCTCGCCGGTTAGGGAGACTCTTGATTTGTCCTTCAGATGAGACTCGGTCTATTTGGTCGTGGTCGTCGTCTACTTAAGTCTAACTTTAATTATATTGTTGCTATAACCATTTTTTCATTTGGACTGGTGTATGACTTGAAAAATTAATTGAAATCTTTTAAATACAATCTATCTATACCATTAGTAGAGAGAGTACCTACCTACAAACTTTTAACAGGTTCCTTACAGACCTTTCCGGGTTATAAGATTCATAACAGCATTAGATTCATATCTCGATCGTAAGGCATCACACTGGAGCTAGATCGTAAATTATTTAATTGTAACCTAAAGATTGTATCCACACAATAAGATTGAAAAAAATAACGAAAAGAAAAAAGAGAAAGAGAAGCAAATAAAAAAGACAAGCCCGCTGAGTTTCTTCGCCGGATCTTCTCAGTGGAGGCCGCGTTCCGACCCGGTGGTAGATTAGTAGTTAAATTAGATTAAAAAAAAATGTTAATTGTCTATTTGTAAGCGCCCCCGCAGGGCTTATACAATATAAATTATTTGAGTTTGAGTTCAAGCTTTTATATATAAACTTTTCAGCTATGGAATAAAAATAATATCAAGCCCAGGACACCAATCAGAGCTATAGTATATGTCAAAGTTGAACAGACTTATGTGTCAGACTTATAAACTGAGCAAGTTTAAAAAAGCTGGTAATAAACGCAATGTCGCTGGAGTCACTTACAAAGTATTGACTCGATTTAAAACATTTGTAACGTGCCTTAATGTCTGAGATTTAATTGGTTTGTTCTAACGTGGGATAGGTAATAATTAAAAACATCTATCTATCTATCTATATCATCACGCTAGATCCCTTACGGGGTAGGCAGAGAGTACTGAGTTCCAACAGGTTCTTTCCTTACATTCCTCTCTGGCTTCCTCTACTCTCATAGTTCGTCTTATACACGCTCGCCGGTTACGGAGACTCATGACTGGTCCTTCGGATAAGACCCGGTCTTTTTGGTCATGGTAAGATAATGTAGGTCTTTCCCGGTCGTCCTTCGAAGCCTGGCAACAGCGAAGGAGTGGGCGATTCTCCTACAAGCTTGCTCAGATAATCACCGGTCACGGCTGTTTCGGTTTATCTGAGCAAGATCGGACGCGAGGCGACGGCGACCTGTCACCATTGTGGTGCGGACCGGGATTCCGCAGAACACACGCTCGTTGAGTGCCCAGCGTGGGCCTCCGAGCGGCGGATCCTGGTCGACCGGATCGGACTGGACCTCTCCCTGGCAGCAGTAGTAGCGGCTATGTTGGCAGGGGAATCGGCGTGGAGGGCCGTATCCTCCTTCTGTGAGACTGTGATGTCCCAGAAGGAGTAGGCCGAGCGGGATCGGGAGAGGGCGTGGCGGCGTGGCCCATTCCGCAGTGAGCACCATGACGGTGCAGGGGGGGAGTGGATCCATAGGAGCACGACACTGAAGGGCACCGGTGCGTTCCTAACGAAGATCCCGGAGCCCTTCCCCGAAGTGTCGATCCCGGTCATCGTGGGGTTTTAGTCGGTAAGAGTCCGACATGCCCCGCCAGCTTCCCCCGAGGCTGGCGGAAGTCCATGAGGATTTCCCCACGTAAAAAAATAAGGTCTTCCCCGGTACCTACACCCTTCCACTTTCGCATTGTATATCGGTTAATGACTACTAACAAATAATTGTTAAAATTTATTTTTCATGCACTTAAGCATGATTTTAGTATTTACATTCCTGGAATTAAAGCTCGTAAACCTTCAAAAGAAATTATTACCAACGTTATATATCAAATCAATCCTGCCAAGAACGTTAGTACCCCCGGGGGGTTGGCGTGACTGTTCCGCTTCAGTTTCACCAGCATGTCTTGAATTAAATTAATTGTTGTCTATATTTTACTTCCTAAGACGCCCTGCGATATTTATTATACCCTTTTGTTTGAATATTCCCAGTTTAAAACTCGTGCGACTATTTGCATAATGCGAATGGAGTTATTCTAGTTTAACGCACAAACTTTCAGTTAATGGATTAACTTGTGAAGATTTTAATATCATTTGTGAACGCCTGCCTTATAGCTACTATTGTATTTGAAGACTTTTACAAATGTCTGAAAAAATTTAGGCACCTAAAAAGTTTTTTTTTTATAAGACCCACACTAGGTTTTATTCCTGTGTCGTGGGTACGTAAATACCCAGACCGGACCAAATAATTTTCGATCACACAACGATTTGTTCCGGGCGGGAATCGAACCCGCGACTATTAGACACAGTGGGCGGAGCGGCTTAAGCTCTTAACCACTGCGCTAAATCGTCCGTCAAGTGTAACTTATGTAAACTTTATTATTTATTTAGCGCACCAATTGTATAATTACATAACATCATTATAGTAATTACATTAGCGTTATGGAATACAATGTAGTGATACAAATTAGGTAGGCATAACATTTGTAAGTATATTTTAAAGCGTTTGTGTGTGTGTGTGAATGATCTACCCTGTTGGCCGCGGGGCCTTTACACCTTTACCGGACAAGAGGGCGAGCGTGCAACCACTACTCTCGAGCCAGAAGGGCAAGGGGGCAACTTGCTCAAGGGCGCCCCAAGGAGGAACGGCCTCGGCTTGGGCAGTCGCTATGGAGGAGGGCGTATACTAGGTGTCTCGCCGTGGTGCTCTGCACCGGCCGGCGGGCAAGGGATTCTTCGACCTCGCCGGCGAGGTGTCTGATCCTGTGTGCGGTATCTGTATCCGAAAGAAGGGATGTAAGGGCATCGGGAGGGTCAGTGAGAACATGCCGCGGACGACGATTATTTTAAAGAGACAGACAGACATTATTGTGGAATAGCGGTTAGAATCGAGGTTGCAATTCCTCAATGTTCCGTCAAGTTAAGCGAGCCTTCTTCACTTCTACGTCATTCCACCCATTGCAGGACAGACGCCTCCTCCTATCTACGCCAAGAAACACTAGAAGAATATTTAATTCCTTACAGATTCCTATGAACTCTCATCTACAAACCAGGATTTAGATAAATTGTAGACATAGTCGACTGCCTCGTTGGTCTAGTGGCAAAGCGCTTCGCTTTTTAGTCACAAGATCCTGGGTTCAAATCCTAGGTCGGACAAATTAAGTTTTTCTTATGAAAAACATGTATAAGTCCGAAATCTGGAATTATGCCCAGTATATGGCAATAGGCTCGAATTACATGGGACCTAAGATCGTCTGCGAAAAATGGGTGCACTGAGTACACCTCTGCCACCCCCGCTTAGGGAATATAGGCGTGACAGTGGTGTAGATATCATCATCATCATCATCTCAGCCTATACTTGTCCACTGCTGAACATAGGCCTCCCCAATCGCTTTCCAGCGTAACCGGTCCGATGCCACCTGCATCCAACGACTTCCTGCGATGTTCACAAGATCCTCGGTCCATCTGGCAGGCGGTCGTCCCACGCTGCGCTTGCCAATACGTGGTCTCCACTCTAGAATCGATAGATCGTGGTGTAGATATAGTGCCCACAAAATAAGCCTCTTAGGATTATTTTAACTGGATAGAAAATAACCAGTTACAAATGTCTTGACTACTTTCAACCAGACAAAACTGGACGTTTCTGCCTCAGACGCCAGATAAGGGAATGATTCCATCCACACAAGAATATGCATTTGTCAATAAAATAAATTGTTCCCTTTTATACTCTATTAGTAGCACGCCACGGCCCAAAAATTGTTTAATTCGGTGCGTCCCGGCGTGGCCACAAATAACCGATAAATTCCTTCCTATCTAGATATCGCCCACAAATTACGGTAATTGTTTTTATGCTAATAACTCTGGGACATGCCACCGTTATTTTGGGGGTCCAGTGGGCAGATTCTTGTAGTTTTGTATTTTTTTTAAATAGCTATTAATCCTGTGTCATGGCCGTTTACACAAATGCAAGTCACATATGCCAACACCCAGACCGAATGATATGTTTGTGGGTAACACAAAGATTTGACCCGTGCGGGGATCGGATTCGCTACAACTGAATCCAGTGAGTAAAGCAGCTTAAGCTCTTACACTAGACTAAATTGATCGTCATCGTTTTATTTAAATTATGTTACAGAATTTTAAGACTTAACTATTTTACTCAAAGGTTTCCTTTAAAAATGAGCTTGTATGAGCAATTTTAGATAACCTAAGTCACCGACCGTACCGTCAGACTGGCACCGAATTTAAACATTTATTTTTAGATTTTTAGTTTACTTAGGTAAATGTACGTACTTAGGTACGTATATTTACCTACCTAAACTTTTGGTTTAGTTAGTGAACCAGAGAAACGTTAGTATTTAGTTAACAGGAGAAAAGTAATACCTTTTGCAGTTTTAAGACGGTTTTATGGACAAATTTAGCAAAAATAACTGTCGCTTACAAAGTGTTTTGCAACAGGCTAATTTTAATGAGTATTTCTCGAGTTTCTTGTCCTTCTTCTTGGCAATAGTGACATTCCGAAGTGGTGGTAGAGTCATTATTACTTTCAAAATACTGTGATTGAAAATCCGAGTTTCCGTAACCAGCGAGGGTACCTATATAAGACGAACTAGTGAGAGTGGCGGAAGTCAGAAGTTTGTAAGGGAAGATCCTGTTGGAACTTTGCACTCTCTCCCTGCCCCGCAAGGGATGTGGCATCATATAGATAAATATTCTGTTTCTGTAAAGGTATTTCATTAGTGCACTATGGGTTACTAGCGTAACTTTTATGGGGCATTTTATGTTTGAATATTCTTTGTTAGGTTTAATATAATATTTAAGATGGCTCAAACCGGGGGTGTTTTATCTCGGATCTTCGTAACTCTGTTATTACCAATAAAGTGTTAGGTCATAATAAAAGTTCTTGGTTTATTCTACCGCGTGTGTGTGTGTGTGACTGATGTACGCTGTTGGCCGCGAGGCCTTTACAGCTTCACTGGACTTAAGGGCGAGCGTGCAACTACTACGCTCGAGCCACAAGGGCAAGAGGCGACATACTCGAGGGCGCCTTGAAGAGGCGGCTTCGGTTGGGGCAGTCGCTGCGGGGTGAGGGGATGCACTACTAAGTGCACTGGTCAACCGCCGGCTAGGGGAGGGGATCTATGACTTCGTCGTCGTCGTCGCCCGTATTCGGAGCGGAAAGAAGGGATGACAAAGCATCGGGGGGATTGCTGAGAACATGTCGCGGCCGGCGGTGGCGGGGGCGGCAGGGGTCGGGGGGATCGTAGTCGGCGGCGGCTACGATTAATGGATTCGTTTAGGTAGATGCGTTCGCGAAGTGTCGAGTTGTCGCCTTTTTAATATAGGCGCGAATAGGTTCGAGACCGAGATCGGAGTGGAGGTCCACATTCCGTGAAATCCATGGGGCTCCTACCTACGGCTTTACGGAGGTCGTCCAAGCGGCCTCCAAGCGGTTTTGAACCGCTTGGAGTTTATCAATGTGAGAGGGGGCCGAGTGCCCGAACACCACACACGCATAAGTCATGATGGGTTCTACCAAGTGTGAACTTAGGATAAACCCAGATTCTGCGTACTCGTATAGAAAGGAGTAAGGTACTTTCGAAACGTAAAAGTGTAGTCTTCGCTGTTAGTAAATAAAATTCAAAATTTACCATTAAGGTTTTTATACAACTAGGAAAATTAATTTTTTGCCTTCAGGAAAAAAATAATCCTTTTTTTACATTATATTTTTTAAGTGACGGCAATGATATGATGATGGATGTCACACTGATTTATCTAAAGTCCATTGCAAGGCAACATTTCCGTTAATTATAGTAATGTTGAGTTTTACTTCGAAATACCGAGCACCAAAATTAGCAATTGAAGTGATTTCAAAAGTTAATATATTAATATAAAATTGTCAGCTTTTGGAACCACTTAAGCGAATTCATCACAATATATTATATTTCCAAATTTATATCTAAGACATAAATAAAATAAAAATAAGAACCGTGACGCATATGTTCGCCATGCTGGGGTGGCAGAGGTGTACTGTGTACAACCACTTTTCGCCGACGATGTTAGGTCCCATGTAATAGGGGGCGAGCCTAATACCGGGCACAATTTCAGACTCCGAACTGATACTGGGAATATTTCGATAGAAAAACTGCATTTGTCCTACCTAGGATTTGAACCCACGACCTCGTGAACGCAAAGCGCATAATTTGCCACTAGACCAACAAGGCAGACACAAATAAAACAATATGAAAGCTGTTATTTCTTCATAAAACATTTAAATCACCATATTTAAATAATTCTCTTAACCCTCTCGCGGCTGCCGTGTCGCTCCGCCGCACAAATCTTAAATGGCGGATTGTATTGTGCGCGTTGATATTTCAATTCGTTCGTCCTCGACTCGGCTGAATGCTCCTTTTGTTTCTTTTGAACGAACAATGAAATCAAATGGATGCGGTTTCTGACGAGGGGATGGGGAATAATTAAAGCTGAATGTTTTGTGCAAGAGAGATGACTGTGTGGTTTTGTAGCTGGATTATGAGAGTTCAAAGGTATCATTTGGTTGCTCATGTGGAGAATTGAATATTATGCTTAAAAAAAAACAACCTGTTGGAACTCTGTACTTCCTGCTTACCTCGCAAGGGATCTGGCGTGATGATATAGATAGATAGAAAAAAAAACATATGATCAATTGGTATGCTTCAATAGAATCAAAAAAACGACTACACATTATATTATAGTCATTTTCGCTTTTTGGCAAATATACATATCACGCTGTCAATAGCAAACATACAGGAAGCGTAGAAAAAGCACACAAGGGACTCCGCAAGGGATCTGGCGAGATGATATAGATAGATAGATAAAAGCATACAAATTTTTTTTTTCGGAGGGCCTTCAGCTTCTACCTAAATGGGTAGGCAGAGATTCCAAGTCGCCTCGTGCATTTTCTAGAACTAATAATCTAAAATTATACATTGTCATAGCTGCCTCGTTGGTCTGGTGGCAAAGCGCATCGCTTTGTGATCACGAGGTCCTGGGTTCAAATCCTAGGTCGGACAAATGTAGTTTTTCTAACGAAAAATTCCCAGTATGACTCCGGAGTCTGGAATTGTGCCCGGTATATGGCAATAGGCTCGCCCCCTATTACATGGGACCTAACATCGTCGGCGAAACGGGGGTATTCTCAGTACCCCTCTGCCACCCCCTCTGGGGACGTGGCAGAGGCGTGACGGTTTTTTTTTTGTTAAATTGTTTTTTGTTAACAGATTTTGTTATCAAAGCTATTCTTGCACAGATGATACATCATAACAGAAATACCACATCAATTCTTCAACGCTCAATGCGTTGTTCTATTACCAACCGCAGTCTGCGTCTGACTGGTGATTAGATACGCGAAATCGTAATGAATCCTGATGTTTTGTTGTGTAAAACACCCTTCGGTTCTTCTCATTCAATCGCCTAAATTGAAAACACCGCAAATCTCTTGAATGTCTTCGAGGTTCACAATTGTATTTTGTATTTCCAAGTTTTGTGTCCGTCAGAAATAATTGTGTTCTTAGAGCCACGTAGATGGTAGAGAAACTATGGTAGTTGAAGGTGCAAATCTGGGAAAGTTTCGTCTTTTAGTCTCATTTCAAACAACAGATTTATTGAATGGTTTTGCTAGAACACATGCGTAGGTATAGCTAATAAAATAACTAATAGCGAAATGCAAGGATAAAAACAACATGATTCGAAATATATCGGTACCTGCAATTTCGATTAACTTATGGGACAATTCAAACGCATTTTCTTCAATAGAAATTTTTAGTATCGATATGATCTGAAATACTTTGTGGCGTATTACATTGTAGATCTACTTGTATCATCGTAATTATAGCAGGTATGTAGTCCTCAGTAAGCTCTCCTTATATTTATATACTCTATATCATCATCATCAGCCCAAATCAGTCTGGACATAGGCCTCTTCCAATGTGCGCCACAGAGCCCGATCCTCGGCTTTATGCATCCAGTTCCTGCCGGCTATCCGACATATGTCGTCACTCCATCTTGCGGGGGGGCGTCCTACACTGCGTTTGCCAGTTCGTGGTCTCCACTCCAAAACGCGTCTGCTCCAACGGTTGTCCGTTCTGCGGAAAATGTGACCAGCCCATTGCCACTTTAGCTTGCTGATTTTATATATTTTTTACTATATATTTTCCAAATAATAACCTACCTCCACTAACATTAAACAATTATGACCTACTCCACATTTCTTTGTTGCAACTTATTGTTTTGAATTTATCCGTAACATAATGTGCAATAATTTCCCGCGTTGGAAACTCTTAGGAAATTGCCTGCAATTTAGTTTGCACCTGCCGCCTTCCACTGCTCATATCTTATAAACAATTGTGTACCTTGAAAATATAGTATACGTCAAATGCTTTCGTAATACAATTTACTAGTGCTATGCATGAAAATACGTTTGAACATGCGCTAGATAAAATAGGTATTGAATTCTTTGTGTGGTAAATGCAGTACAATACACAGGGGTGTGAATATACATAAGTATACTTCTCAAGAACACTACGTTCCTTAAAAAGTAATCATTTCTGTTACATTACCAAATATCAATGATCACAAGCAAAAAAAACACTGTTGTGTTGTGAAGCGTTAAGAAAGCTCTACTATATTTTGCTTCCTTTTTAGAATCATCATTGTACGTTACTATCGACGATACCTGCAACGATAGATTTGCTTACAGTTTGTAGAATTTTTACAGATTTTCCGTACAAAATGTGTCAAAATTCTATCCATAGTAGGCAAATTTATGTTTTAGTTAAATGTACAAACCGGTCGATAGATGTATAAACAAACGACAATCAGTCTTAGTTTTCGGTATCGTACCATAAAGTCTTTTAAGACATGTCTAGTTTCTTACCGCTAACACTATTATTAAAATCTAGTATCAAGTTAACTCACTATACCTTATAAAAAAAACACGTACACGCTAAAACGGAATGACCAATTTAATATATTTGATCGCTCGTACGGTAATGTTGGTAATTCCGGGCGTGATGGAGGGTTAACAAACGAGGATGAAACAAATGGTATGCATTCGTCAGGCGGGCGGTTATTTGCACGGGGTCTAACAGACCGCCGCCGTACAAAGTGTTAAGGTATAGAATTTGATTCTCTGAGATAGTGAAGTGCATAATAATGCTATCGGTCTTTGACGTTCTGTTACGTTCGTAGCGTCCAGGAAAGAGCTTATATTGTTGAGCTTTTTATGTTGGAGTTGAATAATTGTCTGAAATTTTGAAAAAAAAGAGTAGTTGCAGGTAAAGGATCGAAACAATTGTTTTTCGAATAAAAATCGCCGAATTAGTATATCCTACTTAATGTGGAAGTTTGTATGTTTAGATGTTCGGATGTTTGTTAGTCAATCACGCAAAAACGGCTGAACGAATTTGGATCAAATTTAACACACAGATAGTTTATTACCTGGATTAACATAGGATACTATTTATTCCGGAAAAAAATAAGGTTCCTGTCTAAAGTCAAGTCGCGGGCAGAAACTAGAATAAAATAAATTTCACCTGGTGAAGGTTGCGGGTGAAAGCTGGAAGGTACAACACCAAATGTGCATACGTATGCAACAAGACTGATGAAAATCAGCGCCTAGCACTTGTGCCTGGCATAACGCTAATCTGCATACCATTTGGCTCAGCCGTGAGTCGTGAGACACAAACTCATGTGTTTTATGTGTTCATTATTTTGTTGTTGTCAGATAACGGTTATTTATAGATGACTGAGCGATTAGTTATAGAACGTTCTGTGGTTGAATGGTTCAATCTTTGATCTGTATGTTTATTATGTACTCAAAAGAGATGGGCAAAGTGTTATCAGATTAATGATGAACGATTACAATTACATTTTGTAATCTTCAACGATTCCGATTACACTTTCAATCTGAATCATGATAGAGTGTTATAAAATTCAATTGTTATCGTTAATCTGATTATCTCTATCTATCTCTTTCTATATCATCACGCCAGATCCCTTGCGGGGTACACAGAGAGTACAGAGTTCCAACAGGTTCTTTCCTTACATACCTCTCCTGCTTCCTCCACTCTCATAGTTCGTCTCATACACGCTCGCCTGTTACGGAGACTCTTGACTTGCCCTTCAGATAAGACTCGATCTATTTGGTCACGGTAAGATAGTCTAGGTCTTCCCCGGTACCTACATCCTTCCACTTATGCATAATCTGATTATATTTTGCCCATCTCTGGTACTAAATTTGGGGTCACTTGTGCTGTGTGTGCCGAATAAAATACTTTCTTACTTTCTTTGTTTCAAAACCTGTTGTCGTTTTAATTTCGGGGAGGACTATGTCTTGCAGTGGACGTTCTCCAGCAGAAAAAGCACAATAATTTGACAGTAAGTACATTGAAGTATAACGATCTATTCGGTTGGAAGACGATTCTAAAATTCTTCACCCCCAACCCGCTTTAGGTCCGCGTGGTGGAGTATGACTTATTCTGATCTCCATTTGTAAGAGAAGACCTTTGCTTAGCAGTGGGAAAATATATTATGCAGATTTATTATCTAACGAACAAACTTATGGTCCATTCCAACCGTGAGTGTCCATGTTTCGGATCCATATGTTATAACGGGCAGGACGCACTGATTGAAGACTTTTGTCTTTAGGCTTTGTGGAATGGGCGATGGAAATACTCCACGTAATTTCCCAGGTATATATTCCGAGATAATATACTAATATAAAACTTACTTATCAACACAGGACAGTCAAATGTTAGTATTAATTTATTTCCATTTTAGTATTCGAAAATTAAGCGTTAATTAAAAGTAAAATTCCGTCCTTAGTGTGTTGTTAATCATTTAAATTGGCATACAAGTTAATTAACTCATAATTTTTTATGTAAACATTATTTATAATCGTGTCTGCACCCCATTAAAGGTATTCAGTATTTTTAAGTGGTAATTTAACAAGTACTCTTTTTAACACACACACACACACACACACACAGAACACTTTTAAATAATCCTTTAATTAACAGCACCTCGCCTAGTCCCCAAGCGGAGGTCGCAGAAGTGTACTAGGCCTACCTACATACCTAACCAGAAATTAGCAAAATGTAGTCAGATTAATGATAACGATTATCATATTACTATTAAGTCATGATTGAAGATTACAAATCGATCCCCCCGATGCTTTGTCATCCCTTCTTTCCGCTCAGAATACGGGCGACGACGACGTAGTCGTAGATCCCCTCCCATAGCCGGCGGTTGACCGGTGCACTTAGTAGTGCACCCGTCCCCCCACAGCGACTGTCCCAACCAAGGGCGCCTCTTAAAGGCGCCCTCGGGTATGTCGCCCCTTGCCCTTCTGGCTCGAGCGTAGTGGTTGCACGCTCGCCCTTACGTCCGGTGAAGCTGTAAAGGCCTCGCGGCCAACAGCGTACATCACTCACACACACACACACACAGATTACAAAATGTAATCGTAATCATTGATCTGATTACATTTTGCCCATCTCCGTTTCTAACAGATAAGGTCCAGTATACTAGGATGTCTGGTATGATAGTAAAGAGTCCGTAACCGGCGAGCGTGTATCAGGCGAACTATGGGAGTGGAGGAAGCCAGAGAGGTTTGTAAGGAAAGGACCTGTTAGATCTCTGTACTCTCTGCTTACTCTGCAAGGGATCTGGCGTCATGATATAGATAGATGGATAATAGGATATGAGCCTTTTATTACCATTATATACCGGGCACCACGCCAGACACCGGACTGCTTCTAAACAATATTATTTGATGACTAAAAAATTAGCTTCTAGTAAAGTTGCTTTCGTTCATGCTTACTCCTCTAGTCTATTCGTGGGTTAGATGCCCGCACGGGACAGATATTTATGTGATCCACAAAATTTTCAGTCGGTGTATTTGCATGTGTAACTCATGTTTGTAAACGCAGTCACTACCGGAATGAATACTAGTGTCGGGCAACGTTCTTTAAAAAATAAAGATCTCTTTCTATAACAGGATAGGCAGAGAGTTCCAGCAGATTCTTTTCTTACAGAACTCTCTTGTTTCTTCCATTCATAGTTCGTCTCATACACGCTCGCCGGTTACGGAGACTCTGGGCTTGCCCATCAGATAAAGATGAATATAACTTGTATATTTTTTCATCAAACCATTCTCTCTCGGTTTTCAATATCGATATCGTTTTTACGATTTCATTGTGGGTCGTATAAAAGTATCGCAGTGTAGATTTATAGTTCATCAACTCTTGGATTGAATGTTTAATGAAATGTGACAGATGCTGATATATTTGTGTTGGCGTCGAAGTATTTTTATTTGTTCAGTTATCGAGGTGTAACGTGGAAATTGTTAAAGGGGGTATAATGAACCCAAGCCTGATTATTTCAGATAATTCCAGTCGGTTAATTCCAAACTCCAAACTGCTACTCAGATTTTTTTAAGATTGTTTACCTCCATAGATAAAAAACAGAACCCTTACAGGATCACTGGCCACTGTTGTCTGTCTGTTTGTCTACCCAATGATTAAGAACCATTTCCTCAAGAGCGGGTAGCGGTATCAAGTTAAACTATATTCGAAATACTAAGCTCTAAGGTCCCTTGGCGGTGTAAAAATTTGAAGCTCCGAAGTCAATGCAGTCAAAAGGTACACTCATTCAATCTTACTTAACTATTTATTATCATTATTCAAAATATCCACAGAAAACCTACCTAAAAGTGCATTAAGTTTTAAGTAATCCAAAGGTAAACGAAAATAAATGCGCGGAAAATACACGTCACTGGTCCTGGCCCTCAACAAATAGAAAAAAATAATTAAACACCCTCTACTACCCTCAAATTCTTAATAGCCCATAAAAAGCGTAGTAATTTTTTTAAATAAACTGCATTTTATAATATAAAATGGAGTTCATATTATAAACCTACTCATATGAAAGGCTTCCTAATTAAAATTCCCACTGGCTACCGCACGGGGTAGGGGGTGGTCTGAAGGAAACTATTTTCCAGGCTGCGTCGTATTTTCACGTGATAAGATCTCGACATGATTATTTATGCCAGGATTGGGGGAGCTAACCCTATCGATATGGCTCTTTATATGCGGCTATGTACTATCGTGTACGAAATTGATTCGTTGTATTAAATATATAGTGTAAAGAGACTGTGTGAGCAGTGATAGCCTAGCGGTTAGACCGTTGGACTGCAAAGTCAGAGGTCTCGGGTTCAAACCCAGGCACGCACCTCTGTCTTATCGAAAGCATGTGCGTATTAAAAATATCACTTGCTTTAACGGTGAAGGAAAACATCGTGAGGAAACGAGTTTCTCGCAGTGAGTGAAGTTCGCCAACCCCGCACTGGGGCAGCGTGGTGGACTATGCCCTAAATTCTCAATTTGAGAGGAGGACGGTGCCCAACGGAGGGACAGTTTCCTAACAGGGCTAATATTATTATTATTATAAAGAAACGCCTCAGAAGGGCAGCAAAATAAAATAAAGTTGCTATCAATTTAACAAAATATCTCTTTCACCAAAATCACAGTACCAACCTTAATCTGTTCACGACGGCGTCTCGTTCCCAAATGACGATACACTGATGTCCGTTAGAATGGCCGACCGGAATGACATCTTTCAAACTCGAATGACACTGGCATATCAAATATCGAGTATAATGATCGACTAACAAAATTGGACTATATTATCTTTACTTTATAGCCATAATTGAATATAGAAATAATAATCATGAAACAATAGTTTACTAGCTCTTCCCGCGGCTGCGCGTTTATTTTGTAAGGTTTAAAAAAAAATTTTTTTTGAAAATAGATTGTCTCACACTAGGATTCATTCCTGTGTCGTAAGTGCGTTTACAAACATGAAAATCCGCATACACAAATACCCAGATCGAAACAAATAATTGTGGATCACACAAAGATTTGTCCCGTACGGGAATCGAACCCGCGACTAATAGACCCAGTAGTTGGAGCGGCTTAACATCTTAACCACTGCGCCAAATCGTCCGTCAAAACATTTATATGTTAGTCTTATGTAAACTATATCTCTGTAAAGTTCCATAAAGTCCGTTCATTAATTTTCTGCCTAAAAGAGTAACAAACATCCATCCTTTCTCACAAACTTTCGCGTTAATAATATTAGTAGGAAATGTTGGCAGACTGCGTAGTCCAGTGTTTAAGAGCGTAAGCCGCTTCACCCACTGAATCCAGTAGCCGCGCGTTCGAAACCCATACTGGACAAATCTTTGTGTCATCATCATCATCATCTCAGCCTATACTTGTCCACTGCTGAACATAGGCCTCCCCAATCGCTTTCCAGCGTAACCGGTCCGATGCCACCTGCATCCAACGACTTCCTGCGATTTTCACAAGATCGTCGGTCCATCTGGCAGGCGGTCGTCCCACACTGCGCTTGCCAATACGTGGTCTCCACTCTAGAATCTTTCTGCCCCAACGCCCGTCCGATCTACGCGCTATGTGGCCCGCCCATTGCCACTTCAGCTTGCTAATCTTAACGGCTATGTCGGTGACCTTGGTTCTTCTACGAATCTCCTCATTCCTGATTCGATCGCGTAGAGAAACGCCGAGCATAGCTCTCTCCATAGCTCGCTGAGCAACTCTGAGCTTTTTTTTCTTTGTGTAACTTACAATTATTTTTCGGTTACTCCTGTAAGTCAGGATCTACAATGGTGTCCATAAATGACACCTAGTTTTATTTTATTTTATTTTATTTTATTATATTTGGGAAACTTACAGCTAGCATAACATACTACAAAATATAAAATTTAAACAAATGAAAGCCATTTACAAATTTCCACAGATAGCAAAAGAATAAGAGAAAAATAGTACAGTCGGCATCCAGTGTAACACTGTAACAGGTTTGAACTAGTGTCCCGGGGAGAAAGAAAGGGAAAAAGAAGAGTAGGGACAAAATAAAATAAAATCCTATCCTAAATCCTCGTTGTTCTAGAGGTAAATAATCACGATATCCTGGGTCCTATAAATGGGTGTACTCAGTATAAACTCAAACTCAAAAAATTTATTTAGTCTAAGCCCTGCGGGGGCGCTTTCAAGTAGTCAATTTACATTTTTTTTAAATTAATTTATCTTTACACCGGATCGGAACGCGGCCTCCACTAAGAAGATCCGGCTCCGACAATTTTTTGTATCATATTGTGTGGATACAATGTTTCGGTTATTTACACTTGAATAGCTTACAATCTAGCTCCAGTGTGATGCCGTACGACCGAGATATGAGACTAATAAAGTTATTTAAAAAGAGACTACTGGAACAGCCATCACTCCCCTCGACCATATTGGAGAGAAAGGAGTGACCCGCGCCAGACAGCCACCGCAAGCAAAGACATTATAATGAGCTTGACTAAACCAGAACCCCAGAGACTGTGGTCAGATTGGGTCTACAAAGCAGTAATACTTTTATTACCTCCGCTTGGGGAATGAAGGGGTGACGGTTTATGTAAATAGGTATATTTTTATGGTAATAAAGTTTTGGTACCATAGTGATATGTACACAGTTACAACGCTCGCACTGTCTTGTTTGTGTAATAAAATACACATGATTGGATTTCAACCGTCGTTGAATCAGGAATCGAACATAGTAGTTCTAATGGACAATTTTGGCATTCAAACAACGACACAATACCTCTATCTATCTATCTATATCATCACTCCAGATCCCTTGCGGGGTAGGCAGAGAGTACAGAGTTCCAACAGGTTCTTTTGTTACGTACCTCTCTGGCTTCCTCCACTCTCATAGTTCGTCTCATACACGCTCGCCGGTTACGGAGACTCTTGACTTTTCCTTCAGATAAGACTCGGTTTATTTGGTCGTGGTAAGATAGTCTAGGTCTTCCCCGGTACCTGCATCCTTCCATTTTCACATTGTATATCTGTTTTGTCATTCTTTCATCTAGCATTCTTTCTATATGCCCGAACCAACGAAGTATGCCCTTTCTCATCTTTACACCGATACTATCTTTCATGCCTACTCGCTTTCTTACTACGCTGTTGCTAATGCGGTCGGTCAGCTTCACTCCGCACATCTTCCGCAGAGCTCGCATTTCTACCGCATTTATCCTACTTTCATTCTCCTCTCATGACACAATACCTTAACGTAAAGCTTCCAATTTTATCATTATACTCGTATATCTCTTTGTCTCGTATAGTCTTTAAAATAAATTTTCATGTTTGTAAACGCACCCACGATACAGGAATAAATCCAAGTGTGGGGCTGAGTTTCAAAAAAAAATCTATTTGTTTATCTCCAACTCACCTTGATATATTAACACAAAACCAATTAACATAATGACTTTTGTCGTAAATAGTACCTGCGCCTACACAGATAAGTTTTTCATTCGTTAAATCACTTTTGTTGAACACTGTACCGGGGCCCAAGATAAGTTTTTTTCAGTTCATTCGTTAAGTGGGGCATGAAGCAGTTATTTATGTTGTCTTAACTGTTCAACTGATAGTTGTTTTGCTATTTAAAAGGGAAACCGGAGCGTTTAGGCAGCGAACCTATGGGGATTTATAGGTTAAATTACTACCCTTGCTGTGGAAATTGGATTTCGTTAATAGTTTTTTTGTAGACTATACAACATGTAACATAAGTAACGCAAGAACTGAAAGTAGTTTCTTCTGGAACTGAATTCATTCCGACTATTTTTAATATAATAATATCAAACAGTGATAGCCTAGTGGTTATACCGTTGGACTGCAAAGTCAGAGATCTCGGGAACCCAGGCACGCACATCTGTCTTTTCGAAAATATGTGCGTGTTAAAAATTAACTATCCCTTGCTTCAACGGTGAAGGAAAACATGGTGAGGAAATTGCATGCCCTAAGAGTTTCTCGAAGGCGGTTAATACTGCCCCACCGCTGGGCCTTCTCTCACAAATCGAGGTGAGAGATATAAGATCATACTGCACCACGCGGACCAAGTGATGGTGGGGGCAGGTTTGTGGCCATCTGTTGTTGAAACTGATCTACATTTTTGATGTTACATTTTTTTAAATAATTAAGTTTTGCTGTAACTCATCCCAATAATTCCACAATCCGATATGTTAAATACGTTTAACCATGATTTTTTTTTGATAAAACGTAGCCCCACGGTAGGATTTATTCCTGTGACATTACAAACATTAAAATTCACATACACAAATACGCAAACCGGAACAAAATATTGTGGATCACATAAAGATTTGTCCCGTGCGGGAATCGAACGCGCGACTATTAGACACAGTGGGCTGAGCGGTTTAAGCTCTTAACCACTGCGCTAAATCGTCCGTTGTCGTCCGATTAAATCAATACAATGATTTCAATTGAACATCTTAACATTATTCTTCAATTAACCTGTTAGTAAATTTGGATATCTTAGTTTCTAAGGAAATGGTAATGAAATCTTAAAAGCTGAAACTTTTATTTTGGTAATGAATTTGTGAATCCAAAATCTGATAATCTATAAGTGTCTGAGGCTTTGCGTTATTAAAGTTACGCGTTGTATATAGAGCAATTATTCGTGGTAGTCAGTAGTAATGCGCAAAGCCAGTCGTCATGACGATGGCCTTAGTCCTGCAGTCGAAATCTTTCAGCTTATGAAATCAGAATAGGGACCGAGGCTTAGTTTAGTTTAAGGTTATCATTATCACTTCTTGTTCCTCCCACATTTCCCTATCCTCAGCCAATCTTAGCCAGGTCTTACCAACGCACTTAACCACATCTTCGACCCATCTTTGTACCGGCCTTCCTCGATCGCGATATCCCTTCCGTGGCCACCATTCCATCAGAGACCTACTCCACCTGCCATCACCACATCTTGCGACGTGTCCTGCCCAACTCGACTTATAAGTCGAAATATACGGGATCCGACGTCTTCCACTTTAGTTATTTCACGGATCTCCGTATTTATGACACAGTCGCTCAGTGTGATGCCTAACATAACACGCTCCGTGGCCTGTTGAGCAACTCTTATTCGGTACCATGAGTCATAGTGGGCAAGACACATTGGTTATAGAGACAGTTGTTTAGGCATTGCGGCATTTTTAGATCCTTAGTTTAAGGTGACTTGATTAATATTGCATCGCTCTTTGCTTCATTTACACTTAATTGGAGGAGAAAGCTCTTTTATGTAAATTTACTTTTTAATTTCTTTTAAGTAACTCCCAACGACTGCACCGTACTATTGACGCAGCACTAAAATATACTAAAACTAATGAGATATGCATGCTATATACGAGTAAAAGCTGTAAAGTTTAATTAAATACTGCTTCCATAAAACGTTCAGTAAAGTTCTACAAGTCTATTAGATTCTCTAATTCCATTACACGACCAAGAGATAAATGAATATTTAATACGATGTAACATCAAAAGGAAAATTTCAATTCAGGGCCCTTATTCGCCATGATCAATTAAACATTTAACGCGTTGCGTTACGATGAGACATCTAGTAACTGCCTTCCCCCATAGCGACTGCCTAAGCCGAGGCTATTTCTCCTTGAGGTGCCCTTGAGCTAGTTGTCCCCTTGCCCTTATGGCTCGAGCGTAGTGGTTGGACGCTCGCCCTCTTGTCTGGTGAAGCTGTAAAGGCCCCGCGGCCAACAGCGTAGATCACTCACACACACAAAAACTTTCATGTCATACGGAATATCATTACACGATTATTTCACGAAGTTATCGTAACGCCCCGCGTTTGGGCATAGCAAATAAGGGCCGAGGGTATTACAATGTTAAATTAATTTCTTTGAAGGTGCCGTACCCGGTCGACCATTAAAACCTTTTGAAATGGGATGTACAGGAAATAATTTGTGGTTGAATTATTGAATAGTAAATCGTTTTTCGCTTAAATTTACTTTCTAAAAGATGGATTGATAAGGATCGTTGAATAAACAGCCGGATTCTGGAATGTTTGCGTTATGATACAGAGGTAATTTTTTCTATATTTAATAAACAATTTCTGTGTCATGGGTGCGTTTACATGCATGAAATTGACATTCACAAACACGTAGACAGAATAAATATTTTTGGGTCATACATTTTTCCCGTGGGGGAATCGTAACCGCGACTTCTTGGTCCAGGGGAAGCACTAGACTGTCGTCCGTCGTTCAATTGATAAACTTTTATTCTCCAAGCAGGAATGGCAGTAGTGTATTGTTTACAATGTGTTTGTATATGTGAATTATCTATCTATCTATATCATCACGCCAGTTCCCTTGTGGAGTAGGCGGACAGTACAGAATTTCAATAGGTTTTCATGTTTATAAACGCACCGACGCCACAGAAATAAATCCTAGCGGGGCTATTTTTTTATCAAAAAGAATGACATGTATGTACCTTTGCTGCTTTGTAGACAATGTGGCTACCGTCTTTGGGGTTCTGGTCTGGTCATGCTCACTATAATGTCTTTGCTTGTGGTGGCTGTTTGGCGCGGGTCACTCCCTTCCCTTCAATATAGACGAGGGGAATAATGGCTGTATCCAGCAGTCATACTCGTGAACGGGTGCTGCTTATGGGGACTGTTCCGTCTGGAATCCTTTCGATGCTCTTTACAGATAACATCATTAGATTCATATCTCGATCGTAAGGCATCACACTGAAGCTAGGTCGTAAACTATTTAATTAAAACCTAAACATGGTATCCACACAATATGATTGAAAAAAAAAGAAACGAAAAAGGAGAAAGAGAAGTAAATAAAAAAGCCAAGCCCGCTTATTTTCTTCGCCGGATCTTCTCAGTGGAGGCCGCGTTCCGATCCGGTGGTAGATTAGCAGTTAAATTAGATTAAAAAAATGTGAATTGACTATTTGTAAGTGAAAAAGCTTATATAAAATGAATTATTTGAGTTTGAGTTTTAGCCGAAGATCTCAGATGCCAATGAAATCTAGGGATTTTATAAGCATAATTTTAGATTCCGGGATGCTCTTAAGTATTTGTCGAAAGAAAAACTTCAATAACACTGTCTTCAGCCAGAACGGAGCTAATTGATACGTCAGAGTACAATTTTAATTGAAATATATCTACATCTGTAGTTCATATTTGATGTTATTCTTTCGTTTATTTAGCAACGTGCTTTACTATTTACCAGGTATCTACCTGCATCATCACATAGATCCCTTGCGGGGTAGGCACATAGTATAGAATTCCATCCGGTTCTCTCCTTACAGACTTCTCTCGCTTCATCAACTCTCATAGTTCGGTTCATACACGCTCGCCGGTTACGGCGACTCTTCTCGACTTAGCCTTCAGATAAGACAGACGTTATAAATAGAGATACTATAGGGATCCAAGAAACGTTTACATTGCATAAGAATGATTTGACATAACCTCGGCGACGGGTGAAAACCTCGTAAGTGTCTAAAACGAAACGCACACGCCGGCAGTTTTGCAGTTTCCCATTTCAAAATGACTGACTTTTCTTTTGACCAGATTTGCATTGAGGTAAATAGCCTGCTTCTTCTTCTTCAAGTTATGGCTTCACACTTATTATAAGTGTATTTTGCCAGTGTCCAGTGAGATATATAATCGTGTTTGTTTAAATTAATTAGACTCCCCGATGAATTTGATGACAACGATGATAATGAAATTAATGAAGTACCCCACCCTGGATAGTAAAGCGGTGGATACTTTACATACCAATTGCGACGGCCGTTTTAAGGGAAGTCGAAAAGGCACGTTTTAGAACTTCGTTACAATTACCTTCACTCATGCACATATAAGAACACATAATGGTATTCCACCAACATTACACATTATTAGTCGGAATAACACAAGTTTTGAAAATTTAAAACAAATTGACAACATCACTCTTCAACATTCCGCCAAAAAAAAAAAAGAAAAAAGAAAGTAAATAGCTTTGTCAACTATTATTCTGAATCTGAGTACGTCAAGTTATGCGATATGAGCTTTTTTAACTCTATAAAAATAATCCTATTTTGGTAAAAAATTGATTAACGAGGTTCTCACCTGTCACCGACGATAATAAGTATTGTAAATAACGATTTGTATACATTTTCCGATTTATGTAGCAGGTGCCAAGGGCAAAGCAATATATCTAAAATCTATATCATCACGCCAGGTCCTTTGCGGGGTACAGAATTCCAACAGGTTCTTTTGTGATATAAAATAAAGCTGTTAAAAGGGTAAATGCTTAACAGTAATTGAACATTGAATTGAACTGTCAGTACCCGGCTTAAGTTGTCGACGATTTTAATTTCTTTTTTCTAGACAAAGGTAACGGAATCATTCTGCTGTCAAATTGCGCTGTCAAAAATATGTCACAACGTCAGGATTGTCTTGCGTGTGATTAGCTATGAGATGACACTAATTAATTGGTCTGCTAGTTCTTGTAACCAATAAGATTTTTATTATTTGTTATTAAGTAGTAATATTTGTGGAATTTTTTTTCATCAAATAGAGCGGTGCTTTATTATGTCTAAGTATAGAATTTCTTACTCGACGAAATGAGATCTTTTTAAATTCCAAAGGTAAATTACCTTTAGAGTTTTCTCTTTGATATTTCTTTTTGGTTTCGCCTTTATAATGTTTGACGAAATTAATGAACTAAGTATATTTTATGTACCTTTACATTATATTGATTCTACAGTTTGTGAATTTTGTTGTGTATTTATTACTCCTTTAATACCTACTGGGTTCTTTTTGTTGAATCAATTCTTGTAGTAGTACCGTTTCAACGAGTATTTTATTATTATTCCTTTTAAGACTTATATGAACGAATGCAAGGATTGTGGTTGGTAACGATGTGCTGGAACAAGTGAATGAGTTTGTATATCTTGGATGCGCCTTCAGTAAGGATGGGAAATACACCGCTGACATAAAGAGAAGAGTGAGTGCAGGGAACAGAGTGAATGGTGCGATGGGAAAGCTACTTGGGAGCCGGCACTTAAGCCATAAGGCGCAGCTGGCCATACATAACGGAGTTCTTGTCCCAACGTTGTTATATGGTTGCGAGAGCTGGGTATGTAAGAAGGAGAATGAAAGTAGGATAAATGCGGTAGAAATGCGAGCTCTGCGGAAGATGTGCGGAGTGAAGCTAACCGACCACATTAGCAACATTGTAGTAAGAAAGCGAGTGGGTATGAAAGATAGTATCGGTGTAAAGATTAGTAAGGGCATGCTCCGTTGTTTCGGGCATATAGAAAGAATGCCAGAGGAAAGAATGACAAAACAGATATACAATGTGAAAGTGGAAGGATGCAGGTACCGGGGAAGACCTAGACTATCTTACCACGACCAAATAAACCGAGTCTTATCTAAAGGAAAAGTAAAGAGTCTCCGTAACCAGAGAGCGTGTATGAGACGAACTATGAGAGTCGAGGAAGCCAGAGAGGTGTGTAAGGAAAGAACCTGTTGGAACTCTGTACTCTCTGCCTACCCCGCAAGAGATCTGGCGTGATGTTATAGTATAGTAGTATAGTAGTTAAGACTTATATATTGAACTGTTTAACTAACTATATCATCACGCCAGATTCCTTGCTGGATAGGCAGGGAGTAAAGAGATTCAACAGGTTCTTTGAACTCTTTAATTAAACGAATTATTGGGAAACTGTGGTAAGTTAGACATATTTTCTGAAAATGTGGATTCCAGTGAATTGGTGAATGTGAAAGTGGAAGGATGCAGGTACCGGGGAAGACCTAGACTATCTTACCACGACCAAATAAACCGAGTCTTATCTGAAGGGCAAGTCAAGAGTCTCCGTAACCGGCGAGTGTGTATGAGACGAACTATGAGAGTGGAGGAAGCCAGAGAGGTATGTAAGGAAAGATCCTGTTGGAACTCTGTACTCTCTGCCTACCCCGCGAGGGAGCTGGCGTGATGATATAGATAGATAGATAGAGTGGATTCCCAGAACACGTTTTACCTAATTTAGACATGGGTAACTCAGCGAAATTACTTGCGTTAACTCAGTAACTCAGGCGCAGTTTACTGCGCCGGCTCATTGCGTTAATTCAAAATTGCGCCATGGCGCAACAAAATAGAACGTGCCGAGTGAGGAGCGAAGCAAACATACCACAATTCAATGCATTCTGCCGGCAACTCAACCCTTTTCGAATTTCCCGGTCCTGCGCCGTGCGCCAACACCTTTTAAAGCAGTGAGTTAACACATCCGGCGTAGTGAACTGATTTAGCGCAATTGCGCGGCGTGGCGCAGTGTTTAACCTAGTGTATCGAATAGGCCGGGTCGCATAATAGACATGACTGCATCGGGATCGATGCAGTCATGTCTATTAGTGCCTGTCAAATAAAACTAGTTTTTTACAGATCCATCACGTTTTATTTATTTCCCACTAGGATTGCTGACACTTTTTGTATTTTTAAATGCCCACAGAGGCCCAGTGTAATTTATTTTTTCAATTGAAACGTACGTGACCCAACATATGGACAAGATTTAGTACGTCTAGACCATTTATGACCGTGATATATTGGTGAAGTGACTTTACGACCTCTTCAATACATTTTATATTTGTCATGTAAATTTATTCATGCGCAATCAGTCATCTTTTATTGGATTATTTATATTTGGAATATTAAACTTGCGAGACAAAAATAATATCTATATTTCTATGTTGTTACGTCAGATCCTTTTTAGGGTAAGCAGGGAATACAGAGTTCCAAAAACTTTTTTCCCTATCGGCCTCTCTCGTTTCCTCTTCTCTCATACTTCGTCTATACACGCTACTAGTAAATAAAATAAACTTACATTTTGAAAACTGGCCGCGAACTGTTCTGAAGAAAAAGAGAAAAAAATATTTATATCTCGCGAAGAGACGAGTTCTCTCTTGTGAAGAATTCTGTTTCTATGATCAGGCCTTCTGTATCAAATAAATGCTTTTGCACGACCATTAATATGTCTTACAAATGATAATAGAGCGCCAAAGTGCCTTTTACATATAATGGAAGATGGTGAGAAAGATGATGATGACGGAAATTCAAGTTTTCTCGGTATCTATAGGTTCACAGACGTTGAAAAACCTAGAGGGTGCGAACCGGAGTAAGAAACCTTTACCTCTTGATTACTTCACGATCGTTTCATAGCTTGGTTATCATTTCTTTTAAAAAGGTGTGCTGTAGTAAATGAAGGAGGAAAAAGGCAGTTGATTACTGCGTTCATACCGCGTTGCCTCATCCATCTGAGCCGTGCAATATCGTCTAAAAGCCGGTTTACGAGGACCGTTTACGCACCCCCTCCGCACCAACCCTTAATAAATTAAACGCATCAGCCCTAAAGGCATGCTAATTTCTTTTGCTTATAAAAGGTTTTTGTCACAGTATAAAAAAATGAAAAGGAATTGTTTAAAAAGGCTATGGAACTTTCTACTTTTCCGAAATATCAGAGTAACTGATGGCTGCAAAGATCCGTATTCTTGCCTACAAACAAGCCCTAAATAAAGGCATTGGTGATGCAATGTATAAATATTTTCGGTCTACAGAACAGAACGATATTTATCTCCATTCTAATCGCAGAAGCTTAACCACTCTTGTGGCAAGATTGATTTGTTTAATCATTTTGACCGAAACCAAAAGTTGCATAAACCAAAATCGGTGACTGCAACAAAAAGTCTAATATGGGCTCAGAAGATCGATTCTACGGCAAAAATTGTGATGTTGGTAGCAGAAACCAAGATGGGAGATGACCCCAAACATCGGAGTGTTGGTAACATTTATTTATTTATTCGTAAGTGTAATCATAATCATAATCATTTATTCTGCAAGTGTAGGTAGGTACAATTAGGTCTTATAAAATAAAACTCCACACTTTGCCACAAAGCATGCAAAATTTGGCAGCCTTACTTAGTATTAAAATTTAACTTTACAATATAATACGATTTTAGGCATTACACTTACATTTTTCATAGAATCATAATAATTATAAAATATTTGCACATTGCATTAATATAACAAACAATTATCATGAAATAAGTAGATAAATAAAATTGGTAATAATCATAGTCAAAATAATAAAATGTCAATAATGATTAGATTGTCAAATAAACTGGTCAAATAAAATGTCATAATTAAATTAAAATGTCAATTTTAAAATATAATGTCAACATTAATTAATGATTCATATTATAGGTGCATAATTATTAGGATTATTTCTTTCTAAATATTCTTTTACACTATAGAATGCATTTTCAATCAAAAAATCCTTTAATCTTCGCTTTAATATTTCCAGCGTATCTATTTCGACGATACAGTTTGGTAGTTTATTATATATTCTAGGACACATGCAACTTCTACTTTTTAATAAAGTTCTGATGGGTGTAACTTGTAACTTATGCATATGTCTCCTGCTCCTTAGTTTGCCATACATTGCAATATTGGTTTTAACAAAAACTGCTATCTCATATATGTATATGCATGGCAGAGTTAAAATTTTCAAATTTTTAAAGGGGGTTTTGCAACTGTCGGTGGGTTGAAGATTACATATTGCACGTATACACTTCTTCTGTGCCCTAAATGCTGATTCCCACTCGACAGAGTTACCCCAGAAAATTATTGCGTAGTTTAACGTAGATGCTACATATGCGTGGTAAGCTGTCATGACGGTGGTAATGCTAACAATTTTAGACAGCTTGTATAACATATAGGAATATTTATTTAGTTTGGTGCATACTGATGCTACTTGTGCTTTCCAGTTAAGAGTGCAATCAACATGTAGTCCCAAAAACTTCTACTTCCTCGATTTTTGTTAAAGCGTAGTGAATTTCAATTGGTGTTGTTGGCTTGTGTGATTTTAGTATATCGAAAATGTTAATTTAGTTGTTTGTAGTATTTAAAAAATCTACCGCTTGGCGCACACTCATCAAAATAAGCCTAAATCCAGTTACATAAACATTACATTTGCAGGTCAGTTAAGTTAGATAGAAAATATGCATAAAAATAAAATGTCAAATATGTTTGTCAAAGAGAAATTCGATAATAGTGTAGTAACACGGTCACAGAAACTAAGATCACTGATTACTACCAAACGTGCTTGTGTTAGAGACCAGAATAGGCGATGACGAAAAAAATTGATGAATGTTGATCGCAAAAACTAGATTGACAATCACAACCAACTACGTTAGCTGTTCTTCATAACAACCAAAGTCCAATGCCAGTGGGCGACCGGACTAAAACAGATAAAATCCAACAAGTGATGTGGGGGCACGTCGCCGGGCAATTAGAGACACCACGCTGCCAGTTAAAGCCCCACTCAGACCGGATTACTGCAACTCACCGTTCGACGTGTGCCAACAATCGATCGATATTGCTTTTTTAATTTATGATCTCCTAGTACTTTAAAAGGAAATAGCACCCCCAAACTAGTGGCAGAGGTGTTCTTTGTACACCCTTTTCGATGGGAATATTACGTCCCATGTAGTGTCCTACCGTAACTTCGGTTTGTTAGCGGTGTGTTTCGAAGCCGGAGGTTTCTAGCAAGCACCGAAATTGAACGATATTTTACGATTTCCGTTTTACGAATGCGCGAGAGCGCGGAGGAAGAGGCGACGCGCGGGGGCAGGGCTTACATTGTGTTGCGCCGGCTGGCTGCCATTGCCAGTAAATAACCAAATCAAAACAAAACAAGTTCGATAATACAGTCAACATAACTTTTTAAAAATTTAGCTAATCACGATCCAAATTTCTTAGGGTTATTAAACCTTCGGTTTCGGCCAAAGGCGATGGCCTATTAATCGGCCTCGGTTTCGCCCAGAAATCGACCTTCGGTCGGACACTACTCCCATGTAATAAGGGGCGAGCCTATTGTTATATAATAATAATATTAACCCTGTTAAGAAACTGTCCCACTGTTGGGCACGGGCCTCCTCTCAAACTGAGAGGTTTAAGCCATAATCCACCACGCTGGCCCAGTGCGGGTTGGCGAACTTCACACACCTTCGAGAAACTCTTAGGCATGTAGGTTTCTTCACGATGTTTTCCTTCACCGTTAAAGCAAGTGATAGTTAATTTTTAATACGCACATGCTTTCTATAAGACGGAGGTGCGTGCCTGTGTTTGAACCCGAGACCCCTGACTTTGCAGTCCAACGGTCTAACCACTAGGCTATCACTGCTTATTATTATTATATACCAGGCACCATTCCAGACTCCGGACTGACACTGGGAATTTGTCGATAGAAAACTACATTAGTCCGACCTAGGTTCTAAACCCAGGACTTCGTAATCGTAATGCGCATCATTAGCCACTAGACTCATGAGGCAGTCAGACAAACGAGGCAATCTATTATTAATTTCATATGGGTTCAATAGACCGGGTCTTATCTGAAGGACAAGTCAGGAGTCTCCGTAACCGGCGAGCGTGTATGAGACGAACTATGAGAGTAGAGGAAGCCAGAGAGGTATGTAAGGAAAGAGCCTTTTGGAACTCTGTACTCTTTGCCTACCCCGTAAGGGATCTGGCGTGATGATATAGATATAGATATAGATAGATGGGTTCAAATCTGCAGAATATACAATACTATTCAACAAGGCCCGCACAAGTCCATCGGCAAGCTAATTACAGTGAAAACGTTGCCAGTTTAAGCTTAAGCTCCACTCAGACGGGATTAATAGTAGTCACCCGCCATGTGTGCTCATATTGCTGTATAAAAATCGGTTTTTAATATTATCGCAGATTATATTTCGTATCTACTATCACAGCGATACAATTATGTATTTTATTTAAAACGACTAATCTGGTTTTTACGACAGAATGATCCGTTGTCCTAGGTGAACTTCGAATACTACAACGCGAGGCATCGCGATGTAAAACAGTGCGCAATAGGGAATATGCGTGTATTTTTTTTTATATATTTATACGATAGATAACTTCAATATATAAGTGCAAAAAAAATTTAAGCGTCAAAAACAAAATGTAAAGGGCAAACAAAAAAGTTGAAGATAGCAAACAGATAAGAGCATTTTAAACGTCCGCCATTTTGGTGCGCTTGGCGTGACGTCAAAGTCTATAATAACAATCAATTAGTGAACAGCTGTAGAAGTATTTTATTCCGTAATTTATTTTAATTATGTATTTTGCGACTATTATACAATGGAACAACACTGTGTTATGCCTAGGTGTAAAAATACAATAAGAAATGCACCCGATAGGTGCGGACATAAGGAGAAAGTGGTGTAACATCAGAAAAAGAGACATGGTATCTCCATCAACTTGTTTATATTGCTGCGATGATCACTTTAACGTAAGAATTAACTTAAATAATTTAAACTAAAATTTTGTCTTTGTGTAAATCGACAACAAAAAATAACAATAAAACTAACTCAATAGCAAACACCCAACAAATATGCACTTGTTGACATTTGTATTGTAGACTTTGACGTCATAGTCGATCTGACCAATAGTGTGACGTTCCCGCTACTTTGAATTTCCACCAAATTTTTTGTACTTTCAATAATTATTTTCTTAATAAAAATGTACTGTTATTAAAAAAATATTGGTATAGACATTATTCTAATGCGATAAAGTTTGTAAAAAAATATATTTGACCCTTATTTGAATTACACGCATATTCCCTATTATCAAAAAAGAGGCTTACCTTTGTCTAACTAGTTACATCTAAAAGAAAGTAGATGTATCCAGTACCCCTCTGCCACCCCCGCTTCGGGAATATTACTATAGATTTCGAATAAGGTGCGGCACCACACTGATGTACATTTGTCCATATAATTTGATATTTTTGCGTTACATCGGTCCGTGTCACGTTTGCCACTCACTTAGGATAATGGATCGTCGTAAGACACGAAATTTTAAAATTAATTAAAATGCTTTCAAAATGATGATTAAAACTAAGATAAATAATAATCTCATCTATTAGAAAATGCCAAGCAAATTTTAAGCTCAGGCACTTAGATGAAGCTCAGACTGAATTTCAGACGTTCAACTTTCATTATTAAACAGATCTATCGACTGAACTCCAAGGGTATACATAATTTATTCTTTGCTAAATACGCTTAAGGTCTAAAGTTGAATATTATAAGAGCCTTTCGCTCTAAGAGTTTACTTAGACTTATAGGCTAGGCTTTTTTAGGGGTATGTTCCTAAGTCTCTTAAGGTTGATTTTTTATTCATCAAATAAAAGCGTTTCGTACGAAATAACAAGCCAAGCTTCCTTCTTAAATGAGGGCTATTAGGCGCGTGACACAAAGGGGCACCGGTGCATGCTCGTGACGACTTCAGAACCTCTTTTCAGTGTGTGTGTTTGCAGAGGTTTTCTAGTTGGTAGGATTTCTGCATGCCGCATGCTGTTCCCCCGAGACTCGCGGAAGTCATATGCAGGATTTTCCCCAATTTAAAAGAGAAAGACTTTTGATAATCAACAGAAACGTTATAATCGTACGAGATTATAAAAGATATTGTTTGATAACAATCTTTTGAAAGCTTTCAACGCTTAAAAGTTACGCTACATTTGTTCTAAACTCACTACATTTGCTTACTATGTTCCGGTGACATAATGTATTTTATCATCATCACCCCAGATCCCTTGAGGACAGGTAGAGAGTACAGAATTCTAACAGGTTCTTTCCATAAAGAACTCTTTAGCTTCCTCCACTCTCATAGATCTCCTCATACAAGTTAGCCGTATGCATACCAAAATTAATAATATTGATTTTAAACACGCAGATTGGGGCGCGATAGACCGTGGAAAGATCGTTTAATTTTTCACACAACCGCGGGGGGTGGGGGGGGGGGGACAAATTTTACACACTGCTACCCTTGCTTGATATGTTGCCGTTATGGCCTGCAGAACGTTTGTTTAATGAGAAACGATGGCGGGCCCATTTTGCATATTTTTGTCGGGGAATATATTGTTAATTTGTAGCTCTCGGTTGACACATTTTATTGTTAGAACAAATAACGGATTATGGTTGGGTTTATCGTGAAACTAAAACTATTTTATTCGGACTTAATTGTGGGTATAATTGTATACTAGTAATCCAAGTGAAGTCTTCGTAAACGGCAAGCGTGTATAAGACATACTATGAGAGTGGAGTGAGCCAGGGAGATCTATAGAAAGAAAAAAGGTATCGTGTTGGAATTCAGTACTGTCTGCCTATCCGGACTAAAAGAAGGGCAGTTTCTCAATCGTTCCATATTACGGTTTAGCTCCATATCTTAGTATTCACGTCCTATGCCTTCATCTTTATTTGGATTTCGAACATGGAGTTACTATTCGATCTAAGAATAAAACAAATGAAGTACAAAATCTCAAAAAAATTTAGTCGATTTAATATCATCATTATTTTTAATTTGTTTTTAACCGCCTTCAAAAAGAAGGAGGTTCTATGTTCGGCTATATGTATGCTTTTTATGTATGTTTACCGATTTTCAATTGACAAATAAAACGAATGAGTAGATAGAGATATTATGAGTATTACGTCAATCCTATGCCCTACAATAGAACTAAGTAAAATATTAACTAACTTGAACGGGAGGAGGTTCATACTTCGTCTGTGTTTTTTTTAATAACTTCTTTGCTTATAAACTGATTTTGATGATTCTTTTTGCATTAGGTTCAGTATAGCTCCGAGGTGGCCCAATTTTAATTTTATCGGTATTGTGCCTTGGACTTTCAAGATACACCTGAAGACTCCTTGACGACAAACAGCACGAATGTGTAAATTCAGTCATTATGAGTATTATATCAATCCTGTAGGTACCTTACTGTAGAATTAAGCAGAATCTATACATATAATAAAACTGTAAGGAAGTCGTGTCTGTACATGGAATATTTTTAGGAAATAACAAGCCAGGGGTATCATACTATCGATGTAGAAGTTAATTCTGTAATTTTTGGCTTTCGTGTCTGTTTGTCTGTCTGTCTGTCTGTCGGAGGGTATGAACCAGCATCACGCAAAAACTACCAGGCGGATTTTGATGAAAGTTTGCATGCTGATACCTTTAAATATTGGCTAACATGTTGTACAGTATGTAACTCTGCATACATATAAAATCTGTAAAATTTTGTAAAATCTAACAGTTTTTGAGGACAGAAAAAGAAAGTCAATTTTGATAAATCATTCATTGTTTCTATATCAACTTACTAGATTGTCGCGGGATAAAGCATAAAACTTTATTACTGTTTGTCCCGAACTGCAATGTTACGATGTAAAATATGAGATTTTGTTATACATGAATTCGTCTATGAATTGATATTGGACTCAGGTTCGTCTCCTCGCGAAAAACTTTCCAGTGGTTAATAGCACTCACTCGAAATTGTACATACATGTTTGATTTAAACACTTAAACATGGTAAACATAATAACATCGCGCTATAGTTTAGTTTATATTTTACAAAGACCACCTGTGCGGGCTAAGCGGGGCTAAGACTGAACCCGGTGATAGAGTTAGTTGATGGAGAAATAAGTCTGGTGGAAGTTGACAAAATATATAATATATATTTACTACACGGTTCTCCTGGAATAGTTAGTCTCCCTGTTAGTTCTTCATATTAAAATGGCTATACGAATTGAAACTTGATATGAAGGTGTCTTACATAGTAAAATAAAACAGAACACGTTTAATCTCGAAAAATACTTCCGTGGAATATCTATTATTTCTATCTATCTATATCATCACGCCAGATACCTTGCGGGGTAGGCAGAGAGTACAGAGTTTCAACAGGTTCTTTCCTTACATACCTCTCTGGCTTCTTCCACTCTCATAGTTCGTCTCATACACGCTCGCCTCTATCTATTATTCTGTTCATACTAAAACGGCTGAACAGATTATAAAGAAACTTAATATGAAAAAATCCATACAGATATACAATGCGAAATTGGAAGGACGTAGAACAACAACTATTTATAGTTTTACAAATTATATACAATATTTATAATTATATATAACAACATCAAAGAATTATTAATAAAAAAAAGTTAGCAAAAATGAAATATACATATTTACACACCGCTGTCAGATGTTAGTGTACCTAGAACAGATCAAAGATATCAGAGACTAGACTATCTTACCATGACCAATAGACCATGTCTTATCCGAAGAGCAAGTCAAGAGTCTCCGTAACCGGCAAGCGAGTATAAGACGAACTATGAAAGTGGAAAGAGACAGAAAGGTCTGTAAGGAAAAAAACCTGTTGGAACTCTGTACCCTCTGCCTACCCCGCAAGGGATCTGACATGATGATATAGATTATTAGATAGTATTAAAGTATCTTAATTCGTGAAATAATAATTTGAAATATAACTTTATTTGCACACTAGATCCTGCCGATATTATCCATCTAAGTGGTATATAAAATTACACCAATATGCATTTGGTGGATTTTTACCGGCCTGCATGGAAGGCCCGAAGATATTAATAATATTTTGGCTAAAGAAAAGCCTGGCAATCTTTCGATTTCCCTCTTCCTCTTTACAGGTGACTGGAATCCTGGACTCCTGCTGAAATTGTTCTACAGCGAAAATTTAATAATATTTAAGTGACTGTATAAATACTTTTGATACTGTATAAATACAAAGACGACTTGATTTAAGCGAAAAATAGTAGACTGCTTAACTTACTTTGTCAAATAGTCGCAGATACGATCTCCGCACAGCGCACAGGAATATTTATTTGGGATTTGTGATTTTGAAATAAAGATGATATTTTGTGGGCATACAGGCAAAATAAAGAAAATGTTTGTCTGTGTTAATTTCCGGAACGGCAGAACCGATTAAATACACTATCCTGGAGAATGGAGGATATTTCAGAGATTGTTCGAGACTACTTTTTAGTTGGAGAATGCAAAATCCATGGGGGATAGTTGTTTTTATTTCTCCATATTAACACGGCTGAACGGATTTAAAAGAACCTTAATATGAAGGTGTCTCTTAAGTCTTGGAATAATGTTATCCCAAAGTCCCAAGTCCTACCTACCTATGTCAAATTACAAAATAAACGCGTGCGAAGCCGCGGGAAACAGCTAGTAATATAATATAGTTATTGAAATATTAATAATTAACTCATCATTTGAAATAGTAAAATAAATAACTTTTTTAAAAAACAGGGCAATCTATGTGCAAAAAATATTTTTTTTTCAGCCGGTGCCAAATAGTCGACTGCGCATACCGGCACCCACTTCAAATATTTATTTTTTGCTTTTTAAGTAGTTTTCCCTTTTTTAAAAGTTATTTATCGTTTATTCGATTCATAAAGATCATTACTGGTATTTCTCAACTCGTAACGTTTGTTCTTTAAAATATCCCGCAATTTCTCTCGAGATGATTCTTTATGGCGTCTTCAAGTTTATTGTACCCATGAGATGTTCGTTGCTCAGAACTGGCTGCATTCAGTAAACACCTATTTAAGTTGATTGTTATTATTTATGGGTTTTTGTCGACTTCATTCTCTGTAGTGCCAATCTTCTGGGAAAATTAATAGGCTGTTCAGTATTGCCAGTAGGTATGGAATGATTGTGGAATCTTTTTTTAAACAAACTCTGTGAGTACTCTGTGGAGATCTGTTTGGTCCAGTGGTTAAGAGCTTAAGCCCCACTGTTCACTGGATCGAGTAGTCGCGGGTTCGATTCCCACACAGGACTTTGTGTGATCCACAAAAATTTGTTTCGGTCTGGGTGTTTATTTGTGAATGTCATGTTTGTAAACGCATCCACGATACAGAATTAATTCCTAGTGTGGGGCAATGTTTTTTAAATGATAACAATATTAGCCCTGTTCAGAAACTGTTCCACCGTTAAGCACGGGCCTCCTCTCAAACTGACAGGGTTTAGGCCATAGTCCACCACGCTGGCCCAGTGCGGGTTGGCGAACATCACACACCTTCGAGAAACTCTTAGGCATGCCCTCAGGTTTCCTCACGATGTTTTCCTTCAACGTTAAAGCAACTGATAGTTAATTTTTAATACGCACATGCTTTCAATAAGACAGAGTGTTTGAATCCGAGACCTCTGACTTTGCATTCCAACGGTCTAACCACTACGTTTTTAAATGAATAAAAAATAAAATAATTAACAGTATCCAAGCACGTTTTTTAAAGGAAAAGTAAAGATATGGTCATAAAGAACATTTTGGAGAAAGATAGGCGAAGATAGGGAAGGATTAGATAATTAGGTACAATTAACAAGAAAAACTTTTCTGGTCTTATCCTGATTCTACCTATGTAAAAATTACAGAAATAGTTTCTACCCTTAAAGCTTTCGTTTTAGTCTCTTTTATGGTCGTGACATTTATTTACTATAAATCTGAATCAGATCCCGAAGGCCCTAATCCCGGTCTTTATCGATGACTTTTATAATGTAATCGATTCTCTGTACGATAATAAATGTTCTTTCCTTGTTATGATTAATGATCCTTGTCAATAAGGAGACATGGTGAACTTCGCAGGCTGGGACTATATGAATTGTTATTGAAAATTAAAAAAATATATCGTCTACTATATATAGGTCTCGTTGGTCTAGTGGCGCATCGCTTTGTGATCACGGGGTCTTGGATTCATATCCTAGGTCAGACAAATGTAGTTATTCTAACGAAAAATTCCCAGTATGAGTCCGGAGTCTAAAATTGTGCGCGGTAAATGTCAATAGGCTCGCCCCTATTGCCCGCATGAGACCTAACATCGTCGCTAAAACGTTGCTGTACTCAGTACACCTCTGCCACCCCCGATTGGCGAATATAGGCGTGACTGTGTCTACTATATAGGCGAATGTCGTTATATAACTAAGTAGAATAATATCTATCTTAATCCGAAATCCGACCACTGCAGGACAAAGGCCTCCTCCTATGACTGCCACTATGACCGGCTTTGTGTTGTATCTACATCCTCTTAGAATAATATTTAACGTTATTTCTTACGTTATTCCAATTACTAGGCTCATTACATAAAATCAGACTCATATTTGTTAAACAGGCAGGGCATTGGCCACCTGCTGTTGGAACTTATCAAGCCGCTCATAAGGTACGGCTTAACGACTACCACATTATGTGCTACATTAGATGCCACACACGATGGCCCATCTTAGACCAACCAAGCTGGACGCTGCTTAACCTAAGTGATCGCTAAGAACACCGCGGTCTTGCTGGGCTACAAGCGTCTCACTGACAATAAGAGTTAAATAACTGAACCTTACTAATCATCTTGCTATCTATATTCTTATCTATATCATTACGTCAGATCCATTGTGGGGTAGGCAGAGAGTACAGAGTTCCAACAGGTTCTTTCCTTACATACCTCTCTGGCTTCCTCCACTCTGATAGTTCGTCTCATATACGCTCGCCGGTTACGGAAACTCTTGATTTGTCCTTCAGATAAGACTCGGTCTATTTGGTCGTGGTAAGATAGTCTAGGTCTTCCCCAGTACCTACATCCTTCCACTTTCGCATTGTATATCTGTTTTGTCATTATTTCTTCTGACATTCTTTCTATATGCCCGAACCAACAGAGCATACCCTTTCTCATCTTTACACCGATACTATTTTTCATATCTACTAGCTTTCTTACGCTGTTACGAATACGGTGAGGCAGCTTCACTCCGTCTTCCACAGAACTCGCATTTCCACCGCATTAATCCTACTTTCATTCGCCTTCTTACATACCCAGCTCTCGCTACCATATAACAGCGTTGGGTTGGGATTAACTAATCATAAAATCGACTCGGATTAACTCATCATAAAATCGACTAAATGTAACGAACACAAGTATCTAATCGACTACCTTGAGGTTACTGTGACATCACTGTCGATTCCTTTTTTAAAATCCGTTACGATAAAAGTTCATTCATACCGACCATTAGCCGGCGCTTGCCTAGGCCAAAAATCGACAAAATAAAACATCGTCTGACAAATAAAATAAAAACATAATCGACTACTTTGACGTTACTGTGACATCACTATCGATTCCTTTTTTTAAATTCCAATTGCATAATATCCGTTGCAATAAATGATCATTCTCACCGACCACCGGTCGGCGCTCGACTAACCCAAATCAGTTTCCGGCTATAGATGTACCGTTAAGAGTTAATTTTAGTCGATTCTTGTTATTTATTGTCTGTCTTATTCTGTGAATTATTGTCTGTGTAGTTGATTGGAACTCTTATACTTTTGATGTGAATAACCGAAAGGGCTTCATTTGTAACAAAGGATGAGAGAATAATTTGCTAATTTTATTTAGTTAAAAAATTAACACCTTCGCGCCCTTATTTCCCGAGTGGGAGTGGTGTATGGGTCAATCCATATATCGCCAACTAGTTAAATCCCACTGCAATGTCCCGAGCCTATAGCCATTATAACCGGAATAATTCCAAACCCAGGATAGATTTGTTTTTTTTTTAAGTAGATGTTAGCTCACTTTCCGACCAAGGATACAAACCAAGGCTCTAGTTATAACCAGTGGCCCTATGTACCACTAGACCAATGAGTCAGTCTATAACATGTAACATAACATTCGATAGATATATATTTATCTCCAAGTGTCGAAACTAGGCCACGACAGAAAGGGAATAGCGTTCGATCGCGAATTTTGTTTATATGATCGTATCATCTGCCAGACGGCTTGTCAAATGCTGACGTCGTAAACTTTAACGCGTGCGTTTATTGCTCGTTTTACTGCGCGGCCACAGAACCAGAGGGCCTAGACAAGTTGCAAGCGTTTTGTTTCTATTCTCTTGTCGCAATCGATAGCGTATTGTTTTGACCACGTGACTTTTCGTTGCAAAATCTCATTCCAATACATTTTTCCGCTTTCTATTAGCGTTAACAACTGTAGATTGTCAACTTTGCTATGGGCGCAGAGATCGGGAGTGATCTATACTACGGTATATTTAGATAGAATTATTTTATTTTAAAAATACTTTTTAAGAACAAGCTTTTATGCAGCAGTGGTGCAATATAAAATATCTAATCAATATTAAATGTGTATACAAAATTTCGTGGCTATGCTGTTGACCGTTGAGGAATTGCTTAGTTTGGAGCCAATCCTGGATGTAGAATCAGGTCATGCTTATCATAAAAATGCATTGTCATCGGAACTGAACCAACACATCAAATTTCAACTCCGTAGGATAAGAGGATATGGTATTAATTCAGCTTGCAAGATTTAACCTAAACCAACAAAGTAACATTGCAAGCTAAATATATAATAATAATAATATCAGCCTATACTGCCCACTGCTGGACAAAGGCCTTCTCTCGCAAATCGAGGTTAGGGAGATTAGGTCATGTTTCAACACGCGGACCCAGTGCGGATTGGTGGAGGCAGGTTTCTGGCCATCTGCTGTTGGAACTTATCAAGCCGTTTATATGGTACCAATAATTAAAGCATCACGTAGGTATGATAACATGTAAATATCGAGATGACATCGTACTTGTATTTATCTGGCCTATTTAGTATAGACGTATTTAGGTGCCCACGTGTGTCAAACTAAAGTCGTGTGGCGTGTGGGCCCTTCAATTTCAGTAGAATACGAGTACATCCAGTCAATATATCCTCCCTAATATACTTCTCAAAAACAACCACAGCCACCCAAGATAAAATTGACCCAAAATTTTCTAAAACCCGCTTATCGCTCGCCGGAAATAGAGTTTTCCGCGAACTCTCAGGCTCTCCACCGTCACGCAGCTTCATCAATCATTGGCGCCGCGGACATTGTAAACGGCGCTTAATTCCCTCGCCTGCCAAATTAACTTTTACTGAGCGGGCGAATTTGCGGCGTGATGTGCCGCTAGACTGATTACGATGTCGGGCCTTATTTTATGAAGGTCTGGTGTTGGATGGGTCTTTCAACAAGTCACACATCTGTTGAAATTGAGTCGCATCACAACATTTTTAAGCTTTTTTTCTGTCATCGAAAACATCGAAAATCTAAACTATTTACCTAAATATGTATGTAGTATTTAATTAATTTAGTAGTTTTGATTTAGCAGCACCCAAAAACTTAGTGAAAATCAATAGATTACATTATTTTTTGAAAAGTGCTACTTTTACTTATGAAAATAATTGAGCGGAGGTGCGGTTCTTTTGGATACATATCCGAAGGGATGATAAGGAACGGAATTCTATGCAGGTGTGCCTACATAAATTTTAACATTATTAAAAAATTCATAAGTTCATGAGTTTGTATATCTTGGATGCGCCTTCAGTAAGGATGAGACCGCTGATATAGAGAGAAGAGTGAATGCAGGTAATAGAGTGAATGGTGCGATGGGAAGGCTACTTGGGAGCCGGCACTTGAGCCAAAAGGCGCAGCTGGCCATGCATAACGGAGTGCTTGTCCCAACGCTGTTATATGGCAGTGAGAGTTGGGTATGTAAGAAGGAGAACGAAAGCAGGATAAATGCGGTCGAAATGCGATCTCTGCGGAAGATGTGCGGAGTCACGCTGACCGACCGTATTCGCAACAGCGTAGTAAGAAAGCGAGTAGATATGAAAGATAGTATCGGTGTAAAGATGAGAAAGGGTATGCTCCGTTGGTTCGGGCATATAGAAAGAATGCGAGAAGAAAGAATGACAAAACAGATAACCAATGCGAAAGTGCCTGCATTGTGGAACATTGCTCAAAAATACCTTATCGCTGTTCCATCATCATACCTAGTCGAAAAAGGCTTCAGTGTGGTTACAAACATTTTGACAAAACAAAGAAACCGTTTGTTAATGAACAAACGCGGAGATTTAAGGCTGCAACCCACCAATATTCAACCGGATTTAGCTAGATTGATAGAGAGTCACCAGGTTCATCCATCACACTGAATTTTTTTATATCTTTACTCTGCGACTATAATTTATTTAAAAAAAAAAAATTACCTACTTAAGTATTTTTACGTAATTTGTATTAATAATTATTAATTACACCTGATATTTACTAAATTTTATGTCTATTTATTTTGTTAAACATTGCTGAGGAAATGATGTCAAGTTTACTCACTTCACCAACCGTAAAGTTTTTAAATTGGTAAGTATTTTGTATCTATCTATCTATATCATCTATATTTTGTATCAATATGAAAAAACCTAGATATAGGATTTTTAAGGTGATTTGGCTATGGGGGTCTGAGGTATCAGTTCATTTTTGGAAAAAGGGTCGCTAGCCCAGAATAGTTTGGGAATCCCTGGTCTAGGTTTTCCCCGGTATCTACATCCTTCCACTTTCGCATCACTAACACAAAAGAGGAAGTGGATGATAGTTTGTCGAAAATTCATTCGTGCAAAGCCGGGCTATACAGTTACTTAAACATACATGTGTTATCAACAAATCAATTGAATTAACTAAATAAACACGCTGTTACATCAATAAGTGTAAATTAAACGCAATCGCAGTACTGTTTGCAGAGAAAGCAGAGTTCGCTGTAGCGTAGATGAAAGTTAAATACACTCGTAATTAAAGTGCGCTCTCGACGCCAGGGGGCGCTTGTTTAACTTTCTTACATACATTATAGATATGTGTCGATCTTTACTGATATGATACATGAACGAGAACTACAGATTCAAAACAGTTGTACAGAAAAATGTGCCTCATTTGAATCTCGATGTTACATTCATTAAACTTGTCGTCTCACTGAACGAACGAATACGCAACGCGATATCGGTCGGTGAGCCGATTATGCTTGAATTTAGTTGATTCAAATGTTCCAAATGAGACATACTGGGATTTGAAACTTTGCACTGTTTCAGTTGCAAACGATCGAATCTGCAGTAAGACACTTTTGCCATGTCTATATTCTATTATCATTATACTGTGTTGCCAACAAGACTTATATAAAATTTTCTAAACTGCTACCAAAATTACACCAATTGCTTTATAATAATGGTAAAAAGAATGCTAACGTTTTTCAATTTCATATACAACGTCATTTAATTTTAAAGGTTAGTAATCAACAAAATTTAGATGTCTTTTATGTTTGAATAGTCTATGTTATCTAATAAAATGTTCATATCTTGGACTTCATCGGCAACTGATGTACATGTAGACGTAGAGGGATCGCTAAAGTATTATTTGGGAATTATTTTGAATTTGAAAACATTATAAATAACACAAGAATATTAAAATAATTATAAAGTAATGATTGTGGTTGGTAACGATGTGCTGGAGCAAGTGAATGAGTTTGTATATCTTGGATGCGCCTTCAATAATTATGGGAAATACACCGCTGATATAGAGACTTCTCTCTATATAAGACCAGAACGAATGCAAGGATTGTGGTTGGGAATGATGTGCTGGAGCAAGTGAATGAGTTTGTATATCTTGGATGCGCATTCAGTAAGGATGGAAAATACACCGCTGACATAGAGAGAAGAGTGAGTGCAGGGAACAGAGTAAATGGTGCGATGGGAAAGCTATTTGGGAGCCGGCACTTAAGCCAAGAGGCGCAGCTGGCCATACATAACGGAGTTCTTGTCCCAACGCTGTTATATGGTAGCGAGAGCTGGGTATGTAAGAAGGAGAATGAAAGTAGGATAAATGCGGTGCAAATGCGAGCTCTGCGGAAGATGTGCGGAGTGAAGCTGACCGACCGTATTCGCAAAAGCGTAGTAGAATTAATAATGAGAAAGGGTATGCTTCGTTGGTTCGGGCATATAGAAAGAATGTCTGAAGAAAGAATGACAAAACTGATATACAATGCGAAAATGGAAGGATGTAGGTACCCCGGTACCTACATCTGTTTTGTTCGTGTTAATATCAGGAGGATGCCCTCTTACAGGTGTTTAGAAGCCTTCTCCATTCTTCTCTATTTTGGGCATGTCGTAGAGCGGTGTTGAAAGACATTCCTGTCAGATCCCGTATTTCGGACCACCGTGTTGGTGAACGGCCTCGAGGCCTTTTTCCGTCTACTTTACCCACTATCACGATCTTCATCTCGCCTAGCTATGTGGCCAAAGTAGGTTAATATCCGCTTTAGGCATACGGTAGAAAGCCTCGTTTTGATCCTTAGCTCCTTAAGAATAGACGCATTGGTACGCTTTGCTGTCCAGGTAATACGAAGCATACAGCATACACATAAATTGACTTTAAATGGAATTAATTACGTACCCTTAGCGGTAGCACAACGTATGGTTTGTTTCATGGTTATACTTTTGTTTGATAATTATTTTATATGCTAAAAATATGCTATATGCTAATCAATATAAAATAATCCAAATCTAGCATAGAGTATGCTAAGTTGGCAGCGCTGATTATGCTTACATATCTTATTGGCGATATTCTTGATGACGTTTAATTCATTCCCCTATACAAAATCGACTAAATGCAAACTAAAAATATAAATACATAAAACACCGTCACGCCTATATTTCCCAAGCGGGGATGGCAGAGATGTACTGTGTACACCCATTTTTCGCCGACAATATTAGGTCCCAGGGGGCGAGCTATTGTTATACCGGCCACAATGCCAGACTCGGAACTGATTCTGGAATTTTTTCTATCGGATAATTACATTTCGTCTGACATAGGATTCAAATAAAATAAAAAAAAACATAAAGCGGAATTTAGAAGGCTCAACCTAGTGCTTGCCTAGCCTAAGCAGTGATAGCCTAGTGGTTAAACCGTTGGACTGCAAAGTCTGAAGTCTCGTGTTCAAACGCAGGTACGCACCTCTGTCTTTTTAAAAGCATGTGTTAAAAATTAACTAACACCTGTTTTAATGGTGAAGGAAGACATCTTGAGGAAACCTGCATGCCTAAGAGTTTCTCGACGGTGTAGTTCGCCAACCCGCACTGGGTCAATGTGGTGGACTAAGGCCTAAACCCTCTTAGTTCGAGAGGTAGTCCGTGCCCAACGGTTGGACTATTTCTTAACAGGGCTAGTATTATTATTATTATAACCTATTGCTATTCACGAATCAAAATAGCTCGGAAAATCCTTAACTGCATATCCATTATTTAATGTTAATAAAGTCCCACATAAAAGCACGGCCGGGAGTCGAACCGCAACGCACGGTGTATTTATTCGCGCGCGGGTGATGCATGCACTCGTAACTGAATTGTATTTTATACGCGGCGTTGTTAATTTATAAAGTTTAATAAAACCGCTGGCGTTGAGTTGGTTTGTTTGATACAAAATATACTTATCGTTTCATTTGTTGGATTTCGATTGATTGTGTTATCCACGAAGGAAGATTTTTCCAATATGTGGATGTTTAAATCAAAAGATTTAGATTCATTTTGATAAAAAGAAAAAAAGTGTGGTCAGGAAACACGAGGACAGCGATTATTTAAGACTTCAACACTTGCTCGGAATGACATTTCTGTGAAAACGTCGCGGTTGCTTTTTCAAAATGTGATTTTTATACTGTTTTGTATAGCGTGATCCACGAGCCATAGTTGAGAAGAACACTTAGTAAGATAGGATAAGTTATTCTCCTTGTATTTAGTATATTCTTTTTATTTCTTTCTCTCGCTCTCCTTGGCTATTATTGTTCCTATCTGATGGTGGGGTTTGCCTTCCTAATTTATTTCTTCCACTTCGCTCTATCGGACGTGTCGTGTTCGGAGGCATTGCAGATGCACAGGTCCTTCTTGACTACATCTGCTCATCTTCTTTTTGGCCGCCCTCAGGGTCCGGGCCCTGGTATGTTTAGATTGGCCGTAATATTACCCACAAAATTCTTTGTAATTTTTATCGTATACAATTTTCCAAAAAATGTTTTCTCTCAACAATTGCAATAATTAAATCAAACTGGAGTCGTAACTGCAAGTAAACATATGCAAACGCTGAACCGTTATAGCGTTGTCAGTCTGCCTCCTATTAATAAAAATGTGCCTAGGACGGGACCGCCGGGCAGAGATGATAGGGGAAGAGAAGGGCAGCGTGAGAGATGATTTTACATAAGTGAGTTGCCCTCATTCCTCCTGCGAGTCGGCATAATATAAATTCGGTGTAAGAGCGTTTCAAATCGCACATATTCAAACGCAGTTGTAGATGGATAGAAAATAATATCGGCTCGTATAGAAATTGAATATGCATCTTCCACCACACTCGGCTCGTGTCGACTCGTGATAAGCCCACATGAGCCGCCGCCAACTACGAACCCAACTCCCATCCTATCAACCGCTACCGCCGTCCGCGGCATGTTCTCACTGACCCTCCTGATGCCCTTACATCCCTTCTTTCGGATACAGATACCGCACACAGGATGAGACACCGATCTCGCCGGCGAGGTCGAAGAATCCCTTGCCTGCCGGCCGAAGCAGATCACCACGGTGAGACACCTAGTATATGCCCTCCCCCATAGCGACTGCCCAAGCCGAGGCCGTTCTTGCTTAAGGCGCTCTTGAGCTAGTTGCCCCTTTCCCCTTCTGGCTCGAGCGTAGTGGTTGCACGCTCGCCCTCTTGTCCGGTGAAGCTGCAAAGGCCCCGCGGCCAACAGCGTAGATCATTCACACACACACACACACCCACATGAAACTGGAGTTTGGTTAAATTCAAAGGCAACAGACTTTCTCTTTAAAAACATATTTATTTTGTTTATTAACCAAACATGATGATGATAAAGCCTCATCTATCGTTATAGAAGTAGCTAAATCATTTACCACAATTTAAACTTTATTGCCAATAAAAATAAAGTTACAAATTACAATACATACATTAACGACGTAAATGTACCAAACAGTAAATTCGTCCGCCGGCAGTACTCAGTTGTTTTAGCCGCAGCCACAAACGGAGTCGAATGCAGACAGACGGGCACAAACATTCGCGCGGGCACAAAGGCACAATGGAGCCCGCGGGCCGCCGGGCGGTACCCGTAATTAAAATCTGCCTTTTGGGTTTTGGTGTGCGTCGGATAAATAGTGTTGTACTGCGGAATTTGTATTTGCAATATTTTTTTATATTTCCATGTTACTAGTTAGAGGCAGGTGACATGACATTTGAAATTGAATGAACGACACAATGGATTCAAGTTTTAGGGTTATCTGTGCCTGTGGTCAAGTGAACATTCTAAAAACGAAATAATATACGGGAATGGCATTTCATTACGAAAAGTCACGTGGTCGGAACAATGTGCTATCGAATTGCGGCAAGAGAATAGAAACAAAACGTCTACCTTCTGGTGTGTTGTAAAGTTCAAAAGGCTGATTTTTATGCTTTCGAACCTTTAATCTTTAGTTTTATCTTTAGTTCTTTAGTCTTAGCATGTCACTACCATTTTTTTCGACACATGTATGACATTGATCATTCATTATCTTTGTCATCATCTCAGCCTATACCCGACCACTGCTGAACGATGGCCACCCCAATGGTTTTTTTTAATTCAACCGCGCATTGATCATTAAGTCTATGTGAAAACTATTGTTGAATCTTAATGATGTCACAAAGTATAGAATAATACACAATAATAATAAAAGTCTGAAAAAGTGAATTTAAGCTTTGTATTTTACCACACTGAATTTGATTTTTCATTTCAGCATTCGCTCATCTTAATAACAAAAGTTTACCCATCATTAAAATACAATCGTTAATCATAACTCGAACTTAATGATGTCAATCCATCACCACCACTAATATATAATCTACGCCATTTTCTAATGCATTATTCATGTTTTCTTACATCATTAGTAGACCTATTATATTTTTACATATTTTATCGACATCGACACATACACATCACATTCTCTAAATACTAAGGAACAACCGAAAGACTTATTTAGATAGCGAACATATCTGATAATGTAGATTCCAAAAGTTTTGTTTTCACAAAATCTTTCTGAACACAACAAAACCGAACCAATTCCAAATTCATTTCCTCCACAAATAAAATAGTTTACAATCCAACATTCAACTTACGACCAATTACGAAATCCTTAATATTCATTACGTCAAACTTGGGTGTAAGATTACGGGCAAGGAACTGGGCTGAGGCCTAAGATGCTGGGCAGCGTGCCAGATCGATCGTCTACTTCACTTAGTGTCTGTAAGCTATCACCTCATTTATATATAAGCCCGATTAATACCAGTTGAAGATCTTACTCATCTCGGATATTTAAGACAGATCCCAAATCAGGATTTGATTTTATTAATCACTAAGATACACGCGTTTGTTAATTTTATTTTTCTTATTCTTGTCGAAGTAAGAGTATATTGCCTGCAGTTTCTAGTATATTTGTAGTTGTTTTAAAGGGTTTCATGGACCTTTCATTTTATATCTTTGGGTACATAAACTTATGAAATTTCAAATCGGTAGTTTATAGTAAAGAGACACTAATTTCCGCAACAGGGCATCATTAAATACATGCTTTGGTTTATTCCACCTTAATCGGCTTTGGGACTTCTAATTGCCTTTTAAATTTTCAATCATCACGTCATTGTTATATGGTTACGATTGGTCTTATCCATATTTCAAATAAAACGAATCTTTCGGATTATATCGCAGTTTATTTTTACTTATATGTTGACAACGTTAGTAGTGTGCATGGTTACGGGAAAAAAATCTATAGTTCATGTCACAATTCTACCAGATGAGCAATTCTGCCATTGAATGCTGAATGTATTCAGCATTCAATGGCAGAACGTCCCTCCTTGCGGTACACCCAACATTAACTTATGTTTAATTCATCTAACAATCTGACCCTTTGAAATATTTAATTAAGGGCTTGTGAATGGAAAGATTCTTGCTTGGCCCCTTGTTATTTGTTTTACCGCAGGGTCAGATTTGTTACATTTTACAAATTTTAGGCAGGTAAAGTTTGAATACTTCAACGCCCCTTTCATGTGCTTTTTAATGAAATTTCTTACCTACATATTTTGGTTTCAATTTCATAAGAAACGTTGTCTTAAGCAAACATGTTTAAGACAACAGGAATCTGTTGTTCTATTACAACATTGTACTTCTATTTCGCATGATTCATGCGTTTCACACTGAAGTTACAAAAATCGTTTTCTTTTAATTTCAACAAAAACAACTTGATTGCAATTGTATCAGTGATTGGCTATCAGAGATGGCTTTCAGTTCAGATTCATAATTTTCAAGCTGTTCAATTTCAACATTATTCAGAACTTTATTGATCGTATTTATTGTTTGAGTGATAGCCATTTAGCTGTTCCCGGAATCTCTTAAATTGCTTACGTCACTTGCAGACAGCGAGAACTCGTCAATCTTGTTCGAGTATTTTTTGCTTCCCCCTTTTTTTCTACGCGATTTGGCGTTCCTTATCGAATTGACTGTGTTATTGTGTTTGAATACGGCAAATAGACGATTTTTTTTGGCATGCATTGCAGGTTTTTCTTATTTAATTTGAATTATTTTGCGAATTCAATTATTACGTTCTTTTGTTCTGACCTAATAGTGACTGATTGACAAACAATCTACAGTTTAAACCGGTAGATCTAGAAACATAAAATTTTACACAGGACTTCCTATGTCAAATAATTTATTTTGTACAAACCGCACGGGGGCACTAACACCTTACCAATTTTACATTTGAGATCCAGTGAGAAAACCAGCGGCATTGCCTATTTTTTAAATTCTATAGTTTTGTTTTTAGTATATAATAATATTAGCCCTGTTAAGAAACTGTCCCACTGCTGGGCATGGGCCTCCTCACAAACTGAGAGGGTTTAGGCCATAGTCCACCACGCTGGCCCAGTGCGGGTTGGCGAACTTCACACACCTTCGAGAAACTCTTAGGCATGCAGGTTTCCTCACGATGTTTTCCTTTGCCGTTAAAGCAAGTGATAATTAATTTTAAAAACGCACATGCTTTCGAAAGGACAGAGGTGCGTGCCTGGGTTTGAACCCGAGACCTCTGACTCTGCAGTCCAACGGTCTTACCACTAGGCTATCACTGCACCTTAGCTATCACTGCACCTTATATTATGTACAACAATATATCAAGTGACCCATAAGGGCTCAAAATTTAGAAATAAAGAAGTCACGATTTCTTACCTCAATCTCCATACTTAAAATATTTTTTACACCCAAAAATAAAATCTTCAAAAAAATTCTCCGTAACCGAGTGCTTACCGTAATTATTCCAACGTGAAACGCCATTAAGAACACTTGGAAGGGCTTAAAAAACGTTCGATAAAGCTATCGCCGATCCTTTAATATTGTTCCTCATTTACTTTACCCCAGCGAAGGATCGATTACCCTAATTTTAGGGGTGCCTAAATATCTTGCGATACGGTTAGCCTATTTATTCAGGCGTATCTCAGGAACCACCCCCGACGCTCGTTTACCTTCAAGCATGTTCACGATAACGTGATTGACCTTATAAATAAATGGCGTCTATTCTGGAACAATATTGATGAATGCTGTCGTTAAGGGGCGGGGAGGAATTTGGGTGGTAATGTCCAGAGGGCAATTGCCAGTGCCACTAAGTAAAGTAACTTTGGTGATGGTTTCTTTATTTGCTGTAGTAGGGTTACTGGCACTTCATTAAGTTACTTTTTATGTAGCTATGATTGTTCCGAGCATGTTAAAAATTTTCGCAAAGCGTATCGCTTTGTCAGCTTTGAATCAGAATATTTTTTATTCATGTAAACTATTACAGTATTTATGAATCGTCAGAAAAATAACAAAGACTCTACCACCACTTCAGAATGTTATTCGTGTGGAAAAGAAGGACAAGATACTCCACGGTTACTCTTTTAAAATAGTATTTTTACATTTCCTTTTTTCATCTACATTTTGTTGTGGGATATGGGAGAACGATGTAGGCTGGTCTATCAGGTAGGTCTAAGTTAAATTATACTATTCATGTGAATGACTTCGTGGTTCCGTCATTTACAGAGAAAACAATAAGAAAAAAAAAACATTTTACGAAATTACTAGAAGGAAGAGAGGGAGTATTAAATAATAATAGCTAAACAAGTTGTCAACAGCCCCTATCCAAGTATTTTTTGTCTTTTAAATAATCATCTAGCGTATAATAAGCTTGCTTACTAAGCGTACGTTTAATACAAGCTTTGAATTTATTGTCACTAAGTTCAGTGACGTCAAGAGGAATTATTATTATTATAAAATCTAACACAGTATCCCATGAAAGAAGTGTGAATTTATGACAGACGAAATTGCGGTTGATCTAATTTATTTCTATGTCGCGTATTATAGCAATGCCTATCGCCTAGCTTATAAACAGATCTATATTTTTTCTTGTTTACATTATGTTTTTATAAATATACTGACATTCAGAGTATTAGTTACGCCGAGTGTGTATTATACATGGATTCGTCAGTATACGTTTAAATTTCTGAAGCAATCTTTAAAGATATTGAGAGTAATGAAGTAGAATTATTGATGATTGATTTAGTGGTAATTGATTTACTGGCGGTTTTTAACAAGTGCTACGGGTTCAACCAGTTTTTGCCCAAAAACTCGTCTGCTTGTAATAAGGTACTGAAAAGTCTATTAGAGAAGGCTTATATCTCTGTATCTGATAGGCAGACTCAGCAGCCATTTAATAAGGTAGCCGGTAATCATGATACACAGAAAGAGATCTTTTGCATTCGTCATGATTTAGACTTTATGATACTGACCCGTTTAGCTACGTCATGCCAGGTGAAATTTTGTACAGGTAATGTTCATTTATATAATATCGGGTGATTAGAGTGGAATTAATTCTCTGTAACAGACGTTTGTGCTGTGTTTGTGGAATTGATTGCATATTAACGTCGTCCTATCAACGTCGATCGATCTCATTGATCTTGATTTACTCTGATTGTCAGACGATGTATCAGCTTGATCGATCAATCATCATGCGGTCTCCTAAATATAAGTCGAACATTAAACATTGTTCAAAGGTTATCTAGAATATTTCTGTATAACGTACAAAACATGTTTCATATTTCATTTCCACTAAAAAAACACAGGATTTGCAGACTGACATAGTTGCGTAAAAAGGGCTTTCAGGCCTCCAACAGTTTGAAGAGCTTAAGCCCTCATTAGTAGCTGCCTCCTTGAGTTTTTTCTTGTCAACTTTCTTTGAAGTATGTCCTTTTTAGTGTTCGCACGTGTTCATACACGTTCGTTTGAGGACCGCATTAAATAAGATTGCTGCTTACTGATCGCTGATTACAGCGAGACGTCGAAATGTCTTATGAAGCTGAAATTTGCAGATATACATACCTATACGTAACAATGAGTATATAATGTGAGGAAAAAGGAATTTTGTGTGATCTGCTTGTACGGAGGATATAGATAGATTATTAAGGTGCTACCGCGATTAAAACTTCGTTTTGTACTTTATGCACTTTAAGAAGTATATAGATTAGAGACTAAATATTTTGAAATATGACTTTTGACTCTGTATTTTAGAATCTGGTGAAAGGAATGCACGATGACTGCCTCGTTGGTCTGGTGGCAAAGCGCTTCGCTTTGTGATCACGAGGTCCTGAGTTCAAATCCTAGGTCGGACAAATGTAGATTTCTAACGAAAAATTCCCAGTGTGAGTCCGGACTCTGGAATTGTGCCCGGTATATGGCAATAGGCTCGTCCCCTGTTACATGGGATCTAACATCGTCGGCGAAATGTGGGTGTACTCAGTACACCTCTGCCACCCCCTCTGGGGAATATAGGCGTAACGGTGTGAATGCACGATTAAACGAATTTTTCTCAATAGAAAATAAATCTTTATCATCATAAAATATCATCTGTATTGCTTTACATTATCTGATTCCAACGCGAAACGCGTAAGAACTATTTGGTAAAATTTACTTAAAGACATAGCCAATAATTGTAGCAAAGTTCGTGTAAAGCAATTATTTACATCATAATGTAGTCTTCTAGAAAATAATTAAATTTGATTTTTGCACATACATACTTCGTTTATTTCCGAGCGCGCGTTCTATATCGGCTCATCATCAGCCCAAATCAGTCCACTGCTGGACATAGGCCTCTTCTAATGTGCGCCACAGAGCCCGATCCTCGGCTTTATGCATCCAGTTCCTGCCGGCTATCCGACGTATGTCGTCACTCCATCATGCGGAGGGGCCTCCTACACTGCGTTTGCCAGTTCGTGGTCTCCACTCCAAAACCCGTCTGCTCCAACGGTTGTTCGTTTTGCGGCAAATGTGACCAGCCCGTTGCCACTTTAGCTTGCTGATTTTCAGAGCTATGTCGTTGACTTTGGTTCTATGCCGAATAGTCTCATTTCTGATTCTATCTACCATAGAAACTCCAAGCATAGCTCTCTCCATAACTCGCTGAGCGACTCTTAGCTTACGGACCAGTCCCATCGTGAGAGAGTTCATCGGATATATCCCTTTAATTATTAATTTGTAAAGTAATTGCATTACTGTTACTTACCCGGTCGATTAATGGTCGATTTTCAAATAGTCACTTCCTTTACAAGACGACTCAACATCCAATTAAGTTTAAACAAAAGACGTAAAAATATAATATATACCAAGTATGTTTGAGGGTCTCAAGATTTTTTGTCTTGTCTAACAGAGCTCATTAGTGTCTGTCTCAATGTTGGCAGTCATTAAGGTCTTTGTTCGTGTAATGGTGGACAGGGACGCTTTTTGCGAGGGTTGTTACAGATGCATTGCTTAGGTAAGGAAACGCTTGGGGAATAGTTTTTCTCGGTTTGTTAACGGGAAGCTGTTGACAGTTGTGGAATTTTCGCTAGAATTTGTGCAACAAGTTGTTTGATGTTGTTGGGATTAGATTCTAGCACCTATTTCTATTCCTGTATGAGTACTAAACGTTCTATTCTAAATAAATAATATAAATAATGGTAAGATATACTCGTGTTACATCTCTCGGAAAAGGCACTGACTGATTGGTATTATCTTTATAAATTTCCCTGGCCTCGTAAAGTCGATCTTTAAGAATTGTTATAAGGTACAAAATTGATTCAATCATTTTTACTGCGCTTACGTGATCCTATCATAATCTGTCAGAAGTCAATTGACCATCGGCAGCAGACTGTGCAAGCCAAGGAATTTGGAAACAAAAATCTAAATTCTTTAGTGCAAGCACTTGAAATATTTGGACGTACCTATTTAGCTTTAGTTCAAAAACTTATGTATAAATTATTTTATTATCACTCAACGTAGTTTCGGTTCTAACACAGATAAATTTTTACAGTTATGTAATTTATACGTCACCATTCAAATTCTACCAAATCACAAAGGTACTAATGAAACTTGTTACCGCCCACAAAAGCCTGTCACCCGTCATTACCTACCATCGTGATGTAAGTGTCTGTACGTCATAATCTCTGAAGCTATTAGTACAGCTTACTGCAAGCTTGGTGCTCACTCACCTGGCATTTAGTTTCTCTAAGTTTTTGCACCATTTTTTCCTAAGTTGAATAAGAGGCGTTTAAAAAAAAGAATAAACTGGAGTTTTATGATGCTCGAATTGTTTATGTAACGTTGTGTTCCATTAGTTGATCAGGGATGTAACGATATTATGATCCTTTTATAATGACGAATGCGGCATGAATATAAACTTATTTGATCTTAACCGCTAGTTCTGTGCCTGATCCTGTGTGCAATAGAAAACGAGTGAGTTGAAAATACACAACGCGTTCCAGGAAAAGCGGTTCAATGCTTTTTTATGTGCTCGAATAGAACATACCGTCTCTAATTTGAAGGGCAAGTAAATAATATCCATAACCAGCGAGCATTTATTAGACCAACTATGAGAATGGGGAAGCCAGAGAGGTTTAAGGAAAGTACACGTTGGAACTCTGTACTCTTTGCCTATCCCGCAAAATACAATGCCCTATAAAATATTGTTACTCGTTTTCACTACGCCCACGATAAATCTATTTTTAGAATTGCAAATTCTAAAACAAGCCAGATATTTTTTATTGGAGGAGTAATTTAATTTTATTGATTTTAATGGCTGTCATGAAAGTTTCCAAGGTATGAGAAGGCGCCATCTGTGCAATACGGGATTTTGAGCTTTATGCGTATAACGTTTCGATCTACGGCTGTTAACTGACTATTCATGTGATTCTTCTTCAGAATTCATGTGATAATATATTTGTACAGATTATACGTAGCATTAACAGGCGTATAAAAATACCTACGTGAGCCATAAGTTATTTTCTACACATAAGTTCCCCTCCATTCCCATCCCGCCGCTGGCAAGTACCTTCGCAACAAAGCATTTCACCGGATGACATAAACTGTGTCACTAATGAGGCCTCCTCTATCAGTCATTAGTCCTGGACCAGTTCCAGGGTATGCGAAGGGGTGGGGGGGTGGAGGTTTATGTTCTATGGGTTTGCGAGGCCGAGTAAGGTCAACTGTTAAGATCATAACGTTTGCCGGGGGCGAAACATGCGGTCTTGGTAATTGTTTGGGAATATAATTTTTGTATCCACAAATTATTTACTTCATTTATCTTAAGTTTTAAGAGAAATAATAGGAATAAACACGTTGAAAGGACGGTTTTTATTTGAATTATTCTATTTTTTTTTGTAAATTTAATAAGTTAAACACAATGGCAATCGGCTATTATAGCACCTTTGGACCTCTTATCGGGGGCGAAATATTGATATGCACAGTACACCTCTACCACCGTTTTTTAGAAATTTAGGATAGGCTAGATAGTGTTTTTTTTTTATTTTAGATCTTTATTTTTAATCTATTATCTTCCTATTCGACAGGGCCTTCTGACCACGTATCTTTTTTTGTAACATTTCATTCGTCTACATTTTAGTTTACTGTTAGCGTTACCGACGACATTCAATTTTACAACAAAAACTACTCTGAAGGTCTCCAACTACGAAAAATGATTATTAAGGGTAGTATGTAGGACGCAGGTCGTACAGTACCTTTGCTGTACCATTTGACATTATAGTAGCCTTGTGGAGAAATGGTGTTGTCAAGTTCATGTTTATTTAAGAAATATGTGGATACTATGACCGGCGATCACAAATTTGACACGATACTCTGAGAGCGTTTCCACAATCGTTGCTTTCAGGTCCACCTTCACCTTAATCTCAGACCAGAGTCATTGGAGGTCACAAAAGAACGGCTTACTGCAGGGCAGTGTTCTAGCACCGCTTCTATTTAACATATATACCAACGACCAACAATTTAGCCCCAACATGACTCGCTTTATGTACGCAGACGAACTCGCGCTAACCTTCCAAGCCACGAACTTTGAGGAAATAGAAGCTAACCTCAAGGCTCTTGGCGGTTTGAGTTGGTACTATGAGGAAAATTCACTCAAGCCTAACTCTTCCAAGACCGAGTCTTGCGCGTTCCATCTACGCAACAATCAAGTAGGGCTCAACATGTCTCCACTCCGATCTAGGTCTCGAAACTATTCGCGCCTTTATTAAAAAGGCGTCAACACGTCACTTCGCGAACGCATCTACCCATGCGAATCCGTTAATCGTAGCCACCGCCGACTACGATCTCCCCCCCGACCCCTGCCGCCACCGCCGGCCGCGACATGTTCTCACCGACCCCCCCGATGCTTTGTCATCCCTTCTTTCCGCTCAGAATACGGGCGACGACGACGACGTAGTAGTAAATCCCCTCCCATAGCCGGCGGTTGACCGGTGCACTTAGTAGTGCACCCGTCCCCCTACAGCGACTGTCCCAACCGAGGGCGCCTTTTAGTCCGGTGAAGCTGTAAAGGCCTCGCGGCCAACAGCGTACATCATTCACACACACACACGTGGCAGGGTGTGCCTATAGCCTACAACCGCTATTCTAAGTATCTGGAAATCTTTCGGGACAAGTTCCTTACATACAGGAAAAATTGAAAAACCATTAAAAAAGGTGCAAGCCCGCAATAACATACTTCAGCGCGTAACAACAACCAAGTGGGGAGCCTCGCCACAAGTAATGCGGACTTCTGCCATGGCGCTAGTATTCTCTGCTGGGGAATGTGCGTGCCCTGTGTGAAGTCGTTCCGCCCACATAAGGCTAGTGGATACAGCACTGAATGACTGTATGTTGAAATCTGCTGTATCCTCTGGCTGGCATAGCACCTCCAGTTGTTTTGCAGGGCTGTGGCGAGCTCTGTAGAGAGAGGTAAAATGGTTAACGACCCACGGCACCACATGAATAGTCACAAACTAGTGGAGCAGAGGCTGAAAACCCGTAAATGCTTATTAAGTGCGTCGAACCGTCGTAACCTTAGAGTTAACAAAAGCGAGATGCACTCTCTGGAAGGAAGAAGTATTTCTACCAAATCCCTTTGTTTCAACTGCTGAGAGTCTCCCACCTGGACATAAACTGGACATAAATTACCATGGCCGGTATGGAAATCCTTAAATAGACGTCGGACCTAGGTCAGCCGGAGCAAGGAAAACATGTTCAAGTGCGGATTCAGAGGCGTTACCAATTTGGGGTGTTTGTGCGGCGTAATCCAAACGATGTCCCACCTTATATCGTGCTCCGCAACTCCTAACACCTGTACGCAGCAGGACCTGATAGCTGCCTTTGACATTGCAATCAATATGGCCGCATTCTCGGCTGCTTCTATATAACTATAGTATGTTTACCGTCGAAACGCTAAGAAGAAGAAGAATCAATATGTAATTTACAAAGGATGGCACATCAAATCGGTAGCATGATTAACGTCAATTTGTTCATGCTAAGCCCTCTGATCCATATATAACAGTCTAGTTTCTCAGTTTGGTCTCGTAACTTACTGCATCATATTAGTCAAACTGAATCACGTGTCAAACTCGCAAGCCAAACACAGCTTGTGCAGTACACGACAAATCCCGTTTAAGCTACCTTGTTGCCTGCCATTGGTATTTGTTGGCACTGAAACATTGCTTGTAAGCTCGAGTGGTAGAGATGAATCTAAGATGTTGTGCCTGTATTTATCTGTATCTTAATAATAATATTAGTTAACAATAAATATATAATTTGATTTATAAAATAAAAATAATACATAGGAATAAAATTCCTATTTCTTCTTTCCCTGACGACTTTTTAGAATGTATGCCGTATTGCTCACTGTTATGGGTTCGGTCTCTGTCCGAGACAATTCTTTGTGTGTATCTTATAAATGTTTGTTGCTGTCTAGATGCTTGTGAATTTCGTGTTTGTAAACGGGGCACAAGAATAATTCCTAGTGCGAGACGTTATCTTTTTAAAAAGGGTAAAAAGAATGATTATATGTCGATTGAAGTAGCTTGTTCTTTAGAAAACAGAAATATAGGCAAATCTAAAATGTAGGTTTATATATTTTTTATTTCACATTTCTGAATCATAACTGAATTGTATGCTCTAAGTTGTTAACTGTAAGTGAGAGGGTACAAATTGGACAGATATAGCAGTCACAGACAGAATCAAGAATTCCATCTCGAATATTAATTCCCAGCTTTCTAGAGTATTATGTCTCGTCTGAAAACTTTCATGACCTGACATCGAAATATATTACAAAATATAAAGTTATTTAACTCCCATCAGGTGCTGTGACTAATCCAATTAAGTGAGATAAGTCACCTGGACTTTAAGTTTATAACTTAGAGCGCTAGAACAAGATAACTCCCGACGGACTATAAAATGTTTTACTGTCTTAGAAATGCTTCTTTCGTCTATATAATCGGGTGAAAAGAGAATTTGCCTTCGTTATGTCGTCTAAGACTGTTTTTAATGTAGTTTTGAAGTCTAATTAAGATAAACTTGAGTTTTTTAAAGCAGTGACACCTTTGGAATACCAAGCTCATAATAATAAAATGTTCGAGGTTGAAATCCTGGCTACCTCCCTAAAACAGGAGATATAATTTGTCAGGGTAGCTCTCGGACATATCGGGACCAGAAATATCTTGCCGTAATATGGGTGTGCTAATGTAACCTATTTGCCTACGCTTTTGAGGAAAGTGAACATCCGAAATACACCGCTGACATAGAGAGAAGAGTGAGTGCAGGGAACAGAGTGAATGATGCGATGGGAAAGCTACTTGGGAGCCGGCACTTAAACCAGAAGGCGCAGCTGGCCATACATAACGGAGTGCTTGTCCCAACGCTGTTATATGGCAGGCAGCGAGAGCAGGGTATGTAAGAAGGAGAATGAAAGTAGGATAAATGCGGTGGAAATGCGAGCTCTGCGGAAGATGGGCGGAGTCACGCTGACCGACCGTATTCGCAACAGCGTAGTAAGAAAGCGAGTAGGTATGAAAGATAGTATCGGTGTAAAGATGAGAAAGGGTATGCTCCGTTGGTCCGGGCATATAGAAAGAATGTCCGAAGAAAGAATGACAAAACTGATATACAATGCGAAAGTTGCTGCTCGCTTGCGCTCAGCGTGCGGACGTGTTTGCTAATTGTTTTTCGTGTTATAGTATACAACTACCCGTGTCACAAATAAATAAAAAAAAAAATGGTGCAGTGTAAAAAATGTAAATTATTTTTATCTATAACAAAAGACGATGTGATTAAATGTAAAGGAGCCTGTGAAAGTGTATTCCACAAGAAATGCGTACGAAACAATCAACAATTTACGCAAACAGAGTTATGCGATGAATGCCAAAAATCATGCTCTTTCAAGGTACCACAATCTTCAATCATTAATATTGATCCCAAAAATATAACTGTAGAAACTCTTCTAATGGAAATGAACAAAAAACTGGAAGTTATCTTTAAAGTGGAAAAAAAACTAGATGAACTTGCTGATACAGTAGATTTCTATGCCGAAAAATATCAACAAATGCTTGATTTTAAGAAAAATGCTGAAAATAAAATAAAGGCTGTGGAACAGAGATGTGTATACCTTGAAAAATGCAATATTGCCTTAGAAGAAAGAGTAATTAGTTTAGAGAAGAAGGAGAAAGAAAGTAATATTGAGATTGCATGTTTGGTTAAGAACCAGGAAAACGAAAATGTACTGGAAGTCGTTTCCAACATTGCTACGAAGCTTAACCTAAACCCAGAAGATATTGAGAGTGCAGTGAGGGTAGGCCCACAGAAACCGGGAGCAGATAGACCGCGCCCTGTTATTGTCAAGCTGCGGTCTAAATACGTCCGGGATCAATGGCTGCAAAAACGAAAAGCCCGTTTGACGAATAATGATATCTACGGCAATGATAACAAAATGAATATATATTTAAATGAAGATTTAACTAAGGCTTCAAGGCTACTGTTCTGGGAAACTAGAAACCGTTTGAAATCGACATATAAATTTATCTGGATCCAAAACTCCAGTATTTTAGTAAGAAAAAACGAAAACGATAAAATTATCCGTATAAAGTCAGAAAATGACATCAAATCGCTATGCGATGATACTATAAACAAGTAAACAGCGACCCATGATGCTGCGTATCCACACTACGTGATTTTGCTAACAACAAAATTCAACGAAACACTTTATTTGAACTCATGTGAAATTGAATATAATAAATATAAGGATTTACACACCTGGACGCAACATTTCATAAAGAATCACTTAAACATTATTCATTTAAATATAAGATCTCTCCGGAAACAGTTTAACCAGTTGCTTGTTTTACTTAACGACTGCATAGTCGAACAAAAAATAAGTGCTATTGTTCTCACCGAGGTGAATATAAAGAATGAGGAGCTGACACTTTATAATATACCTGGATATATAGCGTATCCTAATACTAGGGAATCAAGAAGAGGAGGTGGAATAGTGATATATGTGAAAGAATCTATACAGTTTAACATGGAAATACCACCGATACAACTAAAAGCAACAGAGTTAACATATGGAAAACTAAATATTGGTACGAGAACTATATATCTTGTTGCTATATACCGACCGCCCAATACGAATAAATTGTCATATATCACGGAATTGAACATTATCCTAACAAATATACCAAACTCAGAAGAAATTATACTGATAGGAGATACCAATATCGATATTTCACAGGAAACAAACTCCGTAGTAATTAAATATAAAAACATGCTGTGTGATAACGGCCTGCAATGTACTATTCCTGCGACAGAGATAACGCGCGAAACAGTTGTCGATGGACGACCGACGGCGTCTAATATCGACCACGTGTGGGCGCGCGCCGCCCGCGGCCGGCCACTCGCCGCGCGCGCACATCTGCTCAACTGCACCCTGTCGGACCATTACCTAGTGGGAATAAGTACCATAACGGATAAAGTATGCACGAATAGCCGAGTGCAAACGATTTTAAATGAAACGATTATAAAAAAAGAATTATCTACAATTAACTGGACTGAGCTGTTGCATATAAATTGCCCTATATTATTATTTGAAGAATTACAGAAAGTGTTTATTAACGCCTATGAGAAAAGCAGGGCGCATAGGATATTAGGAAAAAGCAGAATTACGCAACCATGGGTAAATAACGAGCTTAAGAAAAAGCTAGAACGCAGAGACATATTATTTAGAGCATGGAAATCGACCCCTAAGAACATGAACAAAAGGTTACAATACACAAAATACAGGAATAAAGTCAATAAACTCATAGATGTGGCGAGAAACAGATACAGACAAGAAGAAATAGAAAGATGTAATAACGATTTTAGAAAAATATGGTTAAACATAAATAAATGGTTGGGTAATCCAAAAACCAGTTTAGACAGTGTAATTCTAAAATATCTAGGCAAGACTAGTTCTACATATAACATTTGTAATACTTTTTCGAAAACTTTTACGGAAGAAATAATAAAGATAAAACATAATTGTAATAGAACTTTCTTAGACAGAAACTCGTATATAAGACCAAGTGATGTCACTTTTTATTTTAAAAAAGTAGCAGCATGTACCGTCGAAAAATTTATTAATAATTTAGATTTTAACAAAGCGCCTGGATTAGATAGAATTAGAGTGCAAGATATAAAGATGGTGAAAAAGGAAATAAGTCCCATAATAGCAAAATTTATTAACATGTGTATATGTGAGGGAGTTTACCCGGATCTCTTAAAAAAATCGATAATACGACCCATTTTCAAGCAGGGTAACCACTTAGATTATAGTAACTATAGACCGATCGCGATTTTATCAGTGATAAATAAATTAGTGGAAAAAGTTATAGTTAATCAAGTGAGTAGCTTTCTGGAGCGGCACGGCATAATATCGGATTCACAACATGGATTCCGAAAGGGGCGAAGCACTGCCACGGCGCTTGCGCAGTTTACCGATTATGTCAATAATCATCTGAATGAGGGTAAGTTTGTAATAGCTATTTTTATTGACTTCAAAAAAGCATTCGACACCTTGGAACACGATGTATTACTGCAGGCAATGGATGAATGTGGTATTAGGGGGCCAGTCAACCGGTGGTTTAAAAACTATTTACAGAACAGAACCCTTCGTACGACGATAGACGGAACCACCGGAGATGAAGTGAAAGTGAGACTAGGCGTGCCTACTGGATCCGTGTATGGTCCGGTTGGGTATATAATGCTCGTGAACAGTGTCATTAGCGTAATACAACATAGCACAGCTTTTATGTACGCCGACGATATGTGCCTATTATATGGTTCCGACAATATTATAGATGCGCAAGATTGTTTACAATCAGATTTTGAGAATATAACTAAATGGGCCCATGATAATGGTATAATTATAAATTTTACCAAAACTAAAGCCATGCATATTAGTTCCCCGTACAGTAAGTACAGTAAAGCTGGGTTAAACAGTATAAACATTATAGGTCATACGTATGAGTGCCTGCACAATGATAAAGTTGGCTGTCTATGCTCAAGTATAGAGGAGGTGGATCGGTATAGGTACCTAGGTTTGTTAGTGGATCGTAACCTAAACTGGAAGTTACACGTAAATGACGTTTGTGGTAAACTAAGATCGATCCTGGGTAAATTCTTTCACCTTAGCTCTTTTGTAAGAAAAAACATACTGTATGTTCTCTATTATGCGCTTGCTGACTCATTGATAAGCTATGGTTTAAGCAGCTACGGGCTCACGTTTAAGACACAGTTGGATTATATAAAACAATTACAAATTAGACTCTTAAAATACTTAGTTAATAAAAAGGTTAAACAACAATGCAAACCTGATTATGAAAACCTGTTTTGTATTTGTAAAATACTTCCAGTACATCTTAAAGTAGAATATCTCATTGCTATTGAACAATATTATAAAACAGATTATAGAGAATTGATAACGCAGAAGTACTATACCAGGCAGGTTAAACGAGGAAAATTCATAATACCATCAGTTAAAAATTATTATGGACAGAGAACACGGCGTTACTTAACACCTGTAATATATAATAACATAAGTTTGTTGAGATGCTTAAGAAAAGATACATCAATTGCAACATTAAAGGAAAAACTTAAAAAAAATATGCTTCTACTACTTAAAAAGTGACAGTTGTTATTGTTTCGATAATAATTAAAAGTGTACTGTAGTGTAAGTGTTTTGTAGACAAACAGAGCGCCTCCTTCGCCAACAAACTGTGTCGTGCAGTTTGGCGAATTTGTATATCATTCTATTTGTAACTATTTATCGAAATTAAATAAATTAAAAAAAAAAAAAAAAAAAAAAAAAAGTGAAAGGATGTAGGTACCGTGGATGACCTAGACTATCTTACCATGACCAAATAGACCGGGTCTTATCTGAAGGACAAGTCAGGAGTCTCCGTAACCGGCGAGCGTGTATGAGACGAACTATGAGAGTGGAGGAAGCCAGAGAGGTATGTAAGGAAAGAACCTGTTGGAACTCTGCACTCTCTGCCTACCCCGCGAGGGAGATGGCGTGATGATATAAATAGATAGAGATGAACATCCGTCATATGTTAGGGTCACGTTTACTTCGATGTTTTTGTAATTCTGTCTTTTTTATAAATATATATTAATTAGTCCTTACAAAGTCTATCTCTTAAGCAGGGGCCTCTCCTCAGTACGAGAAAACTTGTTAGTAGGATTATTCTTTTATCAAACACATTTGGCAAACGTAACACATAAAAATACGCATGCAAGCATTCGTCATATTTTGGCTAATGCTAAACGCTTTCGTGCTTTCTCTAGCAGCTATATATAATTAATAGATTAATCTAGATACTAGTCCCCGAACACTTGCTTACAGATGGTACAGAACATGGCTTGTAACATGACAAGGCTTAGGACTTACACCGAAACAGCCAGACCGCTTCTTGTCTCCTATAGTTTTGTTGCTAATATAGCTTGCAAAATAAAATTTGAGGTTAGTTAGAGGTATAAATAGATGTACTGAAGAAGTGTTACTGCCCATCTCATCGATATGACTTTTCGAACGGGTGGTAGAGTCTTAAGTAATCAATATTTTTTCTTTTTGACTATTCATAAGAGGCGCTCGTAGCGCTGTGCGACCGCGGTGTACTTACCGATCACCAAGGTTAAGCAGCGTTCGACTCGGTCGGCCCGGGATGCGTGACCGTTTGTGGCATTTTCATATTCGAGCGTCTCCGTGCTTCGGAAGACACGTGAAGCCGTTGGTCCCGGTTACTACTTAATGTGGTGATCGTTAAGCCGAGTTAGAAGCCTTAAAGGCGGCTTGATAAATTCCAACAGCAGGTGGCCACAAACCTGCCTCCACCATTTCGCACTGGGCCCGCATGGTGGAGTATGACCTAATCTCTCTCACCTCGATTTGGGGGAGAAGGTTTTGCCCAGCAGTGGGCAGTATAGGCTGATGTTATTATTATTATTCATAAGTGCCTTTTGGTCTACATGAATAAAAAACTTTTGATTTTATTATAGATTGTGCAAAGCCATTTTCACTCCCTTCTGTTTCGGTAAATACCGAGCCAAGTCCCGTTTGTTTCAGTATAGATTTGAAACAAAATTCAAGATAAAAATATCCATCGTTGCCTTAAAAGGGGTGACCTTAATTTGGAGGGTGTCCCAAGATAACTGGGTTGATAACATTAATCAGGGCGCATGGGGGAGTCTCGGGTCCTTCACCAATTTTCTGGTCAGCGGTTCAGTAATTTCAGTTTCCTCTTAGCAATTTTTCAGTTCAACTGTTATATCATAAACATTATCGGATTTTCGGCGATGAAAGTAGAAGCTTTGGTGTTTTCTTTTTTCTGTATTGATTTATTTCTTACGTATCATATGTATAATCATTACAGTTGTCCGAAGGGTGGACAGACATATTCGGAACATTCATTATGCGTCCTCAATAGCGAATGGGGGATTTAGGTCCTAGTATTGCTAGGTAGGTTGGAGCCTTATTAGAACCTTGACTAGTCACAACAGCAAGTGGCGACCCTGCATACACCGATATCGGCACTGGATCTCAATCACCACTCAGTATGACCTATTCTCTCTGAGATCTACTTGTGGAAGGGAATTTTGACCCAGCAATGGAAATGTATAGACAGATTTATGACATAATCATCGTGTTATGTTTGATTTATGGTGTTAAATGTGATTGTAATCGATAATTTCATTAAATTCAAGTGCTTTAAAAATGCATCCCAAAGAAATAAACCATAGGACTTTCCCAGAAATCCATAAAACATATATTCATTTCTATTTTAATTTTAAAATTGCTGGGAGATGCCTTAAACACTCATTCATAAGCATAGGGGATAAAGAAACGCTTCTTTTCGTCGACCCCACCTATAATTCACGAGCAGCCATTACGGCACATAAATAAAAAAATCTTTTGAATCCATTCGCATTCAATACAGTCAATAACTTTAAGAGACCTTCGGAATCTACTGTGGCAAAGTACACATAGGGGACTTTACTTGCTTACGGAAACGCGCTGGATGACTTTTGGTGAAAATTAGAATCTATCAAAAGTAATTACCCCTGTGGCGTTCACGGAATAGATTAATTTTACATGTTTTCTTTAATATTGTGTCAGGAACGTTGTGGCAGGATTTGTCAAAGATGAAGATCACCCAGACAGAGTTTTGTTGGGGGCTTGTATATAACGCGTTAAGTAATGGCGTCTAGCCATGTATGGAGAATGGTTGTCGATCTTATATTTACAGCTTTGTAGCGAAAACTTAAGGGCTTAGTGAACAAAAGCATGATCCGGCAAGTCTTAACATATGGTAGCAAAACCATGTCCAACCAACCAAGTCCATTCGATTCAAGTCGCTGAAATGAAGATGCTTGGGGGGCTGTACGGGGTGACGAGACTCGATAAAATTCGCAACAAGTACGTTCGCGGGAGTTTTGGTGTTAGCGACATTTCTGATAAGCTACAAAAAAATTAGACTCCGTTGGTATGGCCACATATGTGGGTAATATTACGGCCAATCTAAACATATCAGGGCCCAGACCCAGAGGACGGCCAAAAACAAGAAGGGCAGATGTGATCAAGAAGGACCTGTGTATCTGCAATGCCTCCGAACACGACACGTCCGACATAGCGAAGTGGAAGAAGAAAATTAGGAAGGCAGACCCCACCATCAGATCATCATCATCACCATCAGATGGTAATAATAATTGCCAAATTCGCTACTCTCTCTCTCTCTCTCTGAGAGAGAGTAGCGAAAGCGATGTATAGGGCTCGCTACAATATTATTTGATTACTGCGGTATGGTCAATGTGGAAAGTCTGAATTTTTAAAATCTTAATGATCTGATATATATAACTGTACTTTCTGATAGTTTATGCATTAAGCTCTAAGATTAAGCAGCGGATACTCGGTCGGTCTGCGATGGTTGTCCGTTTGTAGCAATTTCATTTTTGAAGCATTGTGTTGGTCCCGGCTACCACTTAATGTGATAGTTGCTAAGCCGAGATGGGCTGTCTTATGAGGCTTGATCAGTTTCAACAGCAGGTGGCTACAAACTTGCTTCCACCTATCCGCACTGGGTCCACGGGCCCCACCCCGCCCAACTGTTTTTCCATTTTGATTTGTGAGGGATAGCCTTTGGCTAGCAGTGGCATAGTAATTATATATACACAGACAGACAGGCATGGGTTAAAAGAGTATATTTTCTTTCACAGCTGGTATAACAAATGATGAACATCAGACATCACAATTAGATGATTGCTTTGCTCATACAATTATGGTTTAATATTGTTTGATACATACCGAAGGAGTAACAGCAATTTTCGCTAAGTAAAAAAAAAATTAACATACTTTAGCAATAGTTGCAATAATTCCGTTGCCTATATCAAGCAGTGATAGGCTAGTGGTTAGACCGTTGGACTGCAAAGTCAGAGGTCTCTGGTTCAAAACAACGCACGCACCTCTGTCTTTTAGAATGCATGTGCATTTCCAAAAAAAGCTATCATTTGCTTTAACGGTGAAGGAAAACATCTTGAGGAAACCTGCATGCCTAAGAGTTTCTCAAAGGTGTGTGAAGTTCGCCAACCCGCACCGGGGCAGCGTGGTGGACTATGGCCTAGACCCTCTCAGTTTGAGAGGAGGCCCGTGCCCAACGGTGGGACAGTTTCTTAAAAGGAGTAATATAATTCAGTTGCCGATTTTAAACAAACTACTTTTAAGTCTTGTCTTATTTTTGTTACAGCTTATAATTTTGTACGGACAATTTGGCGCAGTGGTTGAGAGCCTCCCCTCGTATCAGCCGCTACCGCCGTCCACGCCATGTTCTCAGCGACCCTCTCGATGCTCTTACATCCCTTCTTTCGGATACAAATACCCCACATAAGATCAGACACCGACCTTGCAGGCTAGGTCGAAGATTCCCTTTTCCGCCGGCCAGTGTAGAGCATCACGGCGAGATACCTAGTATACGCCCTCCCCCATAGCGACTGCCCAATCCGAGGGCGTTCCTCCTTGAGACGTCCTTGAGCTAGTTGCCCCCTTGCCCTTCTGGCTCGAGTGTAGTGGTTGCACGCTCGCCCTCTTGTCCGGTGAAGCTGTAAAGGCCCCGCGGCCAACAGCGTCGATCAGTTACACACGCACATACACACGGTTGAGAGCGTTAACCATTGCGCCAAATTGCAGCATAAGCCGCCCCTCCCACTGGATCAAATAGTCGCGAGTTCGCTTCCCGCATGGGACAAATCTTCTGTGTGACCCAAAATTATTTGTTTTGGGTATTTTTTATGTGAATTTTTATGTTTGTAAATGCACCCACGACACAGGAATAAATCCTAGTGTGGCGCTACATATTTAAAACACAAATAACCTATATAATATTTTTATAAGCTTTATTGCCGAATTCTGGCTACACTTTTGAAATACTAAAATTGCTAGTCATGCAAATTTCGTCACATCAAACAATCCATTTATCAAACGAACCCTTTTCCCTTTGTCCACGTGAAAGTTTTCTCGCGTCTCCGAGAATCCTTTGAGATATCATGAGTTGACAGTGTCCTTTTTACTTATATTGTTTCTTTTCTACGAATCTTTCAAAGGATTGTTATTCCTGGAGCATTTGTTGTACATTTAGAAAAGCTGATACATGTCTATTCTCTATTTAATCGACTTCAGAAAGGAGAAGGTTCTATATTCGTCTGTTTGTATTTTTTTTTTTTTTTTTTTTTTGTATGTTCACCGATATTTCCGTCGATTGTGGACCAATTTTGATGATTCTCTTTGCATTGGGTTTAGTGTAGCTCCAAAGTGGTCCAATTTTAATTTCATTGGGTTTGGTCTTTGGACTTATAAGATAAACCAGGGAACTTCTTAGCGACAAACAATATGAATGTGTAGATTGAGATATTATGAGTATTCCGTCAATCCTATAGGTACCCATACCAACTTCAAAAAAGGAGAAGGTTCATAATTCGTTTCTGTATTGTTAATAACTTCTTTGCTTATAAACCAATTTCGATGATCCTTTTGGAATTGGGCACAATATAGCTCCGAGGTGGTCCCATTTTAATTTTATCGGATTTGAACCTTGGACTTAGAGGTACACCAGGGGACTCCTTAAGCACGAATGTGTAAATTCAGTTCCTATGAGTATTATATCAATCCTGTGGGAATAATAAATTACTCACCACTTAAAATTGCAAAATAAAAAAAAGACTTTACAAGGTGGACCGATGACATGGTGACGGTTGCAAGTGCAAGCCGAATGCGTACAGCATAAAGTCCCGATGCCCTTACATCCCTTCTTTCGGATACAGATACCGCACACAGGATCAGACACCGACCTCGCCGGCGAGGTCGAAGAATCCCTTGCCCGCCGGCCGGTGCTGAGCACCACGGCGAGACACCTAGTATACGCCCTCCCCCATAGCGACTGCCCAAGCCGAGGCCGTTCCTCCTTGAGGCGCCCTTGAGCTAGTTGCCCCCTTGCCCTTCTGGCTCGAGCGTAGTGGTTGCACGCTCGCCCTCTTGTCCGGTGAAGCTGTAAAGGCCCCGCGGTCAACAGTGTAGATCATTCACACAAACCGATCATCGTGGCGATCTTAATTCCAAGACTAATACTAATATTAGTTTAGCGGTTAGATCAGTTGCCTCGGCATGGCGGAATACGTAAGTTCAGTACCCACTCGAAGCAGTGGATTTTTCCAAGAGAAGAGAGCTAGAGTATTTTCCAATTTTTAAACCTTCATTACGTAACCCCAAGTTGCACAAAGCCAATCTTTTTAACTCAATATAGGCGAGTATGCAACGACCTATGAGAGTGGAGGAAACCAGAAGTCTGTCAGGAAAGATCCTATTGGCACTCCGCCTACTTCGCAAGGGATTTGGCGTGATGATACAGATAATACTTATTCACTCTGAAATGTTGTACTAAATAAAACAGTCAGTCATAGTTCTCGTCACATTCAGACAGACAATTCACCATTCACACTATATTACTCGCGCTTAATATAGTGAGCTCTCATCATTCAAATGAGACGCTAAAAGTCCGCTAGCGGTCCAGCGATTCCATACGTTTTTACTTCAGGGCCTTTATTCGCTATGCCACATGAGATTCCCCGCAAGTAACGTGTGACGTCATAACAAGCAGTAAACGTAAACACGCTTCCTTGACGAGCCTTCGCGTGGAATTACAAAATGGTATTCGGTATGCCGTAAGGAATGTTGTCTACGGCAATTTTATTTTTTATTTGAGATTTCGCTGGATTCGTTGATAATCTTACATCTGTTAATTTCGGTAAAGTATCGGTTTTTCGAATATTCGTTTCAACTTATTCAATTTCGGTAAAAATATATTCATATGTGCTGATAACATGGTTTTAAGTATGTGTCTATTGAAAACTAAGTAAATAAGTAGGGCCATATATAAAAAAGGCAACTTTAATTAACATTAAACAAAGATCCAATTTTTAGAACGTACGAATGTCAAAAACAACCTATGCCCACACCTAAACAAACAAAGACTTGTCCCACACATATATATAGTCTGTTTTTTTTAAGTGGTCAATTTTACATAAAAATATTGTGTGATAACTTAAGGCAATACAATTGGTTCAAAATTAGTTTATTTTATTCATTCATTAATTCCCCAATCCTTGCTCTTCGTCCGAACCGACCACTTTAGTGTCTTTAGTTGTCACACCATGTTTTTTCATAAAATTGGCCACTTAAGAAAAACCAGACTAAACCTAGCACCATTTCGATCTCAGCCTTGAACCTATTCGCACCTATATTAAAGCCCTTTTCAGCTGCTGCCGCCTACGCACTTGACTCGCCTCCTATCAGCCGTTATTGCTGCCCGCGCCATATTTTCCGCAACCCTTACTTCCCTCCTATCAGATACCGATATCACACACAGGATTAGACACCGACCTCGCCGGTGACGTGGAAGAATCCCTTGTCCGCTGGCCAGTGCATCTCTGCACTGGCCAGCGGACAAGGGATTTTCTTTCATGTTTACCTCGGCGAGACACCTAATGTATGCCTTTCCCCATAGCAACAGCCCAAGTCGAGGCCGGTCCTCCCTGAACCTAGTTGCCCCTATGTCCTCCTTCCCCCCACTCCGGGAATACCGGCGTGACGGTGTTTATTTTTTATTTTAAAGTTTGTTTTGCAAATATACATACAGTGAATTAAAAGGTATACTTTTTTATTTAGTTTATTTACTATGTATCTTTATCTTTACTAGCTATCTATCTACACAGATACATAGATAGATACATATTCTATGTATCTAAATTAAAGAATTAATAAAGAAAATAATAAAAACATCATCAAGCCAGATCCCCTGCGGGGCAGGTATGTATATAAATGAAACAAAAGTAATTGGTAAATCAACCAGTTTTATTTATGAATAACACATCAATAATCACATGCAAGTCATTTGGTATTGTTAAATGGAAACTTGTAAGTCCTCATCAGAACAACAACACATACCATCTTTGTAACCTACGACCACAATAAATGCTATTTTATTTGATTTGAACAACAAACATTCAAAATTATACAGTTTGGTATACCACACAGTAATGGTTCCACTTTGCTACCAAGGTTACCACACCATAATTATGCAGCTATAATTGAAAAACAAATTGAAATAAAAACATTTTTCTTTCATTCATTAGTATAAAAATTCCCACCACAGATGACATCACCGCACATCTTCCTCTACAAGAATGGGTCAACTTGGGTGTTCTAATTTTCTCAACCATCAGCAATTCTGTAAAAGATGTTTCATATGAAAGATATGATTTTAGATGCAAAATTAGTGCTTCATAATATATGCAACACATTATTTGATGAACAATTAAGACTCACTAATAGAAAATGCATTATAATAACCCTACATTCTACTTGTAATGAAAATTGATAATGAAAAATAGTCTATTATGTTATTTTAGGTCAACATCATCCACCTATGCCCTATAATTAAATCAATGATATAAATATTTAATTCACCACAAAATCAATAATGTAGCACACCACAAATAATTTGTGATACATTATTGATTGGTATTTATTTTGTCTTTATAAAATAACAAAAGCCACATTTATTTTTGTAGATACGTACCTGTTTTTTATGATCACAGTTTTAAATGGGCCTCCTAACGCATTTAATTGGTAGGTTAGGTCTTTCCACATTTCTCGATGACCTTCCTTGAGGACAGTGTTGGGCAAAAATCAATTGATTAAACAATTGACAATTAACAATTGATCAATTGTAATTGCAGTGTTATGCAATTAACAATTGATCAATTGTAATTGCAATGTTTTGCAATTAACAATTGATCAATTGTAATTGCAAAACATTGCAATTACAATTGATCAATTGTTAATCGTTTTATGCACATTTACGATTAAACAATTAACAATTAATCATCAAAAAACCGTCGGCGCAATGTAGGTGTTAAAAGCACACTTAACGTTGGCGCAATGTGGGATTGTACAATGTACACTTCTGTCTGGTGTTGTAAGCCTTGAATCGGGAGTACGATGCTTGAGTGAAAGCTTGCCTTCTAAAAAGACTCAAGACAAAACAAGACACAATCATCTATGAGATTTTAGGGGATGGTGATAACTAAAATGGCGTTAATTTTTGGATCAAAGATGGTGGTCGCGACTTCTTATGAATATTCAATATGAGCATCGTTTTTGGGGTTTAAGAGTATGCTGATTATAAATATGGGTTGATTACGAACAAACTAAACATGAACGAACACTATATTCGTTATCAGCACCCCCAAAACCCCAAAAATGATATCCATATTAATTTAACACCAATATCAATTTACTTGTACTTGTCAGTATCAATCTAACCAGCCTAAACACGAGGGGTTTTGTCCAGTTCACATGTTTCTATGGCCACCTTCCAACTTCATCATCAGACCAACCTCATGGTACCATATTATTGTATTGTTACCGAACTTACATACGTATGCCAATTTCAGCTGATTCGGATACCGTAAGTGCTTGAAAAAAGGATCAGAAGAGTTGATCCGGAAAGACAGACAGACATACGAAAGTTAAATAAAAGTTTGTAAAAAATTAAGTATTTCTATTTTGTCCCTATAAGAATTGAATATTTTACAAGTTCCAGTTCCATATAAAAGCATTCGACATTCGTTCAATACACTGCACCCCTCTGCCAACCCCCCGTGCTATCAATATGTTTGTTTATAAATAAGTACCTAAACTTTAAAGAAACGCGCGCGCAATCGTCGCCTTTCGGCAGCGGCACGAACCGACAAGTGCGCGCGCGTCAGTAGTAGGGTTGCCACCTATTATTTGAGCAAATAAAGTACATTGGTTTTTAAAGGAAGGCAAAAAATTACATTGTATCTAAATAAAATATTATTTATTTCACTTTACTATTTTGTTTAAAAACATATGTTTTATTACTTTTAGAACTTTTCAATCACTATTATCATTGCTAAACACCTTCACAGCATGTTAACAGTCTATGATAATTTAAATAGATTGGAGAAAGAATTTAAAAGTGCTTATAGTATTTACTATTTTCTTTAAGTTAGCGAAGTTGTACATGTAACAATGTTTTTTTCTTAAATCTAGCTTACCATATATTCGGATTCTAACACCAGACAACATCCACTTTAAAAAAAAAAACAATTTTCGGATTTTATCACGGTTTATTTTTGATTTTTAAGTTCCCGACGTTAAGCAACCGTTATAAACCGCGATAGAATCAGAAAAAATAGTTTTATTTCATGTGTAATATTCGTGTAAATCTAAGAACTCAGTATCATCCACTTTGCTTTTAATGCGATCAATTATTTTCCTTTCAATGATTTATGTAAAATAAATCTTGAAAAATCAATTTTCGCGTACTTTACAGTTCTCATAAAGTATGAAGTATACTTACCCTAAATAACGTACAATACGTACTTTAGAATAAACTATGGGTGGCAACCCTAGATACTCGTCGCCTTTCGGCACCGACACGAGCCGACAAAGTGCACGTGCGTAGGTAGGTAAAGTCGGTCGGTAGTGCCACAGTATATATCTATCCAGTAACTCATCTAAGCCGTTTTAGTGGCATAATAACACTCCCGTCAGAACGCTGTTAAGTTTAGCACCTTTTATTGGATTTACTTTTTGTCATTTATTAAAACTAATCTACTGCAGTGGTTATAAGCCTGTATTTTTTCGATATGAGTGCAGAGTAATACAATTTAACATAGACATTGTGCAATAACAGCATAATGAAAACGTTTATAATTTTATTTTTTATGCTCAAGAATATATTATTTACCTTTATTGCAAATTGTTTCTAGAAACACGTTTTCTCCTTTTACGAATAAGTCTTCTCATTATATATAAGTATTCTCGTATCTCATTCTTATTGAGAGTTTATATATGTTATGATATATGTTAAAAACCACATGAGTTACTAAATATCAATTTGGCGATTCGAGTGGCCATTATTTTAATTCTAATAATAGATACATATTGAGAAACCATTCAAGCCCTCATGTATCGATTTTGATAGCAGTAAGCAAATAGCGATGTAGTAACTAATAAGTTTAAAGTGGTCATTTTATTCTAAATATTAAGGCCTAATAGCACAAAAAGCCAAAATATTTAAATTTGTATTAATTTTCTATCTCTCTATATTGTCACGCCAGATCCCTTGTGGGGTAGGCAGAGAGTAAAGAGTTCGAACAGGTTATTTCTTCACAGAACGTTCTAATGTTAGTTTTAAAAAAAACGTCCGTCTCGGACGTGCATGCCACCGCGGCTTATTACATGCGGAAAACTATCGCGAAGGCGTGTAGAGCGCGCGTCTGTGTGCGTGAGTTTGATCCGGACCGTAAGTACTAAGATGTTTTACTGTGTTATAGTACAGTGTGGTAGGGCACACCACATACCCCGCCTACATATTTAATTTAATTTATTTTATTTTTATCAGACAACAATATGGTCCATTATCGGTTAGTAGGCTTAAGGTCTAAGTGTTAGTAACATACAATTACAATTGAATATAGAATCCATTATCACAATACAAATATAAATCCAAATTAGATACCCTTACCTGATCAGTTCAGCCTGTATATAACCGTGCTTCAATTTATATATGTGATGAGTGGAGAGTTCACCCTCTTTACTAACCTGCCCACTATAAAGGAGTCGTATTGTTCAACTATTACTTTTAGAATGCTATTATTGCTGCCACGAATGCGATTCAATAAGGAGGAAGTTCGTTTTCTCCAGATAGCATCAAAACCATCTACCCTCGCTTCAGCGAACATAGCTGATGCACTGCAATATCGCGGCAACCCCATCAGCACCCTAAAAGCATTATTGTATTGTACGCGCAGGACATTTAGCGATTTCAATGTCCAGCTAACCCACAGACTGCCGGCGTAGAGAGTCTGATAAAATGCTTTGAACAAGGTGATTTTGACCCCCCCACCACACCGAGCAAACCTGCGTGCCAGCATATTACATCTCACCGCCAATGCTCTGCGCTCCCGTTCAATGTCTACTTGATCCCTAAGGTCGTCGGTGACGTAATGCCCTAGATACTTATAAGCACTGACCCTTTTTAGTTGTACGCCATTTAGAGTAACGGGTGGAAGCGTATCCGATTTTATTCCAACGGCCTTAAAGACCAAATATTCACTTTTGTTGACATTGTATGACAATCCATGACTCAGTGCGTAGTTCTGGCAGATAAGCAATAATTTCCTGAGAGCCCCAATTGTTGGTGCCAGCAGTACCATATCATCTGCATAACTCAGGTTATTAAAACACACATTGTTTATGTAACATCCGACATGCACGTTGCTGAGACCAACAATTAGGTCATTCATATATAGATTAAAGAGTTTGGGTGATGTAAGACCCCCCTGTCGCACTCCGCAGTCCAAGCTGTACTCATCAGATAAGGCATCAGCCCATCGTACACTATTTACCTGGTTACTGTACCAAAATCGAAAGACTCCTACCAAAGCATCCGGTATACCTCTTTCCCTCATTTTCCTCCATAACTTGTCATATGACACGAGATCAAAAGCCTTTGAAAGGTCCAGAAAACAAGCAATCACAGGAGTCCTTCGATCCGTATAATAACGAGCGGTATGTTTAAGAGCCAAGATTGCAGTATCCGTTGAAAGCCCAGCTCGAAAACCAAATTGTGCATCATGCAGATGTAAGTATTTATCTAGACACGAATCCAACAAACTCTCAAAGACTTTTGCTAAAACTGTTGCCAGCGAGATAGGTCGATAATTACATTTGTCCGCTATATCTCCAGTCTTATTCTTAACTACTGGTACAACAATGGTTTTCATTAGGTCATGTGGTAGGTACGAATGAGTCATGCACAGTGAGAAAAACATGGATAAAATTCGCGGCAAGTGTGGTCCTGCGTGTTTAAGGTGTTCGATGCTTAAACCATCATGGCCGGGTGACTTCCCCCTTTCCATTTTTAGGATTATATTAGCAATTTCTTTTGAAGAGAATTGAATTTCACTAGGTCCACAACAGGTCTCGAAATCACCCATCCCCCCCTGCCGTGCCAAAGGAGACGCTACCTTAAAATGTTTGCTAAACATATTGGCTATATCAACAGGCTCCGAACACCCTTCAACACATGCAGGTCGAGCTGGTTTTGCATTAAGTGCGTTAGTGGATTTCCAAAACTTATAGAAGTCATTTGAAGCATGTTGAGCCGCAATAATATCCATTCGTATCTGCTCTTGATGGTTTTGACACCACTTTAGCTTCCCTCTAAATACTTTACGACTTTCAACCATATCCTTATATACCATACCCTCACGGGGCCTATTATGTAGGATCCACATCTTATACTTCTCTTGAGCCTCACGATGGGATCCAGCCACATATTTATTCCAACCCATGGTATACCCAGGTTTCCTATGAAGTCGTTTTTTATAAGTAATTTTAGCTGCCTCGGTGAGAACAGTTACCATATCCGCATACACCCTACTCAGCACTTGCCCATGATACAAATTATTACAATATTTAGTATCAGCACATATATTAAAATCTTGTGGAAAATTGATAAGTTTTAGCCCACTATTACATAGCTTAAAATATTCATTTATTTGCTCTTTATCTCTCTGACCCCACAATGTGCCATCAGATATAAGAGTATGGCTTGTAGGTGGCAATTTATATGCTACACTATTAAGGTTACATTCGACTATAAGTGGTAAATGGTCAGACCAATAGACCCCGTACACCACTCGTATATCAGTAACTGTTCGCCATGCTGCCTCAGTTAACACACAATGGTCCAGCCAGCTGGTACTGTTATGCACGTCACTGATATACGTGTAGTTTCTGGAATCCATTCCCAGCTTGATTACATCAGCACAAATCCAGCTCTGTTCTGAGCAGAATTTAGACAACTCCTGTCCAAAAAGCTCTTTTGGGTCCGCATTAAAGTCTCCTAATATGTAAAATGCTTGTACATCACTATTTTCTATTAACGCAGTAATTTCACTAAGCACTTGTGTAAATTCTATTAAGTTCTCAAGCGAGTTAGTTGGCATGTAGACGTTGACTATAATAATCGAACAATCAGTCAATACTGCCTTTATAGCAGTCAGTCTTACACTATCGCACGGTATAACGGATACAGATTTAAAAGTACCTTTACGCCAAAGAAAACCCACACCACCGTACGGTCTTCCTCTCAACAAACCATCAGATATATTTACCGCAGATTTTCCAGCATACTCGTATTCTCTATGTATGGTCCCCAGTAAATGTATTTCATAAGGGAGCAGCCATGTTTCCTGGAGCGCAACTACGTCCGCCATCAGACAAAGTCTACGTACATCATCAATAGATCGTTTAACTGATCTGCAGTTAAAGCTCGCAAATGTTATTTTATTTCCTGTATTCGTCTTATCCATACTAAAATAATCATTTCACTCACTCACTCATCGCGATTCGATGTTTTTCCATAATTTTTATTGTACTTTAGTTGCACATAACGCCTAAATGATACTCCTTGAGGCCATATATTTTCATCTAAAAACATATTTAATTTACACTCAGGTACAAACAACTTGTTGTTGTTATATTGTCATAACTTTTTTCGGAGCGCAAAGTATCGCCTACATTTCAACACGATCTCACTTCAGAGTACTTTTGTGTGTGTACTTATAGTAGTAGGTATTTAAACTTACGAATTTTCTATTAGGTATATTCGCATATTTCAACGAATATTTCCACCCTTTTTGGATATTATAGTCATTATAGATGAAAAGGAATATAGTTATATATCAGATAACACGTCGGATACGGACATCAATGAACAGTTAGATCGAGATGGGCAGTCTTCAGGGCCGAACTCAATCACGTCAATATCTTCACCCCCGCGTCTTGCACTTGCACATATAATCACAGTTCTGTGTACTAAATGCTCGCCTTTCACTACTAAAATCAGAGGATTCGACAACTGTACGTCCAATTTTCTGAGTCACCTCAAACGGAAACATGGATAACATTGTGTAAATGAATATAAAAGATACATAAAAACAAAGAAAAAAAATAAAAAAGGTGCAAAAATTCCAAAATAAATTACCGACAAGGGGCTTAAGAAAAGTTGAAGAGGTCCAGCCACATACACAGAAAAATTTGCACAAAAAATGATAAACTGTAAACCCCAAAAATGAAACCCATATCGATTTAACTCCAAAAGTCGCGTCCGCCATCTCGGTTTCAAATGTTAACGCCATATTCGTTATCAGCATCCCCTAAAACCCCAAAAGTGACACCTATATTGATTTTACATCAAGAATTACGTCCGCCGTCTTGCATTTTTAAATAATGTTATATTTCTACTCAGCATCCCTTAAAACCCTAAAAGTGACACCTATATTGATTTTATTTCAAAAGTCGCGTCCGCCATCCTGAATCCAGAAACTAACGCCATATTCTTAATCAACATCCCCTAAAACCCCGAAATCGATATCCATATCGATTTTCATAAAAAGTCGCGTCCGCTATCTCGGATTTTAAAATTATCGGTATATTTGTTATCAGCATAACCTAAACCCTGAAATCGATACCCATATAGATTTTCATAAAAAGTCGCGTCCGCCATCTTGGATCCAGAAACTAACGCCATATTCGTAATCAGCATCCCCTAAAACCCCGAAATCGATACCCATATTGATTTACATAAAAAGTCGCGTCCGCCATCTTGAATTTTAAAATGAACTTTACATTTGTTATCAGCATCCCCTAAAACCCCAAAGTCCATACCCATATTGATTTTCATAAAAAGTCGCGGCCGCCATCTTGGATTTTAAAATTAACATTATTTTCGCTATTAACATCCCTCAAAACCATAAAAGTGACTCGCATATTGATTTTGTTACAAAAGTCACGTCCGCCATCTTAGATCCAGAAATTAACGTCATATTCGTAATCAGCATGCCCTAATATCGCAAATGTGACACTCATATTGATTTAACTTCAAAAGTCGCGTGCGACATCTATTTCAAAAATTCACGCCATATTCGCAATCATTATTTCCGAAACCCCAAAAGTGACACCCATTTTACTTCAAAAGTCACGTCCGCCATCTTGGATGTGTTTAAAATATATTCTGTCCTGTGTTTAATTGTTAATTGTTTAATTGTAAACATGCAAAAAACGATTAACAATTGATCAATGGTAATTGCAACGTTTTACAATTACCATTGATCAATTGTTAATTGTGAAAACCTACAATTAACAATTAATTTTTCAATCGTCAATTGCAATTGATGTTTTCTGCGATTGAAATTTCAATTGTTTGATCCTACAATTGAACAATTAAACAATTAGTGCCCAACACTGCTTGAGGAGAACAATTGATGTACCCAGATTCCACCTGTGGGTGGGTAAATATGCTAATTGGGCTGTAGAAGCTTTCGTCCGGTTCATTGTGACTACAAACTAAAACAAAACACCATATTTTTAAGATAAATGTGTACACTATTGTTGAAATTGAGAAGTTCACTTTAATAGATGAGCCACCACAATTTTCCAATGTTACTGGTTATGAGTAATAATTTATTACTACGACGACGACGCGATGATCATAATATATAATTTAAATTGCAATAAAACTATTTAAAATGTTTGTTTACATTGAATTACCTTAGCAAGTTTTTAACATGTTTTCAATAACACGCAAGCGCGGAGCGCGTTATTTTGACAGTTCGAAACATGGCGTGTGACGAGCCTTGTCATGTTTTCAAATCTGACAGTGGCATACAGAATTCCATTCCACGCCAATAACACGTATGTTTGATAACACGTCTTGTTTCGTGTTTAAATTGTCATAGCGAATAAGGGCCCAGGACCGTTATTCACTATACCAAACGTGGCACGTAATGATAAATTTGTGGAATTATTTATAATGGTACGGTGAGCAACGTAAGTCCCGTAACAATAAATACCGTAACTCCTATATTCCCCAAACGGGAGTGGCAGAGGTGTACTGTGTACACTTACTTTCGTCGACGATGTTAGAACATTTTACCATTCGCACTATATTACTCGTGCTTAATATAGTGAGCTCTCATCATTTAAATGAGACTCCAAAAGTCCGCCAGCGATTCCAAACGTTTTCACTTCTGAACCCTTATTCGCTATAACCAAACGTCGCGCGTAAGGATAACTTCGTGAAATGATCATTTAACGGTACATTTAGAAACATATGTAAGTAGGTGGTGGCAGAGGTGTACTGTCTTCCTACACCCACTTTTCGCCGACGAAGTTTGGCCTAATAATAGAGGGCGAGCTTATTGGCATATACCGGGCAGAATTCCAGATTCCAGACTCCGATTCCCGCACGGAACAAATCTTTGTGTGATCCACAATTATTTGTTTCGGTCTGGGTATTTGTGTATGTGAATTTTCATGTTTGTCAAAGCACCCCCGATACAGGAATAAATCCTAGAGTAGGGCTACGTTAAAAAAAAAAATAAAAAAAATATGTCCTTTTCGTTGGTTGACGTGAAAACCCATACAATTTATACACAGTTTATACAGCGATTGTTTATTACGAAGAAATATGTACCACAAATATTGGATTTGATGGAAAATGTAAGGATGCAAGCGATTTGAAAAACTGCAAATGTTACGCGACTATGTTGCTGACCGTACTCCAGTGGTATACAGACGATCATTTCACAAGTTATCGTAACGCGCCGCGTTTAGTCATAGCGAAAATCGGCCCAGAATAAATGAATACGTTTTGGTGAATGAATACCAAATAAAAGTTAAGTGCTGTGAACTACTTCGGACTTCATTATTTATGTTTGCTCATATTTTTGAATATAAAGAATTTTGGATCGGCTTTAAGTGATTTGCTTTATTTGGGTTTGTTTTTCCCACGGGTTATAGATGAAAAGAGGGTTATTATGTCAGTACGAAGTAAAGTAAGTGTTCCATATTTTGGTAGTTATTGTACTTTTTAATTTTAGCGGACGATTTAGCGCAGTGGTTAAGAGCGTAAGCCGCTCCGCTTACTGTGTCTTATAGTCGCAGGTTCGATTCCCGCACGGGGCAAATCTTTGTGTGACCCACAATTATTTGTTTTGGCCTGGGTATTTGTGTATGTGAATTTTCATGTTTATAAACGCACCCACGACACAGGAATAAATCGTAGTGTGGTACGTTTTTTTAAAAAACAATCAAACAGTTGCTTATTCAAGCTGGTATTCATTACTTTGATACTGATTAGAAATCTATAGTATAGTTCTTTTTACCGTGTTACGTAAGTTAATCCTAACTTAATTACATCTAAATGTTGATAAATCATTAAAATGAAATTAAATTTATTAAACAATTGAATTATATGTTCTCAGTTTATATTGGACTTAGCGAATCTATGTCGCCGGTGTAAATGCTAATGACACAACAAGTTCAGTTTATTACCTCCTGTAATTTGTCTCATATAAACTAATACTTTCGTATCAAGAAGTCAACTTAGCAAACCACCCTGAAAGCAAAAGATATTAGCAAAACTAAGTTTAGCTTGTTAATACTATAACAGTTGGTCTAGAAACAATTAAATTTAACTAAATGAAGGCTTCCGTATTAAACGAGCACTAACCTAATACATCATTTTATTACACCTTAATAATATAAAAAAGTATAGATAGAAATAAAAAAACGCTTCCTACATTTACCTCAATCACCGCGAAAAAGAAAAAATTAACTCCACACACATATGAAATAAAACTATTTTACTCAGTATTCACACAAATAATTGAATACAAATTAAACGAAACTTGTATATTAACTTAATACTAGCATAGTACGTCAAATTGACGACATGAAATAAACCAATCGAAAATTTTAATATATTCAAATTGAATACCCCCCCGTGTTTAACATTTGAGAAACCCAGCGTGGAAAGGTGAGACGAACTAATTTTGAATATCAAAGACGTGTCTCGGCGGTGTGTTTATTTATTGAAAGTTAGTTCCTCGGTTCGCGTCACGTGAATAACAAGCCTGTAAGATGGTTGTTTACTAAATATTCACTTTAGTGGTAGATGATGTGATTTGATATTTCGAAATGTTGGTAGTGAGAAGCCAGAGTGTTGTTGGTTGAGGTTTTTAGGCGTGATTGGTAGTGGTTAGTAGGATAACAGATTGGAGTCCTCCCCAAAGCAATGAATTTATCTTTCTATTTAAAATAATTATTCTGTGTAAGTGTGTAGGCTTAGGTTCTGGTGTCAGTTCTGATGAATCCGGGACTGAATCTTTAGGATCCTGGATTCTAGGCCGTCAGAGTTTTGGGTCGCACGGATTTTACTACTGTTTTCTGTGGTACAGCATTGAGTGAGGTTTTCTCTTTTAATGTGAGGTGTCTGGCTTATCTGTACGGAAGTAATCAAGACGGTGGTAGAGTAAGTAGTAGGTAGGGCAGAAGTCAGAAATGTACTCGTACACCCTAATTTCGTAATATGGGGCGAGGTCTTTAAAATAATTACATTTCCGAAATATGCGCTTATTCCACTATTAAATATCTTCTTCACGTTCCTACCTTACGCTCCACATATTTTTTCTTTCACGCTAACAATATAACCACTAACAATATAACCACTAACCTATTTAACTATTATGCTCCTTGTTTTTTCTCCCTTCGTCACATGCAATAAAACAAGACAACAAACATACGTTGCCCGAGTTTTTCTTCAAAAAAATACACGCTTTCATAATTGTAAAACCCGTAAACATTTTTACGAGTGATTCGTCACTGACTTCCGGTCAAAGCACAGACCAATTAAAAGTAATATACTGCCTGCCAGCGAATCGTGATCCGTAAATCCTGTTTTATGGATAGATGGCGCTAACTCGTAGCCTAGAATTTTACGGAACGGCTTTTAAATTACTTCTTTAGTCAAAACCACTGAAAATTATCTAGTTTAAGGAGCTCCTTAGTCAGAAGTTACTTTACATAGATTACACAATTTTGTAAAAAAAAATCAAACGTTAATGGTTATTAGAAATCCCCGTCGAATAAAACAAATTAATTTAAAAGACTTGCCCCCTGAGTTTGTCGCTGGATCTTTTGGGTCATCTGAAATAATATAGACTTTTTGTAAGTACCTTCTTATCCTATCCTAGGTCGGAAACAATGAAGTTTTTTTTTATCGGAAAATTCCCAGGATTCTAGAATTTTGTCTGGTTTATGGTACTAAGCGAGAGACCTTACATCGTCAGCGAAAAGTGGTTTGTTCACAGTACATCTCCGCTTTACCTTCTTTGGGGAATATAGGCGTGACAGTGTAAGTAAGTGCTCTATATGGGCCTATACAAAAAAATGATTTTGGACTTCAACTATAACGTTGATGATTTATCTCTTTTATGTGTTAATCAAGAGATTGCATAGTCAAACGACTGAAGGTATTTTATAGGGTATTGTAAGTCTATTTATTTATACTGGTCTGTAGTCAGAATGAACCGCGGTATATTAACCAAATCGGTTTCTATGCCATCCAGTTAATGTACTCGAAAATAGTTTTATTATTTAATGTGGCAGTTAAAACTGAACTAATGTAACCTACTTCCTGAATCTGAAATTTTGTATCTATTGTGATTTGTTGGTGGGTGTTTTTGGGTTTGTTACTTTTTTATTGTGATGATTTATTTGTTGTTTGGTAAATACTTGATGGGTTAGTAGACTCATGATAATAAATAAAGTATGGTGATATATGTAGCCAGAATAGTGATATCGTTACAGATTTATTTTCAGATAGTAGTTTAATGATTGTGTTTAGGTATACACAAAAGGAAGTTGGGCAACAACTGTAATTTTAAGGAGAGTCTGTACGAATGGGACTATTGCCAAACTAAGCAAACTTTTACGGAAATCTATCTATCTATCTATATCATCACGCCAGATCCCTTGCTGGGTAGGCAGAGAGTACAGAATTCCAACAGGTTATTTCCTTACATGCCTCTCTGGCTTCCTCCACTCTCATAGTTCGTCTCATACACGCTCGTCGATTACGGAGTACGGGTACGGTAATAAAAATATTTATTTAATGCAGGGGCTGTAAGCCAATATACCAAATTTTGATTGGAACGATTAAAATGAGACTACTATATTTAACAAAATAAGTTGATTTGACCACATAAAACAGACGTTTTACACAAGAATTTAGGTTAGTATTGAAATTAGTGAAAAAAGCTTTAAATGACCATGTAGTAGAAATAGTCCTTTTGAATAGACTCTTAGAAGAATGCCAGGAGATACAAAAATTAAACTTTGGAAAACCATGTGGTCAGTGCAACAGAAAACATACAAATACGGATTGTATAATGTGTAGTAACGATTATTATCTGTGGCCACTGTTTATCTACGTTACGCCTCGGTGGGTGGCCTCTTGGTACATTTAATTTTTTGAAAGTAGACCTAGATTAACACATTCGCAGATTCTTGAAAAATAATTATTAAAAAAGTTTTTTTAATAATTATTTTTCAAGAATCTGCGAATGTGTTAATAGTTAATTAGGTTATGAACGTGTAAAATTACTCAAGTTTATCTTTCTTCAGCTACATAATTACTATGTTACTATAATTTACCTAAAAATTACATTCGACTCGTTAAATAAATTTGTTCATCTTTTCAAAAACGATGATTTTGTAATTTGATAATTTTGTACAATCAAATAGCAAACTAATTAAAGGCTTTCATAATTTTAATATTTCATGAAATCATCCCAATTTTTATTGTGATACTTTATGACGAGTGGTGTGGAACACCATCTTAACCTAAACTGTATCCAAATTGAAGTATACAATATCGGTTATTTAGTTGATGGCATATTTTTAGTTGACCTTAGCTGTTGTTACTAAGTCTTAGTCCCACGTGTAATTTACTAACGTCTGTTTTGACAAAATCTGTTAGTACAAAGAAAACGACAAAACACTTCATTAATTTGTCCATTTCACATTGTATACAAAATATTTTCCGAATGTTTTCGTCTAATGAGAAGATATTGACTGTTGACAATTCCCCGTCCAGAAACTACCCGACACTCGTTCACTACCGACAATGTGTCGACAAATTATTTTGACACCAATCCAAAATGTCGGCGTCCGCCAACAGCTAATTGCATCGCCTTCCCCAATTCCCAAGCACACCAGTCAAACTGGACACGTCAACTAATACTTATTATTTATTTTTCAGCGTTCTAAATAAAGCGACGGCGGTGCAAACGCAAATTAAACTGTGAAAAAGATCAGACGGGGCAAGATGGCGGAGGGGATTGCGCGCCAAATCGCGCGACGCGCCGAACGCCATCTGTCAACGGCCGGCGATAACTTCCGTAGTTTGAATCATAAGGACCGTTCGAAATAGTCATTTGTGATTTAACTGTGACAGTGTTGGGTCGTGATGTGATATTGTTATTGTGTTTTGTGTTTGTGAGTGTCTCAAGATGTCAGAGGAGCGTTCGAGGCGGTTGTCGCAGCTATTCGATCCTCTGGCGAGGTTCACGGACCATAGCGGGGCTGGCCATTCGGTTAGTACCCCTAACAGTCCGAGACTGTTGCCGAGGAGATCCCGGGACCCGCCGCCACCGCCACCTAGGTAAGTTTCTGTTTACCTAAACCTGTTTAAGAATTCTTTTCCCAAAAGTGTAGTTTGTCTACAAGCATTAGATTTAAATTTGCAATCATAATTCCTAAGTTTAATAATAAATCATTTGTTAGGACGGCTATATAATGTTCCTACTGTGTACTAAAAAGGGCATGTAACTAGGTATATCTTAATTGGCCCTCCTCCTTTGCAACTGTAGATATTCGAAGACTTATCACCAGACTGAAACAAAGAGATAGCCTCCTATAAGGCATATGGTAATATTAATGACAATGGTAATATTAATTAGCGTACTAGATTTTGCCATTTATGTGTACATATTATCTATTCCATAGTCTGGTAATTTTGCAATCAAGTAACCAAGCTGCATTTCAATGTAGGTGTTAAAAGCTACAATTAATGTAATTTACACAGTGGGCTTGACAACTTAATCTTAGTGGATAAATGCATTATTTGCATGAGTACTGCGACAATACGAGTTTGTGACGTCACGGCATAATGGAAGGTTTCAAGGTAGATTAGTTAATGGCACTATTAAATCGTTTACTCGATGATTTGAATAATGCTATAAGTTTGTTAATGCCGTTTGTCAAATAAATGGTTCTTATTTCTAAAAATATAGTAACATTATTAATATTAGCCCTGTTAAGAAACTGTCCCACCGTTGAGCACGGTCCTTCTATCAAAGTGAGAGGGTTTAGGCCATAGTCCACCACTGTGGCCCGGGTTGGCGAAGTTCACACACCTTCGAGAAACTCTCAGGCATGCAGGTTTCCTCATGATGTTTTCCTTCACCGTTAAAGCAAGTGTTAGTTAATTTTTAATACGCACATGTATTCGCAAAGAAGAGGTGCGTGCGGTGAGGTAATTTTTTTTCGAAAGGGTGTACCTTTATACACAGTACACTCGCATTTCATCGATATAGATTTTATTGCATGATGCACCATCTATCTATCTATCTATCTATAACCTCACGCCAGATCCCTTGCGGGGTAGGCAGAGAGTACAGAGTTCCAACAGGTTCTTTCCTTACATACCTCTCTGGCTTCCTCGACTCTCATAGTTCGTCTCATACACGCTCGCCGGTTACGGAGAGTCTTGACTTTTCCATCAGATAAAACTCGGTTTATTTGGTCGTGGTAAGATAGTCTAGGTCTTCCCCGGTACCTGCATCCTTCCACCTTCACATTGTATATCTGTTTTGTCATTCTTTCCTCTGGCATTCTTTCTATATGCCCGAACCAACGGAGCATGCCCTTTCTCATCTTTACACCGATACTATCTTTCATACCTACTCGCTGTCTTACTATGCTGTTGCTAATGCGGTCGGTCAGCTTCACTCCGCACATCTTCCGCAGAGCTCGCATTTCTACCGCATTTATCCTACTTTCATTCTCCTTCTTACATACCCAGCTCTCGCTACCATATAACAGCGTTGGGACAAGAACTCCGTTATGTATAGCCAGCTGCGCCTTATGGCTTAAGTGCCGGCTCCCGAGTAGCTTTCCCATCGCACCATTCACTCTGTTCCCTGCACTCACTCTTCTCTCTATGTCAGCGGTGTATTTCCCATCCTTACTGAAGGCGCATCCAAGATATACAAACTCATTCACTTGCTCCAGCACATCGTTACCAATCACAATCCTTACATTCGTTCTGGTTTCTTCCCTTTCAAAAACCATAATCTTGGTTTTCTTCACATTCAAGTGTAAGCCATTGCTCATGCAGTCGTCTTTCATAACTGTGACTAGTGTTTGCAGATCAGTGGCTGTTGGCGCTATTAAAACCGCGTCATCTGCATAAAGTAGATGGTTTACCACTAAGTCGCACACAAGTACAAAACCGCAAAAAACCTTCCGCCCCACTGCCAGATGCTTCTCTACGATGTTGCGGAGTGAGAAGACTTGATCCGAACATCCTCTTCCAGACCTGAAACCCCCTTGTGCCTCGCACAACATTCCATCGGACTTGATGCACCATCATCCTCAATAAGTCCGTATCTAATGCTGAGTGTAGATTTCTCTGTAATTATCCCATTTGTTCTGGTCCTGTGATAGTTACTGGCCACCTTCACAATGACATCTCTCGATTTGGGCTGCTGTTAAACTTTCGTCCTATTCTGGACAACCGTTCTGTTATGGCCTTGGTACACTTGCTTTCTTCCCGTCTCATCAATGGTCCTGCCCATCTAATTACTGATTACATAATACAAACACTACCCAACTTCGAATTTCAATACCATCTGCTCAGTCTAGATATAAATCTATTTAAGATTTCGTATTAATAAGACTTCTCAGCAAAAATACATTTTATCAAAACGTCCTAACATCAAATCGTCCTTTTAGCCTAATATCAAAATGACATACAAACATCAATATTGATCATCCCATAATCCGCCTACAAATTGATGATTAATATTAATACCTCATATATATCACGGATTAATCCTGAAAGCCATGCTGTTCAACTGATCAAGTATTTAATATGTACTGGCCAAGTATTAATGGTGTTGTAAAATATTGTGCGTTTAAATTAATGAAGCGGTTCAATTATTTATGAGTAGACTTTCGGATGTAGTGATAGAACTTTAATACATAAAAGGGGCATGCATTTGTGATGTATTCGTGCAGGAATACTGGAATGTTGTAAAATGAAAAATCTCGAAATGTTACTTACAGGCTTCTTTCGCTTATTGAAATAAAAAGTTGTTTTACAATCAGAATTCTACCTGTGTCACAAACATTCACCACAACACCAGCACAAAACTGATCGTCGTGGTGATCTAAGGGGGAGGCCTTTGTCCTGAGGTGGACTTCTTTTGGCTGATGATAAATAGAAACAAACACCAAGTCCGAAACAATTATCTCCTAGCCCCATGGCACCTGAGTTTGTGGGTTACACAAAGCTTTGTTCCCTGAATATTTTTATTAATGTCAACTATTATGATTTCTCAACAAAGAGTCTTCTTCAGAATGTCATTCCTGTAAAGGAGAACGGCAAGGTTTGGCAAGAATCTGATCGAACCTTAGTTTTGTGAGCCAACCTACGCCAATTCGTCGCCATTTCAACGAATTTTACTCTGTGCAGGCCAATCGCGCACTCCTCACGGTTAGGCCCGCTGGAGTACGAGCTGGCGGCAGCGGACCTGGGCAGCATCAACTGGCAGGAGCGGTGCTTGGAGCTGCAGCTCGAACTGCATCGGAGCCGACACCAGGCTACACGGGTCCGGGACATGCTGAGAGATAAGGTAAGCTTAAATCAATGTAAACACACAGTTTTTTTTGTTTTTCATTTAGATCCAGGTATCAGGTGTAATTTTAGCATATTATGAAATTAACTACGATGCTGAGTTTGAAGTGTTCCTATGTGTTGATCTTGGGGTGAATGGTGTGGGTGACTTTTAACAAAATCCTCAATAAGAATTATTGGTTGGACGAAATTGTATTTAAGATTTTAATTTAAAAAAATCTCAGCAGCAATCCGGAATCTGAAATTGGTAAATTATCTACCTAAATCAACGCGTATACCAACTAATAATACGGATTTTATCGCGGTTCATCAGTACTGCAATCCGTAAAATTAGTTTTAAATCCTTTTATAGCTGTTTAAATAAACTATGTTTAAACAAAAAGCTTTTAGGTTGATATCTTCTCGAATACTATCATCATCTTAAAACAGTTGTGTAAAATTGGATGCATTTAAATTCTATATACCTACTTCATTATGGAGATTGGCTTTGTTATCCAATCGCATCTAACGTCTAATAGAATAGTACAATACCTGAGAATGAAAGAATATATCAGGTCAGGTTCGTATCTGTTTTATTTTGCATTCTTTCGGCTTCATCCTGCATAAGTAGGAAGTTGAACATCATCATAAAAAAACAAGCTATATTCGAAACAGCATTCAGCTTTATCCAATGCACTTAGATCTAAGCTGGTGTAAATTGTTGAATATATTTTTGTATCTTAGGTGCGTTTACGAACATATATACCTAAACGAAAATGTGTAGGTCACAGAAACATATGTATGTCCAATGCGGACAAACCAGCAACTATAAAGAAATAAACTTACGAAACAAAATAAGCACCGGTCCACTGAACCGAGCGGTCTGCAGTTCTGCGCTAAGACTGCTAGACCAAACCAAGTCTGTTCAATGGATAGTCCCAAATACGTAATTATAAAGGAATATAAACTTATTGATACATATTCAAGCACAAATTATCCGATCCAATGTATGATAATCACAGGTTTGCAGCGCACTGGTTTCGGCCAAATTAATATATGTAATTAAACTAACAAGGAGGCATCGGTGACGTAGATCGTGACGTCACCTTGTATTACAATTAGTTGGATCACAGTAGATATGAATTATGTATGTGTTAATAATTATTGTTTACAGTGCAGTGTTATGGAGAATTGTTGAATCAGGTTCTCTTAAAATTAGTGTCCATGTGAATAGGTATGACACAAACGGACTACCACCTTAGACTGACCGAGCCGAATGCTGCTTAACTTTTGTCTAATTATCTATCTGTCACATCGCGCCAGATCCCTTGTGGTGGGCAGAGAGTACAGTGTACTTTTTGATTGCTAAAAATGACAAGTAAATATCTTAATAGAGAAAGATTCTTACAGTCGCGCTATGACAGTACACCACTACAAAAGCAGTGCGTCTGAGGAAAAACTGGCGTTAAATTGGTTTTGTTCTCAGGCGGAAAATCTTGTGCGCGGTTGTATGAAGCTTTTTATCTATTCATTCACAAATGTGCTAAGAACAACGCTGTGTCGCAGTGCTGCAAGTGCGTTATTTGGCTCTTCTCCTTTAGCCAAAAGACGTCCACTGCACGACACAGGCCTCCCCCAAAGACCGCCACGAGAACCTGCTTTATTTTGGTATGTGTCGGCTCTCACCAGGTCATTGGTCTATTTCCTACACCCCTATAGCGACTGCCCAAGCCAAGGCCGTTCCTCCTTGAGGCGCCTTTGAGCTAGCTGCCCCCTTGCCCTTCTGTTTCGAGCGTAGTGGTTGCACGCTCGCCTTGTCTAGTGAAGCTGTAAAGGCCCCGTGGCCAACAGCGTAGATCACTTACACACACACAAACATTTTCCACTCTACGTCTTTCAATATGTAGTCTCTATTTAGGAATATTTCGGTCCCAACGGCCGTCAGTTCTAGGAGCGATGTTTCCGCTGCCACTTAAGCTTAGCAATTCTGAGTGGTATACCAGTGACTTTGGCCCGCTTTTTTTGAGGACTGGTAAGCGACTCTTAATTCACCTGGTGGAAAGTGACGATAGGGCCGAATAGCTCGTTGACGCGGTAATATTCAGTCTCAATCTATAACTCGGTGAGAGTGAATAGGCTGAGAAGATGGAAGTTAGACCTAGTTCTGGTATGATCTGGATAGATCCGCCTCATCGTATGGCAACTTTGTTCGACTGGGCCGTTTCGTGGCATGACTTTGTTGGGAGTGTTGGGAGCAGTCACGGCCGTAGCCTACCACCCGTGGATGTGTTGTTTGTTTAGCACGGCCCGAAAACCACGTGTAGGGAATCAAGGACGCGAGCAGCTTCAGTCCCCCAAAAGTAGCGTCGGCCCCTTAAAATCCTCCTGCGTATCTCCTTGGGCGCTCGTAGCGCTGTGCGACCGCGGTGTTTTTACCAATCCCCAAGGTTAAGCAGCGTTCGACTCGTCTTCGTGGTTCGGAAGGCACGTTAAGCCGTTGATCCCGGTTACCACTTAATGTGGTAGTCGTTAAGCTGAGTTAGAAGCCTTAAAGGCGGCTTGATAAGTTCCAACGACAGGTGGCCACAAACCTGCCTCCACCAATCCGCACTGGGTCCGCGTGGTGGAGTATGACCTAATCTCTCTCACCTCGATTTGTGAGAAAAGGCCTTTGCCCAGCAGTGGACAGTATAGGCTGATATTATTATTATTATATATCTCCTTGATACTGATTCAATCTTTGACGCTTACTCACATTAAAAGGTTAAGTTAATAACACGGACGGAGTTGAGGGCACAAGCTAGTATAATCTACATATTTTGCAATCCGTTTGCAGCGGCCATCACTGCACAGAAATCGGCCCTCCACGTCATCTGTTCTTTATAGCCCCAGGATTTAATTTCGTAGGACATTATTCACGACTCCCGGTAAGTTTTTGTGTTCTGCTGAATATCGCCCAGGGGAAGGAGTGTATGATAGATGGCTGATACATTTTCCATTCCTGCAGTTTTATGTGGCTGGCTATGTTTTCGTGTGTACTTTGTGTCGGTTGAGTATGAGATTCTCGTATCCGATTTAAGTTTGGCTTTGTTGGTCCAGAAGCAATGGTACGGCTGGAAATTACGTTTCAAAAAGTCACTATCTGCAGGTGATTATTGGCGCCCATCATGCCGTGACTTCTACTATGTATAAGGAGCTCCTGTGTATTACACTTTTTGATTCCAGACTAAAATTTAAGCACTGCGATGTTTGTCAGTCAGTATTAGAGTGTTATTAAGTTGTTCGCGACAACATTGTGTTCTTGTCTAAAGAAACTATAGACATTCATGATAAAGAAGGAGGCAAGAGTGTTCAAGGACAGAATCTAATCATTCAAAAAAACCTCTTGGTGTTCTCCGGGAGGGATCAGTCAGATGATAAAATATTTTCTCCGATATACACCATATAGCACACAATCTCGACAACCAAGTTACATGAAAACCATCTCCCTTCGTCACCGGTTCGGCGGGCGGAGCGCAGTAAAAACCAGTGGGCCATGAATACAGATAGGAAAAAACAAAGGGATATTTTGGATTTCAAGCAAAAACATTTTACTTCAGTTCAAATATCATTTAAAATTGCACTTTAATTAAATACTAGTAAAATTCAATCACTGGTACGATGATTTTCATGTTTGGCATATTTGCTTCGGTGATAGGGACGAAGCATGTTCCTTTGAAATCATTAAGCCAGGATAAAAGGCTCCTACACCCTGGATTTTTGCTATAACTCCCGGGAAAAACAGCTATATCCCCATTCAAAAATATTGTGAATGCTGAAATAGGCGGGGCAATTTTTTAAAAGTAGATATTAGTCATAATCATGGCTCTGCCGCAAGATCAGCGCTGCAGCATAATACAGCGGCGGCATTAGCTGACGCAGGAACCAATTTTGGGTTTTACACAATTACATACTTTTCATTTCTGATTTATTGTCATTAATGTTGATAGAAATGTAATTTTGATAGACATTTGTTATACTAAGTAAACATAAAAAGAAAGACATATTCTTTTTATGTTTAGTGGTGTGAGCACAATATAATATAAATTATTTTTCTTTTCTTTTCGTATAACCCTTCGTGCATAAGAGAACACTGTTTACGTTCTCTTTGTTTTCCGAATGCGATTAATTATTTATTAATAAGCGAGTTATATTCATATACCGACACGCGACAGAGAACCCATATTAATACGTGAAGCAAAAACTTTGTACCCCTTTTTACGAAATTGCGCGGACGGAGGAGTATGAAATTTCCCACACTTATAGTTTATATCGAGAAGGAGTGCAGAAAGCTAATATTTTTTTTAAATTATGCATAAAAAATACATTAAATCAATATAAAACACATTACACACACTACCATGTATTTGACACATTACACTTTAAATTGAGATTAATGTTACTTATTAACTTACTGTGTCTCACTGAATGTCAAACATAACCAGCAAACGATGAAAGAGTTTTTACAAAAAAACATCGTTTACAGAGAAGTTTTGTATGATTAATTACAGCATTTTCTTTTTTGTTCTTAGTTACAATAAAAAAAAAAAATAAAAAAAAAGGTATTCTTTTTTCTAATCTTTTTTTTTTGTTTAAATTTCATATAATTTGTTTGAAAAAAATAGGCAAATTAAAAGTGTAGCCTTGGCGAAGTCTGTGATTATAGAAGCATAGTCTTTGACAATAGAACCTTAATAATGTTCAAACTTATAATTTTAATTAATTATGGTCGAATTTCGACCGATGGGCGACCACTAGTTATTTATTAATAAGCGAGTTTTATTCATATACCGACATGCGACAGAGAACCAAAGTTATCGACATAGCCCATCGGATTATTAAGCTGAAGTGGAAGTTTTAGTCTAAGAACCGATAACCGCCGAGGTAAAGGAGTTCTTGAATGGAGATTATGAATCGGCAAACATAGTGCAGAATGCCCTCGGAGGTGGAGTGATGGTCTTCATGGAGTGGCTGGCAAAAATTGGACGAGCCGAGTCGAGCCGAGGACGTAGCCGAGAATCGTACTCAGTGGCGTGCAATAGGAAAGGCCTATGTCCAGCTATGTACCTCCAATATGCCGACGATGATTATAATACAATGAGAAAAATATGTCGGATTCGTCATATATTATATGAGAATTACAAGTATTAATACTCGACGTAACTAATACCCCGTTATTAACAACATGGTAGACTTTTCACGAGAACAGCACTCAAAACTTCCAAATGGTTTTACCTAAACAATTTTGTCCCAACAAAACACAGCAATCCAATTTACATTTAGCCTCCTTATCCAACATTATTTGCAAGAAAATGACAATCGGACAATTCAGATTGTTAGTCGACTTGCAAACTTATGGAGTTGAGACTCGAAAACTTTTAATTAAGTAAAGGGAATTCGCGTAAACGTCGTTTGAGGCAATTTGTGAATTTCTAACGACTGTCAACAGACGGCTACCGCGGGAACGATTCGAATCGACTTAGCACGAAAACTTTTATGTTTTTTTTTTTTTAAAAACGTAGCCCCACACTAGGATTTATTCCTGTGTAGTGGGTGCGTTTACAAACATGAAAATTCACATACACAAATACCTAGACCGGAACAAATAATTGTGGATAACACAAAGATTTGTCCCGTGCGGGACTCGAACCCGCGACTATTAGACGCAGTGGGCAGAGCGGCTTAAGCTCTTAACCACTGCGCTAAATCGTCCGTCGTGACGTAGCGTGACGCTAGCTAGTAATCGTTCCGTCACTTTCATGTCTATTTACTAAATTTGTGGTGTGACAAGGACGCCACATCAACTCGCTAGCGTCACGCCAACGCCAATCTGTTCATGCTGGGCTCTCTGATCGATTTCAAAGGGTAACTTTGAAAAATATTTTTTCAAAATAAAGTGTTTTGCTTTGTAGCCCGACGTTGAAATGTTGTAGAGTTGGAAATTTTTTGCACAATGAATAATTATTTTTTTTTGCAAGTTTTTGAGTAGCGTGGCTATGGGAATGTCTAGCAATTAGTAATTGGAGTATGATGGGAAACATTTTTAAAATATAATTAATATCTAGCTTTTTTGCGCGTATCGATCGCTATATTACAATAGTGTCCTGGTAACCGCCAAGGTTTAGCAGCGTTCGGTTCGGTCAGCCTGAGATAGGTGGTTTGTGGACCTTTGGAGGTTTAACGTGTCCTGCGAAGCAAGGAGACGTTCGCAAATTAGAAATACCACAACCAATCCCAGTTACCGCTTACTGCAATATCCTAAAGGGATCGTTCTATAAATGGTGTCCCCACCATCCTTATCTCTGTGCACACGAAATTATGCTTACGGAGATTCGCGTGTTCCTGTAAGAAATTGAAATGGATTCTATCGCTACCCCTTTAACAAATCTTTAAATTATACCTTATCTTCTCACCTATCAGACCATATATCCAAGTTGCCAGAAATATCAAGATATAAAAATTGCGACGTAGCACATCTGTGGTATAGCATAGCAACAGTGAGCCCGCTTCGTACTAAGAGACGCCCTACAACCGAATCAGACCCTCATAGTAATACAAATAACCCGTTGGCCTAAATGAGTGTGAAATGCGACAAAACGACGCGAAGCACCACCCATGTATATGTGGCATAAAGGCATTCCATAATTAACTGATACCAATGCATCAGGTGACCGTTAGTGGCATTTCCATTACGAGCGTCTTTGTGCTTAAGAAAGTACGTATAGGCGTTGATATCATGTGGTAGGTGGTAAGTTCCAACAGCATACCTCAGTCTAACAGGCGGTAACACCATACGTAATGCCGTAGCTATAGTTAGGTACATTTTGACTACGTTCGTAGAATCTAATATCCCTAGAGTCTGTATTCCATAGAGTCTGTGATACGTATAGGCTGAAGTCCGTAGAATTCATATTCCAAAGAAACCTTTGTCCATAGAGTTCGCATTCCGTATTCGTACCTGTAGATTCCGTAGTGTCCGTAGTTCGTAGTCCGCAATCCCCGCTGTTGTGTTTAAGCTGTGTCTATAGTCAAATCCCGGTGCAAGCAAAGCATCACCGCAAGAACTGCCATACATCTTCCCAGCTCGTACTTTACCGTGTTGCATGCCAGTTAGTGCGGCGCCGAGTTCCGACAACGTCTAGTGTTTCAGTTTCTTTGGAGATTTAACACAGTTTGTTAAACTTTCAACAGTAGCACGGTATGTGTTTTAGGAAGCCTTGATATTTTAAGTACTTAGCTAGGTTTAACGGAAGAAAGTTATTTTGTTTGGTGTTATTTTATTTATTGCTTGACGTGTTTTGTGTATTTTAAAATCAAAAGTTTTTTATTCATGTAGACCAAAACGCACTTATGATAGTTATTGATTACTTAAAACTCTATCACCCGTTCGGAAGAAGAAGGGCAAGAAACTCCACGGTTACTCTTTTTAAAAATGAGAGTTTAACAATTCTTTTTGTATACATTGCATTCATGGGGTATGAAGGAACAGTGCAGAACGAGCTAAGTAGACGTGCTTAAGTATAATTAATTCATGGTATCAATCAGTGTCCACATAGCCCTTTCATTTACAAAATAGAGACTAAAGGTATATAATAAAAAGTATGATAATAATAGTAAGAGACAAAAGGGTTACTATAAAATATGTAAAGAGTGCGTGCAAAATAATTGGTTTTAGCTTCAGTGTGATGTCGAATGAGACCAAATTTAACATTACTACGTTACATGTTTAACCAGTCAAAGGATAGAGGACGGACCAGTCCCCACCAGCAGCACCCGTTCACGAGTATGACTTGAGAATACTATCAGTACCCACAACTTCGCTCGCTTTATTTTAAGGCGAGTATTTTACACTTTTTTATACAATAGGTAGCCTATGTCATTTTCCTGAATAAAATCTATTTTCTTGCCGATTATGATCAAAATCTGTTTAGGAATTTAGGGGTGAAAAGGTAACAAAAAAAATGAGAAATACCGAAACGTTATAGACCCTTTAACAATATAATAAATAGTTATAATAAAACAATGAAGTAGCTGCCATCAACAATAATAATACAACATTTACACATTTCTTCTAGGGGTCATTGATTATTTTTTAATTATAAGATCAACCACCTTTTTCATATCTTTCTTGCAATGTTCATTGCTCATGTACTAAGTGAACTGTAAGGTTTTTTATGAGTAATAGTTCTCTAAACTAAACAGACAAACAGACAAAGTTACTTTCGAATTTATAATATTAGTATAGATAAGATAGGATAGTATAGATAGGAATATATAGTAGTGCTTATAAATAAAAGAAACGCTTGTTCACTTCGGGTGGGAGTCAAAACACGTAATCTGTGCTGGTGCGACCATTGAGGCATCAAAGCTTAACTCGCTGCAGTGAGATCCCCTCACTAGACAACTGTGGCACCTACATGACTTGTCTAGAGCAAGGTTTATGGAGGTGAAATTTAAAATTGTTAACGTAGGTACCCATGAGAAAGTAATTACACGATATGGGGAAATAGTCTATCTATCTATATTATCACGCCAGCTCCCTCGCGGGGTAGGCAGAGAGTACAGAGTTCCAACAGGTTCTTTCCTTACATACCTCCCTGGCTTCCTCCACTCTCATAGTTCGTCTCATACACACTCGCCGGTTACGGAGACTCTTGACTTGCCCTTCAGCTAAGACACGGTCTATTTGGTCATGGTAAGATAGTCTAGGTCTTCCCCGGCACCTACATCCTTCCACTTTCGCATTGTATATCTGTTTTGTCATTCTTTCGTCTGGCATCCTTTCTATATGCCCGAACCAACGGAGCATACCCTTTCTCATCTTTACACCGATACTATCTTTCATACCTACTCGCTTTCTTACTACGCTGTTGCGAATACGGTCGGTCAGCGTGACTCCGCACATCTTCCGCAGAGATCGCATTTCGACCGCATTTATCCTGCTTTCGTTCTCCTTCTTACATACCCAACTCTCACTGCCATATAACAGCGTTGGGACAAGCACTCCGTTATGCATGGCCAGCTACGCCTTTTGGCTTAAGTGCCGGCTCCCAAGTAGCCTTCCCATCGCACCATTCACTCTATTACCTGCATTCACTCTTCTCTCTATATCAGCGGTGTATTTCCCATCCTTACTGAAGGCGCATCCAAGATATACAAACTCATTCACTTGCTCCAGCACATCGTTACCAACCACAATCCTTGCATTCGTTCTGGTTTCTTCCCGTTCTAAAACCATAATCTTGGTTTTCTTCACATTCATGGGGAAATAGATTTTTTTAAATACTCACCTAATGCTTGGTAAGTTTGACCTATTTTTACGACAGTTGATATACTCGTATTTAAATCTCCAGCCTTAAGACCGATCGATAGTCATACTCGTGAATGGTTGCTGCTTGTGGGGACTAGTCCATTAGGAATCTTTTAGACACTTCCTCTTTAAAAATAACGTCATTGCAGTCTTTTTCACGAGACATGGGTGCGGTGACGTTTGGAATTTTACATTTTTTTTTTGACTGCAAAAGTCAAAGGTCTCGGGTTCAAACCCAGGCACGCACCTCCGTCTTTTCGAAAGCATGTGCGTATTAAAAATTTAACTATCACTTTCTTTAACGGTGAAGGAAAACATCGTGAGAAAACCTGCATGCTTAAGAGTTTCTCGAAGGTATGTGAAGTTCGCCAACCCGCACTAGGCCAGCGTGGTGGACTATGGCCTAAACCCTCTCAGTTTGAGAGGAGGCCCGTGCCCAGCAGTGGGACAGTTTCTCAACAGGGCTAATATTATTATCCCTTTGAAAGGCTTGCATGGGGACATGGGTCCAACACGTAGAGGCCCTTTGCGAGAAGTTAATGTTATGTAAGCCACCTGCTGAGATCACTTGCTGAAAATGAAGAAACATAACCAGCGAACTGACCCCGGCAGGTGCAAGGACTATTGTAAATTATGGAAAGAAAACAAGGGCTATGCAAATGAGGCTTGATGGACAAAAACTGGACTATTTCAAAGAGGACGGACACCGGTCATAATTAGTTATACCTAAATACCCGTGGCCGGCAGTGACTCGCCGCTTACTAGATGGGCCCTCAAACGGTCGTCCTAGGACAACTGAGGGCAACACCGGTGTGAGCGGCTCAGAGGTGTAGAGAGGTGTGCTGCGCTTTCTCCGAAGTTACTCGCGGCGTTATGCCCTTTAACACTTCCACCCCTGGAGTACATCGATGTAGGAACGCATTATCTTCCTACGTCGATATAGCTCTCACGGCTCCTCTCTGGACAGCCAATTAAGGCTAGCCAGAGCCGAGAGTCCTGCGGGCACCCTTCGGTTTCCACTCGACCGACGAAGACACGCCGAGTTGGGGGCCCTGACCGACTCTCTGAAGCACTCGGGTCCGTGGTGTCGTTACTCACCAACAGCTCGCCACAAGCTGCCCTGCGGGCATATTATTATTATTATTATATTTTTTCTAGTAATGTGATGATGATAAAATCGAAAGGAATAGAGTCGATCGAAAATCGTATCGAGATAATTTATAACGAAGAATGAATCGATATTATTAACAATAATTTAGTAACAAAAAGAAAACATAATACAATAATTTCATTCTTTATATATTATTTTTATCCAAGGTCGGACATGTGTTGTTTTTCTAACGAAAACTTCCCAGTACGAGTCCGGAGTATGAAATTGTGCCCGGTATATGGCAATAGGCTCACCCTTATTACATGGGACCTAACATCGTCGGCGAAACGTGGGTGTACTCAGTGCACCTCTGCCACCCCCGCTTGGGGAATATAGGCGTAACGGTGTTTTTTTTTTATTATTTATTTACGAATCAAGCGATTGGTCTGAAAAATCGTCTTACAAATCGCTTAATTTGATGCTTACGGGAATTATTATTGAAAAGCCTATTAAACTGACTATTCAAATATGTCAAAATGATGCATTCTTTTTTATTAATTTCTTGACTATACTATACAATCGAATACGTAGAATAGTGTATTCGTAAAAAATCGGCAATCGATTTTGTACATTTTCAAAACAATACAGCGATTATAACGATTTCATCGTGTCATTCCCTAAAACGCGAACCGTTCCAATTTTTTTTTTTTTTTTTTTAAATAATCATGCAAGTTTGGGAACTCTATATGATTTGAATGAAATTTAAAGTAGATTATTTATTTATTTTGATTTTCTTGTTAATTTTTGGGATTTCCTATTTTAAATATTCTTAAATACAATGTGCGTGAAATGGAGTATAACGAAACGTCACCTTACCCATGTCCCGTGAAAAAGACTATAGTCTCATATCTCGGTCGTATTTATTGTAACCTTCACATTGGACGTATATAATATGATGAAAAAAATAGGAAAGAAAAAGATAAAGAGAATTAAATAAATAACTTCAATAAAAGGTAAACTGACTTTAGAAACGAAAAAACAAGAAATAAATATTTAAAGTCAGTGCTAATCGGTCGGTGCATTGCTGGTATTTTTCCTTTAAATTTAAATGGGATTTAATGGGAAGTATACCCTCCCAAACAAAAAAAAATCCAAATCAGTTCATAAATTATGGAGTTCTGAGGTAACAAACATAAAAAAAATACAATCTAAGAACCTCCTTTTTTGAGTCGGTTAATAAAAAGTCAAGTCTTCTGAGTTCCTCGCTGGATCTTCTCAGTGGAGGTCGCGATCTGATCCGTTGGTAGATTGGTGATATATTAGATGAAAGCAATGTGAGTTGACTATTAGTAAGTACCCCCCCGGAGGTTTTATACAAATTAAATTATTTGACACTGATTTTGACCACTGTCCTTTTTTTATACTAAAAGACATTGAAAATCCGTAACCAGTTCTTTTGTAACACCAGCTAGTGAGAAATCTATACATCTGTTAGTATTGGCGCAGCCGAGAACTCCCGTGAGCGCAGTTCACGTGATTCGCTCCATTTTACAAATCGCTCCAATGCAACGCCATGTCCGTGATTGTAGAGTAACTTGTGGCTATAGAGAGATTTCCTAGTTTTTGCATATTTATATGTGAATCAGCAGTTTCCCGTGGTTTCGCACACGGTCGACAACAGCGTCACCTCTTGGGTCCAATTATAGCTAAGAACTATCCAGGAACCACTTTAGAAGGAAAAAAATTGCAAATATTTACGGGAATTTTCTATATAAAGATGTGATTTCCTCTATTTCCATAACATCTCGCAAAAAATATACCACGAGATATTTTGGAACCTGCAAGAATAAGTTTAAAATCTCCCGCTAAAAGTTTTAGTCAAATATCCGACGTAGCGCGACGGAGGCGTTTGGCTGGCGCTCGGCCGGAGGTAGGAAGCGCGGCGCACTGCACGCGCGACGTCGTGCAGGCCGGGCGGCCGCACAACACTAACTTGCCGCTCGCACGCGTATTGGCGTCTCGCTCGCGCCGTGATTTGTTTGTAATAACGTCTGGCGTGACGGCGACGGGTCGTGACGTGTGCTGTCGCACCGAGCTTGGCGGAGCGGTGTACGTCTCCCGTACATTTCAGTACATTACAACTCCCCAGGTCGCGTCTCCGTTGCGCCCCCGTCGCGCTGCGTCGGCTATGTGACGAAACCTTAAATCTGTCATTTGAGATTATTTCGAATTCGAGATTCAGATAGGAGATTTATGGTCACATTTATTCCCCAAAAAAATTAAAAAAATTCATTTGTCTGAGAAACACAACATACATTGGTATAGGTAAATCTAAACTTACAAGTTCCGGAGCGACCTTTCTAATAGTTACTTACATTATACTAAGTAAACAAATTCAATAACCATAGTACTTACATCTATGTGGTAATAGCGAACAAAATATTTCTCTACAAATGTAATATCTTATAATAAAATTGTTAAACTATAGTTGCAACAAAAGGAGATTTAGGGAATTTTGCAAAAATTTCGTGTTGCAGTGCCCAAAATAACTACGATGCGATGTTTTTACGGAATTTTATGGGAATAGAGGAAAGATTTTCTCTGGGGCAGCCGAAAAATAAGATTTTAAATCTTTTTTGTTTTTAAGGGCGTCATGCGGAAACTAATGAACTGAGAGCTTAGCACAACAAGATTGACGTTAGCGTGACACTAGCGCGTATATACGCCATCCTTTTCACAATACAAATTTGCTAAATAAACGTAAATCTAACAGCGCGATCGCTAACGTCATGCTAGCTTCAAACTCTACTTCAACTTTTACTACTTCTGATTTACACATGGATTTATTATGATTTGCATTCAACGTCTATATGTTTAAAATCTGTGTCTATCATACGAATTTTGTATCTATACAGTCTCTTTTTTCAAATGTTATAATAGTGCTTACATTATTACATCTTATCATAATAAAAAATTTATGTTTTCACTTCAATTTTGTGCAGTCTCTGGACCCAATTCCACTGCGCTGAATCTCCATAGGGTCATACATCAAGCGCAGTCGCGATAAATCAATCGCTTCCTAACTGTTGCTCTTCCGAACAGATATTTTACTTACAAGATGACCGTTGTCTGTTTTCGTTGAAGAAATTGTGTGTTTCTTTAGCCTCTTTCTCGATAACTTGAATGGATTAAATTACAATGAACGTAAATACATTGAAGAAAGAAAGAAAATAACGTTGAAACTTTGCTACGAGTCGATAAATTGAACACTGATTTTTTTTTTACTGGACAAAGACACTAACTGGTACGGTTTGCAACGTAAGTTGCTTAACATTCTCAGTTTATGAAATCCCCTGCACACTTTTGTTTTGCATCATCATCATCTCAGCCTATACTTGTCCACTGCTGAACATAGGCCTCCCCAATCGCTTTCCAGCGTAACCGGTCCGATGCCACCTGCATCCAACGACTTCCTGCGATTTTCACAAGATCGTCGGTCCATCTGGCAGGTGGTCGTCCCACGCTGCGCTTGCCAATACGTGGTCTCCACTCTAGAATCTTTCTGCCCCAACGCCCGTCCGATCTTCGCGCTATGTGGCCCGCCCATTGCCACTTCAGCTTGCTAATCTTAAGGGCTATGTCGGTGACCTTGGTTCTTCTACGAATCTCCTCATTCCTGATTCGATCACGTAGAGAAACGCCGAGCATAGCTCTCTCCATAGCTCGCTGAGCAACTCTGAGCTTTTTTATGAGACCTATAGTAAGAGACCACGTCTCTGATCCATATATCATCACTGGTAACACACATTGACTAAAAACTTTAGTCTTTAGGCACTGAGGTATTTTGGATGAGAAGATGTTGCGCAGTTTCCCGAACGCTGCCCAGCCGAGTTGGATTCGTCGATTGACCTCTCTCTCAAAGTTGGACCTACCTAACCGGACTACCTGTCCCAGGTAAATGTATTCGTCGACAACTTCAAGAGTAGAGTTCCCAACGGTGAGTGCGGTGGGTACGACATGGACGTTACACATTATTTTCGTTTTGTCCATGTTCATTTTAAGACCCACCTTGTTTTGCATGAAATACATTAATTTTGTTGATCTAAAGGTTTCGCTACATAGCCGACGCAGCGCGACAGGAGCGCGACGGTGACGCGACGGACGGCGCGGTTTGGGGAGTTGTAATGTCCTGGCATGTACGGGACATTGTCACGCTCCCGTCGCGCTCCGAAGGCTATTTGACCAAACCTTAAACGTATTTGGTTAATAATTTTGATTTTACAACGTCCACCAATGCTTGTAAAATAAAGAAAGAGATTTGAAAAACTGAGAATGTTAAACGACTTATATTGCTGACTACAAACAGATATTTAATTTATTTTTACTTTCTTATATTTTGTCTCATTTTACGAAATGTTTTTCATGAAATGTTTCTCAGATCTGCCTCTACCAATATGGCCTAGGTTTGCTTGGTAGATGTGACAGTATACGCTTATCTATCTCGGTCTGGATGTATGTGTATGTGAGTTTCGCGTTCGTGAACGCTGACGATATAAGATTAATGACAAGTTATGGAGGAAAATGAGGGAAAGAGGTATACCGGATGCTTTGGTAGGAGTCTTTCGATTTTGGTACAGTGACCAGGTAAATAGTGTACGATGGGCTGATGCCTTATCTGATGAGTACAGCTTGGACTGCGGAGTGCGACAGGGGGGTCTTACATCACCCAAACTCTTTAATCTATATATGAATGACCTAATTGTTGGTCTCAGCAACGTGCATGTCGGATGTTACATAAACAATGTGTGTTTTAATAACCTGAGTTATACAGATGATATGGTACTGCTGGCACCAACAATTGGGGCTCTCAGGAAATTATTGCTTATCTGCCAGAACTACGCACTAAGTCATGGATTGTCATACAATGTCAACAAAAGTGAATATTTGGTCTTTAAGGCCGTTGGAAAAAATTCGGATACGCTTCCACCCGTTACTCTAAACGGCGTACAACTAAAAAGGGTCAGTGCTTATAAGTATCTAGGGCATTAAGTCACCGACGACCTTAGGGATCAAGTAGACATTGAACGGGAGCGCAGGGCATTGGCGGTGAGATGTAATATGCTGGCACGCAGGTTTGCTCGGTGTGGTGGGGGGGTCAAAATCACCTTGTTCAAAGCATTTTGTCAGACTCTCTACACCGGCAGTCTGTGGGTTAGCTGGACATTGAAATCGCTAAATGTACTGCGCGTACAATACAATAATGCTTTTGGGATGCTGATGGGGTTGCCGCGATGTTGCAGTGCATCAGCTATGTTCGCTGAAGCGAGGGTAGATGGTTTTGATGCTATCTGGAGAAAACGAACTTCCTCCTTATTGAATCGCATTCGTGGCAGCAATAATAGCATTCTAAAAGTAATAGTTGAACTATACGACTCCTTTATAGTGGGCAGGTTAGTAAAGAGGGTGAACTCTCCACTCATCACATATATAAATTAAAGCACGGTTATATACAGGCTGAACTGATCAGGTAAGGGTATCTGATTTTGATTTATATTTGTATTGTGATAATGGATTCTATATTTAATTGTAATTGTATGTTACTTACACTTAGACCTTAAGCCTACTAACCGATAATGGACCATATTGTTGTCTGATAAAAATAAAATAAATTAAAATTAAATTAATTCCTAATGTGAGGCTACGTTTAAAAATAATAATTAAAAAATATCTATCTATCTATATCATCACGCCAGATCCCTCGCGGGGTAGGCAGAGAGCCCTCCGTAGGCAGAGAGACGAACGATGAGAGTGGGCCCTCCACTCTCATCGTTCGTCTCATACACGTTTATACGCTTATATTAAATTATATTTTTGTTGGAAGCCAAAAACCTGTTGAAACTCTGTAGTCTCTATACGCTCAACATAGGCCTCCCCAATCGCTTTCCAGCGTAACCGGTCCGATGCCATCTGCATCCACCGACTTCCTGCGATTTTCACGAGATCGTCGGTCCATCTGGCAGGCGGTCGTCCTACGCTGCGCTTACTAATACGTGCTCTCCACTCTAGAACCTTTCTGTCCCGATACCCGACCGATCTTCGCGCTATGTGGCTCACCCATTGCCACTTCAGCTTGCTAATCCTGATGAATTCGATCACGAAGGAAACGCAGACTGTAGCTCTTTCCATAACTCGCTGAGCAACTCTGAGCTTATTTATGAGACCTATTGTAAGGGACCACCTTAAAATTATCGATTTGCGTCTTTTCAAAATTACTAAAGAAATTCTATAGTACGTTGTTTTAAATGTCCTAAACTGTATATCCAATTCTTACGTTTTTGCTATGAGCAGGGTTTCTGGGGTAACAATCTAAACAAATCCTCTGTAGGGTCATATCTCACAAGCGAGTCTATAAATCAATCCAAACTGCTAGCGAGTTATACAAATATATCATGTTTCGAAGACCACTCCTGATTATATGCCATGTTTGATTTACAAAGTATGCGATATGTTTTTTAATTTTGTTTATTCTTTTGCACTATACATGCAGAGATAGCCTAGTGGTTAGACTGTTGGACTGCAAAGTCAGAGGTCTTGGGTTCAATCCCAGGCATGCACCTCTGTCTTTTTGAAAGCATGTGCGTATTAAAGATTAATTATCACTTGCTTGAACGGTAAAGGAAAACATCGTGAGGAAACCTGCATGCCTAAGAGTTTCTTGAAGGTGTGTGAAGTTTGCCAACCCGTACTGGGCCAGCGTGGTGGACTTTGGCCTAAACCCTCTCAGTTTGAGAGTAGGCCCGTGCCCAACGGTGGGACAGTTTCTTAACAGGGCTAATAATATTTAATATTATTTAGCATTTTATTTTTTGTTATCAAACTGCACTGGGCCTGCGTGGTGTATGAAAATAAAGTGTGAAAACCCTTGCCCTGAAGTGGGACTTTATAGGCTTGTTACGTTAATGGTATCGCATCGTAGATTGCACAGATGTAGTTCTTCTGTCAATAACTTCCCAGTATCAGCCCGGAGTCTAGATTTGTGCTCGGTATATGGCAATAGGCTGGCCTCCTAGTCCCATGTACTACTAACCTAACATCGTCGGCGAAAAATGGATACGTGGAGTAGTATGTTCGTAAAGAAATCGGCAATCCATAATGTACATTTTAAAAACAATACAGCGATTATAACGATTTCATTGTGTCATTCCCTCAAACGCGCACCGTTCCAATTTACATAATTCAGTAATAATATAATTCTTTTTTTTTTCGGGTAGGTGTTGAAAAAGTACAGACGTGTTTTCAAATTTTCGTCTTTATTTAAAAATAATTAGGCAAATATTTGCAAGTTATTTATACCTGTACACAGTGTGTATTATTGGAATAAGGTCTACTCACATTTGTGACACGTTTATGTAGAACTAGCACAAATGAGCATCACTTGCCCGCACCTCACCTCACTTGTTGTCATTTCACTATATTTCACCATGTCACAGCTTGATGAGGTCCTATCAGCTCAAAATACCTTGAAGAGACCTTTATGAAGAGGATGGGAGAACTTGAAGCTCATATCCAGAATGCAAGTCCTGCCAAAGACACTGTTGCAAAAGTAGCTGAAGAATTCCGTACCGTAATTCTGTCAATAACTTCCTAGTATCAGTCCTGAGTCTAGAATTGTGCTCGGTATATGGCAATAGGCTGGCCTCCTAGTCCCATGTACTACTAACCTAACATCGTCGGCGAAAAATGCCACCCCTGCTTGGAGAATATAGGCATGACGGTGTTAATGGTATCTGTAGACTATCTTACTACGACCAAATAAACCTAGTCTTATCTGAAGGACAAGTCAAGAGTCTCCGGCGAGCGTGTATGAGACGAACTATGAGTGTGGAAGAAGCCAGAGATGAATGTAAGGAAAGAACCTGTTGGAACTCTGTACTCTTTGCCTACCCTGTAAGGTGTCTGGCGTGATGATATAGATAGATATTACATATTAATAGCTTTTGAAACATAAAAAAAAAACTTTATAATAAATTAGGTGTCATCAAAATACAATTACTTAATGACATAAAATTTCAGAGTAGATCAATGAACTATATATGTTTCCTTTTTTATAACTTCTTTGTTCTTAAAAAATTATGGTAGGTAGTGCAGTTAATCAGTACACAAACCTCAAAACCACTCGAAAACACTAACATTTCTATAAAAGAGGAAGGTATTGTAATGTTCCTATTTAAAATTCGCTCCGCGGCATCGGCCATTGAATCTCGTGCAGTGAGTTTCAGATATTGCAAATGGAATAGAGATAGGTCCACGTAACTGATGTGACTAGATTTGCTGATACCTATGAAATGGTTAAAGTGGCGGCTACTTTCTTAAATAAAAAAAATAAACATCGTAACGCCAAGTCCCCAAGAGGGGGGGCAGAGGTGTACCGTGCACACCCATAGGTATAAGGCTCACGACGTTAGGTACCAATATAATAATGGTGACTATTTAAGTATGAGGCGCTCGTAGCGCTGTGCCACCGCGAAATTCTTACAGATTACCATGGTTAAGGAGCGTGCGACTCGATCGGACGGAGATGGGTAGCCGTTTGTGGCATTTTTATATTTGAGCGTCTCTGTGCTTCGGAAGGTACGCTAAGCGTCCCGATAACCAGGTGGCCACATACCTGCCTCCACCAATCCACTGGGTCCGCGTGGTGGAGTATGGCCTAATTTCACTCACCTCGATTTGTGGGAGAAGGTCTTTGCCTAGCAGTGAGCAGTATAGGCTGATACACACTTAAGTTTCAAATTGGTAAATATGCCCCTATTTTCTGAAATAAACATCATCGCAGCCTATACTTGTCCACTGCTGAGCATAGGCCTTACCAACTGCTTTTCAGCGCAACTGATCCGATGCCACCTGCATCCAACGACTTCCTGCGATCTTCACAAGATCGTCGGTCCATCTGGCAGGCGGTCGTCCCACGCTGCATTTGCCAAAACATGGTTTCCACTCTTGAATCTTTCTGCCCCAACGCCCGTCCGATCTTTGCGCGGCCTGCCTATTGCCACTTCGGCATGCTAATCCTATGGGCGATATGGGTTCTTGGTTCTGGGTGATAAAAATTGTACACTTACGACCTAGGATTCGAACCGTAGACGTGGTTATAAGCTGCCACTTTGCCAAATAGGCAATCAACACGAAATCACTCCATAATTAAATTTTAATGAGGTCCTCATAGCGCTGTGAGATTATTCAGCTCGGCCGGTCGGTAACACTTGTGTGGCGTTTTCATATTTGAAGAACACTGAGCCGTTGTTCTTGGTTTCTACTTAATGTGGTAATCATTTAGCCGAGTTGAAAGCCTTATAGGCGGCTTGATAAGTGCCAACAGCAAGTGGCCCCGAACCCACAAACCTGCTTCCACCAATTCGCACTGAATAAACGTGTTGGTGGTTAATCTCTTACCTCCTGCCTACCTGAAAGAGGAACTTTCCCAGCAGTGGGGCGTATATGCTGATCTTATTATCACTACATATTATAAAACAAAGTCCCTCCGCTGCGTCTGTCTGTCTGCCTGAACACGATAAACTCAATAACTACCGAACAGAATTTCACACGGTTTTCACCAATGGACGGAGTGGTTCAAGAAGAAGGTTGATGTAAATAATACACTACACATCTCTCATATATTGCAGGACAATTAAAAAGAAGGATTCGTACGGGACCTCTGCTTATTCTCCAAGTAAATGCATATAGGTAAGGCATTGTCTAGAAACAAACAGAAAGAAAGAAAGAAAGCAAAAATATTTATTCAGCACAGCGCACATATGAACCTCAGAAATTATATGAACAGTTATAAAGAAAAGAAAAACGAAGAAAGCCAAATAAACTGCTACTGCTACTTGTGTGGTTAACTCAGTGTGAGCTTTACCGAAAAGCATTGGGCTCAGCATGTGTTGGAGGGGAACAAAGTCTCCCCCAACACTGGGTTTCAGCCAAAGCCTCCTCCAAACAGCGTAGTTCTCCAACGTGGCGGGGATCAAATCGCGGCGCCCGTTACCACTGCATAACTGTAACAATAACTGCGCCACTTCATTTTTATGTCGCCGATCCAATATGTAACTAATTTTCTAGGAATATGATTTTTCTATTGTGTTAGAACAGGATACTATACTGGATATTTGTATCAAGAGGGTCCATGGAAAGCATGAGTTTGTGTTAAAGGGGAAAGCATGATTTGAAAAATTTTAAAAGATACACATTGAAATAAATCGATTTTTTTTAATTTGTTTAAACGTAGCCCCACTCTAGGATTTATTCCTGTGTCGTGGGTGCGTTTACAAACATGAAAATTCACATCTCAAATACCCAGACCGGAACAAATAATTGTGGATCACACAAAGTTTTGTCCCGTGCGGGAATCGAACCCGCGACTATTAGACACAGTGGGCGGAGCGGCTTAAGCTCTTAACTACTGCGCTAAATCTATGGCCGAATTTCAAATAATATCTCGAGAGGCACACATATAAGAAGACATAATACGTTGATTTCATCTTCTCATCTGGAATCATCAAGAAATGAAAATATACCCTCAAAATCCTGATACTTATGTTATTCTAGAACGGTTGCCAGAATTACATATACATAATACACGCGATCACAGCTACGCATGTCTTGGATCTATGCTTAAAGGAATTGATTTTCTAAGTAAACTTACACAATGTTTTCATTCATAGTAAGAACACTCCAATAATATTTCGGCGTAACAACATATCACAGTCGCGTTACAATTTGCTGTATTGAAAAATTCGACGCAACGCGTCGAAAAATTGTCCAATGTTTTACGCGGCGACGTTGGGGCGTTTACACAATCTGTGGTGTGACGACGCAAAACGCATTGCAAAAATCTACGGCGACGCAAAACGCATCATGGAATTTTCCATGGCCGCGACGCGGACCATGTTTACCTAATAAGAAAATGTAGAGTGCATAGGGCCTTCCTTATCACGTCATAATAATAATTAGGTAGTCTATACGTGTCCCACGCAGTTACCCAGTGCGGATTGATGTTGGGAGGTTTGTTAGCAGTTTCAACGTGCATTAGTGAAGCGCTGGAATTAAAAAAAAAAGCTAACGGTATAATTTTTTGAAAACGTTTACAGCTCTACAAAAATGAAGTGGGAACCGGGGCAAACGACATAACGTGAACCTTCGTAAGTTTTAATATAAAAATGCTACAAACTGTCAACCATCTTAGACCGACCGAGCCGAGCGCGCGCGCTCGCGCGTGTTTTTTGTGTGTGTGTGTGTGTGTGTGAATGATCTTCGCTGTTGGCCGCGGGGCCTTTACAGCTTCACCGAACAAGAGTGCGAGCGGGCAACACTACTATGCTCAAGCCAGAAAGGCAAGGGGGCAATTAGCTCAAGGGCGCCTTAAGGAGGAACGGCCTCGGCTTGGGCAGTCGGTATGGGGGAGGGCATATACTAGGTGTCTCACCGTGGTGCCCTGCACCGGTCAGCAGGCAAGGGATTCTTCGACTCCGCCGGCGAGGTCGGTGTCTGATCCTGTGTGCGGTGGATCCTATACACCCATCTGGCGGGTCGGTGGAAACATGCTGCGGACGGCGGTAGCGGCTGGTAGGGGGGGGGGGGGGTACTATGATTGGACGCGTTCGCGAAATATCGGGTTGTCGCCTTTATAATAAAGGCGTGAGTAGATTCGAGACAGAGATCGGAATGGACCGAGCCGAGCGTTGCTTTGTCTTGGTGATGGCTAAGAACATTGTGCTTCCAAAGAACTATGAGCATATCGCCTCACAAATAATGAGTTTTCCGCCTCGCTTTCGCTTATGATTTATACCACAGGTAAGCGCACCGCCTGTGCGGAGTGACCGCGGGGCATGCAAATACGCTGCACTGAGGCTCACGCTTCTCTTAATTACTGCCGCCTGATGTAAAGCCCGCCATTTTATGTATTACGCCACCATTTATCTATATCTATACTTTACTGCAATAAATGCACTTACGATACAGAAGAAATCCTTTCGAGAGAAAAATAAATTCGTTACAAACATACAAAAATACAAATCTTTTCTCTTTATAATATTACTAATATTAGCCCTGTTAAGAAACTGTCCCACCGTTGGGGCACGGGCCTCCTCACAAACTGAGAGGGTTTAAGGCCATAGTCCACCACGCTGGCGCAGTGCGGGTTGGCGAACTTCATACACACACACAAGAAACTCTTAGGCATACAGGTTTCCTCAAGATGTTTTCCATCACCGTTAAAGCAAGTGATAGTTAATTTTTAATACCCACATGCTTTCGAAAAGACAGCATTGCGTGCCTGGGCTTGAACCCGAGACCTCTGACTTTATAGTCCAGCGGTCTAACCACTAGGCTATCTCTGCTTTAATATTAAGTATACATACAACTTCTATGTATTGATAATATAATAATTATTATATAGACAAAAATAGGTCCTTTCTTCACACCCCTAAGTTTCTCCATTCTAGAAAAAACGCAGCCCCACACTAGGAATGCTTCTGTGTGATGGATGTGTTCACAAACATTTACGTACACAAATCTCTGCAAAAACAAACATTGTGGTTCACCAAAATTTCTTCCGTGTGAGGATCGAATCCACGACCATTCGATCTAATGAGCGAAGCGGCCCATGCATTAACAAAGCCGGTTATTAACCGACTTCATTTGCATTTTTAACCGACTTTAAAAAGGAGGAGGTTCTATGTTCGGTTGTATGTATGTTTTTTTTTCTTTTGTTCAGCGATATTTCCGTCAATTATGGACCGATTTTGATGTTTTTTTTGCATTAGATTCGTATAGCTCTAAAGTGGTCCCATTTTAATTTCATTGGCATTGGACCTTGGACTTAAAAGATACACCAGGGAACTCCTTAACGACAAACAATAGGCATGTATAAATTGAGATATTATGGGTATTTCGTCAATCCTATAGGTACCCTACTTTAGAACTAAGCAGTATATTTTATCCAACTTCAAAAAAGGAGGTTCATAATTCGTCCTTTTTTATAACTCCTTTGCTTATGAACCGATTTTGATGATTCTCTTTGCATTAGGTTCAGTATAGTTTTGAGGTGGTCCTATTTTAATGTTATTGGTATTGGACCTTGGACTTTGAAGATACAAGAGGGAACTCCTTAACGGCGAACAGCACGAATGTATATATTCCGTTATTATAGTCATTATATTAATCCTGTAGGTACCTTACCGTACAACTCAGCAAAATAATATAATATCGGTATATAAATATTACCAAATAAGTCACTCGTCTCTTAAAATTGTAAAATAAAAATCTTTTAAAAAAAAGGTAAAACGACTTCAAAAAGCAAAAAATAAATAATTGAAGTCGGTGCCAAGTAACCGACTGCACCAACCAGCACCGACTTCAAATATTTCTTTTTTGCTTTTCGAAGTCGGTTTACCTTTTTTTTTAAATATTTTATTACTTACATGCCACCGCATGGTCGCCACTCAAGAACATTTTACTCAAACGGCAGTTATACGAATGATGTGCATTGCCCTTTAAGTTTTGTAAATTCTTAGCGCCATGTCGGTGACTGTTTCTCCCCCACATCTCCTTGTTTCTGATTCAAACTCATAAGAAAACTGTAATTATAGGGCTCTCCATTGCCCTTAAGATGACCTGAGCCTTCTTACGACGTCTATTATATTTTTTATCTCGATGTCAGGTTCACTACCTACAAAAATTAGAAGAAGGCTGGAATTGGTAGTGCCAGCCTCTTTTTGATTATCTTAATTTAGTTCGTCTAGACCATTTAGTACCGTTAAATTTATTACTATTGTAAGTATTTATCGCTATCGCCTGTAATTTGTGGCATCCCTGGCGCCGAGTGTTCAGCTGACCGCAGGGCATGCAAATTTATACGCCGCCTGCCACAGCGCATGCTCCTTTTAATTACTACACCTAATGCTTTTTCGATTACCGAAGACCCTAATTGGAACGTGTGTGGCTGTTTATCTATGTGAGATAGTAGTGAGTTAAATCGTAAGTTTGTTCGAACATGTTGGGTGGCAAGAGATAGAAAGGTGGAGTGTGGTGGAGTTTTCTGACTTACAGTTAATCAGTACTGGTATTAAAGGCAATGTAGACCTGTCTAAAGGTTCCCCTTTACTTAGTTCTTGCATAGAAAATAATACTTTCACACCTATATTCCGCAAGCGGATGCCTATATAGGCATATATATGCATAACCATATTTCGAAAATTATGTTAGGTCCCAATGTAATTGACGCTGCACTTCAATAATAATTTTTCTTTTAATTTTAATTTTTCGTCTTAAAATCCTCAATAACACTGTTCGGTCTAGGAATCCGACTTTCGAACCCAGGATCGCCAAATTGTTAGTTTTATCAAATACATTATCTTTGTTCTAGTATAGAGCATAGTTACTGTGTTTATGAATTGGACGGCAGTAAACCATAAAATAAAAAATAATATTAGCCCTGTTAAGAAACTGTCCCACCGTAGGGCACGGGCCTCCTCTCAAACTGAGAGGGCTTATGCCATAGTCCACCACGCTGGCCCAGTGCGGGTTGGCGAAGTTCACACACCTTCGAAAAAGTCTTGGGCATGCAGGTTTCCTCACGATGTTTTCCTTCACCGTTAAAGCAAGTGATAATTAATTTTTAATACGCACATGTTTTTGAAAAGACGGAGGTGCGTGCCTGGGTTTGAACCCGAGACCACTGACATTGCAGTCCAACGGTCTATCCACTAGGCAATCACTGCTCGGCTGCGGCAGTAAACCAATCCTACTAATCCCACTTTTTTTTACTAATCCCACGATTCCACTCCTTTTTGTAAGTTGCTTATGACAATTTTTTTTTTATTTTTTCTTTCTTTCGTTGGGGTGTATTTCATTATTATTTATATCATGGAGTCCCTAAATCAATTTTCAGACCTCTAGCGTCAAAATTTGCAGAAGTCTCATACAAACTTCCATACCCTTGTTTAAGGGGTTGGGGGTAAAATTTCCAAGTTTTAGAACTTTTTCGTTGTATGTGTACTAATACTAGCTTACATACCAAATTTCCGCTTTCTAGGACTTCAGGAAGTACCCTAAGAATTTTGATGATCATCAGTGAGTCAGTGTCGAAATCGGCGTTTTTTAGATATCAATAAAATCTAAAGTATAAGAGCTCGTTGTAAGACTGCCTCGTTGGTCTGGTGGCAAAGCGCATCGCTTTGTGATCACGAGGTCCTGGGTTTAAATCCTAGGTCGGACAAATGTAGTTTTTCTAACGAAAAATTCCCAGTATGAGTCCGGAGTCTGGAATTGTGCCCGGTATATGGCAATAGGCTCGCCCCCTATTACATGGGACCTAACATCGTCGGCGAAACGTGGGTGTACTCAGTACTACACCTCTGCCACCCCCTCTAGGTAATATAGGCGTGACGGTGTATAAGAGCTATGCAATTGACACTTTATATGTTTAATGAGTTCTCTATTGACATCATATCCCGAGAATTTTGTTTATCTTGTATAATCCAAACCCAAGTTATGAAGGTCCAAAAAACGCCCTTGCGCTTCGCTTGGCTCGTCTTGGCGGGGGCACTACCTGGGGGCACGCCCCCAGATATTAAAGATGTAAGCGTTTGTATGTTTACATGTTTGTTACTCAATCACACAAAATTTGACACACAGATAGTTTATTTCCTGGATCAACACATAGGATACTTTTTATACCGGAAAAATGTAAGGTTCCTGTCTAAAGTCAACGCGTTCGAAGTCGCGGGAAGTAACTAATGAGCCATAAATAAGGGCACGTTTACAATACACAAACATCCAGACCGAAACAGATAATTATGGGTCACTCAAGGATTTGTTCCGTAGGGATCGAACCGTCGACTTGGTCCAATGATTCTGTATGGTGTGTGTGTGTGAATGATCTACGCTGTTGGCCGCGGGGCCTTTACAGCTTTACCGGACAAGAGGGCGAGCGTGCAACCACTACGCTCGCGCCAGAAGGGCAAGGGGGCAACTAGTTCAAGGGCGCCTCAAGGAGGAACGGCCTCGGCTTGGGCAGTCGCTATGGGGGAGGGCGTATACTAAGTGTCTCGCCGTGGTGCTCTGCACCGGCCGGCGGGCATGCACCGGCCGGCGGGCTCATGCTATGAATTCTACTGGCCTACACTCAAACTCCGTAGCGAATCCCGGTAGCCAAACGACACGACGAGTACAGTCAGCTACGATAAATCACGTTCGTGACACCGATAAAACTAATTCACAATTAAGTGGTATTTTAGTAATTAATGTTCCTCGCAGTAGCTACACGGCCGAGTTTTGTGAATTACGATTAGATCGTTGTAATATGGTAATGAGTTTATTTTTGAAACTAACTTCCAGTGTTGGCGCACGCAAACTCTTTTTGAATGTCAATGCTCCGTTTTGTAATTTTGGAAATTATCTGTAGCTATATTTGCTTATTGAAATGCGATTGATATCGGATTTGGTAATTACGGTATCAATGGTGAAAACATTGTTTAAGATCCTAATGACTGATATATAGCCCTACGATATTGGGCTATGAAAACCCACTCTAGGCCGGATTCCATTTGATAGCGCGCAATCCATAGGCAAAAGTGAGACGTCTTCAAAAAAACCTTTAACCTGCCGTATTATGCGTTTAGAAAATTAAACCGTCAGTGTTTGAAAAGAACTTGAATTTCATAAATGCCACAGACTTGTTTGTTACTTTCAAAGTGAGTCATAACCTGTGGTTATAAAATTTTTTTTCAAGGGCGGGCGGAAGTATAAGACTTAAATATATGTAACGTCCAGCTATGGAGAGTTAGTTTCATCAATATACTCTACAAATAATATTGATAAAATCGTTTCTTTAATATTTATTTATGAAAATAATATGTACATTTAGTTTTCCGATATGGCACACAACGGCTACAAGAAATATTTTGTTATTATTATAAATAACATGACAGTAATTATCTAGAAATACAATTTTGTAAAAATACTCGTAATCCAATAGCTCCCTGGTTTCCAGACTACCAGGTTTTCCAGTTGCAGTTCAATTCTAAAGTTAATTGCATCCATTGAATGGCAGATACTTGGCGCCGTTTCGTCTCTCCGACTTTGAGTTTCCAATTTGACCTGTCTTGCTTTCATTAGGATGCTGGTTCATTGGAAAGTATAGAGCAGATCTCTTCATCGTAATTTCATCAACTCTTTGTATATTGACGGTTCTACTATTCTTTGCTACGCCTAGGACCTTAATTCTACAAAATGTGGACAAAGACGTTCGAAATATTCAAATAATTTAAACTTTACCATTTCATCAAAATATTTTTTGAATGCATTATTAAGCGTGCTACTTTAAAAACTGCCTTGTTGGTGTAGTGACAAATAATGCATGTGATGATCACGAGGTCCTGGGTTCGAAACCTAGGTTGACAAATCGTAATTTTTGAATAGAAAAATTTCCGATATCAGTCCAGAGTCTAGTATTGTGCCCGGTATAATGGTGATACGCCCGCCCCTATTCCATTGGACCTAACATCGTCAGCGAAAAGTGGGTGTAGGTACCTCTGCCACCACCGCTTTGGAAACCCATTTCATCAAATAATTTTGGTGAAATGGGTTTCCGTAATTTCGTTTAATCGATCAATTCGACAGATTTCAGCAACACCGATGCCACATGTGACGAATTTCGCTGATGTAAAGGACTATTTTAGTCTGCGGCTTTGGTACGCTCTCCAATTAGTCGTAACCGATTGTCACCATAAAAGTACTTGCAGAGCAGAGGGTTTGATACTATTGCTGAAATAAACTACTAGCTAATGACAAATTTTAACATTAATTATCCTCATACGACATCGACATGAAATAAAAATGGTACTTCTTTTTATTCTGCTATCACGTATGGCACAACACTTTCACCACTCTAATGTAACTTTACATGAGAGTGGTGATAGCTGGTTAGTTACTTCTCGATAAGCGTTACTCGGCAATTATACCTGGCTACTTTAACCATCGGATATGGCTATTCATAGATAGACGACGTGCGATTGGGAATTTCGTAGACTTTCTTGCAATTTAAATCATCTGTTAGTCTTCTTCAGATTGACTCAAGGGTGGTGAAAGAGGCTCTAAGAGACAAACACAATAAATAAGGAAAGCTCCATCAACCGTTTGCAGAACCTTTTTCTATGACAATAGTTGCACGACACAAAGAGGAATCATTAGCAGGAACATTCAAGCCACCCGCCTCCCTAACCATGGCTTTGTCACAAACTCTCATTTATTTGCAAAAATACTCCCTTTATCATTTTTAATGTGCAAATTAACCATTCAATGTCTATGGTTTTTTGTCGGACTATACTTATTTTGTATTCGAGCTAGGGCGTGACACAATGCGAGCTAATCAACATTTTTCTTTCATGAAATATTCTGGGTGCTTCAAGGGAATGTAGTTATCGTTGGTGCGAAGTTTTTCTTTGTTACCGGACTATGGTATATACTTATGATTTTTGAAATATTATATTTTTTTTTTGTAAAATTGCCAAAATATTGCAAGTATAGTATTTTTCACAAAGCATGGGTAGTGACAGTTCTAATTGCCAAACGAAATGAATATTTAATTCAATGGTGTTAAGGCATAATACCATAAGTATAGAAACGGGTCATGCCTCTTATTGCCATTGAATAAAGTATAATTTCGTTTGGCAATTAGAGCTGTCACTTCCCATCCTATGTGAAAAAATTTAGTTCAAAAAAAGGTTACATGGTCTGACAGCTTCTCATAGTGTTATTATAAGTACAGTTATTGAACTTTTTTCTTTTTGATTTACCTAGTTCGTCACTCTCATGACTACTTGTGATGATCCTTGGTTATTTCAGGCCATCGCTCTTCATAGGCGTCAAGGTCATCGCGCCATATTTTATAGATTTACCCCGGCGTCGTTGCCCATTCGATGGTGAAGTCTAAACTATCGGGACTTTTAAATTTCAATAGCTGTTTCCCGCGATTTCCTCTGCAGATGGCGTTTCCCAAGATCTAATCTATCTCCTTGGCAATTTTCTTCTGCAAACATTGTTACTTTCACCTATATCATATTATGGTAATGTAATAGATGTATCCTCTATACTTATCAAACCTAGCATGGTTAATTAAAATACGAACGACACAAGACTTCAAATTACTTAACTCTTAATTCCATTTTCCAGTAACTCCACCTTTAAAAAAAAGAACTGTCTTCAAAACCAATAAAAAAAACCAATTCGACCTAGAAACCTTTTCTGGTTTGCGGAAATTAAAAAAAAATACCACATTAAGAAAGCTTGCCTTCATCAAATTGAAGCCAGGCCCCGCTTGATTGAATTAACATGAAACTTCGGGCCTTCACTGACAAATTTATCACCATAGGATTTTGCGGCGGACTCGTAAAACCAAGTTGAACTTTCGAATTACGTTTTTATTTTATTGGGGATACGTTTCGTTTTTATCGATTTCAATTTGGTTATTTTTTTGTCATAGTTTTATACTTAGCTACATTTTTTTGTGTAAATATACTTTATCCACTGTCGTTTAAGCTAGGACTATGGACATGCCCTAATGGTATAAAATTTGAACTTAGATTAATATTAAATTAACTTAACTAATAATTGTTTGTGTGTGTAACTTGATAACTGGTTAGTTTATTGACGGTCTCAATTTCGATTTTCCTTAATTTGCCCTGATCTAGGTACACTGTTACCATTGAACAATTTAGGATTTTATAAATTAATTAATATATTAAATCTTACGTGTGTTTCCCAAAGGATATGCTGGTGCATAATATCTCGCCGAGGAATTTCACCAAATCAGGCAGAAAGAGAGCCTGTAAGGAAAGAACATTTTGGAACTTTTTACTGTTTGCCTACCCTGCAAGGGATCTGGCGTAATAATATAGGGTAAATAGAATTTCACCGAATTATAAAAAAAACAAAGCAAAAATTTTTCCATTAACTTAAACCTAATTATTCTAATCTTATATTACTAAATGTTTAACTAATTGTCCAACAAAACATCTACATTATTCAAACGAACTGTACAAAGTGATTTATAACCCCAAAATACTGATGTTTTAATTTCCACATTCAACGGTATTAGAAAAATATTTTCAGGTAAGCAATTATGAAAATTTATCAATCTTTCCGCGACATTTAAAAGTTACATTAGAGTTGTGAAATCATCGATAGTTTGATTATCGATACTTGACCTTGAAAAATATTACAATATCGTTCGTACCATAGTATAAAGTAACCATACTATTGTTTCTATTGATAGGATCTAGACAATACTGTATATAGTACCGATGCTATTTCGTATCAATACTAACGAAAGACGATTTAGCACAGGGGTTAAGAGCTTAAGCTGCTCCACCCACTGTGTCTAATAGTCGCGGGTTCGATTCCCGCACGGGACAAATGTTTGTGCGATCCACAATCATTTGTTCCGGTCTGGGTATTTGTGTATGTGAATTTTCATGTTTGTAAACGCACTAACGATACAGGAATAAATCCTAGGCTACGGTTAAAAAAAAAGATAGTATCAATTGTATATGAGCCAATACTATTGTAGGTATATAAATGCCTAATGAGGATTTATGTTAGTGTTGTATTTTTAATCTTTGTTTTTTCATTGAGATATCATTGTTTGTTCTATGTTTGACATTAGTTTTGGAGTAAACGCCTACGCGCAATTTTGTGTTTTAATATTTAAATCCCTAAATATCTAATAGTATTTATCTATCTATCCATCTATATCATCACGCTAGCTCCCTCGCGGGGTAGGCAGAGAGTACAGTGTTCCAACAGGTTCTTTCCTTACATACCTCTCTGGCTTCCTCCACTCTCATAGTTCGTCTCATACACACTCGCCGTTTACGGGGACTCTTGACTTGCCCTTCAGATAAGACACGGTCTATTTGGTCATGGTAAGATAGTCTAGGTCTTCCCCGGTACCTAAATCCTTCCACTTTCGCATTGTATATCTGTTTTGTCATTCTTTCTTCTGGCATTCTTCCTATATGCCCGAACCAACGGAGCATACCCTTTCTCATCTAGTATTTATCTATCTATTAAATATCTTAATCTATTAAAATATGTGTATCATCACGCTAGATCCCTTGAGGGGTAGGCGGAGAGTACCGAGTTCTAACAGGTCCAACAAAAATAAAGACTTAGTATCGAAAGTATTGTCCGCTATCAATAGTATTGGCCGATCTATACTATCGATATTATCAACACCCTTACTGTTTTCGAGGTCAAGATAGTATCGATACATCAGTTATAGTTTCATTATTGCTATACAACTCTAGATCAGATTTTTTCATTCGGACTTTAGCAAGGGGGGGGGGGAAGAATTTCCCGAATGGCAGGGGGATGAGGGGGTAGAAAAACGTTCTTGGCTATAAGAGGCCGGTCATTAAACATGATCGCTATCATAATTGAATTAAAAATTCCGACACGAGCGTTGTAACTGTTCGAGGGGGACTTTTTATGCTATTGCAGTTTTCGTGTACGGAAGCCTGTCGGTTACTTTTTTTTCTGCTGTAAAATTCGGCAATGAGATTTTTTTCTTTAAATTATTCTGGTGTTTGTTTGATATTAACTTGAAGGCGTACCTAAAACATAGAACAAAAATAAAACTTTGTTGTATCTATTTTAATACATAGGTACATTATGTATTGTACAATCAGCGACAGAAGTCCCTGAACATTGTTATAGTCAAAACTTATGCGTGTATTTTGCACAATTAAGTAATTTTAGTTTCTGATATTTTACCGAACTTTTAATATCGTAATTGTTACGGGAGTACCCCTTCGGAGTATTGGTGGTGACTGCTTCGTTGGTCTAGTGGTAAAGCGCATGGCTTGGTGATCACGAGGTCCTGGGTTCAAATCCTATACTGAAGTTTTTCTAACAAAAACTTCCCAGTATAAGTCCGGAGTGCGGAATTGTGCCTGGTATATGGTAATGGGCTCGCTTCCTATTACATGGGATCTAACATCGTCAGCGAAAAGTGGGTGTACTCAGTACGTGACGGTGTGTTCTTATTGGTAAGTGTTTTATCGTGCTTCTTAATAATATTAGTTTGTTTAAACGGCAAACTTTGTAGTACTGTGGCGTGTTGTTCGGTGTTCAAGGCTTAGTGCACAAGCGTCAAGTTATCAAACTAAAGAGACGCACCCCGGGGCGTCCGAGATAAGAGGAACTTCCTAATGTGTGCACTAACCGCTACAAGGGATGCTAGCGGTCAATAGTTCAATATGAAGACGTATATTGTAATATTTTGCTTTAGTTAATTAACTTAACTTGTCTTTATTATTCATCACTAGACCAACGGGTTAGCGAATAACAATTTATGTTGCTTCTTAAAAACATTCTATCTATCTATATCATCCAGATCCCTTGTGGGGATCAAATACCTAATATTCTATTCTTTTCTTAATAATACTGTTTCGCTTAACAGTCCAAACTACACGGCACTAGCGTGGTGTTCTGTGTGCATGACTCAGGGCACAAACGTCAAGTTAAAGAGACGCGCCCCGGGGCGTCAAAGATAAGAGGAACTTCCCACCTGTATAATAACCGCTAGACTGGTCGATAATTTTATGATGTATTTTGTAATATTTTGCCTTTGTAATTTACTTAGACAGAGTGGAGGAAGCTAGAGGTCTGTAAGGGAAGTACCTGTTGGAACTCTGTACTCTCAGTTTACTTCGCAAGGGATTTGACGTTTTGTGTGTCTGTGTGTGTGCGTGCGTGTGTGCGTGCGTACTTGCGTGCGTGCGTGCGCGTGCGTGCGTGCGGGCGTGCGTGCGGGCGTGCGCGTGCGCGCGTGTGTGTGTGTGTGAATGATCTACGCTGTTGGCCACCAAGTCTTTACAGCTTCACCTGATAAAGGGATTCGACCTAATTATATAGATATGTATGTAACATAATAAACGCAAGACCTGAAAGTAGTTTGTTCTAAATCGATAACTGAATTAATTCCAACAATTTTTAATATATTTTTTTAAAATTGCTGTTACTCCTTTAGTGCACTATAATAAACTTAATTTATTCCTGATTCAAAGCAATACGGAGATTTCAAATGAATAAATCGTATTTCTCACACATATACGTACAAGTTCCATCGTTATTTCGGGTATAAAAGTGCTTAATAAGGGGTTAAAATATTTAAATTTGGAAAATTGGTTATCCTATTGAATTTGTCAAGTAATTATCTAATCGGGGGGTCTTGCGTTATTTACGGTAGATAGGTATATAGGTAGATTTAACATATTTTTATTACTAATTCATAGCGAATGAGAAACACAATCGAAGTTTCGTCATCTGCATAGAACAAAATATGTTTATGTATCCATGATAGGCGCTTGTAGTGCTGTGCGACCGCGGTGTTCTTACCGATTACCAAGGTTAAGCAGTGTTTGACTCGGTCGGTCCGAGATGGGTGACCGTTTGTAGTATTTTCATATTCGAGCGTCTCCGTGCTTCGGAAGACACGTTAAGCCGTTGGTCCCGGCTACCACTTAATGTGGTAGTCGTTAAGTCGAGTTGGAAGCCTTAAAGGCGGCTTGATAAGTTCCAACAGCAGGTGGCCACAAACCTGCCTCCATCAATCCGCGCTGGGTCCGCGTGGTGGAGTACCTAATTTCGCGCACCCCAATTTGTGAGAGAAGGCCTTTTGTCCAGCAGTGGGCAGTATAGGCTGATATTATTATTATCCATGATAGTCTCTGTATGACCCATATATATTTATTGCGGTCTATGTGTTTTGTATGTAAAACCAACGTTTGTAAACACACACATTTACGACACGAAAATAATATCTATAGTGTTAAAAAAATAAACACTATTGAAAATGCAATGAAATCCATTTGTTTTATTTATTTTTATCACCCAAGAATGGTATCAAATCGTTTATCCATATAACCAATACAGAAACATCTCCAAATTTAAATTCGGAAAAGAGGCGTGCCCAGTGCCAATTAGTGCGAGTACAGTACAACCGACTTGCACCTCGGCCCCGAAATGCCTCGACGTTGAAACGAGGCAGCCTTCATGCCTGCAGGCTTTTGTTGTAATTATTAAGACTTTATCGTGAGTTATGACTAACGGGGCCGCGACGTGGCCACTCACAGTGGGACTAATCCACAAATTTAAAGTCGCACAGCGGGCTATGGGGCGAGCTATGCTCGGCGTCTCTTTGAAGGATAAAATTCGTAACGAGGTAATTCGACAAAGAACCAAAGTTACCGACATAGCTCGCAGACTCAGTAAGCTAAAGTGGCAATGAGCTGGTCACATCTGCAGAAGGACCGACGGCTGATGGAGCAAGCGTGTCCTAGAGTGGAGATCGCGACTTGGTAAGCGTAAGGTAGGCAGCCCCCAGCTAGATGGACCGATGACCTCAAAAAGGTCGTTGGGACAGACTGGATGCGGAAGGCAGAGGACCGTGTGCAATGGCGCGTGTTAGGAGAGGCCTATGTCCAGCAGTGGACTGCGATAGGCTGATTGATTGATATCGTGAGAATATATTAATGTGGTATTATTTTAAGAGTATCTGAATTAATTTCAAGCAAATTATTTATGTAGAAAGTGTTAAATAAGTAAATGTCTCCTAAATTAAATCAATCTACGTTGACTTTCAAGTATTTATAATGAGGTTTTAATTGAATTTGTATGATTTTAAGAACATCTTAATTACTTCTAAGAATTTTTTTACAGCAAATGATCAATACGTTAATGTCGCCCAAAACTAAACAATTTCCGCAGGATTTCTTGTAACTATAGAGTATGTATCGTCAAATATAATAGTTCTGGGTGATTTTATGAACGTCTTAAGTTCAGACATTTTTATTAGCAAACGATTAATACGTGTTTTTGTACGTATCAAATAATTATTTTACAAACATTTTAATCCAATCCAACGAAATTCTGCATCCATATGCAAAGTGATCGATAAAGGAATTTGTCCCAAATTAAATTCAGAATCGAGGCGTCGGACCCCCGGTGCAATTAATGCGAATATGGCTCGGCTTTCGCGTCGGCCCCGTACGGCCTCGATTTTAAAACGAGGCAGCGCTCAGTAAATGTACTGGCTTTATTGTAACTATTCAGCATTATTTGGTTATTAATGTGAAAAATTTGGGGTTTTAAATGTTGGTTGTTGTTGGTTTTTTGAATAACGTAGCCCCACACTAGGTTTTAATCCTGTCTCGTGGGTGCGTTTACAAACATGAAAATTCACATACACAAATACCCAGACCGGCACAAATAATTGTGGATCACACAAAGATTTGTCCCGTGCGGGACTCGAACCCGCGACTATTAGACGCAGTGGGCAGAGCGGCTTAAGCTCTTAACCACTTCGCTAAATCGTCGTCAAAAAATATAAATGGTAAATATGTATTTGACGTTAATAAGCAAGTCTTGGGTCTCCGTAACCGGCGAGACTGTATGAGACGCAAGTAAGGTTTGTAGTTAGTATTCTCTGAGGACCATTAATGCCTGCGTGGTGATAGATACACACCGTCACGCCTATATTCCCCAAGCGGAGGTGGCAGAGGTGTACTGAGTACACCCGCGTTTTGCCGACGATGTTTGGTGCCATGTAATAGGGGGCGAGCCTATTGCCATATACCAGGCACAATTCCAGACTCCGGACTCGTACTGCGAAGTTCTTGTTAGAAAAACTACATTTGTCCGACCTAGGATTTGAACCCAGGACCTCGTGATCACAGAGCGATGCGCTTTGCCACCAGACCAACGGGGCAGTCTAACTAACATTTTACTGGGGTAAAAAGTATCTGTGTTAATCTGGGTAATAAACGGCGGGCCAAATGTCATCCAAATATGTTTAGCCGTTTTCTCGTGATTGAGTACCAAGCATCAAAACATACAAATTTTCGCATGTATAATATTATCATTATATTAATACGTGAAGCAAAAACTTTGTACCCCTCTTTACGAAAATTGCGCGGACGGAGGGGTATGAAATTTCCCACACTTATAGTTTATAAAGAGAAGGAATGCAGAATGCTTAAATTTTTTTTAAATTATGCATAAAGCATAAATTAAATCAATACAAAAAACATTACACACACTACCATGTATTTGACACAATACACTTCAAATTATTTGTCTATACGAGTAGTCCTACTGAATGTCAAACATAACCAGCAAACGATGAAAGAGTTTTTACAAAAAACATCGCTTACAAAGAAGTTTTGTATCATTAATTAAAGTATCGAAATATGTATGTCAAGTTTATTAATTTTCAAGCATTTTCTTTATCGCATGTTTTTTGTTACAATAAAAAAAAGGTATTCTTTATTTTAATCATTTTTTATCTTTTTATTTAAATATCATATAATTTGTTTGGAAAAAATAGGCAAATCAACAGTGTACCCTTGGCGAAACCTGTGATTATAGAAGTATAGTCTTTGACAATAAAACCTTAATAATGTTCAAACTTATAATTTAAATTAATTATAGTTGAATTTCGACCAACGGGCACCCACGAGTTAGGATTAATAGCCCCAAAATCCGGTATTTTTTTTCAATTCCCGTATCTAATACTAACTCTAACGCTCCCAATCCCACCCCGACGATTTAATCAATACAATTAGAATGTCGTTAAGGCAGTAACACACAGGCGTTCATTACCATTTCAAATGGCACGTGTCATTACCGGGGCGCAGACCGCACGGCGATCTTTGCATAACCATCCCCCGTCTTGTGGGATAGTTTACGCCTCGAACGTTGTGTGGAATTCAATTTTGTAAGTCAAACGCCCCCGGGGCGATCGTGCGAGGGTGTGCACATGGCTTAAGGGTTACGTGTTTGTTGGTAAAATATAATGTATTGTAAAATATTGTACCGATGTGAATTAAGCTAGCCGTCGTTAGCGATGTTAAGGAAAGAGCTCATAATATAATAATAATAATAGCCCTGTTAAGAAACTGCCCCACCGTTGGACACGGGCCTCCTCCCAAACTGAGAGGGTTTAGGCCATAGTCCACCACGCTGGCCCAGTGCGGGTTGGCGAACTTAACACATCTAAGAGAAACTCTCAGGCATGCAGGTTTGCTCGCGATGTTTTCCTTCACCGTTAAAGCAAGTGATAATTAATTTTAAATGCGCTTTCGAAATAACAGAGGTGCGTGCCTGGGTTTGAATCCGAGACCCCTGACTATGCTGTCCAATGGTCTAACCACTAGGCTATTACTGCTTAAGAAAAGAGCTCAGAAGGCCTCGACAAGTTGCAAGCGTTTTGTTTCTATTCTCTTGTCGCAATCGATAGCGCATTGTTTTGACCACGTGACTTTTCGTTGCAAAATGTCATTCCCATACATTTGTCCGCTTTCTATTAGCGTTAAAGACTGTAGATTATTAACTTGGCTATAGGCGCAGATTATAGAAATTATGATCTGATTTATGACTTTTGACCTAAAGTGGAAGTCATTCTGCTGCTCTTTCTCCACTCTCCAGTCTCATACGCGTGCACACTAATACATGTGCATATTACTAATGGTACGAGTGTTTCAATTACTACTGGAGTCGCACACCCGTACCATAAAGTTATGCGTTGTATATCCACCCTGAGCTACCTATTCAAAATATTTATTATGTACAAATTACTTCGGGGAAATATTCGACGCGATCCGTTCCGTGAATAAGCGAAAGACGTCTGAGATTGCGCTAACATTTTATTGAGCCTTCAGAAATCTGTGCATATTTCACGGAGAATTTGGGAACTTCGAAACATGTTTTATACGAAGGGTATAAAAATTGTTTTTTGTAATAACATGTCTTATTTTCCCAGCAGTAATACTAATGTTTTTTTTGGACGAAGGATTTTATTTATTACTAGCTGTACCCGCAACTTCGCTCGCGTTATTTTTTGGCGTGAATTTTACAAGATTTTATTTTGAGACAACAGATAGCCTATGTATGTCCTTCCCCTGGATAAAATCTATTTACTTTCCGAATTCATAGATATAGATAGATAGATGTATAGAAGATAGATAAAAGATGAAGAGTTACTTCGTAAGGAGACGAACCCGAGTGCAATATTAGTAGGCGAAATCACACATTTTAACGTAACATTGCAGCTCGCGACTAACCATCATTCAAATAATAAGTTTACCCCGCTATAATACGGGAATGCTTGAATTTACCGGGATGAAAGGTATCTAAAATTTTAAGTTAGAGTATAAATTATTACCGTACCTAGTTTCATTGAAATCCGTTCGGTAGTATTTGCGTGATTAAAACACAAAGAGACTGACAGACAGACAATAATTCCAAAAAAAAAATGTTTCAGTTTCTGTATCGGAAGTTCTCTATATCTCTATAACTATAAGAAAGTTAAATCAATTAAAATTTTCAAAAAATATTTACTGTACAGATTCGGCTCGGTTACAGTTTTATCATATGTATATAGAATAGATAAAGATTACTCAATGTAGTACTAAATAACACTTCAAATTAGATACTACTTATTTACTTCTTTAAATTACTTCGTAATATGGACATCGTAAAATATGACTAGATGCCAGTCCAGCCTTAGCCCTAACAGTGTTATAATTTTATTGAAATGATGAAAACGCATTTTATTCCGGAACTAATTTTTCTTCAAAGATATGACCATGCATATGAAATACGATACGAAAAAGGCTTCGACTAAATTTAATTAATTTAAAAATACCGATTAATTTACAAATCCATAAATCGTTCATTTGTAACCATCCTTACAAATTAGTATGCGACAATTCAATATCTTTAGTTACTTAAGTTTTATTAGTCTATTAAATATTATGGTTCCAAATTTCAAATGTCATTACCACGAGACAATGGTGCATGCCGTCACGCGCGTATTGTCTGTGGTACGTTTAATCGCTGGTGTGTGACCCCGCATAATGAGGTGAGTCGAAACAAATCGGTCGCACGTACGTGTGCGTAGAGCCTTATGTGGGATTATGAATTACGGTATAATGCAAAGATGAGAAGAGGTTAAATAGTAATGAACCGCTTGGTTATAGTTCAAATAATTATCACTACGTATAATAAAACAAAATCTCTCCGCCGCGTCTGTCTGTCTTTCTGAATTCGATTAACTCAATAACTACCAAACGGATTTTTATACGATTTTCACCAATAGATAGAGTGATTCAGGAGTTTATGTGTATAATTCACCCGTGTAAAGACGGGGCAGGTCGCTAGTGAGGTATAAAAATGAAGGAACGAATGAGACGACCTATAAGAGTTTAGGAAGCCAGAGAGGTCTGTAAAGAATGAACCTGTTGGAACTCTTTACTCTCTGCCTACCACGCAAGGGATCTGGCGTGATGATAAAGATAGTTACCTACCTTTAGGTACCTCTTTATACTTAGTTAAATACTCTAGTCTAGTCCGCAAATACAAATACTTTTGGAATCACTTTTGATTATGATGTGTGTTGTTCAATCGGTTTGATATATAAATTTTTCATCTAAGACCGACCTTAGAGTGTGTAGAATATAAAGATTTCTCATAACTGGTCTAAACTTTTAGGCAGTTTAGGTGGATCATGACCCAACTAGAGGCGCTCGTAGCGCTGTGCGACCGCGGTGTTCTTACCGATTACCAAGGTTAAGCAGGGTTCGACTCGGTTGGCCCGAGATGGGTGACCGTTTGTGACATTTTCAAATTCGAGCGTCTCCGTGCTTCGGAAGGCACGTTAAGCCGTTGGTCCCGGCTACCACTTTATGTGAAAGTCGTTAAGCCGAGTTGGAAGCCTTAAAGGCGGCTTGATAAGTTCCAACAGCAGGTGGCCACAAACCTGCCTCCACCAATCCGCACTGGGTCTGCGTGGTGGAGTATGACCTAATCTCTCTCACCTCGATTAGTGAGAGAAGGCCTTTGTCCAGCTGTGGGCAGTATAGGCTGATATTATATGACCCAACCTCGGGAAGATGTGGATGATTATGGGGTTGTTTGGTATGGTGTTCATAGAAAGACAATAGTTATTGTAGATACATTGTAAGTATATTCTGCGTGTTTACCTCGTCCGCCAATAAGTCTCAATAATAATGTTCCTGTTTCCTTACCTAGAAGACGCTTCAAAAATATAATACTAGGGATTCCCCGCGGCTTTACTCGCGCAGACCAGGAAGAAATAGCAATGGATTTGTTAGTAGACATTGAAATATATTTCATTTTCGCTAGAGAATATTACATTTTTTTTCGAATATTTAGTTTTATAAACGCCTAGTTTCTGCCCGCGACTACGTTCGCGTTGACATTTTTCCGGTATAAAAAGTATCCTATGTGTTAATCCAGGTAATAAACTATCTGTGTGCCAAACTTCATCCAAATCCGTTCAGCCGTTTTTGCGTGATTATGTAAAAAACATACAAACTTTCACATTTATAATATTAGTAGGAAGTATGATTTTTCTTCATTTCTTTGGCTGTCTCATGATACTACCAAGTGTAGTATAGTTTAGTATCATTTAACCAACATATCTGCCAGACGTAATATTCATCGTATTACGTGAGAGAAACCATTGTAATAATAGGAACTCTAAGCCGTGGACACTGCAAAAATGCACTGCGCGCCCCAGACGCCGGGAATTCAATAAAGAACGGATTATGGCTCCCGGTTCCATGCACTCGTAAGTACATAAGTATTGTGGGTTTGTTTTGAATAACAACATTCAACTCTTTCTTACTGTTGAAGACTCAAACATTTACTGTGTATCAAACCTGTTGGAGCTCTGTATTCTCTGCCTACCCCGCAAGGGATCTGACGTGATAATATTGATAGATTGGAAATACCTTCGCTGATTCCCAAATTCGGTGCGGGTATAGGTAAATAATAATATTAGCCCTGTTAAGAAACTGTTCCACCGTTGGGAAAGGGCCTCCTCTTAAACTGGGAGGGCTTAAGTCATAGTCCACCACGCTGGCGGTGCGGGCGGGCGGCAGTGCGGGTTGGCGAAATTCACACACCTTCAAAACACTCTTAGGCATGCAGGTTTTTTCACGTTTTCCTTCGCCGTTAAAGCAAGTGATAATTATTTTTTAATACGCACATGCTTTCGAAAAGACAGAGGTGCGTGCCTGGGTTTTAACCTGAGATCTCTGACTTTGCAGTCCAACGGTCTAACCAGTAGGCTATCACTGCTGTATATAGGTATAGTTAAATAAAATAAAAACTATATGTTTTAATAAGGCGACCAAGAGAAGTGGCAGAGAAATACTTTACCTACTCTGTACACCTACATACATATCGCCTATCGTCACTGCATCACGAGGTCCTGGTTTTAAATCCTAGGTTGTACAAATGTAATTTTTACAACGAATAATTTCCAGTATGAGTTCGGAGTCTGGAATTGTGCTCGTTATATGGTAATAGGCTCGCTCCCTATTACATGGGGAATGGTAAAGGTGAAAAAGTGGGTGTACACAGTGCACCTCTGTCATCCCCGCTTGCGGAATATAGGCGTGACGGTGTTTATTTATTTTTACTGTATATAAAGTTTGTATAAATAGCGTAAATCGTGTACTTTAAAATGTTGCATTTGGATGCATCTTTCTCCATTAATAATTCTGGTACAGATAGACGGATGGTACTAATAGGAGCGATCCCTCACCCGGAGCCGCGTAAATCGTCTGGAAGTTTCGATTGCACCCCTAGCGTGTACACGGCTTTATAAAATACAGGTTTTAAGAAATGTTTTTTAAGTTTTATTAATGGTGGAGAGGGGATAACCCTTTCCACTTATATTATAAACGTAAAAGTTTGTATGTTTAGAGGTTTGGATTTGGCAAAAACGGTTGAACGCATTTGGATGAAAGGACATTGGCGGGATCCCATACATGGTTTTGCTTGATATCGATTTGAAGCGTCTATGAATGAAAAAATGTGAAAACTATAGGGTTTCCAATATTTTATATTTTTATTTGAGACATCGAAAAAAAAGATATTAACATTTTAGTTTTAAGGTTATGTCAATACTCCATATATTCATATTTATATGTCAAGATATTAAATAGTTAGGAATCATGAGCTATTTGTAACTTTGAGGCTTCTAAAACACTCAGAGCTAACCATAAAAAAATATTATAGTACCCATTTAACTTAATGCAGCCATACTATTTCATGTTTTGAGGTTATATCAATATGGACTTAATGAAATTACCTCTTAATAGTTAGCATTGGGTCATTGGTGATTTGTATTTATGAGTCTTCTAAAAAGGGGTAACTTGCAACCATTAGAAATTATAATAGAAGGCACTACGTTTAAGTATCTACTTAATTTTATATGAAATATGTAAGGGTGGTGGACTATGATCTATCTCTCATCTCGATTTGTGAGACATTTGCCTAGCAGTAGTACAGAATTAGTTGATTCATTATTTTTATAATCACCTAGTTACCACCCATACACTGCAGCAAAATAAAACAGGTAAAATAAAAATGGTTATCAAGATTTATAAATATGTATTCTTCGTCACATACAATAGCTTAGAGTTGTAGAGCGTGTTCTCGTGTTTTGATCCAAGACTTATGTCACTGAGCATTATTGACCCCAATATAACATTTGCACGGACTTAATGCGTGTAGGTCTGTCACACCTTTCCGCCTCTGAGCGAAGCAAACGTACACAATTTCTTGACGGACGATCGGAGTCCGACTAGAGAAAGAAATTATCAGTTTCGTACGATAAAATCGAGTAGCTGCAAGGTTTAAAACTAAAAACAAATCAAACAACCAGGAAGGAAAAGAATACCGTAAAATATTTTGGTAAGTTGAAGTTGTTAATAAATTGTCAACACAAATTGCATTATTACCAAGTATTAGGAATACATTTCTCTTTTCAATCAATTCCATAAACTATTTAAAATACGTTGTGTATTATATTTCTTTTTTGATATTAACTATTTAGAAATTATTTTAACTATTTGAAAGTAAAACATTACGAAAGTTTTTATAAATCAATAGTCTTTAACTAAACGTTTATTTACAAATGTGTATTAGTTTCTGCTATTGACATTTATTTTTTCAAATGTGGCAATAATGGTAATTCAATTAAAATGTGGTTTTTGTTTTTTGTCGTAATGGCGACAAGAAGCCAATTTTTATAATTTACTGTTATACTCTATTACTAATTGACATTGGCGAAATACACTGTTAAAGTGTGCGGCCATTAATTTAAATAAGAGGAAGAAGAATATGAATTTAGTCAAATAAAGTACTTTAATTTAAAAAGTATTATCGTGCGAGTTTACATACAAAATTAGTTTCGTGTAAAAACCGACAGAATTATATCACTAATATTTGCACGTTTCGTATTTTAATACACTTCATTAGACACTCTGGTAGAATCTCGCCATTGTTCTTTGGCACACAGATAATTTATTGCCTGGATTAACACATAGGTCACTTTTTATCCCGAAAAAATGTAAAGTGCTTGTCTAAAGTTAGCGTGGCCGAAGTTGCGGGCAGAAACTAGTCAATAAAAATTATAAACGACCGTGCCCTTCAAAGTAGACCAGTTTTCTTTTCATAATTTACAATAGTCCTTGCCACTGCTGGGGTAAGATTGCTGTTTATGTTTCTTCGTTTTCAGCAATTGATCTGAGCAGGTGACGTACATATGTAACTTCAATTTCTCGCAAAGAGTCTCTAATAGTTGGACCCATATCCTCATGCAAGCCTTTAAAGCTAATGATTGGTAATAATTTGTGTTCGGATAAATTCATAATAGTTTTATAAGTAACAGTAACTTAACCTATGTATGTTAGTTGACGGACACCATACGGGTCTAGAGTACTCCTCACGACAAATTCAACGACCCCAAACACGGTGGGGTTATATTGAATAGTCGAATGGTTCCATTGAATACCTTTCGGCTTGATCATCAAACCCTGATCACTATCTGGTTGTATAGCACTTGCCAATACCAATCTAACAAGCCTAAACACGAGGTGGTTACGTTGTATAGTTCACATGCACCTATGGCCACCTTCCGACTCCATCATCAGACCGGCTCCATGGTACTATACTATTGCATTGTTACTAACTTTACATACGTATAGCAAATTTCAGCTAAAGCGGATACCTGCAATACGAAACTTACAAGTTAAATAAAAGCTTGTAAAAATGAAATCATCATCATCATCAGCCCAAAGACGTCCACTGCAGGCCAAAGGCCTCCCCCGAAGATTGCCACAACGACCGGCTTTGTGCTGTACGCATCCAGTTTCTACCTGCGACCTTCACCAGGTCGTCGCTCCACCTTGTGGGGGGCCTGCCCACTCCACTTCTTCCGATACGAGGTCGCCACTCGAGAACCTTTCTCAAAAATTAAATGCTTTTGTTGTATTTTTCTTTATATAAGGAGGATGAATTATATGCGCGTATAATTTACGTCATTTTTGTTTGGTCAGTATTTCTTATTTTACATATTAAACGTAACTTTATGGTAAATAAAGAGTATTTTTACGACTCATTTGAATTCATTATTACGTTAAAACACATAAAAATAATAAGGGTTCGCTACAGTTTTTTTTTTCGTATAATTCTATGCTGAAATTTCCTTATCTTTTACCGTAAATTAGAATTTAAAACATGACGGACGGACTTTTTTTTGTTTAGTACAATTTAATTCATGGTTAAGTACTGTGTTCACGAAATGAAATGGAAAATGACCAATAAGTCACCTAGTTCTCGTTCTAACCTACTTATTTTGCTTCAAAATATCGTATTTATATACTGCCTGGCCTGTTCCAGACTTCAATAATTATGTTACCACCTACCATGACTTTTATTTCGGCACACTTACTATTAAATTTTTAGGACGTTGTAGAAATATGCAGCACATTCAGGTGGAAGTCGGGAAAACGTGCATGTAAGATTACTCGTATTTTTCAAAAACAATGGGCTCTTGCCATGTTTAGGAACAAACCTTGCCTTCTCGCGCAGAAAGCGCTTAGTAAAGACATACAATATAATTTAATTAATTAAATATAATTTATCAACCATTTTTTGCATATATATTTCTCATATATGTCGACGATAGGGTTTCCGAATCTTGAAATAACACTTGGATTTTTTCCGGTACACTGATCTTCTTTGATATCCAAGTATGCGCACAATAGTTGGAGATTAATATTGTCACATGAAATGAGGTAAGCCGCTCCGCGACACGACCGACCGCCCCGTTGCAAATCAAATGACAACGCAGCGCCGTCCGCGATCTTACATCGACTATCTGTCATCGGTAAATCGTCATCTGACATCGCTTCACAACTAAACACACTCAAGCAATTATTCAAGGCATAGACTATGTCTACAGGCAAGATTAAAAGGTTACTAAAATAAAACACTTTTTAAAAAAGGGAAACCGACTTCAAAGAGCAAGAAAAAAATATTTGAAGTCGGTGCCAACTAACCGACTGCACCAACCGGCACAATTTTTAGCGATGATGAATTAATTTATAATATTTGTATACCTATATTATATTATTTTACTTAGTTCGGCAGTTAGGTACCTGAAATAGCACCCATAATAACTGAAACTGTTTACCGCCAAGGAGTCCCCTGGTGTATCTTCAAAGTCCAAGGTCTAATACCGATGAAATTAAAAAGGGACCACCTCGGAGCTATAGTACCCAATGCAAAAAGGATCATCAAAATCGGTTTATAAGCAAACAAGTTATAAAAAAACCCATATTAATTATGAACCTCCTCCTTTTTGAAGTCGGCTAACATTCTGCTTAGTTCTATAGTAGGGTACCTATAGGATTGACGTAATACCCACATTATCTCAATTTACACATTCGTATTGTTTGTCGTTAAGGAGTTCCCTGAAGTATCTTCAAAGTCCAAGGTTCAATACCAATGAAATTGGACGGACGATTTAGCGCAGTGGTTAAGAGCTTGAGCTGCTTCGCCCACTGTGTCGAATAGTCGCGGGTTCGATTCCCGCACGGGACAAATCTTTGTGTGATCCACAATTATTTGTTCCGGTCTGGGTATTTGTTTGTGAATTTTCATGTTTGTAAACGCACCCACGACACAGGAATAAATCCTAGTGTGGGGCTACGTTTTTAAAAAAAAAAAAAAAATTAAAATGGGACCAATCTACACTTAATCCAATGCAAAAAGAATCTTCAAAATCGGTTTGAAAAAAACCCGAAGTAATTATGAACCTGCTTCTTTTTTGAAGTCGACTAACATTCTGCTTAGTTCTATAGTAGGGTACCAATAGCATTGACGTAATAGCTACAATATCTTAATTTGCACATTCCTTTTGTTTGTCATTGATGAGTTCCCTGAGGTATCTTCAAAGTTCAAGGTCTAATACCAATGAAATTAAAATTGGACCACCTTGGAGCTATACTGAACCCAATGCAAAAATAATCATCAAAACGGTCCACATTTGACGGAAATATCGGTGAAAATACATAAAAACCACATACAGACGAATATAGAACCTCTTCCTTTTTGAAATCGGGTAATGAAAATAACTGCTTGACATTCCATTACTTGCCATCTTCAAATAATAGGATACGACATTTAATTTACATTAGTGTTGTAAAAATGAGCGCTGAAGTCGAGCGTTTAGCACTGAGTCGACGCTCACGAGCGTTGAAACACGAGCGTGATAAGCGCCGACTTGAGCGTTTTTACAACACTAATTTGCATGCATTTTCTTTAGTATTTTCTGCCTACTCGCATTGTCATCCTTTCCTCACTACCCGAATGTCCTTACATAAGCGGTGGTCGAGGGTTTACATTGCGCTCAATTGCTCAGTGTTGCCAGTTTGGGGTCCTTTATTGCAATTTCCGAAAAAAAAGTTGTTGCATTTTAGAGAGAATATTCCCATTAAAACTATGTCTGCCTAGGATTTGACCCAGGACTTGCAGACCAGGTGCTACGATCGATGAGGCAGACTTCTCTACAAACTCCTTTTTTCCCCTTAAAAATTTACCTGAACTTCCCAAGGGAATAAACTAGACAATAAAAATGGAGTGCATTAGATTCGTGGGGCCGTTACAGTGGTTAGCACCCCATTCTGGGCGCCATTCACTCGGGGATATAATGAGGACTTGGTTTATAGCCACCATAAATCTATGGGCTCGGGAAATATTTGATGTGGAATTGATTTCTTGTATTGCGAACTTACTTAAGCAGGTCGTCCCATTAAACGTGCTCTCCTCATGTAGCTCATGAATCTTGCCTTACATAAAATGGCCTATACTGCCTTATTTATTTATTTATTTATACTTAATGCACTAATGTACATAGGCGGACTTAATGCCTACGGCATTTTCTGCTAGTCTACCTTCGGGTGGTGTGAGACAAGTGTGGTAGGTGCGAGATTATACAAGTGGAAAAAAGTTACATTAATAAATATAAATAACAACTAATTACCTATTTATAACACTTAGTAAATACATATTATATATAACGATACATATACATAATATATATTTATATATACCACAAATATATACATACATATATAACCATACAATACATACATGAACTAGAACTGTGCGAGATAACGAGATGGAACAACTAACATTGAGGAGAATCCGGCCTTTTATGCAAATAGTCCTGCAGCCTTTTTAATGCTAAAGATCTCTCAAAAATCGAAGTGAGTGATATTCTCACTTAGTCTTACGAGGTCTTAACCACACGGACCCAGTGCAGATTGGTGGAGCGGAGCCTTCGCTTTATAGATTACCTAAAATAAAAATATCTTTTCTAACATTGAACATAGGTATTTTGTATCGCCTCCTGATTAGACAAGATATGACAGGATTTGTTTGGTACAAACGTGATATGTGAATATGGAAGGAACGTCAAACCTATACAGATCGTTCCATCTAAGAAAACGTACCCCTATAACCGCTCATGAAGTCAGATGTGTCTAATGGTCTGACAGTGTGTTAGTGCTGTCTTTGCACATACCGCTAATTATCATTACTGACAGTGTGTTAGTGCTGTCTTTGCACATACCGCTAATTATCATTACAAATTTAACTGTAGGACTAACACTAAGGCAAATGCTGTTTACCATCCATTTCACCACTGCTGTTAGGTCCAAATATAGGTAGCAAGGCTATTGTTGTGCATAATCCCTAATTCTGGATTACTTTTGAGATTTTTTCCAATGTAATAATCCCTGAGCTTCGAACACAGGTCCTCGTGATCACCAGCCACACCATGTGCCATAAACCATGACTGTTATGGTATTAATTACTTTATAATATTAATTACGGTGATTTATTTTTCCCTTTACTCAATATAAACCGCAACCCCAGGCCCTACTGCAGGCGGGACTGCACTCAATCTAAAAACAATATCTGTAAAGTATTCATGACAAATCGCCGTTTAACGAAGAGAAATAACTGTGTAAATACTGGGTGTCTTTTGCGTGGGGGAGATTGGGGTGTGGTGCTAGTGCGAGCGATGTTAAGGTAGATGTCAAAGGGACTGTTTATAAAGTTATACATAGTTTGTTGTTTATGAAGTTATATTTTAAACACCGTCATGCCTATATTCCCAAAATGGGGGTGGCAGAGGTGTACTGAGTACGCCCACGTATCGCCGACCATGTTAGGTTTCATGTAATAGGGAGGAACCTATTGCCATATACCGGACACAATACTAGACTCTGGACTCATAATGGGAATTTTTAATTAGAAAAACTACATTTGTCTGACCTAGGATTTGAACCCAGGACGTCGTGATTTCAAAGCGATGCGCTTAGCCACTAGACCAACGAAGCAGTCTTGCGAGGCAGGCTAGTTATATTTACTATTTCTTGGTTTTTCTCACTTAGGGATCGTCCATTAAGCACGTGAGGCTCAAAAGGGGCAAGGGTTTCGGAAAAAATCACGAAACAACACAAGGTTATGTAGTAAAATATCTAGTGTATTTATGTTTTCCTTGATCGAGTGATATCTTCACCGAAAAGCGGCGTGTAACCTTGACTCCCCATGAAAATGTTTAAGATACTTTAAAAAAAAAAAAACAAGGGTGGGGCCCTTGGATTTATTCTTGAATCGTAAGTGCGTTTACAAACATGAAAATTCACATACACAAATACCCAGACCGGCACGAATAATTTTGTAACAATACTTGATTTTGGGCTCCCTACCCAAAATCACGTGTATTAGTCTAAATAGACAGAAAAATCTTCATCACGTGGGAGGAATAAAAAGTTGCTAAAACAGCACGTGGAGTATAGGCGACTCCTTATGCTTAGTAACGTACGAGTATGTTGTATTTTCCCTGTTAGTTGGTAAAAAAAACTGATAGTAGTTAGAAAAAGAGTGTTTATGAGTATATGTAGTAAATTTAATTTGAATTTGCGGCTATTGCCGTATCGTGAACAGAGAAAAATATTTCCTATTTTGTATCACATAATGCATCTAAGAAGTATGAAATTCTCAAACTTTCGATTTAAATTCCTAAACAAAAATATTTTATGGTCCAAGATCTGCTAGTCTTTTTATTCTTAAGTATTTACTCGCTAACTGTTGTGACTTGGACAGGCGCCCGCTACGTTTGCCCCACAGTGGGGTGCGTTACTACATAACACTGTTTAGATTGATGGCTGATGTAATTTGCGACCGACTTGGATTTATAGTAGCTGATAAAAGCACGTTGTGACGAATTTTGATAATGCGTCGCTGATGCTCCGTAATAGCTTGGAATGAGATCAACGCAGATGCCTTAATGGGAAAGTTATGGAAACATTTGTAGCAAAACTACTACGATAAATGTGCAATTAAAGTTAAGGCATTAAAAATATTACATATTGTATTCATCAAGCAGGAGTGGCATACATACTGACGTAGGCCACTCAGCTGCAAGACTGAAATGGAGCTGGGCCGGACATATCTGCCGCATGTCGGATGCGTTTTGGGCTAAAACAACTACTGGGTGCCACCAGGCGGAAAATGACAGCGCGGCAGGCCCAGAAAGAGGGGGCGAGACGAACTGGACTCTTATGACAAGGACTGGCATCAGCTTGCACTGGACCGGGACAGGTGGAAGAAGGGAGGGGAGGCCTTCGCCCTGAAGTGGGACAGTGTAGGTTTATAATAATAATAATAATAGTATAAGGAGTGGCATAGGTGTCCTAAGTATCCACGCATTTCGCCACCGATCTAAAGCCAAATGTACTAGTAGGCGAGTCTGTTGCTATTATACCAGGCATAATTTCAGACTCTGGACTCTTACTAATCAATGTATAGCGAGTGAATTTGACGGACGATTTAGCGGAGTGGTTAAGAACCTAAACCACTCCGCCAACTGTGTCTAATAGTCGCGAGTTCGTTTCCCGCACGAGACAAATCTTTGTATGATCCGCAATTATTTGTTTCGGTCTGGGTATTTGTGTATGTGAATTTTCATGTTTGTAAACGCACCCACGGCACAAGAATTAATCCTAGTGTGAGACTTCGCTAAAATAGAGTATAGTTACCTACTGATTTTTCTTTTTCTGTCATCTATCATTTGACATTCGAAAGAAGAAAACAATGCATTGTGTAACTATACCGGCGTTATACAATGTTTTTAGTATGGGGGTTAGCTCACTAACCATAGATAGAAATTCCACAGGATCAACGATCAATCCATCAATCAATATCATCTTGCTAGATCCCTTGCGAGGTAGGCAGAGAGTACAGAGTTCCAACAGGTTCTTTCCTTACAGACGTATCTGGCTTTCTCCACTCTCATAGGCTTCTAAGTGAGGAATTTTTAGATGAAAAAACTGCAATAACACTTTCTGCACTGAAATTCGTACTGATTGTCTGATAACTATACCACGAGGCAGTACATACATAATATGTATTAAAATTATTATGGAGTTTTATTCGCAGACTTGGCGCTCGCATAATTAAAATATCTTTTTAAATTAATTTAATCCTGTAGTTTAGACATGTCTGATCTTCATATTGGATTTTTCGCTCTAAATTGCTTTTGAAGTGTCACCTTTTTAATATATAATATAAATGAGGTCTTATAATTAAAAAAATGTGGTTATTAATTTATATTCTATGAGAATATATTTTAATTCAATCATATCTTGTTGCCTTTTTCGGGGTTATCTATAATTTGAAATAAGTCAGCCTCGCTCATCATTATAACTACTCTATTCTGTTATAATATAATCATCAGCATACATCCACCAGTCCACTGCTGGACACAGGCCCCTCCAATTGCAGGCCACTGAGTACGATCCTCGGCTACTCTTATCCAATTTCTGTTTACATAGTATAATTGTGAGTAGATAATTTTTCAAAAAGAATAATTCAATTTCAGACTGCCTCGTTGGTCTAGTGGTGGTCCTGGGTTCAAATCCTAGGTCGGACAAATGTAGTTTTTCTATCGAAAAACTCTCAGTATCGGTCCGGAGTTTAGAATCGTGTCCGGTATATAGCAATAGGCTCACCTCCTACTACATGGGACCTGACATCGGCAGAAAAGTGTGTGTGTGTGTGTGTACACAGTACACCTCTGTCACCGCTTGGGAAGTACAGGCTTGACGGTTTTTTATTTAAATCCAGTGAGAAATTATTATTAATCCCGTCAAATAGCCCTATATTTTTATAATAATCTCAGTTTCTCGTATCTAACTTATGTACGATCCTCATTAGACCATACCTATTCCCTTAATTGGTTTTAAATTACTTTCCTCGAGATTATTTTGGTAATATTGAGATTTTTCCTTTCCTTGTTTGTAATGAAGCATCTAATAATGGTATTTTACTTATAATAAGCTCCTTATTCGAAGGTCGTAAGTGATTAAGGTTCCTTAATAAAATCACATTGAATATTTTTTTAAGGGAATTCTGCCTTCAGATTAACTTTTTTATATAAAATGATTATATTTTTCACATAGTTTCTCCCACTGGTTTTGCTATACTATAAAGTCTTATCTCTATTAGTCCCCATCTTTATATCATAGGTATCGATAAGTACAATAAATATTTCGAAACAGGATATTGCCATGCATTCAAACATTAGACATTTTTCTGTTAATTGAGTAATATTATGGTCTACCCGGCTGCATCTGAGGAATCTCATCAATATGAGCGCAAAACCAAAGAAATCACATCTTTAAAACAGCATTTCTGCTTTCGACCACATAAAATCTTCAAAGCCTATATTTCGCAACAAATCACCAATTACATTTTCCACACGAGCTATCCATCTTGTTCCCTTAATGCGGGTACCGTCAGCCGCCATTACCTCTAGACCACAGGACAATTTCTTAATCGTCGCGGGGGTAGCAGACAAATCACCGGGAACTGCACTGAGTTGTGGTACAGGCCCCGAGGGATATCGGGCGTCGGGATGGCCGGGCGGTGCAGTTGCAGTAAATGGAAGATGTAAGAGAATAGCTGGTTAGAATCAGCATCTTGGGTATATTGCGTGGTTAGTTTAAATTTGTTTTTAATTTCTTCTCCATTGACATTTTTTCCACTAAAGTAGACAGAGGAGTATACGGGCCCCAAGTCCGTTATTGCAATTTTAATAAAATTGTTGATCATTGACATCATGATAAGTAGTTTTGACAGTTTTCAATCTACCAATTCAAGCTTTTCAATAATGCTTATGGTTTTCCATAGTCGTAGGTTTTCCAGTTCAAACAATTGTCGAATTTAGCTCAATTTTTTTTTACATTTTTTTTTTTTGGACCGATGCCCCACACTAGGATTAATTCCTGTGTCGTAGGTGCGTTTACAAACATGAAAACTCACATACACAAATACCCAGACCGGAACAAATAATTGTGGATCACACAAAGATTTGTCCCGTGCGGGAACCGAGCCCGCGACTATTAGACACAGTGGGTGGGCGGGCTAAGCCCTTAACCACTGCGCTAAATCGTCCGTCAATTGTAATTAAACGATTTTTTTATCATGTCATAATTACAAACCACAAAAAAACAGCAGACTTGGGGCACAGTTAGATTCCTTGGAGGTATTTTTGGTCACAGTTTTGCGATGGTGATCCTACGGAATAAATAATAGTCATCTTTGTTGTGGGTGAACTTTCTTCAAGCACCTCATTTTATGCGTCTTTCGAAAATATGTTAATTACTTAGGAATTTACACATATCATCACACATAGTATGTAAGCATTTCCGATTCCTAAAAATTTGAGTCATGATTTGAAACTAGACCTCATGATTGTTTACAAGACGCCCGTATACCACTATGCTGTTACTTTACTCCTTTTACCTGTTCATCTTTATCACTAATATAAAAAAAAATACCTCGGTGGGTTACTACAGCCTCTTTAGCAAAACTAATTTAATCTTACTTTGTCGAGAAAAAGAGACAGACCTATAAACTGTGTATATCGACATCTCTTTCTTACAGCAAAGCAAGACTATAGTAGCTATATTAAAGATATTGAGGTATGGACTCTGAATTATTTAAATAAAAAAAACTCAGCCGCTCTCGCTTATACTTTCGACCACACATGTCTAGGGACAACTGCAAATTGCGGTAAAATGGTTTGTAACGCTCCCCGTTGCAGCGGACTTTGACGGATGTATAGACGCTTGCGCACCTAATAAAGTAATGCATTCCGCTACTTTTCGAGGGAGACGTCTATATAATGGGGGTAATTACGGATAAAGATGGGGCGCGGAAGTTGAATTTTTAAGGGGTTTCAGGTATTCTGATATTAATTTAAGTTTTGTAGAATTTATTTACTTTATTGAAATATTAACAATATCCAGTTGCAGGGCCAATGTTGTTTGGCCCGGTTTACAAAAAGGACTGATCATAATAAACACAGTGACGCCTATATTTCTCAAGCGGGGGTGGTTGAGGTGTACTGTGAACAGCTAAACTGATCATAATATTTCTATAATTCAGCCAGTATAGTCCCCTGACGGACGATTTAGCGCAGTGGTTAAGAGCTTAAGCCGCTCCGCCCACTGTGTCTTATAGTCGCGGGTTCGATTCCCGCACGGGACAAATCTTTGTGTGATCCACAATTATTTGTTCCGGTCTAGGTATTTGTATATGTGAAATTTCATGTTTGTAAACACACCCACGACACAGGAATAAAACCAAGTGTGGGGCTACGTTTTTTAAAAAAAAAACATTTATTTGTATGCGCACTGCAGCGCCACGACAGTCGCAACAGCAATCTGAAGGCGTTGTTGTATTGTACGCGTAGGATGTTGTAGACTCGGCTTATATATGATACCCAAGGGCCGCTCGACTAGAAGGACTGACAGAAGGCTTCGAATAAACACACTTTGACGTCTGTCGTGCAGCGAGCGAACTTATGGGCGAGCATATTGCTTCTTACCGCCAACGCCGTGCGTTCTCGCTCTATGTCACTATTATCTCGTAGGTCACTGGTGACAATGTGACCCAAGTACTTAGTTTTAAGTTAATAGTTTTATTAACCACATTGAGTACTATGCCGTAGATAGATAGATGTTTATAACAAGAGTTGCTTAGTGCGTCAGTCAGTGACAATCTACTATAATTAGTGTGATCACAATCATGACGGGCGATCAAACGATTGGTTGTAATTCCATCATAAGCAATTAATTCCAGCTTTAAAAACTACACTTCAGACGGACGCCTTGAGCAAAATTAGAATCAAACCTATCATTACACTAAACTTAATCTTAGGTGACATCGTGTACTTAATACTACAATTTTAGGGAACCTGCATAGCACTAGGCACAATTTTAAAATAGTATATTAATTTGCATTTGCATTTACTGAAGAGCAGTGATAGCCTAGTGGTTAGACCGTTAGAGTACAAAGTCAGAGGTCTCGGGATCAAACCCAGGCACGTACCTCTGTCTTTTCGTAATCATGCGCGTGTTAAAAAAGAAAAATTTACCATCACTTGCTTACGGGTGAAGGAAAACATCGTGTAACCTGCAAGCCTAAGAGTTTCTCGAAGGTGTGTGAAGTTCGCCAACCCGCACTGGGCCAGCGTGGTGGACTATGGCTTAAACCCTCTCAGTCTGAGAGGAGGCCCATGCCCAACGGTGGGACAGTTTCTTAACAGGGCTAATATTATTTTTATTAATATATATTTTGCATTCACCTTGTATCTATACAACAAAGATTTATCAGTTGCTAAATGAGACATAACGACGTGTGCCGCACCTCTGCCCCATGAAAAATAGCTCAATTGGCTATGGGATGCAGGATGCAAGTCCCCCTGTAACCGAATGATGGTACAAATAATTGCGAACAACGTTGATTTATTACGGAAGGTGGGTGAAATATGGACACACTAAATCTGTCTTGTCTTCTGTTCAAAGTGGTTGTTTTACAAGAAAGGGTGAGGAGATAAATCATTTCAATTTAAGCTTATGGGTACTGCTCAAATCCGGTCGTAATGGTGATTTCTGGAAGAGGCTTTTATTCTATAGTGGGCATCTATCGGCTGGTGATGATGATAGACGTTGTATTCTTAAACTTTGGTATTAGCACCATCGATATATCACCACCGATATAAAAATGGCTTACATCTGAATGTAAAGAAAACCATGGTAATGGTTTTTGTACGGCAAGAAACCAGAACGAATGCAAGGATTGTGGTTGGGAACGATGTGCTGGAGCAAGTGAATGAGTTTGTATATCTTGGATGTAAGTAAGGATAGGAAATATACCGATGACATAGAGAGAAGAGTGAGTGCAGGGAACAGAGTAAATGGTGTGATGGGAAAGCTACTTGGGAGCCGGCACTTAAGCTAAAAGGCGCAGCTGGCCATACATAACGGAGTTTTTGTCCCAACGCTGTTATGTGATAGCGAGAGCTGAGTATGTAAGAAGGAGAATGAAAGTAGGATAAATGCGGTGGAAATGCGAGCTATGCGGAAGATGTGCGGAGTGAAGCCGACCAAACGTGTTCGCAACAGCTTAGTAAGAAAGCGAGTAGGTATGAAAGATAGTATCGGTGTAAAGATAAGAAAGGGTATGCTCCGTTGGTTCGAGCATATAGAAAGAATGTCAGAAAAAAGAATGAACAAACAGATATACAATGCGAGAGTGGAAGGATGTAGGTACCGGGGAAGACCTACACTATCTTACCATGACCAAATAGACCGAACCTTATCTAAAGGACAAGTCAAGATTCTCCGTAACCGGCGAGCGTGTATGAGACGAACTATGAGAGTGGAGGAAGCCAGAGAGGTATGTAAGGAAAGAACCTGTTGGAACTCTGTACTTTCTGCCTAGCCCGCAAGGGATCTGGCGTGATGATATAGACATATCATAACAAAATACACAGTCCCGTTCAAAAGTGACACTAGTAACGTCCCCAAATTCACGTGAACAGTTATAGTAATGATATAAAAGTAAATTAGGGCATATTGCACCTTACTCGTATCACTTAAAGTTGTATTTACAAAAAAGCACAAGCATTGATCGATGATTAGATCGGAGTTTTTAATCGGGATTGAATCAGGCCTGCTTATTAAAGAGCTTAACACGAACTAAAGGACGTTAGAGTGATGCTACTGAGCTGATATGCCATCCTTTTTTACACTACAAATAAAGATGGAAGAAGAAAGAAGAAGAAGAAAGTGAATAGATTTCTGGTCCACATTACGAAAATGACAATCTATTTGAGCTAAGCTTTCTAGACATAGTTCTTAGAATGATATAAAAAATGTCTATATTGTCTCACTGCGGACTAAAGGCCTTCTTTCACTGATAGAAGTGAGGAAGAATAGATCATACTCCACGCAGATCCAGTGTGGATGGGTACAGGGCTCTTAATATGACTAAACTTAAAAAGCAGTGGGTGGGGTACATACAGAACTGATAACTTGGGGCAGAAAGGTTTGCAAGTGACGTCCATGTACAAAAAGACAAAAGTGGGCCCCAATATATGAGTCACGAAACCGGTAAAGGTGAAAGAAAACTGGACACGTACAGCAACGAGTTGACGGGAGTTACGAGATTTCAATAAAAGACTTATGGCCGGTTTCAATATATAACTCAAGAATAGATAACTCAAGAATAGATTTGCCTACTACGGGTAGAATATTGACATATTTTGTATGGAAAATCTATCAAAATTCTACTCACAGTAAGGTAATCTATCCTTGAGTTGAATATTAAACCCGACCATTAGAAGACAAAATTAGTTGCGATAAAAAACGCACCAAGTTCTTTCATAAATCCTTATAATTCTTATTTCCGACAGCACAGTCCACGACTTTTAAGGTGTAGGTCCCGTGACGTATAATGCTCCCAATTCGTTATATCGCCCATTAGTCTGGTGCAACGGGGATATATATTGCGGATTTACGTTCCCAGTGTTATATTGCGACGCACAAGTGATTCAGCGGGCGGGGACATGTGGAATTGCTGCTGCAATGTGTTCTTTCGTCTGGTCGTTTTAGAGTCTTGTAAATGCGGCTATGTAGTGTCAAAATCGTGGTCTATTGATAATTGTACTATGTAGTAATAAAATCGAAAGTGTGATGTTAACGGAAAATTGTAAACAATTCAGCAAACGAACATTTAAGTTAATATATTAGCTGTCGTCACCGATACAAAATCACTGATATCGAGTCATTTTATGTATGTACAATAAAATCTTTTTGAAAAAAAAAAACGACTTCAAAAAGCTTAAAATAAATATTTGAAGTCGGTACCGGTTAGTGCATTCGGTTACTTGACGCCAACTTCAAATATTTATTTTTTTGCTTTTTGAAGTCGGTTTTTTTTTTTAATTTATTTTACTATTTTAGGTGTCAAGTGAATTTTTTACTAATATATACCTATATTATTTTGCTGAGTTTTACAGCAAGGTACCTACAGGATTGATATAATAACCATAATAACGGAAACACACACTCGTGCTGTTCGCCGTTAAGGATTCCCCTGATGTATCTTCAAAGTCCAAAATTTAATACCGATTTTATTAAAATGGGACCACCTTGGAGCTATACTGAACCCAATGCAAAAAGAATCATCAAAAACAATTCATAATTGGCGGAATGATCGCGTAACATACATACAACAAAAAAAACATACAGTCGAATTAAGAACCACCTTCTTTTCAGAAGTCGGTTAAAAATGACCCGATATCAGTGATTTTGTATCTGGCATGTCATCAGCGTAGACTACTTAGGTTGTGGTACATGCGTAATGTCGGTCAGTAAAAACAGTTCTACAGTTTACGAGAAATTCACGGTGATTGAAGGTTCATTTTATCATAAAAAACCACTTGTTTCAAGGTGCTAATCATGATATGATAATATGACTTCATCATTTTCCTTTTCTGTTGCGTACATAGATATTGATTTAGTCTGGATTTAAAAAAACTAGTGGTCGCCCATAGGTCGATATTCGACCTACTCTTTCATCGTTTGCTGGTTATGTTTGACAATCAGTAAGACTATAGACAAATAATATTAATGACAAACATCAATTTGACGTGTATTGTGTCAAATACATGGTAGTGTGTGTAATGTTTTTATCATTGATTTAATGTATGTTTTATGCATAATAAAAAAAAATATTAGCATTCTGCACTCCTTCTCTGTATAAACCATAAGTGTGGGAAATTTCATACTCCTCCGTCCGCGCAATTTTCGTAAAAAGGTGTAAATAGTTTTTGCTTCACGTATTAATATATAGATATGATATAATAATAAAAACACAGCAAGATGGAGTGCTCGGCTGTGCCCCCACCGAATCAAAGTCAAAACACACAAATATTATTTCCCTTTTACACTGTCGATTCTCCACATCAGAAACGAACAAAATAAGCCAAAAGATATTGTGATGAATTGAATTCTCCACGAATCCTGCTTTGTACGGCTTATCTGGTGGCGGAAGCGAACCCAGGACGTAAAGGTGTTCCCGCAGGCAGCTTTGAAACTGCAATAAAGGTGCAATCACACGTCCTTGAAAGCATTCAAAGTGTCTTTTTATAACCGAGGTGATGTGTGCGAAGATTGCGATGTAAGAAGATAGATTGTATATGGATGCGTTTAATATTTTGCACCCATGCAAAGCATATTTTCTGTATTGTTATGAGATTGGTTAAATTATGAAAGCGTTGGATATTTAACTTAAACATTTCACACACAAAAACTACAATTATATCCTTGAAGAACCTAAATGGTAAATTTATTTTTCTGAGATATTTCATTACGATAATTCTAAACAAAAGTTTTTTTTTACACTTTATAGACTCACAAGTAGGCAGTTGTTTTTTTTAAACAATTCCTAAGTTATCTAGTCTATATTTACATTTGTCTGATTCTTTATAACAGAAATTATAACAAAACATTAAGCACCTCCAATTAGCAACATTTCTTTTTTTTTATGTACCTATCTGTAAGCTTTCCTAGAATAACAAAAAATAGTAAAATAAAAATATAGACTTATCTTTAGAGATAAATTTAGATAGTGCAATTATAACAAGATAAGAAAATAGTGCAGTAATCAATCAACTAAGTAATGACATACCATATCCAAAGTGCACACCTGTGGATTGTAACACTTCTTCACTCAACGTTCGTCAGCTTTTGCTATGGAAATCCAGCGAAGAAGCACGTGGGGCTGCATAGCAGATTGGATGTAAAATTTTGATTCAGTGCATCCTTTGTGCCGTGAGTGTTGACTTTCTAGATTTATCACACGCTGCTGTTCGTTTGCGTACATATGCATGCGTGCGTTTATGCGTACGTGCGTGTGTAAGTATATACGTACGTAGTATTTATTAAAAGTAACATTAAACTATTTTTTTTATTAAATTTAAGTAATCACTAAATACGAATACGAATACTACACCGACAGACTGTCTCGTTGGTCTGTGGTGCATAATGCAAATAGCGATCATAAGGACTTAACTAATAAGCTTCGACTCCTAGGTCGCCTATGTTCGGGTTCAATCGCCTCAAGGGTAACCAGTTCCGCCAAGCTTGTCTGAGTTGGCGGACAATCAGATGTACTCAATGCCCTCATTGCAATAAAATAGTCGCTTATGTGTGGTTTTTCTATCGAAAAATCATCAGTCCGGAGTGTGAATTGTACCTAGCATAGAGGCAATAAGCTCACCCTCTATTACATTGGGACCTAATATCGTCCGCGAAATGGTGTATACTGTACTGGTGTATACTGTAGATCTCTACCGACTCCGCTTGAACATAGGTGTGAGGTATTTTTCTTTTATCAAGATCAAGTTAATAATAATCATTTCATACGCTTTTCCAACAGTTATTACTCCATTTTTCGACACTTAAATCGTTCAAATAATTTCCATTTAATGATACGAGTATGTAGGTATACTTGCTTTGAAGTTTGTAATTACTTTACCTTTGAACGTCATACGCAATACGAAACTATCAATAACAAATTTAACGAACATAACTCTAAATTGAACTGGAAAACCACTAAAATACAGGTGGCAAACTAAATCGTATAAATGCGACTTGGGGGCGAGGGTTGCAAATTTTCCATTCCTCAGGGCCCAATAGCTACGCTCTTTACCAGTTAAGAATTAAACTTGGAGCTTTTAAGTTTGATATAGACGACCGACAATCGATTATGATGAAACAAACCGAGTTTCTGCTCGTAGCTGTGAACGCTCTTAGATTTGTGTATACGTCAGGTCCTTTGTAGCGTAAGAAAAGGGTATGAGAACCAAATTGATTTTATATTTACACAATCCTCTCCTCTGTAATTTACATAGTCCGTCTATACATAGGAGACCCAATACATAACGAAATTATTTAATTTATTGTAATATTGATGACAGAATACTTTTTATAAAATATATAACCTTATGGTTTAAGAATCATCATAATGATGTTAATTATGGTTATGTATTAATGAACCGGAAGTCGCTGGCTCAGTATTGTCGATACAATAAAAAAGTTTATTTTCTTACAATGCTTGTAGGCTTCGAAATTAAACATCGAAAGTTACGTGGCGTATTACATTTTGTTGTTACTGGCATAATTTGTCAATATTTCTCCGATTTTATACTCGCCAAAACCACCGACAAACAAGTCGTTCGACTACACTGCCATTATAATTCGAGAAGTTTGCAATATGTTTCGCTTCAAGTAACAAGAACTCGTGATTTTCAGCCTTGATTAATTGCTTTTGTAATGTCGGTTAAGCTGATTCTCAAGTTGAGAAGGAAAGTTTTGGATAAATATGAATTAATAACAAACTTTATTAACTTCCTGGTGAGTAGTTTTGTTTGATCGGATCATTAGAATCATCTTGAGGCATCTTGAATGAGTTGACACACACAAATGTCATGTTTTTTATTTAATTATTGTTTTTATTTGCAATGTCGTTCACTTGAATATAATAATAATATTAGCCCTGTTAAGAAACTGTCCCACCGTTGGGCACGGGCCTCCTCTCAAACTGAGAGGGCTTAGGCCATAGTCCACCACGCTGGCCCAGTGCGGGTTGGCGAACTTCCCACACCTTCGAGAAACTCTTAGGCATGCACTATAAAATAATAAATATTGCATCCGCCAGTTCCCTCGCAACATGAACAGTGTAACCAACTGGTAGATTTTATCCATAGACGGTTGAAAAAAAAATGAATATCATCTCGCCTATACTCCTTAACCCGTAGGGACAGGTGTATTTTGTACACCCATATATCACTGACGATGTTAGGTCCCATTGTAATGGGCCAATTGCCATAACACACAATTCCACACAGTTTGTTATCTTCTCTTATCTCAGAATAAGTAAATAATTTCATAAGGTCGTTATCATCTATCTCTATCTATATCATCACGCCAGATCCCATGCGGGGTAGGCAGAGAGTACAGAGTTCCAACAGGTTCTTTCCTTATATACATTTCTGGCTTCCTCCACTCTCATAGTTCGTCTCATACACGCTCGCCGGACACGCTTACGGAGACTCTTGACTTGTTCTTCAGATAAGACTCGGTCTATTTGGTCATGGTAAGATAGTCTAGGTCTTCCCCGGTACCTACATCCTTTCACTTTCGCATTGCATATCTGTTTTGTCATTCTTTCTTCTGACATTCTTGTTATATGCCCGAACCAACGGAGCATACTATCTTCCATACCTACTCGCTTTTTTAAACGTTCATAAGGACGTTATCATTAAGTCTACGAAGTCTAACCCCCTTAATCTGGAACTCATTCTGACATTCTGTCTCTTCACTACACCTTTCATTACCATCACTTCTAAATCCTAGTTTATTTTATGTTTAATCTCGTTCCTGGAATATCGTATCTCTACTGAGACCGGCTGCAATCTTCCCACGATCCCCCTTCCCCCCATCATGGCGGCCTTATTGAAAGCAAACACCATTAAAATGTGTGGCTTCGGGCGTTATTCTTGCTTCTACGGTTTTGGTCGTAGAGCCTTGAAGTAGGCGAGTGGGCTTTGGATGGTTGTGATAAAGAAAGTTTCTGGTAATGAAAGGAAATTAAAAACACTGGTGATGATTTATGAATTTTTGGTGTAAGTGTGGTGAATTGAAATTCTTATGGAGTGTCAAATATTAATATGGGGTGTGTAGTTGCTTTCTAATTAATATTTTTATCAAAATATTTATATATTTGTTGTTTAAAGTGTGTGTCTACACAATGTCTATTGTCTATCTATTTGTTCATGTCACCTTGCCAAATTATTTACGGGATAGGCAGAGAGTTTAAAGAGGTAGACATGGTCAAGTGTACATTTTATAATTAAATAGGAGACTTAAAACGCTTTCAAATTGTCTTTTTTTCATTTTTCTTTATACCTTTTCACTTGGTTGAGAAATCGATCTTCATCAATTCTTACTATACCTATTTTGCATCAGAAGTTCAGGTAAGTAATAGTTTAATATGTATTTCCATTACTTGTTATTATATCTAACTTCGTGGCCCTACGTTTAAAACCGATATGTTGCTTTCACAGGATGTGTGATTTTTTTAAGGTACTCCACAAGTGTTTCTTTTTGGCAAGCTCGTATGGTTCTGCGATTTCTTTATAGTTATTTTAGTTGATAAAGTTATACGTAACTAGTATAAACAGGAGTTGTAACGTAGCTTGAATTTTTAGGACTGGCCTCAAATTTGGTCAAAAACAGCCTAAACGTACATAATACCACAGAACACTTAAATATTACTTTGGAAGTTAGTTAAACTAAGTTGTTTACATTCCACAATAAGATTGGAGCGATTAAATAAAAGCTCCAGTTGTTGTTAGCAAAATGTATTTTCCATGATCGGTTTATATCACACTAGTTTCTGCCCGCGACTTCACCCGCGTTGACTTTAGACAGGAACCTTACATTTTCCTGGACAAAAAGTATCATGTATGTTAAAACAGGTAATAAACTGTATGTGTGCCAAATTTCATCTAAACCCGTTCAGCCGTTTTTGTGTAACAAACATCCAAACATACAAACTTTCACATTGAATATATAAGTAGGATAAGCACACAGAGTAGATAATAGGTTATTGATACTTCACAGATGTTACATCCGATTGCAGTTGATATTTAATAAAAGATAAAGACACCTAAATTCATTCGTTTACCCCAGGGATTCCCAAACTATTTGGGGGCAAGAGACCCCTTTTCCAAAATGAAACCTCAGACCCCCATAGCCAAATTACTTAAAAATCCTATCTCTAGTTTTTTTCCTATTGGTACAAAATACTTACTAATTTTAAAACTTTGCCGTCAGTTAAGTGAGTAAAGTACAACAATGATACTTCCTACTAAAATATTAGTCATTCTTATAACATGTTGGTACACATAACTCAACTTATACAGTATCTTGAAAGTTTCAAATAAGAACTTGTGTTAATTATTAGGGTCCGATTTTTAGACCTCGTCGAACCCCTAAAATCAGTTTTCGAACCCTGTGAAACCGATATTTTCCCCCAAGGGGTCGATATTGACCACTTTGGAAATCCCTGGTTTACACCAAGTACGACAAAATAGGTAACATATATATAACTAGCATAGTTTAAAAACGTATTACCTAAGAATATTAATTAAGTACAGTACAGTTACATCTTCTTAAATAAGTATGTTCTTAATTATCTACCTATTCTATTATCCTACGTCCTAGTATATATCCTACTAATATTATAGAGACCTAGACTATCTTACCACGACCAAATAAACCGGGTCTTATCTGAAGGAAAAGTCAAGAGTCTCCGTAACCGGCGAGCGTGTATGAGACGAACTATGAGAGTCAAGGAAGCCAGAGAGGTATGTAAGGAAAGAACCTGTTGGAACTCTGTACTCTCTGCCTACCCCGCAAGGGATCTGGCGTGATGTTATAGATAGATAGATAGATAATATTATAAATGTAAACGTTTGTATGTTTAGATGTTCGGATGTTTGTTACTCGATCACGCTAAAACGGCTGAAAGGATTTAGACGAAATTTGGCACACAGATAGTTTATTATCTGGATTAACACATAGGATACTTTTTATCCCGGAATAATGTAAGGTTCCTGTCTCAAGCCAACGTGGACAAAATCGCGGGCAGGAACTAGTAGTATACAAGCTGTAAAGTTAATAACGCAAGACCTCATACACCCCAATTAGATAATTGCTTTACAAATTTAATGGAAAACCCAAAATTCGTAATTTCGAGTCTTTTACCCTTTTTTAAGTAACTACGAACTATGAGAGTGGAGGAAGCCAGAGAGGTATCTAAGGAAAGAACCTGTTGAAACTCTGTACTCTCTGCCTACCCCGCAAGGGATCTGGCGTGATGATATAGATCGATTTTTAAGTAATTTAATATTCCAGTTATCAATAAAACTCGTACGTGTATGTGTGCGTATTGAGAAAAACGTTTTAGAAATGCATTTAAAATCTCCGTATTGCTCTGAATCAAAAATAAATTTAGTTTGTTATAGCGCACAAAAGGAGTAACATTATTTTTTATAAATTTATTAAAACTAGTGGTCGCCCGTAGGTCGATATTCGACCTACTCTTTCATCGTTTGCTGGTTATGTTTGACATTCAGTAAGACTATAGACAAATAATATTAAAGACAAACATCAATTTGACGTGTATTGTGTCAAATACATGGTAGTGTGTGTAATGTTTTTTTCATTAATTTAATGTATTTTTAATGCATAATTTAAAAAAAATATTATCATTCTGCACTCCTTCTCTATATAAACTATAAGTGTGGGAAATTTCATACTCCTCCGTCCGCGCAATTTTCGTAAAAATGTGTACAAAGTTTTTGCTTCACGTATTAATATATAGATAAGTAAGCTAAATTAAAAATAGTTGGATTCAATTCGGTTACCCATTTAGAACAAACTACCTTTAGGGTTTGCGTTAATTATGTTACACCTTGTATAAATTTAAAAGCATCGCGTCTTTTCTATGAATGTATGTACTTGCTAATGACACAATTTAATTTTTCACTGATATATAGTCTGATTCACGAGAGCGGTTTACGGATATAACTTATAAATAAATTATGATGATATTTTTCCATGCTACTGATGTCAAACCGCAGTAGCCCGGTAACGTATATTAGATACAAAATATCAGTTATAGCGTATAATTAGAATCACGCTGCCATGGGCAACGATGGCGCCACCTATTGTTCCAGCTCCCAGAAGTGCTGTTCGTAAAACGCGACCTGGACTCACGTTGCGTGGACACTACAGCCAGGGGGGGCATTTGTAAGTTTTTTATTAGTCTCATTTACATATACACATATGTTATTAAGGTACTTGTATGGAGGGGAGGTGGTGAGAATTAAAATGTCGGGTCTATGCATACATATATTTGATTAGGCGCTGTGGTTAAGAGTTTAAGCCGCTCCGCCTACTGGGTCTAATAGTCGCGGGTTTGATCCCGCACGGGACAAATCTTTGTGTGACCCACAAATATTTGTTTCGCCCACGGCACCCACGTGTTAGGGTTTATAGACTTTGATAAAAAGCATTAATAATTTGATTATTTTGCTGAAATGTTCAACCACGAAATATTTCGTATAAGTAAAATCGATTAATCGACTAAAAATATCAACGCGATGGTAGTTACAGATTGTCTGTAGACAATCAACTCGATGTCGAGTAACAGGGAGAGGTCAGTGACACATTCTGTTGGCGACAGCGGTCGAGTGCAAAAATATATTGCAGTAATTATCTTCAAGACGTTTTAATTTTCACCCACGACGTCCTGCGAGAGTTTCGATTTTGATCTTGTCTTACACACTACACAGGAATAAATCATAGTGTAGGGCTACGTTTTTAATAAACAATAAATAAAAAATAAAATTTACTAAATCTGTTGGAACTTTGTACTCTCTGCCTACCCCGCAAGGGATCTGGCGTGATGATATAGATAGATAGAGAGAAAAAATAAAATTCTTGACGTACGATCTTGTCTCATTCACACTAAACTGTTTTGGGGATTTTAATTCTTTCAGACGGAATTATACATAAAACATATTATTTTTAAATAAATTCACTTGTTTCACCGCTGAGTAAATTACCCAATGGTACTCGTACCATGCTTATAATGTAAGAAATTAACATACCTTTTCAGTTAAGTTTATTTCCTTGTAGCACGGCCCTACATGAACGGTAAATATAATTTGTAGCGTATTACAAGTTTTTATTTAACTTGCAATATCGTATGTCTGTCATTCTTTCCGGTTCAAATCTTGTGATTCATTTTCAAACACTTTCTTAACACTGATTAAGCTTAAATTTGGCATACGTATGTAAAATCAATGCAATAATATGGTACTATGGAGCTGAGCAATAAGCAGTGATAGCCTAGTGGTTAGACCATTGGACTGCAAAGTCAGAGGTCTCGGGTTCAGAATCAGACACGCAACTCTGGCTTTTCGAAAGCTAACTATCACTCGCTTTAATGGTGAGGGAAAACATGGTGAGGAAACCTGCATGCCTGAGAGTTTCTCGAAGGTGTGTGAAGTTCGCCTTTGTGAAGTGGTGGACTATGGCATAAACCTTCTCTGTTTGAGAGGAGGCCCGTGCTCAACGGTGGGACAGTTTCTTAACAGGGCTAATATTATGGAGCTGAGCTGATGATGGAGTTAGAAGGTGGCCATAGGAGCATATGAACTATACAACGTAACAACCTTGTATTTAGGCTTGTTAAATTGGCATTGACGAGTACTTTACAACCAGATATTGTTCAGAGTCTGATGATGAAGCAGAAAGGTGGCCAATGAACCACCCGACTACTCAATATAACCTCACCGTGTTTGGGCTCGTTGGATTTGACTTGACGGGTACTTTTGACCCATATGGTGTTCAAGGTCTGATGATAGAATCGATATGAAGCCATAGAAACTCCTTAACTAAACAAGATATTTTCGTTGTGTGTTTGTTATAAAAGCTTGTGTATAAAACGACTTATTAAATTAAAATTATTCTGTAGGCTACTTACTCAGTAACTTCACACTAGGAACTCGTTGGTGGGATTACCTTGTTTGTCTCAATCAATCAATCAGCCTATCGTAGTCCACTGCTGGACATAGGCCTCTTCTAACACGTGCCATTGCACACGGTCCTCCGCCTTCCGCATGCAGTCTGTCCCAGCGACCTTTTTGAGGTCGTCGGTCCATCTAGCTGGGGGTCGTCCTACCTTACGCTTGCCAAGTCGCGGTCTCCACTCTAGGACACGCTTGCTCCATCGGCCGTCGGTCCTCCTGCAGATGTGTCCAGCCCATTGCCACTTTAGCTTACTGAGTCTGCGAGCTATGTCGGTAACTTTGGTTCTTTGTCGGATTACCTCGTTACGAATTTTATCCTTCAAAGAGACACCGAGCGTAGCTCGCCCCATAGCCCGCTGTGCGACTTTGAATTTGTGGACTAGTCCCACTGTGAGTGGCCACGTCTCGGCCCCGTAAGTCATAGTCATTTGTCTATCGAATCGAATTAAATATTAATTCCGTTTGGCAATTAGAACTGTCAGTACCTATCCTATGTGAAAAATACTTTAGAATACCATCGTTCACTTACGTTTTGTTTTAGATTAAAATCATTTAAGAAAAAAACAGGTAAGTATAGAAGCAAAAAAATACTGCCTGAAACCATGTTTCGTGTCGGAACCGATTAGTGAAACTAAAATATAAAATGAAAATGTCGAGTGGACATGTTAACACACGAGTCCCCAGTGCAATGTCGGCGCAAGAAATTAGCCGTGTTTTTGTGACGGTCTACATATTATGGACGGACATTAATTTTTTAAACTGTAGTGGAAAAATACACTGTGTTGCTTCACAAAATGGCGTACGACTTAGCAAAGTTTTGGAGACATCTTTATACTCCATTATATACTAATGGGCCAAAATAATAACTGACTAGTCCCCACGAAATATAAAATGACCACGCAGTAGACCCAGGCGGAAATGGCGGGTCGAACTGGATCACTTTTTGAAAGACTGGCCTGACATGGCAACGAACAGAGAGGAGTGCAAAAAGTGGAGGGAGACCTTTGCCCAGTAGTGGAACGCAAACGGCTCATAATAATTATAATATACTAATATATAAGGCAACTGAATAGTCTCTATCCGGCGAGCTTGTATGAAACGAACTGTCTGTAAGTAAAGAACCTGTTGTAACTTTGTACTTTCTGCCTACCCTGCAAGGGATCTAGCGTGATGATTTAGATAGATGGATACACTTATATAATACATGCAGATCTTTAAGTAGTTACTTGTCTAACCACAAATCTTCACAAGGCACTGCGGAGGCTAATTAGAGAATAATTTAGTACTCGAAGGGGCGTTACCCTAGCAAATACCTCTTCTCCCCTCTTCTAGTTGATGCGATTGATTGGTTGATGATACGAGTAGCATAGTAGGCTTTTTCGTCTAATACTGTCCGGAGACTGGAATTATACGCGCTCTCTGCCTACCCCGCCAAGGATGTGGCATGATGATATAGATAGATAATGACAATAGGTTCCCCCCATATAACATCGGTCCCACACTCAGTATACCTTATCAATGCTGTATTTAACAAAATCATCTTATATTTTAATCATTATTCAAAGCAGTATAGTTATTTTAAATGCATTTCTTTTACAGACGCCTCAATATGCATACAAAAGTTAATTATTTATTGAATTGCATGGTTAGTTTGGGTACCAAAGAGCTTAATAAATGGCAAAAACTCCTTAAAATTGGAAATTTGAATGTCATATTGAATCTTGCGTCTAAGGACTTGCGTTATTTGCCAGCTTGTAAATTCGCGAATTTCGAATCCTTGAATCTTACACTAAAATGCGGATTATTCAGTCAGTGAGGCGTCTAGAAACAAGAACATGAACATTCTTAGTATTCATTTAAGAGAAGCATTTTGTTTTGTGTGTATGTAACTGGCAGTTTTCTGACTGACTATATTTCACAAACGCAATATTCGTTCACCACTCCCCAGCCATACATCATTTAGAGGCAGAGTTATTAACCCTTAATAATTTATATTACACCGACTATGCGACCTGCTGCTTGTATGTATCAAAATATGAGCACAGGTATGCTTATATTTTAATACATATAGGCATGTGTTTACCGCGTACGGCCGGCTTAGTTTTTTTACCGTTTTCTACAGGAGCCGATGTCGATATTTTGATTTGATTTGTTGGGTTGTGAGAAATCGATAATAGTATCAACTTGTTTTAGTAGATCTTGGGAGTTTTCAAATTCTACAACTCGGATAGCTTGATTAATTAAGTGTAAGTAGTTTGGCTTCTCGAAACAGGTAATCGCGGGTTTGATCCGCGCCCAGCCCACACCATTATATATCTAAATTACGAATTCACTTATGACAATATATAATTTCAAATTAGCCAGTGTAATGACCATGTGGAATTTAAAATAATGGTCCCACTTTAATTGAATAAATAGTTCGATATTTATTTGGGAAAAAGAATTAAGTATACTCACCATGAGTGTTTTTGAAGTGAAGTCTTCACTTTAGGCGCGTTGGGCATTTTTTGAGATGGGATAAAACAATTGAACTCGTGACACTGTTACCGTTATCCACACCTCTGCATATAAAAAAAATCAAAAATATTTCCTGATGATTGAAAAACTACACACTTAATTGTTCAAGTTTTTACTTCTGTCGGCACTGTACCACTGTAAGTTTTCCAAAACAACGTTATTGAGGTTTAGATTGAAATTAGTTTTTTTTGAACGCACCCACAAAAGAAGCATTCTTAGAATTAAGCCATGTTTAGTTTTTAAATGAAAAAGTATATCGTAATTAGTCTAATACCCACTTAAATATGTATACTTAACAACATAGCGACTGATTCAAAACTCTAAAATATCCCACGAACATATTCAAGCACTAATTTAATCTTGTCTCACTAATGAATGTGAAGAAAACCAAAATTATGGTTTTTCAACGGGAAGAAACCAGAACGAATGCAAGGATTGTGGTTGGGAACGATGTCAGCACATCTGAGCAAGTGAATGAGTTTGTATATCTTGGATGCGCATTCAGTAAGTATTGAAAATACACCGCTGACATAGCGAGAAGAGTGAGTGCAGGGAACAGAGTGAATGGCGCGATGGGAAAGCTACTTGGGAGCCGGCACTTAAGCCGAAAGGCGCAGCTGGCCATACATAACGGAGTTCTTGTCCCAACGCTGTTATATGGCAGCGAGAGCTGGGTATGTAAGAAGGAGCATGAAAGTAGGATAATTGCGGTGGAAATGCGAGCTCTGCGGAAGATGTGCGGAGTAAAGCTGACCGACCGTATTCGCAACAGCGTGTAAGGAAGCAAATAGGTATGAAAAGAGTATCGGTGTATAGATGAGAAAGGGTATGCTCCGTTGTTTCGTGCATATAGAAAGAATGTCCGAAGAAAGAATGACAAAACTGATATACAATGCGAAAGTGGAAGGATGTAGGTACCGGGGAAGACCTAGACTATCTTACCATGACCAAATAGACCGGGTCTTATCTGAAGGACAAGTCAGGAGTCTCCGTAACCGGCGAGCGTGTATGAGACGAACTATGATAGTGGAGGAAGCCAGAGAGGTATGTAAGGAAAGAACCTGTTGGAACTTAGTACTCTCTGCCTACCCCGTAAGGGGCGTGATGATATAGATAGATATATAATTTTCCCACCAACAAATTTAAGCACTAATCCCATAAACCCATGCACAAGTGTTATAAGCTTGACAAATTCCCGAAATTCCTCATTTCACCTTAGTAACTGACGTGAACTGAATAGGGCCGGCCGCGCCCCGCTGTTGGTCGTAAAACCGAATTGACAATTTAAATTTAATCTACTTTATGGTTCAGCCGGGGCCTTATATGCACTATTACACAGTTTTATCATTACCTTCCTTACATTTTATTTTGATTATTTGAATGTGTGTAATAGAAAATGAGCCGAAATAGCGGGTTAATATCTTTATGAGGTGATCATTTTAGGGTGGAGATTAGTCGTTTTCGTGTTTCTTAAAAATTGAATCGGCTATAAAAGTAATATTATGTTACTGTTATAATGAAAATGCTCCTGATGGGCTCATGTTCAGAGGCAAATGACTAATCCAATTGTTCAGAACGTTCTTTCGGCCTGCACTTTTCTTGGTTTCGGAGGAGAAAAATGTTCGAAAAATTCCATACCAATCCTTTCCCAACGCTAAAAATGGCTTATTTTATTTCCGTAAAGGGTTTTCCTTGCCAAGGTTGTTCTTATTGATAAACGCTATCACCTGTTTTATGTTCTCTGAACTCCGTAGGCAGTGAAATAATAGGAGGAATTCTTAGAGAAATATGAGTATTTTTTTTTTTAAATAGTCTTATTTACATCCCACTTCGGGACAACGAGCTCCGTGTTACACTATTTGAATCACTTATACAGTGGAATGATGTAGGTACCGGGGAAGACGTAGACTGTCTTACCATGACCAAATAGATCGAGTATATACAAGGTGTAACATAATAAACGCAAGACCTCAGACACCCCAATTAGAGAATTGCTTCATAAATTCAAAACGTAAATTAAATTTCCAAATTTAAAGGTTTTTACCCCTTTTTAAGCACTTTTATACCCCAATTAAGAATGAGATTTGTACGTGTATGTGTGTATTTTGAGAAATATGGGTTAGGAATGCATTTGTAATCTCCTTATTGCTATGAATCAAGAATAAATTTAGTTTTTTATAGCGCACTGAAGGAGTAAAAGCATTTTTAGCCAATTTAAAAAAAAATGTAAGTTACATTAAAAATAGTTGGAATCAATTCAGTTATCGATTTAGAACAAACTACTTTCAGGCCTTGCGTTTATTATAGTACAGCTTGTATATCTGAAGGATAAGTCAAGTGTCTCCGTAACCGGCGAGCGTGTATAAGACGAACTATGAGAGTGGAGGACGCCAGAGAGGTATGTAAGGAAAGAACCTGTTGGAACTTAGTATTCTCTGCCTACCCCGCAAGGAATCTGGCGTGATGATATAAATTGAAATTACTTACACACTGGCTATCAATTGCAGTGATAGCCTAGTGGTTAGACCGTTGGACTGCAAAGTCAGAGGTCTCGGGTTCAAACCCAGGCACGCACCTCTGCGTTTTCCAAAGCATGTGTGTATTTAAAATTAATTATCACTTGCTTTAACGGTGAAGGAAAACATCGTGAGGAAACCTGCATGCTTCAAAGTTTTTCGAAGGTGTGTGAAGTTCGCCAACCTGCACTGGGCCAGCGTGGTGGACTATGGCCTAAGCCCTCTCAGTTCGAGAGGAGGCCCGTGCTCAAGGGTGGGACAGTTTCTTAACAGGGTTGACATTATTAAAAAAATAAATCCTTCAGTGAGTACACCCACGTTTCGCCGACGATGTCAAATCCCATGTAATAGGGGGCGAGCCTATTGCCATATACCGGGCACAATTCCAGACTCCGGACTCGTACTCTGGGAAGTTTTCGTTAGAAAACTACACTTGTCCGACCTAGGATTTGAACCAAGGACCTCGTGATCACAAAGCGATGCGCTTTGCCACTAGACCAACGAGGCAGTCATTATTATTATTATTATATATACACTGTTACTCATTTGTATTATTAATGTTTGTTCCTAATAATATTTATTTTTGTTTCAGGTAATAAACAAGCGCACAAATAAACTGCCCATACACAGCTGACTGTAAGTGATACAAATAACTGAATTATTCTTGTCCCAAGACAGTAAAATTGTGTATCTACCCGCAGACTGTGACGTCATCTAGTCTCAGTCTTTGACTAATGTGGCGCCACTGTTCTGTTTGACTCATCGTTCTTGTCTGTTCTTAACATTTTGGTCCTAAATCAAGTAATATGTTTTTGAGAAATGTGCCTTTACGGGCGAGTAGCGGGTAGCAGATAGTTAAAATTGTTCCCGAAAGAGGTGTTAATATTTTATTTTGTGTACGTATTCTGGATATCTTACCTTATTATTTTATTTTGTGTACGTATTCTGGACCTCCTTAGGCCCACTTGCACGAATCAGGGTTAGACAATAGGTAACGCTAATCCTGGTTCGTCCAAGTGGGCCTTAGGAGGGAAAATCCACATTTATATTATTAATCCGTCTATGTAACTGGCAGCCTTACCAGTATTACCTTGAGAAAATACTTGGTCAATGTTAAACATAAATTAATTTTTACCCTATCCTCTAGTTATTAACTCAGCAGAAAGATTGAGGCGATTTCTCGATTACTGCACGAGTCCCAGCCACATACATGTTAAACTAAATAGGTTCGGTCCATCTAAAATTGGTTTGATTGTAATTACTAATTTCTATTTTTCGATGGTCCGCCACGAACATGTCTATTAAAAGTAATCCGAAGTGACAATTCCCATACAAATTTACCAATATCATTTTTCCTAAACCACCACAGTATCGAGGCCAACAATACAAAAGAAAAATGCATTAAGTCCAACCGTTGTCGGGTTTTGCGAGACTAATGCACAGCAATTTTTTTTTTTTTTTTTTAATTTTAAAAACCTAGCCCCACACTATGATTCATCGTGGGTGCGCTTACAAACATGAAAATTCACATGCAACAATACCCAGACCGGGACAAATAGTTGTGGATCACACAAAGATTTGTCCCGTGCGGGAATCGAACCCGCGACTATTAGACACAGTAGGCGGAGTGGCTTAAGCTCTTAACCACTGCGCTAAATCGTCCGTCGATACATAGTAGTTATAATTATGGTATATACATCGTTATCTATTTAGTCCTATTATTGCATTTATAGTTGTTTGTTTTAAATTATGTTCTAAAAAATGTTCTCTTGATGTAAAGCTAATCCGAAACTATCTGTAAAATGATTTTACCAATAGAATTTTTTGTAAGTTCATCCTTACTCGCTTGCGGTGGGACACCCGCCAAAAAATATTCACGTGATATAAAATCACTCGATTACGTGCTCCGATTGCGGATAACGCCATCTTAAAGATATATTTTCTGGGAGTCAAAGATATGTATCTCTTTACGGTGTTGAGGTATTCGTACTATTTTATGAATTAGGATTAGGGTGGTCTTTTACCTCAGTTTTAGTATATATTAGTTTAATTAAATTTACTTTGGTCATATAAAAAGCACAAGGTAAACAGTAAATATAAACAATAAAGTTCCTACAACTTATTAACTTATTACCATTATATTTATCACCTACCCTTATGCCCGATGCGATTTCCAAAAGATAATTTTTAACGCTCAAATTAACTTCCTTTGGCCCACTTGGCCCACTGTAACGTTAATCCTGGTTCGTCCAAGGCTAGGAGGCGAGTTGGGCGGAGGCGTAGAGCGTATGCCGCTAATGACCTCCGCCCACCTTGAAAAGTGGCCTGCGGGCGCCGAGCGTGGGCAGCTTGTCGCCTGACCAGTAACAGGCCTGTGACGGAAGTGCGCTGGGTCCTGCGCACCCTTACAAAGAATGCACAAGGCACGAAGGAGAGGTCTGTGGAAATAGACCAGGCCCGCCCGTGCCGCAGATGTACTACCACTGGCAATTCCTGCGGTACGGCAATTGGGCAAGAGACGGACGCCGGGGGGGGGGGGGGAGGGTTTAGTGGGTGCGAGCCCCACATAACTGCCACATCACCAAGCCCAGGATGTGGCAGTATGCGGCAGGCATTTCCCCTTCGAAACAAAAAAAAAAACAAAAAATGGTTCGTCCAAGGCCTTAGGAGGGAAAATTTTTGAAGAGTCTAAAATTGTTCCTGGTATGTGCAATCCCACTTCCTATTACACTCACTCACTCCCTATTATATTCGGACCTAATATTATTAGCAAAATGTGGTTATTGTCGTTGTAGATAAATTCTATATGATCACATTGGATCCTTTTCGGGATAAGCAGAGAGTACAAGGTTGATGTTCTTAAGAACTATGTATACCCACATTACCGAAGATAAATGTAGCCCAGAACAAGTGTTTTGAGTTCTTCTTTTAAAAATCTTCTCATAAAGTTCTATTTAAAATAATACTCCAAAAAATATCTGAGAAAACATTTTCTTAGTAGCAAAGGGCTGACTTGAATAGGTTATCTGCACGTTACGACCAGACCACTGCATTTTATGGCCTATATTTCACTGAGTCGCGCTGCGGTTGCGACTATGTACTGAAACGCTCTTATCTTTGAGTTGATTACCTAGTTTATGCTTGTTGGCACTTGTGACTTTATTACCTGGGTAATCTAGAATTGTATTATGGAGAACTTTAGTTTTGTATACAAGGTTATTAGTAATCTGAACTAATGTTACGACAGGACTCTCTACCATCTGTCTCAAGCGTATTGTGGAGTGGTTTGGCCATATTGCCAGAAAATACGGTGACAACCTGGAGAAGCTTGGAACTGGGAAAGTCCATGGACGGAGGCCTCAGCCTAACGCGTTGGTCTGACTAGTATCGCATCACTCTGGACCCTACAGTTTACAAGGCGCTGCCTGCGGTCAAGGACAGGCTAAAATGGCAATACAATAAAAAAGCCAGATTCCTGGGTGGTGGAGGTCTCGACCCTCAGACATGGGGAATGCGACTCAAGGAAAAGTACTAAAATTATAAAAAGGAAAGCTGTGTGTTTGTAACTGTTAAGGTCTCAGGGACATAAATAAAAGTGGACTGTATTTCTACTGGTTTATTTACCATTGAATTGAATATTTGGATAAATTAAAATTCAAGATGAAAGAATGACAAAACAGATATACATTGTGAAATTGGAAGGATGCAGGTACCGGGGAAGACCTAGACTATCTTACCACGACCAAATAAACCGAGTCTTATCTGGAGGAAAAGTCAAGAGTCTCCGTAACCGGCGAGCGTGTATGAGACGAACTATGAGAGTGGAGGAAGCCAGAGAGGTATGTAAGGAAAGAACCTGTTGGAACTCTGTACTCTCTGCCTACCCCGCAAGGGATCTGGCGTGATGATATAGATAGATAAAATTACAAATAAATTATTAAAGGTGTCGTCCGACATCGGAAAAGGTTTGAAGGAGTCTCGTCCTGTGGCGGGGCGATCCTTTCACCGTGCTTGACGATGTAGTGGAGCTGCTCCCGCGCGCCTTTGTGTGTGTGTGTGTGTATGAATGATCTACGCTGTTGTCACAAGAGAGCGAGCGTGCGACCACTACGCTCGAGGCTCCCGCGCGCAACCACCCGTAGTACGTACGCGGCTGTGTGTGTGGGGGGTTGCAACAGTAACCGATAACTTTTTAAGCTACTGAACCGATTTTTCTAATTCTTTTACCATTAGAAAGTTACATAAGCTATGTTATGTTTCAGTAATAATAAGATTTCAGCCTGAAGTCTCCGTATTTGTAATAATTCATAACGATATCACAAAATAAGAGCGTGCGCACCGGGGTAATGGCTATTTAGTTAATAACCTCTTGACGGAAACTCCTTTACACCAAAAACAACGTTTGTACTGAAATTTCTTACTGTAACTGATATAAAAACAAAATCTAACACAAAAAATGTATGGCTCCGAAGTCACTAGCGATCACCGTCAGACGGGGCGAATGAAATCGAAACCCTATTAGCATAATGAAGTCGGACCCAATAAAAACGGATCGGTCGCCGCTAAATTAGTGTTATAAAAAATAAATAATACTATGTCACGCTATGTTCTCTAAGCGGTGGTAGTAGAGGTGGACTCTGTACACCCAAATTTCGCCAACGATGTTCAGTCCTAATGTAATAGAAAAGGGCCTCTTTTTAATATACGGGACACAGTTTCTTACTTGTGGAAACGATGTCCCACCTTATATCGTGCTCCGCATCCCCTAACACCTGTTCGCAGCAGGACTTGATCGCTATCTCCGTCAATGCAGTAACAATGTGGGCGCATTCTGGACTGTTTCTACATTTATAACTGTAGCATGTTTGCCGTCGAAACGCTAAGAAGAAGTTTCTTACTTCGATGATTAATATTTAAAGTTTGGAGTTGATAAATTAATAATCAACTCTTGACAAAACAGATTTGTGATGTGAATGTGGAAGGATTTAGGAACAGGACAAGATCTAAACTTACTTACCATGACCATATTGGCCGTGTGTTATCTGAATGGCAAGTCTGCGCGCTTTTATAAAACGAAAGAAGGAAGCAAGAGACTCGGAATAAGTTTATATTAATTCTAAGGCGAGAAAGGTCTGTAAGAAAAGAACCTTATCTACTACTCTTTGCCTACCCCGCAAGATAACTAATCAACTTTCAAAACAGAAGAATTTAATACTAAAATTAATAGTTTTCAATTTGCAAAAATTGTCCCATGTTTGCGGTGTTTTTATGGCACACGCGTCTAGTTTGGAATTTCATATTATTATAGCAATTTTGTAAACATATGACTAAGTTAGATTGCATTGCGTCTAGACGTAGCAACTTAATAAATGACTTGACTATTAACAAATACAAATATTTGAACAGAAAATATTAAGTGCACACTTTAACTCTTAACTTATTGGTGCTAAATAAATTGAAGAGGCAAGCCGATTTTAAAGAAACATATTTTATCAAAGATGATTCTCTAAACTTTATCAAAGTTTAATTCATCAATTAAAAAGTATAAACAGAATGGTTCTGATGTCTTTTCGCACTATATTACACAACTGTATATGAGAGAATTGTATAGACCATACGATCTCTTCTCCATAAGAATGACATTTTGAATGGTTAGTAGAGTCATAAGTATTCAATGTCCTTTTTATTCTTGACTTTTCATAAATACTTTTTGATCTAAATAAACAAAGTTTTCCTTTTTTATTGAATCATTAGACGAGTAGATCCAAAGCCATCGTGTAATCTTTTAAAAAACTGCATTAAGCGACTGATGTGTAGTGGTAAAAGTGATCTAATAAGAACTTTTTTAATTTTTATGGTAGGTATGAAACACAAAAAAAAAACATTCAATTCAAAACCTAGGCCGACACCGCATGAAAATGATATACACATACACCCAAATCGAAACAAATATTTGTGGGTCACACAAAAATTTGTGCCGTGCGGGAATCAACCCTGCGACTACTCGATCCAATGGGGGAAGCGGTTACGCTCTTAACCACTGGACCAAACCGTCTGTCATACGGATCAAATGTAATCATCGTTTCAATTATCTATAATACAACTATATTACTTTCGCTTCTTGACTTGCACTGGTCGACTTGATGTCGACAAGGTCGTGGATTGGTCATGCTCACTAAAATGTCTTTGCTAGTGGCGGCTCTGTGGAGCGGGTCATTCTTTTCCCTCTAAAATGGTTGAGGAGAGTGATGGCTGCTTCTCAGGTCATACTCGTGAACGGGTGCTGCTGGTGGGGACTGGTCCGTCCCCTGCCCTTTGTCTGACTGAACGTGTACCATAATGCTGATGAATTTTGTCTCGTTCGGCATCACACTGGAGCTATGACCAGTTGTTTTGTACGCGCTCTTTACATATTTTATAGTAACACTTTCTCTTACTATTATTATTATGTTTTTTATTATATACCTCTACAACATCTCTATTTTGTAAATGAGAGGACTATGTAGACACTGACCAATATCATGAATCTAAGTACACTTATGATTAATCTATACTTAAGCACATCTATTTAGCTCGTTCTGCATTGTTCTCCCATACTCCATAAATGCAATGTATACAAAAAGAATTGTAAACCTCATTTTTAAAAAAGAGTAACCGTGGAGTTTCTTGCCCTTCTTCTCCACAGGAATGACTTTCCGAACGGGTGGTAGAGTCTTAAGTAATAATACTTTTTCTGTTTTTGACTATTCATAAGTGCCTTTTGGTCTACATGAATAAAAAACTTTTGATTTTGATTTTGATTTTGATTTTGCACTTAGGATTTAAATCTGCACTTTTTCGAAGAAAAAACTTATCAATGCGTCAACAAAACACATATATAGCGTTTGATCCATCACCCCAAAAGGTACACGCAAATTTACCATGGAAAGTGTGGTAAAATAGAGTAACCAAATCGAGAATACTCGTAAACATTTCGCGATTTTCTATTCCATTCTCCCACAGACGCATTTATTATTTAGATAGCATCGTTCACACTATTTATTACTCCATAATATATAAATAAAAATGTTATTATTGCCAATATTACTAAGTCTATGGCCTATCTTTTGCCGCGCTGTCAAATATTTGGATATTTAGGCACCACGTCAATTGGATTTGATAATGAGAAAAAGTTTTGTCGTAATGCTTCTGGTGACACTCCATTGGCCACCGCCTACCTGAAATGCTTTAAGAAGTAGGTACTCATGTACAGAAAGATCATCATGATTATTGTATGGCGATGTACTTTCAGTAGGTTACCCGGCCTACGATCAAAATTTTATGGCAGGGTGGAGGAACCTTTATGGCCAGCTAGCAAGTTTAGCATTTAATATCTAGTTTTAAAGAGTTTAGCATCCAGTGTTAGCTGGTGTAGCCCCTTGAATCCACCGCTGTATTGTACAAGGTTTTCGAAGACGCAAGGTGCAATTATCATCCGCACAGGTAGGGAATCACTCAATCTCCTGTTGTGACTGTGGAGTGTACGGAAAGATGACTTGTAAATATCCGCGACATCAATTTGGATTCACCGAATGGCTAAATTGATGGATACTAGTGCACGTTATCCTCCAATTATCCATGGGTATACCATCAATAGATGTAAAACAAGTATATTAATGGCGCGTGTATTCCGCAGGCTAGTTTGGTATTAATATTTGACATTTATATTTAATACATTTAACATGATAGCAAACCTTCGTAGTATAAGTCTGGCAGTCATAACCGGCGGCCGGCAGCATGTTTGAAGGAACGTAACATTCGTTCTTTGTACCGGACCGGTTTTCGAGACTATTAAATTAGCATTAATAAGCACTTTAACAGGAATATACACTATGTAAGTTTGGCAACGGCCAAATTCCTGGCGTTCGGTAGGTGGCTCAGGAGGCTGGCAACAAACTCGAGCTGGATATCATTACTGATCCTTTGCGCGAGATACGCGCCCTTTATCTGTCGTGTCGACCAGTCTTTGGAAGAGTTTCTTAAATATGTAATGATTACTTGAACCTAATGGACTCAAAGTATCCTCACTAATCGGTTCTAATAAATATAAATAATAATAATAAAAAACGTTTATTTTGCAACGCACAATACAGAGATAAGATTAAATATTACACGGTGCACGTACATGATGGCATAAATAAATATGGTAAGTACCTATTAAAAGAGGCGGAACAACTTTAAAGTGCATTATAAAATAGGTACTAACTCAGCAGGTTTGCTGGCTGTGGACAGCCAGCGCTGATCTTCCGTTAGTACCTTATTGCAGGACCGTTAACATAACGGCATCACACTTTATTATTTACAAATTAACAAAAGACAAATAATAGAGAGAAAAAAAAAATGACAAAAATAGAAAGAAAATGGTAATTCTTAACCTAAATCAGCTTTTTTTTTTTCGTGGGGAAATGCCTACCGCATACCCCCGGGCCGAGGGCACGGCCCGGGTGGTTATGTGGGGCTTGCACCCACTAAAACCCCCTGGCGTCCTACTGCCCTTTTGCCGGGCCTCAGGAATCGTCACTGGCATGACCTCTGTGGCACCGGCGGGCTCGGTCCGCAGTTAGGCGCGGACCTCGAGATATGTAGGGGGGAGTTCGGTCTCCCTCTACCGCCTGTTGGAGGCTGCGCGGACGCAGCGCTTTTTCGACGACGCGGGCCTGCTAAGTGCTAGGGCGCCGGGGTGCCCTCCCCGACGCCTGCAGGCCGAGATTACGGTAGGCGAAGGTCGTTCTGGGCGTAGTCCCTGCGCCTTCTCCCAACGCGCCGTCTGCGAGCGGGATTGGACGACGACTCCTCCCTCACCTGCTCCGCCTTCTCCTTCGCGGACATGACGGCCTCGCAGAAGGCCGTCATTGCCGCCCAGGCGCTCTCGCTCCCAACCATGGATGATATCACGGTCGGGAGCGATAGCCCCTGTCCCCCTGCACCGAGCGCTCTGGCGAGCCGGCGCCGCTCGGCATCCCATGCCGGGCACACCAGCAACGTGTGCGCCGCCGTGTCTTCCGGGGCCGCACCATGGTGGCAGCGCTCCGCCTCCTCACGACCGATCCGCCACAGATACCGCCCGAAGCAACCATGCCCGGACAGTACCTGCGTCAGACGGTACGTGAGGACGCCGTGTCGTCGCCCCAGCCACTCCCAGAAGACTGGCAGCAGCACAGCGATGACGGTGTGACCGGCAGTGGGATGGGCGAGCTTGCTCCGCCAGCCCTCCAGCGCGACTCGGTGTAGCTCCGTCCGCCTCGCTCTCGGGGCGCAGGGATCCAAGATGTTGGTAGGATTCTTACGCCAGGCATACAGCTCAGAGAGCGCCTGTGTCTCTAGCTCCCGGGAAGGCGTTCCGGCAAGCAGTGTCGGCGCCTCGAAGCCGATGGTGCGGTACCCTCGGACGACCCTGACGGCCATGACTCGCTGCGCGCGGTGCAGCAGCACCACGTTTGGGGCCGTCAGGGCGCCCGCTCAGACTGGGGACCCGTATAGGGCCTGGGACCGCACCACCCCCGCATACAGCCTCCTCGCCGAGGCCTCTGGCCCGCCCAAATTCGGTAAGAGCCTCGAGAGGGCCCCTGCAGTCGCCATTAGTTTTGGCGCTAGGGCGGCGAAGTGGGCCCTAAATGACCAGCGTCCGTCGAGTATGAGGCCCAGGTAGCGCATTTGGGCCGAGATATTTATGCGCTGCCCCCCGACAGTGATGTGAGCGTCAGGGGCAGGCCGATTTCTGGGGCCGTGGAAAGACACGGCCTCCGTCTTGCTTAGGGTCACCTCCAGGCCAAGCCGCCTAATGCGCCCCACCACCTGGGCTACGCCAGCTGTGGCTAACAACGCCGCCTCCCTGTGACTTCGGGCCCTCGCGGTGACGAGAGTATCGTCCGCGTAGCACGTCACTGCTAGACCCGGCAGCAACGTGCCACGCAGGACCCCGTCGTAGGCGATGTTCCACAGGAGCGGTCCGAGGACAGACCCCTGTGGAACCCCGCACCCGACGTTCCGCTCTTGCCACTGCGACGGCCCGGGGTAAATTACCCGCTGGTCCGCGAGGTAATCCGAAATGGTCAAGTGGAGGTATTCGGGGACGCCGTGGTACTGGAGAGCTGCCAGAGCGAGGAGTAGGGCACCGAGTTGAACGCGTTGGCGATGTCCAAGGACACCGCCAACACGACCTCCCCCCGACCCACGGCCCCCTCTGCCATCCTCTGGACGCGCTTTAAAGCGTCCACTGTGGACCTGCCCCGCCTGAACCCGAAATGGCACTCGTGCGGCCCCGTCTGCGAAAGGTGCCCGACGAGTCTGTCCGCAATCACCCTCTCAAAGAGCTTGCAGACCTCGTCGAGGAACACAATGGGGCGGTAGGCGGACGGCGAATCTGCCGGGCGCCCCTCCTTCCTGATCAGGACCAGGCTTCCCCAACTTCCAAAGCTGAGGAAACCGGCCCTGCCTGAGGCACTCGGTCCAGAGAGCCCTGAGACGGCGGCCGAGCGGACCGTGGGACAGAACTCACACTCGGCCGGGGACTCCATCTGGCCCGGGTGCCACCTTCTTCGCCCGCATTCTGCTAACAGCGGCGCTCAGCTCCCTCCGTGACTTCCGGAGCGGCTTCGCTCGACAGCATGTTGGGTCCGGGTGTCCGGAACATTGCCGTAGCACTGGAAGCCGCTCCTTCCGGAAAAAGGGCCGACAGCACGCCATCCGCAAACGCCGGCGGCATGGTCTGCGTGAGGGGGGGCGGCCAGGGGCGGAGCTTGTTCCACACCATGCGGTAGTGGCGTCCCCAGGGGTCGGCGTCGGTGCTCGCCAGGAGCTCCTCGCGGGCCCGCGTCTTTGCGTCCGCAATTGCCACCTGCAATGCGGACTTTGTCGCCCGGTAGACGGCATAGAGCTCCTCCTCCTTAGGCGTCAGGCCTGGCGAAGGCGGTGAATTCCGTCTTCTCCTCCTCCGCTGTATGGTGTACTGGCGGCGCGCAGCAACGCAAGCGCGTCGCAGTTGTGCAATTTCGCGCGACCACCAGTACACCCGTCGTCTGCGAGGAGCTGTATGCCGCACACGGGGCATAGCGGCGACACAAAATGCCGTGGCTGCGGCTCTAAACCATTAGGCCTCCCCTTGGATGTTGAACGGGGAGACCGGTGCCGGTATCCAGGCCTGGACTTCGGCCGCCTCTGTCGCGGCCTCTGTGCTCAGGCGCGCCAACGCCCATTTCGGCCCACCCCCAGCCACGCCAGCCGGCACGGCGGCCCGAGACTTGGCGGAGACCACAAATCTGACGTATACGTGATCAGATAGGGCCCGCCAGCGCCGAGGTGGCGAAGGACACGTCGACCACCAAGCCGCCGCCCCGCCTGACCCAGGTGTAGACTGTGCCCCTACTAAGGACCGACAATCCGTGGGCATGCGTCCACTCCTCGAGGGCCTTGCCCCTGACATTGTCGATGGGGGAACCCCAGGCCGAAGACTTGTCATTAAAGTCCCCCATTACGAGAGTGGGACGGGGTCGACACCGCTGAACAAAGTCGCCGAGTCGCGACAGGAGGGCCTCGAACTCGGGTAGTGGTCGGTTTTGGCGAAAAATACACCCCGACCACCACCATGGCCCCCACGCGAGCGGCGACAAAGCCCTTCGGCCTCTCGACGTCTTCGAGACACAGAGAGCCTCCACCCCTCGGCAGCAGTATGGCCACCGTGCCGTCCGTGTCGCCAGCCCAGTTGCTGGCTGGCAGCACGAAGTACGGCTCTGCTGCCACTGCCACGTCGATCGACCACTCTGCCATGCTCCTGAGTAGGAGGTCCTGAGCCCTGGCAGAGTGGTTGAGGTTCGCCTGCAGGAAGCTGATGACGGGGGGACGACTACCCATTGGTGGCATCCATTGCTTCCACCACCCTGGTCTCTCGCGGCCTAGACGTCGCTGGCCGCTCGGAGGTACGCGTCGGGGTCCCCCTGCCTGTGGGACGCGACCCACAGGTCTTTGAGCCTGCCCGGTGCTCGGCAGGCTTGCCAGCCTTGCTGCAGAGCAGGTAGCGTGCAGCCTCGGCGCAGTCCCACGCCTGGTGCCCCGGCTGACCGCAGTTATAACAGCGCCCTCTATGGTCCGCGATATCCGCCGGACAGAGAGCGCCGACGTGCCCCTCCACCTGGCAGCGGAAGCAACGCCGCGTCGCCTTTAAGAGAGCCACGTTCGCGGACACCCAGCCCACCAACAGCCGCCTGGCATCAGCCAGCTTTTTAGCGGCTTCTACGGGGCAGGTCACAACAGCCGAAAACCGGCCTCTGAAACCCGCCCGTATGTCGCCGCACTTTACCCGCTGCAAGTCGCAGCCTCCCCCCTTGGCCATCGCGGCGATGAGCTCTTTCGACGTGACCGAGTCGTCGAGCTCACTGATGCGGAGGCTCGCCGACTTGTAGGGCCGCGTAATTATAACTTCTTCTGGGGACAGCCCTTGGCGGAGCTTCTCCGCCAGTGCGTCTGCCTTCGGGGAGCTGGTCGCGCCCGGGACTTCGAGGAGGTTCGGACGTCTGTGCCGACGTCGACGGTACGGTAGCGGGCGACCCCGAAGGGCGGATCGAAGCTCTTTGCGACGCCTTCTGCGCGGCCTTCTGAGCGTACGTCTTGGCAGGTGAGGGCGTCGCAGACGTCTTGCCGGCTTCGGAGGCCAAAGGAGGGCGCAGGATTTTGCCCTCCAGAAAAGAGAGTCTCTGGAGGACTCTCCCCATCTCCTCCCGGATCACGGTCACTAGGTCCGTATCTGGCGCCTTGGGAGCCCCTTCGGGAGCCGGGTCTTTTGGCCTGTCCTCAGGGTTGAGGACCATCGCCTTAACCACGTCCAGTTCCTTTTTGAGGTCCGCCATTTGTCTTTGCAGGCGGGTATATTCCACCTGCAATCGGCGAACCTCGTCCAAGGCGGTGCGGAAAAACGCCTCCTCCACCACTTCGGAGATGGCTTTGGCCGCCAGCTTTAGGGCCTTCCGGGACGTGCCCTTAAGTCCCTTAGATATGCGGGCCACGTCCCGTATGCTCTCCAGGGACGCAGCCACGCTGCCCCTTAGCCCTTCGAGGAGCAGCTCGTCTGGGTCCGGATTCGACGAGGCTTGCGACGCCGCACGGGAACTACTCTCGGCGGCCAGTACGGCCTCGGCGCTCATCCGGTCGGTCCTCTCCCTACGTTCGAGCCTCTTCTTTGCCTCCTAGTACCCGACATACTGCCCAGTGGTTTGACTGGGGTTTCGGTGGGTCGTCGGCGTCCGAGCCCTCGCCTGAGCCCGAACGGCTGCCTTCTGGCTTTCTGGGGCGCTTTTTGCGCCACATCGTGGTGCTTCGAGCGTAGATGGAGTCTACGTCCGAGGTGGACATTTCGCTCCCTTCTATCTCTTCTCCTGTCAGCTTTGCCGCCGAGGCGACACTTTTTTTTTTTTTTTTTTTACGTGAAGGAAATCTTTTAAAGACCCCCCGTCCGTCCACCCGAAGGCGTGTGTCGGACTCTCTGCTGTGGTCCTCGCTCCGCTGTTTTGCGGCGCGGCGACCGCAGCAGCATACCGACTAAAACCTCCACGGTGTTTCCTACTCGCCACCATAGTGGAGGGCCACGGGTTCAAGATGTCGTCCGCAGCCTCTCCGGCGGTTGTCCCTTTTGGACTCCTCTCAGGGCGGATATATCTCCGCCTCCTTCTCTCTCCCCCCAGGGGGCGTGCTAAAACACAAGCACGTCCCCTCCATCTCGCGGGCGCGTGTGCAATGCAGGTGACGACCCCCGAAGCCATTACCCGCGCACGCCCTTACTACGGAGGCATTAGATCGGCTTGCCGCCGTCTCCTCCGACCTACTCTTCGACGCCGCTGCGGGTCAACGAGGGGATCATCCTCCCTGACCCGCTCCGCCGCCTCCTTCGCCGCCATAACCTCCTCCGCGAAGGTCACCATCGCCTCTCATGACCTCTCGCTGCCGACCATAGAGCGAACAATGGCCGACAGGGAGAGGTCTCTTCCCACAGTTGCGACTAGTGTGTCGCGCTCCTCACCCCAGGCGGGGCATGCCTCGAGTGTGTGCTGCGCCGTATCCTCAGCGCAGCCACACTCGTGGCACTTCGGGTCCACTTCCCTTCCGGCTATACGGTGCAGGTACTTGCCGAAGCAACCGTGCCCCGTCAGGAGCTGCACCAGCCGGAAGGTCAGGCCTCCCGCTTTTCGGTGCACCCATTCTTCCAGCACTGGGTGCACCGCCCGTATGGTCCAGTGACCCGCACTCGGCTCTTCGAGTCGGCTCCGCCAATCTCGAAGGGCACGTTTCTGTGCCCGCCGCCGCCATCTCGCCACCTCATCTGGTGGGGCGCCTCCTTGGCCTCTTACCTCCGCCTTCTGACGGAAGACTGAGGCCAACACCCCCGCTTCTAAATCCCAAGGTGGGGTCCCCGCCAAGACGCACGCGGCCTCGTACGAGACGGTGCGGTATCCGCGTATCGCCCTGGTCGTCATAACCCTCTGCGGTCTCCGCAAGAGGGTTCGTGTTCGCGCGTTCAGGGCGTCCGCCCACACCGGTGCACCGTACAAGGCCATGGACCTCACCACCCCGGTGTATAGTTGGCGGCAACTCGCACTCGCGCCCCCCACGTTGGGCAGAAGCCAACTCAGAGCCCCCGCCACCCTGATCAGCCTCGGGGCTAGGAGACGGAAGTGCTCCACAAAGTTCCAGCGGCTGTCGAGGACTAGACCCAGGTATTTCATATGGGCCCTGACCTCGACAGTCGCTCCACCAATCGTAATCCGCGCTCCTGAGGGTGGACGTCGTCGAGGCCCATGGAAACATAGGGCCTCGGATTTTTCCAAGGCCACCCTCAGACCGAGCCGCCGGATTCTACCCACTACTTGCAGAGCAACCTTCCGTCGCCAGCCTCGCCGCCTCCACAAACTCGCCCGCCCGGGCGCACACAAGAGTGTCGTCCGCGTAGCACACGACATGGAGTCCGCGGTGTAGAGAGCCGCGGACCACCCAGTCGTATCCGATGTTCCACAGGAGGGGCCCCAGCACCGACCCCTGCGGAACACCGCACCCAACCTGTCGACGCAACATGCGCCCGTCGCGCGCCACGCACTCGACACTCCTGTGGCTGAAATAATCATCCACCACTCGCCGCAAGTAGTAAGGCACCTGATGATAAATAAGTGCCTCCTTCCGGTTTTAACCTAAATCAGCTACTACAACTTGTAAAGAAAAAAAAATTAAATAAAATGTATAATGAGGCATATTTTTTTTCTTTTAATAATAAGTGGTATCGAGTTACATCGGTCGATCTTAGATGGTGGAAACAATTACTCCACGATAGCAAAAGGAATGTAATGACCAGTAAGTATAAATTTATTACCTATAATGAATTAAAAGGTTATTACGATCCTAAAATGTATTATCTATTTGCCAGCACACGGTCTCCTTATATTAAGCTGGTGCATGCAAGTTTCTTGGCTGTTCTGATGGAAAATAACTCGTTCTGATGGATAATAAATCCATCAAAGGTGCTCTGCTTCCGCTGGTTTGTTGCGATTTTCTATATTGTTGGCCGTTAGAATATCAGCCTAAGACTTTCTCCGGGATTTTATAGCGTCACAGTCGGTTTACCCTCCGACTATTTCACAGCCGAATTTATAGTGAGTTCACACGCACTAGTGTGATTTCCGACTGTTTGTCATTTTCTCTGTTGTACCGTGGCATACAACTTGTTCAATTTGGGCGTCGAGTTCAACTAGATTATGGTCGATTTTTTTTAATAATTAGCCGAGGGCGAGTGTTTCTTTTTTTGGAGCAGTTATTATCACGCACGCAGGCTTAAATTGCTTGTGTTTCGGAGTTTTGGGTATATCTGAATTTACTTTTTGTACAAAAAAGTTGTTTTTTGGTAACTGTTGTTATTTTATTATAACCGGTTCAACTAATTTGGGTATTCGGGAATGAAGGCGTGTTTGTAATTGTATTCTATTGGGTATTCTATTGTACCAAATAGGTACTCGTTTTACAAATATCAGTTTTTTTTTTAACGTAGCCCCACTCTGTCGTTTATTCCTGCGCCATGGGTGCATTTACAAACATGAAAATTCACATACACAAATACCCAGATCGAAACAAATAAATGTGGTTCACACAAAGATTTTTCCCGTGCGGGAATCGAACCCGCGACTATTAGACTCAGTGGGCGGAGCGGCCTAAGTTCTTAACCACTGCGGTAATTTGCAATACAGTTATGATGTTGTGTGTCCTGTAAAAATCACTACGTAGTAAGTTACATTAGTGAAATTCCAAAATTAGCTCTTGTGTTTTGCAGTTGCTGCTAATCAGGTTTTGTCAAGCTAGTTGGTAGGTGTCTTTAAAGTATCTATCTATCTTTATCACCACGCTAGATCCCTCGTGGGGTAGGCAGAGAGTACAGTTTCCAACAGGTTCTTTTCTTACATACCTCACTTGCTTCAACCACTCTCATAGTTCGTCTTATACACGCTCGCCGGTTACTGAGACTCTTGAATTTAAAGAACTACTAAATAACCTTCATATTGTGTTGACCATTCAACGGATGGCTTAGTTCTTGGCAGTGGTTAAGAGCTTGAGTCGCTCCACCCACTAGATTGAGTAGTCGCGGGTTCGATTCCCGCACGGGACAAATCGTTGCGTGAACCACAAATGTTTGTTTCGGTCTGGGTGTTTGTGCATGTGAATTTCATGTTTGTAAACGCACCCAAGACACAGTAATAATCCCTAGCGTGGTTCTACGAGTTTTTAAAGAAAAAATTAAATAAAATGTGTTATACTATTCACTTTTTCATCTACTCATTCCATAAAATCTTATTCATAATTCCCTTACGCTCTCATCATATCCCACAAAAAGCCCTAAAATATTGCATTAAAGTATTACAGGACTTGCCTTCTCTTTCTCCACAAATAAGATTCTCGCATAATCCGCTAAAACTATTTTTATTCCGGTCCGACCTGAAATCTTACGACAATACGCTTTTACAAAGAAACTAAGGAGTCATGTCTATGAGCGAGTTTATCGCGACGAGATTTATCGTTAGTCGATTACCTCGATGGGTTCGCCCTCTATTACATTAGCACCTAACATTGTGTAAAGATTGCGAAAATTGAAGATTGAAATTGAAGAGACATTGCGGTGTAAAGATGAGAAAGGGTATGCTCCGTTGGTTCGGGCATATAGAAAGGATGCCCGAAGAAAGAATGACAAAACAGATATACAATGCGAAAGTGGAAGGATGTAGGTGCCGGGGAAGACCTAGACTATCTTACCATGACCAAATAGACCGAGTCTTAGCTGAAGGGCAAGTCAAGAGTCTCCGTAACCGGCGAGTGTGTATGAGACGAACTATGAGAGTGGAGGAAGCCAGAGAGGTATGTAAGGAAAGAACCTGTTGGCACTCTGTACTCTCTGCCTACCCCGCGAGGGAGCTGGCGTGATGATATAGATAGATAGATAGAGACCTAACATTGTCGGTGAAATTGTGGATGTTATTCACAGTACGTCACTGCCACTCCGTTTGGATGACGTGGTGTCGGTTTTTTACATTTATCGTGTAATAATAATTAGTCCTTAAAAAGAAAGACGCCACGCTATCACTATACCGGTTACACATACATTTGCCAGGCAAAGCAGGCAGATGGACGATTTAGCGCAGTGGTTAAGAGCTTAAGACGCTCTGCCCACTGTGTGTAATAGTTCGATTCCCGCACGGGACAAATCTTTGTGTGTGATTATTTGTTCCGGTCTGGGTATTTGTGTATGTGAATGTTTATGTTTGCAAACGCACCCACGACACAGAAATAAATCTTAGTGTAGGGCTAGTCTTCAGAAAAAAAGAGTCGTTGTAATATTTTTTATTGACCACAATTTCTCACTAGCCGACAACAGGTAAAGGATTCGCTGTAGGCGAAATAAAGCATTGATCCAAAAGAGCAGTGTTGTACTTAATACTATATAGATTTTAGACTTTATAGTCAAACCACACGTTTACCTTGGATTAAACGTTTATCAGGAAGCATAGAGTGGAGTTTACCTTATAATAGAAAGAATAGTCGCGATAATGTCGCTCATGGAGCTTACACCGTTAATTTTTTTTTGTGGCCCAAATATGTTTATTTTCTCTTAATATTTTGGGTTTTTCCATTATTTACGAAGAACATTTTAGGTTATCTGCAAATAAATGAACCGTTTTGCACCTAAATATGACAGTTGCATTACTTTACGTAGAACCAACTACAAATTACTTGCGAAAGTGGAAGGATTTAGGTACCGAGGAAGACCTAGACTATCTTACCATGACCAAATAGACCGTGTCTTATCTGTCAAGAGTCTCCGTACCGGCGAGTGTGTATGAGTCGAACTATGAGAGTGGAGGAAGCCAGAGAGGTATGTAAGGAAAGAACCTGTTGGAACTCTGTACTCTCAGCCTACCCCGCGAGGGAGCTGGCGTGATGATATAGATAGACCAACTTTGCTAGAGATAGTTTTAATTTGTTTTTATGAATAGTTTTATTGTAGAAATCTCGGCACTGAATTTTTGATTTATGTTTATACGGCTTTATTCATTCTAAATCTTTCATTCAAAACGATGGGTCATTGGGGTCAGTAGGACGCAGACAAGGTGATAGACCGAAGGAATCCTTTGTCCATAAACGGATATATTATATTAGAATAGATTTGGAAGTACTCAAGAGATGTGGCATGACGATTTAGGTAGATAGGTTTGGATATATAAATCACGCCTATTATCTCTGAAAGAGGTAGCCGAATTTATATGTTAAACATTAATTATAGGATAGTAAATACTTTCTACTGAATATCACAATGGTGTACGTCAGGTGTCACAAATATGTGGCAAGGAGCAAATTGAGATTATTTTCGTAATTTTCGCGATCTTAGTAATACGAGTACTCAGCTCAGATATAATTTAGAAAAAAAATAGTGTAAATAAGCAACAAAACGCTGTTAAATTATATTTTACAATTCATGCGGTTTTTATTGTCTTTTAATATTTATTCTACTCTACAAAGGTAAAAAAATTGCTACTTTCAAAAAGCATGTAAAATACGACAAACATTAACTTCGAAATTCCTTTTGTTTTTATACCGGACTGATTTTCGCAGAGTAAGATCCACATTTGGACCGTCACCCAGGGTATGTTTTTTCATCAGATCGGATTAAAATATCCTCCATCTCCGTCGGCCAATCCGTCGGGAATCCTTCCACTTGGCGCTGACGTCTGTGTCTATTAATAAAGATTTCCTTAGCAAACGCCCCTGTAATGCCTTGAAGCCTGACAAAGACTGGTACACACAGGGGAAGAAAATATCGATATATTTTATTGAGGCGCTCGTAGCGTTGTGTGCGGTGTGTGAATAACCTACGCCATTGGCCGCGGAGCCTTTACAACTTCGTACGTGTACTAGTTGTCACACCGTGGAGCTCTGCACCGGCCGGCGGGCAAGGGAATCTTCAACTTCGCCGGCGAGGTCGGTGTCTGATCCTGTGTGCGGTATCTGTATCCGAAAGAAGGGAAGTAAGGGCACCGAGAGGTTCGGTGAGATCATGCGGCGGTAGCGGCTGATAAGAGGAGAGTCAGGTTCGTAGTCAGCGGCGGCTACGATTAGGGGGTTCCGATGGTTGAACGCTTTCGTGAAATATCGGGTTGACGCCTTTTTAATATAGGCGCGAATAGGTTCGAGACCGAGATCGGAATGGAGATCGACGTTCTGTATGAACCACGGGGCTCCGACGGCTTTGCGGAGGAATCGGGACTGGTCGTTGAGGTACCGCGGTTCGTGATACGCTCATAAGTTTGTCGTGTATGAAGACGACGAACTTATGAGCGCCTCATGAATCCCACACCAGCTCACTACGAAGTAATTACCAAGGTTAAGCGGTGTTCAGTTCCGTTAGTCTAAAACGCTCCATGCTTTGGAGGGAACGCCTTTCGTCCCAATTACGACTTCACGTCGGGTTGAAGTCCCTAAAGCAGGTGGCCCTGGCTCCACCAATTTGCACTTGCTCCGCGTGATAGAATGTAACTCAATCTTTCTCACCTCAATTTGTGTCAAAAAGCCTGTGTCCTATAATGGGATAGCCACAAGTTAGCCTTTGTCACATATGGGACTTACATCATCGTCGATTTCGCCGACCTCTACCAACCCTGCTTTGCGCCCCCCCCCCCCCCCCCCCGAATGTAGGCTTGCATAGGCAAGCTAATCATCAAACTCAAACTCAAATAATTTATATTGTATAAGCCCTGCGGGGGCGCTTACAAATAGTTAATTAACTTTTTTTATAATCTAATTTAACTACAAATCTACCACCGGATCGGAACGCGGCCTCCACTGAGAAGATCCGGCGAAGAAACTCAGCGGGCTTGTCTTTTTTTATTTAATTCTCTTTCTCTTTTTCCCTTTCAATCGTGTGAATACAATGTTAAGGCTACAATTAAATAGCTTACACTCTAGAACCAGTGTGATGCCGTACGACCGAGATATGAGACTAATGAAGTTATTTATAAAGAGTGTCTGAAGGATTCCAGATGGACCAGTCCACTGCTGGAACAGCCATCACCTTTCTATAACCCAATGCAAGGCATACGCTCTCCCTTTTGATATTCTTCGAGGCCTTCGTGTTTAATTATTATCACAAGTTTATATTTAACTTCCATTGTTCGTCGGCCTGTCTATATTTCTAGTTCAAATTATGTGATCCATTTTTCTTGTAGGTATCCGATCAAGCAAATTTGGCTTATGTAAGTTTGGTGACAGTGCAATTATATCGTACCATGTAGCTGATCTGATGATGGACTTGAACCCGAACCGTAGGGAAATCCTAACTACACAATATAACCCCCTCGTGTGTAAGGGTAACCAACTACTTCGGTGACAGGGCGCTAAAAACGCATCCCATACATTTTGAATAGTCTGCCGGCGGTCATACGGGGCGAGACTAATATATTTTTTTTTAAAAGGAAACTGAAGAACATTACCTAAGTTTGTGCTGAGTTAGTATTACCATAATATTAGGTTTGTAGTCTCAACTGACCCCACAGTCAAAATAGGGCTGCCCCACAGTTTTGTGGGGCTATGATTGAACATGTTCTTTTCCTAAATAAATAATAATAGGCTTGTTGGATTGATATTAACAGTACGATATAACTAGATAATAATAATAAAATTTGTTTATTTGCGCACAAGTAATTACAGATTGATAGATGATAACAAGGATATGTTAGTTGGTTATACAAGTTAAATCTGTATACAAAACATGTGAACCCTGCCTCTTAAACTAGGACGCCCTGTATCTTAAGGGGCAGTGTTCGGCTATATTATGGCAAGAAATGTTGTGATTTAAACAAGAGTAATTGAGCAATGTAAAACTATCGTACAATAGTGCACTTAGAGCATATGCAGTTATTAGTAACTATGGATACATTTATAAAAAGATATGGCATGCATTTGTATGTGTTTATTTCGGTTAAAAAACGTTAATTTATTGGTAACTAGCAACCGATCCCGGCTTTGCACGGGTGGATATTACGTCCGCTGCGTAGGAACGCGCGGTTACCGTGTGCGCCCCTCTCCCGAACTTCGGTCCCCCCTCCCTCGCCGCGTTGCCCGCTGCGCTGCGTGGGGCCACACCGCCCACGGCGCGGCGGCGTTTAGTTTTCTATTAGTATTTTGTTTAGATTGACATTTTTAAAGTCGTAATATCTTTTGAATTTAATGTCCGATTTGAATAATTCAAAAAGTACTTTACAGGTAATGAATACGATAATATTTATTTGGATAAGGATTAATACAAAGCTATGGATAACATGGTCTGATTTTGGTCGGCATCTCTATCAACTTTTAAAATGTAAAAAAGTAGTTATAGTGACGTTACTACAATAGTTGCACATATGGCATTGGGAAGTTTTTTGTAGATATTGATATGTTTTTAATATTGTAGAACATTTTTTTGGTCTATCATCGATAGTTTCCGCAGCGCATGCAATGAAAGACATTTTATGGCTAATTTTTTTACATCATACCCATGATTACATTATTGAAATTTTAGTAAGGATCCCTATTTTTTTCTAGTAATAAATATAGCCTATGTTACTCAGGGATAATGTAGCATTCTAATGGTGAAAGAATTTTTGAAATCGGTCCAGTGGTTTTTGAGTTTATTCGTAACATACATACAAAAATACAAATCTATACTCTTTATATGCATAGTGTGTAATTTGTATATAATTCGAGAGATAGTATTAAACTAAAAGGTTCTAAAGGTGGCCAATGGAATCACACAATTACTCAACATCCCTCAGTCGTGTTTACGCTCGTTGGATTTGTCTCAACGAGTTCTGTAGACTCGAATGGTACTCAGGATCCCATGATGGAGCCGACAGAATGCCACAGAATCTCCTCAACTGCGCAAGATGTCGCCGTTGTGTTTTTGTTATTACAAAAGCTTGTTTTTTAAAAGATCATTAATAATAAAATTATTGTAACTTACAATTAAATTTCTATATAAAATAGTCCATTCTATCACCAGTGTGTACAAGTCTCTTCCCGTCCCTCACGCCATTCATCTGATTGTGTCAGTGTTGTTATTTACTTCACGGTTACACTGGGGCAGGCACGTAACTGTCAGACAGTGGATTTCAGCACCACCGTTAGTTTTTGTTGTCACTACGCTGGTTTTATACCTGTGGTAATCTATAGTAACCACTAGACAGAGTTTAGCAAAAACAATTTGACGTAACTTTAACGTCGAGAAAGCACGTGTCGCGTTCATCTTTGTAGTGTGTTACGAGACTAACAAAGATATCCTAATAAATCTCTGTCAAAAGCAGTCCACGCAGCAACAGTAGCACGCACGGAATACGGTCTTTAGGTAAAAAATAAAAAACCTGTACTGTTTCACTACTGTGCAAAGGACTTCTCTCACATACCGTGGTAAGAGAAATAAGCTAAAATATGAAATACTAGTTACGCGTTAGGTGTTGCATTGGTTTTTGTGTTTGAGGCACAAGGTAACATATGTTCTTCCCCAGGTTGCAGTCTATCCCTGTCATTTTTTATAAAAATATTTTCAGCGGGAAGACATGAAAAGGTAACAAAAATTACTTTAAATTTACGATATTAGTATATTGTATCATAACGCCAGATCCCTTGCTGGGTACAGATTACAGAGTTCCAACAGGTTCTTTCCATACCGACTGCTCTGGCTTTCACCACTTTTATAGTTCTCATAGCTATAACATTACTATGGAGGTAAACACCACTCAACTGAAACATATACCCATCGAACTCTGAAACCAGCAAACGCTTCCAATTTTCCACTCCATCGCTTCCCACCTGTTCACTAGAACTTTTCATTAACATTTCGCATTTACTCCGTCACGCCATTAAGGCGTCCATAAAGAGACACTCCTCGTCGAGAGCAGAGAAGGTAATACCTATCTTCCTAAATCTCGACCGAAGTGAGCACAGGTATGAACTTGGTGGTTGATGTCGATTTAAAAAGAGAAAATAAACTAGAGAAGAATGGGATGTGACTGGCAATCACGATGTTCTGGATTTGAATTCCGGATCGCACGAAGTGTTTTTGGGGATTTTCAATCAATAATTCGCATTAATAATATTAGCCCTGTTAAGGAACTGTCCCACTGTTGGGCACGGGCCTCCTCTAAGACTGAGAGGGCTTAGTTCACTACGCTGGCCCAGTGCGGGTTAGTGAACTTCACACACCTTCGAGAAACTCTCAGGCATGCAGGTTTCCTCACGATGATTTCCTTCACCATTAAAGCAAGTGATAGTTATTTTTTTAATATGCACATGCTTTCTGAAAGACAGAGGTGCGTGCCTGGGTTTGAACCGAGACCTATGACTTTGCAGTCCAACGGTCTAACCCCTAGGCTATTACTGCTTTTATTGTAATATTATTGTTATAATTCTCATTAGGCTGTCCGGACTCTAAAAATGTATCTGCTCGCCGTCCTAACATCGTCGATGTGTGTCGTTAAATGTGAGTGTCGACGGTACATCTTTGCCACACCCGCGAGGGAAATATAGGGAAAACGGTGTTTATTTATTTTTATTACCAACAATGAAAGCCTACTACATTCATTTCTGGAATGCTACATTCGTTCCTAAATCTTATACGCGCAATAGTAAAGTATTTCAATCCAAATCCATCCATACAGCCAATCTTTTATAGATTTATTGTATTTGACAATTGTTGTCAGTGTGAAGCCCATCTGTGCCAACCACCTCAATGTTAATAAATGTTTTCTTTCTGTCTTTCAAATAGGTATCTTTCTATGTTTTAAATGCGGCCCTGCCCAGGGTTCCCTCAGGACGCTTTATTGTTATTGCCGCTCAGTGAGAGCTTAAATATATGGTCAGAGGTAGATTTCTTTCGCTCACGTGATGCCTGCATGTGATGGGAACTCTTCGGGATGTTTGCTTTAATTAAACTGTTTCAATCTTATATCTTTTTTCAAATACGATACCTGTTGGTGTATTTTTCCAATCTAAAGTTCTTTTTGTTCAGTGATTTCATTGTAAAGTTGTTCAACAGTTTTGCAGAAGTTTCGCATAGTTTTGGTATCATTATTAGGTATTAGTAGTAAGGACTTATAATACGTTTCAAAAACGTTTATTTCTATTGGGTGCAATAGAATGTGGTTTTTGGGTCTCTTCGTCTTATCGACCCTAAAACCTCACTGAGGTATTGGAGGCTGTTATTAATTTCAAATATTTCCTTTCTCATTCGAGCATGCCGCAAATCCTATACAAAACAGACTTCATTATCTTTTCCCCCATCAATCTCAATATCCCTAGAACTCCACAACTAATAAAATCCAAGGAAGCACAGCCTTGAACGGGACAGAAATTCTCAAAACGCCGTTACATATTGACAGACCAATCGAAAATCTATATTAATAGAGGCTTTGGTCTTCAACTACCCAAAATCACTTGACCTCTCATCATCTTGAATGGAACCTTATTACAGAAGGCTGTAGTGTATTTGAGTGAATTTCAAAGGTCTTAGTAAGTTGGTAAGTAGCTATTGTTCATACAGCTGACGATGCATTCAGTAGATTATTGTCCTGGACGAAATTTACCGGGGGAAATCTGGAGCGGTGAGCTGAGGAGGTTAATTTAGGTTTAAGCGGTGCTTTGGTATAGATGCGGCGTTATTGGTGATATTATCTTAACATTTCGGGGTCGTGTTTGATCGAAGAGGTATCAGGTAGTAGTTTAATTCCACGAGATATTTCTATTTCTTTGATGAAGGGAAGTATAATGAAGTCAGTTTTGTATAGAAATCGAATTGTAAAGGAGATATTTTAAATTAGTAATAACTATGTGATCTCTGCGGAAGATGTGCGGAGTCACGCTGACCGACCGTATTCGCAACAGCGTAGAAGAAAGCGAGTAGGTATGAAAGATAGTATCGGTGTAAAGATGAGAAAGGGTATACTCCATTGGTTCGGGCATATAGAAAGAATGCCAGAAGAAAGAATGACAAAACAGATATACAATGCGAAAGTGGAAGGATGAAGGTACCGGAGAAGGCCTAGACTATCTTACCATGACCAAATAGACCGTGTCTTATCTGAAGGGCAAGTCAAGAGTCTCCGTAACCGGCGAGTGTGTATGAGACTAACTATGAGAGTGGAGGAAGCCAGAGAGGTATGTAAGGAAAGAACCTGTTGGAACTCTGTACTCTCTGCCTACCCCGCGAGGGAGCTGGCGTGATGATATAGATAGATAGATAGAATAATAACTAGCACATTTTAGTGTGGTTCAAGGGTCGATTGGAAGAATAGCTAAGAACTTGACCTCTAAGCCGTAAGTAAAGCGCAATATCCAATTTCTATGTTACATATTTGGTTGAAACATTGTAATGACGTGACATGTGCAGATACTTGATTAATAGCACCGACCAATTGCACTTTTGAAAGCTGCGTGTGAAAGTTAAACATTTTTTGGTTTGGTGACCAATGCACAACCTTGGATGGACTTATGTAGTCAACGTTTTGACTTAAACAGTGGCTGTTGTGATGTCAAAAGTCGCGCTAGTTAACTGAGTACTGCTGGTTGGTGCAGTCGGTTACTTGGCATCGACTTCAAATATTTATTTTTTGCTTTTTTAAGTCGGTTTCCCTTTTTTTTAAAAGTTCTTTATAACATATAATTTTCCTTTACAATAATCAAAAAAACGATGTCTTCGCGTTAAAACTTTACTTCTATCACAGCTGAACGCACTTAAAAGATAACTTCCACTAAATTATTAGTTAAGAATAACAGAATATTAGTACACCCTTTTTTATAGATGTTGTAAAAGGCATGTAATGAAGTGCAGATGATAGCAATAGGCTCATTCTTAAAACTCGGGAAATTTTAAAATACGAGTTATGTTAAAACATTTAAACTTTCAGAATATACACGGTGTTTTGTAAATACTCTGATCACGATTTGGGATATTATTGATGAGTAGCCATTAGTTGGTTAGCAATATTCAAACCAATGATTGATATGACCTAACCTATCAAAGAATATTCGATGCTATGCCTAGACTTTAGAATGACCATTAAAATCTGTTTCCTCTATCTTATTTACTCATCTGTATCAAATCGTTAGTGATCCATTACCGTACTTAATGACTAGCTTAAATTAATACCTCTCTTACACCCTTATTAAGCACGATTTTCTTTGTGATTTACAAGGGTACCCTATTTTAAACGTCCAAGCGAAAACCACTCTTGAATCGTCGTCTTTAAATATGAAAACTAAATTCATCCCATCTTACACTTGATCTTAACATCCTATAGTGTTATTTAAATCGCTAAGATTTTGTAAGGACGTTCGGTAACCAAGTTAAATTGAGCTTCCCCGCTCCTCAAAATGTATAAATATTTGCTAGTTCTAAGGGTGTGTGTATAGTGTAAGAGGGGTCAAAGATGTCAGGTGATAATGTACACCGCTAGTGAATCCCCGTAGGACATTTAACACGGTATTTGGGCCTTAACAGTTAACCCTAGTAATTGTTGGGGCAGCCGAGGCGACTACGGGTGAATAGTTAAGCTTAGGAAAGGGAATACTGAATAATTTAGTGGAAGTTATCTTTTAAGTGCGTTCAGCTGTGATAGAAGTAAAGTTTTAACGCGAATACATCGTTTTTTTATTATTGCAAAGGAAAATTATATGTTATAAAAAACTTTTTTAAAAAAGGAAAACCGACTTCGAAAAGCAAAAAATAAATATTTGAAGTCGGTGCTTATTATTTTACAAATTTTTAGTGATGAGTGAATTTATTATTATTATTTATATACCTCCTTTATATTATCCTACTTATTTATACAGTGAAGTATCTACAAGATTGATATAATACTCATAATAACTGAATTTTTACATTCATGCTGTTTGCCGTATAGGGAACCATATAAGAAAGGAGGAGCCTTTTTTTTAGTCGGTCTGCTTAGTTCTATAGTAGGGTACCTATAGGATTGACGTAATACCCATAATATTTCAATCTACGCATTCGTATTGTGTGTCGTTAAGGAGTTCCCTGGTGTATCTGTTCAAGGTCCAATACTGATGAAATTAAAATGGGCGACCATAAAACTATATTGAATCCAGCGGAGAAAGAATTATCCAAATCGGTTTATAAACAAATAAGTTATAAAAAAACTCAGACGAATTATGAACATCCTTTTTTAAAGTCGGTTTACATCTGCTTAATTCTATAGTAGGGTACCTATAGGATTGACATAACACCTATATTGTCTTAATTTGCACATTCCTATTGTTTGTCGTTAAGGAGTTCCCTGGTGTATCTTCATAGTCCAAGGTCCAATACCAATGAAATTAAAATGGGATCACCTTGGAGCTATACTGAAACCAATGCAAAAAGAATCTTCAAAATCGATCCACAACTGACGGAAATATCGGTGAACATACATAAAAAAAAGCATACATACAACCGAACATAGAATCTCCTCCTGTTTTAAGTCGGTTAAAAAGGTAGTGAGGTGCTTGAAAGGACGGCAATTTTACTCGGTTCTGATGTTTTATAACATTACCTTGATTAACAAGGGGCAAATATCACTCTTTTCATTGGTTCCTATATTTAGGATACTGAGGAAACACAATCTTTATCTAAAATTAATTATATTTTGATTCTTTACTCATTATCTGTACTGGTACTCCAATGATTGCCATATTTTGTTTTAATATTAGCCCTGTTAAGAAACTGTCTCACCGTTGGGCATGGGCCTCCTCTCAAATTGAGAGAGTTTAGGCCATAGTCCACCACGCTGGCCCAGTGCGGGTTGGCTTCACTCACCTTCGAGAACCTCTTAGGCATGCAGGTTTCCCCACGATGTTTTTCTTCACCGTTAAAGCAAGTGATAGGTAATTTTTAATACGCACATGCTTTCGAAAAGACAGAGGTGCGTGCCTGGGTTTGAACCCGAGATCTCTCACTTTGCAGTCCAACGGTCTAACCACTAGGCTATCACTGCCTATATGTATTTTGTATGCGTTTTTGTATTTCCTCAGGATGCCTAGTATAGCAACTCGTTCCCCAAGGAGCTCATCCCATTAGGACGAGATTTTCAGAAAAATAAAAGTAACAACGCCTAGTAAAACCTAGGTTTTTTTAAAAACATGACGTCAGATCTCTTACAGCGTAGGCAGAGAGTATACAACTCCATCAAGTCCTTTCTTACAAAGCTTTCTGGCTTGCTTTGTTGTCTTAAAAACTGACACCGATTTACAATTATCTTGCAGCAACACGCGAAATTGTGAATCAAATCGCTATGTCACACCGACCAAAAGGTTATATAATATAATAATAATATCAGCCTATATTGCCCACTGCTGGGCAAAGGCCTTCTCTTACAAATCGAGGTGAGAGAGATTAGTTCATACTCCACCACGCGGACACAGTGCGGATTGGTGGAGGCAGGTTTGTGGCCACCTGCTGTTGGAACTTATCAAGCCGCCTTTAAGGCTTCCAACTCGGCTTAACGACTACCACATTAAGTGGTAACCGGGACCAACGACTTAACGTGCCTTCCGAAGCACGGAGACGCTCGAATATGAAAATGCCACAAACGGTCACCCATCTCAGGCCGACCGAGTCGAACGCTGCTTAACCTTGGTGATCGGTAAGAACATCGCGGTTGCACAGCGCTACGAGCGACCAAAAGGTTAAGCACTATATTATCATAGCAAGATGAAAATTTACAAGTTTAAGATAAAATTTGATGAAATAGGGACAGTCAGAATAAGTGAATCATCGACTGTTTTTAATATATTGGTCGTAAAGAAAATACAAGCTCAACAAACATGTAACATATCAATTTTCTGTACTCGTATATTCTGGTAGAAAAATATAATATTTTCTCCTCTACGGAAAATACTTTCAGCTCTAATGAAAATGTCGCTTATCGATACAAGATGACATCCATTCAGTATATTAACGAGTTTTGTACAGTATGAAACCTTACGAATGGCTGTGCCATCGAAATATAATGAAGATTTGTGAAGTATGTACGTTTCAGTGGCCGATTGGATCTGACTTTTTGAATGGTGTATATGTGTGTGCGTGTGTACGTTTGGGTGCGTTTACAGACAGACGAACACAAAGGTTGTTACGAATATCTGTGTGTGGGTCAGGTAGATGACGGTAGTGTGAGATAGGTGAATGACGCTCATGTACTGCACACTACAAGCTGGCGATGTCCTTAGGTACTAAGAAGTAATTGATACATGGCTTCTATCCACTTATACATTTTGTTTTTGTCAATATGTACTTTTTAATTATTTTCTCAAATCTTGAGTCCACCGAACTATTTCCTACATAACACACTATTTGGAAACTTAATGAAATACTAGATTTCGTATTTCCGTTTAAAAAATCTGAGTTTTCAATCACCGGAGAAAACTTATTCATAGAGAAAAACGTGAATATATTAAAAATAAATTAGTATAAATAAAATAGTTCATTTGTTACACTTTTAAATTTACTAGTGGTCGCCCATTGGTCGAAATTCGAGCATAATTAATTTAAATTATAAGTTCGAACATTATTCAGGTTCTATTGTCAAAGACTATACTTCTATAATCACAGATTTTGCTACACTGTTAACAACACCATAGACAAATAATATTAAAGACATACAATATTTCAAGGGGGTTTCAGGTCCGGAAGAGGATGTTCGGATCAAGTTTTCTCCCTTCGCAACATCGTAGAGAAGCATCTGGCAGTGGGCCGGAAGGTTTTCTGCGGTTTTGTGGATCTGGAGAAGGCGTTTGATAGAGTTGTGCGAAAGAGACTTTGGGACATTTTGCCTGAGTATGGTATAAATGGCACTCTGCTGCGGGCCGTCCAGTCCACCTATGTGGACTGCAAGGGATGCGTACGGGTGGGTGGTAACATGTCACCCTGGTTTGACGTTGAAATCGGCGTCAAGCAGGGTTGCGTGTTGTCCGCTAGACTGTTTATAATATATTTGGATAAAAGTCTTCAAAGACTGAAAGCGATGAATGAAGGTGTACAAATGAGTGATCTAGTGGTAAATCATCTACTATACGCAGATGACGCGGTTTTGATAGCGCCAACAGCCACTGATCTGCAATCACTAGTCACAGTTATGAAAGACGACTGCATGAAAAATGGTTTACATTTGAATGTGAAGAAAACCAAAATTATGGTTTTTGAACGGGAAGAAACCAGAACGAATGCAAGGATTGTGGTTGGGAACGATGTGATGGAGCAAGTGAATGAGTTTGTATATGTTGGATGCGCATTCAGTAAGGATGGAAAATACACCGCTGACATAGAGAGAAGAGTGAGTGCAGGGAACAGAGTGAATGGCGCGATGGGACAGCTATTTGGGAGCCGGCACTTAATCCGAAAGGCGCAGTTGGCAATACATAATGGAGTGCTTGTCCCAACGCTGTTATATGGCAGCGAGAGCTGGGTATGTAAGAAGGAGAATGAAAGTAGGATAAATGCGGTGGAAATGCGAGCTCTGCGGAAAATGTGCGGAGTGAATAGAAAGGCGAGTCCGATTAATTTAAAAGACTAGCCCGCTGAGTTTCTCGCCGGATCTTCGCAGTGTGAGGCCGCGTTCCGATCCGGTGGTAATTGTAAAAAATCTTGTTGGCCTATACAAATAAAATGTTTTGACTTTGACTTTGGTGTATCATAAATAACGACCCTCAGACACCCTTATTAGATAATTCTAGCTGTTGATTGGATGCAAGAGTTCAGTAGTCAATTACCTAACGATGCTGTTAGCTACTTTTATTCAACTATATCAGACATACAAAATAAGTTTATCCCTACTAAACAGGTCACACATAATTCCTATCCTATTTGGTACAACACATCGCTTAAGAGACTTATTAAAGAAAAGTCTAAATACCTACGAAAATTTAAATTATATGGGAGGCTCTCAGATAGCATATCATTTAAACTACTACGGGATAGGGTGAAAAAATTGGAGGCCCACTGCTATAACAACTCTACTGAAGTATCTATTAAGGGAAATCCAAAGCATTTCTGGAGATTTGTGAAATATCGTTCTAAATCGAATATGATTCCTAGCCAGCTTGTATTTGGTAATAATACTGTTTCCAGTCCGGAATCAATTTATTTTCCAATCAACTTTCCTTGACCCTGTCACCGATGTACCATCTACTAATAATGAAGTTGAGCATCCTTCAACAAGTTATATTCATTCACTGTCTGACATTCATACAATCTATATCTATGTGGGACTAATAGAAAAACTACTCAGTCAGCTTGATCCGTACAAATTCGCTGGACCCGACAATTTATCACCAAAATTTCTTATACGATGTGCTAAAAGTATCGCCGTACCTGTATGTCTACTGTTTAAAATGTCTCTCTCTACTTGTACTGTTCCCCAAATCTGGAAACGTGCATTCATCACTCCTGTTCATAAGAAAGGGCCTAAAACGGATGTTGCAAATTATAGACCAATTTCCAAACTTTGCATACTAGCGAAAGTGTTTGAAAGGGTGGTCTATGATCAGGTTTATGCAGCGATAAAGAATTCCTTTAGTCCCTCCCAACACGGCTTTTTGAAAGGCAGGTCAACTGTAACAAATCTTACTCTGTTAAACGAATTCATTACTTTAAGTATGTATTAAGGATAATGGGGCACAAGTCGATGTCGTTTACACAGATTATAGTAAGGCCTTTGACTGCATCGATCATAACATTCTTAAACTGAAGCTTCTCAACATTGGCATACACGGAGACTTATTTCGATGGTTTTCGTCGTAACTTGATAATCGGTCACAGGCTTTTGTTATAAATAACTACATTTCTAGTTGGGTCCCGATCCCTAGTGGTGTTCCCTAGGGTTCTTTGATGGGTCCGTTGCTTTTTATAATCTATGTAAATGACATCGACTCTTGCTTCCATACCTCCCATCTGCTCTGTTTTGCTGATGATATGAAGGTATTCTCTTCTATATCATCAACCGATGGATGCTCTTCAATCTGATTTGTTGCGTCTAGATAATTATTGCAAACGCAACAAGCTAGATCTTAATCCGTCGAAATGCTCCGTTGTCACATTTATCCGTAAGCGTTCAATACAACCTACATCATACATGCTTAACGATCAGTTACTATCAAGGTGCAATGTCATACGCGACCTAGGTGTCCATCACGACTCTAAGCTTCTTTTTGATGTACATGTTGATGAAGTCATAGCAAGAGCCTCTAAAGCACTTGGCTTTATTATGAGGCTATCTGGGTGCTTTAAACTAGCTAAAACATTTCAAATACTGTATTGCACGTTTGTGAGGAGTCACTTGGAGTATGCGTCACAAATCTGGAGCCCTCACTTTGACAAATATATACACCGTATTGAATGCATACAAAAAAGATTTATTAAATTTTTATGCTACCGATTACAGATCTCTTTCCATTCCGATAATTACTTAAACCTATGTAAGAAGTTTCACATTCAACCACTAGTTAATCGCCGACGTATGGCTGACTGCACATTCTTGCTAAGAATTATTGCGAGTGAAATTGACTGCCCCACTCTTCTCCAAAAATTATGTTTTAATGTTCCTCAAAGGTCCACAAGGTTTAACCTACCACTTTCTGTTCCGTTAGTCTCTTCAAATTACAGACAAAATTCTTATATGGTGCGAGCAAGTAATGACTTCAATAAATTGTGCAAAGAGTTCTGTCTTGATCCATATACTATTAAGAGCAATAAGATAAGAGAGCTGCTGAACCTCAAGTTTTTTCAAATGTAACTAATTACTTAAGTAACATGAATTTGTGTATTAGTATTGTTTGCTAAAGTTTCTGTTCTCAAATTTAGAGCTATTCGTGAAACCTGTAATTGGCTTTATATTGCTTACATTACTTTTATTCTCATAAGTGCAGCTGTTGGTTTTCCTTACCAAATAAATAAATAATTGCTTTACAAATCCCACACGAAAACCAAGTAGTTGTAGTATTCAATTTAGTTTATTATAGCGCACTAAGGGAGTAACAGCATTTTATTGCAAATTAAAAAAAAATGTAATATACTTTAAAAGTAGTTGTAATCAATTCAGTTATCAATTTAGAACAAACTACTTTCAGGTCTTGCGTTTATGTTACACGTTGTAGTTTTTTTTCTTTTTTTAAAAAACGTAGCCCCACACTAGGATTTATTCCTGTGTCGTGAGTGCGTTTACAAACATGAAAATTCACACACAAATACCCAGACCGGTACAAATAATTGTGGATCACACAAAGATTTGTCTCGTGCGGGAATCGAACCCGCGACTATTAAACACAGTGGGCGGAGCGGCTTAAGCTCTTAACCACTGCGCTAAATCGTCCGTCGTGTATATGCCAGAGATCACGTCAGAATCCATCATAACTTATTTTTAGCTGATACTTTCTCATGCACATGCCATCTCCAAATTTTCCTTCCATACAATAAATGCACTATACTATTTCACCACTGCAAGTCACTTATGAAAGTAACTTACGAAGAAAAAGAGTACTTAAAGATGCGGTATGGAGCACACTCAAAGAGTGTTCTTAGGGTTTGACTTAAACTTAAAACTGACTTCGAAACTTAGAACTTTCAAGTTTTAAGACTTTTACACAACGGGCGAAGAGGATGGTAGTTCCCATAAGTTCAAATATATTTATATTGAGTAGAAAGACCATAGATTTAGGGTTTATAATGTGGAATACAAATTCCTAAACAATACCAGCATAAAAATTTTCAAATCTTAGTCTTAATTGTAACCATTTTTTTAATTCAAAATATTTTTAATGTGTAAATTGTATACCTGCTTCAAAAGTAATTATTTTTATTTTGAACGGTGAAAGAAAACAACGTGAGGATACCTGTATGCCTAAGAGTTTCTCGAAGGTGTGTGAAGTTCGCCAACCCGCACTAGGCCAGCGTGGGGGACTATGGCCTAAACCCTCTCAGTTTGAGAAGAGGGCCGTGCCCAACGGTGGGGCAGTTTCTTAACAGGGCTAATTAATACATTAACCTGTAGGTACCACTGATGGGCATAGGCCTCATCTGACAATTTACACTTTGAGAAGAAATGCAAGGTGTATTGATAGTATTTATATTAATTTCCTAAAAAAAAATTAATGATCACACGTACCTTTCGTACTTTCCGATTCAAATAAGAATAGTAATAACTCTCCGTCATAATTTGACTTGTTTAATTATTTTTAAAATAACAAAAACGTTTGTACATTTTGTAATATCCATAATTAACTGACTGCCATGTTGGTGTTGGGTTTGTTTTTTTACAAAAACGTAGCCCCACACTAGGATTTATTCCTGGGTGGACCCCACCCCTGTCGTGGGTGCGTTTACAAACATGAAAATTCGCAAACAAATACCCAGACCGGAACAAATAATTGTGGATCACACAAAGATTTGTCCCGTCCGGGAATCGAACCGGCGACTATTCGACACAGTGGGCGGAGCAGCTCAAGCAAGAGCTTGTGCTGCTCAGAAACGACTACGCAAGCAAGCAGCTCAAGCAAGAGCTTGAGCTGCTCAGCTGGTAAGAAACCGTCCGTCGTCCGTCAAACAGCTTTGTGATTACGAGGTCTTGTGTTCAAATACTAGATCGGACAAATGTACTTATTCTAACGAAAAATTCCCAGTATGTGTCCGGAGTTTGGAATTGTGCCCGGTATATGGCAATAGGCTCGCTCCCTATTACATAGGACCTAACATCGCCGGCGAAAAGTGGGTGTATTCAGTAGACCTCTGCCACCCCCGCATGGGGAATATATGCATGACGGTGTTTTTATCTGAATAATGAAGTAAAAATACTTTATGTATGCAAAATAATTTTACTTTCTAGCCGTTAGCCTTTCAACTTTTGAAATCATTGCCATATTTCGAGGTTACTAACGTTCATAATGCTAGTTACTCGTATTAAACAATCAACTATTGTCCAACATCATTTTAATCTAAGCGACAGTCTTAAACGACACAAACTCCATTGGTCAACGTTTCTCATTGTGTTGCAGAATTTACCACTAAGCGGATTGAAAGCTTATAGGATGCTTATTGTTTTCACGACAATTGCCTGAAGATTACGCCTGAACACTATTTTAGTTACAACCACCCTGGTCTAACATGATGCATTGACACATCCCCTAAGAGGTTTTATACCAAAGTTAATTATGAATGTTTTGCGTGGCGGTAATGTCCCAATCTATTTATCTCATCACGCCACAACCTGCGGGGTAGGTTGCTGGTACTGAGGTCCGACAGGTTCATTCCTTACAGACCTCTCTGGCTTCCTACACTCTCATGGTTCGTCTCACACGCGCTCGCGGGTTACAAAGACTCAATTTGACTTAATCAGAATTGACTAGCCCATCAGACAAGACATTGTTTTGGTAAGATAGTCTAGCGTTTTCCCTCGGTACCTACATCCAACATTTTTATTATAATGATAATATTAGCCCTGTTAAAAAACTGTCCCACTGTTGAGCACGGGCCTCCTCTCAAACTCAGAGGGTTTAGGCCATAGGCCACCATGCTGGCCCAGTGCGAACTGGCGAACTTCACACACCTTCGATAAACTCAAGTGCAAGTGATAGTTAATTTTTTAAATGCACATGTTATTCGAAAAGACAGGGGTGCGTGCCTGAGTTTAAACACGAGACCTCTGACTTTGCCAACGGTCTAACTACTAGGCTATCTTTACTGCTACTGCTGCTTTTTATTATTTGGTAATAATCATTTTCCTTGCGTCAGCTTTTCAACTTTTTAAATCACAGTCACAATTCGAGGCGATTGACATATATTTCTTATTGGATCGTTACATAACATTTTCACTCTTAATAAACAAACAACTATTCTCCAAAATAATTCCAATCTAAGCAACAGTCTTTAACGACATAAACTCCATTTGTCACCCTGTCTCATTGTGCCGCAGTCTTTAGCACTAAGCGGATTGTAAGCTTATAGGATGCTTATTGTTTTCGCGACAATTGTCTGAAGATTACGCCTGAACGCTATTTTTAGTTAATACCGCCCCAGGGCGGGGGTGGGTTATTTTGTACCAGAATTTATTAATGGTGTTTTGAGTTGTGGTAATTTTTCTTTATAAATTGAATTGATACTGAAAATTCGTCGCCATAGAGTGAACGGTTTTGATAAACCTTGAACGTGCGAAAGAGGTAAATTTAGAAAAGGAAGAATAAAATGCGTCCTGTATCATTGTGCACAATAATGTATTATATATTTTTATTTTTAAATGTAGCCCCACACATGTGAATTTTCATGTTTGTAAACGCACCCATGGCACAGGAATAAATCCTAGTCAGGGGCTATGAATTTTTCTTTTTATTTACAAAAGCTGGCTAAATATGAGAGTAGAGAAAGCAGGAGAGGTCTGAATGCACCTATTGATACTGTGCTTTCCTTACCCTACAACGGGTGTGCACATGAAAACTCACCTATGCAAGTGTGAATGTATAAATCAACAAATTTCCTTTAACATTTCAACATAAATATGTTTGTACCACTGTACATCTGCTCAAACAGAACCTTACGGCCACATAAACTTAGCTACAACGTGAATAAGCGTTCGCCGACGTTTAATTCAAGTCCCCGGACTTAGTTCGTACAAGACCTTTCCCCTTCCACGTCGTAAGTATCCCGCCGAAATCCTTAACACGTAGTTGAATTAAAATACCTTGCGACCCTTTTTCATTAATAAGAGATCTGCGCCCCACATTGAATATTTATGCAGGTCTTGTGTGGGCCATCTGAAGAGCGGCAGCGTAGAGAAAGTGATCCAAAGTGGGCAATTATTTAAAACACTGACTAAGTTACCCAAGTAGATGTAGCACTTTTTTAAATAGCTTGTTCTGTATGCCACACCTGGACAAAGGCCTTGGTTTTACGTCTCCTTAAACATCATCAATCCCGGGCCAGTAGTATTCAGCCATGCCAGTCATGACTAAACAACCAATAACATGGTGTGGCACTTATTTATATTTACTTTACATAATACTTTTACAATTCATTACAGTCCTACACGTTCTTAAGATTTCGCCACATAGCCGACGCAGCGCGACGAGAGTGTGACGGTGTGTGTTGTAATGTACTGAAATGTACGGGAGACGCCACACAGCGCAGCCCCGCTCGGTGCGACGGCAAACGGCACGACCGAACGTAGACGAGAACTTCTGTCAGGCTCCTGTGGCGCTCCGTCGGCTATTTGATCAAACCTTAAATGTTTTAACTGGTTAAAATATACTAAGATGATAAATAATAAAAATGATTTCACCGCATGAATTTATTTATATCTTCAGTTAAACAAATTAAACACACATTGATTTATATTTATTTTACACACATAGTGTCAAAATAAGCACTCCGTTAAGCCTATTTCTGAAGCGAGTGTGGCAGAGCTGGTACTGTATATACCGAAACATTCCGCTGACGATATTTTTGATTAGGGGGTAAGTCAATTGCCATTATACATGTATAATTTTAGACTCTAGTGTAGTGCTAAGATTTTGTCGATACAAAAAGTACTACGTTGTCCGACCCGGATTCGAAATCAGGAAAACGTGTTTTTCAGCCCGACAATGCTTCATTATACGAATGAGGTAGTCAGTATAAAAATATATATCAACCCGAAGTAAAAAATCAGAACCCCTTGAACGGAAATCGCCCATAACTTGCACCACACACGTACTCATACGAGAGTTGTGGAAGCGGTTACTTGATTTTTCTGATACATTTTCATGAGGTAAGGAGCCTGAAGTCGTGTGTTTGGACCTCTGCTAGTTGAGATTGGGAGCCTTAACGGATTAACTCTATCTCCGTGCGTATTGCTGATACTGTCCCGAGTTTTAGTTGGACATTTGACTTAATTATCTTTATTACTGGAACGGAATGAGGGATGGGTTTGGTTGATAGTTTTCTTATCACACCTTTGTGTTATGTGTAAGGAAACTATGACTGGCAGAAGCGAGATAGGCCTGTGAGGTAAGAACGTGTCGGAACTCTGTACTCTCCTAGAAAAACTGAAATTTCTCATAAATTGCACGATACACATACTCATACGAGAATCATGGCAGCGGTTACTTGATTTTTCTGATACATTTTCATGAGGTAAGGAGCCTGTAGTCATGTTTGGACCTCTGCTAGTTGAGATTGGGACATTTAACGGATTTACTCTATTATCATGCGTATTGCCTATACTGTCCCGAGTTTTAGTTGGACATTTGACGAATAGACGTGATTAACTTTATTGCTAGAACGTAATGAGGGATGGGTTGATTGATAGTTATTTACTGAAATCTTTATGTTATATGTAAGGAAAGGTTGTTAGAAATATTCACTTTTGCAGTGGCCGAAACGAGACAGGTTTATGAGATAAAAATCTGTTGGTTATCTTATCTTCTTAGCTTAATGGACCGAGGAGACCTCAAACGCACTTCGACCCGAGGGGATCTTTTGTGCTGTCCTTGCCCTGATACTCTTACGTACCTGAAGAACCAAATACTCCCTGTACCAGGCTGTAGATTTCAGCAGAGAGGAAGAGCCGAAGTTCCTCTGGATTTGTATAGGCACACCAGTAGCTACATTCGCCGCGCCGCCAGAGCGTCGCAGTTGCAGAGGGCGTGCTTCATGGTTTCAGTCTCTGTGCCACAGTTCCTGCATACCACGTCGCTGCAGAGGTTCATCTTGTGTAGATGTTCTTTTGTGCCATAGTGGCCTGAATATGCTCAAATTAGTTGCCTTAGTTGCATTGTACTGTATTTTAGTAGCCTCTTGCTTTTGCTGTCACACCATGTGTAGAGAAAAATCTGTTGGTACTCTGTAGATTTGTTTAAAATACAAAGGATTTGGTGTGGCGATATAGACGAATAGATATTTGGAATATTAGATAATTAGGTATGTTAGGTATTTCGACAATGAGTTTGTCTAGTGGTTAACGCGTAAGCCCCTCCACTCCACTCACATACTCGGGGACTTAAGAACCTGACAAGAAGAACGACTCTTTTTTATGTTCTTAATCCACCAAACGAAATTTCTGCCAAAGTTTCTAAGAGGAACTAGATACTGCCATGAAAGCTTACTGTAAAAACTAAGACTAAAGAATCTGTATCATCACGCCAGACCTTGCGTGGTAGGCAGAGAGTACAGAGTTCCAACAGGTTTATTCCTTACATACATCTCTGGCTTCCTTGATTGTCATACACACACGAAAACCGCGCAACTAAGAGATAGTGGTATAATTCAAGAGTTGGAGAGTAAGACTAAAAAATAATTTGGATTATAGGCAAACCAAGACAGCCGCCAAACGATTTCAAACCTTATTAACCAGATTTCAAAACTTCTTACATTGTAACATGACATGAATACACTAAAACGTATTAAGAGAAACCTTTTTTTTATTACAAATCAAACTTTGACTGTTAGTAATAAAGCTCAATTCTCGTGAAATAGCTCTTAGTACTTAACACTTTACTGCAAAACTATATAAATAGTTCTAAGAGCTTTCACGCAATGTTTGGCCGGGGTTTACGATCCAATTAAGTTCGACTTTCTATAGGTTTCCTTTAACGCCCAGACAGAGAAATTACTGGTTTTATAAAAACACCTATATTCCCCACCGGGGGTGGCAGAGGTGTACTGAGTACACCCACGTTTCGCCGACGATGTTAGGTCCCATGTAATAGGGGGCGAGCCTATTGCCATATACCGACTCGTACTGGGAAGTTTCCGTTAGAAAAACTACACTTGTCCGACCTAGGATTTGAACCCAGGCCCTCGTGATCACAAAGCGAAGCGCTTTGCCACTAACTACTAACTAGTACTACTACTAGTACCACTAGTTACTAAGTAAAGATGAACGTGACAGGACGTTTTCTCGACGTAGCGTAGTGGTTGCACGCTCGCTCTCTTGTCCGGTGAAGCTGTAAAACAAAGCGTAGATAATTCACACGACTCCACAAAAGCCACGATCCAGCTTACTGTATGAACCACAAATTGGCTAAAATTCAGAAGTTAAAATAAATAGTCGAACATTAGTAACCTAGTTTGCGAGTTTAAACAGTTTTGGTGGAGCGCGATTAGTTTTGGATTTGATTCTATTTGCCGATTTGTGGGAAATCGGATTTACCAAATCAGAGCTTTTAATTAAGTTTGCTATATTAAGCTGTGATATTGAACGTGATTGGTTTTTTTTTGTATGTTAGTGGTAGAGATTGGGCAGTAAGGGTAGGGGCGGGGGGGCAAGGGAGAGATATCATAAGGCGAGCTACATCAGCCGCCAGTGGCTACACCTCATCGTGACCACGACCACTCTCTCAAGAGTGAAGCGAATAAGAAGAAGTAAGGGTAGCTATCTCAACCGTTGTAGATACAGGAAAATGGTCGGAGACTCTCCTTAACTTTTTGCGACATTTTGAGCTGCGTTTTCAGATTTCGATGCCAATCGATCCTGTTCCTTATGAGGATCAAAAACTTCTATTAGACTAAATGAGGTTGGGGTAATAAAAAGTCAGAAATCGCAAAAATCTTTTCCCATACATTTTGTAGGAGTTAACAGTGGCAAATCACACCAATTTTTTTTTATTCCAATCAATCCTGTTTCTTATAAGGATCAACAATTTCTGTTAGGCCTCGGACACGAAGTCAGCGGGAGCGGGGCGGCAACGCTTTACCCGGTCTCGAAGCCAGCGGGCAGACCGCACGGCGCTAGAGCGGCGTAGTGTTGTTTTAAGAGAAATTTGTATCTTTGTTCGCGAACAAAATGTCTAAACAGCGACGACAACATCTTTTTGATACTAATTCCTTCCTAAATTTATTGTGGGCAAAAGAAGATGTAAATTCCTACAACCGGGCGAGGAAGCAAATCTATCAAATCAAATTCTATCAAAAATCATGATAATAATCGGCGGGCATTTTGAAACTTTGGTCGTTAAAAAGCAAAAAAGAATACTACAACTCAACACTACGTCAATGCAGAGGCGCGGGCACCGCTAGATTGGTACGCACCGCTCGTACGCCGCTAGCCGCCCGCTTCCCGCGCCGCTGCCTTTGAGGCCAGTTCCATATAAATGTATGCATTGAAACGCGCCGCTCCCCGCGCCGCCGCCGCCACCGCCTCGCTTCCGCCGACTTCGTGTCCGAGGCCTTAAACTAACTGAGGTTGGAGTACTACTTTTTGCGATGTCTGTCTTTTTTTGGTCTCAAACCTATCCCTTAAAAGATACGGTTGTAGTGTTAATGGGAGGTTTTTTAAACACTGATCAACTTTTCTCCGGATGTATTTGCGATCTATAGGAAAACTAGGAGATATCGATAGATGACCAACCCTAGGTCTAGTTTCTTTCAAACTTTTCATATTACTTGCAAGTCCGACTTGGATGTAACCTAGATAAAAAAAATCTGATATCTTCGTGTGCTAGCCAACTGAGGTACTTTTGGTTTACGTTCATATTTTATACGGGAGAAAAATCTGATATTTTTGCATTTATGATGGTCTAATTTTAAACTCAGCTGTACAGTTGTTTCATTTGGTCATACAAAAAAAAATATGTTGTATATGCAAAAGTATTTATACGAATATGTATAGGGAAATGTCATTTTGGTATGCTACACGATTATTGATGCCGATTTTATTGAGAAATAAATCGATTTGAACAGTCTTGAAATACCTTCAATCAGCCATTATCAACGATCTCGGTATTTTCTTAGCAACACACCCCTCCTTTCGGGTACAAGTAACACACACAGGATCACATACCGACCTCGCCGGCTGCCCTCCGGCTGGGCGGCACAGCACCACGATGAGATATCTAGTATGTGCGAGGGCGCTATGGGAGAGGTCCCATAGCGACAGTCCATGGCGAGACCGTTCGACATAGAGGCGTCCTTAAGCGTAGTTGCCCCTTTGCCCATTTGAATGGAACGTAGTTTTGGCATGCTCGCCCGTTTATCTGGTGATGTTCTAAAAACCCTGGGCAAATAGCGTAAGTCATTCACACACAACACAGTCTATGCCAGTCTTGGATGGAAAGAGCATGTTAGGATCTAAAGCAGCATTAAAAGATTATTTCTTCTAATTACCCCTTGGAAAGTTACTCCTCAAATAACAATCGTGAAGTGTAGTTGTACTATAGTTGTAGCCAGCAAGCGACAGGTCGGTCATATATCGCCTATTTCCCGCGGTCCAGAAATGGAATACGGGATTTCGAGCACATCTGAACTCGACCAACTTTTGTAAGCAGCTCTGGATGGATTATACCCTACTTTCTTTGTTTACTGAACGGCGTGTATGGACGGCTTTCTTTGTATACGAAATGTAGGTGTACACAGTACACCATTGTTGCTTGTTTTGTAAAATTATTGTTTCTTTATTTGCTGCGGAGTCGGCAGTGGAGAAATAATCAAAACTTTTGACGTGAATACGTCTATAAAATTGCTTACATAGTGGAAGGCAAGTCAAGAAAACGAATGATAACAAAATAGGGGGATACAGTTTGGTGTTGCAGCTTCATATCTATCATCTCCATCCTAAATTTAATTATAGCATTGGATAGCTAAAGGATCAAAGAATTTAATACGTCAAGTGAGAACTGTGACGCATCGCGCGCAGTGGAGGGGACAGCGCCGCCATTTTGATGCGTATCGAGATTTACACTTTGTAAAACTTTTGACTCGGAAAAGTTACGACGCTCGTTTCAATCGTCAGCTCTCGTCAAATCTATCGAATGGAATACAAAAAATTAGTGTAAAATAGTGACAGTGAATATGATGTGCTAAAAAAAACAAATTTTGGCCTATACGCGTCGAACAGCCAAATCCAAATACAGAGATTGTATACGGTTGGAAAAGGCTTCTCAAGGGCAATCGAATGGTTCCAATTAAACACCACATGACCGAGTCAAGCAGTGCCGGGAACGTAAAAGAATGAATGCGGCAGAGCGGATCAACGACGGTGCCAGTACATCTGCAGCTGGGGCGGTTGAAATTGTGCAATTGGATGAAGAAAAGGAAATAATTGCCATCATAAACAAAACATTGGAACCCGGAGGACTTCTTAGTGTTCAAACATGATTATGATATACATAAATAATAATATTTTATATAGAAAATATTACCCGTTACGTAAACGTATTCACGTAAAACACACGGCCGTGTCCATGACATCCACACCCCGTTATTACTTGTTATGATGTTTACTTTATAAACATGTTAAGACTTAAATTAATTTTAGTAATTAAAACAGGTTTGTACATAATATTCGCTGGGCTTTTGGCGGCGTGCAATGGTGGTGAGGCGTAGGAGCGGCGCTCGCGCCGACTAATCCCCACGCGTCGCTAGTGATGTGCTCGCACTTTAGTGTGGGGCCTTAACAGCCAGCCTTGTTTGAGGATTATAAGCGTGATACACACCGTTTTGTTTGTATTTTATTCCCTGAGACTGCATGGTACGACTGTTTAGTCCGACCGATAGGGCCAAGAGAACTATTTAATTCCTGTTGGTCCGGTTAAAGAATCCGGACTGAGGACTAACAATCTAGCCATAGTCGTTAAATCAAATAGCATAAGACTCCCGGCCTTATGGGCGGCTTTATAATTTCCAAACGAACCTGCCACCACTAATCCGCACTGGACTTGTGTGATGCAGTAAAACCTTATTTCTCTCACCACGATTTGTGCCCAGCTGTGGTACAGATTAGACCGATTCATTTATTGTGTCAGCCATACACAGAAAGAGAGCAGCATTATTTTATTACCGTATATAATACATAGATTCCAAACTGGTAGATTGCATGGGTACATCAGTATTGCAAATTTAATAAAACGCAAAAATTCGCACGTTGAAGCTAGCTCACAATAAAAATAAGCTAAATTAACATGTACGATACGCGACCTATAAATATTCAAAAGCGTCGTCTACTAATGAAAAACCACAGGAGGTTGATTCAAAGGGCGTGACGTATAATGAGACGGCAGTAGACGGTAATGATACACAAGATATGGTAATGATACACCATGGTAATGAACTACGGGATCTGGAGAAGGTAGTAATTTTGGGAGATTTCTTTGACGTACATTACGCTCAGCGTGACGCGAATGAGATGGATGTGTCTGAATAAAAGGCTTATATGAATATTTAGACATTTATCCTCTAATGAATTCGAGGCTTTAGGACAAACTTTGGGCTGTATTAATAAAAGGTGAACATAACATAGAGAAAAGGAACTGGTGTGAATGTATGAGACTACCTATGACATTGGAGGAGGCTAAAGAGGTTTGAAAGGAAAGAACGTGTTGAAACTTTTGGCTTCTACGCCGCAAGGTTCTATATCACTAGTAGATAGAATGAACCAGAACGTGAAAACAACAGAAAGATCGAGGCAGTGATCTGATTAGTCCTCGTTCAAACCATAGAAGCACGCGTTTCTCCTGGTTCTCATTATAATATACTAAAATTATAAAAAAATATATTATTTTGTTTTTTTACTCAGTTACGTCGAAACGGCGTCACAGGTTTGGACAAAATTTTGTAGAGACCTGGGCCACGTAATATAGATAGTATACAGGTCCTGTTTAAAAAATACTTGTCTTCAACTTCAAATCAGTAGGTATAGCTCTCTATTAATACCCACATCTATCCCTTTTAAGATTAAATTCATATTAAAATACACCCGTCCTCAATAAATCCAACTACTGGAAACAATAAAATATAACTTACAACAAAATAGTATGCAAACTATGTATGTATAAACTGTAAACTAGATGGCAAACTATAGGCAATATGGCCGCCACTTTCCGCTGTATCGCGACGCGCGTCACTTCCGGCGAAACTGTTTCCTGTGGCGCATGAAACTTGCGAATATGAGGCTGGTTTAATTATATGAACCAGTCGTTCGTAATGTTTGTTCAATGGAACGAAATTTTGGGAACATTAAATTTGTACATTAGGATGTAACTGTAATACGTATCCGTTGGAAATGAATTGGGACACGCCCTTATTGCTTCTGTTTAAATTATTTTTGTGCGACTTGCTGGAGGGTTTGTAATAACTTATGTCTTACTTATCAAATTCAAAATTTTTGATGTGTAACATCTTTCCTCCCGGTTGCTGGATATTTTTGTGGGAGTGATTTTGGAAAATGGACGGAATTTGATTTGACCAATGAGCGCGCGCTGTGTAACCGTGGTAGCGCGCGCTATTTGATTTGACCAATGAGTCATCTCAATTTCATAGTAGGATAACATGTCAGATGTTACACATCATATGCGACTACTGTAAGGCTCGCTTGTGTTTTTAATATTGTTCATATCGTACATCCTATTCTAATTTAAGTGATTTAATAAGGCACGCATCCGTCGAACTAAAATTGATAAGAATCCTTCAAACTAAAATAAAAAAAATACGTCGTTTTTAAGGGAGTTGGACAGCTAACTCCCTTAAAAACGACGTAAAGAAAAATAAATTGTAATCATAAAAATGTGGGAATGTTAATGAGCTTTTTGCCCAGTAGCAGAATACAGGATAGATAGGCGGTAAAAAAAATCTTAAAAAAATACCAGACCGATAAAAAATCGACTTCTGATTATATATTTGCTAAATGAGGCAAGAAGTAAAGTTCTTTACATAATTAACAAATAACAGCTTTTGCCCGAAAAATTTCTAAATTTTCATTTTCGCCACCAAAATCCAGTGAAAGCGCACACACAAAAAGCTTATCTGTTCATCCATAATTTCTAAATATACTTGTATTCCCTACAAACTGATTACGTTAAGTACGTGTATTCGTATATCTAATGCACTCGTTTCTCTGCAGAGTGCGTTATTTTTCACTCAAACACCTCACTAACCGCTCGCTCGAAAGGCTACGTTAACACGCGAAGTTATTTAACGGTAAGGTTGCTAGATATAACTGGTAATTATTAGAGTGTGGAGAAGATACTTCTCCAGTTAAATGTGAATACTATCTGAAAGAATGGGATAAATTTTACAAATTTCAATTTTGGCCCATTGGTTTTGTGAATAAGTAAAGCAGTGACATCGCCGGCCAGTTTCCGTTTGTTTCTGGCGCGAATTATTGAAATCACCTAGTAAAATGGATTCTTATTCAACATAAGTTATTAGTCTTTCAAGCTAAGTTGGATCTCCAATACTGAGTCATATCAAACAGTCGGAATCTTTTTATTGGTTACGAGGAGTTTTAAACCCCTAAGTCACTCACACTCCTTTTGGAGAATTACTTAAACCCCTTTTGTAAAAAAACCTCAAGTATTTCATTAAAAACACCGTCACGCCTATATTCCCCAAGCGGGGGTGGCAGAGGTTTACTGAGTGCACACACGTGTCGCCGACGTTTTTAGGTCCCATGTAATAGGGGGCGAGCCTATTACCATATACCGGGCGCAATTCCAGACTCCGGACTCATACTGGGAATTTTTCGTTAGAAAAGCTACATTTGTCCGACCTAGTATTTGAACCCAGGACCCCGTGATCTCAAAGCGATGCAGTTTGCCACCAGACCAACGAGGAAGTCGTAGTCGTAGTAGTATTTAATAAAAATTTAAATGTTTTTGTACTTTATCGCATCCAGAACATCTAAGTCCACGTTTCGAAGTTAAATTAAGGTAAGGTCGGAACGACAGGTGTTGTGGGGTAAAGTGCACAAGTTCACAATGCATCCAGCTCCGAGGGTCTGGGGGTGGAGATTAGGCGGACCGTGATTATCTGAGCAGTTCACATTGTTCGTGCTGATGAGGTCGCTAATGGAGGTCAGGTGGTGAGGGCTTTTGACTACGTATGCGCGATGATAAAAAATTTATTTTAAGGAAAGTAGTTTTCAATGATAAATGTCTGAACACTGTTCTCTATGCCTACCCCACAAGGGATGTGGCGGGATTATATAGATCAGTGTTTTACAAGCTTTTTCATGACGCGACGCCCTACCCTCTGCTGTTTGCAACCTGTATTTTATTATGTTACAGATATGTTAATATTTATAATTAAGTTCCGGCTAAATACATAATTAAGTACCTCAGGCATACTTTTACATGAACTATATAGCATGTAGCAAAAAAGGTTCCCAGATGGGAACACTTAGTTAACGAAAAACAGGTGCAACCTTCACATACATGTGAATTGACTCATATTTATTTTTTTATTCTTGTTATATGTCCCTAAAATAGTTTCTTTAATTAACATTTTGCTAATAAAAATATGTTTTCACTCATTATTTTTTTTCTTTTTTATTGAGGCATCGCAACTTCCGCGACCCCCTAATAGAGACTCTGCAACCTCCTAGGGGGTCGCGACCCACACGTTGAAAAACACTGATAAAGATGAATCAATAAATTAAATTAAACAACATCATGACTATATTCCCAAAGCGAGGAGATAGCAAAGATGTACTGTGTACAATTGTACACCTACATTTCGCTATCGATGATAGGTCCTAATAAAAAAGGGGGAAAACCGAATCCAACCAACCATCTCATGAAACCATCATATTGGCCAAAATGCCAAACTCGAATACTACTAAGAAGATTTCCATTGAAAAAAAAACAAACAGCGGCACTTCGCGAAACAGTGTCGCGAGTTCAATGATTTTTTCCCATCTCAAAAAATGCCCAACGCGCCGAAAGAAGTTTTCACTTCAAAAGCCGAGGAACGCTGCAGACAGTCTGTCTGTCTGTCCATACTCCTCGTGTTTTACTTTCTATTTAAATTTGTTGCGGGTTCTAAGACAATTAAAGCGTTTCCCGGGATACCCAAGGTTCAAACCTTGGTGTCATCTAAGGATACCATTGTGGATCCTCGGTTACAGTAGTTACAATGGTAGGAATGTGTGGGGGGGCTTAGTCCTAAAAAAAAGACAGCCTTGTTGGAGTTTTTTTTTAGGTTCTTAGGTCGAAAGTTAAAATGAACCTTTAGAGAATCATGTGTTCGTTAGCCTCACTTTGTCACTCATTCTGTATTATTATGATATGATGGTGTTCTGGTAATGATGAGAAATAAAACACCTAAACCATTACATACTATGTACCTACTTTGGGGAGTTTTGAATTCTGGACCAATGCCGGACCAAAGAATCTTCGAAGAATTCCGGAGTAAACACGCCCTGTTTTAGTACGGAAGAAAGGGACAAAGTAACTGTTATATGTAATTTCCCATTCAAAAGTTTGAAACAGCAATAAATCACGTTTATTGTCGTTTAAAGAAAAGCTCGTCATCGACGCTTTCAATAAGCGTGTGCGCTGGCACAGAGGAAATTCTTAGAATCGAGAAAGTGTGATAAGAATTATGAATAAACTGCCTCGTCCATCTAGTGGCGAATAAGGCGTGTAGCGAACACAAGGTCCTGGGTTCAAATCCTAGGTCGGACAAATTTCGTTTTTTTTTTATATAAAAATTCCCATTATGAGTCCAGAGTTTAGTATTATGTCCGTTATATGAAAATAGGCTCGCTCCTATTACATGGGGCCTGACATCGTCGGCGAAAACTGAGCGTACATAGTACACCTCTGTCAACCCTGCTTAGTTGATAAAGGTGTGACACAATTACACTATGAATAAATATCCCTCTCTCGCCCATTTACCTTTGAATACAGCCGAAAGTATATAAGACAATTTTCCTTATAAGCTTTAGATAACTTATTCCCTTTTCCCCAGTCTTCGCGGTTCCGTAGCAATCTATACCCAAGTTCTTCCTCAGAGTCTGGGTACATCTTCTGCCTATCGAACCATTGGTTTCTTAAACCACATGAAGGACATCAAAGGGAATGTTCATTGGAAGACGTGGAGTGGGCAGGCCACCCACAAGATGGACTGATTACCTGGTGAAGGTCGCAGATAAAATCTGGATGAGAGGGATCTTTAGGGGAGGCTTTTGTTTTGCAGTGTACAGTGGATTGATGGTCTTCCGGCTAATGATCAAAGGACATCTTAAGACTAAAAACCATTTAACTACTGCAACACGCACGAATTGACGGACGATTTGGCGCAGTGGTTAAGAGCTTAAACCGCTTCTCCACTGGATCGAAAGGTCGCGGGTTTGAATCCCGCACGGGACAAATCTCTGTGAGACCCAGAATTATTTATTTATTAAATCATTTGTTTTGCTGTGACTACTTTTTGCATGTGGATTTTCTATTTATCTATATCATTATGCCAGTTCCCTTGCGGGGTAGGCAGAGAGTACAGAGCTCCAACAGGTTCTTTTCTTACAGACCTTCCTGGCTTGTTCCACTTTCATGTTGGTAAACGCACCCACGATACGGGAATTAATGTTAGTGTAGGGTACGTTTAAATAAAATAACCTTAGAAACTATCTAATTATAAATAAATTTATAATAATATCAGCCTATACTGCCCACTGCTGGGCAAAGGACTTCACTCACAAATCGAGGTGAGAGAGATTAGGTCATACTCCACCACGCGGACCCGGTGCGGATTGGTGGAGGCAGGTTTGTGGCCACCTGCTGTTGGAACTTATCAAGCCGCCTTTAAGGCTTCCAACTCGGTTTAACGGTTACCTCATTAAGTGGTAACCGGGACCCACGGCTTAACGTGCCTTCCGAAGCACGGAGAAGCTCGAATATGAAAATGCTACAAACGGTCACCCATCTCAGGCCGACCGAGACGAACGCTGCTTAACCTTGGTGATCGGTAAGAACACCGCGGTCGCACAGCGCTACGAGCGCCTCAAATAAATTTATCTACGTTTAATTAATTACTACTCCAAGCGTAACATTATGAATTCATTACCAAGATATGATGTATGGCACCAATTTATTTGCCGTATGCAATTTAATATCGAATACATTTAATAATTTATTAGTTATTACGAGATGGGAATTATTATATATCTATCTATATCATCACACCAGATCCCTTGCGGGGTAGGCAGAGAGTACACAGTTACAACAGGTTCTTTCCTTACATACCTCTCTGGCTTTCTCCACTCTCATAGTTCGTCTCATACACGCTCTTGACTAGTCCTTCAGGTAAGACTATTATATATGGTAAGCTCTCATACTATGTGGAATGTCATGATATTTCTATTCTAAAAAAATAAACACCGTTATAATTATATTTCCCTAAGCGGAAGTGAAAAAGGTGTATTGTGAACACTGGTCTCACTTTTCACCGACGTTGCTAAGTCCCAGTGTAATAATTTTATTCGGGCACAATGTTAGGCTCCGAAGAGATACTGGGATTCTTTCTTTAAAAAAATACACTTTGTTCATACCGGGATTCGAACCCAGAACCTCGTGATCACTACGCGCATATAGTCTAGGTAGTCGCTTTGCTATTACTTTTATAAATTACTAGCTTCTGCCCGCGATCTCGTCCGCGTTGACTTTAGACAGGAACCTAACATTTTGCAGGGATAAAAAGTATCCTATGCTTTAATCTAGGTAACCAACTATCGTCCTTCGAAGCCTGGCAACAGCGGAGGAGTGGACGAATCTCCTACAGGCTTGCTCAGATAAGAGGCGCTCCGAGGCGACGGTGACCTGTCACCATTGTGATGGGGACCGGGATTCCGCAGAACACTCGCTCGTTGAGTGCCCAGCGTGGGCTTCCGAGCGGCGGATCCTGGTCGATCGGATCGGACCGAACCCCTCCCTGCCAGCAGTAGTAGCGGCTATGTTGGCAGGGGAATCGGCGTGGGGGGCCGTATCCTCCTTCTGTGAGACTGTGATGTCCCAGAAGGAGGCCGAACGGGATCGGGAGAGGGCCGATCCCGCCCGGCGAAGACGACGGCACCGGGGCGGAGGCACAGCTCACCCAGGCGGGCTAACTTGTGTCCCCCGCCGCAACATCTGGCGGGGGACCCCCCCCATCTGCACCAACATCCGCATGGATGGTGGGGGATATTGGGACGGGGGCCCTAAGCGTCCTTCACGCGCGCCCCCAAGGAGGACGGCGCCGTGGTGTGGCCCATGCCGCCGTGAGCACCGTGAGGGGTGGGCCTGCACCGTCACGGTTCAGCGGATCCATAGGCATAGGGTCAAGTCGTAGTAATCATTACTACATATTATAAAACCAAGTCCCCCCCGCCGCGTCTGTCTATCTGAACGCGATAAACTCAATTTTCATACAGTTTTAACTAATGGCCGGAGTGATTCAAAAGGAAGTTTTCTATCTATATCATCACGCCAGATCCCTTGCGGAGTAAGCAGAATTACATAAGGTTCTTTCCTTACATACCTCTCTGGCTTCCTCCACTCTCAGAGTTCGTCTCATACACGCTCGCCGGTTACGGAGACGCTTGACTTGCCCTTCAGATAACACTCTGTTTATTATGTGTATAATTCACCCGTGCGAAGCTGGGGCATGTTGCTAGTTATAGCATAAATGTCTCAATACTGACTATCCTCTTCTGTATAATCCAAAGGAAAACCAATTATCGGGGGAGTACGGGCTCACTTGGACCACTGTTCTTTCAGCAAGTTTCGCTATTAACGCTTGACATTTGTTATGAATTGCTTGCAAGGTGCAACAATAGCCGGTTTAATTAAGAATTATTGAGGGGAGGCAGGGGAACTTTGGAACGAATCGGCAGAATTCGTGTTCTCTCGTCATATTTTTTTCTTGTTTATGTTTGTGCCAGCCATTAGCGAAAGTGGGGACTATTGTAGTGTGGTAACAGAACAATATTTATTATAGATATATTTTCTGGTGTTTCGGCGTTTAGTGCTCCTTCAGAAATGAGTTCTGCTTATTAATGTTATTACTAAGTAGAGTTATGGAATGTGTTTGTTTCGGACATTATTATTTATCCTTTGCAACACATTGGGAAAAAGAAGGAACACTATCTCGTCTTCGCCAGAGACAAATTTTGCTGGTGATATGTTAGATCTCAATTAAAGGGACGAGTCTGTTGCTATTATACCGGGACCGATTCTAGATTTTAGAGTTCTGCTGATGAAAATTTTTTGACACTAAATAACTTTAAAAAAAAAGAAAAGCTACTTTAAAATGCAAAAAATAAATTGTTGAAGTCGGTGCAGTCGACTACTTCGCACACACTTCAAATATTTATTTTTTGCATATATAAGTCAGGTTTCGTTTTTTTAAAAAAGATATTTATTTTACAATTTTAAGTGATGAGTAAATATTAATTATTAATAGTTATATACGTATATTATATTATTCTGCTTAGTTTTACAGTTTTTGACATAATACCCGTGTGTGTGTGTGAATGATGTACGCTGTTGGCCGCGAGGCCTTTACAGCTTCACCGGACTTAAAGGTGAGCGTGCAACCACTACGCTCTAGCCAGCCAGAAGGGCAAGAGGCGACATACTCGAGGGCGCCTCTTCGAGGCGCCCTCGGTTGGGACAGTCGCTATAGGGGGACGGGTGCACTACTAAGTGCACCGGTCAACCGCCGGCTATGGGAGGGGATCTACTACTACGTCGTCGTCGTCGCCCGTATTCTGAGCGGAAAGAAGGGATGACAAAGCATCGGGGGGGTCGGTGAGAACATGTCGCGGCCGGCGGTGGCGGCAGATTTACCCATTTGCTGTTTGTTATTAAAGAGTTTCATTGTCTATCTCCGAAGATCTACATCAGATCCTAATAGATTATACACTAAAACCTTTCCTGGAAAAATATGCATTTAATAACAAAATCGCGGAAAACAAACGTACATACATATCATCATCATCATCTCAGCCTATACTTGTCCACTGCTGAACATAGGCCTCTCCAATCGCTTTCCAGCGTAACCGGTCCGATGCCACCTGCATCCAACGACTTCCTGCGATTTTCACAAGATCGTCGGTCCATCTGGCAGGTGGTCGTCCCACGCTGCGCTTGCCAATACGTGGTCTCCACTCTAGAATCTTTCTGCCCCAACGCCCGTCCGATCTTCGCGCTATGTGGCCCGCCCATTGCCACTTCAGCTTGCTAATCTTAAGGGCTGTGTCGGTGACCTTGGTTCTTCTACAAATCTCCTCATTCCTGATTCGATCACGTAGAGAAACGCCGAGCATAGCTCTCTCCATAGCTCGCTGAGCAACTCTGAGCTTTTTTATGAGACCTATAGTAAGAGACCACGTCTCTGATCCATATACATACATATATACGGGTCGAATAGAGAACCTCGTTTTTTAAGTCGGTTATAAAAGCCCATTAACATTTGATTTAAGATTAGCACACAAAAGCTTGTGATCGTCAACCATACGATGAGCCTTTAGGCGTACGAGAAAGTCACATTATGGATATAAAGAGTACAAAAATAGTAATGTATTTTTATTATGTTTCAGGTAATGATTATCGTCACCATCATTTTTGTAAGTTTCTCAATTTAATTATTGTATCACGTACTAAGGAATTATATTCATTATTAGAGATCCAAGAAGATTGTATAATTGTATTTTTTCAATTGCAAGGGTGGGAAAATATCATTACTGTATGGACCCCTGAGAACGGTCACAGACACCGTGGTCGGCCGAGACGAAGATGGCGTGACGACTGGGACACTTATGCGGGAAAGACATGAATATTACAGGCCCAAGATCGATTTGTGTGGAGACGTAAAGTGGGGGCATTTGCCCAGCAGTGGGATAGAGGTTAGGCTATTAAAATAGCTAAATTCAGTAATAGGCTAGATATGCCTAAATGTTTTGTGATTTATTCGTATTATACGAGACGCCCTTAATTTTATTATACCAGTATTTACAGAAACCTTGACTACAGTAGACCTAACAATAGATTTAAACTGAGGGACTTATTCTGGTTGCCATGGCAACGCGGTATTAACTTTAATTCCATCCAACAATGGCCACCTACACTTTAATTATTATAATCTCGAAATACAGAACACTGTGTAATGAAGTACTGGGATTATAATATCAGCCTATACTGCCCACTGCTGGGCAAAGGCCTTCTCTCACAAATCGAGGTGAGAGAGATTAGGTCATACTCCACCACGCGGCCCCAGTGCGGATTGGTGGTGACAGGTTTGTGGCCACCTGCTGTTGGAACTTATCAAGCCGCCTTTAAGGTTTCTAACTCGGCTTAACGACTACCACATTAAGTGGTAACCGGGACCAACGGCTTAAAGTGCCTTCCGAAGCACGGAGACGCTCGAATATAAAAATGCCACAAACGGTCACCCATCTCAGGCCGACCGAGTCGAACGCTGCTTAAACTTGGGGATCGGTAAGAACACCGTGGTCGCACAGCGCTACGAGCGCCTCTATTGGGATTCGGTTCTCTAAATTATGTTGTTACTTTACTCTTTTGGAATATGATTTTTGATGAGGATCTCAAGGTCTCTGTTGGGTATCAGAGAGCAGAGAGCTTGAAGGAATAGATTAAAATTAACGTCACGCTATCGTATTGATATGCCAACCTTTTCGCACCATCCACTCCCAGCAAATTTATAATGTCAAGCAACCCAGTCGGGTTTCAGTGTATTGCGCGGAGTTGCCTTTCGAAGCAGCGGGTCTAGCCTATTCAAACCGATACTGAAGTCTGCCTAATTCCTCCATCTTATTAGTCTATTATTATTGAATCAGCGAGCCTACACATACGACATAAATCTGTTCGTGCTAAGCTAGTAGATTGGATGGCCTATTGCCTAAGGTTAGCCTAATCATTTAAACTTTTTCTGCGTGCCGTATATAAGTTTTAAATGACAAAAATTACTTAATTAAAACAATACTACTTACTTGCATTGAAACCTTAAAATGGAGAAATTACAAGCGCAAACAAAACGTTAGGTAACCATTAAATTTGCGGAACCACAAATACACATATTAAAATGTGTCACTTTTACCCTACTTCCTCATTTGATATTCAATCTTACTAACTTGAAACTAAGATATGAAATTGTGAAGCTTTAAAGTTAAAGCATAACAGGTTGTTTTATAACTACCAACAAAAATGGCGTGCGGCATGCAATCTTGGGGAAGCAATGAAAATGCTCCCGTGAAAAAATAAAGTAAAGCAGACTATTTATAAAGATGCCAGCACAAAAATCGGGGGAAACATTTGAGGAATATGTTTTATGACAAGTTTTAAAATGTTAAAATTCTGCTTTTAAGTATTAAGGCTAGACTCCCTTGCAGTGCTCGGATATAATTTATATACACACAAAATGAATACCGTTACGTCTAAATTCCCCTAGTCGGGGTGGCAGAGGTTTACTGTATACATTCGCTTTTATTTAAGTCCAGATGTGATAGTGGGTGCCTATTGTCATTGTACTAGGCGCCAGACTCCGAACTGATAACGATAATTATTTGATTAAAAAAAAACAATTTGTTCGATATAGGATTCGAACCCAGGACTTCATGATCGCCACTATGAGCCACTAGACTAACGCGGCAATCCATGCTAGAGGAAAAATGGATGTTACAAATAATTTATTTCCACTAAATGATACTGAGTGGGCTTCTGAAGACAAACATCGCGATCAGAATTAATCTTATGCTGCGCACATGCACTTAGATTCGCTTTGTATGGAAGTATAGGAGAGTTCTCCGAAAACCAATACACGAACACGCTACATGCAGACACAGTGAACATATATAAAATCAAAATCAATAGATTTTTATTCATGTAGATCAAAAGCCACTTATGAATAGTCAAAATTAGAAAATCATTGGTTACTTAAGACTCTACCACCCGTTCGGAAAGTCATTTTTGTACAGAAGAAGGGCAAGAAACTCCACGGTTACTCTTTTTGAAAATGAGAGTTTTACAATTCCCTTTATATACATTGCATTCATGGGGTATATGAGAACAATGCAGAACGAGAACATAAGTGTACTTAGATTAATGGTATCAGACAGTGTCTACATAGTCCTCTCATTTACAAAATAGGGACTTTGTAAAGGTATACAATAAAAAAGTATAGAAATAATACTAATAAAAAGGGTTACTATAAAATATGTAAAGAGTGCGTTCAAAATAATTGGATAGCTCCAGTGAGATGCCGAACGAGCCAAAATTCAACCGTACTACGGTACATGTTTAATCAGTCAAAGGATAGAGGACGGACCAGTCCCCACCAGCAGCACCCCATCACGCTCCTCGACCATAACAGAGGGAAGAGAGTGACCCGCTCCACAGAGCAACAGTAAAGCATCTTAATACTAGCAATCCGATTATAAATTACGCACACAGACGCGTGCCCTCTGCAGTTTCTCGGCAGGTCTCAGCGGGTAGCTAACTGTATAACATATGCTTAAGGTTTCGCCAATTAGCCGACACAGCGCGACGGGAGCGCGATGGTGGCGCGGCTTGGGCAGTTGTAATGTACTGAAATATACGGGAGACGCCACACAGCGCAGCCTCGCTCGGCGCGACGGCAAACATCACAACCGAAAGTATGCGAGCGCTTCCGTCGCGCTGCGTCGGCTATTTGACCAAACCTTTATTGTGTTACGGTAGCATCATAGAAATCATAAAGGAGATATAGTTAGGAATCATCGTCTGGTGAGCGTGCGCAGTGGAACACCGGCTTACTCTGATATGATGAATTAGACATGCACATACTGAGTGCTTAGAATTACGCGAATATTACACATGAAATAAAACTATTTTTCGGATTTCGTCGCGGTTTATTTTTGATTTTTAAGTTCCTGCCGTTTCGAATGCATTGCAGAACCCATGGTCACGGGAAGGACTTCCCGTGACCATAGGTGCACATTATATGCATGGTAGGATATGATTTAGAGCAGGCGAGGCATGTTTTACCACATTTTTATTGTGAGTTGGAAATTTACACGACTGAAGTATTGATGAAGAAAGAAGCAATCCACCACCTAGAGGGCTTAGCCATGTCATGTCATAAACAATAATTATATAGTCATACAAGCATCTTGTGGCCCATGGCCAAAAGATGCTTGTATCTTTTGGCCGCGGGCAGAACTAACGCTGTCATCAAGTGTAATGCCAATTCATGACAGTTGCAGTGTTGCCGTTTGCTATGAAATTTACACGAGTTTTTTTTTTTAATTAGTAATCGTGGTACCCACTTGTTAAAATATTTCCCTGGAAGTAGGAAATTTTACTGAATGATAACCCTAATTTTACACCAGCCCGTCAATGTCATCCGCGGGCCTTAATGTGTTGTAGCCATTTATTTCATTTGAGCGTTTTAATAACGCGCCTTGAAAAAGCGCTCGTGTCAAGGTAGGGTAAGCATGTAACCTGTGCCCTTAATGCCTACGTCTCTTGAACCTCTAAGAGGCAAGTCTGACACTTGTATTAAGCTAAGCATAATTGACGTCAACTAAACTTGTCAAAGGGCGGAGCTTGTATCCAATTATAAGGTGTGAGTGGTGTAAAGTGCCACTCTAAGCATTCATGTTACGTTATTTTGTAAGAGACTGTTAAGTTCCATGCGCTTAGGAATGCAGTGTCAACATTTGCATATATTATTACTTGAAAATTGCTGTGGGAGCACGAGTGAGTTCTAGGAAAACGGGAGTATGCAAAAAATATCTATTCTTAGTTTTGGATAGTTCCACAAATAAGTATAAATATTTTTATGACACATCCTGTTTTACCTCGAGTTGTGACAGAAGGTTTTTTTCTCAGTAGTTGGACAGTATGTGCTTATTAATTTGACTATTTTTAAATTCATATACAAAATAATTAACAACTCACTGTTCTGTTTAGACTACTTATAGTAAATCATATTGAAGTTGACATACATCTGCCAGGGTTTCTACAATTAAATTCTGTTTGTTAGGTATCGACAGAAAAATAGTTGTAAATATTTATAGTGTTAGTAGTGACACATTTAGCAAAAAATACGGGAACATTAGTACATGTCATGACATTTTAACGTCTCGCCATAATTTAAAACAACAATGAAAGAAACGCTATAACATAATGTTCACTTGACAATAATAGAAAACAAAAAGAATTTTATACAATCAAGGGCAATAAATCCGTAAGCACTTTAGTACTTTGACATAATAATATAGTGTTCTAAGAACCTGCGTTATTAATTGGTTATTATTGCGTTATTAAGTGGTTAGTTAGGTTAAATACATGAAAGTTTGCCTTGAAAAGTTTTGCTATCTCCAATATATACATACAGGGTAATGTAAGAATATTAAGTTTCTTAAAGTATGGTTTGACACTCTCAGTAGGTTTAAGTTTACATACTACAGAAATGTTTACGTGCGTAAACATTTCTTTTGAGCCCTAAAAGCAATCAAAATATTCACAGAGTTACCGCAGTATATTATTCCAAAACGTAACGTGGATGATACATATGCATTATAAGCAACAAGAACAGCAGATTCATTGTCAATTTTTGATAAGTTATAAAACGCATAAGAATATTGATTTAGTCTCTTACATATATTGTCAATATGGTGTTTCCATTTGAGTTGACTGTCTAATATTATACCAATAAATCTTGTGTTGTCAGTAGTTGGTATTTTTATATCAGCGTAGGATATGTCAAGATTTAAATTATTATTAGTCCTTTGATAAAATGTCATAACGTCTGTTTTCTCCAAGTTAATTTGCAATTCATTCATTATTAGCCAGTCATTTATTCGTTTGATAAAATTCTTAAGTGACTAGTGACTACACATTATTGCTTCTGATTCTTTCATTGCTGAGCTAAGGTTTTCTCCCAAAAACCGAGGTGTGAGAGATTAGGTAATATTTCACTCCGCGGACTCAGCGCCTACAACACAACCGCTGACACAACCCTACAATCAAACCTTATCAAGACGCTCATAAGGCTTCCAAGTCGACTTAACGACTACCACATGAAGGGGTAACCGGGACCAACGACTTAAGGTGTCTTCCGAAGTTCTTGGCACAGGCACAAACGATCACCCATCTCAGACTAACCGACCAGAATGCTGCTGAACCTTGGTCATCGCTATAAATACCGCAGTATCACAGCGCTACGAGCGTCTCTACTCTTGTGTACCATTTTATAGTGCCCACTATTCCTACATTAGTTAACGTCATGACATGCAAAACAAAAGTCGCATTGCGCAAAAAATATAATAAATTTACGTCATTTTTTTCTAGCCCCACTAACAAAACCCATGGGGTAAATCACCCAGTTGTCAACTGATAAAAATAAATACGTCACATTTCGTGACAAATACTTATCTTAGGGAGTTTTCGCTAAATCGATGTTATGTTATCGTGTTAGCTCTCGCCCGAAATTTCGCCCATATGTACAGTTTACATTGAATTTTGAAAGGCATTGGCTCGAGCTGTCTGATCGTAGATCTACTTGGAAGTTTATGAGGATATTTGTTCAGCATAGGGACAATAATTAGGAAAATAGGGACTGAAAATCATCTGCAAATCAAAAGCAATGCCCTATTCAAAAACTAGGATTTGTTAGAATACATTGGTTAGATTGATTCAGGGTTACAACTAGACTAGATATATCTGCAATACCTGCCTGGCACCGCCAGGTTATGTAATTTAATTGCTAATGTCCCATTAAAATTGATTAAATAATTTTTACATGCAAATAAACAGACCAGCAATAAATAAAAATTGTAACCTGTTAATAAATTGATCTCAGATACGTTTTTTCCAAAAAATACCTATATGAGGTGGATATGTTGGCATTAGCAATGCCAACATATCCTCCCTACAATTAATAACTGTAGTATAGAGGTACTAAAAGTCCTACCTCTATGAACTGTAGATCACAGAATTTAGTCGGCATCTATAATAATATAATATTATAATATTAGCCCTATTAACAAACTGTCCCACTGTTGGGCACGGGCCTCCTCTCAAATTGAGAGGGTTTAGGCCATAGCCCACCACGCTGGCCTAGTGCGGGTTGGCGAACTTCACACATCTTCGAGAAATTCTTAGGCATGCTGGTTTCCTCACGATGTTTGGTTGAACGATGGTTTAAACCCGAGACCTTTGACTTTGCAGTCCAATGGTCCTATATGGTATATATATATATATATATATATATATATATATATATTCGGCATCTATAGATTAATGAAAATAGGTGTGTTGGTCACAACCGATATAGGTTTTATATCTTTTAGTTATCGCTAAAATATCGTCGTCGTTTACGGGTTATATTGGTGATATTTACGCAGTGTCCGACCCACTAACACGAGTTTGTAACACCATTTATCATAGCTCACAAATATCAATAAATTGGTCGCGAGCGGCGCGGGGTCGACAGTAACTAATGGCGATGTTCGTACTTAGCTGGACGGTGGGGCGTAGAGGCGGTATTAGGCATTATATGGTCTTAGACCGTATCCATTATAATATTGTAAGGTCAGTCCGAGTTTATATTGTTGATTAGGTTTTTATTTTTATTACATTTGAATCATTTTGATCGTAAAACTATCTGTAAAGAAGCAATCTGTTGGAACTCTGTTCTATCTACCAATCCCGCAAGGAATGGCATCGCGTGATCGTATACAAGGTGTAACATAATAAACGTAAGACCTCAGACACCCCGATTAGAGAATTGCCTCATAAAGTCAAAACGGAAACAAAATTTTCAAATTTAAAGGGTTTTACTCTTTTTTAAAGCACTTTTATACCCCAATTAACAATGAATCTTGTACGTGTATGTATGCGTATTGAGAAATACGTTTTAGGAATGCGTTTGGAATCTTTTTCTTGCTATGAATCAAGATTCAATTTAATTTTTTATAGCGCACTGAAGGTATAAAAGCATTTTTTGCAAATTTAAAAAAAATGTTGACTGCCTCTTTGGTCTGGTGGCAAAGCGCATCGCTTTGTGATCACGAGGTCCTGGGTTCAAATCCTAGATCGGACAAATGTAGTTTTTCTAACGAAAAATTCCCAGTATGAGTCCGGAGTCTGGAATTGTGCCCGGTATATGGCAATAGGCTCGCCCCCTATTACATGGGACCTAACATCGTCGGCGAAACGTGGGTGTACTCAGTACACCTCTGCCACCACCTCTGGGGAATATAGGCGTGACGGTGTAATCAAAAAAAATGTAAAATACATTAAAAATAGTTGGAATCAATTCAGTTACCGATCTAGAACAAACTACTTTCAGGTCTTGCGTGTATTATGTTACAGCTTGTAGATTAAATACTTTTAATTTTGACTAATTTTTTTTAGATTTTTATTTGATATTTCTGGGATTGTACAAAAAGTACTTAACCGATTTTCATAGGATCTTTGCAGTTGAAAAAATGGAGATAGCGAAACGGCACTAGAGAAAGGGCAAGCTGTATCGCTGGTTCTATCTAACTATCCAATAATAAATAGTTCTCAATTAGACTAATGCTCTGCAGTATACTGATTAACGCGACACGAGGCGCAATAAAAAACCTAGTTAGTTGGTCCGTGTTTTCCTTTTTCTGCGTCAATGAAGTATCGTATCTGGTAACCACATAATCTTTGTGACACCGCTTAACACTATCAGCGGCGATATGAATATGGAGGTTTTGTTTTGACACTTCTGCGGACGAAACTTGAAGTGATTTATAGATGTCCGGTTTAGCTATGTGATAATCTCTTGAGGATATTTGCGACAAACTTAGCTAAACGCAATCTGTAAAATCCAATTAGTACTTATGTTCATGGAGTTACGGCCTACGTTTGTTATCATGTCCAAATGACTGTTGGTGAATGTAGATTCTATATCCATGAGTGCCTAAAAAGTTTTCGATTGTAGAAGCCTCATATTTTATTTTACTGTTTACGAAGTATGAAAAATTTTATCTGAGGTCATCACCGTCAGCTGTCAGACGTCTATCCAAAAAACACCACAATGACTCGCTTTGTCTTGAACACACCCAGCTTTCACTTGCAATCTTTATCAGGACGTCGATCGGTCCATCTTGTATGAGGGCCTGTCCACTCCACGTGTTACAGTACGTGATCGCAACTCAATAACCTTTTCCTCCCGTATTCATAAATGTAAAAGTTAGTAAATAAACTATAAGTGGTTTTTGAAAGGGAAGAAACCAGAACGAATGTAAGTATTGTGGTTGGTAACGATGTGCTGGAGCAAGTGAATGAGTTTGTATATCTTGGATGCGCCTTCAGTAAGGATGGGAAATACACCGCTGACATAGAGAGAAGAGTGAGTGCAGGGAACAGAGTGAATGGTGCGATGGGAAAGCTACTCGGGAGCCGGCACTTAAGCCATAAGGCGCAGCTGGCCATACTTAACGGAGTTCTTGTCCCAACGCTGTTATATGGTAGCGAGAGCTGGGTATGTAAGAAGGAGAATGAAAGTAGGATAAATGCGGTAGAAATGCGAGCTCTGCGGAAGATGTGCGGAGCGAAGCTGACCGACCGCATTAGCAACAGCATAATAAGACAGCGAATAGGTATGAAAGATAGTATCGGTGTAAAGATGAGAAAGGGCATGCTCCGTTGGTTCGGGCATATAGAAAGAATGCCAGAGGAAAGAATGACAAAACAGATATACAATGTGAAAGTGGAAGGATGCAGGTACCGGGGAAGACCTAGACTATCTTACCACGACCAAATAAACCGAGTCTTATCTGATGGAAAAGTCAAGAGTCTCCGTAACCGGCGAGCGTGTATGAGACGAACTATGAGAGTCGAGGAAGCCAGAGAGGTATGTAAGGAAAGAGCCTGTTGGAACTCTGTACTCTCTGCCTACCCCGCAAGGGATCTGGCGTGAGGTTATAGATAGATAGATATATACATAAATTAGCTAGATTACTACAGAAACCGTCATCCAGTCCACGTCTTCCCGTCACATGGTTGCCACTTTTTCTCCCACATTTATAAATGTAAAGTAAACTAAAGGAATCATAAATAAGTAGATTAATTTTAGTACTACTCTGCCAGTATCCTACATGGACTACAGTCGTAACCAAGCTGGTAACAAGAAAAGGCAAAAGTAACAGTGCGAGAAGTAAATAAGTGAAGTTATAACTAGCGCGGCGGCACCGCAGGCTAACCGACCGGGCCAAACAAAACTTAGTAATGAGATATCCCCGTCAGCGGATTTACTGCCTACTGTTGTGAATACACACTTTGAGGTAGTTCTCGTGGCTGAATATATAGTGTGTTGGGTTTGTATTTTTGAGTGTGACCGCCTGTTAGACTGTGACCTCTTGCATCTCGATTGGTGAGAGTTTTGCCTAGCAGTGGAACAGTATTATCTGATTTATTTTTATTCAAAGTAAATGTTACATTGGGACCTCACATTGCTGTCGAAATTTGGGGACACAATACACATCTGTTACCGTAGCTTGGAGAATATAAGTGTGACTGCCTTGACAACTTTTGAAGATACTGACGTGTATTAGAGTTCAGGAAGTATTATTAAATAAATGAGATGCTAAACTTTTGAAGAAAACATTCGGTAATAAAATGTGCAAACTAAAAATGCACAATATAAGCGGGATATTTCTAAAAAAATATTACATAGAACAACAACCCTACGGCAGCAGACTACGCAATGTCTTCAGGTAAGAATAATACAATGACAAAGAGACATTTTCCAATTTTTCTGCACAAGAAATCACTTGACTCAGTAAGCCAAATGGCCACTCAGAAGCATTACTCCACATAATCTTTTAGTAGTTCGGTATTGTTACGAACGCAACCATGGACTCATATATGTCTTTGGAACTTTATGGTTGGGACCATAAAGTTTCAAAGACTAAACGTCCTATGATTAACAGTTTTTTTTGATTTGAATGATATACTGGACTTGCGCTCTTAACGACGACTGTAAAAAACCATTTTGCTAAATATATACCTGTTCAAGAACTAGCGCCTTTTATCTGATTTCTATAACACCTGAGGAACGAACAAGGTATATAATCCTTGAATCTCGGGCTAGGAGGAGGGCGTTACATGGTTGTTACACAGTGATTTTTAGTACGTCGATGTTGTTGCGCGCACGTCCTCTTTCCCGCTGAAATAAATTAGCAGTAGCAGGTTGCTGTAAAGGTTAACGGCGTAGATGGTTTACAAGCAGACACAACATGTACACACATAAAATCCCCTTAAATTTTAGGTGGATTAGCAAACGAAGATAATCAGGAACTGACATAGACAATAAAAAATGTACAGTTGCGAAATCAGCTGATCACAATATGAGAGCTGTATTTTTTCTCTTTATCACATATTTGGGCATATTTATCCTAACTATCGCGTCTTTTGGATATAGAACTAATTGCCTTCGTTTGCAAAGCTTGTAAATGTTTGAGTTAGACTACATAATTGACTAAATAAAAAAAAATATCACAAAGACTAGACTAGTTTTATTTCTATTCCGAATCACAGGTATCACTATTCTCTAAAAGGACATTATTAATAACATTGAGATCAGAATTAAACTTGTTATCTTTCTTTGGGTGTTTTTATTATACAGCGATCGAACTTTTTCTTTGACATAAATTTTCTGCATAGTTTTATTTAACAACAACCTGTGCATCATGCCCAACATGAGGTAAATCTCTGTTCTGATTAAGTAGGTATGCTTGAGATGCATTAGTGCGAGGGGGACGGAAAACTTCACCTCTAATGACACGCCCAAGTATTTTATATATCCATATAAGCTGGAGATCACAAACTTGAGTAACTTGCTGTTTCACGATGCACCAAATATCCTTGTAAACGGTGGGTCAAAATTGAAACCTATGGTGTGAGAGATTAGAGTCTCTTTACGGTCTTCTTAAGGGGGTGATCTTCGTTTCTTTCACTTGGTTATAGGCCCACGTAATTGTTGAAGTCGCTTGTAGTTCTTTGACTTGGATTTACTCTGGCTTGCTTTTCACGGAGATTTGATGCGATTTTGTGTGTTTCCGCAATTAACGCGTTAATGTTTAGTATATTTATTTATTCATTTATACTTTATGCACTTATGTACATAGCCGGACTTAATGTCTACGGCATTTTCTGCCAGTCTACCTTAGGGTGGTGTGAGACAAGTGTGGTGGGTGCGAAATTACACAAGTGGAAAAAAGTTACATGAGTAAATATAAATAACAACTAATTACCTATTTATAACACTTAGTAAATACACATTATATATAACGATATATATACATAATACATATTTATATATACCACAAATATATACATACATATATAATTATACAATATATATATAAATGAAAACTGTGCGACTTAACGATAAGGAACAACTAACATTGAGGAGGATCCAGCCTTTTATGCAAATAGTCCTGCAACCTTTTTTTAAAAGAGGTACGATTGATTGCCATCCTGAGTTCCAGAGGCAAAGCATTCCAAAGAAGGATAGACTGGACGAACATGGAAGAGTGAATGAAATCAGTAGTATCTATATATCTATATCATCACGCCAGATCCCTTGTAGGGTAGGCAGAAAGGACGGAGTTCCAAAAAGTAATAATGTAAATAGTAATGTCTAGTTAGTGACAAAATCCGTTGTTGAAGGTTTTTTTTTCAAAGTGGGCGATAACGTCCCTTATGGACGCTGGAAGCTTTCAGAAGGCGGTGGAAATCTCAGAAGAAATTGAGGGGCGTTTAAGCGACGAACGATGACAAACATTAAATGGTCCTATCTTCTTGAAAATCGTAGAGTCTACACTGCACGCTGGATTTTGATCGATTGTTAACGATTTCGGATAGTATTCCTATTGTGGTATTTGTGTGAACGTGGATTAAGGGCTGTAGTAATATTAAACTGAGAAAAAAATCTGCATGCAAGTTACTGAATGCGGTGAATTTGAGTAGTACTTATAACAAGTGAGAGTTTTCCTATAGAAAATATAATATAATAATAAAAATATAATATAATAATTATCCTCAAGGAGTTTGGCGTGATAGTAGATAGATAAATCCTATAGAAAATTTGAGTTAGCGACATGATTAGTGTCCTAATCAGTTTTTTATAATTAGTGATTTTAATAATGGACTACGAGAGTGGAGGAAGCCAGAGAGGTCTGTAAGGGAAGAACCTGTGTGAACTTTGTACTCTCTGACTGCTACGCAAGGGTTCTGGCGTGATGATATAGTTTGTTATTTTAATAACCTATCACTATACTGCCCTTTAGTCTAGTGGCGAACAATTCGTGTATCGATCACGAGGTCCTGGGTTTAAATCCTAGGGAAGACAAAGTGTAATTTTTCTGTTGAAAAATTTCCAGTAGTCAAAATCAAAATCATTTTTTTTATTCATGTAGACCAGAGAGGCACATATAAATAGTCAAAAATAGAAAATTATTGATTACTTAAGTCTCTACCGTTCGTGGTCAGTCATTCCTGTAGGGGCAAGAAGGGCTACGGTTACGGTTTTTAAGTTTAGTAGTCCGCACCACCTATTATATTGGGGCGAAATGTAGGTGGACAAAGTACACCTCTTTCAATCAGAATATTAATAGCTGACAAGAATCAATAACCAAGCATCAACTCGCAACAGGTATTAAGGGAAGTACATAACGTATAGTTTTCATTAAGCGCCGACTACCATGAACCATTGAAAACTAACCGTAGGCAACTAAACAGTGAACGACCATCCACCTGAAAACCCCTTCAACATTGGAATTTAACCTTCAAATTCTCCCGAAATAGAGTTTACAATTGTGTGCTGGAAAACCGAATAATTTATTGTTGAAATTTTAACTCTATGCTATTGAGATAAGGTTGAAAATTGTCTGAATGATATTATGAGATCGAAAATTGTGTGCTGTGAAACTGAATATTTTTTGTTAAAATTTTAACTCTTCGCTTATGAGGTAAGGTTGGAAATTGTTTGGCAGTAGTTACGTGATCGAAATAAAGCCTGAAACGGAGCATTCTCGTAACGCATTGTTGGATATGAGTTCTCATGCTTATATGAACTTTCAGTGTGTAGACATCCTTATAGTTATATTCTCTCTACCATTGTGTATAGAGCAGCTTAGCACGAAAGATAGGCGTTATCGTGAAGCTAGCGAGTTGATATGCTATTCTTATCACACTAAAAAATTAGTAAATAAACATGAACGTGACGGCACGATTACTCGCTAGCGTCACGCTAACGTCAACGTTTTCGTGCCCTTTGGTACCTATACGCTTAAGTTATCATGTACCCCCATGCGTTTACGTTGAAAGCTCGATGGTGTAGTTGCGGAATCTGTGACTGGAATCCACGAGGTCCTAGCTTCGAATCTGAGGTCTGCATTAAACGGACACTTTGTAAGCAGGCTTTACTACTCTTAAGATGAATACTTAAACGACAAAAATGCTTGGATAGGTGCTGCTCCAGCTCCGCTGTAATACAGATGACTCGTTCAACCTTGGCTAAACGTTGTTTTCATGTTCTCTTCCTTCTATTAAACTAGTACTTTTAACAATTAAATCCCTGCTAATGCAAATGTAGTATGTAGTCATATTCTCAATCTGTATTATGATAATGTTTCATGTATTCTCATCTTTAGTCCTACCTAGTGTAATGTACCTTGTCTCCCACACCCCAAAATTGACAGTGTATACAGAATAGCTTTTGTTTTAAAGGAGTGGCTTTGGAGTTACTTGCCCTTCTCCGCTCTAGTGTTTATTTATTTTATTGACGATTATTGGTCATAAAGCACGTCTTTAATGTAAACAAAAATGTCAAAGCGTAGCGTGTCGTGCCAAACGAGCTCGAAGTACTGCTCCTTTTGTTAGCTTTTTCTGACTGCACTCTGGGGTCTGGGATTGGTCATGCTCACTAAAAAGTCTATGCTTGCAGTGTCTATTTGGTGCGGGTCACTTCCATCCCTCTAATATGGTCGAGGGAGGTGATGGCTGCTCAAGTAGTCGTGGAGGTGATGGCTGCTCAAGTAGTCGTACTCGTGAACGGGTGCTGCTTGTGGAGACTGGTTTACTCAGAATCCTCTAGCTTTTCATTATAGCATATATTTAAAAATAGTCTTATATCTCAGTCGTAAGGCATCACACTGGAGCTGGATCGCATTAATGATTTTGTATAATATAAAACTGTATGTATCAATACAAAAAATGATGAAAAAAAAAGAATGGAGAATTAAACAAAAAAGACAAGCTCGCTGAGTTTCTCGCCGGATCTTCTGAATGGAGGCCGCGTTCCGATGCGGTAGATTAGTAAGTTAAAAAAAATGTAAATATGACACTTTGTAAGCACGGGGGTGCAGGGTTTAGGCAAAATAAACGATTTGAGTTTGAATTTATGCCTTAACACCATTGAATTAAATATTAATTTCGTTTGACAATTAGAACTGTCACTACCCATCCTATATGAAACAAGAAATCGACGTTTTTATGTCGAGTGAAAAAAGTTTTAAGATTTGATTGGAATCCGTAAAAATATAAATTCGAAAGTAACTCTGTCTGTCTGTTTTCCTAAACCACTGAACAGATATTGATCTAATTTGGCATGGAGATACATTTTAGTCGAAAGAAGGACATAGGCTACTTTTATCTCAAAACAACACTTAAGGGTGCAGTGGGGATAAAAGTTTGTACGGGGAATCCGTCATTATTCAAGTTAGGCATATGGAAATTCATAAATAAACATTTGGTAAGAAATAATCTACTACTACTACAAAGCACATCGCTTTGTGATCATGAGGTCCTGGTTTCAAATCCTAGGTCGGACAAATGTAGTTTTCTAACGAATAATTCCCAGTATGAGTCCGGAGTCTGGAATTGTGCCCGGTGTTTGGCAATAGACTCGTACAAATTACATGGGGCCTAATATCGCGCGCGAAAAGTGGGTGTACTTAGTACACCTCTGCCACCCCGCTTGGGGAATATAGACGTGACGGTGGTGTGTTTCAGTATTGATGAAAAAACGTTCCTCACGAAGATAAAACACCTATACTTATGTCAAATTACAACATATCCGCGTGCGCTGCCGCGCAAGTAGACTATAGATCACACAGGTACGTATCACGAACTTAGGGTGTCCAGATCCGGATTAAGCCGAGTCCGGCGGGCGCATTCACCACGGCCAGTTTTGATTTATGATGGATGCCGACCACTCCAGTGCCCCCTGACATATTTTTCGCATTACTCGCGTGAAAGAAAAAACGGTAGTGGAATCAAGTGACGCGTGTTGAAACCAAGATTTCAAGGGATCGTGGAATGTATGAAATTGTGTTGGGAATTCGTGAGTTATGGCGTTGGAAGGTGTTGATCTATCTTAGGGTTTAGTCGAGTGGCAAGCGTTTTGTTTCTCTTCTTTTGTTTTAGGATCGATAGCGCATTGTTCTGACCCATGGATATATTACAATGGATTGAGTTCTGTCAAAATATTGCTAAAGAAAATTAAACTCTTACTTACAGACACAACATTGAATTTTCGATGATTTAAACAACTCGAGAAACCATGATGAGTGAAAGCAATAACCTGGAGCCCGCTGTCACGCTCGTACCCATTACGATGCAGTACGGTGACCATAAGGTAGGACAATAAGGACAGCTATCTCAACCGTTGTAGATACAGAAAAACGGCCCTAGGAGACTATCCTTATTTTTTGCGATATTTGGAGCTGAATGTACAGGTTTTAAAAAAATGTACAGTCAGCAAGAAAATGAACAATTAAATCAAAAACGTTGACTCGTTTAAGATGTGGCATATGCGTAGAAAATCGTACCAATGTTTGGTAACCCTACTTAGAAAGAGACGTAGGGCTCTAAGTGAGTATCCTTGTCATCACGTTTTTTTTTTCAATGTATCCTTGTTTCAATATATCCATTTTCTGACTATAGTTCTTCTTCTTCTTCTTTAAGTTATGGCCTCACACTAATTTTAAGTGTATTTTGCCAGTGTCGAGTGAGATGCATAATCTTATTTATAAAAATTCAACTCCCCGATGAACTTGATGACAACGACGATAATGAAATTGGTGAAGTACCCCACCCTGGATAGTAAAGCGATGGATACTTTACATACCAATTGCAACGGCTGTTTTGAGGGAAATCGAAAAGCACGTTTTGTCACTTTGTTACCTTCACTCATGCACACATTTGAATACATAATGGTTAATATTCCACCAAGATTACACATTATTATTTCAAAGAACACAAGTTTTGAAAATCATTATATTAATACGTGAAGCAAAAACTTTGTACCCATTTTTACGAGGAGTATGCAATTTCCCACACTTATAGTTTATATAGAGAAGGAGTGCAGAATGCTAATTTTTTTTTAAATAATGCATAAAAATACATTAAATCAGTAAAAAACCATTACACACAGTACCATGTATTAGACACAATACACTTCAAATTGAGAATAGATTAATATTGTTTGTCTTTAATATTATTTGTCTGTAGTCCTACTGAATGTCAAACGATGAAAGAGTTTTTACAAAAAACATCGACTACAGAGAAGTTTTGTATTATTAATTAAATTATCGAAATATGTGTGTCAAGTTCAAAAAATTAAAAAAACGAGGTATTCTTTATTTTAATCATTTTTTTTTTATATTTCATATTATTTGTTTGAAAAAAATAGGCAAAGTAACAGTGTAGCCTTGGCGAAATCTGTGATTATAGGAGTATAGTCTTTGACAATAGAACTTTTCTAATGTTCAAACTTATAATTTAAATTAATTATGGTCGACCAATGGGCGACCACTAGTTAAAATAAATTGACGACAGCACTTGATGACTTCCCTCCAAAACTCCTGACCATAGTTCTGACCGCGTCGTCTTTCGGCATAAAGTACCATTCACGTTCCTTTTTTAGGGGTCACCCTTTCGTCCTTTCTTCAAACGCAAGAATAGATTTCCTGACTGTCAGTAGAGTTTTGACAGATTTTCCAATACCAATTATGTCGAAATTCTATCTATAGTAGGCAAAATATCCTTAAGTTAAATCTTGAAATCGGCCGTAAGTGGCACTTAGCTACAGATATTAAAATGTTTAGTTCACTTGTTTGTGACAGACTAATGAATATTAGACCCGATGGATGTCTGTCGCAAGGAGTCTCTATCTAGAATATTGATGTGTTAGAAAAGTCTCGACGACTATATAAATTATCAAAAGTGATTGGCCAAACTTATTTCACTAATATTTTAAATGTGAAAGTTTGTATGTTTGTCACTTAATCACGCAAAAACGGCTGAAAAGATTTGAATTTGGCACACAGATAGTTTTTGATTGTTTTTTTTTTTTATAAAAAACGTAGCTACTAGCATTTATTTCTGTGTTGTGGGTGCGTTTACAAACATGAACATTCACATACACAAATACGGAGACTGGAACAAATAATTGTGGATCACACAAAGATTTGTCCCGTGCGGGAATCGAACCCGCGACTATTAGACACAGTGGGCGGAGCGGCTTAAGCTCTTAACCACTGCGCTAAATCGTCCGCCCGTAGATAGCTTATGACCTGAATTAACACAAAGAATTCTTTTTATCCCGAAAAAAAATTAGGTATTTTTCTAAAGTCAACGCGAATGAACTCGCGGGTTGCTAGTTTTCCTATAAATAAATTTACCAAAAATTAACTTTTAGGATACTTCGTCACAGTGATTCAAAGTGATTTTCCGAGTTTTTCGCAACCAACCCATTTATATAATAACAATTTAGTAGATTTTTTCATTCTGTTTTTCTAGGAATTATTCCTGTGTAGTGAGCATACATTTTTTGAATATATTCGTTGATACAAACGTGTACACGCACATAATTTAATTTCATGTATGAATTTACAAAAAATAATCATGAAACACGAACACAATCTTTTCAGAAGAAACTCGAAAGAAAAATCCATATTTTTCAAATCCAAAAAGAGATTGATTGTTAAATATATTCTTCATTTCGATTAATTTGATTTCTATCTACGTAACTACGTAGAAGGCAAATGACCAACCCAGTCCTTAATCGACAGTGAACGAAAAAAGCTTTGACCCCGTATTAATTAAATTTCAGATATTTCAACGATCGCTTCGACACAAAATTAGAAAACTTGAGTAGCCATACCTGAAAATACTTTACGTCTAAAGCATCTGACGTATTTTTGTAATAACCTTTTGTGAAAAGTCTGGTCCCTCCGACCTACTTTTCAATTGTTAATGGGCATAAATTCGGAATAGAAAAGTTTTTTACGGAAAAGTCTAAACAGCATAGAAATGTTTGTATTTCATGTGTATGAACACTATTATATAAAGGGGTGTGTGTTATATATTCATTGTACACTTTTATTAAAAACATATATTGGGATCAACAATTTAAAGAAATTATTACTCCACGTTTGAGCATCACGTATACACCATTGAATTTCTGATGGATCCTCATCTGGATAGCTATAGGCTGGCTTAAAAGAGTGATCAAATTAGACGGTATCACTATATGTAGGTATAGCTAGTATAGACACGAAGAAAAAAATTGTCTCCAAATATATCTTAGACAGAAATAGAACATACATGCAAGCAAAACTCATGGGATTTTCACCATTCCAAAACCCATAGTTTTCCCGCGACATTCAAAACAAATTGCTCGTACGATTTCCATACAATTCATGCGAGAACGTTCAAAAATTCCGCCTACATCTTATGTTAACACCATCATAAAATAAAGTCTCGTTTACAGTCCAAAAAATAACATTCTGCACACAACATGTCTTGTATAACATTTATTCCGCGAACCACCTTCATGCGCGGCCATTTTGTGTAGACCTTCCCTCGGTGCGCGCCTAATCAAAATGGCGGGCTACCGGGAAATTTCTTTAAAAAATCGGAGCTCAAGTAAACTGGTTAAGTTGTCTCAAAAGCAGTGCCATAACTAACCATCAAACACCCTTGTGTACTCAGAATAAATTTTCAATACTTTGGTACACGGGTCGTTAGTTCTATTCAAGGGTTTTTGGTATATTTACGCACAGAGCTTATCTTGAGATCCGTAGTAAGGAGTCGTAAGATAGCGATGAGTTACAAAACTTTTTGTTCGTAATGTCTTTTTAATACTTCATGGATGTATTTCCTATTCTCAAAAGATTTTGGGATGATTGATCGATAGGGTATAAGGATTCGGATGTAAATAATATATGCGAAGGATTTTGGTGTGTTGATTATTTATTGAACTTTGCCCCTTTTCTATATATTTCAATAGCAGATATTAGGTATCATCATTTTTAGTATTGATAATGTGCAGGTTTTACTTTGCATGCACCGACTATGTAATGATATAAAGCGACATCTTTAAAGCTAAACTGAATACAGATAAAAGAATTCCTTGGTCTCGAACTTAGGCATCGGAACATGAACTCTGACGGACATGGACAAAAAAGTTAGAAATGTGGATTGTGGATCAACGTCAATAAAAAAGTTAATATGTATAGAGGGTTTCAATAAGGTAATTTATTTTATTCATCTTTCATTAAAAAAACCCAAGCCTGTTTAGTCTCTCTCGGGATCTTTTCAGCGAAAGCCGCGTTGTCTCGTGCTTATTAAAATGACTGAAAGTGTAAATTCATAATTCGTCGTTATTTCCATAGGATTCATAAGTCTGCAGTCGTTTACTGATTGTAGCATTAAAAGTTAAATATGGCTTAAGTAGTGATCCGTCAATTTTTTTAGCGAATTATTTGTCATTTCTTCACATAAACCAGCCAGAGAATAAATAAAGACATAGAACACATAAATGGCTCATACTGTGCAAATCTTCAAATGCTTAAATCAAAAACTAATATACTAGGTTTAGCTGTTGTTGCATCCATCTTTGCAGTATTTGTGCCAAATCTGTTCGCATTTTTTAATACGTCACCCTCAACCTACTCTCCTGGCAAGCGATTTAGCAAACAAACAGCGATGAACGATATATGGGGGGCAGGTGCGGGCCAACCATATGAGGCTCGTTACCGGAGTGTCGAGAAAACGGGTAATCAGGTGGAATGTGAGTGGGGTAAAACCAGTAATCAAAATATCAATCGACTTTGGGTACCTGCTAAGTTTCAATATGCAGGTTTAGCTGTCGTTGCATCAGTTGCATCCCTCTTTGCAATATTCGTACCAAATCCGCACGCACTCTGAACCAGAGATGGGCAAAATTTAATCAGATTTATGATTAACCACCCCGGCTTGGAGAATATAGGCGTGATCGTGTAAAAATGATTAACGAATACAAATACATTTTTTAATCTTCAACGATTACGATTATACTTTTAATCTTTAATCATGATTAAATATTACAAAATGCAATTGTAATCATTAATCTGATTACATTTGGCCCATCTCTGCTCTTAACCCACTTTCTTGGCAAGCCATTTAGCACACAAATAGCGATGAACAATATTTTGGGGATAGGTGCGGGCCAACCAACTTAGCCTCGTTACCGGAGTACCGAGAAAAGTTGTAATGAGGTGGAATGCGAGTGCGTTAAAACTAGTAATCAAAAGGATAATTGACTTTCGATAACTGCTAAGCTGTAATATGTTGCTTTAGCTGTCGTTGCATCCCTCTTTGCAGTATTTGTACCAAATCTGTACGCACTGTTTGGTCTGGACATTTTATTGTTATAAAAAAAAAACAAAAATGTTGCTAGACACAATTTATTAATTATTTCACAATTGTTACAATTTGATCTAAACTGTCGCTCACACGCGAGACCCCTTGAAAGTCTTTGCCGGTAATTCAGACTCCTTCTGAAAACTTATTGTTCACTGCTGGGCCAACCGGCAGGCAGAAACCAGGTCCGGAGTTGGACAGCAATTAGACTAATTACCAAACGACCGACTGTTTTTTAATAACCCGGGGCTTATAAATATATTTCTGATTGGCATTTACAGAATAGAATGGATGTGGGAACTGCAAATCAGCAATATATCCGTGGGAATTGGGGGTGTTACAGCCCCCTTAAGCCACTCTTATGGCAAGCGATTTAGCAAACAGCAATGAACGATATTTTGGGGGCAGGTGCGGGCCAACCAACTGAAGCTCGTTACCGGAGTGCCGAGAAAACGGGTAATGAGGTGGAATGCGAGTGCGCTAAAGCGTGCTTACAAAGTCACCGGCCTAAAATTCGTGAAGGTAAAAGGTTTGTTTTAGACTTAAGTGAGTAGGAACGATAACTTTGAACGAATGGTGTGTGCTGATAATGAGTTGTAGTCGTATGTCTAATATTTAGGGTCATGATTTAGTTTATTTTTTAAAAGAATAATAGTTACGCCTATATTCTCCGTAATGTATGTACACAGTCATTTCGCCGACAGTGCTAGCTCCCAATGTATTAGGGGTGAGTCTATTACTATTGTAGGTACACTGGTAACAATTCCAGAATCAGGAAATACTGAGAATTTATCAATACAAACATCTCTAACAATATCCGGCTTAGCATTTGAACTGTTTTGAATCGAGGACCTCTTGATAATTTAGCTAAACGTCAGTACACTTCTTGCTACGAATAAACAGTATGTAAGGAAAGGTATAAACTAACTTCATGAGGCGCTCGTAGCGCTGTGCGACCGCGGTGTTCTCACCGAGTACCATGGATAAGAAGCGGTAGACTCGGTTGGCCCGAGATGGGTGACCTTTCGTGGCATTTTAATATTCGAGCGTCTCCGTGCTTCGGAAGGCACGTTAGCCCTTGGTCCCGGCTACCATTTAGTGTGGTAGTCGTTAAGCCGAGTTGGGAGCCTTAAAGACGGCTTGTTAAGTTCCAACAGCAGATGGCCACAAACCTGCCTCCACCAATTTGCACTGGATTCGCGTGGTGGAGTATGACCTAATCTCTCTCACCTCGATTAATGAGAGAAGGCCTTTGTCCAGCAGTGGGCAATATAGGCTGATATTATTATAAGGCTTCATAATTTTTATCTTCCAAGAGCTTACCCATGTGAAATTAAATTATTTTTCGAATTTTATCGCGGTTGATTTTTAATTTTAAAGTTCCCGACATTTCAAGTGCTTTGCAGCAGCACCCATTGTCACGGGAAGAACTTTAAAATCAAAAATAAATCGTGATAAAATCCGAAAAATGGTTTATTTCATGTGTAATATTCGCGTTAATCTAAGAACTCAGCTCACCCATGTTAATATGGGCATTACTGGCCTAGCATCGATTTTTATGGAGTCATCAGCAGGAGCCCTAGCAGTGGGGTACTGAATAGGCTATTAATAAAAACAGCTAATCCGTCACCCTCTCACCTTCTCATCTCGATTAAGTAGTCTCCCATAACTCCAATTCTATAACTATGACAGCGGAGATAAAATGAGTCATCCGAGCAACTAGTACATCGAACCCTATAGACATCAAACCGCAAACCATATTATAAATTGAAAACAACCCAGCCGTGATTCCTCCTTCGTACCCTCTATAGTACTTTATAAACTAGTGCCATAATCACTGGTCTATATATATCCCGAAGAAATTTGAACTTTATGCTAGAAAGTTATAGCTTCAGAATTGCTTAGGAGGTAAATGGAGTTGAGATCTTGTGGGTTAAGCTTCAGTGTCTTGTAGCGTTCAATATTGTTTGCTTCGTTAGGGCTTTGTTTCGATATTAATTGCACAGTATGAAGCGATGGAGTATCTTCTTCATAATGTAAGCTTTAAATCGGATTATCATTGGCTATTCGGAGTGTGTGTTACCAGTGATGACATATGGATCAGAGACGTGGTCTCTTACAATAGGTCTCATAAAAAAGCTCAAAGTTGCTCAGCGAGCTATGGAAAGAGCTATGCTCGGCGTTTCTCTACGTGATCGAATCAGGAATGAGGAGATTCGTAGAAGAACCAAGGTCACCGACATAGCCCTCAGGATTAGCATGCTGAAGTGGCAATGGGCTGGCCACATAGCGCGAAGATCGGACGGGCGTTGGGGCAGAAAGATTCTAGAGTGGAGACCACGTATTAGCAAGCGCAGCGTAGGACGACCGCCTGCCAGATGGACCGACGATCTTGTGAAAATCGCAGGAAATCGTTGGATGCAGGTGGCATCGGACCGGTTACGCTGGAAAGCGATTGGGGAGGCCTATGTTCAGCAGTGGACAAGTATAGGCTGAAATGATGATTCGGAGTACGTAGGAGGAACGTAATCGGCTCTTGTATAGCACTTTAGCAACAAAAGCTATTGAATTTGGTATGTACAGTTCCGAGAAATAATAAATATGCATTTTGGTACTTTGTCCTCGCGCCTATAGCCCCGAGTGGGAGCCGCCATAGCCCCAAGTCGGTGTACTGTGTATTTTTTACGCCGACGGTGTTAGGTCCCAATGTAACACGGGGCGAGCCCATTTTCCCAGGCACAATGCCAGACTAACGCTGGGATTTTTTCATCGACTTTGTCTGGCAAAGGCAATTGTCTTTTATTTGTTCTGGTAATGGTACTATATGGCCAATCATACATTTGACACTCATTGGTTTTAAACATTAGACAATTAAACCTCTTGGACATCCGAACATATTAGCTAGCGAGACCCGAGACGTTTAAGAAAGAAAAATGGTCTTTCAGTCAACATCTTTATAGAATTTGTACCACAGTCAAGGAAAACAATCTCGAACATCCTTCCATACCTCTATCTGTGTTCTTTACAATATTCCGTCAGATTTCGCGGCGTAGCGACGGAGGTGTGCATCCTAAATTGCAGTTTTATCGTCCACACCGATCAAATACGTGCCTTGTTGGTGATTTATTGCGCTTGCACAGCTGAGTGTGCAGCTTGATGGTATTTACTTATCATATTTAACCAGTTTCTCATTCATTCGTGTATGTAGCTATTACGGATATTAAATAAAAAATTGCACTTTTATGCGATTAATTTAAAAATTGTTACGTTCGCTTTTTAATGCGATGCTTACCGGTGTCGTAAATCACCACGCACTCACTCCACTGGAGTCTGCTCAAGACAGCTAACTGCGCGCCTCAGTCGGGCGCTCGCTTGCGCCTGCATCATATTTTTGCGGCGCGGGCGCACGAACCGAGTGGGGGAGCGAGACGGAACGTATGCACTCACGGTATGAGTGCATAACTATGTGTTACAATGATTTTATATTTTATATACATATATAAGTAGTAAGTTTTAAGTTGTGCTGGTATTGTGTTCGTGTCAAGTTTACCGTTCGTTTTAAGCTTCATACTCGCACGTCACTTGGGGTACCACTGAAAATCAGCGCTGTGTTGTAGTCCACGCTGCAGCACAGCTTTATGCTGAGTGGTACCCCATTAGTGCGGCTACATAGTATGTACATGTAACTTGTTTTATTTTATTTTATAGTTATCATTTTGTGTAGTGTACTTCACTGTTAGCCTATCTAATAAATGTTTCTTTCTTTCTCTATTTCTTTGTATTATCCTGCTACTGAGCAAAAGCCTCACACAAATCAAGTTAAAAGTCAGTCGGATTGGTGAAGGCAGATTTGTGATTACCTTCTGTTGGAACTCATTAAACTATTGATAAGCCTTCTAACTCGGCTAATCGAATAATACATGAAATGATACCCGAGACTATCTATCTATCTATCTATATCATCACGCCATATCCCTTGCGGGGTAGGCAGAGAGTACAGAGTTCCAACAGGATCTTTCCTTACATACCTCTGGCTTCCTCCACTCTCATAGTTCGTCTCACACACGCTCGCCGGTTACGGAGACTCTTGACTTTTCCTTCAGATAAGACTCGGTTTATTTGGTCATGGTAAGACAGTCTTGGTCTTCCCCGGTACCTGCATCCTTTCACTTTCACATAATATATCTGTTTTGTCATTCTTTCATCTGGCATTCTTTCTATATGCCCGAACCAACGAAGCATGCCCTTTCTCATCTTTACACCGATACTATCTTTCATACCTACTCGCTTTCTTATTACGCTATTGCTAATACGGTAAACACCGAGACTAAAGGCTTAATAAAGTATACATGTTACAAACTATAACCTATCTGGAACTGATCGAGTCAAATGCTGATTAACCTCTTAAATCGTAATTAACACCGCAGTACCAAAGAACTAGGAGCGCCTTCTTAGCATAACTATCATTTAGTATGTTCTCAGAATGTGTACACACATTCCACGAAAACAATATCGAACATCCCCCATACTGTATTCTTTTCAATATTCCGCCAGTTGCCGCGGCGAAGCAATGGAGGTGCGCATTCCAATTGCAGTTTTATCGTCCGCGCCGATCAAATACGCGTCTTGCTGGTGATTTATTGCGCTTGCACAGCTGAATGTGCAGCTTGATGGTAGCTATTTACAATGCTTTTGAAACATTCACTTGTCTATCCAGTCGGACTTTATAAGTGAGATTTTAAGAAGAAAGTCTATTATTATAACAATAATAATGCTAGCTAGATATAAGAATATCCGTTACCGGCGAGAGTGTATGAGACGAACCATGAGAGTGGAAGAAGCCAGAGAGGTCTTTAAGAAACGAACCTGTTGGAACTCTGTACTCTCTGCCTATCCCGCATGGCAGGCAAATAACATCAAGCATTTAGCTTGATTTTGCCCCGCAGGGTAGGTTCAAGCACTACAGAGACCCAACAGAACCATTCCTTACAGGCCACACTGGCATTCTCCAATCTTACAATTCGACCTCATACTCGACGAATGTATTTCAGTATTTTTATAAAATAATATGCTTTTCATTTCCCAACCTCGATAACCAACCTTAATAATGCCAGCGCAAAAAGATATTATGTCGATCGACACAATACCACACTAAAAAGTCGCAACCTCAATAGAAACTGTGTTCTAAATAAAATTCAAGTTATTTTCTACCCTATTGTAGTATTTCTACCGCGTTTCGGAAAATTCTCTACTTGTTCACAATATTTTCAGGTATCACGAAAATGCCGACCGAATTTTCCCAGTAGATTCGATACCGTTGTCATGAAAAATTGTAGGGCACTTACATGACACTTTGCGCTTTCTTAGCGATCTACAAGGTGTTCGGCTCAAGTCAGTCGGATTGAGATGATAAGCAGTGCTCGGCTAACAGCCGCTTTCAATATTTAACTCAAGGATGACTGAAATGAAATTTGCTTTTCGTTTTGAATTTATAAAACAATTCTCTAATCGGGGTGTCTGAGGTCTTGCGTTTATTATGTTACAGCTTGTATAATAATAATAATAATAATGACTGCCTCGTTGGTCTTCGTGATCACCAAGCGCATCGCTTGGTGATCACGAGGACCTGGGTTTAAATACTAGGTCGGACAAATGTAGCTTTTCTAACGAAAAATTTCCAGTATGAGTCCGGAGTTTGGAATTGTGCCCGGTATATGTCAATAGGCTCGCCCCCTATTACTTTGGACCTAACATCGTCGGGGGAACGTAGGTGTACTCAGTACACCTCTGCCGCCCCCGCTTGGGGAATATAGGCGTGACGGTGTGTTTTTAACTCAAGGATAGATTTGCCTTCTACGGATAGAATTTTAACATACTTTTAGGGAAAATCTGTCAAAATTCTACTTACAGTAACAGTGGCGCATTTACCAGCAGGCTGAAAAGACTGGAGCCTAGGGCGGCAAATTTTAGGGGGTCGGCAAATTTGGCTCATTTTTTTTTATTAGTAGTACGTGATTGAGCTTTTCTTAGCTCAATATATACGCTGACATAGAGAGAAGAGTGACTGTAGGGAACAGGGTGAATGCTACTTGGGAGCCGGCACTTAAGCCATAAGGCACAGCTGGCCATACATAACGGAGTTCTTGTCCCAACGCTGTTATATGGCAGCGAGAGCTGGGTATGTAAGAAGGAGAATGAAAGTAGGATAAATACGGTAGAAATGCGAGCTCTGCGGAAGATGTGCGGAGTGAAGCTGACCGACCGCAATTGCAACAGCGTAGTATGAAAGCGAGTAGGTATAAAAAAGAGTATCGGTGTAAAGATGAGAAAGGGCATGCTCCGTTGGTTCGGGCATATAGAAAGAATTCCAGATGAAAGAATTACAAAACAGATAAACAATGTGAAAGTGGAAGGATGCAGGTACCGGGGAAGACCTAGACTATCTTACCACGACCAAATAAACCGAGTCTTATCTGAAGGAAAAGTCAAGAGTCTCCGTAACTGGCGAGCGTGTATGAGACGAACTATGAGAGTGGAGGAAGCTAGAGAGGTATGTAAGGAAAAACCTGTTGGAACTCTGTACTCTCTGCCTACCCCGCAAGGGATCTGGTGTGATGATATAGATAGAGATAGATTATATACCCAAAGACTATTTCTTGTGTAAGTAAACTCCACTAGATCGTGAGTTGTAAAAATAATCTAGGAACTGACACAACGATCCCTTAGTTCACAATCATGCTAATAACGGGAACAAGCTGTGACGATAGAGCAGAAATCATAAAATTGCAATTTCATTGACAAAGAAAGTGTAAATAATATGATTGTGTGTGATTGAATTGTAGAGGTTAGTAGGGGCGGCAAAAATTGAATAGCCTACTGGCGGCATATGTGTAAATCCGCCTCTAGACAATTACTCGGTCTGAGATGTGTGACTGTTTGTGGCATTATCATATTCAAGCGTATCTCCGTGCTTCGGAAGATACGTTGAGCGGTTGGTCCCGGATACTGTTTTCTTTAAAACGCAAGACCCTAGAAATTAATTCTGTATTGTGCGTGTGTTTATAAACATGAAATTTATTTATTTACATAAAAACCCAGACGGAAACAAATATTTGGGGGCTACACAAATATTTTTCCCGTGCGGGATGATAATCTGCGACTAGTCAATCCAATTAGCAGAGCGGCTTAAGCGACTGGACCAAGCTTCATAGTAAGCTATGAAGCTTGGTTAAGTGGTATAAATTGTTGTTCTTCCTTATTTGAAATATTTAACCTTGTTACTGCTTAATAAAATTAACTATCACTTGCTTTAACGGTGAATGAAAACATCGTGAGGGAACCTGCATGCCTAAGAGTTTCTCGAAGGTGTAGGAAGTTCGCCAACCCACACGGGGCCCGCGTGGTGGACTATGGCCTAAACCCTCTCAGTTTGAGAGGAGGCTCGTGCCCAACGGTGGGACAGTTTCTTAACAGGGCTAACGTTATTGTTATTATTTTATCCTTGTTACAATATTTAATAGAATCCTAGGGGGCGAGCCTGCCATTATACAGATTGCTAATGAGCAATTTTCCCTAGAGAAACCTCAGTGTCATTTTGTCTGAATATTTGAACCCAGGACAACGTGATCACCAGACGTACCATTCGCAAATAGACGAAGGAAGGAATCCAATGTTTGTTTCGTATTAAAATTGTGAATAAAACAATAATAAGTCTGGCGGTGGTGATTGCGTCTGGGGCGCGCCCCGCGCGTTTATAACTCAGCAGCGTAGATGCAATTAACGGGTTAGGTTATAACCCCGCCCCATACATCACGTTGCTTAATAAATCTTTGCCAGGTGATAGATCATTATTTATTCAGGATATCTAGACTGCTTGTTTATTTATTTATTTTAAAAAAGAAACGCCGTCATGTCTACATTCTCCAAGTGGGAGTGGTATAAATGTAATTTGTACATCCACCATATCATTACCACATACGTTATTATCATATCCAGTATCTAGAATCTGCATATATTTTTATAGCCTATTCTATAATCCACTTCTATACAAAGACCTCTCCTTGACATCTCCACATAAATCCTGGGCTAGTAGTACCCATGTCTTTCCCGCAAACGAAGAAGTTGAAAATGGCGTGACTATTTGGACACTAGTGTATTTGTTTATTTACAAAAAGAACATATAATATATCGGCTTGTTTACATTCTCCAAGCGGGAATGAGGAAGGTGTTCTCAACGTAAATATGGTGCGAGCTTACGGCCATTAAAGCGGCCACAATTCTAGACACAACCTTAAGGGTTTGGTGAAATAGCCGACAGAGCGCGACGGAAGCGCTTGGCTACGTACGGTCGTGACGTTTGCCGTCGCGTGTGTGTGTGAATGATGTACGCTGTTGACCGCGAGGCCTTTACAGCTTCACCGGACTTAAAGGCGAGCGTGCAACCACTACGCTCTAGCCAGCCAGAAGGGCAAGAGGCGACATACTCGAGGGCGCCTCGAAGAGGCGCCCTCGGTTGGGACAGTCGCTGTAGGGGGACGGGTGCACTACTAAGTGCACCGGTCAACCGCCGGCTATGGGAGGGGATCTACTACTACGTCGTCGTCGTCGCCCGTATTCTGAGCGGAAAGAAGGGATGACAAAGCATCAGGGGGGTCGGTGAGAATATGTCGCGGACGGCGGTGGCGGCAGGGGTCGGGGGGGAGATCGTAGTCGGCGGTGGCTACGATTAACGGATTCGCATGGGTAGATGCGTTCGCGAAGTGACGTGTTGACGCCTTTTTAATAAAGGCGCGAATAGGTTCGAGACATAGATCGGAGTGGAGGTCGACGTTCCGTACGAACCAGGGGGCTCCTACGGCTTTACGGAGGAAGCGGTTTTGAACCACTTGGAGTTTATCGATGTGAGAGGGGGCCGAATGCCCGAACACAACACACGCATAAGTTATGATGGGTCGAACGCAAGTTTTGTAAAGTGTCACCTTATTTCTAAGGGGCATTTTACTCCGCTTGCAGATTAACGAATGGAGACGACCGAGCACAAATGATGCTCGGTGACGGACCCGCTTGATGTGCGGGCCGAAGGACATGGTACTGTTTAGGGTGACCCCTAGATATTTGACCTCTTTGACCCAGGGAATGGGTCGGTCGAACATGGTCACTTGGCCGAGATTACTTCTAGGGCGGCGCAGGGAGTGGCGCGGGGTGGCACCTCTGGAGAAGAACACCGCAGCGCTCTTGTCCGGGTTCACCTCAATACGCCACTTCCTGAACCAATTCCCTAGGGAATTGGCGGATGCCTGAAGGTGTCTGGTAATGAAACCCTTATTCCTATGCGAGACGTAGAGAGCGGTATCATCCGCTAATAGGGCTAGATGCGCCTTACTCGAACGAGGAATGTCGTTCGTGTAAAGGCTAAACAGGAGCGTAGAGAGAACTGAGCCCTGTGGGACTCCAGCACTGATGGAGTGGGAAGTGGAGCGCGTCATTTCGACGCGATAACGGAAGGCGCGATTCGACAAGAAGTCTCGTAAGATGAGCACGAGTCTGTCCGGCACACCCAATTGGTAGAGCTTGTAGATCAAGCCGTTGTGCCAGACTTTGTCGAATGTCTTCGCGATATCTAGGAAGAGGGCGCCCGTGTAGATGGGTTTGGGTCTATTGAGACCGGAGAGGATGCCCGTACATTTCAGTACATTACAACCCCATGCCGCGTCACCGTCGCGCTCCCGTCGCGCTGCTTCGGATTTGTGGCGAAACCTTTACTGAGTATTCTTTGATAAAACACCACGCTTTGTTCGACATAGGGTTTGAACCAAGGACCCCCGTATGCACTATGCGCCAAAAAGAAATGGGGCAGTGACCAGTCCATTTATTTATTTTTCAAAAAAAAACCAACAGCGGCTTTTGAAGAAAGCCTTTCTGAATAAGAAGACTTAAAGAAAAAGCTATTTAAGCGAAAGATCAAACGTTAATAAACTTTTCCATGTTTAGGGACAAAGCAAATCCCAACATTATATTAAAAATATTTTTAGTGTGCAACTACGGATTCCTTGCTGTTTTAAAATGGAGTTGTATAATTTATAAAACAGTTTTATAATAATAACTAATACAAGCCAATAAAAACTAAACCTTTTCATCTTATAAAGACCTTGAACACATCGAGCTTCGAACAACGAAAGTAAGTGGGACGACATTATTCGAGAGCGAAACATGACACGTCCATTAGTGCCGCAACTTGTTATAGATGGCGCTGAAAACGGTGACGAGATAATGGCGGCGACTTCACTTGAGTGTACGCGGGAAAAATTGATCGCCATATTTTTTTAATATTGTTTCGTTCGATATTGATAATGAGTCTTTTTTATTAAAGCATGGACCTTTTTTTAAAATGACAATTATAGGTTTGCCAAACTCTTAAATTTAGATCATCAATTAAAACATTACGACTATAATGCCTAAGTACTTACGTACAAATATTTAAAAAACAAATTCAGTACTGATAAAAAATGTTTATTACGTTATAGTAAAATTCTTAACTGCGTATCATCACACCTAGGTCGTTGCAGAGATAAGTAAACTGCCTAAACCTACGTTCGCACGAGCGCTTTTTCAACGCATGTTAATCAAGCGCTGGATAAGAATAAACGGCTAACAATATTTTTTTTTAAAAAGTCTTCAGCGCTTACGCGTAAAGCCTTGAAAAACGCCCTAGCGATCGAGGGTTAATGGAAACAGCTTACGTCCTTAACTGCTTATCATATCTTTTCAGTTTTTCTCTCCCTGATCTATTCAATTACCATTATAAAAATGTTAACTAAATATAAATATATTTAATACATATTTACTGAATGTAGTCTGTCGAATCACTATGTACATTAATATTGTAGCCCGACCGAGGGTCACACAAATATTATGTATGAACTCTGGTTTAAGACAGTGTAAACACGAATTGACTGAGTTTGAACATTTAAAGTTTCTAATAAAGGATATCCATTGTTTGCACTGTTTCAAACTAGAGTCCATACATAATATTTGTGTGGCCTCTCGGTCGGTCTCAGAGGGCGCTGCGGTTGATAGCACGCCTGGACACGTCTGTAAACAATCAATATGCTAATTTAGGTAACCAGCTCTCAGGTGGCCGATTCACCACGATACATACAAATTTCGACGTTTCGAATTCGTGAATTAATTGTGTGATTTGGCATTTATTCACAAATCGTTATAATGCCGGGTGTTATAACGATATTTTAATACTTAGAACATTAATGAAATCGTGTAAATCTAGATAAGTATTCTTTAATATGCGTTCAATAATTCAATAATTAATAGTTCAATAAGCAACAGCCTTACAGAAATGTTGAGTGATGATAATTATGCTATGTTTACTAAGAAAACCTATGGATAGACAACGGTTTCCGAAAAAGTGTAATCTGAAGAGTATGTGTGTGACAACAGATAAAATGCCTAACTTAAAAGTTTCTAAGAAGAATAAAGAAATTCTATCTCTCTTTCTATAACCTCACGCCAGATCCCTTGCGGGGTAGGCAGAGAGTCATCATCATCATCATCATCTCAGCCCATACTTGTCCACTGTTGAACATAGGCCTCCCCAAAGGGGGGATTTGCCATACTCGCCACGCTTGGCAGGCGGGTTGGCGAGCGCAGTTTTTGATCGCAGAAGTGTTAAGAGAACGCTGCTGCCCATTCCCTAGTTTTCCCTTAGTCGCCTTGTACGACACCCGATGGGATGAGATGGCTCTGGCTTCCTCGACTCTCATAGTTCGTCTCATACACGCTCGCCGGTTACGGAGACTCTTGACTTTTCCATCAGATAAGACTCGGTTTATTTGGTCGTGGTAAGATAGTCTAGGTCTTCCCCGGTACCTGCATCCTTCCACTTTCACATTGTATATCTGTTTTGTCATTCTTTCCTCTGGCATTCTTTCTATATGCCCGAACCAACGGAGCATGCCCTTTCTCATCTTTACACCGATACTAACTTTCATACCTACTCGCTGTCTTACTATGCTGTTGCTAATGCGGTCGGTCAGCTTCACTCCGCACTCCGCATAAAGAAATTAAACCATAAATGTTCAAAAACAATGTAAAAAAGTATTATCAACGACGTATGTACAACAGTTCATTTCGCGCGCTACACCTTACTGTTTCACACGAGGCTCGGTCAGCCTGTTTACCATTTGCGCCCGAAATTCGGGATTCGCTGTTTTGTTGAAGGGAAATAAATGGTTTATCTCTATAGTACCAACGTTGAAGTTAGTTCGGATTGTAAAAACTGCTTTTCTCTTCAAAATAATACATTAAAGGATTTTCAAACGCTTGAATGGACACTGCTAGAATAGTTACTAAATACAATTTCTTTTAGTTTATTCTTAATTTATTTATTTATGTTTACTATTGGCACACAATACAACAGTACATTTCGTCGTACGTGCTAATATTATAAACATGATGTGCCTTTAAAGATGAATATTGCATGCATTAACAGGAGTGTAGATCACAATAAAAATAGCATAAGATGGAACACGTTGTTTTGTTTAAACAACGAAATTTTCAAGGATATAACAACAAATCAAAACTCATGCTCGAATCGAATCGAAGTATAAGTCTATACGCCAGATCACTTGCGGACCATATTTATTAAGTATACTACATATACAAAAATACTTGTAGAGCAATTATTGTTTCTTGATTTTTTATCACAGCGTAGTTTATTTTATTAAATATATTACAAAATTTGACTTCCTTACGGTCGGTTATCGCAAAACCACGTTATGAAGCAGTAAACGAAAAAAAATTAATTTCGAGATCTGAAATCCATAATTCAGCCACATTATCGCGAGTTTCCGAACCGTTGAGCATTGTAACCAATTTCACAAAGGCTCCAGCTCAGGCTTTTGTCAGTACACCAGCAATACACTACCAACCGATTCAAAGTTCAAAATATATCGGTCGCGTTTCACACCGTCTAATTTTATTTGACCTCTTACACCCCTCTGTGCAAACTTTTAATAACTGTAATGCGGGTGATATTTCAAGAAATTGAGGGTTCAATTTACTGTGGTCGTGTTTCGTCTATGGCTGGGAATGACATGAGACATGAAGTGGAAATGATGGGACGTCGGGAATGGTCCCATTCGGTCGCAATGGTCATATTCTGCCGGACATTAGCATCGGTTCATCAATCTGTCACATACAAGAGTCTATTGTATGGAATAAATTACTTCCATTGTTTACCTGTATTTATTAGTTAATATTGTTATTGGGCTAAACAAAAACTAACTGTAAATTATGTAAAAAGGATGATATTGGAACAAGATAATTAATTAAATTAAAAATATTATACAAAGATAATTATTATAAGAAAAGTACTTAAGTCATTAATAAATTTATACATGACACAGGAATTATTCGTAGAGTGGGGCTAATATTTCAAAAAAAGGAAACAATTTTGTGTCGAACACGGGTCTTATACTGTAAATATCATTCAAATTTTTCTTGGATGTTTGGAAACTACCCAGGAACTATGCATAATTCTATATCATTACCCTTCTATCATTCTATACCATAATCTTGCGGGGTTGTAATTTCATGCATAATCAAGCGCATTAACATTTTTTGTCCGTTTTTTATATATTTCTTCCATTTATCTGTTTCCCAAAACGTAAACCCTTCTTATCTCCTTAATTGTGACGGATAGGATCACGTAAAATTACCTTTTTTTTTCGTAACTTCTGTAATTAACCGTCGCCCAGAGCTGTTACTGTCACATTTTCCTTATTTCCATCGTCCGCATCAAGTCTGTACGTGTTACATTAAAATTCCGTGTAACAGGAGATAAATCTTCTCGCCATTACACACAGGGGGCGAGTATGGGACAGGTGTTGTTATTTTTACCCCCGGAAATTGGGCAGCCACTTTAATTTTGGATACATTACTTTGAAACATGCGTCCTGCGGTATGGAAAGCGGTCATTGGAGAGAGCCAAAAATGTCTGATTAAAACTTTTGTTAAGTAAATGCTATGCGTACTATTGCAAAGTACTTATTTATTCTAGTAGTACAGTGATAAATAAAAAAACAGACTGTCTACGTAATTTATTTTTGAGAGTGGAGCAGGTGAGGGACGTCTAATAACGGACCTATTGGATCTCTATAATCTCTGCCTACCCTGCAAGGGATCGTGATGATATTAACAGGGCATAGTATCTATTTAATATATAGCTATTCCATATTTCAAATTCACAATTATTGACGTAAATAATACAGATAACAGGCGTAAAATGCTTTTTTCGTTTGCGAAATAGACCGGGTCTTATTTGAAGGACAAGTCAAGAGTCTCCGTAACCGGCGAGCGTGTATGAGACGAACTATGAGAGTGGAAGAAGCCAGAGATGTATGTAAGGAAAGAACCTGTTGGAACTCTGTATTTTCTGCCTACCCCGCCATGGATCTGGCGTGATGATATAGATAGATAGAAAGAAATAATAACGTGTCGATGACCTAATAATACCCGAAAATCTTTAACTTCCATAGTCGTGGTAATAACAAATAGTTGCAAAAGATTTAAAATGCAACAAAATACAAATAGTATGTTCCTAGTTAAAAGAAATTAAAATTTTCTTGACAGCTTGTCGCATGAATCGTCCTAACCCTTTAAAAATAATGGCGACGAGGTCCACACAACGTGTCACGATCCCTACTTAGCCCTTACATGCTTTATTTAAGTTTATACCATCCAGTGTGTACAATATTGATCACTACTGACTAGCTTCGTACTACATCGTTGGCGTGTGTTTAAACTAAATATAATTTCCTACTAATAAAAAAATCTAATCAAACACACCGTCACGCCTATATTCCCCAGAGGGGGTGTCAGAGGAGTACTGAGTACACCCACGTTTCGCCGACGATGTTAGGTCCCATGTAATAGGGGGCGAGCCTATTGCCATATACCGGGCACAGTTCCAGACTCCGGACTTATACTGGGAATTTTTCGTTAGAAAAACTACATTTGTCCGACCTAGGATTTGAACCCAGGACCTCGTGATCACAAAGCGATGCGCTTTGCCACCAGACCAACGAGGCAGTCAATAAATAATAAATAAAATTTCACAAATTGGTAGTTGCACGCTCGCCCTCTTATCCGGTGAAGCTGTAAAGGCCCCGCGGACAACAGCGTAGGTCATTCACACACCACAAAACAAATTAGTGGGCATTGTTGAAATCAAAAGATCAAGAATAAACCACTGATATAAAACGAACTTACTATACACAACAAGCGATTTCAAAAACGGAGAATGTGAACTAAACGACAAGCAGGAACAGAACAATTTATTCTTTTTAATGGACAAAGAATAACAAATCTGTAATAATAAAATTCGATTATAGTATTTTTGGCGAGGCGCTCGTAGCGCTGCGCGCCCGCGGTGTTCTTACCGATCACCAAGGTTAAGCGGCGTTCGACTCGGTCGGCCTGAGATGGGTGACCGTTTGTGGCATTTTCATATTCGAGCGTCTCCGTGCTTCGGAAGGCACGTTGGTCCCGGTTACCACTTAATGTGGTAGTCGTTAAGCCGAGTTGGAAGCCTTAAAGGCGGCTTAATAAGTTCCAACAGCAGGTGGCCACAAACCTGCCTCCACCAATCCGCACTGGGTCAGCGTGGTGGAGAATGACCTAATTTCTCACACCTCGATTTGTGAGAGAAGGCCTTTGCCCAGCAGTGGGCAGTATAGGCTGATTTTATATATTTATATACTATTTTTCAGGAAGGATGGGTACTGTGACAGTTGTAAGTGTCAAAGAAAATTAAACTTTATTCAATGGCAATAAGAGTCATGACCCGTTTCTATACTTACAGTTTTATACCTTAATACAATTGAATTAAATATTAATTTCGTTTGGCACTTAGAATTGTCACTACCCATCGTATGTGAAAAATATTATGGTACCAGTACCGATAAAATACTAAGCTTGTTAATAGACTCCTAATGAGAAGACAATAAAAATGAAACACGGCACTGAATGCTAATAATGGACATCCAGTTTTTATCGCTTCTACGTAAAGTTCATTATCGCATCGAGAGTGATATAAATAGACTAATACGACGTCATTCATAATTATAGATTAGATAGAACACGTCGCTTACTGTCGATAATTTCGCTATTATAGTCTAGAGCAGAGTGGCGCAGTGGAAGCGTGCTGGGCCCATAACCCAGAGGTCCGTGGATCGAAACCACGCTCTGCTAGAAATACTTTTTGTAATTTTGCTACTTTTCTAACTACGTTTGAATAAATTATTATAAATTTTTGCGATAATTTTGTTTGGATTAATTTTTAACTTATTCAAACATACGCCATTTTTAGTTTTAGACTTTTTATTTTGCGTAATTAAGATAATTACTGAATGGTGGCGTGGAACTTTTGCACATAAGTGTAATTATATTTCTTCTGAATAATAAAAACAAAAAAAAATATAAAGTAGGTCTAGTAAGTAAATTGAGTCTTAGAAATCAAGCTTAGTGATTATTTATAAAGAATTTTCTTAAATCCAACTTGTTTGGAATTACCATTGTAATATCAAATAATAATAAAATAACTCCAAGAACATGGCGGAAGCTAACTCAATTAAAATACCATCACAGTATTTTAATCTGTCCACGGCAAATGAAGTAAACTGCTTAATAGCTGTTCCGGTAGGTAATTGAGCTAGTATACAACCTGTTAATGATGCCAACTTTAAAATATTACCTGGTAAAATATCTGAGACTATGGCGCAAAGTATAAACTTAACCGATATTTATAAGAAGGAAGCATTATGTTAACGACGGACGATTCAGCAGGGGTCGCGGATTCGAGCCCCGCACGGGACAAATCTTTGTGTGATATAGAATTACTTGTTCCGGTCTGGGTATTTGTGTATATGAATATTCATATACACATTCTAGTGTGTATAGATGGGTAAACGCACCCACGACACAGGAAAAATCCTATAGTGAGGCAACGTTCTTTTAAAAAAAAAATGGTTGCTTTATGTTTTTAACTAGCAATTAAATACATAGACCTTTCTCTTGAATGATTCTTCATTCATGTGAGAAACCCTTATAATAAATCATTCAGTAGTTAGTTAGGCTTTTAGTTTATCGCGTTCGGATAGGCAGATAGATGCGGCGAGGGGATTTTTTTTATAATATGTACATTTAAGGTACCCTTATTTATTATTTAAGCGTTTGTACCGCCGGGGCTTGTCGAGATGTTATTTAAAATTGACCGGAAACCCGTTGTAGAAGAAAATTAATGATTGTAGAAACTGTATACTTTTATACATAACTAGCGCACCGCCCCGGCGTCACACGGGTGAATTATACACATAAATCTTCCGCTTAATCACCCCTGCATTGGTGAAGACCGTATGAAAATCCGTTTGGTAGTTATAGAGTTTTTCGCATTCAGACAGACGCATAGACGCGGCGGCGGGGGGGGGGGGACTTTGTTTTATAATATGTAATAATAGTCAATACAAAAAAGTTAATGTCTTGTGTTCAAAATTGTACATACATACATTCAATCTGCACTGGGGCCACATGATGGAGTACGGCTAATTCCTTCTCACACTGGTTTGTGACAGAAAATCTAAGCTTAGCATTGGGATAGCAATGGACTGTAAACTGTGTATACACCCATGTATCTTTAGTAAGATCTGTTATAAAAACCTTTTTTGCAGAATTATTTTGATCTTACTTTACCGTAACAAAAAGACGGATCTGGATAAGCTGTCCCATGGGTTTTGGCGGGAAGTCGAAGAGTGATGTTGTCAATTTGTTTTAATTTCCAAAACTTGTGTTATTTCGACTAATAATGTGTAATGTTGGTGGAATATTAACCATTATGTGTTCTTATATGTGCATGAGTGGAGGTAATTGTAACAAAGTGATAAAACGCGCCTTTTCGACCTTCCCCAAAACGGCTGTCGCAATTGGTATGTAAAGTTGGTCGCAATTGGTATGGACGGACGATTTAGCGCAGTGGTTAAGAGCTTAAGCCGCTCTGCCCACTGCGTCTAATAGTCGCGGGTTCGAGTCCCGCACGGGACAAATCTTTGTGTGAACCACAATTATTTGTTCCGGTCTGGGTATTTGTGTATGTGAATTTTCATGTTTGTAAACGCACCCACGACACAGGAATAAATCCTAGTGTGGGGCTACGTTTTAAAAAAGAAAAAAAAAATGTATCCACCACTTTACTATCCAGGCTGGGAGTACTTCATTAATTTCATTATCATCGTTATCATCAAGTTCATCGGGGAGTCGAATTAATTTAAACAAACACGATTACATGTCTAACTGGACACTGGCAAAATACATTTAAAATTAGTGGAAAGCCATAACTTAAAGAAGAAGAAGAAGAAGACGGGTAGAGGACTGTAAACTGCATGTAATCACGTTTCGTTTTGTCACGTCGCCTGAATGTTTTCACTTGCACCACAACCCCAAAATGTTACAGGATCCGTTCTTAAGGCAGACGCCGCGTCGAATGCAATCTCCCGTCGTTAAGCTTTAGATATTAGTGTATACTAGCTAGTATTAGTTTAATGTAATAATTTATGCACAATCTAGCCTTTCTGCCACTTTCTTGCCATAAATTTCAAACCTAAAACAACAACAAACAAATCTTTTATTTTGTGTGTGTGAATGATCTACGCTGTTGGCCGCGGGGCCTTTACAGATCCACCGGATAAGAGCGTGCAACCACTACGCTCGAGCCAAAAGGGCAAGGGGTAACTAGGGGGTACTAGCTCAAGGGTGCCTCAAGGAGGACCGACCGCGGCTTGGGCAGTCGCTATGGGGGAGGGCGTATACTAGGTGCCTCGCCGTGGTGCTCTGCACCGGCCGGCGGGCAAGGGATCCTTCGACTTCGCCGGCGAGGTCGGTGTCTGGTCCTGTGTGCGGTATCTGTATTCGAAAGAAGGGATGTAAGGTCTTCGGGAGGGTCGGTGAAAACATGCCGCGGACCGGCGGTAGCGGCTGACAGGAGGGGAGTTAGGTTCGTAGTCAGCGGCGGCTACGATTAGCGGATTTCTATGATTGGACGCGTTTGCGAAATATCCTTTTTAATAAAGGCGCGAATAACAAATCTCTTATACAAGGTGTAACATAATAAACGCAAGACCTGTAAGTAGTTTGTTCTAAATCGGTAACTGAATTGATTCTAACTATTTTAAATGTATCTTAATTTTTTTTTAAATTTGCAAAAAATTCTTTTACTCCTTCAGTGCGCTATAAAAAAACTAAATTTATTTTTGATTCATAGCAATAAGGAGATCACAAATGCATTCCTAATCTGTATTTCTCAAAATGCACACATTCACATACAAGTTTTATTGTTTATTGGGATATAAAACTGCTTAAAAAATGGGTAAAAACCTTTAAATTTAATAATTTGGTTTTTGTTTTGAGTTTATGAAGCCATTCTCTAATCGGGGTGTCTGAGATCTAGCGTTTATTAAGTTACACCTTGTATTTCCTAATATAAAGAGACAATATTTGTTTGTTTGTTATGGATAAACTTTAAATTGCTGAACCCATTTGACGCACGATTTGGCACAATAGTTAAGAGGTAAATCTGCTCCGCCCAGTGGGTCGAATAGTCGCGGGTTCGATTCCCGCAATCTTCGCGTGACCCACAATTATTTGTTTCGGCCTGGGTATATAACATGAAAATTCACATACACAAAATGTTTGCAAACGACACAGGAATAAATCCTAGTGTGGGGCTACGTACGTCGATAAAGGAAAAACAGAACATTAGAAAACGGCATTATCTAGAAGTAACATTCATATTAATATTATAAATTCGAAAGTAACTCTGTCTGTCTGTGTGTCTGTTACCTTTTCATGCTCGAACCGCTGAACAGATTTATCTACCTGGATTATCACCGGAATCAAAACGCAGCTTCCACTGAGACTGAGTGTATTACCATTATTTCGAAAACAATAGTAATGTCAGCCTATACTGCCCACTGCTGGACAAAGGCCTTCTCTCACAAATCGAGGTGAGAGAGATTAGGTCATACTCCGCCACGCGGACCCAGTGCGGATTGGTGGAGGCAGGTTTGTGGCCACCTGCTGTTGGAACTTATCAAGCCGCCTTTAAGGCTTCCAACTCGGCTTAGCGACTACCAAATTAAGTGGTAGTCGCTTAACGTACCTTCCGAAGCACGGAGACGCTCGCGTATGGAAATGCCACAAACGGCCACCCATCTCGGGCCGACCGTGTCGAACGCTGCTTAACCTTGGTAATCGGTAAGAACACCGTGGTCGCACAGCGCTACGAGCGCCTCCAGCGATAACAATACCAGACTACAATCTTACTACATTTTTTTTTATGAAAAATTAGTCTACTTATATCGAACTCAGTACCCCGTCATCGCTACGTGCATTATACCAACGACAGAGTAAATAAAAATGTTTAAATGCAGCTTCAAAACCGCGTTGTGTACATTCCTTCGTCTATATTTGACAAGGGGGTAAATGCAAAATTAGAAAATCTAAGCGTTCGTGCCGTTGCTCGGCAACGAGTGACGCGGGGTCCTTTAGACCTCTCAAATGGGTGCCTCCAAAATATTTTTTTAAATTGCTATTTTATTAAAGACCTCGCGTTTTCTTTGGAGGAGATAAAAAGGGTATTTTTAGTTCAAAGCAGTGCGGATTAAATTCGTGCGGGAAGTATATTTGATTCATTTTTGTCGTCAATCCCAATTCATAGAACGGGGTTTTCGTTGTTAAAGTTATGAATACTGGTATTGAACTATTAGTTACGCGATATTTTATAGTAACTAAACTAGTTCGTAGTTTTCAAGGAAAACATATCATCAGCTGAAATCCGTCCACTGTAGGATAGAAGCCTCCTTTGCAAGGTCATTGGTCCACATTGTGGGGGGCCTGCCCATTAGAAAAACTAAATAAGTAATATATTGAGTTTTAGATTGACGCGAATATCATACATGAAATAAATCTGACGTTTCGAGTGCTTTGCAGCCCCCATGGTCACAAGAAGGACTGAGGTGTTAGACGTCCAAAAGGCTCAGTCATTCCGGGGTGCCCTCAAACTTCTTAATTATTTTTGTTTGTCCGATCTTCGCAGAATGAGCTTACGGTGTCTTGATGTCTTGCGGTGTTATGCTTGGTTTTGGATTTAATTCTATTAATTCTGGACATCTAACACCTCAGTCCCTCCCGTGACCATAGGTGCTGCAAAGCACTCAAAACGTCGGAAACTTAAAAATCAAATGTAGAGACTGCTATTGAGACTTTTTCATTGAAAATCCCTAATAACACTTTTCGACACTATGCGCCGTGAGACCAACTAAGGAGACAGACTTTTTAGTTTATGCTCTACATTTTTTTAAATTCACTTAATATGCTGTCGCTAAATAACGTCTTTACATTAGTTCCATTTTTTATTTACTTACTCCATTATTTGATGACGTACTAACATCGTCGACGAATAGTGGGTTTACTCGATACACCTCTGCCACCCTCGCTTGGAAAATATAGGCGTGACGGTTTTATTGTTTGACCTTTGCCTACAAAACAGGAAGAACGAGTGGCGCCATCTTGCCAATCACTCGAAATATTTCCATTAAACTCTTTAGTACTCACCTACAAAGAGCGATAGTGACACCTCAAGGTCTATTCCCGTTATCATGCGTAGGCGCATTTATGCCCATTCATACTTTTCTTAGACTAACGTTAAGGTAATTTCAACTTTCACTCCAGGCCATAAGACGCAAATTAAAACGTTGCAATTTAAATGTTAACAGTACGCTATTGTAAACGTTGTTACTGTGTTCTAAACTATACGTTAAGGCGTGTAAGGTTTAATTTTACTTGGATTAGTTTAGAGGTTAATATGCCAGGTTATTGAATAATAGCGATGTGGGCGCTACACTCTTGCGCATGTTGGCACGTGAGTCAATTGAGAGGGGTACATATTGTTTCCTATTAGGCCACTTACTTATTACATCTAATTAGGTATGTAAGTATAACACTCGGACATGATCGCTCATGATGGGCCTCATAAGAAGGCTCAGGTCACCCAAAGCTATGTAGAGAGATAGCTATGCGTGAAGTTTCCCTCCCAGATCGTATAAGAAACTAGGACAATTTGACCCAAACATCACCAACATTTGATCAAACACCTTGGCTCCCGATACCTCATTAAACCGTTCACCCGCATCTATTCATTGCAGCCCTTTGTAATCGTTAACGAATTTGGAACTTGAAATCTGGTCCTATTACGAGTACCACTCCGTTGGCACCCCTTTAGTGCGCGTTAATGCAGCACGGTCAGAATTATGGACGGGCCCATATTAGGGTCTTAAGATACTTTAGAGTTAAGATACAGAAGGTTAATTTACTATAACGATGGTTTGGTTTAGTGCTCATTGGATTGTGGAGTCTCGGGTTCGATCCTGGCAATGACTAAATGTTTGTACCACATACTTTGTTTTAATGCTCACAAAATTCTTTCTGCTCAGAATACGGGCGACGACGACGTAGTCGTAGATCCCCTCCCATAGCCGGCGGTCGACCGGTGCACAGCGGTTGCGGTTGACGGCGACTGTCCCAACCGAGGGCGCCCTCGAGTATGTCGCCCCTTGCCGTTCTGGCTCGAGCGTGGTGGTTGCATGCTCGCCCTTAAGTCCGGTGAAGCTGTAAAGGCCTCGCGGCCAACAGCGTACATCACTCACACACACACACACACGCTCACAACACAGAAATAATGTCTGTCAACGTTCAAAGGGCAAAAGTCAGCTGTTGAAAGTCTAACATGTCGTAGAAGGTATACAATTGGGGGTTCTTCTATCTATCTATATCATCACGCCAGATCCCTTGCGGGTTAGGCAGAGAGTACAAAGTTCGAACAGGTTCTTTCCTAACATACCTCTCTGGCTTCCTCCATTCTCATAGTTCGTCTCATATATGCTCGCCCTTGCAGAGACTTTTGACTTGCCCTTCAGATAAGATTTGTTTGCTCGGTTTATTTGTTCCTGGTAAGATAGTCTGTACCTACATCCTTCAATTGTATATCTGATTTGTCATTTTTTCTTCTTCTTAGGGGGTTTAACGCATATTAGCCTTTAAGTCGTCTATTTGTGTGTGTAAATCATCTACGCTGTTGGCCATAGGACCTTTACAGCTTCACCGAACAAGATCAGCCTTCGAGTCCCTTCTCACTGTTTTGCTTTAACCTTCGCTATGCAATAGCGGTTATTACACCAGCGGTCATGCCCTTATAATTCTGCTTTCTGATACAAGTACTGCACATACAATCCAACACCGATCTGGCCGGCGAGGTCGAAGAATTCCTTGCCAGCCGGTCGGTGTAGGGCACCATGGCAATCTAGTATATGCCCGCCGCGATAGCGACAGCTCAAGCCTCCACTCCGATCTCGGTCTCGAATCTTTTCGCGCCTATATTAAAAAGGTGCCAACTCGACACTTCGCGAACGCATCTTGCCATGCGAATCCGCTAATCGACTACGAACCCGACCCCTGCCGCTACCGCCGGCCGCGACATGTTCTCACCGATCTCTCCGATGCTTAGACATCGCTTCTTTCCGCTCCGAATACGGACGACGACGACGAAGTCGTAGATCCCCTAGCCCCCCGACCGGTGCACTAATTACACCCTCTCACCCCGTAGGGACTGTCCAAACCGAGGCCGTTCCTCCTTGAGGCGCCCTCGAGTATGTCGCCCTTTGCCCTTCTGGCTCGAGCGTAGTGGTTGCACGCTCGCCCTTAAGTCCGGTGAAGCTGTAAAGGCCTCACGACAAACAGCGTATATCATTCAAACACATACACGACAGCTCAAGCCGAAGCTGTTTCTCCTTGAGGCGGCCTTGAGGTAGTTGCCCCCTTGCTAGCTGGAGCGTAGTTATTGCCTGTCGAAGATGTAAAAGCCCTTTGGCCAACAGCGTAGATATCTCGACTCGACCAGACCTTCGACAAAAATCTATCGAAAGTCTGGTCGAGTTTAAAATTGCTTATCGTTTTCGATCGTTATCGATCAATCCATCATCATCAATTCATAGAAAGTATATCTCTAACAGCGCTATCTTGTCTAGCAGTTCAACAAATCACCAATACAAAAACATCATATTAAAACTTATGATTGACGTAATAAAGTTCGGATTCGATTTAAACTTCTGCGTCACTCCCCGTATTAGACTCTCATGATTAATGCAGTACCAATTTGTCACCACATCTGTCTGTTACCCTGGCCGGCGGATTGAAGGTATTAGCTCCAGATATGTGTATTGGTTGAATCGAGTTTTGTCTGTCATGTTTACTAATGTGCCCTGAAAATTAGGTCCTGTTTTCGGATTTAAGAAAATATATTATCTTGAATCTGTCTTATCTGATAGCAATAGTCTCCGTTACCGGCAAGCGTGCATGGGACGAACTATGAGAGTGGAGAAACCAGACAGGTTTGTAAGGAAAGAACCTGTTGGAACTCTGTACTCTTTGCCTACCCCGCGAGGGATCTAGAGTAATCATAAAGATAGATAATTTATCGCACTATAGTAGTCTATACACGTATCTAACTGTTCCCATATAAGCAACAACAAAAAAATTAAAAACTGTTAATAACATCACGGCAAGCCCAAATAACGATGCCGATAACAATTGAACTCTTTATTGAAAGACTAGCATTCAAAAGCCAAAAAAAGCATCGACTTTTTTTTTTTTTAACCTTGCCATCTCTAGGAGTAATACCTGCGTCGTGAGTGCGTTTACATATGTGAATTTAACAAGCCCAAATACACAGACCGCAACAAATTTTCAAATGTCACAAAGATTTGTCTTGTGCGGGGATCAAACCCCCGACAACTCAATCTAAAGGGCGGACCAGCTTATGTTCTTAACCGCTGGACCAAGGCGTCCGTCAAAACAGTGATTAATTTTTTTTGCCCAGCCATAGTATGATATTACGAACAGCTTAAAATCTTTACTAGAGATCACTTAGTCATATAATAAAATAGATCACGTTTATGCTTTAATTAAATTTAAATTAATTAATCAATACATTTTTAAACGCTCAATTTAACAGAGAAATCGCATGCACACAAAGTAATTGCATTGTAAATCTTAATTAAATTAACCCATTTACTATCGCATCAACACAAACTTAAACATTTAAACGATGAACTACACATAAAAGATCCACTTTACCGCCAACTGAATTTACGGTTATACAAACGTAACTTCGCATTTAATTATACAATTTTAATTCAACATCAGTAACCCTAAAATGCATACGTATTGCTACAATGCATCAACTTTCCCCGTAATACGCCGTAGGAGAATGCAGGCCCGGAATCATACGGGTATAACTACGCTGCTACGATCGTAGCCTAGCTACGTCCCGTAGTCGCCGGCTCCCATAGTAACGGAGCGATCAGTTACCGCCGCGGCCGCCGACGGCGTAGACGTATGCCGCGTGCTACGAAACAGCGTACCGTCGAATACGCGGCTACGGGTTACATTAACCCCGTATACGCGTTTTAAATTCAAAGGCGGATTTTTAATTAATAGTGTCGTTTCAATTTGGACGTAGGTGTGATTTTTGTGCTGTGCTGTTTCGAGTGTTTTTTTTTATTTAAAAAAGTATTTTTTCGCGAAATTTTCGTGTTAATTGCTGTGTTGTAGAGTGTTGGTGGTTTAGCTTGTAACGAGACGTAATTGAGGTTTTCTGAAACGCAAATATTTATGTGGTATGTGCGAGTGAGACGCGAAACTGATATAATGACCTTACGCGTATAATTTGTACTAGCTTGATAATTATCAATTGAGTATAATTTTATGTCTACCCGGTTATTTCAAGATTATTAATCTTACCGTGTTACGCTTCATGTATGTTCTAATGTTGACATAATTATTTGAAGTTGCTTGCCAGACAATTAATGATTTAGATATTATGTCATAGATAGGTCAGATACTCAGTAAACAGTCGTTTATTGCCTTAATGTTAAGCTCTATCTTCCCTTGAAAGGAATGGCAACAATGGCCTTATATTTCTTATAAATTATGTTATTGTTTTGATACAAAATTTTCTAGAAATTATGAAACACCACAACGCCCAGACCGTTATTGTAAACTAATATGATAGATCTTTTTTAAAACGTCAAAATTAAACGTTTTAATTTAATTTAACAAATTTAACACCGTCACGCCTATATTCCCCAAACAGGGGGGGCAGAGGTGTACTGAGTACACCCACTTTTCGCCAACGATGGTCCCATATAATAGGGGGCGAGCCTATTGCCATATACCGGCCACAATTCCAGACTCCGGAATCATACTGGGAAGTTTTTGTTAAAAAAAGTAAATTTGTCCGACCTAGGATTTGAACCCAAGGCCTCGTGATCACAAAGCGATGCACTCTGCCATTAAACCAACAGGGAGTCTATATACGTTTTATATCTCCAAGATATTGTTAGTGTATGTTCTAAGACCATTTTCTTACGATATAGGTTGCCTGGCTGCCTTCTTGATACGGTATAGTGAGGCTGGCGATCACGAAATCTTCAGTTTGAATCCTAGGACGAACAAAATGTTATCTATGTGGGTTTTTCTTACGAGTAAATATCAGTAGCGTATCCATATAATGTGAAAAACTCTAGTTTTAATATTTCCAGTATCAGTCTGAAGTCTGGGATTGTGTCCTAACATCGTCGGTGAAATTTGGGCGTACAAAGTACATCTCTACCAAGCCCGTTTGGTGAATGTACTCCAAAGTATGTGTGTAACAAAAACAGACTTTGATTTTACATGCCTACTAGTATATCAACTTAACAACGTTTCATATAATGTTTATATATGTTACCAGCTTCCATAATGCCCTTATGTATTCCACAAAGCAAGGTGCTTATAAAGCCTAGCACACAATGCTTGTGCCTTTGACAGCTTGACATTGCGTCCCTGGCCTCGGCGTACAACGACGTTGCACAATAGATTTGACATTAGCCGTTCATATAGCTTCTCAAAACAGTGCAGTATGTCGTTTTATGAAACTTCATAACAAAAAATCACAAGCTATAACAAATGTGAAGTATAATATGTCTACACAGTGCTATTTCATTGATGAGGTTTAGATTTTTTAATATGTTGAGCAAAATTTTGAAGTTGAGAAAGCTTTTATTTTCTCATTAAACGAGTACGTTTGTTTTGGAAACCAAATCTATTTCTGTGTATTTTTAAATTTTCTTATGAAATGAACAATTATTTATTCTTTATCAACAAATTGTCTTATGTTGGTAAACAAAGGTTATCAGAAATAGACATACGGACTCTTTTGAATACAAAACTGATACATTACCATTACATTACATTTTAACAAAAGTAAGAATAGGAGAAAATGACTGATTAGTTTTTAAATTAAAGTGCTAATGGAATTAGATTGTTAGTTGAATTGATTAATTTTTTCAGTTATATCTTTATTAAATTTTGTCAGCAAAATGTTGAATTTCCCAAAATACATACTCACGAATACAAACAAATGAATATTATTTACATACTCGTTCTTTGTTTACATTATTTTTTATTACAAACAAAAACGATAAGGCGAGATTATTTTAAAAGACCTAACAAAATGTCGCCCCGTCGAATCATTTTTCAAAATCAGATCGCTCAACGAGTTTTACATGTAAACCCGAGAGCACAATGGAGCTCCACTGTCATTTTAACATTCAGCCTCTGTGGCTCGCAGTTACGACCTACGTACCCTGCCTGACAATGCAGCCTTCAATACGTACTACTTACTTCCAGTTGGTACTGGGAGTTTGTCCTTTATTTGAGACTGTTTCGTGGCTTGACTTTTGTAATGATTTCGTGTTTTTTTGTTTACTTCTGCCGCTTGATAAATATCTTCTGTACATATTCAAATTTACTTCTAGAAGTCCTAGAACAAATGTAAACAATAGTAGGTATATTGCTGTTATTTCTGAAAATTGATGAACGATTTAGTCCAGTGGCAGCTTAAGCCGCTCCGCCTAATGGATCGAGGAGTCGCCGGTTCGATCCCCGCACGAGACAAATCTGTGTGTGTTCCACAAAAACGGACGGATGGTTTAGCACAGTGGTTAAGAGCTTAAGCCGCTCAGACCACTGTGTCTTAGAGTCGCAGGTTCGATTTCCGCACGGGACAAATCTTTGTGTGATCCATAATTATTTGTTGGTCTGGGTATTTTTGTATGTTAATTTTCATGTTTGTAAACGCACCCACGACACAAAAAGAAGAAAAAAAAATATAACCTGTCAACGACCAAATTGTCATTTTGTTTAAAAACATCGGTTTTTTACACTAGGAAATATTCCTAAACTGTTAGTGCGACTAGAACCCACTATTCTTATGGTCATGCGAAGATTTAACCAGTGCGGGGGTCGAACGCACGACTATTAGATCAAGTGATTCAAGCGCCCCCGCTCAAACCATTAGACCAATTATTTTTAAGTAAACCTATATAATTGCAGCATATACTGCCCACTGCTGGGCAAAGGCCTTCTCTTACAAATTGTGGTGAGACAGATCTGGTCATACTCCACCACGCGAACCCAATGCGGATTTGGTGGAGGCAGGTTTGTGGCCACCTGCTGTTGGAACTTATCAAGCCCCCTTAAAGGCTTCCAACTCGGCTTAACGACTACCACATAAAGTGGTAGCCGGGGCCAACGGCTTAGCGTGCCTTCCGAAGCACGGAGACGCTCGAATATGAAAATGCCACAAATGGTCTCCCATCTCAGGCCGACCGAGTCGAACGCTGCTTAACCTTGGTAATTGGCAAGAACACCGCGGTCGCACAGCGCTACGAGCGCCTAAACCTATACGTAACCAAAAAGTTACTAAAAAACTAAATCCAACTGGTAACTGACTAATAAACATAAATAAATTTTGATAGTGTTTGCAATTAATTTTATTATAATTAACCTCGTTCCTAACAACTAACTTCTTTAATATACAAGTAAGTAACTTAAAAAAAATTATAAAACATTTATTTATATGTCTTAAATACACTAACTATCACGTCCTTGGGACGCGAAGCCAATATTTAAAATTAATTGGCAAACATTTCTTAATATAACTAAACAATGAATTTGACTAATTAGTAATTAAACCGTTCTTGACCTAGAAACCCACTCGTCTAGACTTTGTTTTGAAAAAACAAATTACTAAAGCATTTTGAAACTATACTTTTACGTATGTTGAAATTTTTTTCTGGAACAAATTTGTGAATGCGATCTAAGTATCGTATGAATTAATGAATGAATTCTCGAATATTAATGCAATTTTGAGTAAGGCAGTGGATTTATCTGTTGTTAGGTTTCTCTCTTATGTCTATTTAGTGTCTCTTTTCTCACGCCAGATCCCTTGCGGGGTAGGTAGAGACTCTGTCTTGAATAATTGAGCTATATTTTTTACATCAATGTAAATTTTAAAGTGGACTTATAGTTTCTACCATTTTGTAATTTTTGGTAGTTTTAAACTTTGTCCTACACAGGAAAGTATTACTATGGTCGTGGGTGCATTAGCAAAAATGTCATGTGACATCCAGACGATAGAGCGTCAAATGCCCAGGAGACCAATTCTTGTATTTTATTGAGACTGAGACTGAATCTTGACTGAATTGAAATTTAATTATGAACTGACTGATATGATATTCTGCTCCACTAAAGTATCGATCCGATTTCAGTATCATCTCAGTCTAATTTCGATACAATGTAAAGTTGTTTATTGAATAATCTTTTGTTGATTACATGCTGCCACAGTCTAAATAAAAAACATGTAACTGAAATCTTCAATTTGAAGATGTTTTGTATATTTTTTGTCCATGTCAGTACAAAATTCTATTGGAATACCGTTTACATTATGTTCAACTTTCGGTCCGATTTCGATTCGGTTGATATTGATATTTTACGAGAACACCATTTGTGAGATTTATGACATTGAGATTAGATCGAGACTGCATTTTGAACACTTTAAATTACGAGAATTGGCCGCCCACACTAGGATTTATTTCTGTGTCGTGGGTGCGTTTACAAACATGAAAATTCACATACACAAATATCCAGACCGGAACAAATAATTGTGGATCACACGAAGATTTGGCCCGTGCGGGAATCGAACCCGCGACTATTAGACACAGTGGGCGGAGCGGCTTAAGCTCTTAACCCCTACTCTAAATCGTCCGTCGAAAAAAATTCGGTTAACATTTCGGAAAAACATTTCGGTTTTGGCGCATATTTAATAATAAAAAATAGTTTTATTTCATATTTAATAATATCTAAGTATCAGTTGCTGAAAGCTCACCGTTAGTGTAAGCGATGATCTTTCTGCAACTTCATTACATAGCAGTATAATCATTAATTAATTATTTTAATGTTAATTATGTGGTAATTTTGTGGATGATAAGCGATGTTATTTATCTTTAAAATTTAAAGCGCGTCTGTGCAACTGGGCGTCATATACAATTAATAATAAGTACCTAATTAAAACATAATTTACTCATCTGCTAAACGCAGCTTCATTTTGTTCGCGTTCGATGCAAACATTTTTCTGCTGAAACTTCTCCGTCTGGCCAAAAAGAAAGAGAACAATGGCATGTTTCAATTTAATTATTCGTCTGCCAGCGCCTTGGGATAAGCCTGTGTTTACCTCTTGACTTTTCCTACTATTTTACTAAATTAAAGCGGCTGTTCTTTATATAACTTGTATGAATTCTTGCTTTTACATTTTGTGAAAAGAAACATTACGAATTATTCCTGTGTCGTGGTGCTTTCACAAACATGAAATTTGCCTACAAAATACGTAGACCGACACAAGTATTTATGGGTCACATAAAGATTTGTAAAATAAAAATAAACACCGTCACGCCTACATTTCCCAATCCAGGGTGACAGAGGTGTACTGAGTACACCCACTTTTCGCCGACCATGTTCGGTCACATGTATTAGGAGGCGAGCCTATACCGGGCACAGTTCCAGACTCCGGACTCATACTGGGAATTTTTCGTCAGATAAACTATATTTGTGCGACCTTGGATTTGAACCCAGGACCTCATGATCACAAAGCGATGCACTTTGCCACTAGACCAACGAAGGAGTCATAAAAGTTTGTCCCGTGTGGAAATCGAACCCGCGACTACTTGATCCAGAAAGCGAAGCAGCCTTCGCTCTTCACCACTGGACTGTAGTCATAAATTAAAGATATATAATGTTTTGTGTGTTTTTCTGTCGCTATAGAAAATATAGAATGATTACAATAGGTTTTCTTTGTTGGAACTTTGTGCTCTCTGCCTACCCTGCAATGATGGTATAGATAGAAAGATTTTAGACCAGCTTGTGGTGAGAAAACTAAATGCTTATTTACCCAACACACTTAGATATGATTAAAACGTGTGTTCTATCACAATTTTAATAGAAATTCGATCGTACCACTTCTGAGCTAGGCAAGTTATCCGTATAACAGTGTCACAAAGAACAAAGTTGGGAACTCGACAAACTTTTTTCAGTAGTTAAATTAATTGCTTGTGAGTTTCTGTTCAGACGTAGACTTACCTTGTTGCCTGGTTCAAAGACTGTTCATTACGTTGTTTATTGCATTTACATTTATCAAGGGACTGGTAACTATAATGTTATTTCTAACTAGCTGTACCCGCAACTTCGTTCGCGTTATTTTTTGGCGTGTATTTTACACTCCTAAGTTTTTATTTTGAGACAACAGATAACCTATGTGTGTCCTTCCCCTGGATAAAATCTATTTAGTTTCCGAATTTATAGATATAGATAGATAAATGTATAGAAGATAGATAGAAGATGAAGAGTTACTTCGTAAGGAGACGAACCCGAGTGCAATATTAGTAGGCGAAATCACACATTTTAACGTAACATTGCAGCTCGCGACTAACCATCATTAAAATAATAAGTTTTATGGATTATCCCGCAATAATACGGGATTGCTTGAATTTTCCGGGATGAAAAGTATCTTAGATTTTAAGTTAGAGTATATGTTATTACCATACCAAGTTTCATTGAAATCTGTTTGGTAGTATTTGCGTGATTGAAACACAAAGAGACAGACAGACAGAAAGACAGACAGACAATAATTCCAAAAAAAATTGTTTCGGCCTCTATATCGATAAGGAAGTGTACCACAAATAAAATTTTCAAAAAATATTCAATGTACAGATTCGGTTCGGTTACAGTTTTATTATATGTAATGATGATGATTGATTGATCCGACCGATTTCGGCCATGGCGACCACTTTAAAGACCCCTAGTCAGAGTAATGCCGCTGATGCGCTCGAAGATGGCTTATGTAGCCTATCTTCGCGGCGAAACTCCGTGCACATTGAGGGCACGTAAGTACGCCGTTCTCATAGTTGTATGATATGGCAGCAGGTGGGCGGGCCTTTAACTGATTGCGTTTGGCGTCAAGGTCAGCTTTACGCTGAGCCTCGAACTCGTGTACTTGGCTGTTCACCATCCTGCGCCATTCTGGCCGCTGTGCTGCCAAACGTTCCCAACGAGAGGGCTCTATGTTGCATCTCTTCATATGTCGCTTTTGGACATCCTTGTACCGGAGAAGGGGACCGCCATGATTCCGCTTGCCCTTCTCCAGTTCAGAGTAGAAGATGCGCTTCGCCACTCTTTCCTCCGCCATACGAGATACGTGACCGCACCACCGAAGCTGTCGACGCATTAAATAGGCCTCAATGCCACCAACATTGGCTCGTCGCAGAACTTCGGTATTTCGCACTCTATCGGACCATCTGATCCTCATGATGGTACGGAGGCATTTAAGGTGGAAGCGATCCAGAGTGCGAATGTGGCGGCGGTATACACACCACGTCTCAGAGGAGTATAGGAGGTTTGGCAGCACGATTGCCATATACACCGATATCTTAGTGGGCAACTTAAGGTTATGCGAGCAGAAGACCTTGGTACATAGCTTGCCGAATGCCGCAGCTGCGGTACCCACCCTGCTATTGATCTCAGCATCAAGGTCACACTTGGATGTTACAGTGTTCCCCAGATAGCGAAATCTATCCACCTGCTTTAGCACATCCTCACCAAGTTTTATGGTCAGTGTCTCGTGACCGTGCATGTCCAGGGACATCACCTCCGTCTTATTGACACTGATCTTTAAGCCAAACTTACGGCAGGCTTGGTGGAATGCGGACATCAGCTGTTGCAGGCCGTCTAGGGATTCTGATAGGAAGCACAAGTCATCAGCATACAAGATCTCAGTGATCAGTGCGTAAGAGACTTTAGTGCGAGCCTTAAGTCTAGCCAAGTTGAAAAGGCTGCCATCTGTGCGGAAACGGATGCGGACTCCCTGAGAAACAGTGTGTAAGACCTCTCTAACTACCACCGCAAAGTATAAGGCGAACAGAGTAGGCGCTAAGACACATCCTTGCTTCACCCCACAGGTAACGGGGAAGAAGTCTGTCTGTTCACCGTCTACGGCAACGCAGCATTGCATGTCGTCATGCAGGAGTCTAAGAAGTCTCACAAACTTTTCCGTGCACCCGAGCTTACCTAGCACCAACCATAGAGCTTCCCGAGGCACGCTATCGAAAGCCTTCTCCAGGTCAACAAAGCAAAGGTACAGCTGACAGCCCTGTTCCCTGCTCTTTTCTTGCAGTTGACGCACAGAGAATATAGCTTCGCATGTGCCTCGGTCCGGTCGGAAGCCAAACTGGGTCTCAGGCAGAATCTTTTCAGACAAGTTCTTTAGGCGGTTTAAGAGAACTCTAGCAAAGACCTTTCCGGGGGCTGAAAGGAGCGAAATACCGCGGTAGGAGTTGCAGTCAGATCGGTCACCCTTGTGCTTGTAAAGAGCACTTATGCGCGATACTTTAAAGGTATCCGGAACGCGCTCCTCCTCCCACATGCGAACAAATAGTTCCCACACTAACGTGTGCAACTCCTCTCCGCCGTATCATATCAGCTCTCCCGGTATAAGGTCAATGCCAGCCGCCCGTTTGTTTTGTTGCTGTCTGATGGCAGTAACAACCTCGTCACGCAATAGAGTCTCGTCCAGCTCAAAGGCGATAGGGAGCTGAGGCATTAAACCGATACTTTGCAGATCAGCTGATCGATCCACATTTAGCAGAATGTTGAAGTGCTCCGCCCAGCGGTTTAGTATATCCTCCTTGCTTGTCAACATGTGACTACCGTCTAGAGACCTTAAAGGCACCCGAGCTTGGTAGGATGAGCCAATCAGCTTACGTACCTCACTGTAGAACTCACCCAGCTGGTTTGTGTCAATGAGCCATTGCATGTGACCAGCTTTGTCCTGCCACCACTTGTCTTTCATATGTCGAGACAGCTTGCGCAATTCGAGGTCACTAGCTTTAACAACCGCAACGCTTCCTCTCTGCCTTTTGTGCTGTCGCAGGAGATCTCGGTGTTTGTCGAATGCAGCCCGCAGGGTTTCATCATTTCCATCAAACCAGTCTTCGTTGCGACGGATTTTTTTACCCAGTACAGTTGAAGCGGTATCCATGATATGAGATGACATAGTTCCCCAGGCAGCATCAACATCACCTACCTCATTAGCTGGCATCAGCTTTTCAGACAGGGCTTCAGCGTATTTCTCCCTGACCGCGATATCTTCTAGCTTATCCAAGTTCAAAGAAGCAAGCTTTTTTATAAGAGATCTACGCGGGCGACGGAGGCGGATTCGTAGCTTAGTCACAATAAGTCGGTGGTCAGACCAGCAGTGCGCACCACGCATCACGCGGGTGACCTGTACTTGGCTGAAATCTTTTTGTCTCACGATAGCATAGTCAATCAAATGCCAATGCTTAGATCTTGGGTGCATCCATGTTGTCTTGTACTTGGCGGCAAGTCTAAACATAGTGTTCGTAATTGCCAGACCGTATTGAGCACATAGACTGAGCAGCAACTGACCATTGCTGTTCATGTTGCCAACTCCATGTCTACCCAGAACTCCAGGCCAAGCCTCATAGTCCCGTCCAACCCTGGCATTGAAATCGCCCAGCAATAAAACCTGCTCCCTGGCGTTGAAGCTATCGAGGCAATGTGTCACTTCCTCATAGAACTTTTCCTTGATGTCATCAGACTTGTCTAACGTTGGAGCATAGACACTGATGACATTAAGGTAGTTGTCTTTGTCCAGGTGAAGGCGCAGTGTGGTTACGCGGTCTGAGATATGTACAGGGTACTCCTCTAAATGCTTTGCTAAGTGATTCTTGATGGCAAAACCTACCCCTGATCGTCGAGTTTCGTAGGCAGCGGTACCTTTCCAGAAGAAAGTGTAGCCGCCACCTGCTTCCACCAGCTCTCCTTCATCGGGGAGATGTGTTTCGCTGAGAGCAGCCACATCCACGCTATAGCGATGAAGTTCCCGAGCTACTATGGCGGTCTTACGTTCGGGGCAGGCGTTGACATCTCGATCAAGAAGCGTTCTCACGTTCCACGCGCCGAATGTCATAACAGGTGTTCTTTTTAAATTTCCTTTGCGGCGTCGACCACGATTTAAATGATGCGATGATAGCCGCGGTAACTACCATCTGCCATGTCGGGACGAGCATTTTTTAGGGCACCTTTTCTAGCCCCCTCCCCAGCTGAGCGGGGAAAGCAGTGCCTCCCTAAACAGGGCTGCTTTGACATCCCAAGTGCTGCCGAGCCCGTGCTGTCGTCCCAAATGTGCAGCTCGGAAACGACCACGGCGTGTTCTCACGCCCCCGGGACCGCCTGCGTGCAGATATCAGACAAAGCCTAGTTTGCATCAGGCTAGACCTCTCTACTTCTACCCATCGCCACAGGACTTTTGCGTACTCGGAGTCCAGTAACGGAAGCGGTCAGATGCGCAGGAAATATTAAGGTGCACAAGTATACGCGCGAGACACAGGTGCACATACTCATCCTTATCCTTCTGGGCCCAGTGGAACGGAGACCGTTACGACCGGAGAAGGACTCAGACAGACGGAGCAGTATCACGGTGAGAAAGATACAAGGAGTCAGTATTTTCTCACACTCCCTTAATCGCCTTCTACGATACCCACGGGAAGATATGGGGTGGCGCTATTCTGCTCTGCCGGCACCACACGGCGAATATATGTAATATAGATTATATGTATAGAAGATATAATAATGTATGTACATAATCAGTGCGGAGATTTTCTAGAAAACAGTAATTATATCAATTTATTTTCGACTAAGTCCATTTTTCTTAATTATGCACCGGATAGCAAGATGGGTCGATGATATTAGAAAGGTTGCCGGAATGGACTGTATGGCGCTGGCAATATTGGATGCTTGATATTTAGTGGAGGTAGGCTCATATACGTAGTGGGTAAAACAGACAAACAGAAAGAATAAAGAAGCAGCTACGCTACACTATGAACTATGATTATCATAGTAAATACCTTTTGGACCTCATTCTTGCAAATAAATAAACCAATAATAGCCCCTATTTACTAGTACTATATTCGCTAGCAGTGTGTTAAATTATTAAAGTGCCCTCCTTTCTCTACAGTTCAGACTAAGTTTGCTTGCTGTTGCTTCAAACACTCCTTATTACAAGTTCGCTATATCGACTATTATTTGCAGGAAGTTAAACTGGTAGTGTGCTTTAAAAGTTTTTTTTTACTTTCACCTATCTATATACGAGGTGTAATATACTAAACGCAAGACCTGAAAGTAGTTCTTTCAAACCCGATAACTTATTTGATTCCAACAATTTTAATGTACCCTGCAAAAATTGCTGTTACTCCTTTAGTGCGCTATAATAAATTAAATTTATTATTGATTCAAATCAATACGGAGATTTCAAATCCATTTCTAAAACGGAATTCTTGATACGCACACACGTACAAGTTTCATTGTTAATTGGGGTATAAAAGTGCTTAAAAAAAGGGTTAAAAAAATATAAATTTGAAAAATTGGTTTTCGTATTGGATTTGTGGAGCAATTATCTAATCGGAGTGTTTGAGGTCTTGCGTTATTTATGATACACCTTGTATATTATCACACCAGATCCCTTGCGCGGTAGCCAGAGAGTACAGATTTCCTACAAGTTCTTTCATTCTTTCTGTATACAAGCTTTTATTTAACTTGCAATGTTCATATGTCTGTCTGTTTCCGGTTCAAATCTTTTGATCCATTTTTCAAGCAAATGTGAGTATCGGATTGAGTTGAAATTTAGTATATTAAGTCGGTGACAATAGAATAAAATGGTACCATGGAGTTTGTCTGATGATGGAGTTGGAAGGTGGCCATAGGAACATGTGAACTATACAACGTAACCCCCTCGTGTTTAGGCTTGTTAGATTGGTATTGACAAGTACTATATAACTAGATAGTGTTCGGGGTGTGATGATGAAGCTGAAACGTGACCAATGGGACCACCCGACTACTCAATATAACCCCACCGTGTTTGAGTTCGTTGGATTTGTCTTGATGAGTACTTTAGACCTGTATGGTGTCTAAGGTCTGTTGATGGAGCCGGAAGGAAGCCATAGGAGCTCCTCAACTAAGTAAGATATATTCGTTGTGTTTTTGCTATAAAGCTTGTTTTTAAAAAGGTATTTTAAATTATTGTAATTAATAAATTTTATTTATTACTTTGATAAAACTTAATCTGATGTTATTTTCTAAAGCATCTTAATAAGGTCTTATTATAGATGTATGTTTGGAAACTAGAGTTATGACAGTTAAGTAGCTTCAATAATAGAGCTCACTCGTAAAGCTACTTTCCTATTCTATATCTCTATCTATCTATATCATCACACCAGATCCCTTGCGGGGTAGGTGTCCCCAGTCTATATTGTATAAAAAATCTTTTATATTTTTTTATAAATAGTTTGGAAGTACAACCAAGCTGTTTTATACGAGATATATATCTGATGAATATCACAAGAAAGACAAAGCTTAATTCTCTTTTTATTTCCGACTGCCTCGTTGGTCTAATGGCAACGCGCATCGCTTGGTGATCACGAAGTCCTGGGTTCAAATCCTAGGTCGGAAAAATGAAGTTTTTCTAACGAAAAAGAAAAACTTCCCAGTATTAGTCCGGAGTCTGGAATTGTGCCCGGTATATGTCCATAGGCTCGCCCCCTATTACATGGGACCTAACATCGTCAGCGAAACGTGGGTGTCCTCAGTACACCTCTGCCACCCCCACTTGGGGAATATAGGCGTGACGATGTATTTCCCAATATTGGTCAAATGAAACGAATTACAAACTGCTTTTCTAGTCTAGTGGTTAACGATAACAAGCAAAAAAAAATTCTCAGTAGCATTTTGAAGTCGCAATTGTGGCCGGTATATGGACCTGATAATCACCCTAGAACCCCCCATTGTCGGTAACCTGCGTATATACGCAGTAAACCTAACCCCCTCTATATTTTTGAAAACAGTATACAACATTTGGCTTTAATTTGGCTTTAATAATTTGATTGAAGATTTAGCGCAGTGGTTAAGAGCTTAAGCCGCTCCGCCCACTGTGTCGCGGGTTCGATTCCCGCACGGGACAAATCTTTGTGTGATCCACAATTATTTGTTCCGGTCTGGGTATTTGTGTATGTGAATTTTCATGTTTGTAAACGCACCCACAACACAGGAATAAATCCTAGTGAGGGACTACGTTTTCATAAAAAACAACAATGCCCAAATTTATTAGCCAGCCAGTAGAGAAGCGCTCACCAGAAACATGACGAGCCTAAATCAATGAATAATGCAGGTGTGTGTACGGCGGATGCGGCTACATAATATCCTGTCGGTACTCTGACTGCTAAACAGCGTTAGTTCGTAATTGACCATCATTTGATTAGCATTCGTCATGCGTTGTGGACGTGCCGATAAATTTAGTTAACCAAGTTAAATATGACGTTAAAATTGTTGGTCGATTTATTTGAAACACATGATTTGAAAAATAGATATATGTTTCTGTAACCAAGTGGTCTTTTTACAGTCGTTAACCTCAATAAAAATCGAAAAAAATTACAGTAAGGACGTTTTAGAACGAAAATTTACGTGGTTGAAGGATGCCTTCGTACAATGGTTAAAGGCGAAGGTCGCTCCATTCACTGGATTGAGTTGTTCAGTTCAAGCCCTACACCGGATAAATCTATATGTGACCCACAATTGATTGTATCGGTCTGGGTGTTTCTTTATGTTAATTTCATGTTTTTAAACGCAGCCACGACTCTGGAGTAATTCCTAGTGTACAACGTTTTTACTTACATCGTGCTTTGCATTGACTGCCTCGTTGGGCTGGTGGCAAAGCGCATCGCTTTGTGATCACGAGGTCCTGGGTTCAAATCCTAGGTTGGACAAATGTAGTTTTTCTAACGAAAAATTCCCAGTATGAGTCCGGAGTCTGGAATTGTGCCCGGTATATGGCAATAGGCTCGCCCCTATTACATGGGACCTAACATCGTCGGCGAAACGTGGGTGTACTTAGTACACCCCTGCCACCCCCTCTGGGGAATATAGGCGTGACGGTGCTTTGCATGCCCCAACACCAGCACGCGGCAGGATTTGATGAATGCCACCGACAATGCGGTCGAGATGGCCGCGTTCTGGGCCGCTTCTATATAGATTTGACATATCTGCCGTCGAAACGATAACAAGAAGAACTACGTTTTTAAAGTGAATTAAAAAATGTATCTATGTATCTATATCATCATATCTGATCCCTTGTAGGGAGACCCTTGTAGGTGTAAGCAGACCATACTGAGTATCAACAGATTGTTTCCTTACAGACCTCTCTGGCTTCCTCCACTTTCATAGTTCGTCTCATACAAGCTCTCCGGTTAAGGAAGCTCTTGACTTGCCAATGAAATAAAAAATGTAAATAAAAATTAACAATATCCAGGCAAAGCACTAAACGATCGTTAGTTATCTAGAACTACGTACGAATAGGTACTTTAACAGACTTAATTAGCGTGTATCTGTTTTGGTTTAATTAGTCTATTGATGTCGTATTTGTAGGAGACTTTGTTATTACTAAATGATGATAAGGTTTACTATTAGAATTAAAGAATATTTATACCCTTTGTATAAATATTCCTTAATTCGAATGCCTTGTTGGTCTAGTGGCAAATAGCATCGCTTTGTGATCACCAGGTCCTGGGTTCAAATCCTAGGTCGGACAAGTGTAGTTTTTCTAACGAAAACTTCCCAGTTCGAGTCCGGAGTCTGGAATTGTGCCCGGTATATGGCAATAGGCTCGCCCCCTATTACATGGGACCTAACATCGTCAGAAGTGTATGAGTCCACCCACGCTTCGCCGACGATGTTAGGTCCCATGTAATAGGAGGAGCCTATTGCCATAAACCGGGCACAATTCCTGACTCCAGACTCGTACTGGGAAGTTTTCGTTAGAAAAACTACACTTGTCCCTAGTGTCCTCGTACCTAGGATTTGAACCCAGGACCTCGTGATCACAAAAGCGATGCGCTTTGCCACTAGACCAACAAGGCATAAGTTCTTTTTGAACTGAATCAGAAGTCACACATTATCTCAATAGTCCAAAATATGTTTCTAGAATTATTCAAACTTTAAGAATATGAAAGACATTAAAACAGCTCTAAAACAAATCTACGAATACAATACAATAAAATGTGACATAAATAACACGTGATTACTTAATGCCTGCACCGGCAGACGTCTTATACGCCTACGGAATAGTAATCGATAGTCGCGCGTTCGATGCCCGGCACTTGTGACCTCGCCAATGTTGCACTCTTGTTCCATACTGAGATATGTAATATATTAAGATATAAAATATATTATACTAGTTGTATACAGTGATAGCCTAGTGGTTAGACCGTTTGACTGCAAATTCAGAGGTCTCAAGTCGAACCCAGGCACGCAACTCTGTCTTTTACAAAGCATGTGCGTTTTAAAAATTAACTATCACTTGATTTAACGGTGAAGAAAAACATCGTAAAGAAACCTGCATGGCTAAGAGTTTCTCGAAGGTGTGTGAAGTTCGCCAACCCGCACTCGGCCAGCGTGGTGGACTATGGCCTAAACCCTCTCAGTCAGGAGGCCCGTGCCCAACGGTGGGACAGTTTCTTAACAGGGCTAATATTATTATTATATTATTAGTATAGTATCGGTGTAAAGATGAGAAAGGGTATGCTCCGTTGGTTCGGGCATATAGAAAGAATGCCAGAAGAAAGAATGACAAAACAGATATACAGTGCGAAAGTGGAAGGATGTAGGTGCCGGGGAAGACCTAGACTATCTTACCATGACCAAATAGACCGTGTCTTAGCTGAAGGGCAAGTCAAGAGTCTCCGTAACCGGCGAGTGTGTATGAGACGAACTATGAGAGTGGAGGAAGCCAGAGAGGTATGTAAGGGAAGAACCTATTGGAACTCTGTACTCTCTGCCTACCCCGCGAGGGAGCTGGCGTGATGATATAGATATTATATAGTTGTTACCCGCGGCTGCGCACGCGTATCTTTTGTATTCCATACTAATATTATAAATTCGAAAGTATCTCTGTCTGTCTGTTACCTTTTCACGTAAACCACTAAACTGATTTTAATGAAATTCGGCAAGGAAATAGATTTTATCAAGGGGAAGGACATAGGCTACCTTTTGTCTCAAAAAAAGCTTAATAATATAATAATAATATCAGCCTATACTGCCCACTGTTGGGCAAAGGCCTTCTCTCACAAATCTTAACGTGCCTTCCGAAGCACAGAGACGCTCGAATATGAAAGTGCCACAAACGGTCACCCATCTCAGGCCGACCGAGTCGAACGCTGCTTAACCTTGGTGATCGGTAAGAACACCAAGGTCGCACAGCGCTACGAGCGCCTCCCATGTCGGCGACTTCAATATAAGTACTTATAATACTTTGAAATAATCGTTTTAGATTGTAAATTGTCCTTTAGATACGGATATTTGGCATTATTTTAATAAAATAGATAAATAATGATGGCATGGGTCAAATTTTTGTTGGTTCTGGGGCAATTCTCGACAATCTCCTTTACTTCTATCGAAATCATAATGACCCACAACTAGAATGATGTCTTGGTGAAGGTTGCTGGTAAAAGCTAAATGCGCATAGCACAAGTCCAGTCCAGTTTTTGGAATCTTTAAAGTAATGGATCAATCGGCTGATAATGTCGATAAAAATGATCATCTCTAAGTTTTCGGTAATTGCGCTAGTTTAACTAACATTTTCTTTTAATCGTAGCCCCACACTTTTATTTATTGCTGTGTCGTGGGTGCGTTAACAAACCTGAAAATCTACATACGCAAATACCCAGAACGGAACAAGTGATTGTGGATCACACAAAGATTTGTCCCGTACGGGAATCGAACCCTTAAGCATTTAACTACTGCGCTAAATCATCCGTCAACAACTTGAAAGAAGAGAAAACAAAAACATGCAAGTACTCATTGGCGCATTTTTTTCTCTTCAAATCTGTAAAGAAATACAGAATTGATTACTTCGATCTCGGTCTCGAATCTCTTCGCGCCTATATTAAAAAGGCGACAACTCGATACTTCGCAAACGCATCTTCCCATGCGAATCCGCTAATCGTAGCCGCCGCTACGAACCCAACCCCTGCCGCTACCGCCGGCCGCGACATGTTCTCACCGATCCCCCCGATGCTTCGACATCCGTTCTTTCCGTTCCGGATACGGACGATGACGACGACGAAGTCCGCCGACCGGCGCACTTAGTTCACCCCCCTTCCCCTGTAGCGACGGTCCAAACCGAGGCGTTCCTCTTTGAGGCACCCTAGAGTATGTCGCCCCCTTGCCCCTTCTGGCTCGAGCGTAGTGGTTGCACGCTCGCCCTTATGTCCGGTGAAGCTGTAAAGGCCTCACGGCCAACAGCGTTTATCACTCAAACACACACACACACACACACACACATACAGTATTGAGTTATAGTACATTTGCGTAATTATTCTAGGAACCATTACTAAAATTAAATCTAAGTTCTATAGTTTTATATCACCAGTAATGCTGTCTTGACCTTTGGTTAAAGCAATTGATGTGCGGTGCCTGTTCCCTATGCTTAGACCCCAAAACCTTTCGTCTGATGACATCCAAAGTTATCACAAACCTACAGACACATTACAAAGATCAATCGCCGTTAATCAGCATGCACTTGGCAAGCACCCAACGCATGTATCTCATTAATCTCGCTTAGCTCGCAGTGGAGCTGCACCCGCCCAGCAGTGGGCGTTGATGAATGAATTCAAGCCTCTATGAATGAACGCGGTTAGAAACTGAATGCTGTTCTGCATAATACGTGGGTTCTCTCCTTGGCCTAGTGATTGGGTGTTGGATATTATGAATCTGTTGGTATTTACGTATGTACTTGGTGTTTTAGATCGAAGCATTGATAGCAATATTGGTTGCAAAGAATATGGAACGCAGGTCACTCCTTTGGGCTTTTAAGTTGCTTTGTTAGTATATTTTTTTCCGGCTCAAATCTTGTAGGCCATTTTATATATTTTTTTAAATGCGAATTTGCTTTTTTCAAAAAAAAGTAAATGCTACAATATGGTACCATGGGGCTGGTCCGATAATGAAAATGGAAGGTGGCCATAGGACCATGTCAATTACACAAGTACTTTCTATTCAGATGATGTCCAGGGCCTGAAGATGATCGAAAGGAGGACATATTAACTCTTCAACTCAGCAAGATTACGTGTGTTCGATATAAAAGCTTGTTATTAAAACGATCTTTGTTAATTATAATTATGTGAAACTATGCCTGGATTATTTATACTTTGTATAATTGCTTGTGACGATAGGCAAGTTCACATCCCTAGTTTTTGGAAATAATTGTGCGGTGGTTACTTAAGGTAACGGAAATTATCAGGAAAGTATAATGAAAATTTTTTAGATTTGATATCTTAGAAATAAAACAGATATATAATGCGAAAGTGGAAGGATGTAGGTACCGGGGAAGACCTAGACTATCTTACCATGACCAAATAGACCGTGTCTTATCTGAAGGGCAAGTCAAGAGTCTCCGTAACCGGCGAGTGTGTATAAGACGAACTATGAGAGTGGAGGAAGCCAGAGAGGTATGTAAGGAAAGAACCTGTTGGAACTCTGTCCTCTCTGCCTACCCCGCGAGGGCGCTGGCGTGATGATATAGATAGATAGATCTTAGATTGTTAGATTATTACGTAATAATAATAATAATAGCCCTGTTAAGAAACTGTCCCGCCGTTGGGCACGAGTCTCCTCTCAAACTGAGAGGGTTTAGGCCATTCACACATCTTCAACATACTCTTAGGCATGCAGGTTTCCTCACGTTGTTTTCCTTCACCGTTAAAGCAAGTGATAATTAATTTGTAATACGCGCATGCTTTCGAAAAGACAAAGGTGCATGCCTGGGTTTGAACCCGAGACCTCTGAATTTGCAGCCCAGCGGTGTAACAACTAGGCTATCACTGCTTTTTTTATAAGTATCAAATCTAAATGAATGAATTCTTTATCTGCTCCAATGATTCGACATTTTGAAAAACAACGTTTTCATGGGCAAACCTGTCGCCGTATTTACCATAATGTAGTAATATCTAGTTTCCTTTGCCGTTGCCTCGGTTTAAACAGACGATTTACTCAGTTATGTGCGTTAGTTAGTTAAAATTGTCACGTTTCCTTGTTAACCGGTGACATTCGACGGAATTCGGGCAGGAATGTGGGCGTTGGAGCCGGTTGCTACGTTTTACATTCAGGGTATTATTCGTTATTTCCAAACGCGGCACGCTACGAAAACTTCGTGAAATGAAAGTGTTATATTCTGTATGGCACTGGAGTATCATTAAACTATCTATGTATTGTGTGTGACTGCCTCGTTGGTCTGGTGGCAAAGCGCATCGCCTTGTGATCAAGAGGTCCTGACTTCAAATCCTAGGTCGGACAAATGTAGTTTTTCTAACGAAAAATTCCCAGTATGAGTCCGGAGTCCTGGAATTGTGCCCGATATATGGCAATAGGCTTGTCTCCTATTACATGGGACCTAACATCGTCGGCGAAACGTGGGTATTCTCAGTACACCTCTGCCACCCCCTTTGGGGAATATGGGCGTGACGGTGTTTTATGTATTGTTAGTCCTACTAATATTATGAATGTCAAAGTTTGCATGTTTACATGTTTATATGTTTGAATGTTTGTTACTCAATTACGCAAAGACGACTGAACGGGTTTGGATGAAATTTGGCACAAGGTTCATTACCTTTAATTTTTTTTTGTCATACGGAGTGGTTATTTCGGAGTCCTTGGTGCATTGACGGTCGGAGTGACCTGGCCGTCGATGCACAAAGTATACCGACTAAAAACCCTGCGGTGACACCACCTTGGCCGCATAATGTCGAGGCTACTGGAACGAAATATTCTTCACGCGGCCCCGACGCGGACTGCCTTTTCAAGCCCCCCTTTAGAGCGTGTACAGAGCGCTCTCTCTCCCCCTACTAGACGCCATGCTGGTGTCGCTCAGCATGGCGTCTCCCCCTCTAACTGGTTGGCAGACTCCCCCGAGTCTGCCAACCAGTTCCTGCCAACGAGTTGGAATCAATTCAATTACCGATTTAGAACAAACTACTTTCAGGTCTTGCGTTTATTATGTTACAGCTTGTATAAGGATCTGAGTTTATTAATAGTTTATACTTAAATTATACAGTTCTTAGCTACGAGTAGGTATAGATGCGTAGGTATATCCAAACGCGGCGTTTTTGGCTATCTATAATCATAAAGCCAGATCCCATAGAGAACACAGAATTCCAACAGAAGGCCAATTCTCGTAATTAATTGACACTGACAATGAATTGAGTTTTAATTATAAATTAACTCACATTTGATATTCTGCTCCACTAAAGTATCCGATCCGATTTCAGTATCATCCAGTCTAATTTCGATATAATGTCAAGTTGTTTAATTTGAAATATATTTTTAATCATTTGTTGATCACGTATTAATCTCAGCTGCCACAATTTAAATAAAAAATATCTAATTGAAATCTTCAGTTTGATGATGTTTTGTATAATAATTGTTCAGGATAGTTAAACATTTTATCGGAATATCGTTTACATTTTGTTCAACTTTCGGTCCAATCTCGATTCGGTTAATGTTGATATCTATCTATCTATATAATCACGCCAAACCCCTTGCGAGTTAGAAGCCCTTTCCTTGAAGCCCTCCCTGGCTTCCTCCACTATCATAGTTTGTCTCATACACGCTTGCCGGTTACGGTGACTCTTGACTTGTTCTTCAGATAGACTCGGTCTATTTGGTCATAGTAAAATAGTCTAGGTCTTCCCCGGTACCTACATCCTTCCACTTTCCATTGTATATCTGTTTTGTCATTCTTTCTTTTGACATTCTTTGTACATGCCCGAACCAACGGAGCATACCCTTTCTCATCTTTACACCGATACTATATTTCATGCCTACTCGCTTTAATGTTGATATTTTACGAAAATACTATTTGTTAGATTTATGACATTAAGATTAGATCGCGACTGCATTTTGAACACTTTTTATTACCTTCAGGTTATTTCCTTACATCTTTTATAGTTCGTCTTATACACGCTCGCCGGTTACGGACATTCTTGAACCCTTCAGATAAGACACGGTCTATTTGGTCATGGTAAGATAGTCTAGGTCTTTCCCGGTAACTACATCCTTCCACTTTCGCATTGTATATTTATACATTAAACAGACTATCTTACCATGACCAAATAGACCGTCTCTTAGCTGAAGGGCAAGTCAAGAGTCTCCGTAACCGGCGAGTGTGTATAAGACGAACTATGAGAGTGGAGGAAGCCAGAGAGGTATGTAAGGAAAGAACCTGTTGGAACTCTGTACTCTCTGCCTACCCCGCGAGGGAGCTGGCGTGATGATATAGATAGATAGATAGATACATTAAACAATCATTTCGTGAAGGTATCGTAACGTGCCGTGTTACGTTTGATTGGTGATAGCGAATAAGGGCGCTGTGTTTGTTCACTTCAAGTTTAAGTGATGTCTTATTTGGGGAATAACTATTATGGTAATACTTTGGAGGTAAATAGAAGTGGTTGAACGCAGGCAGAAAGCGGAGCATTTGAACTGCTTTTGGAGAAGAAATTAAGGAGAAAATAAGTCTTAGTTACTTTCCAAGAATAGGTTTTATCTCTAAGGAGTAAATTGAAGTATCTTGTCATTGACTTATCGGACCGAAGAGACCTCAAGCGCACTTCGACCCTTTGAGATCTTTTGTGCTGTCCTTGCCCTGATGCTCTTACGTACCTGAAGAACAAAATACTCCCTGTACCAGGCTGTAGATTACAGCAGGGGGGAAGAGCCGAGTCGAAATTGAAGTATACTATTTATGGAATTCTCTGCCTACCCCGCACGGGATCGGAGTGATAATATAGTAGATAGACTATGCATAGAAAGAAAGAAAGAAAAACGTTTTTTTAACCATACCATACAAAGTACACGGTTAAGAAAATGAAATAAATATAAGTGAAAATTAAATGTGGTGTGGGTGGTGGCCGAAATAGAGCTGAGCATATTGCCGAGGAACCAACTGCCACTGTACCTGTATCTATAACCTAGAAGAACTAAGTACTAATAGTAATATCTTTCAAGCTAAAACCTAAATGAACAAATAAAAGACTTTGCTGACCACCGACACGTCAATTTTCCAAGTGGCTGTAGCGGATATGCGTTGTATACAAGAAATATCTGCTCATTTGCATCATCCACATTTCCCCATGTCCCAAGGTGGCAAGCCTATTGCCTAATAGCAAGTGTATCCTGTATAATTAACGGCTACACTTCCGGATTCCTCACTGCCACTAAGAATTTGCAATAGAAAAACTCCCGTAACACTATCTGACCTAAGATTTAAACCCACTAAGAGATCGCCAGCAGCATCATGTACTAGACCAACGAGACAAGACTTATTATGCATAAGATACAGATTAAATTCCGCCGTAACGTCTTTACCTGATGATCTCCAAGCGGCATAAAATGTCCCTTAGGAATAAGGTGACAGTTTGCAATACTTGTATACGGCCCATCATGATCAGCGGTTCAATCCCGTTTTCCCTGCAAATCCGTCGGAGTTCAGTGGTTTATACGGGACGTCGATCTCCATTCCGATCTCGGTCTCGAACCTATTTGCCTTTATTAAAAAGGCGGCAACCTGGTATTTTGCGAACGCGCATAGGAATCCTCTAATCGTAGCCGCCGCCGACGAACCTAACTCCCCTCCAATCAGCGGCGGCATGTTCTCACCGACCCTCCCGATGTCCTTACACCCCTTCTTTCGGATACAGATACCGCACACACACGTTCAGACACCGTCCTCGCCGGCGAGGTCAAAGCATCCCTTGCACGCCGGCCGGTGCAGAGCACCACGGCGAGACACCTAGTATATAGGCCGTTCTTGCTTAAGGCGCTCTTGAGCAAGTTGCCCCCTTGCCCTTCTGGTTCGAGCGCAGTGGTTGCACGGTCGTCCTCTTGTCCGGTGAACCTCTAAAGGCCCCGCGGCCAACAGCATAGATCACACACACACACACACACACACACACACACACACACACACACACACACACACACAAAATCCACCGTAACGAACTATGTAACGTTAGTTAAGGATACTATGTAATAAACAATACCCATTTTGGCTACACCTAGATTAGAGCGATTTAGGTGAAGACGATTTCAGAAATATGGCCTTCGAATTCCAATGCTAGGCCATTATACTACCTTGAGTATTATATACTACATAAGGTAGCTTTCTGATGGTGAAACAATTTTTGAAATCGGTCCAGTTGTTTTTGAGTTTATTCGTTACAAACATACAAAAATACAAATCCTTCCTCTTTATAATATTAGTATAGATAACATATAGATAAAATGCCGTAACGAAAAAGAATCTTTAAGCTGTTTGCACACTAACTACGTTACCATTTCGACGCGGTCTCGCAGCGTTACATCCGTTTGTATCACATCCCTTGCGCGGCTTGGTTAGGGGAGGCAAACACAATTATCCTAGACAAACACCTGAGATTCTTATCAAACTTCTTGCCAGCCATGTCCGTGTCGCAAAATGCAGTTCTTTATAAAATATGTTGCCTTACTTGCGGATACCATGTAATGAACTATAATCATTTAAGAAACACCTAGAGTAGAGCGATTCAGGTAAAGATAATTTCTGAAATATGGTCTTCGAATTACAATGTTTAGGCTTATTCTAAATTCACGTGTAACGAATAAAAATCTTTACGTTTTTGCACACTAACTATGTTTGCATCTCGACACGGTTTCAGAGTTATATGCATTTGTATCGCTTCCCTTGCGCGGCTCGGTTAAGGGAGGCAAACAAAATCATCGTAGACAAACACCTGAGATTCTTAGCAAACTTGCCAGCTATACAGTGTGTGGCAGAGGTCACTGTATATTAAACAAACATAGCCGTCATTTCGTTACGAACTATGTAATTTTAGTTAAGGGCACCGTGTAATCTATTATAACCATTTTATGAATACCTAAATTAGAGCGATTGAGGTGATGGTAACCTACGGATTCGTTGCTTAGGCTACTGGAGATCTTATCTATTGACTGTTAACAGACTCTCCCAATCTATACTAGAATAATCAATGAGAAAGTAGAAGAGATAGAACATACCTACTCAAATAGACTGTGTGTGTTTATGGGCAAGTCAAGAATCTCCATAATCGGTTAGCGAGAATGGAGATAGCCAGAGAGGTCTCTTTTTTTAAAAAAACGTAGCCCCACACTAGGATTTATTCCTGTGTCGTGGGTGCGTTTACAAACATAAAAATTCACATACACAAATACCCAGACCGGAACAAATAATTGTGGATCACACAAAGATTTGTCCCATGCGGGAGTCGAACCCGCGACTGTTAGACACAGTGGGCGGAGCGGCTTAAGCTCTTAACCACTGCGCTAAATCGTCCGTCAAGTGAGGATTCTTTCTTAAAGACATCTCTTCCTGTCTACACTCTCTCTTTCTGATAGGACTCTGTACTCTTTGCCTATCCCGCAAGGATCTGGCGTGATGATATGGATAAAGAACCTACTTATATATTTTTGAAAGTGACTATTTGTACCAAAAAAAATGTCTTCGTGCGAATCGACGACTAACCCAGAAAAATTCCAAAAACAATTGTGTAAGCTAGACCTAAAGATAATTCTTTGACCATAACTCAAGCTAAGCTGGCTCCCTCATTAGGTTAACAGCTTATTTACAGTCGCAATTAGCCGAGATGGTAAGCTCCTTACTTCATTAGTGATGAATTTTATAGGCCTTTTCCTCCATAGCATGTTTATGGGAAACGGTTGGTAATTGATTTTATTTCCTTTTAATAATAAAACCTGCCTGTAAAAAATAACATTGTCACGACTATTTTCCCCAAGCAGATTTAGCACAGGTGTTCTATGTGCACCATTATATCGCTGATAAGGTTCGGGACACAAAGAGGGGCAACGTGCGTTCTTTTTGGAAATTCCGGAACTCTACCGTGTCGGGTCTTTTATTGTGGTCTTAGGTTACAAAGATGGTATGTAAAATATAATGTTAGCCCTGTTAAGAAACTGTCCCACCGTTGGGCACGGGCCTGCTCTCAAACTGAGAGGGTTTAAACCATAGACCACCACGCTGGCCCAGTGCGGGTTGGCGAACTTCACACACCTTATAGGAACTCTGAGGCATGCAGGTTTCCTCACGATGTTTTCCTTCACCGTTAAAGCAAGTGATAATTAGTGCCTGCCTGGGTTCGAACCCGAGACCTCTGACTTTGTGTTTGTGAGTCCAACGGTCTAACCACTAGACTATCACTGCTGTTAGATGCTGCAAGATGGTATGTATTGTATTATATTATACAATAATTTTCACTATGGCCTGCTTGTCATTAGGCGTACAATAGTAAAATGGTATCAAAAAATGAAGGTTACATTGGATTTACACAATACACCTATGCTTTGTTGCCTATGCAACAATGTTTATGTTTTTGTATTATATTAGTAAGTTGGTACTCTGTACTCTCTTACCCTGCAAGGGACCTGGCGTGATGATATAGATCAATAGAAAGATTAGTAAGTTTTCCCCATCGGTTGATGCAACAGATTGAACATAAATACCGGTCCTGCGTTTAATTTCCCCATTCCAATATAAAGTCCCCTCAACAATGATCTAAAACTCTTAATGTATGCAGAGTCACACACATTGTTCCCTGCTTACTGATGGGACAGGATACCCACTATCTTTGTTTGTACAGACCATACCCCTGTTGGGGCTACCATGGAAACTTGCAGTATTCTCGAATGAACACTGATGCTGATATGGAATTGTAAAGCTATCTTAAAGGATTTTCGAATAAAATTGAAGCCTAATTGTACACTATTGCAGGGTTACAATGACACAACGACGGATGATTTAGCGCAGTAGGTTAAGAGCTTAAGCCGCTCCGCCCGCTGGGTTGAATATTCGCGGGTTCGATTCCCGCACGGACAAATCTTTGTGTCACCTACAAGTTTTTGTTTCGGTGTGGGTTTTTTTTTGTATGTAAATATTCATGTTTGTAAGGGCAACCACGACACAGGAATAAATCCTAGTGTGGGGCTTTCTAAAAAAAACACAAAACAAACTATAAACTCGTCACAAAGTAAACACACAAAAGTGTGATGAATTAACTTTTGTGGCGAGTTAACAATGACCCATTATGAATTACATTAAATGTTCTATTTAACTATCTTTATCATCCCGCCAGATCCCTTGCGGGGTAGGCAGAGTCTACAGAGTTCCAACAGGTTCTTTCCTTACATACCTCTCTGGCTTTCTCCACACTTATAGTTCGTCACATACACGTTCGTAGGTTACGGAGACTCTTGACTTGTCCGTCTGATAAGACTCGGTCAGTTTGGTCATGGTAAGATAGTCTAGGTCTTCCCCGGTACCTACATCCTTCCACTTTCGCATTGTATATCTGTTTTGTCATTCTAAATTAAATGTTAAATGCTATTTTATATGTCTAATCATTGAAGATTTAATCTTGAGGGGAAGATTGTCGGATAATTGTTTTATGAATTCGTATGTAGAATGTTGCTCCACCCGAGGAATATTTTTGACGTAGGTGCATTTGCAAATATGAATTTTATGTTAACAAATATACAGATGGATATAATGTTAGTGAGTCTCATTGATTTGTCCCATATGAGGAGTGACGCACTTTTTGATCACTCGACCAAGTTGCTGTATATTAATAAATTAAAAATATCAAGCGACCATGCTTTCGTCGTTTTAAATTCGTATGATTTCAATGAGCAAAAAGGTGTAACTGACGTGACTTAGATTAGTTCAGGCATGGCGACAAAATATAGCAACTATGTTATGATGATTAGAATTAATGCCTTAGCCTCTGACGTAAGGTTATGGCAACTTCAATGGGTCAACATTAGAAACACAATTTTGTCATTTTGTTAATTGAAATATATTTTCTACAGTAAACTGTCTTCCTAACTTATTCTAGTCTTTAACATAAAATAAAATAATCTTAGAACGAATAGTGTGACAAAAAAAAACATAAAGATATAAGAAGCAATACCGTGAAACACATATATATTTAAAAAAAAAATATTATATGGCCGTAAAGGAAAATTTTTCTATCGACATTTGAAAATCGAAAACAAATTTCGAAATTTTCTAAAAATAAATTGCTTTCGACGTTTGAAATTATAGTGGCGGTCTATAAACGTGTAATTCTAATGAGCCGGTGCTTGGTACGGTGGGGTGCGGCTCACCTATGACGAACAACAATAACGGGCTGAGCAGTGCGGGCGGCGAGCCCGCCTCTGCCGACATGGATTCGCTGGAGGAAATGCTTCGTAAGGTAAGGTAACTTATGTTAAGTGCAACTCGCTTTCCGATTCAGCACGTTCTTCAATTCGCGTGAGGATTATTTAGCGGAATATTTTTCACGTTTTTGGAGCAATACTTATGTGCTTTGAATTTTGTTAAATTTAAGGATGGTTAGTATAATGCTTGTTTATTTCCAATTTTTTTAATTTTAAATATAGTTTTCTAATATTCGATGGGTGGAGAGACACAGTCATAGAATAGGTGCCGACGTTTTGCGATATGTTTCGTCTTTTATTACCATTTAAAAAATTTTGAGGCAATACATTAAATGCTATGGTTTTTTTTTGTACAAAATTTGTGGATTGCCATATTTTTGAAGCATTTAAAGCTTTTAAGAGCATTTAAGAGTTATAAAACAATACTTCCGTTAAAAAACTTTAACCAGAACCTGTCCAAACGTCCCATTTTTAATCAGTTACGTCGCGTAAGTGACGGCCTACCTACGTTGAATTAATCAGAACGATGTTTACACCTTTATTAATTACGGTCCCGACGTTAGGCGCCGTGTTTGCTTAATATTAGCCTTCAGTCATTACCTAAGTCAAGTATACTAAGCCATAATGTTTGTATAGCAATTAATTGGATAGTATTGAATTGTATATACAAATAATACGCTAGAAGGCATGGTTTAATACAAGAGAGCTTTATTGCTGCCTTTTTATTGTTGTCTAGAACTTTTGTAACACTATAAGATGTATTAAAATATGTAAACTTTTTTATCTATCTATATCATCACGCCAGCTCCCTTGCGGGGTAGGCAGAGAGTATCCTTAACTTTTTGTGACATATTGAGAAGCATTTACAGATTTAGAAAAAAAAATTACAGTTAGCAAGATGATTGGCAATTCACACAAAAACTTTTTCTACTTCCATCGATCCTGTTTCTTATAAGGATCATAACTGCTAGTATACCAAATGAGGTTAGAGTATTAGAAAAGAAAGAAATCGCAATAAAGCTTTACTTTTAATTTTTGTAGCTTACCGTGGCAAATTACAAAAAAAAAATTGATGCCAATCGATCCTGTTTCTTATAAGGTTCAAAAACTTCTATTGGACCAGTTGAGGTTGGACTACTAGAAAAGTCAGAAATCGCAAAAAAACAACGGTTTCCTACAAAATGTATGAGAAATTACTTACTACTTATCGGGTGATAAACAGTAAATTTTTGGACTAATATTTCAGCCTACAAGGTCTTTGGAATTTTTTTTAATATTTTTTTATTCTGAGATACTCTTCAGGTTTTTTTTCACATTTTGGCAAAATATTAGTGTTTTAAATAGTAATACGATCAGCAATGTGCGTGACGGGCCACCTACGCCGAATTAATTGAACCGGATTATTTACACACATATTAATCAGAGCACGGCAGGCACGCACTGTTAGCTTAGTCTCAGCCTTGGGATTTGCCTGGGGCTGTTCTGAGGTCGATTGTAACACGACATTATAGCGATAATATTAATTCAGGTTATTAGTTACGCGAAAATTGATTCCATATGTTGTAGGATTGCGATATTTTATATTAATTATCATAAATTGCGCACTTTGTATGCTTATATGTTTGTGTGTTGGCTACTCTATCTTGTTAAAACAGCTTATATAGCTGTAATGGACGTTAATTTCTGGGGTTTTGTATTGTTTGTGGTTTTTGTTGACCTGGATCCAAAAAATGAAAGAAACTGTTTTTTTTGACAAATATCACGAAAAAATAATATGCCAATAAAAGAATTAAAATAGATAGGTATATAGGAAACTGCCTTACTAATCTAATGACGTATGACACGGCTAGCCGTTATGAACCGAGATTTGAACAGAGGACATCCTAGTTCGAACATAATGGTATTGAAGTTTCTCTATCTAAAAATTCGGCGTAGCAGACCGGAGTTTGGAATTACGCCCTGGTTTATGGTAACAGGCTCACCTCTTATTAGATTGGGACCTAACATCGTCGTCGGGGTAATGTAGATGAACACAAATTACCTCTGCCACTCCCGCTTAGAGAATATAGGCGGTATATTATTTCGAAGTTTCTATTTATTTTATAATGAATTTGGGTTAGTTATCGCAATTATTTTACTCGCACGAATTGTGCGAATCGCCACCTTTTCGAATTAATATTTTTTCAGCAGGCCATTAGCACAAAGACAATTTTTTTCATGCAAATCGCCACTTTCAAAAAAATGTAAGTAAGCCATTCGCACACATTCTAACTTAAAGAAAAAAAAATTAAAGGTGCAGTCGAGCACACACGACCTAAAAATATGAACAAACAAGGGAGCGAATAGAAAACATTAACATAAGATTTCGTTTGATTTGAATTCACTGTCCTAAATAATTTATAGTAACATTGTGATTTAAACTATATTAGCGAAATGTACCAAATCTGGCCACTGTATACATCATATCACTAATAATTTTCGGAATTTTATGTATACTGCTGTACATATTTCCTATGTTTTTTCTCAAAATATAAAGTGTGCTAGCCTACTAACATATTTTTAAACACGAAAATAACTGTATTCATGCGAATCGCTTACTAAAAAAATATAAACTTTTAAAGGTGGCGCACGAATTGTGCGAATCGACACCTAATCCATTCAGGCAGCTTAATAGTTATCCAGAACAAACGATTAAATTTTCATAATAAATACAAATTATAAATTCACTTGTATAAGAAAATAAGGTCCAATATAGCGTATGCAAATTAAAACCCCGCCGCGGGGGTTTATTAAGAGAACTATTGCAGAACAGCTCAAAAAGAAAACTTGTTCTCATCAGCTAAAAGCTAGACGGTAACCTCGGATTAATTAATTAAATATCTACTTTATTATATTATGCAAACAGTCTTTTACGCTATTTACTTGTAAATGTTAGATAAAGTAAAGACACCTTTAAAACTTGATAATGGTAATACACGGAATTAAGATTTTGTTTGTTTTTACATATGTGGCCTCACCCTAGGAATCACTCTTGTATCCTCGGTACGTTTACAACCATGAAATTCGTATACACAAACTTCAAGATCGAACAAATATTTGTTACACAAACATTGGTCCCGGGGATCAAACCCGCGTCTATTAGATTTAATGTGTGAAGCAAATTAAGCTCTTTACCGCTCTATCTAGCCATGACTAATCATCCCGGATTAACGAATTGAATACTTTATTTCATTATACATATAGTATATTATGCTATAAAAATAATATTAGCCCTGTTAAGAAACTGTCCTACCGTTGGGCATGGGCCTCCTCTCAAACTAAGAAGGTTTAGGCTATAAACCACGCTGGCCCAGTGCGGGTTGGCGAACTTCACACACTCTTGAGAAACTCTTAGGCTTGCAGGTTTCCTCGCGAGGTTTTCTTTCACCGTTAAAGAATCTTATATTTATTTTTTTAAACGTACATGCTTTCGAAAAGACAGAGATGCGTGATCGAGTTTACGATCGAGACCTCTGACTTTGCAGTCCAACGATCTAACCACTAGGCTATCATTACAGTATATTATGCTATGAACTTATAAATGCTGGTTAATGGAAAGTTACCATTTACGCTTGTCCATGTAATAACATGGACAAGCGTAAATGGTATCTTTAATAACACGGAACAAGATTGATCTTAGTGTACATTAATTTCTGCAAATCCATGAAATAAAACTATTTTGCGGATTTTACCGCGATAAAATCCGCAAAATAGTTTTATTTCATGTGTTATATTCGCGTAAATCTAAGAACTCAATATTCTGCAAATCCGTTCGCGATGACTTTAGACCAGAACCTAACATTTTTCCGGGATAAAAGTATCGTATATATTGATCTAGATAATAAATTATCTGTGTGTCAAATGTCATCAAAATCCGTTCAGCGGTTTTTTCGTGATTACCAAACATCCAAACATCTATAGTCTATACCAATCAAACTGTCAAATGTTTTAAAACTTTTTTCACTCTATATAAAAAACGACAATTTCTTGCTAACAGCATTTTCATTTCGATCTTTCTATCTATCTATATCATCACGCCAGATCCCTTGCGGGGTAGGCAGAGAGTACAGACTACCAACAGGTTCTTTCCTTACATACCTCTCTGGTTTTCTCCACTCTCATAGTTCGACTCATACAAGCTTGCCCGTTACGGAGACTCTTGACTTGTCCTTCAGATAAGGTCTATTTGGTCGTGGTAAGATAGTCTAGGTCTTCCCCGGCACCTACATCCTTCCACTTTCGCATTGTATATCTGTTTTTTCATTCTTTCTTCTGACATTCTTTCTATATGCCCGAACCGTTCATTTCGATGTCTTCATAAATACTGTCGCCTTCATATTACACTTGTTATAGATTGCAATCAAAACTAAAACATATAGAAATGGTAATGGTTTGTTCACAAAGTCTTAAAATTTAAATGCAATAGACTATAAGTATCCAAACATACAAACATACAAATATTAGTAGGAAGTAGGATTCTAGCATCATCATTAACCAAAGATATCCATAGCTGGACAAAGGCCTCAACTAAATATCCCCACGACGACCAGGTCTGTGCTGTACGTATCCAGCTTTCACCTGCGATCTTCAGGTCATCGGTCCACCTTGTATGGAGCCTGACCACCACCTACCGGTACGAGGTCACCACTTAAACGATTATTCCTTAGATTCTAATCTACATAGAAATGAGCGACGGTCGATTTAGTGCAGTGGTTAATAGCTTAAGTCCGCCCACTGTGTCTAATAGTCGCGGTTCCGATTCCCGCACGGGACAAATCTTTGTGTGACCCACAATTTTTTGTTGCGGTCTGGGTATTTGTGTATGTGAATTTTCATGTTTGTGCGCCCACGACACAGGAATAAATCAAGTATCGGGACACGATTAAAAAAAAAATGTACCTTACTCTTATGGGGCTATGTTAAACTCTTCTCCCACAAATTATGGAATATCCAATAATATATCCAAAACATGGTCGTGCTTCGCACGTTAAGCCGTTGGTCCCGGTTACAACTTATTGTGGTATACAGATGTTAGCTCTTTAAAACACTGAAGCCGTGTCAGGCCTCTTCTAAAGTTGTAGAAAATTATTGCACGAACATTTTCCTTAGAAAGATTCATTTTCGTACGTAACCTGACAGATTCCAATCGACGCTGTGACTAAACAATAGCATTAATCCTAATACTTTCAACTGTTTTGAGATTCAAAATTTAAACACATTCGAATATAGAACAGTTCCAAATTCAAAATTGCCGGGAAATATGGAAACGACAAAACTTAAAAGGCATGCCTCGTAGTCGTTAAGCTGAGTTGGAAGCCTTATAGGTGGCTGAATAAGTTCCAACAGCAGGTGGCCACAAACCTACCTCCACCAATCCGCACTGGGTCCGCGTGGTGGAGTATAACTTAATCTCTCTCACCTCGTTTTGTGAGAGAAGGCCTTTGACTAGTAGTAAAACAGTAAAGGCTGATATCATTATCCAAAACATGCCTATCCTATCAATGATAAACAGATTACTAATAGCAATGCTCTAAAATGTAATTTTTTGCTTAAAAGAAATCATGATTAGACTGACGAACCCCTCCCGATGCCCTTACATCCCGTCTTTCGGGTACAGATACCGCACACAGGATCAGATACCGATCTCGCCGGAGAGGTCGAAGAATCCCTTGCCCGCCGGCCGGTGCAGAGCACCACGGTGAGACACCAAGTATACGCCCTCCCCTATAGCGACCTACCAAACCGAGGCCGTTCCTCCTTGAGGCGCCTTTGAGCTAGTTGCCCCCTTGCCCTTCTAGCTCGAGCATAATGGTTGCACGCTCGCCCTCTTGTTCGGTGAAGCTGTAAAGGCCCTGCGGCCAACAGCGTAGATCATTCAAACACATACACTCACACACAGAAATAACTCTTAAGATTTCCCAGTCGAACTAGTTTAAGGCCCGTATTACAGAACGTAAATCAATGAATTTAGTTTTAAAAACTGATTTTTGTTCTAAAATGTCAGTTTTAAAACTAGATTCACGACTGATTTTCGTTCTGTAATACGGGCCCAAGTATCAATTGAAAAACAAATCCTACCGTTTCTCCAGGATTTTTTTACTCTGACAATATTCAGATATCCGTTGAGCGCGCCAGACAGTGCATGACATGATTTTATAGCAAAATAAAAAAAATAAAAAACTGCACAAAACGCCTCCCGGCACTTTCCGTCACCGTGCAATATTTTTTCCATTTCCCTATGTGCACGTTATTCATTTCAGCGGCCCTGGTTTGATGTTGGAGAATTTATCGATGGAATTTCGTATTGCCACACGTATGTAGTCTTATGCTTTCTTAACTTAACATCATATTGTTAAAGTCTCGTCTAGTCACCATCATGCGCAAAACCTGAAACGTATATATGAAAATATGTGTGATATGAAAATGTATAAAGCTGTATATTTTTGCGACTAGATGACCCGGCGAACTTCGTACCACCTAATATAAATGTTATGGTATTCATGAGCGTTTACCAAAATTACCAATTTTGATTTTTCGATTTTTTTTACGGCTGTCGCTTTAAGATTTCCTAATATCAAAACTATACCAGCGCTAAGGCAAAAAATACAAAAAAAAAATCAAATCGATCAAGCCATTTTCGAGTTCGAGACTGATATTATAAAATGTTTTGGAAATGATGAAGTACAACACAATGAGGTTTTATAACATATAATAAGTACTTCTGTCTAAAGTAGCTTTACTAGTTATACTTTATGGATAATAGACGAAAGGGATATTATTGATATTAATTTTGCACAAAAACAAATTTTTAACAATAAAAAAACTCCTAATTGCAAACTCTTTTATCACACTAATGGATTTTCCCGCCATCAAGTCGAAAAAAAAGTGACGTAAATCCAGCGAACATAAAAATTTAAACAAAGAACGATGATGCCATTAAAAAAACTCGTAAAAGCGAAATTAAAAATTAATAGCGGGCCGCGTTAACGTATGGACGGGATGGGGTACTATAGGTATTTTGGGTTACAACGGGTGCTTTAAAGGACGTACGGCTACGTTATATGACGTTGAAAAACATGTACAAAAATATTTCGGGCAAATAATGCGGCACGAAATATCTGGTTGGTTTCGTAAACGTGTCGAGTTATTATAGTAGGTGTTCGTTTATAGTAACATCATATTTATGACCTGTTGCCTTCTTTTCTTCCGAGGGGAAAAATCTTTCATGGGAATTTCGTGAGCCTCGGGGGAAGCTCGTGAGCCTTGTCGGTCTCTGGAATTTTCATCAATGACTATAGACCTTCGTTTACAAATCTGTACCTACCTGAATGTATTGACAATCTTACCAAAATGGCAAATCAAATCAAATCAAACGCAAAACCAATCAATTTTGAGAAAGCGTCTACTTTGATCCTCACAAGTAATCAGGAATAATAATATAATATTAGCCCTGTTAAGAAACTGCTCTATAGTTGGGCACGGGCTTCTCTCAAACTGAGAGAGTTTAGGCCATAGTCCACTGGCCCAGTGCGGGTTGGCGAACTTCACACGCCTTCGAGAAACTCTTAGGCATGCAGGTTTCCTCCCGATGTTTTCCTTCACCGTTAAAGCAATTGGTAGTTGATTTTTAATACGCACATGCTTTCGAAAAGGCAGATGTGCGTGTCTGAGTTTACCACTTATCTTAGACTTAACCACTTGGCTATCACTGCTTTTTATAGGAATAATAGTATGACAGTTTATTACGTTGGCATGGTTAGGGCAATGGTTCGAGTGGCGAGTATATACCCAAAGAAATAAAGTGGAAAGGCCACCCAGGCCTGCAGAAGGTCGTAGGCAATAGCTGGATGCGTACCTACAATATAAAGCATTAGACATATTTCGGCTGATGATGCTGTGATCAACACCTCAGAAAGATGATAAAAAACCTTATTAAAAAAAGGGAAAGCGATTGCACCAACCGGTGTCGACTTCAAATATTTATTTTTTGCTTTGCGAAGTCGGATTCCTATTTTTATATTTTTCTTCATTTAACTGTCTCGTTGGTCTAGTGGCGAAGCGCATAGCCTTGTGATCGCGAGGTCCTGGGTTCAAATCCTAGGTCGGACAAATTTAGTTTTTCTCAGGAAAAATTCCTAGGACGTGTCCGGATCCTGGAATTGTGCCCGGTATATGGCAATAGGTTCGCTCCCTATTAGGGAGCTAACATCATCGGCGAAATGTGGGTGTAATTAGTACACCTCTGCCCCACTTGGGGGTATATATGACAGTGTGTGTTTTTATATTACAACTTTAAGAGATGAGTGTTTATTTTTTTTTTAAACTTATCCCCACATTAGGATTTATTCCTGTGTCGTGGGTGCGTTTACAAACATGAAAATTTACATGCACAAATACCCAGACCGAGACAAATAATTGTGAGTCACACAAAGATTGGCCCCGTGCGGGAATCGAACCCGCGACTATTAGACAGTGGGAGGAGCGGCTTAGGCTCTTAACCACTGCGCTAAATCGTCCGTCAAAACTACTTAGTTCTACAGTAACGTACCTACAGATTTATATAATACTCATAATACCTGAATTTCCACATTCCTCTTGTTTGTCTCTTGTATGTACTATACCAATAAAATTAAAATGAGACTACTTTGGAGCTATACTGAACCCAATGAAAAAAGAATCATCAAAATAGGTCCACCATTGCCAGAAAAAAATTCATACAGACGAATATAGAACCTTTTTGAAGTCAGTTAAAAAGAATAGACCGCTCGGAAGATAGACTGTTAAGTTGGTAACGCAGAAGATAGATCAATAATCGGGTGACGGTTTTGAGTAAAATCTGGATGGTTACAGCACGAGTCCTGTCTTCATGGCTATTTCTGGGGAAGGCTTTGTCCTGAAGCGGACTCTTGGCTGATGATAATCTGATCAACACCAAAAATGTCCATTTCATCATTATCATCATCATCTCAGCCTATACTTGTCCACTGCTGAACATAGGCCTCCCCAATCGCTTTCCAGCGTAACCGGTCCGATGCCACCTGCATCCAACGACTTCCTGCGATTTTCACAAGATCGTCGGTCCATCTGGCAGGCGGTCGTCCCACGCTGCGCTTGCCAATACGTGGTCTCCACTCTAGAATCTTTCTGCCCCAACGCCCGTCCGATCTACGCGCTATGTGGCCCGCCCATTGCCACTTCAGCTTGCTAATCTTAACGGCTATGTCGGTGACCTTGGTTCTTCTACGAATCTCCTCATTCCTGATTCGATCGCGTAGAGAAACGCCGAGCATAGCTCTCTCCATAGCTCGCTGAGCAACTCTGAGCTTTTTTATGAGACCCTTTGTAAGAGACCACGTCTCTGATCCATATATCATCACTGGTAACACACATTGACTAAAAACTTTAGTCTTAAGGCACTGAGGTATTTTGGATGAGAAGATGTTGCGCAGTTTCCCGAACGCTGCCCAGCCGAGTTGGATTCGTCGATTGAAAATGTCCATTTGCAAATTGATAAACGCAATGCACAAATTGATTAATTCTTTGTTAATTAAAATCTGTTCGGTCACACGTTGTCGTGTTCATTAATATTATCTGTGAATAATTAATTATTGTGTCAGTTCGTTGGTAGCTTGTTTCCTGTTGGGACTTTATTCGATAAGTATAACGTATGCGTGGTTTATTTTCATGTTAATAATTGCTTATGTATTTAATTTTACCTAGTATCATTATATTAATACGTGAAGAAAAAACTTTGTACTCCTTTTTACGAAAATTGCGCGGACGGAGGAGTATGAAATTTCCCACACTTATAGTTTATATAGAGAAGGAGTGCAGAATGCTAATATTTTTGTCAAATTATGCATAAAGATACATTAAATCAATAAAAAAAAACATTACACACACTACATGTATTTGACACACACACGCATATATACTCTTTTGTTTATTGTAAAGGCTGTGGTCAAATTGAGAATAGATTTATATTGTTTGTCTGTAATATTATTTGTCTATAGTCTTACTGAATGTCAAACATAACCAGCAAACGATGAAAGAGTAGGTCGAATATCGACCTATGGGCGACCACTAGTTTTAATAGTTTCTTCTTAGCGTTTCGACTGCAAACTTGATACATTATATGGATGCGGCCACACTTAACTGCATTTTCAAAGGCAGACATTAATTCTTGCTGCGTGCAGGCTATTTTAATAGCGATACTAATAGCGACCAATGGGCGACCACTAGTTTTTATAACACTGTCATGACTATTTTCCGCAAGCGGGGGTGGCGGGTAATGTGTACATCCACTTTTAATCCTGTGTTTGTAGTCCCGTGTAATAGGGGGCGAGCCTGTTGCCATTATATCAGGCAAAATGTCAGACTTAATACTGGATTTTCTTCTATCGAAAAATTACATTTTCAAGATTCGAACCCGAGACCTCGTGATCGCTACGCGCATTATTCGCCACTAGACCAACGTGGAAGTCATTTTATTAAATTACTAGCTGTTACCGTTGTAATTTGACATAGGTCTCTAAAGCGCAATCTTATTCAACGCTAACGCCGTCTCATAAAAAAAACATACAATACTTAGGTACTTTTTAACTTTTCTACCTACCCTGCCAAATATGGCGGTATGAAATTAAAAAAGGTACATTGCGAGCTAAGTATGTAACAAAGTTTCCATGTCGTGTTCATGTTCATGATCAAAATTATGTTTAGATATGTTAAATAAATGATTATACAAAGTTTCATGTACGGGCCATTCATCGTTAAAGATTTTACTTCAGAAGTGACAAGTCTGAATGCATCGTCAGTTCATGCACAAACCGTGTTTCAATCAAACGTGTATATACAATTTCAGGGGAGTGCTTTTAACCACCGAAGAGTTTCTCGTGAGGAGACGAACAGTTCATGGAGAAATTTATGTGTAGGCAAAATCACGTATTTTAAAATAACATTGCAGCTCGGACTAACAATAATAAAAATAATAAATTTTTATTGTTTATCCCGCGATTATCTCGGATTGATTGTTGTTTCCGGGATAGAAATTATTTATTATTTTAAGTTAGGATATAAGTTATTACCATACCAAATTTCATTAAAATCCGTTCGGAGTTTTTGCGTGATTGAAACACCAAGAGACAGACAGACTATAATTCCAGAAATATTGTTTCGGCCTCCAAATCAAATTTTCGCAAAATTTTCAATGTACAGATTCGGCTCGGTTATAGTTTTATTATATGTATAGATAGATATAGATTTGTTACGCATAATTGGTTCTTGTAATAAGTTGACGCTATGTGTCGTGTCCCATAGCGACTATCCATGCCGAGGCCGTTCCTCCTTGCGCCCTTAAGCTAGTTGTCCCCTTGTCCTTCTGGCTAGAGCGTAGTGGTTGCACGCTCGCCTGCTTATCTGGTAAACAGCGTAGACTACACACCACAAAAGTTGTTGTACATACACCCACATTTTGGCGTATGTAATAGAGGGCGAGGTTATTGCTATTACTTACTAAGTAATCCAGACTTCAGACAGCTACAAAGAATATTTTTAAGTCACGTATAAGAAAGAATATTTCGCTACTCTATTAACCTGATAACAAAAACTAAAAGTAGCTGACTGCCTCGTTAGTCTAGTAGCAAAGCACATCGCTTTGTGATCACGAGGTCCTGGGTTCAAATCCTAGGTCTGACAAATGGAATTTTCTAACGAAAAATTCCCAGTACGAGACCGGAGTCTGGAATTGTGCCCGGTATATGGCAATAAGCTCGCCCCTATTACATAGGAACTAACATCGTCGGCGAAACGTCGGTGTACTTAGTGCACCTCTGCCACCCCCGCTTGGGGAATATAGGCGTGACGGTGTTTTATTTTATTTTAAAGTAGCTTCCCGCGGTGCGTAATTTTCCGTATTAACACGCACGAGTTCGCGCCGGGAAGCGCACGATGGGTAATATACTACGCGTACAGGATAACGTCGACACGTCCGTAGTGGTTCGTGGGATTTATCGGTAGTCTGTAAGTTTAAAAATGCATCGCCTGTACCCAGACAGACAATTAAAAAAAAACTGTAGCCCCACACTCGGATTTATTCCTGTGTCGTGGGTGCGTTTACAAACATGAAGCCGAAACAAATAATTGTGGGTCACACAACGATTTGTCCGTGTGGGAATCGAACCCGCGACTATTCGACCCAGTGGGCGGAGTGGCTTAAGCTCTTAGCCACTGCGCCAAATCGTCCGTCAATTTTGGGGCGCGAGGCTTCTCGCGTCCGCAGAATGTAGTCTTGATTGACACGTGGACCCTGGGCAGTGCAGAGCAACTCCTTCACCGATGGTCGTTCAAGATTTTCTGATCACCCTCCCAGCAATGTCATGCCACCAAGCCACGTTGCCTAACAAGAAGCCGAGTTTAGCCTGATCATACTGATTCAGAACTCGGTCGTAACTTCCATCTTCTCAGCCTATTTCAGAGTGAATTAACTATAACTGAGGTTATTGTTTTATTGAGGTGTGTTCTTAACTTGACTATGGTTATCTCTAAGAACACGGCGGTCACATAATAACAGAAATGTAGAACAAAAAAATATTTTACACAATATTATTTTCGAATAAACGATTCAAATATCAAAATACGCCTTTACAAAATCCGTATCTTTTGTCAAAGCAAAACAAAAGATTTCCAGACCATTATGCTACGATCTTTAACGTCTCTTTGTAGCGTGCATCACGTCCTTTGTACGCAATACGGATCAATCTATATAAACAAATCATATTACGTAAACCCAACATTCCTTTTGTTGTGCCGAGTCACCTGTACTACAGTGAACCGCGGGCGGTGATTCAAGTTTAGAACACCTGAAAATGATTGGAATTGTTATTTTATACAATTTTTCTTCTTCAGCCGGAAGCCGTCCTTAGTTATTAGTAATTTATTAGAAATCTTTTAAACTAACTTCTAATCATGTTGATAAATAACTTATTTCCTGCAAAGTTCAAAATTCGTGAAAAAAGGAGCAGCGTCCATAAATTTTGCCAAGTGTCACGTTGCCAAGAATAGTTGATATTTTGTTTTCGTTTTTTTTCGGGTATAATATAAAGTCTCTAATCAATTGGTCATGGTGTACAGGAGTTGTACTAGAGGGGTTATTTATCATTTAAAACACGGTCATCCAACTTACTAATGTTTAAGAAAAAAAACACAATATGATCTATATATAGTTTCTTAATATATTTTAAAGATACATTGATTAATTAAACACACACAACCAACACAAACACGTCTTTTAGAGTTTTAAATCCAAATGAAAAAGAATGGAAATGTTGATTAAAAAAAAAAAAAGCATACATACAACCGAACATAGAACCTTTTGAAGTCGGTTAAAAATGAATAGCATCTCATATCTAAATGGTCTTTAACATAAAGATAACTTAAGCAAGGCTATAGAAAAATAAAATAACAGAGATAGAGAGAGATAAGATTAATTAATTATACCAATACCCTATGCCTTACATCGAGCCAGTAACCGTATAGTACCAACTTAAGCCACTGTTTTCACTATGGCGTAACAAAAACTACTGCCCTCTATCGTCACCGCGGCGCAACATTTGTATTAAAAGTTCCCGCCGCGCCCCCACAGGACTTACTCAGCGCTATATTATTTATTACCGGGCATAATAAGTTTCGTCCGGGACCAACCCCCAGTTTATTTGTGTTCCCAACTCGTTATGCCCAAAGATTTTGGCCCAAATTCGAAAAGTCGATTATATATTCATTTGCAAAGGGCTCGGGAGGTTTACGTCACCTGTTTTCAAGATGCTTTGTGCCGTTTGGAAATTTTAATTTTGGTATTGTGACGGTTGGACAGTATTTTTTAAATATTTGTTGTTGTATGATGTTGACGCAATAATATAAAAACGTATACATAGACGTATATATAAACGTATATATAGACGGACGATTTAGCGCAGTGGTTAAGAGCTTAAGTCGCTCCGCCCACTGTGTCTAATAGTCGCGGGTTCGATTCCCGCACGGAACAAATCTTTGTGTGATCCACAATTATTTGTTTCGGTCTGGGTATTTGTGTGTGTGAACTTTCATGTTTGTAAACGCACCCACGACACAGGAATACATCCTAGTGTGGGGATACGTTTTTTTTAAAAACAAAAACAAAACGTATTGATAAAAATAATAACCTTATTTTTATAATGAATGATGTAAATTGTATATCTAATTTGATTTCTACTGTAGCGTATTAAAGAATTGAATATGTTTGAAAATTTTGCAAACAAATGCAATCATAGAAATAGTCCCCAGAGGTGTATTACAATCATATTTCGCTAACAATGTTAGGTCCCAAATGTAATTGAGAGCGAGTCTATTACTGTTATACTGGGCACAATTGGAGAATCCGGACTGTCCGTTTTTCCAAAAATCTGTCTACCTATATAATCATGGCGGATCCTCTGCATAGTAGACAAAGGTTGTGGAGTTCCAACAGGTTATTTTCTTACAGAACTCTCTCGCTTTCTCCATTCACATAGTTCGTCTCATGCAAGCAGACCGGTTACGGACTGTTTTCGACACTCAACTCTAGAACGGGCGGCTGGGTCCAGTGGCTAAGCTTAAGCCGCCTCGCCTACTAGACCGGGTAGTCGATTCCATCCCGGCCTGGAACAAATCTTTGTGTGACCCAAAGATATTAAGTTCGGTCTGGGTGTTTGTGTATGTGAGTTTTGTGTTTTTAAGTGCATCCACTGTCTCCAATCCCGGATTTGGACCTAGAACCGATCGATAGCTTCACCAAGCTCCAATAGACCAACGAAGCATTTATAAAATTTAATTCATCCAATAAACATATTACGGCAGCACAATAAACTCGTACCGTAAACCAGCGTTCTGTTTCAAACAATTTAACTACACACATTCGGTCCGTACAGCCGGGGTAAGCACGCAATCAATTCCGGTTTAAAACGATAATAAAAACAACTCTTTAATTGTTAGACTGTCGTTAAAAGACACAGGTTTAGGTTCCCGGGTTTGGGTGGGAACCCCCATTGCGGTGGGGGGACGGGATATGTTTAAGCCATTCAATGAGCGATGTACGGGTTGATGAAATAAGAAAGAAAGAAAGAAAGAAAATAATTTATTCACTACCACAAATAAGGCACAGTGTATACAATTACAGGTTATATTGATATGTTTGTTTGCGGCAGTGAAAAGGCTACAACTCAGCATAGATGCCTCGCTTGAAACAGCTTGGCGCTGATTTTCTGTTGCACCCGTTATAATACGAGGTAGTAGGGTGAGAGACACAGTTTAAAAGTATATGGAGAAGATATAGATAATGTTGCTGCAAGTAAATAAACACAATATGGAGTTTGCTACACAAGATAATTATATATAACATAATTTAATTAAAAACAATATATCAATATAATTAATACAATATAATACTACAATGTATAACAGACCAGGAGTGAGGTAAGTAAAAACCAAATCAAGTCCAGGGCTAAAGAACAGCTTGTTTCGCTATCAGACATGTCTTATACAGGGATTTAAAAGTACTTTTAGACATCGGTTTCGTCAGTGGTGGCGGAAGATTATTCCAACATTTAGTAGCCTGATAGCGAAAGCTGCCCTCAAACGCTCTAGTTTTATGAAATGGAGTGGTAAGAATAAAACAATCAGCGCGCCTAGAATTGTACGATTTATGGAAGGTATACCACTCAAGTTTGTTGTATAAATATTTGGGTTTCTAAATAAAGGTTCTGTAATCAATCTTCAACACTATTCATGTCCCTAAAAGCAGTTTTATTAAACATTGTTAATGTCATCTATGGGCTGTTTTATTTTTTACTAGCGACCCGCCGTAGCTCGCACGGGTGAGTTCTACATATACACCTCTTGAATCACTCAGTCCATTGGTGAAAACCGTATGAAAATCCGTGAGGTAGTTTTTGAATTTAACGCGTTGAGACAGACAGACGCGGCGGTTGTTGTTTTATAATATCTACTGATTACCTACAGCTTTTATTTAATCAGCTTTGTTCGCGGATCAAAAATTTGTAATCAATTTTTGAAGCTTGCTAGCGTCCGATTGAGCTGGAATATAGCACACCTACGTTACTCCAGCAGCAATTAAAGACTAGGTCAATTTTCAGTGAAATAACCACGGCTGTGTTGGGTATAAACGGATTTATTTCCTAACAGCGATTTAACAACACGTCTGTGCGCCTTCAACCGGTGATGTCAAGTGATGTCAAATCGAAATACAAGTAACAAAGTCTACCCTCTACTGTCAACTTGCATTAATTGTCTTTGATCAGATCATTCGATTGCATAGATTATAAAAGTTACGTCGATTATTAATCGATTGACATATCGGTTGTGAAACGAACAATATCGAAATCATTAAAAAAATAGTATCGATATTGATGCTTACAGTAGTCGAGGCTAACTAAATCGATGCTTACACAATGGAGCTGGTCAGATAAAGGAGGCGGAATATGGGCAAAGTAACTCCTCACAACATAGCGCCAACCCTCGTGTATGGTCTCATTATATTTGTCCCAATTTGTGTGACCCCTGTATCGGTCCTGATTATTATTAGACATTAAATATTCTGAAGATATTCTCTCCGATGTGAAGTACAAAAAGGGTACCCTGTTTAGATTTCTGCTTACAATGGTTCCAACCACTTAAAAGTATGCGTTTAGTGTCAAGTCCATTTCGTTTACCTAAACCTGTGCCTAAACGTTGACATTAAACGGGTATCTAATAAGCAATACTGTATTATACATTAACAATATGCTATTGAAAATTAAATTTTGTTGTTACATTATTAGAGTAATAATTGAAATATTACGTTAAACGTAGTTGACCTGTTATTGCTTATTGATGTTAAGGTTTAGTTCGCCTAATCCATCTGGCAAATATTGCAAGAAGCTTGTTTAATTTTTAACAAAGAATTTAAACTGGTAGGTTGTAAAAACTTAAGACACTGCTTTTGGAGGTACTTTAAAGCTTAAACTTAAGGTTAGTGCTAAAGTTGGGCTTAGTTTTAAACGTCACTTTCCGTGCTTAGTTGACGTCATAAATTTCTCTTCAGGTAGCTTTTTTAATATTTGTAATGAATAGGGAGAAAGGTGATTACGTACAATTGTCGCCATGATTTTTATTTATGTTTGACAAATAACTAACATCCATTTCGACCATTACAACACTATCACGCAAAATAATAATATAAAGGAAGGTTTTGGCGGAAAGTCAACGAGTGATGTTGTCAAATTGTTTTAATTTCCAAAATTTATGTTATTTCGAATAATAATGTGTAATGTTAGTGGAATATTAACCATTATATATTCTTAGATGTGCATAAGTGTAGAATGATAAAGCGTGCCTTTTTGATTCTCTCTCTCAAAACGGCCGTCGCAATTGGTATGTAGAATGAATGTTATCCATCGCTTTACTATCCATGGTAGGATACGTCATCAATTTCATTATCATCGTTGTCATCAAGTTCTTTGGGGAGTTGAATTAATTTAAATATTAAATCTTACAATCACGATTATGCATCTCGCTAGACATTGGCAAAATACAGTTTAAATTAGTGTAAAGCCATAATTTAAAGAAAAAGAATCTGCAATTTAAAAAATAAAATAACATAAAAAACGCGATTTAAAAATGGAATCAAAAAGCTTATTATAGGCGTGATGGTGAATAAAAAATAATTTAAAACCAGAAACCTGGGGTGCATTGATAAAGTTTAGCCATCTTCATAAAGCTCACGAAACAGGATCACATCATTTGCAGTCCCATAAAATTGTTAGTGATTTAGGAGATCAGTCATCTATTGGATTTGGACAGGAAATTAAATTTGAAATACAAAACAAGACAAAGAAACAAGTTTATAAAAACGTCGTTAATACACTAGTTATTTGTTCGGCATCGACAATATGATAAAGTGTAAATATAGACTTAGAACAAACCCACCTATTTCATTATAACTTAAAAATACCTAATGATAACGCCTTAAACTTTGAGAACTTGACACTTTCCTTGATAGCCGCGTAAATTCTATAAAAACCTTCCACCCACCGCAATGCAGTTCGGAAGGGGGTATGAATAAATCGGCTCAAAATGCTCGGGTGGCGTTATAACCGATTAATGTTGCCAACACACGCAACCTTGCAGTTACCACAGTAAAAATATAGGTGGTACAAAGTTGCTAACTATTTTACTGACTTATTAAATCGTTAGGGTAGAAAAACTTTAATTTATGTGACCACGGTGCAAGGTTTTATTGATGGGAATTATGAGTGCCCACACCACCACATGAATACACGTATGCGCTACGATAGTCAAATTAAAAAATCATTTATTTGAATAGGCCAATGAAAAAGCACTAGGGGGGTTTTGGTGGGAAATCGCAGTGATGTCGTCAATTTGTTTTAATTTCCAAAACTTGTTTATTTCGAATTTTAACTTGTAATATTGGTGGAATATTAACCATTATGTATTCTTATATGTATATGAGTGAAGGTAATTGTAACAAAGTGATAAAACGTGCCTTTTCGATTTCCCTTAAAACGGCTGTCGCAATTGGTATATAAAGTATCCATTGCTTTACTATCCAGGGTGGGGTACTTCATCAATTTAATAATCATCTTTGTCATCGTTTTCATCGAGGAGTTGAATTAATTTAGAAATGAATATTCTTAATTCTTGACATTGGCAGAATACGCGTCGTCGTGACGCCATAAACATAAAAAAGGTACTAACAAACGTCTAAATTAATACATTTTGACATCTGTCACCGAATCAGAACGCAGTCACCACTGAGAAGATCTGGCGAGAAACTCAGCTGGCTAGCCATTTAACTTATATTGTTTTGTTGTTTTGTGATATGCCAATCAAGTAAGTTTTCTGTGTCAGCGTTAGGATATGTGTAATAAAACAACGCCATTCAATGACATAAAATACTACTAAAACTGCGTAAAAACTATTCTGTTCTGGAGGTTCAATATTTCTAATTATTCTATTGTTTTGGATTAGGAAAACGTTTCAAAGTCTTGTTGATAGGGATACATATGCTACAGATTATTCTACTACCAAATGAATAAACTCGTGTGGTGCTATAATATTGCAAACGAGTGGAAGTTTTTGGTGATATAGTTAAACAGCGTCACTCAATAGGTTTGTAGATGTTTGAATGACGATGAAAACTTAAAAAATCTACTGGGGCTTAACTCTACTATTGCAATTTTAAATTAAATGTAGTTCATATACATTAAAGTTATGGTATTTGACAGATTTGGTAATTCTATAACTAAATGGTGTCACTATGGGTTTCCATAGCATACCACTTGAAAAAATGTTGTTATTTGGTAATCTGGTAATGACAATTTGCCTCTCTGCCTACCCCGCAAGAGATCTAGCGTGATGATATAGATAGAATGACAAATTAATTGTTTTTTTTTTATTCGGTACTCTGTTATTGTTTTGACGGTGTAATCGTTTAATTATACTATTAATAATGTAATAGAGTACCAACTTTTGGCCCAATATCAATTAAATGATTTATTGCAGCTTGTAATAATGACAAATTACATGAAAATACCTGATTTGAGGCCCTGGACTTTAAATTACTAACTATTGTACCTACGGGCTTCGAAAAAACAAAAGAAAAAGTTTATTTGTCACGACGTTGCAAGTTTTTGTCGATGGGAATTTGAAGTACGCTAAAATATAAACGAATGTGAATTCCCAGTGTCTTCTTCTTCTTCAAGTTATAGCTTCAAATTATAAGTGTATTTTGCCAGTGTCCAGTGAGATATATAATCGTGCTTGTTTAAATTAATTCGACTCTCCGATGAATTTGATGACATCGATGATAATGAAATTAATGAAATACCCCACCCTGGATAGTAAAGCAGTGGATACTTTACATACCAATAGCAACGGCCGTTTTGAGGGAAGTCGAAGGCACGTTTTATCACGTCGTTACAATTACCTTCACTCATGCACATATAAGAACACATAATGGTTAATATTCCACCAACATTACACATTATTAGTCGAAATAACACAAGTTTTGGAAATTAAAACAAATTGACAACATCACTCTTCGACTTGCCGCCAAAACTCATTCCCAGTGTCGATGTTAGAATGTATATTAGTGAAGCGTTATTAAATGGTTCTGTAGGTACCTTGCATCTTTAAATTAAATAAAAAACCAGTCAAAACACTACACCAATAGTGTTGTTTAACTACGCACTTAATAAATAATTAGGGTTAGAAAAACCATGCTGCAAGGTTTTGTAGGTGGAAAATTGGAGCGCTTTTTAGTGAACCTTTCCACTGCTGGTGCTAAAATATTTATTTTCAGTCAATTATAGTCAGTAAAGACTTGCTATTATGTTGTTGAGTTGGTACAATAATTAGGTTTGAAAAGTTTGAAAGTTTTTAACCCTGTGCAGAGGGGTGGTTGTGGAAGTTTGGAGTGCGTTCTAGTAAATATTTAGTAAATAGTTAGTAATAGTTGTAGTAATCAGGTGAGAGTTCTCTATGTGGTTGTTAGAATCCATAATATAGAATAATAATATCCGCCTATACTGCCCACTGCTGGGCAAAGGCCTTCTCTCACAAATCGAGGTGAGAGAGATTAGGTCATACTCCACCACGCGGACCCAGTGCGGATTGGTGGAGGCAGGTTTGTGACCACCTGCAGTTGGAACTTATCAAGCCGCCTTTAAGGCTTCCAACTCGGCTTAACGAATACCACATGAAGTGGTAACCGGGACCAACGGCTCAACGTGCCTTCCGAAGCACGGAGACGCTCGAATATGAAAATGCCACAAACGGTCACCCATCTCAGACCGACCGAGCCGAACGCTGCTTAACCTTGGTGATCGGTAAGAACACCGCGGTCGCACAGTGCTACGAGCGCCTAATATAGAATAGAGTCAGTTATTGTTACTTAATATAATAGTACACAAATAGCTGATGTTGGTCAAAAAGCCGTCAAGCTAAAATGGGACTGGGCTGGTCATGTATGCCGCATACCAGACACATCGTGGGCTAAAATAATAACCAACTGGGTCCCTCGTAATTTTAAAAGACATCGCGGTAGGCCCAGAAAGAGATGGCGGGACGAACTGGACGTCTTTATGAGTGATTGGCCATCGATTGCTTTAAACAGAGTGGAGTGGAAAGTGTAGAGGGAGTGTGCCCAGCAGTGGGACACCAACGGCTAGATAATAATAATAAATAATATAGTATTGACTGCCTCGTTGGTGTAGTGGCGAATAATGTGCTTTACGATAACGAGGTGCTGAGAATCAATCCCGGGTCGGACAAAAGTAGCTTTTCTAATTAAAAATTTCCAGTATCAGAACGGACTCTGAAATTGTGCCCAGTATCTGGCAATAGGCTCGCCCGCTATTACATGGGACCTAACATCGTCAACGAAAAGAGGGTGTAAGCAGTACACCTCTGCCACCCCCGCTTGGGGAATATAGGTGTGACGGTGTATTTATAATATAATATAAGTAATTATAATGATGTAGTAGTAAGTCTTATCTGAAGGACAAGTCAAGAGTTTCCGTAACCGGCGAGCGTGAATAAGTCGAACTATGAGAGTGAAGGAAACCAGAGATGTATGTAAGGAAAGAAACTGTTGGAACTCTCAGCCTACCCCGCAAGGGATCTGGCTTGATGATATAGATAGAAGTACGGAGTAGTTATTATGCTAATTTGAGTCCTAAATAATTAGTGTTGGAAAAGTTTTTAACCTTGTACAAGATTTTAGGACGGCAATATAGAGTGGATTTCAATAAACATTTAGAACGGCTTGACGACAGAAACAGATGGCAATCCTCTGTATGGTAACTAAAATCAATCGTATATAATAGCACTAAACATTTCCTACAGAACCTACAAAATTCAACATAGAACCCTACGAATTCAATAAAAACTGTTATATTAACGATAAAATATAAGTAGTACAGAGTTCCTATCTAGACTCTTTTTTTTTTAATCAATAATTAGGTTTGGAAGAAGTTTTCGCCGCGGTGCAAGGTTTTGTGGGTGGAAATTTGGAGTGCGCTTTCACGACTTGAGTGAAAGTTTAGACTGCTGAAAATAAGGGAAACTGGGCGGTAGATTTATTGAGTAGTCACCAGGATAATTCTATCTATCTATCTATATCATCATGTCAGATCCCTTGCGGGGTAGGCAGAGGGTACAGAGTTCCAACAGGTTCTTTCCTTACAAACCTCTCTAGCTTCCTCCACTCTCAAAGTTCGTCTCATACACGCTCGCCGGTTACGGAGACTCTTGAGTTGCCCTTTAGATAAGACACGGTCTGTTTGGTCATGGTAAGATAGTCTAGGTCTTCCCCGGTACCTACATCCTTTCACTTTCGCATTGTGCGCATTGAGCGATGAAAAAACTGCATCTAAAACTTGATGCATGATTGGAAATCTGTGATTGCCCAGTTCAGTATCCCTACTTTTTACAATGCTATGCGGTTTCTACCTTAAGGTGTAGCTAAAGCGTACTATCATCTTGTCTTAAGTATGTTACCATCATCGTCACTCCGACAAAAAAATATAATAATAATCTTAATTAATATATCTTTATCATTGTTTATTTTTATTATTGAACAAGATACACAATGCCAAGTGCAAAGTGGAAGGATGTCGATACCGGGGAAGACCTAGACTATCTTACTATGGCCAAATAGACCCAATCTTATCTGACGGAAAAGTCAGGAGTCTCCGTAACCGCCGAGCGTGTATGAGACGAACTCTGAGAGTTGAGGAAGCCAGAGAGGTAAGTAAGGAAGGAACCTGTTGGAACTCTGTACTTTCTGCCTATCCCGTAATCTGGCGGCATAATATAGATAGATATTATAATAATTCCCTTTGTTTCTTGTAAAAGGAGATTAACTGATTGCTGCTACAATTCTGTATTGAAACTATCAGGGCAGAATTAGAAATCTGGAATTGTTCAATTCAGTATCCTTACCTTCTACAATGTTCTGCGCCTTTTGCTTCAAAGTGTAGCTAAGACATACTCAGCGTGTATCATCTTTTCTTTAGGGCATCATATTGCCATTATCGCCACTTAGACAAAAGAGAAAATAAAAATTCCTAATCAATATATCTTTTGCACCGTTATTTTAGCGATCATATCGACCCAAAGCGGGCGTATATGATCATTTTTCAGGTGTCACAATAATCTCCTATAGGTTCCTAAAACATTTGATGCATAGTTAGACTTGCATTAATTTATTTATCTATTTATTAGGCACTAGCAGTTTCCCGCAACTTCGTACCCGATCGACAACAGCGCCATTTACCGGGTCTATGTTATATAGCAATGTTAGTTCTGGATAAGGTAGCTTTCTCTCTAATGGTGAAAGAATTTTTGGAATCGGTCCAGTAGTTTTCGAGTTTATTCGTTACAAACATTTTTTTTTTTTTTAAACGTTTACAGACATGAAAATTCACAAACACAAATACCCAGACCGGAACAAATAATTGTGGATCACACAAAGATTTGTCCGGGAATCGAACCCGCGACTATTAGACACAGTGGGCTCAAGCTCAAGCTCTTAACCACTGCGCTAAATCGTCCGTCAAAAAATACAAAAATACAAATCTTACTACTTTATAATATTAGTAAGTATAGATATCAACAATGCAGGAAAAAAGTGTTTACATCCGTTATAGATATGCTCAACATTACAAAGGAAAAGTAAGATAATTAACAGTTAATGGTTTAGAAAATGGCATGTTAATATTATATAAATTATACAAACACTTTAGTACTTTGTCACAGTAACACCTATATTTGTCATTACAAGTATTAAAACATCCGTTACTATGACAGAGTTCTAAAGTGCATAATATTGCACGTGCGTGGACAGTGGCTTCTGCACCCGTGTGTGCCGTGGCTCGTTACTCTACATTTGGATCGGCTCCAAACCGACACTTTGATATCGTAGCAGACGCATCAGAATAGCATTGATAACGAATATTAACCAACCCCCTATCAGTACTGTGCACTAACTTAACTCAATGCAATGGCCAACAATAATTTCAACTTGTTATTGTAACTGTATAATACGAACTATGACAGTGGAGGAAGCCAGACAAGTCCTTTTTTTTTAACACGCTTTTACTAAATCTCAGCTCGACTCTAGGAATTATTCCTGTACCGTGGGTGCGTTTACAAACTTTAAACTGACATGTAGAAACACCCAGACGAAAACAAATATGTTTTTTTTTTTAACTTAGCCCCTCATTATAGTATTTTTCATGAAGGAAGGGTACTGGCACAGTTGTAAGTGTCAAAGAAAATTATACTTTATTCAATGAAAATAAGAGACATAACTTTATACTTATGGTTTTATGCCCTAATACCATTGAATGAAATATTAATTTCGTTTGGCACTTAGAACTGTCACTACCCATCTTATGTGGAAAATATTGTAGGATTTATTCCTGTGTCGTGGGTGCGTTACAAACATGAATCACATACACAAATACCCAGACCGAAACAAATAATTGTGGATCACACAAAGATTCGTCCCGTGCGGGAATCGAACCCGCGACTATTAGACACAGCGGGAGAGCGGCTTAAGCTCACAACTACTGCGCTAAGTCGTCCGTCCGTTATATTTGTGGGTTACACAACGATCCCGTGTAGAGATCAAACCCGCGACTACCTGATCCTCAGTAGGCGGAGCTGCTTAAGTAACCACTGAACCAAAGTATTAGTATCTGTAGAAAAAGAATTTGTTGGAACTCTGCTCTCTGCCTAGACATTGGTAGTGGTTCTGTTTTTATTCTTTCGAAAAATTACATTTTCTCTGACCTTAGCCTCGACAGGAGGAGAAAAGCGCGGATTATTCGCAAAAATATTACTTTATTTCTAATGACTGCCTTGTTGGTATAGTGGTGAATAATGCGCTTTGCGATCACGAGGTCCCGGGTTCAAACCCTAGGTCGGACAAATGTAGTTTTTCTATCGAAAGATTCCCTGTCTGTCTGTTGTCTGCCCAAAAATCAGTCCAGAGTCTGGAAATATTCCCGGTATACTCAAACTCAATGCATAAACCCTGCGGGCGGCGCTTACAAATTGTCATATTTACATATTTTTTTAACTTACTAATCTACCACCGGATCGGAACGCACCCTCCACTGAGAAGATCAGGCGAGAAACTTAGCTGGCTTGTCTTTATTGTCTAATTCTCCATTAATTTTTTCATCATTTTTTGTATCGTACATTCATTTTTATATTATACAAAATCATTTATGCGATCTAGCTCCAGTGTGATGCCTAACATTAAAAAAAAAAGAAAAAAAAAAACACCGTCACACCCATATTCCCCAGCGGTGGTGGCAGAGCTGTACTGACTACACCCACATTTCGCCGACGATGTTAGGTCCTATGTAATAGGGGGCGAGCCTATTGCCATATATCGGGCACAATTCCAGACTCCGGACTCATACTGGGAATTTTTCGTTAGAGAAACTACATTTGTCCAACCTAGGATTTGAACCCAGTACCTCGTGATCACAAAGCGATGCGCTTTGGCACCAGACCAACAAGGCAGTCAAATTTGAAATTAAATTTTTAGATATATGTTATAATGAAAAGCTAGAGGATTATGGATCCACAAGCAGCACCCGTTCACGAGTACGAGTACTTGACAATAAGCTCACCTCCTACTACATGGGACTTAACATCGGCGAAAAGTGGGTATACACATTAAATCTCTGCCACCCCGCGTGGGGAATATAGGCGTGACGGTGTAATTTCCGATTATCATGATGTGGTTTGTATTCTGAGGCTAATCAGGATTTGTAAATATTACCTAACTGACGATGATTGTTTGTGACTATACGCGACACCATTTGAATTTGTTAGCGGACTTTTAGTACAAAGGAAATAATTCGAACGACCGCTTTGTATCTGGCTTATATATATTATATTTGTGAAACTAATAAATTTTTATGCATAAACATATACCAGCCTATATTATTTAATTATACAAGGTGTAACATAATAAACGCAAGACCTCAGACACCCTGATTAGAGAATTGCTTCATAAAGTCAAAACGAAATTTTAATATTTAAAGGTTTTTACCCTTTTTCAAAACACTTTTATACCCCAATTAACAATGAAACTTGTACGCGTATGTGTGCGTTTTGTGAAATACGTTTTAGAAATGCGTTTGGAATCTTCTTCTTGCTATGAATCTAGAATAAACTTAATTTTTTATAGCGCACTGAAGGAGTAAAAGCATTTTTGCAAATTGAAAAAAAAATAAAGTACGTTAAAAATTGTTGGAATCGATTCAGTTACCGATTTGGAACAAACTACTTTCAGGTCCGGCGTTTATTATGTTACAGCTTGTATATAAATATAATCATACATTCAATTTGCGTGGGGTGAAAAAAAAAAACTAGCATTCTGCACTCCTCTATATAAACTATAAGTGTGGGAAATTTCATACTCCTCCGTCCGCGTAATTTTCGTAAAAGGGGGTACAACGTTTTTGCTTCACGTATTAATATAATGATTATTTTAAGAAAAGGCGAGAGAGGTTTGAAGAACCTGTTAAAATATTTGATACTATTTTATCAGTAATCTATTTCTGTCTTCTTTCTTTAAATACAAATTATATAAACACGTAACACGGCGCGTTATGATAACTACGCGAATTAATCGTGTGTGAATGATCTACGCTGTTGGCCGCGGGGCCTTTCTTCTTCTACTTCGACGGACAAGAGGGCGAGCGTGCAACCACTACGCTCGAGCCAGAAGGGCAAGGGGGAACTAGCTCAAGGGGGCCTCGAGGAGGAACGGCCTCGTCTTGGGCAGTCGCTATGGGGGAGGGCATATACTAGGTTTGTCGCCGTGGTGCTCTGCACCGGCCAGCGGGCAAGGGATTCTTCGACCTCGTCAGCGAGGTCGGTGTCTGATCCTGTGTATGGTATCTGTGTCCGAAAGAAGGGATGAAAGGGCATCGGAAGGTTCGCTGAGAACATGCCGCCAATGGCTATAGCGGCGGAGGGGAACGAAATGATTGTTTAATGATACTCCAGTGTCATACAGAACACCAATAATTACACAATAATTTCGCGAAAATATCGTAACACATTTAGTAATACCAAATAAAGGCCCTGAACACGGTAAGCCCATTTAGAAACGTAAATCCATATAAATCGTGTCGTCTATTAAGTTTTTACGAGTGCAAGTTTGCGACGGGCGCGCAATATCTCGCCCCGTAATGATTTGACGCGAGATCGACGATAAAACGCCTCGCGATGTGTTCGGAGCTTTATGTGTTTATGTAGGTACGTGTGGGTACGTGTATAATAGACACGATATGCGGGGCTTCGTTTGTATAAAGTATATTTTCTCTATTTTCCGAGTTTTATCTGAAGGACGATTCAAGAGTCTCCGTAACCGGCGAGCGTGTATGAGACGAACTATGAGATTGTAGGGAGCCAGAGGGGTATGTAAGGAATGCACCTGTTGGAACTCTGTACTTTCTGCCTACCCCGCAAGGGATCTGGCGTGATGATATAGATAGAGAGATAGATTCTTCCTTGATTATGATATTCTGTAAAAAGATTTCATATCCAAAAGCACCTTAGCAAAACGCCGACCTACGGTGAGACCAATGCAGAACGACGTTCGTTCGAACGTTCTTTAATTGAATGGTTGAGTTGTTGATATTTATGTGTTATATCAGCTAAATATTGTGTCTCTCATGGTGTGACAATTAAAATTTATTTCTTTCTTTCTAGACCTAGAGATCAAAACTGTTACTGGACTATTTTATACTTAAGATTTAAGATAATGGGCTGTTTTAATTAAGTGAGGGTCAAAGGGTTTATCGTTTAGCACTGTGGTTTAGGACACGCGGTCCCTGGATAGTGCTAAACGAGTAAGACCTTCACTGGTGGTAGGCTACAGCCGTGGCTGATCATCACACTTCCTGACTGAGTTTCCTGACTTCCACTGAAGTCATGAAACTCAGTCATGTTCCGGCATGGTGCGCAGAATTGCCTTTCGAGAAGGTGGGTCTAGCATGATTGTACCGATTATACTCGGTCTAACTTCCGCCTTTTCAGCCTATAATAATATCAACCTATACTACCCACTGCTGGACAAAGGCCTTCTCTCACAAATCGAGGTGAGAGAGTTCATAGAGATTAGGTCATACTCCACCACGCGGACCCAGTGCGGATTGATGGAGGCAGGTTTGTGGCCACCTGCTGTTGGAACTTATCAAGCCGCCCATAAGGCTTCCAACTCGGCTTAACGACTACCACATTAGGTGGTAGCCTGCGTGGCTTCCGAAGCACGGAGACGTTCGAATATGTAAATGCCACAAACGGTCACCCATCTCGGGCCAACCGAGTCGAACACTGCTTAACCTTGGTAATCGGTAAAAAATCTTTAGAGCTAGAGTTGATTTATACCGTTAATATTACTTAGGCCGCCATTTATAAAAATACCATACCAACCAATTTCAATAATACCGTATCATGGAAAAATCTTTCTGAATACAGAATAGTGTGAGAGTGATACAGGAGAACCTAAATACCCAACTTTAGTTATGTTTCTATTCAACCTAGGTATACAGTACAATACACCTCTGCCACCTCCGCTTGCGGAATATAGGCATTAAGGTGTTTGGAAACCTAGGTATAGCCAGCGTGGTCCCAGCTTAATCTTCACAATCAAGGTTTTCGATTGATCAAGGATTCAATTCTATATAGTAAAAGCTATGCTACTTTTTAATATTTTATTACCAAATTATGTAGAAATTACAAGTTAGCCCCACGCCTGAACCACTTGAGTATTAATCTATAAAATATCCACTAAATAACCAAACGAATCACTCACATGAATAGCAAATCTAACATCACACATCACTCTACGTAAACTACCAAATCCCGTTTCATCCGCAAACTTTGTTCACTTTTGAGCCAGATTGCACCAGTGTTTACCATACGAAACTATTTTATCTAGTTCCAATGGGCCAGTAAAACGTTCCCAAGTTAAATTTTACACTTGTCGACGTGGGGAACACAAATAAATCGGCCGATTTAGAAGCTCTACCCGTTGCCTCGAACCGACGAAAAGCGCACCTTTGGGAGTGGTCTAAAGAAGTAAATGAATGCGTTTTGTGTGCCCTGTTTTTTTCTACACGGAGCACGTCGACTTTGTTTTGTGGTTCTACACTTCTTCTTTCAAGATTACTTTTACTCGAATACTTGGTCAGACAAAATATGATTGGAACTTCTAATTATTAGGCTGGAGTCTGAAATTGTGCCCCTTATTGAAGTAATAGACTTGCCTGTAATAGAAGGCAAGCCTGTTGTCATTCATCATCTCAGCCTATACTTGTTCACTGCTAAACATAGGCCTTCCTACGATCCTCACAAGGTCGTCGGTCCATCAGGTAGGCTGCGCTTGCCAATACGTAGTCTCCATTCTAGAATCATCATGTAGAGAAACGCCAAGCATAGCTCTTTCCATAGCTCGCTGAGTGATTCCAAGTTTTTTTATGAGACCTATTGTAATAGACCACGTTGTGATTATTTCAGATACATTCTGAGCTGCTACTGAGAGTTTTTCGACAGAACACTTAAGCCGACCTAGGGCACCGTGATCGCTATTCGACATAGTAGAAATTGTATAAAGTGAAACCGCTATATCCTGTAACTTTCACCACAATCAGCTCCACCGTCCAGGCGGCCCCAGTAATATTTTACGGGTACCTGCGGACGGTGGCTGCCGGTAAATGGCTCCAGCTCCTCGACCTTGATTGCTGGCTTCAACAGCAATAATTTAGCTCCAAGAATAGTCGGATTAAGACTTTAGTTCCGCCACTCAGCTTTAGGAAATCTGTGCTAGAATATACAGAGTGAGTTCTTTGTCATCGTGTGGTGGCTGGAAACATTGTATGTTGTTAAGATAACAGATGGAGCTTTTTGTTCATAAGTGATGATGCAAGAAAAAATACTATCTTATATGATTTAGACAAAATAGACAAAAATCTTTTTTCACACATCTAGGTGAAAGTGATTAAGGTCATGTCCAACCCGGTGTAGATTGGTGGAGTATATGAAGCTATGGGTACAGTATCTGTCTGGAGATTGATGAAACAGCTTCTCAGGACTCTTATAAACGAACGATACTTTAACAATGGCCTGTGTTGATGTTTTAGACTATAAAAGCCCTGACCATGACCACAGCGCCACCCGCCAGTGTAAGAAAGTTTTGTGTGGAGTTTTGAATATTCAGTAGAATTCGAATGCTTTGAATATCTTTAATCCCTTTAAGAAAAGCGTTTTCATCCACTACATAGATTGTATTCAAACAATAATTGTACTAGACTTAGTGGTCTGTACTGTTATATTGTCAATACACAACAATGCAATACTAGCTAGCAATATACGAAGGGATTTCCCAAAATCGTCTCAATATCTATGCGTAATATGACGTAGTTATGTACGCATCTCATATATTATGTACCACTTGTGTGAGAGGATCTGACAGTACGTGACTTGCGGATACAGTGTTGTTATCTAGAAATTTGGGTAAACAGATTTGGAAATTTCGGAGACTTTAGGACTACCTCTTTCGTATCCTATTTATCAGATAGCCCGCTGATTATACTGCTACTTAACATCGCTGACCAAATGTGAGTATGCATACACCGTCACGCCTATATTCCCTAAAGGGGGTAGCAGAGGTGTACTGAGTACACCCACGTTTCGCCGACGATGTTAGGTCCCATGTAATAGGGGGCGAGCCTATTGCCATATACCAGGCACAATTCAAGACTACGGACTCATACTGGGAATTTTTCGTTAGAAAAACTACATTTGTCCGACCTAGGATTTGAACCCAGGACCTCGTAATCACAAAGCGATGCGCTTTGCCACCAGACCAACGAGGCAGTGAGTATGCATAAGAAAGTGATAAAGATAAAAAGAAACCAGGAGCTTAGCATGCGATATATATTAATGATATTAGCCCTGTTAAGAAACCTGAGAGGGCTTAGGCCATAATCCACCACGCTGGCCCAGTGCGGGTTGGCGAATTTCACACACCTTCGAGAAACTCGGCATGCAGGTTTCCTCACGATGTTTTCCTTCAGCGTTAAAGCAAGTGATTATTAATTTTGAATACGCACATGCTTTCTAAAAGACAGAGGTGCGTGCCTGGGTTTGAACCCGAGGCCTCCGACTTTGCAGTCCAACGGTCTAACTACTAGGCTATCACTGCTGTTGTGTGTATGTATATGTATATTTTTTGCAGTGTGAAAGGATGGCATATCTCCTCCACAGTCTTATGCTACCGTCAGTTTGTTGGTAGTAAGCTCAAACGCAAAAATTATATTTATTGTATATATAAATATACCGGATATTAATTGCCTCGCTGAAAATAGTTACACGTCGTTGATCGATGGCTTAATCGCCATTCGCGGTTCGATTTTACAGCTTTATTTTTTGAATTGGGGTCCATTTCTCTGATGTACTGTCTGATTATTTTTTAAAAACATTACCTCACGCTAGCAATTGTTCCTGTGTCGTGGATGCGTTTACAAACATGTAAATCACATACACAAACACCTGGGCCGTAACTAATATTTCTAGGTTTCACAAAGATTTGCCCTGTGTGGGCTTAAAGACTGGACCAAGCTATCATCCAATCATCGTGAAACACCATGCTTAAACTCTCATCACATTATGATCTAATCTATTTATTGTATTTATTAAAAATACAGTATTAACATTAAATATATCAGATAAAAGGGGCATAAAAAACCAGATTTACGTTTGTCCGTGCATCGCACTAGTCGGCTACATTAATCTATACAAAAAAAATTAAGTTTCTGTTTGTAATGTCAAAATAACAGCTTTATGTTAAACGCATATGAAAGTATATCTGGTACATAGAACAAAAAAAACAGGTTAGAAAAATTTGTCTGACTGTTTGTTTGTTTTGGCTAATCTCCAAAACGGCTGGGCCGATTTAAACGGGACATCAACTGGCAGATAGCTGAAGTTATAGGGAGTAACTTAGGCTACTTTTATTTTAGGAAAAGAATTAGGATACCGCGCAAAAATCCAAAAATTCCACGTGGACGAAGTGGCGGGCAGCTATAACAGATATATTTCGTAACGAATCGTGAGAAGAAGAAGAAGTAATAACAAATAAGAAGTCAATTACTACTAAACACTCCATACTACGTACTCAGGTAGTTCTCCAGAATATTCGAAAGGTTGCCTTGCCCAGTACGTGACAACACAATCCTCTTGTGCCTAGGCGCTGTGATTTCAGGTGGGACCAAATAGCCTCTACTGTTTTGTCCTGATTGCTTCGAATAGAACACGATTTAGACCTACATTATATCAAGATTGAGCAAACCTTAGGAATGTAAATAAACATTTTTATACTGAGTTCTTAGATTTACGCGAATATCACACATGAAATAAAACTATTTTACGGATTTTAACGTGGTAATTAATATACATAATCAAATTCAAAACCAAGCATAACACTGCAACACCTCAAGACACCGTGAGCTCATTCTGCGTAGATCGGACCAACAAAAATAATTAAGAAGTTTGATGGTACCCTGGAACAACTATGCCTTTTGGACGTCAGTCCCTCCCGTGACCATGGGTGCTGCAAAGCACTCGAAACGTCGGGAACTTAAAAAACAAAAATAAACCGCGATAAAATCCGTAGAATAGTTTTATTTCAAAAATTTTTATGCTTAACTTAATTTTAAGATGATTCTATGAGTTAGCGTTACTGCATTTACGGTTTAGTAAACCACAATATTTTAGATTTATAATTCTTTAAATTTTATGATTTAAAAAAAAACGAAGCCCCACACTATGATTTATCCCTGTTGCCTTGGGTGCGTTTACAAACATTAAAATTCACATCACACCCAGACTGAAACAAACATTTATGGATCACTCAAAGATTAGTCTCGTGCGCGGATCGAACCCGCGACTGTTCGATCCAGTCGACGGACCGGCTTGAGCTCTTAACCACTGCACCAAAACGTCCGCCTATTATACGTATACATGATTTAGGACGATAATTGAATGTGCACAATACACCACTGCCACTCCCGCTTGTATAACAAAGGTACGATAGAATATGCAATGTTATAGATTCCGATCTCGGTCTCGAATCTTTTCGCGCCGTTATTAAAAAGGCGACAACCTGATATTTCGCGAATGCGTCTAATCACTGAAATCCGCTAATCGTAGCCGCCGCCGATTACAAACCTAACTCCACTCTTATCAGCCGCTACCGCAGTCCGCGGCATGTTTTCATTTCTTTCCGATACAGATACCGCACACAGGATCAGACACCGACTTCGCCAGCGAAGCGAAGAATCCCAGCCAGTGCAGAGCACCATGACGAGACACCTAGTATATCCTCTATAGCGACTGCCTAAGCCGAGGCCGTTCCTCCTTGAGGCGCCCTTGAGCTAGTTGCCCCTTTGCCCTTCTAGCTCGAAGTGGTGGTGTTAGCCTTCTGGCGTAGTGGTTGCACGCTCGCCCTCTTGTCCAGTAAAGCTGTAAAGGCTTCGCGGCCAACAGCGTAGATCATTCACACACACACAATGTTATAGAAGTAAAATAAAAAAGTTATTTTTAATGATGGCTTAGGAAAACACGTTCGGTGTGACTTTAGAGTACTTTGTCTGTGGTCTTTCAAAATAAAAAATACAGTTTCAATATTTTTAAAACTAGAGGCTTTTATTTTTGCCGTAATGGCGACTACAAGCCTATTTTAAAAAATTTACTGTTATATTTTATTATTACTTGACATTGGCTAAATACACTGTTAAAGTGTGGGGCCATTATTTAATATAAAACATTTAAGAGTGATAGGCGCTCGTAGCGCTGTGTGACCGCGGTGTTCTTACCGATCACTACGGTTAAGCAGCGTTCGACTCGGTCGGCCTGAGATGGGTGACCGTTTGTGGCATTTTCATATTCGAGCGTCTCCGTGCTTCGGAAGGCACGTAAAGCCGTTGGTGCCGGTTACAACTTAATGTGGTAGTCGTTAAGCCGAGTTGAAAGTCTTAAAAGCGGCTTGATAAGTTTCAACAGCAGGTGGCCACAAACCTGCCTCCACCAATCCGCACTGGGTCCGCTGGTGGAGTATGACCTAATCTCTCTCACCTCGATTTGTGAGATAAGGCCTTTGCCCAGCAGTGGGCAGTATAGGCTGATATTTTAAATCATGAAATAAAACTGTTTTTCGGATTTTATCGATGTTTCTTTTTGATTTTTAAGTTCCCGACGTTTCGAGTGTTTTGCAGCACACATGGTCACGGAAGGACTAAGGTGTTAGACGTCCAAAAGGGATAGTTGTTCCGGGTACCATCAAACTTCTTTACTATTTTTGAATGAGCTCACGTTATCTTGAGGCCACCTCCATTCTGAGTGGATCGGACCAACAAATATCTTTGGCAACAAGAAAACTTATATCTTCTTTTTGCCAAATATTTAGCTACTGATAGTAAGTAAATTTAAATAAAAAATTAAACATACCTTTTCACACAGACCGTTTAACCGGTTCATCTTCATTGTAAATTTCAAGGCGTTAACTCGTCACTGTACGCCGTGGTCTAAGAGACCGGCTACCACAAATAACAGAGCTGGACCGGCTGTGGTCCGGATGCAAATCAAACAGAATACCCGGGCCCGTGAAATGTTAATGCCGCGCCTAACTGCCTGGGAAATGTCCAATTAGCGCTAGCATTGCTTGCGAACACTTCTTATATGTACACCTTATCGATAAGTGTTCAAGTGCCATCAAATATTTATTAACATTTAATAAGTAATTAAAGTTCAGTTTATGTGTCTAAAACTTATATTGCTGTTGACTTCAGATGGTCATAATAGCAACTATGTTTTCGTGAATATTTTCGAGGAAATCATTTTATTAGGTTGTATGTGCGAATTCCATAATTTCTGCCATGCCTTTGTATGACCATACACGCTTCTATAAGGAATGATGCAGTTTTCCAAATCTAAAAAAAGAGCTGAGAAAAACTTATTCATTTTTACTTCTCGTAAAACTTGCAACATAAAAGGTTCGTATGTGCATTCAAATACGAGTACTTCATAATACTTTCGATGTATTTAAGTTTAATAAATATTTCGTTTGTAGCTTTTAGCAAGAGTATTTAATAAAATAAAATAAAAAACAAATTAGCCATTTACATATCAAAAATCACAGATTAAAACTGTCGCCTGATAAAATTAACGCGTAACCAGAAAATGCGGATAATCATGCGCGCGGATATCCGGACGAGATCCGGCCTGAAGCGGAAACATCCGCTAATGTATTCTCGCCACGTCGAACGACACCCGGTTAAATCCGGTTAAGGTGAAGATATGCCCGGGTTAATCTTGTCGCCCTCTGATTTATGAGCGTGACATTCTTTTGTTATATTTCGAGATGATAATTAATTCAGGTGATTAATCATTTTATGTGACTTGTTAATTAAAACGTGATGTACATACTTCGTTGGTTTGATGCCTTTATTTGAAATGGCGGAAGCGGTGAAATATTATTCTGTGAATTGTTTTGTTTATTGGCAATTTATTACGAGATAGAAAGAAGAAGAGTAGAGAAGGTATGCGAATTTTGAAGTGTTCTATATTCGACTACATAATATGATGATCGAATCTAAGAAGAGATAGCTATAATCACCTTCAACGGTCATATTTTCATGGACGAACAGCTGAAACTGGTGGGTCCAGAAGTACGATATTTTCACAAAAGTTTTATTAAACAAAGATGGGTAAATAGTTTTTATTTCGAAAATTCAAGGGATTTAAAAATTACCGATATAAAATTGCATCGAGCATAATAAGGCTAGTAAAATATAAACTGCGATCAAACATCGGCGATAAGTTAGTGTATACAGTACACTTCTGCCATCCCTTGGCGTGACGGGATTTTTCAATACCGGAGTGTCAAATACCTATGCGAATCTCGCTTAGGGATATCCACGTGTATGTACATAGTACATCTACTGCATACCCCACTTTTACCACCGATGTTAGACCCCATCTAATTGGAAGCGATATTTTTTTTATGTTTCACATAATAATATCATGCTTTATCTCTAAACCACCTCAACAGTTATAAATAGTTATATACCTATAAAAGATTTATATAGCTAGTGAAAATGGCATAATAAACGTGTCGGTTGTGGCCTCTGCTTGCCCTACTTTCCCTAAAGTGACACGTCCCTGTCCCGCCTTCCCGACGTTACAAATTACACCCGCGATTTACATATTGCAATTAAGCCCTTTTACGACCATCTATAAGGTGGTTTCTGATAGAAACTGTGTATTCGTGTATTTGGATTAAAATAGGGTTTCCTTTGTGTGAACGAAATATTTCGTTTCAGTGCTCGAAGACTACTTTCCTCCCCTCTTTGTCATTGGAATTTGTCGTAGCGAGTAATAAAAACCTTTGTACATATATCGATAGTAAACCCTAGAAAAATTTGAAACATAACAGGCTTAATAATCGGACAGGAAATTCTTTTGATGAAATGTGGACGCTTAAGATTCAATCGGTTTCACATGTCTCTTCTGTCTAACACGCAGATTTAGAACAAAGTATTGAATAATAAATGGTAAATAATCCGTTTATTTTATTACTTTGTTTTTTGTAAGTTTTGAAAAGACGCAGCGTAGTTAGAAAAAAAATACACAATTTAGGTATACTATTTGCACCTCTTTCCAACCCTACGATGATATCAGGCATATGTGATATTTATCTGTAATACAAACAATTCCTCCACCAAAATCAGTAAACACAAATCAATGCCTCTTCATTACCAATCAGTTTGCATTCGTAGCTTCAGTAAATTTTGGAAATTTTGGCAAAACGTCGACGCATTCCAAACATCACGGCGGTTTGATCCGGCTCGTAATGAGTGTGGCAACAGTATTGATTTATTAGTGTTTAGACGCTATTGGCATGCCGAGATTATCGTTGCTGTCGGTGTAGCTATAAACAGCTGTAAATTGTATTAGATAGTTTGGTTATCAGTGAAAAGAGGTATAAAATGAACACTACATCATCGAACACCTTTTTTTTAATGTTGCTGCGGTGTAGTATGTCTTTACCTAATGGCTCTACAACCTACAAAGCATTTACTGAGTTCTTAGATTTACGCGAATATTACACATTAAATAAAACTATTTTACGGATTTTATCGCGGTTTAATTATGATTTGTAGTTCCCGACGTTTCGAGTGCTTTGCAGCACCCATGGTCTCGGGAGGGACTGAGGTGTAAGACGTACCCTCCAGATCCCAAATCGACGGAAGCACCCAGCCACCTTCTCTATTGAAATTAGGATGTTTTTTAATTTCAATAGCCTGGCGAACCATCCTTGGTAGGAATCGGTGTTCTTTCACGAGAATTTGTGGTCTATCAAATCTGATGTTATGGCGGGTGCGGTCAAGGACATGTTCCCAGACTGCAGACTTTATAGAGCGACGGTGTTTTAGGTCAGCTATGTGTTCTTTGTCCTATATAAGAGAGACCATATTCTCAATCAAGCTTGTATACTCCTGCATCTTATAGAGGGATCTGACACTTGACAGATGATAAAAATTGACTGATCTTCTTCGGCGGCTTATAAAATGTTTTAATTGAAGGACGTTCCAAGATTTAGCCAATCTTGTCCGTGACTCCTCTCTTGTAAGGTAGCAGGGAGACGCTCGACTGTGGCTGGTTTCACTCGGTCACTGTGACGTTGGCGTGGGACTCGCAGCTTATTGTCGTGCAGGACTTGCTTGACATGTTAAAGCTCGGCAGCCAGATGTTTCTTGTCACAGACTAAAAATCAATCAAATCGTTGGGAACATAAAAATCAAAAATAAACCGCAATAAAATCCGTCGAATTGTTTTATTTCAACAAAGCATTATTTTTATGGTAAACCCACGTAAACACTACAAACGCGCCAATGCAGGGGGCACTCCCCAGTTCAGTCTGAAGATGGAGAGCTTAACGGAGCAGGCCAGCTAGTTTATGCGTTTCTATCGAACATCCAGGACCCCCTACTAAGTGACGATGCCAGCCACCATCAAGTTTTTTATCGGTAAAAGTTCGACCCGCCCTTCCAGCTTTACTCGAGTCTCGCGAAATACCTATGAAGGATTTTTTCTAAGTAAAAAGGTGCTCCCGATACAATACCGGCATGAAAGATCTGGTGGGTTAGATTCCAACTCGAAGCGATTTATTTGGCTTTGTATTAAGGATCACTATTTTTTATAAGGAGGTACAGATATAATTGAAACCAAAAAAATCGCTTAATACTAACAAACAACATACTTTTCTTCTTCCCTCACAAAAAACGTTTGTATAATTTATGCCACTCTCAATTTTCTATGGACGATTGACTGCATCGTTGGTTCAGTGGCAAAGCGCATCGCTTGGTGATCACGAGTTCCTGGGTTCAAATCCTAGGTCCGACAAATGAAGTTTTTCTAACGAAAAAAAACTTCCCAGTATGAGTCCGGAGTCTGGAATTGTTCCCGGTATATGGCAATACGCTCGCCCCCTATTACATGGGATCTAACATCGTCAGCGAAACGTGGGTGTACTCAGTACACCTCTGCCAACTCCGCTTGCGGAATGTAAGCGTGACGGTGTGAGAATTTTCTATGGTAGCCTTCATTCAACGACAAGACCATGCCCCCAGATAGCCTTCAACTAAGTTTGGCAAATCCACAATGTGTATTAACACCGCCGACGCGTGTTATTCATACAAATTAATCTCTATGAACACACGGCAATGCTTGGCGACAAATATTGAGCTATAAACATAACCGGATTAGGTGAAGCTTTAATCCGGGTATGTATGTGTAAATAGATCGGGCGTATCCGTCAGTCGATATTCGTTACTAAATACTTCATATTAGTATTCTCATATTTAAATATTTTTGTAATATCTTTTATAACTTTACGTTTATTTGTGCCTTTAATACAAAATTCTCTTATTCATCTGATACAACCTTCATTTGCGAATATGGTCACATATGTCAAAAATTTTGTTAGATTCAAATCTATATTCCATTTTATCCACTTATGATAATCTAGCTTTAGTACGCTCTTTCAAAAGATCTCTCATCGAGAATCACAATAGAGAGAGGATCTAATAATTTTACGCGAGCATAATTTTAAATAGAGCGGTTACTACGCAAATTAAAGACAATCCGTCGCGAATTCATTGGCTTTCCTGCAGTTAGGTTTACTTTAATTTTATCCATCACCCAAAAGGTTTCACAAAGCGACGTCACGACCTTCCCTGCCCCGGTTCGAATGAAACCGGGTTGTGACTAGCAGCTAATAATATGCTCGGCACGGCGTCGACCCGGTTGAAGGCGCCGGTTACCCGGCTTACCCGCTAACCGGTTAAGCTTTGCATCTTACGTTTGATGTTTTATCCGTATTTCAATACCGATATTATACAGAGAGTGGAGTTCGGGATGACACACTTTCGTTTGAACTTGTTTTCCTTGGAGTTTTTGTGTAGAATATAGGGTAACATTATTTTGTGGGAACCGCATAGTATTCAGAAGCATGGCATTAATGCAGATTTATTCTTTAGCAGAAATTGAGAGAAAATAGCCGACGAATGTATTTATTGATGCTTGTTCACAGACTTCTATAATTCTATTACCACCACTTCCATGACTTTTGTTACAATGAAATCCAAAAATATATAGAATAGACTACATGCACAGGGATTTTAAAATTATCAACACACACATCGTCACGCCTGTATTCCCCAAATGGGGGTGGCAGTGGTGTACTGAGTGAACCCACGTTTCGCCGACGATGTTAGGTCCCATGTAATAGGGGGCGAGCCTATTGCCATATACCGGGCACAATTCCAGACTCCGGACTCGTACTGGGAAGTTTTCGTTAGAAAAACTACACTTGTCCGACCTAGGATTTGAACACAGGACCTCGTGATCACAAAGCGATGCGCTTTGGCCCTAGACCAACGAGGCAGATAAAATTATCAAGTAATTTAATATTTATGCATGTATGTTGCGGGAAAGAAAATAACGAAAAAGTTAATGAAAAAATGTATGAGTTATATACATTTTCGAAAATTATGGCCTGTGAATGTCTAGAAACAACCCCTCAGTGGCATGTAATTGGCCTATGTCCAGCAGGAGACTGCTATAGAGTGACAGTGATGATATAGTAATTTACACAGAACAGTATAAATTTAGGTTATTCAATTTAGACCTAACCTAACAAGCAGTGATAGTGGTTAGACCGTTAGACTGCAGAGTCAAAGGTCTCAGGTTCAAACCCAGGCACGCAACTCTATCTTTTCGAAAGCATGTGCGTTTTAAAAATTAACTATCACTTGCTTTAACGGTGTACGAATACATCGTGAGGAAACCTGCATGACTAATAGTTTCTCGAAGGTGTGTGAAGTTCGCCAACCCGCACTGAGCCAGCGTGGTGGACTATGGCCTAAACCTTCTCAGTTTGAGAGGAGACCCGCGCCCAACGGTGGGACAGTTTCTTAATAGGGCTAATATTATAACTTAGACCTGCCTTATAGACCAGTTTACGTCATTCTCCTAACACTACAACTTATAATGTAGACAGAAAAAAATAGGTAACTTTAATTTGAAAATAGTATCCGCGGAATTTCTCTCCTTTCTCTTTATTTCAGGAATGACATTCCGAAGTATTGATAGCCTTTGTTAGGTTTATGACCAGATTCTTACATAGTTTATGTTATCAACACTGTCCGATGTTATCGCAGTTCTTCCCTCCCCCTCTCTTTCATTCTTTCGGACAAAAAAACTGAAGTCTGAAAGCTGTTCGGCGGTAGTGAAGATTTTGATTTAGAGGGGTTTTGTCTATAGAATCGGGGACCAGACAGCAAGCGCGATATCATACTCATACGCCTTTTGTTCCACATGACATTCTAACAAGGATGTAGGTACCGGAGAAGACTAAGACCATGACCAAATAGACCGTGTCTTATCTGAAGGGCAAGAGTCTCCGTAACCGGCGAGCGTATATAAGACGAAATATGAGAGCGGAGGAAGCCAGAGAGGTTTGTAAGGAAAGAACCTGTTGGAACTCTGTACTCTCTGCCTACCCCGCAAGGGAACTGACGTGATGATATAGATAGATAGACATTCTAATACATGCCCCTTATTCGCTATGACCAAACGCAGCTCGTTACGATAAATTGGTGAAGTTATCGTGTGATGGTAATAATAAATCTATCTATCTACATCTTCACGCCAGATCCCTTGCGGGGTAGTCAGAGAGGAGAGTTCCAGCAGGTTCTTTCCTAACATACCTCTCTGGCTTCCTCCACTCTCATATATTTTTAGTGGGCGGAGCAGCTTAAGCTCTTAACCACTGCGCGAAATCGTCCGTCGTAATTCGTCTAATACACGCTAGCCGGTTATGGAGACTCTTGACTTGCTCTTCAGATAAGACAAAGTCTATTTAAATTATATTAATAATAAAATTTAGTTTTTTAACAGAAGTAATACATTTTGAAAGAAATTTACAATTAGTTACATAATCAAGTAATCATTCAGAAAAGGAAAAACTCTGGTACCCATGATAAGATTTAACTTTTGTGTTATATTTTCAACTTGTGTTGTATTCTGTATGTACCGTCCAAAGTTTCCGTAACCCGCTGCGTTACGTGTTTAATAAGTTAATAAGAGCTCTGACGTGACCAGTTCACTGTGCACCCACTGATAAAAACAAATGGAAAATAAGGCCCCGCTGTTTATTTTTATGTCAAAACGCAATGTTATTCAGGTTAATCCGTGCCCCTGTGCCGAATAGCGGTTTAGTCCGGGGAAAGATGCCTGAAAAAGTCAATTTGTGGAGTGGAAATTACTGTACAAATGGAACTAAAAAATAACTAATTTTTAGGATTTTATCCTATTGTTTAACACAATTAGTATTATTCATATAGAAAAAATAAGTAAAATACTTTAGTCAAGTCTCCGTAACCGGAGCGCGTGTATGAGACGAACTAAAGGTTTGTTAAAATAGCCGACGGAGCGCGACGGGAGCGCGACGGAAGTGCTCGGCTGTGACGTTTGCTGTCGCGCCGAGCGGGGCTGCGTTTTGTGGCGACTCTGGTACATTTCAGTACATTACAACTCCCCAAGCTGCGCCACCGTCGCGCTCCCAGCGCGCTCCGATGGCTATGTGGCGAAACCTTAAGCGTGGAAGAAACCAGAGACGTCTGTAAAAATAGAACCTATTGGAACTTGGTATTCTCTACCTACACTGCAAGGGACCTGGCACGATTTATTTATTAATTTGATGGACGCTTTAGCGCAGTGGTTAAGAGCTTAAGCCGCTCCGCCCGCTATGTCTAATAGTCGCGTGTTTGATCCCTGCACGCGACAAATCTTAGTGTGAACCACAAATATTTGTTACGGATTGGCATCGGTTCTAAAAGAAACTTTGTGATGATATGGATAAAAATTAAATTGGTAATACAATTTTTTTATCAGACATTTTCGGTTGTGTTATTGAAGGGCGTTAAATGTTAATGCGTTAAAAAAATCATGCTAGAAAATCATTACTGCACGATGAGGAAGTTTATCACGACTCGTCCTGTTATTTAATTAATTGTTTTCTTTTAAGATAATTTTTGTTATATGTGAACTTCCAGAAGGTCTTCAAACCTTGCATGAATTATTTCTGTTTTTCTCTGTTTTTAAAGAACGTAGTCCCACACTAGGATTTATTCCTGTATCGTGGGTACGTTTCCAAACATGAAAATTCACATATACAAATACCCAGACCGGAACAAATAATTGTAGATCACACAAAGATTTGTCCCGTGCGGGACTCGAACCCGCGACTATTAGACACAGTGGGCGGAGCGGCTTAAGCTCTTAACCACTGCCCTAAATTTGTGTAAATGGAGCAAAGCGCGCGCGAAAACGACATGAAATTAATAAAAAAAAATTTAGTACGCACGCGCATACACGCGCCCGCCCGCGCACGAACACATTGACAGTTTTTGAAATAATCAAACGCACAAACGCACACATAGAGCGTGACAGAGGCCGCTTTTGGTGCCACTTTTGTCAGCAATGCTTCGTCTAGGCAAGTCTTCTTCTTCATTAAGTTATGGCTTTACATTAATTTCAAGTGAATTTTGCCAGTGTCCAGTGAGATGCATAATCGTGTTTATTTAAATTAATTCAACTCCCCGAAGCACTGATGACAACGATAATAATAAAATTGATGAAGTACCCCACCCTGGGTAGTAAAGCGATGGATACTTTACATACCAAATGCGACGGCCGTTTTGAGGGAAATCGAAAAGGCACGTATTATCACTTTGTTACAATTACCTTCACGTATGTACATAGAAGAACACATAATGGTTAATATTCCACCAACATTACACATTACACTCGAAAAAACACAAGTTTTAAAATATTTCCCGCTATAAAAAAACCATGAAGCATATTTTCGCTCTTCTATGGTTTTGATAGACAAATCTTTATTACATACTTCTTCTTTCTTTTTCTTTCTTTTTTTAAAACGTAGCACTAGGATTGACTCTAGTGTCGTGGGTGCGTTTTCAAACATGAAATTTCACATTCACAAATACCCAGACAGAAACAAATAATTGTTGATCACAAAAAGATTTGTCCCGTGCGGGAATCGAACCCGCGACTATTAGACACAGTGAGCGGAGCATTTTAAGCTCTTACCCATTTAAAATATTAGATCAAATTAGTCTGTTTTGAATTTATCCTGCAAGAAAGTAAACAACATATTTTCCGTAGATATTCTCTTTGATACGCAAATGGAATAAAATATAACGAAGTGAAAACACAGCGTTTTAAACTCTCGACTCCTTCAAAGAAAGCAAGCGACTCAATTTCAGCCCTCACAAAGTTTCTTTGATCCCGAAATTGGTTTAATGCGAAAAAATTCAGTATATTTTTCGCACACTTAAAAAAACATGAAAAATGTTTTTGACGTTATATTTTGAGCATCGGAATAAAATGTTACTGAATATTTGCTGATGGTAGAATTCACTTTTACATTTGTAAGTTTGGTCACAATCTTGCGAGCTGATTTTGAATTTATTACACTTAGGTCAAGAGTCGAATTTTGCTTACTCATTTAATTTCCAAGAAATGGCAATTATTTGTCAGACATGATCTGGGGGGTTACCACAACCCTTTAAAAATAACAATACTTTGTCAAGAGCTATAAACTACGTAAATATATACATATATCTTTCTTACAGCGAAGTAAGATTATTATGAGCTTCGTGAAAGAGAACCTGTTGGAACTTTGTACTCTTTGCCTACCCCGCAAGGGATCTGGCGTGATGATATAGCTAGATAGTGAAAGAGAATTTAGTATGCGCCCTGATCCAGCAGCCAGCTTCGTCTCTTCAAGACAGAACTCGTAATAGTTAATAGTATAGTTCTGACATTTTTAATGCAGGTTAGTGTAGATTGTGTTTTTTCAAATAGTTATGTTACATGGGTACATTATGTATCGAATTAGATGTTTTTAATTAATTGTATTTGTCTTCAGATGGCCAATTAACTAGCACAAGAGCTCAATCTTCAGACACAGACATGGGCGGAGTAAGGTGTTAAACAGCTAAACACAATGATTTGCCATTAGTTATTAAATCACATAATTATCCACACGAAACACAACATCGACAATTTAATTATCGAGAGGGCACGACGACCCTCATGACACGTCGTCCTCGCATCGCTTCTCCATTTTCTGTCTATCTTCCTAATTCCCGTAATCCGTTGACTCTGGCGTTCCGTCAGCACGCGGCCGTAGCGCTGACTAGCGGACGTGTTTTTAGTGTGGTCTCGTTTTAGTGGACAAAATTGTACTGATATTAATTATATTTTACATTTTAATACGATATTTTTAAGGATAGCTCGTTTATTTTTTTTTTATAAATTCGATTAAGTGCCTGTTTCTCCACTCTCGTAAAAAAGTGCTGGTTAGTTAGTTATTTCTCAATTAGCGTCACTCGTCAATTAAAAAATGGCTAATTTAACTGTCCGATATTAGTACAGATTTAGAGGTGGCGGCAATATTTGTATAAATTTTAACTGACGATTAGTCTGAAGTCAGACTAAAGTCTGAACGTAAAAAAACTAAGGTCCTCTTTCACCACCCTGGAGTAAATCAGGGGTGGTGAAAGAGGACCTAAGTTTTTTTTTTAATATTCATTGGCTAGTAAAAAATACAATGACATTCTAAGTATAATTTTAGTCTCTATCTATCTATCTATCTATATCATCACGCCAGCTCCCTCGCGGGGTAGGCAGAGAGTACAGAGTTCCAACAGGTTCTTTCCTTACATACCTCTCTGGCTTCCTCCACTCTTATAGTTCGTCTCATACACACTCGCCGGTTACGGAGACTCTTGACTTGCCCTTCAGCTAAGACACGGTCTATTTGGTCATGGTAAGATAGTCTAGGTCTTCCCCGGCACCTACATCCTTCCACTTTCGCATTGTATATCTGTTTTGTCATTCTTTCTTCTGGCATTCTTTCTATATGCCCGAACCAACGGAGCATACCCTTTCTCATCTTTACACCGATACTAGATTTCATACCTACTCGCTTTCTTACTACGCTGTTGCGAATACGGTCGGTAAGCGTGACTCCGCACATCTTCCGCAGAGATCGCATTTCGACCGCATTTATCCTGCTTTCGTTCTCCTTCTTACATACCCAAGTCTCACTGCCATATAACAGCGTTTTAGTAATACAATTTAGTCGAATTTCAAATTATATTGTAAGACTAGCTGCTACCCGCAACTGCACCCGCGTAGAATTCAACAATAAATCTTTTTAATAAAAATTAAACCGTCTTCAAAAAGCAAAAAATATTATTAATTTGCTTTTTGAAGTCGGTATTTTTATTTAAGTTTTTTATTTTACAATTTTAAGTTACAAGTGAATTATTTACTAATATTTATATACCTGTATTATATTATTTTGCCGAGTTGTACAGCAAGGTACCTACAGGATTGATATAATAACCATAGTAACGGAATCTATCCATTCGTGCTGTTCGCCTATAAGGAGTCCTCTGATGTAGCTTCAAAGTCCAAAGTTAAATACCGATTTTATTTAAATGGGACCACCTCGAAACTATACTAAACCCAACGCAAAAAGAATCATCAAAATCAGTTCATAAATAAAGACTTTACAAAAAAACACAGACGAATTATCGACCTCCTCCTTTTTTGAATTCGTTTAATATTCTGATTATTTCTAAGGCAGGGTACCTACAGGATTGACGTAATACCCATAATATTTCAATCTACGCATTCGTATTGTTTGTCGTTAAGGAGTTCCCTGGTGTAACTTCCAAGTCCAAGGTCCAATGCCGATGAAATTAAAATGGGACCACTTTGGAGCTATATTAAACCCAATGTAAAAAGAATCCTCAAAATCGATTCATAATTGGCGAAATGAAAAAAAAGACATACAGTCGAATTGAGAACCTCCTTCTTTTTAGAAGTCGGTTAAAAAGTAGCCTTAGTTGCTCCTTATAAAAACAGCTATCTCTTCCGGTGAGTCCCGTCAAAATCAGCCCAGCCGTTTCGGATATTAGCCAGAACAAACAAACATACAGACAAAAATTGTTTTTTTCTTATAAGTAACGTATAAACTTTCATATAATAATATTAGCCCTGTTAAGAAACTGTCCCACTGTTGGGCACGGGCCTCCTCTGAAACTGAGAGGGTTTAGGCCATAGTCCACCACGCTGGCCTAGTGTGGGTTGGCGAACTTCACACACCTTCGAGACACTCTTAGGCATGCATGGTTCCTCACGATGTTTTCCTTCACCGTTAAAGCAAGTGATAGTTAATTTTTAATACGCACATGCTTTCGAAAAGACATAGGTGCGTGCCTAGGTTTGAACCCGACCCCTGACTTTGCAGTCCAACGGTCTAACTACTAGACTATCACTGCACTTTCATATGCATTTAGAAAAAAGCTGTTATTTTGGCATTAACACTTCAATTTTATTTATTTGTATAGACTGTAAATAATACATGCTCAAAGATTTCGACAAATGCAGCTATATTGCGACTAGGATCTTTTGGCCCAGACATTGACAGGGGGACGGTTGTGTGAAATTAAGGTTATCATTTAGTACAATTTTTCCACCTTCAGGGAAATATTTCAACAGTTGGGTCCGCAGGGTTACTAATCAAAAAAAGAACTTGGATAAATTTCATAGCAAACTGCATCTCTGCGACTGTCATGAATGTGTGTGTGTGAGTGATGTACGCTGTTGGCCGCGAGGCCTTTACAGCTTCACCGGACATAAGGGCGAGCGTGCAACCACTACGCTCGAGCCAGAAGGGCAAGAGGCGACATACTCGAGGGCGCCTTGAGGCGCCCTCGGTTGGGACAGTCGCTGTGGGGGGACGGGGTGCACTACTAAGTGCACCGGTCAACCGCCGGCTATGGGAGGGGATCTACGACTACGTCGTCGTCGCCCGTATTCTGAGCGGAAAGAATGGATGACAAAGCATCGGGGGGATCGGGGAGAAACTGTCATGAAGTGACATTTCACTTGATGACAGCGTTAGTTTAGATTTTGGCCGCGGGCCAAAAGATCCTTGTACGACTGTAATACTCAATGATTTCGAAAAATTCAGCTAGTTATAATAAGATTTATTTTTTATCATGGCAAGACTTTCTTTTTTTATTTTTGTTTAAGGCAACGGTTATATTTAACTCAGATACTTCAACAACTTTGAGAACTCATGTTCATAATGAAACATGTATTCGACTTGTGGCTTTTACTCAAGTTTGAAGGCAACGAGAAATTTCGCCTTTATAATGAAACTTTCGTGTACCTACAGAATCCATGCTCTGTAACATAATTTCACCTAAGCCTCCCATTGCCGCAAAACTCGGGTATAATTAATCTCAAACTTTTTATTAAATTAATCCTTTGTTGACTGACTGCCTAATGTTGGTCTAATGACGTATAATGCGAGTGGGCATCACGAGGTCTTGGGTTCGAATCCTAGGTCGAGCAAAATATGTTATCTATCCAAGAAAATCTCAGACGCTCTGGATTTTTTAGATTATTAAAAAAACGTAGCCCCACACTAGGAACAGTTCCCGTGTTGTCGGTGCGTTTACAAACACAAAAGTCACATACACAAACAGCCAGGCCGAAACAAATGTTTGTGGGTCACACGAAGATTTGTCCCGTGCGGGAATCGAACCCGCGACTACTCGATCCAGTGGGCTGCTCCACTCCGATCTAGGTCTCGAACCTATTCGCGCCTTTATTAAAAAGGCGTCAACACGTCACTTCGCGAACGCATCTACCCATGCGAAACCGTTAATCGTAGCCGCCGCCGACTACGATCTCCCCCCCGACCCCTGCCGCCACCGCCGGCCGCGACATGTTCTCACCGACCCCCCCGATGCTTTGTCATCCCTTCTTTCCGCTCAGAATACGGGCAACAACAACGACGTAGTAGTAGAACCCTTCCCATAGCCGGCGGTTGATCGGTGCACTTAGTAGTGCACCCGTCCCCCTACAGCGACTGTCGCAACCGAGGGCGCCTCGAAGAGGCGCCCTCGAGTATGTCGCCTCTTGCCCTTCTGGCTGGCTAGAGCGTAGTGGTTGCACGCTCGCCTTTAAGTCCGGTGAAGCTGTAAAGGCCTCGCGGCCAACAGCGTACATCATTCACATACACATACACACCAGTGGGCTGAGCGGGTTAAGCTCTTAACCACTCGACCAAGCCGTCCGCCCCACATCGATAGACTCCAAACGGTTCAATGCCGTTTCCTTCGCGAAACCGTCAGAGCCCCGTGGTTCATACGAAATGTCGATCTCCATTCCGATCTCGGTCTCGAACCTATTCGCGCCTTTATTCAAAAGGCGACTACCCGATAATTTGCGAACGCGTCCAATCATAGTAGTCCGCTAATCGTAGCCGCCGCCGACTACGTGCCTAAATCCCCTTCTATTAACCGCTACCGCCGTCCGCGGCATGTTCTCACCGACCCTCCCGATGCCCTTACATCCCTTCTTTCGGATACAGATACCGTACACAGGATCAGACACCGACCTCGCCGGCGAGGTCGAAGAATCCCTTGCCCGCCGGCCGTTGCTGAGCACAACGACGAGACACCTAGTATACGCCCTCCCCCATAGCGACTGCCCAAGCCGAGGCCGTCCCTCCTTGAGGCGCCCTTGAGCTAGTTGCCCCCCTTGACCTTCTGGCTCGGGGCTCGCCCTCTTGTCCAGTAAAGCTGTAAAGACCCCGCGGCCAACAGCGTAGATTATATGATGATCGCTAAAAACACAACAGACACACAGCGCTAATCTTCTTCGGCTTCGAAGGACGGCAGGATAGCTTGGACGACGCGCTTGCGCGCGATATGCTCTTGACTGAGCCTCGCGCGCCACTCCTCCAGAGCGCGCCGTCGTTCCCGCCGTCTCACTTCTTCGAGCGCAAGCACGCTCTCGCCGCTTTGACGAACGCCGCGAGTCTGGTCGTAGACCCTCGCGTCCATGTCCGCCAGGATGTCGAGCGGCGGAAAGCGCGCCAAAAGTGTTGCCGCCTCAAAGGATATGGTACGGTATCCTTGTGCGATACGGATGGCCATCTTGCGCTGCAGGCTCTGAATCTTCATCCTGCTGCGCCGGACGCCCGACAGTCGGTGTGACCACACGGGCGCCCCATAGAGGGCCACCGATCGCACGACCCCCCCGTAGAGGCGGCGCACCTCCTCCGACGGTCCCCCAAGGTTGGGCAGCAGTCTGTGCATGGCACCCACTACCCTTTCGACTCGGGGGACTAGGCGCTCGAAGTGCTCCTCGAAGCCCCAGCCCAGGTGAGGCCTAGGTACTTTAAGTACCTCCTCACCCGGACTGGCGAGTCTCCAAACACAGCGCTAATCTATACTAATCCTACAAATAGCATAAATATGAAAATTTATTTTATTTTTGGATGTTTGTTACTCAATCACGCAAAAACCGCTGAACGGATTTGGATAAAAAGGCACACACTTAGTTTATTATCTGAATGAACACATACAATACTTTTTATTCCGGAAAAATGTTGAGTTCCTGTCTAAAGTCAGCGCGGACCAACTTGCGGGCAGAAACTATACTATTTATTATATTATATTATGAAGAGAAAAACTTGTAATCGATAAAACTACTAACTCGATTTTAATGTTATTTCACCATTAAAAAGCTACAGGTGGCGCTGTTAGCGAAAAACCTTTCTAATTACTTGTTTCTTTTTTTTTTGTTATGGCATCACGACGACGCGTCTTTTGCTCATGTCAAGTATTACGACAATAACTATTTGATGATAACGATGATTATGAAATTGATGAAGTGCCCCATACTGGATAGTAAAGCGATGGATACTTTACATACCTATTGCGACGACCGTCTTGAGGAAAATCGAAACGGCATGTTTTATCACTTTGTTACAATTACCTTCTCTCATGCGCATATACATATTCCACCACATAATGGGTAATATTCCACCAATATTACACATTATAATTCGAAATGACATACGTTTTGGAAATTAAAACAAATTGACGAGATCACTCTTTCATTTCCCGCCAAAAGAAACCCTTTCCAATCACTTATAGCCCGTTGATAATAAAATATATTATGAAATGTAACTTTTTCACGGCGATACTGACGCGGAAAATGGCGGGAAATCACTTAATCAATACATGCTAGTGATATGACGTTTAACAATCGACTAATAATACCAACCGATTGTTGTTACGATTCGATTATGCGTATAAGACGTGAATAATAAATCGACTCAGCTCCACTCTGTCTTGAAAGATTGATTGTTTAATGCGATTAATTCATGCTTGTATTCTATTAGCGAGCAGCTAATTATCGGGGCATCTTTCATAATAAACTAATAAAATATCTCCTCAGTTGATGAATCACCGACGCTACGTGGGACGCAGGTGCTCGAGGAAATGAACTAACGATATTATACAAGCTGTAACATAATTAACGCAAGACTTGAAAGTAGTTTGTTCTAAATCGGTAACTGAATTGATACCAACTATTTTTAATGTATCTAACATTTTTTTTTGTATGCAAAAAATCTTGTTACTTCTTCAGTGCGCAATAGCAAACTAAATTTATTCTTGATTCAAAGCTATACGAAGATTCCAAATGCATTGCTAAAATGTATTTCTGAATACGCACACATACACGTACAAGTTTCATTGTTAACTGGGGTTTAGAAGTACTTAAAAAACATTAATTTTGCAAATTTTGGGTTTTGTATTGAATTTGTGAAGCAATTATCGGGTGTCTGAGGTCTTCCGTTATTTACGATACACCTTGTATAAGTTGTTTGAAATTGGTGGCATTAAATGCGTAACAAGGCGCGTTACGATAACTTTGTGAAATGATCGTTTAATGGTACTCCAATGGCATACGGAATACCATCATCATCATCAATCAGCCTGTATCTACCCACTGCTGAGTGTAGGCCTCTCCTCTATCATGCCATTCGTTTCGATCCTGTGCTAATCTATTCCACCATTTGCCAGCCACTCTTACGATGTCATTGCTCCATCTAGCCGATGGTCTGCCTATGGGTCGGCGTCCTGTTCTGGGCCACCACTCTGTTACGGCGTTGGTCCACCTGCCATCTTCACGCCTCATCAAGTGTCCTGCCCATCTCCACTTTAACCTTGTGATCCGTTTATCAACATCTCCAACTTTAGTCCGCCTTCGGATTTCTATGTTTGGTATTCGGTCGACAAGGGAGATGCCCAACATTTTACATTCGTGTTTACGGAATACCATAAACACGATTATTTCATGAACTTATAGTACATTGGCGAACTGAACTAAAATCTAGTCACTAGATTTTCAATTTTAGCCGAAGCCGAAGGCTTCTAGCTAGCATCGAAATTGTACGATCTTTGTGTGTGTGAATGATCTACGCTGTTGGCCGCGGGGCCTTTACAGTTTCACCGGACAAGAGCGCGAGCGTGCAACCATTACGCTCGAGCCAGAAGGGCAAGGGGGCAACTAGCTCAAGGGCGTCTCAAGAAGGAACAACCTCGGCTTGGGCAGTCGCTATGGATGGGCATTGAACGATCTATTACGATGTATGGCTTACAAATGCACGAGAGCGCGGCGGAAGAGGCGAGGCGCGGGCCGGGGTCACTTGGCGTTGCGCCGGCCGGCCGCTATTGCTAGTAAATAACCTAATCAAAACAAGACAAGTTTGATAATACAGTCAACATAACTGTTTAAAAATTTAGCCAATCATGAACCAAATTTCTTAGGGTTATTAAACCTTCGGTTTCAGCCAAAAATCGACTTTCGGTCGGACTCTAATTATGATGTAGCATTCGAGGGTAGGTTAGTTTTAGTGAGTTCTTGACAGAACTAAATTTCAGCGAATCTGTTATTTTTTCATTCGCAAAGATTTTTATCTATTACTGCATTGTTGGTCTAGCGGCGAATAATAGGCGTAGCAACCACCCGGTTCTGAGTTAAAATCTTAGCTTGGTCAAAATTTAAATTTTTCGATAAAAAAATTCTAGATCAGTCCGGAATTTGGGTGTGTTACCTGGGACCTCACATCCTCGGGGAAAATTGGTACGGCTCTAGCACCCCCGCTTGGGTAATATAGGCGCAACGGTTTAAAATCTCTTCCAATTTACATCATCTAACCGTCTTCGGAACACAAAGATTTTTTAACGCACCGAAGTGGAAGAGTGCCGATGAAACAGGGCATGATATGGCAACGACTTGTATGCCAACCAAATGGTGGCCACGAATCGGATACCGCAATCATATTGAAAGCTAGAAAAAAAGATAGTTCTGTAACATAAATAGGAGCTTATGTTGAGCCCCGCCCAAGTTTGTCTCAGCCATAATTTTAATAGGTCGTAATAATATTTCTGAAACATAATCAAAACCTAATAGATTCACGGCTTATTAAACTCAAACACTTCTCGTTAATAAATATCGACGTAAACAACAATGAGTCGTTTTCATTCAATTTGCCAAAGATTTCATGACTTACGCTCGACTCGGTAAAGTTATGGAACTTCTGCTAAATAATAAAGTTTCCCTCTCGAAATTCAATTAATTAATCGACAAGCTACGAATAATGGCCTTCAAATAAAGAACTTTCTGGTGCTGTGGGGGAGCTCTTCTGATGAAAGCTGGGGTTGATAGGATTGAAGATTTATATCATGTGTGATGTATTAGAAGATAGTTTAACTTACAGTCCGATAGAAATATTGTCGTGTTAAAAAGTAAAGTTTAAAAGGAGGCTGCAGATTTAAAGTAATATCATACCCATCTATATTATCATGCCATATCCCTTTTTATGAGTGGTCAAAATACTGCTTTTGACTTCCGCCAGCTACGGGAGAAACTCGCTTCCTGAAATGCCAGACTCCTTATTTTTTACTAACCTAATGTGTCCTAATGCTGGGTCTGATATTTTTCTTTCTTTTCTCCAACGATGTCTCCCTGTCAAGAATGGCCACTCTGTTCGATGGAAAACGGGCCCCATAACAAGGTCATCGTCCTCAAGACAGAAGGTTCAAAAAGTGGTGGTGTAATACAAATACAAAAAATACAAAAATTTATTTCTTTAACTTAAAATCATATTACAAATTAGCCGTATTTAGAGACTCCTTTTAAGTATGTAGTACCTGTGCTAGGAGTCTCTGCTCTTCCATAACATACAGTACTTGTATACTATGATTGGTAACATAATCAAAAATAAGATAAATTTAAATTAAATTCTAAACTTAAGTTAAAATGTGTGTATGTGTGTGTGTGTGTGAGTGAGTGCGTGCATGCCTATGTGTATGTGTGTGAGTTATATGATTCTTTATAGGAGTCTTTCGGTTTCATCGTAATTTTTAATCTTAAGCCATTCCACAAGGGATGTTTTACAGTCATGATAGGTAAGGGGATGTACGTAGATGTATTTATTAATGAGGTTATACAAGGACGCCGATAGTATTTTGTGTTGTTGCCTAGCAAATGTGGTATTCACCAAAATCACTGGAGCCACAATATCTTTTCTTCTTCTATTTAAAATACTTTTATGGAAAGGTAAGGACTTATGAAGTTTTAGAATAGCTTGTAGTATATAAAGTTTTCTAACCGTTAGTAACTGACAAATTGAATAAAGATTTTCAGTTGAAAATCTATATGGCTTAAAATACATAACTTTTAATAATGATCGCTGTGCTCTTTCTAATTCTAAAAATTTAAGTTTTGTGGCTCCACCCCAGACAGGTATACAATAAATAATAACAGATTGTACTAATGATATATATATTTGTTTCAAGAGGTCCTTAGAAGCTATGTGTCTCAGCGTTTTAAAAATCCATATTAGTTTTCTGACTCTAGTCATAACTAATTCAGTATGATTATGCCAAGATAATCGTTGGTCAATCATCACACCTAAATATTTTGTGCTATTTACTTTATTTATACTATTACAAGAACAAATAGAGTTTATAGGGCTGTGACAAGTATGTATCTTTATTTGAAAATCTGTCGAGCATGGTTGTGTATGGTTGTAAATTGTAAAGCACATATTATTTGTCTTGGAGGCATTTAGCGAGAGAAGATTTGTGTTTAACCAAGTAGCAATTTTAGTAAGCCCTTTTTCGGCAGTGTTACGTGCTAAATCCCATGTTTGGCCAGTAAATACTGCAGCTGTATCATCAGCATATGAAAATAATTGGCAATCGTCAACTTGCATATCACAGAGCTCATTGATATAAATTAAGAAGAGCATGGGGCCTAAAACACTGCCTTGAGGGACACCATAAGTTATATGAGCTTCTTCACTTAAATAATCTCCTATTTTAACTCGCTGCTTTCGATTAGAAAGATAGTCTTTGAACAACGCTAAAGGAACTCCTCTTATCCCAATACATTCGAGCCTGTGTACAAGTATGGAAACAGAAACGGTGTCGAATGCCTTTCTTAAATCTAGAAACACTGTTAAGCATTTTTCCCTTTATCTAATTGATCTACTACTAATGAAGCTAGCGTAGATACAGCATTTTCTGATGACATTCCTTGCCTGAACCCATATTGAGATTTTGAAAGTATATTAAAGTGATCCAAGTAACTTTTTAGTCTATTATTAAGCACTTTTTCGATGATTTTTGAAATGGCGCTCAAGACAGAAATTGGTCTATAGTTAGAGACATCGTGTCTGTTACCACCCTTGTACACAGGCGTGATAATTGCTTCCTTTAGAATATCTGGAAAAATGCCCTGAGTGAAACAAAGGTTAGCCAGATGAGAGATAATAGGAACTACTACTTTGTGGGCGTATTTTAAAAATTTTGTTGATATGTTATCCCAACCGGGCGCACTCTCAGATTTTAGACTCATTAATATGGAGTATACTTCTGTAGGATCGGTATCAGTGAGAACAAATGACGAAGCCTGTAATCGTGTGTTACTCCTAATATTATCAGTAGATGTTGTATCACCCAAGAGGATTTCATCTGCCAAAGATTGACCTATAGAAACAAAATAGTTGTTAACGTGATTAACAGAATTAGAAGGAGAATTCTTTATACCCAATAGTTCCATGTTTTGTGTTTTGTTCGACTTACGATGTGTAATTTTATTTATTGCGGCCCATAAAGTCTTAGAATTTTTATTTGATTTAGCAAGTTGTTCTCTGTCATATGCTCGTTTAAGTTTTTTAATCAGGTAATGTTCCCGACGCGGTAATGTTCCCGACGCGGGTCAAGCCGTTCTCCTTCCAACTAAAAACCCGATTCCGCAAGCTACAGGGAAAGCTCACAGGGCATATCAAACTCGTACCTCCTTGCAGGCATCGATATTTTATAGATGCTTTAGAATTCCCGCGAGGAACGCACGAGTGCCCCATTGTGCTACGCTCCTAAAGGCCAGCCTTCAGGAGGGAAGACCAGACTCGCTCCTTCCTGCACCGGCGTTGCCCCATGGTGGCTTTGTCCACACCACGCCGCCGTCCGCGACCTTATCTCTCGTTTCTTGGGACCTCAAAGGCTCTTTGTTGGTGCAGGGGGAGTAAGTACTATTCGAAGGAGAGGAAGGTTTAGCGCACCTGCTTCTGAATTAATTTCAACACAATATACAGTTAGGAAACTAACTGAAAGCTAATATTGCCTATTGGATCGCACAGTTCTGTTTATGACATAATTATCAATTTCAATTGTGAACCGTTTGTATGAACAAATTGTTTCATTGACACAAAGCAAAATCAATTTTAGTATAATAACATAAGCGCTAAATTCTCGATTGAACATTGTTTTATTAGGCCTAGCACTGATTGGTTTTGTTATATGTAGACAATCCATTATAAGGGGAAAAATAGCGTATTTTTTCTGATGCATAATGTGTAAAAATATCAAAAGTTCTGTAACTGGAGTTGTAATAGGATTACCTTTCACTGAAGTGTGAAGTGGCATACAGAATATCATTACGTTATGAGGTTATCGTAACACGCCGCGTTTAGTGTTAGCAAATAGGGGCCTTGGTTGCTAATTGTTAAGAACAGCCTGCTATACAAAGTGTATCGTAAATAACACGAGATCTCAGACACCCCGATTAGATTCGAAACAAAAACCATTCATTCGAAACGAAAACCAAATTTTCAAATTTAAATTTTTAACCCCTTTTTTAAGCACTTTTATATCCCAATTAACAATGAAACTTGTACGTGTAGGTGTGAATCAAAAACAAATTTAATTTATTATAGCGCAATGAAGGAGTAACAACACTTTTTGCAAATTTAAAATAAATAATATATAAAAAAATTGTTGGAATCAATTCAGTTTTCGATTTACAACAAACTAATTTCAGGTCTTGCGTTTATTATGTTACATCTTGTATAATTAGCCTAAAGATGAATAGTGAATCTATCTACGTCATCCGTCGTGAATCTATCGTCGTCGTACAGAATTCCAACAGGTTCTCTCCTTACAGTTTTCTCTCGATTCATCCACTCATATAGTTCGTCTCATACATGCTCGCCGGTTACAGAGACACTTGCCCATGAAATATGACACGGTCTTTTTGAAAATGGAAGTTGTGAAGATAAATTTAAATAATAGTGCATTCGACAGCCTCAACGAAATCTCGAATGAAACATGACGGCGTAGGAGATTGGAACGGAAATTGACCACGTGACGCGACCGGACATGACGTCATCGAACGTGATATGAACTAGCCAATCGGAGCGCATTCAATTACAGGGCTGTCTACGAATTATGATTTAGTTCATATTGCCAATCGATTGTTGGTGTTAGTTTAATGAAATATTGACTTTGAAGAAACTATTTTTGTCTCTCTTATACATTATTGAACTTGCAATTGTTGACCTATTTCGTCCAATACGCAATATATTATGTATCGTCCAATAAACGAGTAGTTTTACCTTTTCGATTGCAGACAAATTACTTTGTTTATTAGTTATGCGTGTGTTATATTTTTTTTTTTCAAATATTTATACTTAATAAATTTTATTTTTGTTACAGGTATGATCAAAATGGAATTCTGGGCAAAATTATTGGTGAGATTAAAACAGCAATATCGTTCTAGTGTAAAATGTAGGTATTAGTATATACAAGGTGTTACATAATAAACGCAAGACCTGAAAGTAGTTTGCTCTAAATCGGTAACTGAATTGATTCTAACACTATTTAAAGTATCTTACATTTTTTTTAAGTTGCAACAAAGACTTTTACTTCTTCAGTTCGTTATAAAAACTCAATTTATGCTTAATTAATAGCAATAAGGATATTTCAAATGCATTCCTAAAACGGATTTCTCGAAACTAACACATACACGTTTTAGTTTCATTGTTAATTGGGGTATTAAAGTGCTTAAAAAAAGGGTAAAAACCTTTAAAGTTGGAAATTTGATGAATTTATGTAGCAATTCTTTGATTGGGGTGTCTGAGTTCTTGCATTATTAACATTACACCTTGTATATTGCTGCCGAAACATTAAAAAAACATAATTGGACATTGTTTGCTTGCTTGTTTGCAATAATGTTTCAATCATTAAAGGGCGCTAATGAAAATTGTATTTTATTTTTGAGGAGTTAATATTCTAAATCGAATGCCAGTTTGGATATGTTTAACATGGTATTGCCTATCACCGTCCAATTGATGCCGTGGAGTATGGCGCAAATTTTTGTTTAACTGTGGCCTAATATCTACAGAAGTCCTTACTCAATAACAGCAGATTAATAAAGTTGCAACGGAATCTGGTTCCCTGGTATCAACAACTTTATCTCTAAAGTTTTCACGTTCACACACTGTTAGGAGCCGAACACTTCCGCCGATGCTCCACACGACCGTAATCTCGATTCTCGTCAGCCCTAACGAACTTATCTGTCCCCCACTCCTTCATTTAATTAAGGTGTCTGTCTCACTTTAAAAGCAGAATTTTCCTGCAGATAATATACTCGTATAAGCTGCAGTATTTATTAATTTGTAGTAAAATATATTTTTTAAATTTTTACCTCGGTGCTCTCAAAACACGTTTTTTATCCTCGACTTAGTGGTGCCCAAGAGTTTTGCAGTTGTTGAGTTGTTTTTTTTTTTTAAAACGTAGCCCCACTCAAGGATTTATTCCTGTATTGTGGGTGCGTTTACAAACATGAAAATTCACATACACAAATACCCAGACCAGAACAAATAATTGTGGATCACACAAAGATTTGTCCCGTGCGGGAATCGAACCCGCGACTATTAGACACAGACGGCGGAGCGGGTTAAGCTCTTAACCACTGCGCTAAATCGTCCGTCTGAATTAATTATTGCCAGATTGAAGTTCGGAGGACCAAAGGACATTGATTCTTATACATGGTTTAGCCTGATATCGATTTGAAGCGTTTATGAATGAAAAAATGTGAAAACTATACGGTTTCCATTATTTAAACGTAAACACCGAGAATTTTTATTTAAGTCATCGAAAAAAAAAGATATTAACATTTTAGTTTTGAATTTAATATTAACAATATTCCATATATTCATATTTATATGTCAAAACATTAAATAGTTAGGAATCATGAGCTATTTATAACTTTGAGGCTTCTAAAACACTCAGCGGATACCATAAAAAATATAATAGTACCCATTTAACTTAATGCAGCCATACTATTTCATGTTTTGAGGTTATATCAATATGAGCTTAATGAAATTACCTCTTAATAGCATTGGGTCATTGGTGATTTGCGAGTCTTCTAAAAAGGGGTAACCTGCAACCATTAGAAATTATAATAGTAGGCACTACGTTTAAGTATCTACTTAATTTTATATGAAATATGTAAGGGTGGTGGACTATGATCTATCTCTCATCTTGATTTGTGAGACACTTGCCTAGCAGTGGTACAGAATTAGTTGATTCATTATTTTTGTTATCACCTAGTTACCACCCATACTCTGCAGCAAAATAAAACAGGTAAAATAAAAATGGTTATCAAGATTTATAAATATGTATTCTTCGTCACATACAATAGCTAAGAGTCGAGTTGTAGAGCGTTTTCTCGTGTTTTGATCCAAGACTTATATTCCTAAGCATTATTGACTCCAATATAACATTTGCAAGCACATAATGCATGTAGGTCTGTCACACCTTTCCGCCTCCGAGCGAAGCGTACCTACACAATTTCTTGAGGTACAATCGGAGTCCGTTTAGAGAAAGAAATTATCAGTTTTGTACGATTAAATCAAGTAGCTGCAAGGTTTACAACTAAAAACAAATCAAACAACCAGGAAGAAAAAGAATACCGTAAAATATTTTGGTAATTTTAAGTCAATAAATTGTCACCACGGCGGGAAATGTAAGAGTGATGTTGTCAATTTGTTTTAATTTCCAAAACTTGTGTTATTTCGATTAATAATGTGTAATGTTGGTGGAATATTAACCATTATGTATTCCTATATGTGCATGAGTGAAGGTAATTGTAACAAAGTGATAAAACGTGCCTTTTCGATTTCCCTCAAAACGGCCGTCGCAATTGGTATGTAAAGTATCCATCACTTTAATATCCAGGGTGGGGCACTTCATCAATTTCATTATCATCTTTGTTATCAAGTTCATTGGGGAGTTGAATTAATTTAGAAATGAATATTCGTAAGCTTTGTACAATGGCATATTGTAAATGAAATTGCCACAAAAAAAGGTAAACACAAATCTAATCATTACGAAGTATTGCCACTACATTTCGCTTCAATCAATTCCATAAACTGTTTAAAATACGTTGTGTATAATATGTTTTTTTATATAATTTTTTTAGAAATATGTCAAACTATTTGAAAGTTACGTTAAATACATTACGAGAGTTTTTTATAAATCAATAGTATTTAACTAAACGTTTATTTACAAATGTTTATTAGTTTCTACTATCGACATTTATTATTCTCAAATGTGGCAATTATGGTTATTCCAATAAAATGGATGAATATCAATTTAGTCGAATAAAGTACTTTAATGTAAATACTATTATCGTGCGAGTTTACATACAAATTTAAGTTTGCGTAAAAACCGACAGTATTATATCACTAATATTTGCACATGTCGTATTTTAATACACTTCATAAGACACTCGGGTAGAATCTCGCCATTGTTCTTTGCCGTTACAGTAGTCAGAATTGTCAAACTTAAGTGGCAGTGAACTGGGCACATCCCTCGTAGCTCTGATCGTCATTGGGACTGAAAGGTTCTTAAGTGACGACGACGGCAAGAAATATATGAAGTGGGTATTCCTCCATAATAAGGACCGATAAGCTGAGCCTGTTTAATAAAATTGACAATGCGCCATATTTGTCCAAATATGTCCATATTGTCGTTTTGTTACGAAAGGTATTGTTAAATGTACTAGTTTTTATTGGCTGGTTATTCATATATTTGTCAGATTATCACATTGCCACCTGTCGCATGGCATTGTCCATTTTACTAAACAGCATTTTGGTGTTGGTCAAAGCCTGTCCTTTGTGTTGTACGCATGCAGCCGTGATGCTCTTCGAAGATATATATGTTTTTCTGCGAATGGACGACATTCAGTAGATGAGTCAGTTAACTTACTTCAGTCTCAATTCCAAAATCGACCGATGTAGACTCACATATATACCAATGACCATCAAATAAAAAGCTCCAAATTCCAACGGCCATTATTAAATTTGTTCACACACATCTTGAGTGCACCACTATTCCTGTTATTTCCGGAAGCTTCCGAGGGTGTTGCCGGACAATATGTAGGTGCTTGAGAGATTTCGGTGGCCATTTTTAGTTCCTTTTTTTATTCCGAGTGGCGTTTGTATGGTTTTAGGTGAATGAATGGATCCATTAGTGTTGGCGGGGGCCGGGTGGGTTTGAACGGACGCGGAAAAAATACTGTGGCGTGGGTATTATGTTTGAAAACGCTTCTTTTGTGTGGTTATGAAAGTGGTTGGGCAATTGCACTATTTTTTAATTATTTAATTTGTGATAGTCAAGAGTCTTCGTGACCGACGAGCGTGTATGAGACGCACTATGAGATTCGTAAGAACCCAGAGAGGTCTATAAGGTAAGAACCTGTTGGTACTCCCTCCCTACCCGATAAGGGATTTGCCGTGATGACATAGATAGATTACTTGTGGAAATTCAAAAGTACCGAAGCGGCTATAAGGAGATTTGACAGGAATAAGTTTAATTTTTTTTAACAATAATCTTTAGATTTTACTAACATTCTGGCAGGTTTCTGGCCACCTGAAAATTGTCAAGTCGCCAAATTGGTTCAATGTCTACCAATTAACTAGCAACCGGGACCAAGGGTTTAGCGTGCTTTCTGAAGCATGCAGTCGCTAGACAATCGAAACATCATAACGGTTACTCATCTCAGACTGCTCAAACCAAACTCTACTTCACTTTAACGATCGCCTATATTTCATAGGAGTCAGAAAAGAAATGTGAATAAATTACACATACGATTGAATGTTGACGGACGATTTAGCACAGAGGTGGCAAGAGCTTAGGCCGCTCCGCCCTCTGTGTCTAATAGTCGCGGGTTCGATTCCCGCACGGGACAAATCTTTGTGTGACCCACAATTATTTGTTTCGGTCTGGGTATTTGTGTATGTTAATTTTCATGTTTGTAAACGCGCCCACCACACAGAAATCAATCCTAGTGTGGAGCTACGTAAAAAAATGTTATAGATTAGTTTTTGGTGAAATGTGCATAGCAGCACTCCCTAGGATTCGTTCGTCAGAAAAGTAACAAATACTCTACCATCACTTCGGAATATCATCCTTGTGGAGAAGGGCGAGAACGGTTATTCTGTTATAGTATTTTTTTCCATCGATACTTTGCTGTAGAGTATGGGAAAACAATGTAGGCTGGTCTATCAGATGGGTCTAAATTAAATTAACCAAGAAATAAAACTATTTTTCGGATTTTATCGCGGTTTATTTTTGATTTTTAAGTTCCCGACGTTTCGAGTGCTTTGCAGCACCCATGGTCACGGAAGTCAAAGAAGGCTGCAGTCTGTGAACATGTCCTTCACCGCACCCGCCATAACATCAGATTTGATACAAAAATAAACCGCGTTAAAATCCGAAAAATAGTTTTATTTCATATAAATTAACCAAATCATACTATTCATGAGAATGGCTACATGGTTCTCTCATTTATTGAGAATGAGAAAAAATATAGATTTATTTTACTAAATTAATAGAAGGAAGGGAATATTAAATAATAATATCTGAACAAAGTATACCTATTTAAGTAGACGTAGAACAGCACTGAATAAAAATAGCGCAATAAAGCTATCAAGCATACGTAATTCCACATTCTAGGTAGATACCTGTATTGGACATCATAACATCTAACCTTTTTTGTATGCTAATAAAAACCAAGAACGTTGACCAAAAGATACTCGTATAACAAACTAGTTTCTGCCCGCGACTTCGTCCGCGTGAAATTTAGACAGGAACCTTATATTTCTCCGGGATGAAAAGTATGTGATAATCCAGGTAATAGACTGTGTGCCAAATTTCATTCAAATCTGTTTAGCTGTTTTGGCGTGATTGAGTAACAAACATCCTAATATCCAAATATACAAACTTTCCTATTTATAACATACTAGTGGTCGCCCATTGGTCGAAATTCGACCATAAATAATTTAAATTATAAGTTTGAACATTATTAAGGTTCTATTGTCAAAGACAGTTGGACGTTTGCTGGTTATGTTTAACATTCAGTAAGACTATAGACAAATAATTTTAATGACAAACAATATTCTTCTTCTTCTTCTTCAAGTTATGGCTTCACACTAATTATAAGTGTATTTTGCCAGTGTCCAGTAAGATATATAATCGTGTTTGTTTAAATTAATTCGACTCCCCGATAAATTTAATGACAACGATAATAATGAAATTAATGAAGTACCCCACCCTGGATAGTAAAGCGGTGGATACTTTACATACCAATTGCAACGGCCGTTATGAGGGAAGTCGAAAAGGCACGTTTTATCACTTTGTTCCAATTACCTTCACTCATACAGATATAAGAACACATAATGGTTAATATTCCACCAACATTACACATTATTAGTCGAAATAACACAAGTTTTGGAACTTAAAACAAATTGACAACATCACTCTTCGACTTCCCGCCAAAACTCCACAAACAATATTAATCTATTCTCAATTTGACCACAGATTTTAAGAATAAACAAAAGAGTATATATGCGTGTGTGTGTCAAATACATGGTAGTGTGTGTAATGTTTTTTTATTGAATTAATGTATTTTTTATGCATAATTTAAAAAAATATATTAGATTTCTGCACTCCTCCTCTAAACAAACTATAAGTGTGGGAAATTTTATACTCCTCCGTCCGCGCAATATTCGTAAAAATGGGTACAAAGTTTTTGCTTCACGTATTAATATAATGATTAGTAGGAATAGGATTTATAATATTAGTAGGTTAAAAACGCGGTTAACTTTCTTTTATACTGTATTATAACTGTGATCGGTATTGGTCGATCTTAATTCTCTCAGCTCACGTAACCCGTATCTTCCGCGAATCACAGCTTAATCATTTGATTCATCGGTTGATAATTATTTATTTCCTCTCAATTCAACACAATGGGGCTACAAATAGAGCCAACGCTAGGGTTGTCAAGTAAAGTAAATACATATTTTTTGTGATGATTTCATTCTCCTATTAAGTAGGTAGGTAAATATTATTAAAGAGATGAATAAGCCAGAGATATCTGTAAGGACATAACGTGTTGGAACTGTGTACTCTATCTATCTATATCATCACATCAGTTCCCTTGCGGGGTAGGCAGAGAGAGTTCCAACACGTTCTTTCCTTACAGACCTCTCTGGCTTCCTCCACCCTCATAGTTCATCTCAAACACGCTCGCCGGTTAAGGAGACTCTTAAGTTTCCCTTCAGATATGACACGGTCTATTTGGTCATGGTAAGATAGTCTAGGTCTTCCCCGATACCTACATCCTTCTACTTTCGCATTGAATATCTGTTTATATATAGATGATGATGATATAGAAAATAAATAGTTATTCTTAGAGGACGTTGCCCCCCGCACTGGTAATTATTTTTTGTGTCAGGAGGCTTTATAAACATAATTTCCTATGTAGATCAAATAGCCAGACCGATACAAATATTTGTGGGTTACAACGACGCGTCGCGTTTGGAGTTCGAACTTGCGACGACTCAATATAGTAAGCCGAGCGGCCAACGAATCGTCGGTCCGCGAATCGTCGTGACCAACGGCTAATGGGTGATGACGTTATCATCCATCATATCCTAAACATGATTCCGATGCACTTTGACAGCCTTTCCTTCACATTGACTATTCTTACTGATTTTATGTGTTCTTTCACTTTAACTTTGGCGGCTTTGGTCCATAGTTTAAGAGAGCGAGAACCCGCTCAGCCCACTGGATCGAGAGGTCGCGGGTTCGATTCCCGTACATGACAAATCTTTGTGCAACCCACAAATGTTTGTTTAGGCCTGGGTGTTTGTATATGTGAATTTCGTGTTTGTGAACGCACCCACGACACAGAATTTGTCCCGGGTGTGGAGCTACTTTTTCTAATTATTTAAAAAATACTACTTTAGAAACGACTTACTCCAGTGGTTAAGAGGTTCTAGTAGTCGCAAGTCCGATCCCCGCACGTGACAAATCTTTAAGTGATCTACAAACATTTGATTCCGTCTAGGTCTTTGTGTATGTGAATTTCAGTTTTGTAAACGCACCCACAATACAGGGATTCCTAGTTTTCACACTAGGAATCCCTGTATTTTGGGTTACGTTTATAATGAAACAAAATCACCTGAGTGATCAAAGGATCAGTGTCCAATGATCACCCAGCGGCTGACCACCCCAGGTGATTATATTCCACTCGTTTTTGAGTTCGTCGTTCGTTCCAAATGTGAGAACCCTATCCGTGCACGGCACCCAACGTTGTTTGTCTTCGGACTTCTCTTGAAAATCTATTTTCTCGAAAATGGGTGAAAATTTTCGAGCGCAGTGCCTGTGTACTGAATTCAAAATGGCTTGGCCTTTGTTTATTAGAGAAGTTTCAGTGCTAGCAGCTCTTTAAGACATGTGTGAACTGCTTCTATTAAGCTGATGGTTGAATAAGCTATTTTTAAGTTATTTGGAAATACCAAATTCGTCCTGCTGCGAAAAATAATTATATTGTCGTATGAAAAGTTCTAGCCGTCGTAAGAAAAGCAGATAGCCTAGTGGTTAGACCGTTGGAATGCAAAGCGTCTCTCTCTCTCTCTCTCGGGTTTAAACCCAGGCATCTCTGTCTTTTCGAAAATATGTGCATATTAAAAATTAACTATCAGTTGCTTTAACGGTGAAGGAAAACCTCGTGAGAAAACCTGCATGTCTGAAAATTTCTTGAAGGAGTGTGAAGTTCGTCAACCTGCACTTGGCCAGTGTGGTGGAATATGGCCTAAACCCTCTTAGTCTGAGAGGAGGCCCGTGCCCATGGGTGGGATAGTTTCTTAACAGGTCTAATATTATTATGAAAAGTTCAACATAATCGGTTCGGGTATAAGTTGGATGCATCTTGGAGGTATTTGGGGAGGCCTTCTTCTTGCCGTGGATGTCTTTCGGCTGAAGAGAGAATCGGTTTTTGATGCAGCGAATTATGGTTATTCCATGTCTTGTAATTTGATTTAGCTGGTTTTTTATTAGGGAAAGATTAGAATTATCTTCGGTGGTATATTAATCAGCCTACACTTGCACACTGCTTGGCAAAAGCCTTTCACAAATAAAGAGGAAAGAGACTGGAGACTACGCAGACCGAGTGCGGATTGCTGGAGTCAGGTTTGGACCGTTTCATTGCTAAGGCCTTCGCTCACAAATCGAGTTGACAAATTAGGTCTTACTCCTCCACGTGGATTATGTGCGGATTGATGGATGCAGGTTTGGGCCATCACACTGCTAGGGAAAGGACTTCGCTCAGAAATCGTGTTGAGAAAGATTAGATCATACTCCAACCAAGAGTCGGAGACCGGTTAATTTTTCAAACCGGTTTCGGTCATTGACCCCAAACGGAAATGATTTTAGTTTCTGGTTAAAGGTTACCGTTCAAAACCTGAAATATTGAGGTAACCGGTTCGACTTTCAGTATCGGTTTTAGCGTCACTTTAACCGGTATTTAAACCGAAATTAACCGGATAGTTTTGGATTACTTTCGCTCATTGATTTTCTCAAGGTCATAATCGTATAGAATTGTTAGAAAAAAGAACATTTGTCTTTGAAAATAGAAAATGGACGCCGTGCCGTCGAGAACGTGATGGCCGCGTCTAAGTTTAACCGATTAATTTCGATATTAAGAACAAAAAAAAATACGTTCTTTGTAATAATCGAAATTAATTTCGTTCAATTTGATAAGGTTTCTTCATTAACCGGTTAGTAAAAGTACGTAATTTTTAAAAGGATTCAGAACGTATTGAACCGGTTTTTAAAAATCGGTTCTGACTCCTGACTCCAACACGCGGACCCAGTGCGGATTGGTGGTGGTAGGTTTGTGGCTACCTGCTGTTGTAACTTATCAAGTCGCCTATACGGTTTCCAAATTAATTTCACATCTACTACATTAAATAGCAGCCCGAAACAAGGGCTTCACATATTTCCCGGAACGCGGAGGCGAAAATATGAAAATTCCACCACCACCCAAAATACTGTCTAGAATAAAATCATAAGTGGCATTTACCTTATCCCCGAGCGAACACGCGATATCAGAGGTTTTACTACATTTTTTACTGGGGGTCATTTATTATAAACTTTATTGTGGCATAAAGCATAGAATAATGGCGTATTTTTATAACCAGATGCAGTAAAACACCTTTTATATGGGCGATAACATCGGCTTCGGACATTCGGCATAGATGTTGCATTAGCTGGAGTATTAAAACGTTCTGATTGCTGGAACTCACGTAATATACATATTTTACCTTTGAAATGTGTCGGCATTTGAGTTGAGAATTTCATCATGAAAAAAGCTTCAGTAGCAAGTGTTAGTGTAGGCTAGATAAGTCTTGCTCCCCCCCGAAGGCGGGCTCTTCGGAGCCCTTCCCCGAAGTGTCGATGCCGGCCACGGTGAGGTTTTAGTCGGTAAGAGTCCGACATGCCCCTCCAGCTACCCCCGAGGCTGGCGGAAGTCCATGAGGATTTCCCCACGTAAAAAAAAGTAGTCTAGGTAAGTCTTAAGAAGACGACGATATTGAATTTATCATAATAAGTATTTAATCGCAATACACCCTTACATATTTTCGTCACACTTAAGCTCTTTACACACGGAACCTGCTAAGGCAAGACGCGCGGGCAACTTCAAATTGTATAATTATACTAGCAGTTTCCCGCGGCTTCGCACTCTGTCGACAACAGCTCCACCTACCGTTTCCAACCTATCATACCTAAAAACCTTCCAGGTGACCCCATGATCACAAAAACACTATAGAGACAGATATAGTAGATACATCAGAATCAATCATCGAATACTCATACTCACATTGCATGCTGGAATGATTTTAAATTATTTTAATTTGTTTTTTCTCTCGCGCTTGCAAAATTGTATCACACGTACAAACAAAAATTTAACCGAAAAATCATTTGAATGCCGCATACCTACCGCATATTTTAACTCTTATGACCCCTTTTGTTCACCAATCTATTCTATTATAGATCCCGCCCTTAAATTATTTCAGATACTCAAAACATTTTCTCTCCTCAATGAATATGTTTCCCAAGCAAATGTATCTAAGAGATTTTTGTGGTCGACGTCACGTATCGATGAAAAATTCATAGGTGAATAATCTCCGCCGACGCTCGTCCTGTTGCGATTGTGCCACTGCGATATTTATTCTGAATCGCAGACTTTGTTCTTACCACACGCTAAACTCTAGCAACATTTATTTATAGTCTGACACGGATCTTTTGGCCTGTGGATGCCATTGACAGGGCATTAGTATTAAATTAGAGTTAATATTTAGTACATTTTTTCATCCAAAGAGATATTTTAACAGGTGGGTCCGCAGTGACTAATTAAAAACAAGAAAACAAAATAAACAATGTAACGCCTGTATTCTTTAAGTGGGGGTGCCAGAGGTGTACTGAGTACACCCACTTTTCGACGATGTTTAATCCCATGTAATAGAGGGCGAGCCTATTGCCATATACCGGGCACAATTCCAGACTCCGGACTCATACTGGGAAGTTTTCGTTAGAAAAATTTCATTTGTCGGTGATCGAGCGATGCGCTTTGCCACTACAACAACGAGGCAGTCAGTTAAAACAAGAACTTAGGTAAATTTGAAAGCAAACGGCAACCATACGACTCTTATGTAGTGACATTTCACTTGATGACAACGCGGGCCAAAAGATCCTTGTAAGACTGTACGTCTAAAATGTTTCCATTTTCAAATGTTTAATAAAATAACAGCGAATATTTTGTCATGATGCTATAAATTGAGGAAAAAAATACCGCGTATTTTTATTATTGTTTTATTAGTGAGGTGGCAATCGGCTACAGTATTATGACATTTTGAAACTGATTCTGTTTTTTTTTATTATATGACCTGTCTACCAGTAAGTTTTGGTGTGACTTCAAAGAAATTTGAAGTGTGTGTGTGTGTGTGTGAATGATGTACGCTGTTGGCCGCGAGGCCTTTACAGCTTCACCGGACTAAAAGGCGAGCGTGCAACCACTACGCTCTAGCCAGCCAGAAGGGCAAGAGGCGACATACTCGAGGGCGCCTCGAAGAGGCGCCCTCGGTTGGGACAATCGCTGTAGAGGGACGGGTGCACTACTAAGTGCACCGGTCAACCGCCGGCTATGGGAGGGGATTTACTACTACGTCGTCGTCGTCGCCCGTATTCTGAGCGGAAAGAAGGGATGACAAAGCATCGGGGGGGTCGGTGAGAACATGTCGCGGCCGGCGGTGGCGGCAGGGGTCGGGGGGGGAGATCGTAGTCGGCGGTGGCTACGATTAACGGATTCGCATGGGTAGATGCGTTCGCGAAGTGACGTGTTGACGCCTTTTTAATAAAGGCGCGAATAGGTTCGAGACCTAGATCGGAGTGGAGGTCGACGTTCCGTACGAACCAGGGGGCTCCTACGGCTTTACGGAGGAAGCGGTTTTGAACCACTTGGAGTTTATCGATGTGAGAGGGGGCCGAATGCCCGAACACAACACACGCATAAGTCATGATGGGTCTAACGCAAGTTTTGTAAAGTGTCACCTTATTTCTAAGGGACATTTTACTCCGCTTGCAGATTAACGAATGGAGACGACCGAGCACAAATGATGCTCGGTGACGGACCCGCTTGATGTGCGGGCCGAAGGACATGGTACTGTTTAGGGTGACCCCTAGATATTTGACCTCTTTGACCCAGGGAATGGGTCGGTCGAACATGGTCACTTGGCCGAGATTACTTCTAGGGCGGCGCAGGGAGTGGCGCGGGGTGGCACCCCTGGAGAAGAACACCGCAGCGCTCTTGTCCGGGTTCACCTCAATACGCCACTTCCTGAACCAATTCCCTAGGGAATTGGCGGATGCCTGAAGGTGTCTGGTAATGAAACCCTTATTCCTATGCGAGACGTAGAGAGCGGTATCATCCGCGAATAGGGCTAGATGCGCCTTACTCGAACGAGGAATGTCGTTCGTGTAAAGGCTAAACAGGAGCGGAGAGAGAACTGAGCCCTGTGGGACTCCAGCACTGATGGAGTGGGAAGTGGAGCGCGTCATTTCGACGCGATAACGGAAGGCGCGATTCGACAAGAAGTCTCGTAAGATGAGCACGAGTCTGTCCGGCACACCCAATTGGTAGAGCTTGTAGATCAAGCCGTTGTGCCAGACTTTGTCGAATGCCTTCGCGACATCTAGGAAGAGGGCGCCCGTGTAGATTGGTTTGGGTCTATTGAGACCGGACAGGATGTGCTCCGTGATGCGGTGCACTTGGTGGACGCAAGAGTGTTTGGCTCGAAAGCCAAACTGCTCGTCGATAAGGATACCCCTGGACGTTACGAAGTCCTTGAGCCTCGCCAGAAGGAGGCGTTCGTATATCTTGGCCAGGGAGTTGAGGAGACTGATAGGGCGGTAGCTCGCGGGGAGATTGCGAGGTTTGCCGGGCTTGGGAATGCCAATGACGTCCGCCTCCTTCCACTTAGCGGGGAAGGTGCAGTTCGTCATGGCGGCGTTCAAGATGGCCACCAAGAGGCAGATGAGTTGGGCGGGCAGGCATTTCAGAACGCGATTCGAAATACCGTCAGGGCCGGGGGCTTTTTTAGATTTAAGACCCATAATCACATCTTCGACCTCCGTTTGCGTGATAGGAGGCAAGGAATCGACGGGGGGGAGGGATGCCCTGCGCTCGACTTCCCTGTCTACCGCGTCGACGTGGGACTGGTCGACGGACTGAGAGCTGGGGGCGCACTGGCTCTCGAGGGAGTCGGCGAGAAGCTCGGCCTTTTCGTCGTCGTCGAAGGCTGGGGGCGCTGCGCCTGAAGGGCGGGACAGCGGGGGCATGTCAGTCGTGGAGTCGGATTTGAGGCTACGCGCCAGCTGCCAGTAGGCCAGATGCGACGGCGCGATGCCCTCTAGGAGGACACCCCACCGTTCCTCCCGGACCTCCGCGACACGACGCTTTACCTCTCGTTGTAATGCGCGCATCCGGGCCCGATTGGCTTCGGTGGGGTAGGAGTCGTACGCTCGGATGGAAGCATTCTTGGAACGAATGAGATCCCTAACATCGTCCGGCAGTCGAAAGCGGTTGAGGTAGAGATCTTCCGCCTCGACTTGCTTGGACGATCGACTGACAGCCGATCGGATGTGCTCGGTGAAGGCATCTACGGCCTGATCGGTGTCCTGAGGGGACGGGATGGAGTCCGAGCTGAGAGGCAGGGGGGGAGGGTCGGCATCCGCCAAGGCCGTGCTTAGCGCATGCCAATCCACCACCGTCTTTTTGGGTCGCTGAGGGGCGGAAGGGGGGGAACCGAGTCTCATGACTACAGGTCGATGGTCAGAGTCGAGTTCCTGGACTACTTCCAAGGAGTGCAGCCGTAGGGTGACACCCTTCAGAAGCGCCATGTCCAGGACGTCGGGTCGGTGATTGGGATTGTTAGGATAGTGGGTAGGGTGCATGGGTGCGATGACGTCAAAGTCGAGAACGTCGACCAGGGCGTCAAGGCTCCTACCGTTAGGGGAAGTGGTGAGACCGTTCCAGGCCACGTGTTTGCTGTTGAAGTCGCCCGCCAGAATGACGGCGCTTCCCAGATTGAGGAGTGCTTCAAAGTCACTCCTGAGAACGGATTTAGTGGGGGAAAGGTAAACGGAGGCGATCACGATGGGCTGGTGCCCCGTGAGAGAGACGCGACAGACCGAGGCTTCGATGTTGGTGAGCGCGGGGGGATCGAGAGGGATGCAGTGCAGGGACCTCCTGTAGTAAATGAGAGTACCGCCTCCGCGGGAGCCGATTCTGTCATTGCGCACGAGGTTGTAGTTTGCGATCCTAGGATCGCGTTGTGCGGGCTTCAGGAAGGTTTCCTGCACGAGGTGGATATCAAGTTGGTGATCTCGGAGGAAATCAGCAACCTGATCTCGCTGGGAGCGAAGGCCATCGGCGTTAAAGAACGCCAGGGATAGGTTGTGGGGCTTTAGGCGGGGAGATCGTAGATCCATTATTGGGTGCGGGGGGGTTGGGTTTTGAGGGACGCCAGGACGTCATAGACGTCCCTGTATTCCGCGGCCAGGAGAACCTGGTCCGCCAAGTTGGTGGCGGCGCGGAGACGAAGGGCGAGTTCGCGGACTCTGGGGAACAGTGCGGGGCTTATAACCGCCGAGACGCTCATTATCAGGTCGACGTCCTGACTGACGTTAGTGGGCGGAGGGGGACAAGCCGCCACCGGCGGGATCGCCGGTGCGCGCTTCGGGGGGCGGGCGGGGCCCACTGACGCGCGGTGGGAGGCCGCGGTGTAGGGCAGCGGCTTCACCCACGCGTTGGCGCCGAGGGACGGCCTGAGCGGCGGGGGAGGGGGGGCCAGCTTCCGTGTCGCGGGAGCGCGGGGAGCCGTGGTCGCTGGCGCAGAAGGCACCGGACGAGGGTGCGCTGAGGGCGCGGGGGGGTGTTGCGCTGAGGGCGCAGAGGGGGGGGCAACCGCGCGGGGGCGGCGGCGGCCGCCGCGCCTCGCCCGGCCGCGCTTCCCCTTCGGGGCCTTGGGGCAACCGCGATAGTTCGCGGTGTGCCCCTTGGTGCCGCAGAGGACGCAGCTGGGGGGCTCGGCCGCCGTCTCCTTCGAGCGGGCGCAGAAATTTGAAGTGCGTTACGCTTATCTAAAACAAGCCCAAAATGATAGGATATATATATATATATATATTTATTAAAATTGTGCAAATTTTGTGATAGGAAGAAAGAATGACAGAACAGATATACCGGGAAAAACTTTGACTATCTTACCACGACCAAATAGACAGGGTCTTTTCTAAAGCACAAGTCAAGAGTTTTCGTAACCGGCGATCGTGTATGAGAAGAGATAGAAGTTTAGTGATTTTTTTTTAAATATGTGTATAATGTCTGCTGGGATTTCTCCCGTAAATAGAAATAGTACGGCCACTGGTTTTATATATTTTTTTATTTTTTTAGATTTCCATCTATCTATCTATATCAACACGCCAGTTCCCATGGTAGGCAGAGAGTACAGAGTTCCAACAGGTTCTTTCCTTACAAACCTCTCTGGCTTCCTCCACTCTCATAGTTCGTCTCATCCACGCTCGCCGGTTACGGAGACTCTTGACTTGCCCTTCAGATAAGACACAGTCTATTTGGTCATGGTAAGATAGTCTAGGTCTTCCCCGGTACCTACATCCTTCCACTTTCGCATTGTACATCTGTTTTGTCATTCTTTCTTCTTCTTTATCCATCTTTAGCCACTCCTACGTAGTCATAATCGTGAAATGATATATCAAGATATCCTCGCTCTTATCACTGTAGTAAAATGCGGCACTAAAACTAAGATGTTATTAAAATGCATACCCCATTTCGTTCACACGACCGCGTACTGGATATAAATCCTTAACACTGTAATTCATTTCGCGGCTAAAGGAACGTTCTGTGAAATGTTCGTAGAGATTTGTTACTGTGGAAATTAGGACTCATAGGTCTAGTTACAACTGATGGGATAAGTAGGTGTACAAAATACACCCAATTTTACGTGATATTTTCGGTCTATGCAGTTTTTTAATGTGTAGCTTAGTAGTACACTTTCGAGACACTCTTAGGCATGCAGATTTCCCCACGATGTTTTCCTTCACCGTTAAAGAAAGTGATAATTAATTTTTAATATGCACATGCTTTCGAAAAGGCAGAGGTGGGTGCCTGGGTTTGAACCCGAGACCTCTGACTGTGCAGCCAACGGTCTAACCACTAGGCTATCACTGCTGAAAAAAGAAGTGTATCTTAATAAATAAATATTCAGTATAGACTACGTCACGTTTCCAAAAACCAAAATGTTCGAAACGAGGTTTGAACCCCAGACCTCATGATTACAAAGCAAACCTTAAACTAACTTAGCTGTCTTCTAGAAGGGAGAAATATGTGAGTTTGTGACTCAGTAGTTTTACCCTCAAAGTATCGCCTTTGTTCCACATGGACTGGGTGTGTGTAGTTTAAAACAAAGGATTATGAATGATAGTGAGACTGCAATAAAGTACAGCGGACAATAAAGAAGAAAAAGTTCAAATGTTGTTTTGAAAATTGAATTTTATTTTCTTGTCGGTAAAGTTTATATTAGGACAAGTTCGTGTTGGTGGAATCTGTTTTGCACAAGTGTGATCAATTTTTTATTTTTCTTACGGAAATTGAAAATAGAAAATATAATCTGAAGATCTCAATTATCAAAATATTGTAATGATTTTACACCGTCACGCCTATATTCCCCAGAGGGTGGCAGAGGTTTACTGAGTACACCCACGTTTCGCCGACGATGTTAGGTCCCATGTAATAGGGGGCGAGCATTTTGCCATATACCGGGCACAATTACAGACTCCGGACTCGTATAGGGAAGTTTTTCGTTAGAAAAATTACACATGTCCAACCTAGGATTTGAACCCAGGACCTCGTGAACACAAAGCGATGCGCTTTGCCACTAGACCAACGAGGCAGTAATGATAATTTGAAATTTATTGCTGCTCTTTAGAGTTTCATTTCGAACGCCACGTTGAATGTGACAGACATGTTTAAAAAGAAAGAAAAAAAAAAAAAAAATTATCTTAGATTTCGCACACGGCTAAAAAACGATCCTGAATAATCGATTTGGCACAGATTAAAGTCGTATCGCTACAAAGCTTAACTCTAGCGTATTCCTGCCATCCCTGAGCAATCATTGTAAATTTTAATTGGAGATTATGGTCTTTGGAACGATTCCCGATTTGCATGTATGGCGCGCTCCGAAGCTGTGCTTAGTATTGATTAATTAGAGTTTATTGTCATGCGAATCGATTCGAAAGTTAGGCATCGATTTGGAAAAGGCATCGAAATGAGGTTTCCGCATTGCGCAATTTCATAATTCTATGACGTTTACCTGGACCAAAAATATCAACCAAAATCTCGAAAAAGTCCCCGACAGCTGTTAAGATAAGCAAGCTAAAGTGGTAGTGGGCTAGCCATATTTTCCGCAGATCAGACTACCATTGGAGTAGATAGCCAGTAGAAACTGAATGCTTAAATCTGAGGATCAGGCCCCGTAGTGCACATTGGAAGAGGCCTAAGTCAAGTAGTGGACTAATTTGGGCTGTTAATGATGTCGTTTCCCTTGTATTAGCTTTACTGATTCTTTATTAGTAAACTTTTGTGAAATAGTATGTACATTCAAATGAGAATCGAGCTTAAGAGGAAGTTAGTTCAAATTATTGTTTTATGGTAACATTAACCAACCAAACCAACAGCCACTGATCTGCAAACACTAGTCACATCTATGAAAGACGACTGCATGAACAATGGCTTACATTTGAATGTAAAGAAAACCAAGATTATGATGGTTTTTGAACGGGAAGAAACCAGAACGAATGCAAGGATTGTGGTTGGTAACCATGTGCTGGAGCAAGTGAATGAGTTTGTATATCTTGGATGCGCCTTTAGTAAGGATGGGAAATACACCGCTGACATAGAGAGAAGAGTGAGTGCAGGAAACAGAGTAAATGGTGCGATGAGAAAGCTACTTGGGAGCCGTCACTTAAGCCAAAAGGCGCAGCTGGCCATACATAACGGAGTGCTTGTCTCAACGCTGCTATATGGCAGCGAGAGCTGGGTATGTAAAAAGGAGAATTAAAGTAGAATAAATGCGGTCGAAATGCGAGCTCTGCGGACGATGATACATCTTTTTTAGGGATTACGCTTGACTCCAAGTTACAATGGGGTCCTCATATTGAGAATTTAGGTAAACGGCTTAGCTCCGCTGCCTATGCCGTAAGGAAGATCAGACAACTAACTGATGTGGACACCACGAGGATAGTCTATTTTAGCTACTTTCATAGTGTCATGTCTTACGGTATATTATTGTGGGGTAGGGCAGCGGACATTGAGTCTGTTTTTATCTTCCAAAAAAGGGCTATTAGGGCCATCTATAGCTTGAGTAGTCGCGACTCTTTAAGAGAACTGTTCAAGGTAGCTAATGTCATGACGGTCCCATGTCAATATATTTATGTAAACATTATGTATACTAGAAAAAATTTAGATCTTTTTAATCAGCTAGGTGATAGGCATTGCTATAACACACGACATAGAAATAAATTAGATCAACCGCAGTTTCGACTGTCAAAAATTCACACCTCTTTCATGGGGCACTGTGTTAGATTTTATAACAAAATTCCAATTGACGTCACTAATCTTAGTGAAAATAAGTTCAAAGCTTGTGTAAAACGAACATTTTGTAAGCAAGCTTATTATTCAATAGAAGATTATTTAAATGATAAAAATGCTTGGATAGATGCTATTCCAGCTCCACTTAAGTCATGTCAACCTATTCAACTGTTGTTAGTTAACATTCCCTCTCTTCCTTCTATTAATTTAACACTATGTGTTCTGTTTTTTGTAAATGGGGGAACCATGTAGCCATTCTCATAAATAGTATTATTCGTTCTTTTAACTTAGACTCACCTGATGACCAACCTACATTGTTCTCCCATACCCCACAACTGAATGTAGATTAAAAAGTTTGTAATTTTTAATTTAAAAGAGTAACCGTGGAGTTTCATGCCCTTCTTCTCCACAGGAATGACATTCCAAAGTGGCGGTAGAGTCTTTGTTACTTTTTTGACGATTCATATATACTGTAAGTTTACATAAATAAAAATAATCTGATTGTGATGTGCGGTGTTTAAGCTGATCAACCGTATTTGCAACAGCGTAGTAAGAAAGCGAGTAGGTATAAAAGATAGTATGGGTGTAAAGATAAGAAAGGGTATGCTTCGTTGGTTCGGATATATAGAAAGAATGTCAGAAAAAAGAACGACAAAACAATGCGAAAGTGAAAGGATGTAGGTACCAAGGAAGAACTAGACTATTTTACCATGACCAAATAGACCGAGTCTTATCTGAAGGACAAGTCAAGAGTCTCCGTAACCGGCAAGCGTGTATAAGCGAACTATGAGAGTCGAGGAAGCCAGAGAGGTATGTAAGGAAAAAGCCTGTTGGAACTCTGTACTCTCTGCCTACCCCCCAAGGGATCTGGCGTGATAATAAAGCTAGATAGATATAGGTTCCTCGGTTTTAGATATTGAATTTTAATAGTCTAAATATTTAGTAACTATAAAAATATTTCAGTGTCTAATTTATTGTATTTACAATGTGCTCATTTTATCATATAAAATCATACTAGATAAAAGATCTAAGTTGCTTCATCCCACCCTCTTTTGAAAAACATATTTTTGTTATGATCCAGCAAAATAAACCCAATCATGTAGTAAGGAGCCACCCCTCGACTCCTGCCCCTAACGGGAAATCAATTTCGTTAAATATTTATTTTATACTTTATATTCGGAAATAAAGATAATGCATTTGTAAGAGAGATCTCTGTAACATATTTACTGTTTGATTGTAAAATATTGCTTTAGAAAAAATCCATTTTCCTCTCGTTTTGATAATAAACAAATAAACATGCCAAACATACTCCAGAAAATAAAATCAAGCGTTCAAATTAAAAATAGGATTGCACTCGTGGATGACCTAACTTACCGTATACAATTTCAGTGGTTAAGTTTGGGGCGCTCGTGATACGATGTTCGTAGTGATCACCTAGGTTAAGCAGCATTCGGTTCGGTCAGTCTAAGATGGGTGACCATTTGTGCAACATAGCAAATTTACATGTGCGCAACGCCTTATCTACTGACAAAATTGATTCACTATTATATAATTTGGTAAACTTTTAAGGTTTGAAAACTCACCAAATGGCATTTTGAGTACCCTGAAACCAAAAAAATCTAATCCGTAAAAATCTAAAGTCATGAGGTTCTTCGAGCGATAAGTATGCAACATTATATGTTAAAGTACTGTCTATCTTTATCATCACGCTGGATTCCTTGCGGGGTAGGTAGAGAATACAAAGTTCCAACAGGATCTTTCGTTACACTCTCGCCGGTTACGGAGACTCTTGATTCGAATATTGACGTCGATAAACTTAAAGGTTCAAATACATAAAATGGCAACATCAAAACTCTGACTTGTAACTGACGTTATAAAATATCAAACTAATTATAACACTGTGTACACTTTTCAATTTTCTTTCAAGGAAACTTGCCCGCGAAACTCAATAAAAACAACTTCCGTCTTACAGAGTGAAAACGCCTCGTGTTGTGCTATAAAAAACAAGGTTATTTCACTAACTTCTTAACATTTCCTGTTCAGCTTATACCATTAATAGAATAAATAAATATCGACTGGTATTCCTATAGGTTGACGAGGGTGTGCATATTACGCCGAATTTTTGCTGAAATATGATAATATGACCGGTGGAGCATTCCCAATGATGGTCAAAGACCTTCATACAGATGTGAATCTGTTCTCTACAGGTCACGTTGACTCAATAGGAATTGGTAAAAGTAGGTTTGTCGCCACCTATCGTTGGAACGTATAAAACCGCCCATAAGTCCATCCAACGGCTTTAGGACTACTATCTCAAATGGTAATCGGGATCAACAACTACATGCCCGAAAATACCACAAATTGTTACCTGTTTTAGAGTGACCGCACCTAACCTTGATCAGTATGAGTACCGCATTCACACAGCGCTAAGAGTCGCCATTGTTTTATTAACCACAGTCCGGAGTCTGGAATTGTGCCCAGTATATGGCAATAGGCTCGTTCCCTATTACATGGGACCTTATACCGTCGGCGAAAAGTTGGTGTAGGCAGTACACCTCGGCCACCCTTGCTTGGGGAATACAGGCGTGATGGTGTATGGCTATTACATAGTCCCCAATCCAAAATCGACCCGATTTATTGACAATTTTTTTTTACTATCACATTGTACCTGGGCATGAACCGGGCGGTTATATTAAGCGCCTCTGGAATCATTCCTATTTATCACCCTAAACTTTTTTTTTTACCTGGGGAAAATCCTGCATAGGACTTCCGCGAGCCTCGGGGGACGCTCGCGGGGCGTGTCGGATTCCTACCGTCTAAAAACCCCAGGGTGACCGACATCAGCACTTTGGAGGGGCTCCAAGATCTCCGTATGGAACGCACCGGTGCCCCTCTTGTGCGGCGTTCTGAAGAGCCCGCCTTCAGGGGGGGGGGGACTTATTGACACGCTCCCCCCCTCGCACCAAAGCGGTGCTCAAGGCGACGTGGGCCACACCACACCCTCATCTCCGTCGGGGTCGCTGAAGGATGCTCAGGGTGCATATATGCATTGCCTTAACGTCATTAATATCAGTCTTAGCTACTTTATCATCCACATCTCTACAATTACATAACCCTGACCCAAAATCGACCCACTCTATTGGCAATTTTTTTCACTATCACCGTGTGAGTAGGCATGAACCGGGAGGTTATATTAAGCGCCTCTGGAAGCACCCCTATTACTGTCAATGGCGTCATCCCGGCTGACCATTTGTCACGGCCGATCGAGCGCCGCGCCACGCCTCTGCCATGTCCGCACTTTCTGGATCCGACCGGATCGAGCCGGATTTAGGTAGACTTTTTAGAAAAAAAATCAACGGTCCTTGTGGAGATTTTCCAGATTCTAGTAGCAAATAAACCCTTTTTAGTATACAAGGTGTAACGTAATTAACGCAAGACCAGAAAGTAGTTTGTTTTAAATCTGTAACTGAATTGATTTCAACTATTTTAATGTATCTTCCTTTTTTTTTTTTTGCAAAAACTGTTACTCCTTCAGTGCGCCAAAAGAAACTAAATTTATTTTTGATTCAAAGCAATACGGAGATTCCAAATGCATTTCTAAAACGTATTTCTGAATATGCACACATACACGTACAAGTTACATTGTTAATTTGGGTACACAAGCACTTTAAAAAAGGTTAAAAATAATTAAATTTGCAATTTTGGTTTTCATATTGAATTTGTGAAGCAATTATCAAAACAGGGTGTATTGAGGTCTTGCATATTTTGTTTTATTTTTTATCTAACGTCTTATCTAATTACATAACGAACAATGATCTCGCAGAGGCGATCCGACACGTGTAAATATTTACATTTTATCAATTACAGACAAGTATCAAAACAAACACAACAGTAGAAAATAGTGTATTGTATACCTCATATTTTGTCTATTGCCAATAGGGGCGAGGCTATTGCTTATACTGGTCACAATTTTGAGATTCCGAACTGCCTAAGAGTTTTTCGATAGACAAACCGCACTAACACTTTTACAGACGTAAAATTTCAACCCAGGATTCCAGCCTTGGCTGTAGTACCCGATATATTGTTTCATATGATTGAGTTATATTTCACCAGTACGCCATAAATTATGCTTCTGTTTTATAATTTGAAAGGACATTTCATAAGAAATATCCTTTCAATAATGGTACCTCAATAGAACATGACAGAGTTCTGTCCGCCCAAGTTTGCAGAAATTTATAGCAGGTTAAACATTAAGTTTCACCAAAGAATATTAAATTAATAAATTTGAAAAAAAAAGTTTAATTTAATCTCATCAATTTCAGCATAGTTCAAAATTTTTATCACATTTTAATTTACCGACGAAACAAGACGGCCTTTAAAATTTAGTCACAAACAAGATAACGTTAAAAACAACTTAACGTCACCGTCAAACTTGTTCCGAGATAAAAATTACATTACGCCAAAAATACTTAGCTCCGTGGAAACATAAAACGCCACTGTTTGACCCACTTTTCAACTAATTCATTATCCGAGGGTACGTAACTTCGTTGAAAAATAATATTTTATGCTGCATCACACAGATTTCGACAATATTTCCCGTGTTATTACCAAGTAAGGTAGATTCATGACTCATTGTTCCTGGACTTAAATGTTCTTAATGCTTTCTATCATGGATCGATCAGGCTGCTAAGATCACTAGCCCTCCATGATTTCAATTAGTCTTTCTATCAGGAAGTAAAATTCTTATCGTAACAGTCTTTCTGATCGATGTTGAATATTACTTCTACAAGTTGTTTAGTCGTCTTTCATATTACTTGCTGGATAAATAAGTGGCAGTATTTCATAATTCAGTAACTATACGAGTTTTTAAAAATAATTCGGGGGAATAGAATGCAATTTTAAGAACAAAACCACACGTTATGCTGATAGTGGACTAAGACTACTGTAACACAAACATTCACAGATCAGCACTGACAAATGCTCAGCGAAATGAACAAAAAACAAGGAGAGCAAACGATTATTTAAATACAGCTTCAGGGCAAAAACCCGACCCAGGCAACGAGATACGTCTCACTGAATAAATTGTCGTGGTGGAGTTTCGCGACGAACGGCCGACTAAAAAAGTCGCAAAAAAATAAACGCACCATATGAGGCTGGCGCAGAAATGGCATTCAAAAAATTTCCCGTACACATAACGTATGCGAATCGTCCAGTGTTTGCGCACAGACCGGTTAAATAACCATTTGTGTCTAGATTAAAAAAACGGAATTTTTAAACCGTGCAAGTATGGAATACTTTGTGATCCTTGGATGGTTTTTGATGCTTGTTTTTTTTGTGATATATGCATGTCTTTATTTACATGGGACGTGAATGAATATTGTTACCTAAAGTAGAGAATATATTTTACTTAGGACATTTGATATTCGCAATAGATTAATATTGAAAGGAGAATTCAATATTTTCGTATTTGTAACGTCTGATCATTTCTTTGTGGATGGTTACCGTTATAATATCACACTGACTTAAGTGACAATTAGATAATATCCGTTTAATTAAATATAAAATAAAAAACAAGTCAATAATAACTATGGTTATACAATAATATTTATTATGGCCTCATTTACATAGTATCTAATTATAACAAAACAACCCCAACAGTTTTAATAAGGCAGCATTAACTTCCCTCTTCCCCAAACTAGTGCACAATAGTTTTCCACTAAAGAATAATACAAGTTTACATAGCTACAAAAGGCTAGGGCAAATTCCGTGCTCCACTGAATTTCTGTGTTAAATTTTGGTATTTCCCTACTCCCACTACATTCCTATCCTACCCTCGTGTTATTTAAAAGCGTATTGTTGCAAGATTAAAATAAGTGCAATATATGCTACCACGCCCGCAGCGAAACATTCTGTTAGATTAATATGCACTTTTGCAGACTTTTTCTTCACGTCTCGCTATTTTCAACTGTTGTTGTTAGGTGCATAAAAATAAAATTTGACTTAAAAACTACAATTCGTCTTTGTATTTGTGGTCTATGTCCTGGGTCAGAGCATATAGATACAGTTAATATTATATTTCACAAAGAATTTCGCGCAGGATATAAAACGAGTTTCCTCACTTAAATTGTGCACGATCGATTACCACAAAGGATGACATCAAGTAACAATATTGATCGCTATTGAAGTGTCATCTACTGTAAGGTACCTTCAACTACATTTTGCACTATATTTTAAATTAGATCGCCTACAGAATATAGCATCGTAGAACTAAAGAGGCACTGTTAAAGCAGATAGAACCATAAAAGTGTGTGTATATGTTGATGATATGATAGTTTCATAGGATAACGAGAAACATTCTTAGGTATAATCCCGGTGTGGTTACGGAACTCGTATTATTTTGTATAATCCCATAACTGTCCTTGGCTACGTTGAAATCAGCTACAATGAAATTTAAGTTGGTAGTTTAATCCATATACTACGTCAAACTAAGTTTTTTATTGCGATATTTTAAAAATCCAATTTATCTTGAAAATATTTCCTCTACAAATTTAAGAATCACGATCAACCCGTTCCGTATTAGCTTCCAGTTCATAGGATATAGCGAATAATAAAATAGCTTTGGACGTTTCCATGTATAAACAAAAATTTATAGCGAAGCAGAATTTAATCCAGACAGAATACGAAGGAGACCAAGATTTGTGTTTTGTCTGATAGAGGAGTTCGTTTAACAAATTTGAGTTTGTATGAGATATATTAAGAGGTACAGAGGCAAGGGAGGCTTTTACAAATGGAACTTGCTGGCATCATCTTTTCAGCATACCCCAAAAGTGCATATACACGTATGAATGAATATACTAATACTTCACCGTTACGTTACTATGAAAAAATAGCTAGCCATATCCAAACAGATTAATAGCTTATTCAATTTAAACCTAACTGGATATGAAATACCACGAAATTAAGTTTAACAACGCTTGCAGTTCCATACTTAAACCAAACTAACGTTGAAAGCTACTATAGAGCTGGCGTTAAAACTACTGCTTCGCCGAGCGCTTACTTAACTTCAAGCGTCATTACTCCGACATATATCTCCAGAATGAGCCTCCCACTCCTCTAATATAGGTTTAAATCGTTTAAGTTTCTAGATTAAGCCACGGTTATCAGTATTTCTTGGGGATTGTGTAACTATACAGAAAACACCCAGGGGACAAGAAAATATATGAGTTTCGGTTAGTTTCGCAAGAATTCCACAGCTGTTTTTGCCACGTGATAACGACTAAGTACACACAAAGGCCGGTAGGCTCACAGACCGAGTAGTCGCGGGTTCAGTCTTCGCACAAGTCAAATTTTTGTGCGACCCGCAAATATTGGCTTCGATCTGGTTAAGTACGCATTCCTTAGATGTTATTCATATCTAATAAATCCGTATGTGAACTAGATTGATCCATTTGTGATACTAAAATTCATGATAATAAACGCACCCAAATGTCTTCTAGAATAAGGCAACGTGTCTTAAGTAAATAGCACCACCCCTAACATCACCCAAGTAGAGGTGGCAATGGGGTACGGTATAGGTAATCACATATCGCTGACGGTGTTACGTTAGGAGTAGAATTCTAGACTTTGGACCACTACTAAGAATTTTTTTTAAAGAACCCAATAAGGGGCGCTCATAGCGCTGTGCGATCGTGGTATTCTTAGCGCTCACCAAGGTTATGCAGCGTTTGGCTCGGTCGACCCGAGATGGGTAACCGCTTGTGGCATTTGCATATTCGAGCGTCTTCGTGCTTCAGAAGGCACGTTAAGCTGTTGATTCCGGTTACCACGTAAAGTGGTAGTCGTTAAGCCAGGAAGTCTTATAGGCGACATGATAAGTTCCAACAGCAAGTGGCCATAAACCTGCCTCCGCCAATCCGCACTGGGTTCACGTGGTGGATTATGACCTCTCTCACCACGATTTGTAAGAGAAGGTCTTTGCTCAGCAGTAGGACAGTATAGACTGATATTATTATAACATAAAAAAAAAACACCGTCACGCCTATATTCCCCAGGAGGGGTGGCAGAGGTGTACTGAGTACACCCACGTTTCGCCGACGATGTTAGGTCCCATGTAATAGGGGGCGAGCCTATTGCCATATACCGGGCACAATTCCAGACTCCGGACTCGTACTGGGAATTTTTCGTTAGAAAAACTACATTTGTCCGACCTAGGATTTGAACCCAGGACCTCGTGATAATAATAAATAAATAATATTAGCCCTGTTAAGAAACTGCCCCACCGTTGGGCACGGGCCTCCTCTCAAACTGAGAGAGTTTAGGCCATAGTCCACCACGCTGGCCCAGTGCGGGTTGGCGAACTTCACACACCTTCCAGAAACTCTCTGGTATGCAGGTTTCCTCACGATGTTTTCCTTCACCGTTAAAGCAAATGATAATTAATTTTAATACGCACATGCTTTCGAAAAGACAGAGGTGCGTGCCTGGGTTTGAACCCAAGACCTCTGACTTTGCAGTCTAACCACTAGGCTATAACTGCCTGTTATTATAATTAATCATAATCATTTATTCATCTGCAAATATGGGTTTTACAATGATGACATAATGTTTACAATAGATTCTCCATATTTCGCCAAAGAGCATGCAAATATTAGATAGACCTTAGTTACACTTACTGTTAAATTTAAATAACGCCATAATATAATAAAATGCAAACATAAAGTAGGGTATTAGGTACATTTAAAATAGACAACAAGTTATATAAATATTAATTAATAAAATTATTGTAATACACATCAAATGTCAATTCAATGTCAATGCTAATAACTAAAATAATGTCCATAGTAATGTCAATAACATTTAATATTTATAAGATTTTTACTCTTCAAGATATTCCCTTACACTATAATATGTTTTTTCGACTAAAATTGATTCAGTTTTATTTTAAATAAGTGTAAATTTTCTATTTCTACTATTTCACGGGGTAATTTATTATAAATTTTAGGTGCCATACAAAATATACTTTTATGCATTAGAGTAGTCTTACTGGGTACATTGCTTAACTTATAATTATGTCTGCTACTGCTTAATTTATTATATTGTTGTATATTATTTTTAACGAATATAGCTGTCTCGAAAATATAAAGATTTGCTAATGTTAAAATTTTTAGAGACTTGAAGTGAGGCTTACAGCTGTCAGTGGCTTTGAGTTTGCATATAGCTCGTATGCATTTTTTCCGAGCTTTAAATACAGACTCCCATTCTGTTGCATTACCCCAAAAAATTATCCCATATCTCAACGTTGCTGCTACGTATCCATTAAATGACCCCAATAACGCTTTTTCTGACCTAAGAATCAAACTTAAGACCTAATGATCGCCAGCAGTAGCGAGCTACAAGCGCCTAGTTCACCGTCAGCAAGTGACAAAATACTCCCATTTTCAGTAATGAAATGTAGTTTCTGTTCCATAAACATATACGCCCCGGATTCTGCGTAGGGGTAATTTTCTTTGGGTAATATTAACAAGAAGTAGAGTGGTTACATATATCAAAGGTTTAGTTTGTACTGTTTAGATGCTGCCCCATTTACGTTATCTCCTTCGCTATGAGAGATACAAATTGGGTACGTAGTTGAAAGGAGCAGTTTATTTTGGAGTATTTATGGAGCTTTTAACTGTATTTTGTAAAACTTGGTTTAGGTTTTAATTAAATTTGCGTAAAGGTTTGTGCCTCTAAGCCGGATAAAAAGAGCTTAAGTTCCAATTGCGTTCATTTCAGAGTTTCAGATAAACTTATATTCATTGTAAAAATAAACACCACGCCTATATTCCCCAAGCGGGGGTGACTTTGTATACCCACATTTCCTCGGCGATGTTAGGTCCCAATGCAATTAAGCGCGAGCTTATTGCGACAATATCAGGCACAGTTCCAGACTGTGAACTGCTGAAAAAAAATGGATATAGGAAAAAAACAATAAGTCTTGAGTCCGTTAACCCAATGTGTGTCTTAGCTTTCATCATCATTATCATCCGCCTATAACAGTCCACTGCTGGACGTAGCTTTCTTCAAGAAACTTAACATACTTGGGATTAAAGCCCAAGATCTTGCAATCATCAGTCGTACCATATGCCACTAGACCAAGGAGGTTGTACTAGTTTATAATCTAACACCAAATCGATTTCGCGAGTCTCACTTTAGATAAATTCCACTATTTTCAGTTTAAATCTTTCAAACCTTTAGTTTTTGATAAATCGACAATCGTCGAGTTTTGATAGGCGTCAGATTAACGGCCCTATTTTAATTGGCTAAAAAAAATGAATAGACAGAAAGTTCGCATGAAAATTTCAGATAACTCCAGTGACATGTTGATGGATTGCGGCCATTACGCTGATTGGCGGTCGGCTCACCGGCTTTTTTGTTTTCTAACTGCATATGGGACTCGTACGTGGATTGAAATCGAAATGTAGCAGATTTTGTTAGAATGCTTATATAATTATAGATGCAATTTTTGGCTTAGCTATCTCTACAATAAATTATGGATACGTTTGTCGTTATAATAGACCAAAACTTAGACTGTCCTTGCTTGGTTTTAAACTGTACGACTCTTTAAAAAAATAGACATTATTATTACAGAGACACGAGTCGGAAATCTACGAACACTGGAATATTTTTTTAATAATTTTTCCTAAGACTTTTGCGATATTGAACAATAACGAGAAAGTAACGTGGAACATAAACAAATTTAAAAAAAAACGCAAACCAACACAGCCTTTATCAGAAAACACCATTTACTGAGAATGAATACTGCACCAACTCCAAAAAGGCATAAAGCCGCCATTAAACATTCAACCATCAGTCGTATCCAACCAAAAATGATTAGAGGACAATATAACTTTTGATTTTCAAATTGGTAAACGACTTTAATCAAACGTCAACCTTTACCCGGAAACGTCAAAGTGATCAAATTTAGTATTTTGATTCAGAAATTAGTTCTGTCCGGCGAATCTCGAAAGACCCAGGTAATAAATGGATATTGGGCTAAATTCGCTTAAACACCATCCACTCATTCAGAATGAATGACTGCATCACCTCTGAAAAGTAAAAAAACCGCCACCAAAGTAGCATCGATCAGCCGCAACCAGCCAAAAATGATAAACGAACAAAATAGCTTTCGATTTTTAAATTGGCAAACGACCGTTTAATCAAACGTCAACCTTTGCCCAGAAACGTCAAAGCGATCAAATTTAGTATTTTCCGTCAGAAATCCGTTGTGTCGGGCGGATCTCGAAAGACCCCGGTAATAAATGGATACGGGGCTAAATTCGCTCAAACCGGCACTGAAAGCTGCACTGGGTTCCGTGGAATAATTTATTAAAAGCCCGCCGCTGCTTTTGTTGAACGGCGCTCTACAGGGTTGGCACTAGCTTTGTTATAGGACGTACGTGTTGTACAAATTGATTTTATTTCGGGAGGATATGTTATATGTAATGTACAGTTTTTACAGCTGATGGTTAGGGCGATATTTGGGCTGGCGTTCTTTGGACAGTGGACGTCATTTGGTTAGTGATAATGAATTTTTCACAAATCACTTGACTAAATATAAAATAGCTAAATATGTGAGTTTTTCCTTATCTATATATTAACACGTGAAGCAAAAACTTTGTACACATTTTTACGAAAATTGCGTGGACGGAGGAGTATGAAATTTTCCACACTTATAGTTTATATAGAGAAGGAGTGCAGAATACTAATATTTTTTTAAAATTATGTATAACACATACATTAAATCAATGAAAAAAACATTACACACACTACCATGTATTTGACACAATACACGTCAAATTGATGTTTGTCTTTAATATTATTTGTCTATAGTCTCACTAAATGTCAAACATAACCAGCAAACGATGAAAGAGTTGGTCGAATATCGACCTATGGGCGACCACTAGTTCAAATAAATAGGTATTTTTTGCATCTTCTTTGTTATCCACAAAACGGTCGACGATGAAGTACATACATTTAATGTGACAGAATATGAATCTATCGTCATTTTTAGACACATAATATTGTCTTTTGAAAATTTGTAAGATTTTTTTAAGACATGAGTATTTTCTTTCTTTCAACTAAGTGCCAGTTATTATTGATAACTTACTTTTGTTTTCCTTACATAGAACTTCAAACAAGGGATCTGGCGGGATGATGTAGATAGGTAGATAAAGCAAGCTTTGTTTTTCAGTGTACGGGTCTTAAACCTCGAAATCTGTCTTATTTTTAGGTAAGTGCTTAATGTTTTTAAAATGACATATTAACCATAACATTCTAAATTTTGAGTGGTGTCGCTATATGAGAGGTAAATCGAAAAATGTTATCTGTCTCAACTAGACACTAGACAGCCCTACGCGGGCGGCTTGTCGCGTAACATCAATCATGCAAAGATGGCGCCTTGTGTTACTGCGGCGCACACTCGCTGGTACTACGTCACAGCTCCACTGATAATTACGTCACAAAGACGACCAACTAATCACATAAGTATGTAACTATAGCAGTCTGTTCAAATTACTTTTGTTCATACAATCTCGATCGGGCCTTATCTGATGGGCGTTAAGGATCTCCAATACAGAGGACTTTGTGAGAGCAAAGAAGGAAAAAATATAGTAAGTACCTAGCTTTTGACTTCGTCTGCTTTGACTTTAGACAGGAACTTAAAAATTTTCCGGGATAAAACGTATCTTATGTTTTAATCTAGCTAATAAACTGTGTGTGTGCTAAATTTCATGCAATCCCGTTTAGGCGTTTTTGGGAATTGAGTAACAACCATCCCAACATCTAAGCATGCAAACATACAAACTGCCAAAGAACATCGGTTCAGCAGTGACTTGTTAGAATACAACCCAGTGTTCAGACCTTGGCTAACACCATTGAGATTTTCAAAAATATTCGTAATTAAAAGTCTGTAACGAAGAACCTGTTCAAACACGGACGGACGATTTAGCGCAGTGGTTAAGAGCTTAAGCCGCTCTGCCCACTGTGCCTAATAGTCGCGAGTTCGATTCCCGCACAGGACAAATGTTTGTGTGATCCACAATTATTTGTTCCGGTTTGGGTATTTGTGTATGTGAATTTTCATGTTTGTAAACGCACCCACGACACAGGAATAAATCCGTTTAAAAAAAAAACACTACTCTCTGCTATTCAAGGGATCTGGCGCGATGAAATAGATATATAGATATATCTTAATTAAATCTAACTCTGAATAATGGTTTCAATATTCAACTGAAGGATAGATTTGCTTAATGTCAGTAGAATTTTGACAAATTTTCCATACAAAATATGTCAAAATTATATCCGTAGTAGGCAAATCTATTCTTGAGTTAACTACTAAAACCGGCCGTAAGATAACATGTTAAACCGGTAGGTCTAAAAGTACGAAATTCTGTACAGAAATTCTTTGTATAATGTAGGAGACTACAAAGAAAAGATTTAAAAAAAAAAATTACATCCTACAGGCTACTAAGGGGGTTTAAAATCAACGATAGTAAGTCCTATCGGCCACAAGGCTAATCTCAAGTAGAAGTTACGCAGTCAGACGCCGATATCTGTTGAACTGGTAAGTTGTACATGCTTCTTTTTTAACATATTATAAAATCTCTCTTTAACTGACAATCGAACCACATGGTCACGAGTAACAAGTCAGCATCATAACCCAAAAAATTGTTCGAGAGGATACATAACCTCTGCCTAAAATAATTTAGTACCTAAATTATTCCAAGAATAGCCACCCTATTCCATTTAGTGCAATATTTAATTAGTCTCTGAGTGCACTCTGAACAACCCTTCAAAGTATTAGTCGCACTTCGCTACTTAGTAGGTGTTAACATCTGCAGTTACCCATCTTTAGTTGATATTTACGAGCCACCCGGGAAGAAAACCCGTCATATACTTACAATGTTTGGCTTTAATGTTTAAGTACCTACGTGGTATTGTCTGTTCGACAGATCTTAAACATTGTATTTCTTTAGTAACAAACAATAAAATATATGGTCTGGCATAGCAGTGATAGCCTAGTGGTTAGACCGTTGGACTGTAAAGTCAGAGGTCTCGGGGTCAAACCCATGCACACACCTCTGACTTTTCGAAAGCATGTGCGTATTAAAAAATTAACTATCACTTGCTTTAACGGTGAAGGAATACATCGTGAGGAGACCTGCATACCTAATAGTTTCTCGAAGGTGTGTGAAGTTCGCCAACCCGCACTGGGCCAGCGTGGTGAACCATGGCCTAAACCCTCTCAGTTTTGGTAGGAGGCCCGTGCCCAACGGTGGGACAGTTTCTTAACAGGGCTAAAATTATTATGGTCTGGTATTTTGTCTGCATGGTACAATTGTTGATCACGAGATCCTGGTTTTGAAACCTAGATCAGACCGTGTGTGTGTGTGTGTGTATGAATCTGTGCCTTTACGGCTTCACCGGACAACAGACATCAAACAGTATTTTTTAAGATTTTCTATCAAATTTGAACTGCCTCGTTAGTCTAGTGGCAAAGCGCATCGCTTTGTGATCACGAGGTCCTGGGTTCTAATCCTAGATCGGACGAATGTAGTTTTTCTAACGAATAATTTCCGGTATGAGTCCGGAGTCTGGAATTGTGCCCGGTATGTGGCAATAGGATCGCCACCTATTACATGGGACCTAACATCGTCATTGAACAGTACAACGCTGCCACCCCCGCTTGGGGAATAAAGGCGTGAAGGTGTTCTATCCAAATAATTTCAGTAGCACTCTGGAGTAAATGTGTCTAGTATGATGGCAAAATATTTATCCTCTAATCCTAACATCAGCTCCAAAATGTGCGTACACAGTTACGGAAATATAGTCGAAGTATTTATCATAGCCCACATAACAATATGTAGACAGCAAGCCTGGGGCAATTTACAAACCATACCCTGTTGAAACTCGGGAAATGATGAGTAATTCCACCTCAATTTAAGCGATGCGAAAGTGGAGGGATGTAGGTACCGGGGAAGACCTAGATCTTCTATGACCAAATAGACCGTGTCTTATCTGAAGGGCAAGCCAAGAGTCTCCGTAACCAGCAAGCGTGAATTAGACGAACTATGAGATTGGAGGAAGCCAGAGTGGAGGAACTCTGTACTCTCTGTCTACCCCGCAAAGGATCTGCCGTGATGATATAGATAGATAAATAGAATTTAAGCGATTCAGGGTTGGTAACAACTAGTTCAGAAGCTAGCATGCCACATGAACGCAACACAGACGTTTTTAATCAGAAACTGGTTACTTTTATCTGCGAGACTAGCGTTCAAGTACTTCACGTGTCCCAACAACTATTATTTGAATAAATGAAACTTATGTTCTAAACTTCAGTGCTCAGACTTGGTTGCTTAATGAACAACAGAAGTCCAGACTCAAGGTCTACCAAAGAGGAAAAACGCAGTATTCTAGGTGTTCATCGGACGCATCGCGTCAGAAACACCACGCTGCGGTCTATGACTCAGGTTACAGATGTGGGTTTAAAGTCGGCAAGGCTGAAGTGTGAGTGAAGGGCATGTCGTCATTGTCACAGTATGGATCCCTGAAGACGGTCACAGGTGTCGGGGTCGACCGAGACAAAGATGCCGTGACCACTTGGATACTTTTGCGGGAAAGACATGGATACTACTAGCCCAGGATCGATCTATGTGGAGACGTCAAGGGGTGGCCTTTCCCCAGTAGGACACAGGATAGGATACTAAAAAAATTGAGTATATTATGAAATATGTTTTCCCACAGTTGGGGGAGCTAACTCGATTCGTCAACTCATTGTATACAATCTCCCGCTCCCGGAGTGGAGCTTTCATAACATATTTTGCACTTTAATAAATTCTAAAATATGCATTGTGTAGTCTCCACTTTGCATTTTCTATTTTGTGTACATTTTCTGAATCTGTTTACATCAGAAGTGGTGACAGATATATTCGTTGGGCGGTTGACTGCTAAGCTCGAAGTGTCAGGGTTCAATTTTTGCTCGAAACTCTAAAAGTTAGATGCCGATTGTTAACTTTATTAGATTTTTAACTATTTGGTGAGAGGAAACATACCCTTTATAAGGAATCCCTCGTTTTGGAGCTTTCACAAGTATTTGAAAGGCCCGAAAGAAAAACTCCGAAAAATGGCTTATCACCATTTTTTTCACCATTACCATTGCCATTGAATTGCGACCAAAATACCTTGATAAAATAAATCACAGTACATACCTATATGTACATTTCTGTCAAACTGTAATCATTGCCAAGAGAGGTAAGCAAAAATGTTTAAAGAACACTACACGCGCCGCGTGAGACTGAGAACTACTTTTCATCTACTTATGATGTAAAATGGCCTTAGCGTACTTATATGAAAATACAGCAGCTTTATTGATTTTGGGAAAAAGCGATTATTTTTGTTCGGTGAGTGTAGTCACAATAATCTTTGATCATATTCATGTGTGCTATACCCGTACGCCATTTTTTCCTATATTTATTTTTGTTTCTTTTTATAAATGTAGCCCCAAACTAGGGATTATTATTCCAAATATATAAATATATCCAGACGGAAACAAATACTTGTGAGTCACACAAAGACTTGTCGCATGCGGGGTCGAACCCACGACTGCCAATGGTCCAAGCCGTCCGTCAAATAAATCATGTATATAAATAACCATAGTCAAATCTTATAGGACTTCTGCTATAACGATCAACCGACGTATACTAAATATTACCCTTCAAACTGTCATTAATTACACAGGTGTAATGGAAACTAAAGTAATTTTATTAAGTTTGTTACCCGCTAAATCTAGAGCTCTCGTTAACTTGAATTTAATGGGAATTGGAAGCCCACTTTTCGTTGCCTCTTCACTTAAATAGATCACGTTAAGCCTGATATTCTAGGTCTAAATGTAAACCTGTCATCCTATTTTGGGCTTTGGCCATGTCTTTCGAAGCGCTTGTATGTATCTCTCAGTTTTGCCTCCTGATTTATTTATTCATTATTGTACAAAAAGAACGAACGAACTTAACTCAATTTGAGTTATCTACCAGTTAACCTTTGAGTGTAGACAGAACAGTTATATGGAATTGAGGGCAATCGCACAACAATCTTAGAATTAATGAAGAAATCACTAAATACATTCAATCAATCAATCAGCCTATCGCAGTCCACTGCTGGGCATAGGCCTCTCCTAACACGCGCCATTGCACACGGTCCTCAGCCTTCCGCATCCAGTCTGTCCCAGCGACTTTTTTAAGGTCGTCGGTCCATCTAGCTGGGGGCCGCTACGGTCCATCTACCTTACGCTTTAAGTCGCGGTCTCCACTCTAGGAGACGCTTGCTCCATCGGCCGTCGGTCCTTCTGCAGATGTGACCAGCCCATTGCTCTTTAGCTTACTGAGTCTGCGAGCTATGTCGGTAACTTTGGTTCTTTGTCGGATTACCTCCTTACGAATTTTATCCTTCAAAGATACGCCGAGCATAGCTCGCTCCATAGCCCGCTGTGCGACTTTGAATTTGGGACTAGTCCCACTGTGAGTGGCCACGTCTATATTATATTAATACGACATAATAATATAAAGAACATATACTGAGTTCTTAGATTTACGCGAATATTATAGATAAAAATAAAACTATTTTTCGGATTTTATCGCAGTTTATTTTTGATTTTTAAGTTCCCGACGTTTCGAGTGCTTTGCAGCACCCATGGCCACGGGAGGGCTGAGGTGTTAGACGTCCAAAAGGCATATTTTTTGTGTTGGTCCAATCTACGCAGAATGAGCTCACGGTGCCTTGAGGCTTTGCAGTGTTATGCTTGGTTTTGGATTTGATTATATTAATTACCGGATCCCAAGTCGATGGAAGCACCCAGCCATGTTCTCTATTAAAATTCGGATTTTTTTTTTTTAATTTCAATGGTCTCGCAAACCATCCTAGGTAAGAATCGATGTTCATTCACAAGCATTTGTGGTCTACCAAATCTGATAATATGGCGGGTGCGGTCAAGGTCATGTTCACAGACTGCAGACTTCTTTAAGCGACGGTGTTTTATGTCAGCTATGTGTTCTTTAACCCGAGTTTTTACCGGTCTTTTTATTTGTTTTGTATAAGAGAGACCACATTCACAATCAAGCTTGTATACTCCTGGATCTTGTAGAGGGATGTGACACTTGACGGAGGGTAAAAATTGACTGATCTTCTTCGGCGGCTTATACAAATAAAAATAAATACTTATATATGTATATGTATTCTAAATATATAATAATATATATTATACACAGAGGAAATGCTGTTTAACTCTTCTTCTTCTTGATGGTTTTAACCATCTGCAGAACAGCCATCACGTATGGAATGCGGAAGTTACATAAGACAAGTTTTGTCTCTGGGAATAAGAAATTCGAAACGTTCGCGGTGAGTTAGGGTTGTGAAGAACAGAATACAGAAGAGAGAGAATATGTAAGTCCCGACGTCGTCTAATAGGTAGCCACTTGAGTATTTCAGTATTCAGAGATGTGGTCTTATTTACGTAGACCCAAGACGAAGCGGATACATACATTTTGCAGTCGTTCGAGTTTGCTAAGATGGTCTTCCGTAGCGTCCAGAAAGCGGACATCGGCTTAGTCTAGAAGTGAAAGAAGAAAAGACTGATCTAGAACTACTAGTTTGAAAGGGTAGGAATTTCTGGGGACGTTTAAGAGATTGAAACGAAAAATATACTCTTCTGCTAATTTTCGCAATGTGAATGCTCCAGGAAAGATTGCAGTTTATGTACACACCTAGATTTTTCGCACTAGTCGAATACGGTATAGGGATAGAATCAAGAATAACTGGGGGGAGAGACTGATGGTCCAAAAGATTGTTGAAAAACCTGCCACTAATAATGAGAGCTTGCGATTTTGTTGGATTGACTAAGAGTCCAAAACTCTTAGTCCACCGAATGATGTTTCCAATATAACTATTGATGGCATCCATGGCTTGAGACAATTCTTCGACTTTGAAGTGACAATAAAGCTTTTTTATGATAAAGATTTTTTATGTTATTAATAACAAGTGAACATAATAATCCTACTATAATATAATAAATATAAAAATTTTAAAATATTTAGATGTTTGAATGTTTGAATGGGGTTGGCGAACTTTATACGCGTTCGAGAAACTCTAAGGGATGCAGGTTTCCTTACGATGTTTTCCTTCACCGTTAAAGCAAGTGATAGTTACTTTTGAATACGCACATGCTTTCGAAAAGACAGAGGTGTTTGCCTGGGTTTGCACTCGAGACCAGAGAGAAAGTCAGAGGACTTTACAGTCCAACGGTCTCAACACTAGGCAATCACTGCTTTCGCATTCTGCTTCATTCATTTCTGCTTTTCGAAGCAGTTTGATTTAACTTAATATCCATCTCCTTACCCATCTGCTAGGACCTAACAGCTCTTCATGGAGTTCACACTAATAATACTTGATGTATAACCTCGAACTGCTAAACTCAGTCAGACTACGTCAGTTACAACTTCGCCCGCCGTGCGTTGCGCTTCCGACTGACAAAGTTTAGGAAGAGTAAATAGGATACAACAGGTACAGATAACAACTACGAAACTAGATATTAGACGACTGCAGTTAAGTCTAGTTTACCGTGTGATTGCGAGAATCAGCCAGCTGTTTCTAATAAGCTTTAGTTCAATTAAGATGCATTCACTTATGTACAGTGTCATGAAAAAATCTCATGTTTTGGAAATACATTTTGATTAATGATGTACCTGACTAAATATGATGAGTTTCTACCTACAACATGACGTAGATAAATCAAATTAATGGTATTATATACAGACTTACTTCATATGATTTTCACTTTTGCTCTTAAGCTGTATGTGGCTGGATGCTTTTGAAATAAAAATACCAGCTACCTATGTCAGCCAGCATTTTTCATTTTCAATAGCATATTTCACCAATGTCAAGTATTTATAAAGTACTAGTGGTCGCCCATTGGTTGAAATTCGACCTACTCTTTCATCGTTTGCTGGTTATGTTCGACATTCAGTAAGACTATAGATAAATAATATTAAAGACAAACAATATTAATCTATTCTCAATTTGACCACAGACTTTTACAATAAACAAAAGAGTATATGCGTGTGTGTATCAAATACATGGTAGTGTGTGTAATGTTTTTTTTTTATTGATTTAATGTACTTTTATGAATAATTTAAAAAAAAATATTATCATTCTGCACTCCTTCTCTATATAAACTATAAGTGTGGGAAATTTCATACTCCTCCGTCCGCGCGATTTTCGTAAAAAGGGGTACAATGTTTTTGCTTCACGTATTAATATAATGATAATATTAATATAATGATAACAGTAAATTTTAAAAATTGACTTGTCGCCATTTCGGCAAAAAATACAATTGCATTTTATTATAATGCTGCCGTACTTTTTTTTCATTTCACATGATTCTAAATTCAAAAATTGAATTTATACAGTCCGTAGCACTTGTAACCGTCTCTTTGTTGCCACTAATTACACAGCGTGGCGACTGGCTGTGGGGTAGAACGGCTTCATTTCCCAAGCGGTGCTCGCCAGCTCGCAATTTTAACTAGGGACTGTGCTTACTGAGACCAAGATGTGGGTAACTTCGTCCTTATCAACGTTTTAATATGAGCAAGCTGACTTTTGTTTTTGTTTTTAAGCATTTGTATCACAACACACATGAAAATTGAAGTTCCGTTATAACAAAGGCAGAGTTAAATAAAACAAAACCGTCACGCCTTTTCCCCAACCGAGGGTGGCAGAGGTGTATTGTGTTAACCATTTTTGTAAGATTCCATGTAATATCGGCGAGTCTATTTTTATTATATCGAGCACAATGCGAAATTGATACTGGATGTTTTTACCGAAAAATAACATTTTGTCCAATCTATGATACGATCCAGGACCTCGTGATCGCTATGCACATTATTCGCCACTAAACCAATGAGGTACCCAAGGCGTAGTTTATCTATCTATATTATCACGCCAGTTCCCGCGCAGGGTAGGCAGAGAGTACAGAGTTCCAACAGGTTCTTTCCTTACAGACCTCTCTGGCTTCCTCCACTCTCATAGTTCTTCTCATACATTGGGTTTTTCACTATTAATTATCGTCATTATTTTACTGTAAATTAAGCATGAAGAAGGGATGTAGCTTTTAAAAGTTCAATTTCATCTTTACCTTGAATTCTATTTCCAAAGTTACCATACTCGTTTTTCAATTTCCACATTACATTTACAATGTCTTGCAAACGGCCGCGAACACCGCCATAAATTCAATTTCTATTACCCAACTGTAAAACTTAGAGAAAAATATTTCTTCACAAATTGCTCTTTTAAAACCTTAGAATAACCAAAAATCCAGGAATTTACGCCCCAAACTCCAACTTAGGAAATAGATCCATTTCTTTTTGTAACTTAATCACAAAGAAGTTTGCCAACTTTAAAAGTTGGCGAAACTTGGTCTCGGAATACGCGTAAAATAAAAATAAAATCGTTTCGGAGACACGGTATAAAAAGTTTTCTGTTTCGACTTTGTTGGTTAAATACCAAAGTTTTGTATTGAACTATGTGATATTTAAGCAACTTTTAGGTAGCTACTAACTGGACTAACACTTTCTGGAAACCATGTGTTGGTGTAAAAGTTATTGAAAAATAATCATGCTGAAGTTAAAGTAGCAGAATTGCTAAACTTAAGTGGCAGTAGGCGGGGCGCATCGCTCGTAGATCTGACGGTTGGGGCAGACAGTTTCTCGAATGGCGACCACGTACCGGAAGACGTGGAGTGGGTAGGCCCCCTACAAGATGGACCGATGACCTGGTGAAGGTCGCGGGTAGAAGTTGGATGCGTACAGCACAAAGCCGGTCGTTGTGGCGGTCTTTCGGGAAGGCCTTTGTCCTGCAGTGGACGTCTTTCGGCTGAAGAAGAAGAAGAAGTTAAAGTATCAAATTTCCGATTAATAATTACATTCAGTTGTGAAAACAACTTAATGTATACCGGTCTAAAAACTTCTGCAATTTCATCAAACTCGAATAACTTTTGAGAATCAACAACATAACAACAAATCTCAGACTAGAAACACCAATGCATTCCAAGATATTTCTTGATATATCCTTCTCAGTCCAAGCTGTTCGTCTATGGAATGCATTGCCTGTGTCAGTAAGACGCGCAGTGTTTGGCCATTTTTAAAAGAATGGTTAAGGAGCACTTTCTTTCGACTATTCTCTAATAAGTCACCTACTATCATGCCGTTTCTTAATACCTATCTTTATTATTATATTTATATATTGTTATGTATCATATATGAGTCTGTACCTATTCAAATAAAACTAACTAATAAATGTACGCCACCTACTGCCCTCTATTTTATGTATAATTTTATTTTTTCTTTCAGTTTTGGTTGTCTGGAAGAGATCGCTATTAGCGATAAGACCGCCAATTAAACCTCCTTTGTGTATTTTTTTTTCTCGATGTAAATGTATTGGTGTACAATAAAGAGTAATCTATTCATCTAACATCAAAGCAGAGAATCACTTACATCAGATTATTTTCCTAATTAACTATAATTAAACATATTATAACAATAATTAAAGCAACGATGCTAGCTCAGAACATACAAAAAAGGAAGGTAGCGGACAACAGTTCACAATGCAGGAGATAATAGAATGAATGAAGATAAACAGAAACTAAATATGTGACTCTTCGATACCTAAGCTGACCATTTTGAATTAGACTGTCGTTTCGTGGCGAAACCTCAAGCCCAACGGCAATAAACAGGTACATTTGAATGGCAATAACGCGGGTAGTTTGTTAATATTTGATCGCGGTCGCGTCGTCTTCCACCAAAGGGATCATTTATCGCTCGACCACGGCGCAGTGCGGACGTTTTGTAGTTGTTGTAAACGTTTATTGAGTGAATAGTGCTATGCATAATTCTTATTGTTTAGCCTCTAACTTTGTATGCTGTACTATATTCGATAAAAGTATGTAATCATCGGTTCATGAAACATTAAACATGTTTCAATTTTTTTAATAGCCTGTTCTGTATCCCACTGGTGGGCAAAGGCCTCTCCTTGAAGGCTCCACAAAAATCAGTACTAAGCCAATGACGTCTTTTAAAATTTATGCATAGGTAAATACAAATTCAAAATATTACTTTTTACTACAAGACTCATATACACAAACAATGACTTAGAATGTTTATGTTGGGCTTAAAATTAACAAAGATTCTACAATATCTCAAAGAAAAAAACATAATTTCTCAATTTTTGTAACTAACAAGTACATATAATTCATCAAAGTAACCTTCCAAACTAACAACTTCACTGAAAACCAAAACCTTAATTTGTAACATTACATTAAAATCATTGTCACGTCCACCCAAACATTTAGTTGATAATGGACATTTTAACGCAGTGGAAACACATTAACGGACAGACAGATAGATATTATGATTGATAGATACTGCCTTAATTGCATCGCGGGAAGGCGATAATTACTTTATCACCGGGTTGCCCTCGGGATGGCGTAATGCGAGTAGTGGTAATACAAGTAGTAATGCTAGCTATTTTCTAGATATATTAATTTAAATATAAATGTTCAGTATCATGTACGGATGTATTGGTATTGTAAAACTGTGGTTGGGCTTGACTGTAAAATTGATGCTGATGATAATAATTCTTAAATTGATGCTTTACTACTAAGATTTACTTCGTTAGCTAACGATAATGCGGGTGATGGCTCTAGGTCGGAACCTAAGACTCGTACCCTGGACAAAAGTGTGGGGTTTCTATTGAAAAATCCTGAATAACAGTCCGGAGTCTATGCACGGGAATGATGTTAAATGTTAATAGTCTCGCCCACTATTTGAGCCTGACATCGTCGTCGATATGTGGATACACACAGTACATCTCTCCGATCCCCGCTTGGAGAAAAGGTAGTGACGGTGTTAATTTTTAATTTCTAAGATTTGTTACCAATTTATTATCACGTGATATATCAGAAGCTTCGGTAGCTTATACAATTAAAACCCCTATATCTCTAGCAGTACTTAGTCCCTGTCACATTACCCTACTCCGCGATTCGAACTAGTAAAAACTTTGACGCACTTTTTGCCGTTGAGATAAATGATACGCGAACCGCTTTAAGTATGGATTAGCTAAGTTTCTTTTTATCTAACGTCTTGCTCTTATGGATCGGCGGAGTAGACATCTGCGAATGTTTTAGTGAGGAACTATTAGTAGTATCCTCTATTAGCTAAGTGTTACGACCCGAACATACCCCGATATCTTGAAAAGTCTTTATCGGGGGATGTCGATTCTAAAACAAATAACACACCCTTAGGTCCCCCGGTGATCTGACTAGAAGGATCTAGAATCCGCGCTTAAGTTCTGAAACGTCTAGAAGGTTCCACCCCTTTAATTATAGCCGGCGCGCGGTCGCGGTATACAAGTACCTATTCGTTCCCGTTCAAATAGGTATGAAATAATAATACCGCTATGTGGGCCGCGCCGGCTATTGTTCGATGTACTTCTATCGATGTACTTAGAGGGTTCGCGTCCGTTCTAGAACTTTCGTACGAGTATAAAAGAAACACAGAGCGCGGGGACGGACACAGTCTCTTCTCGGAAGCGATAGTGACCAAATCGGAGAACAAGTGGAATACACCGGCGACTTTAGCAACGATATATGGATACTACGAGTGAGTCAGCGACTTGGAAGCAGTATTTGGGTACTAACGAGAGTAGTACTAGAGTGGGATTACTTCGCGTGTGTATTTGCATACGACGTACTGTTTTGTGTGTACAGCGCCTAATAAAGTACTTCGCACGGTAATCGGCATTTATTTACCCCGCAAACATAACAATACTTTCTTTACATATAAAGACTTCCGGCCTTTGCTTCCATATTGGAAGAGTAACTGCGTTGAATGAATGCGTGTAAATGACTTTTAATTTTCATTTTAGTCCATTTAAGTAATGAAGTACGGAACGGAGCATTAGTTAAATGATGGCACGGAAGCTTGTTTTGATACTTTATACTGATGCATTTAAGGATATATCTATTGCTAAGAATAAGCCAACATAGTGACCAGTTGATATCGAGTATAGCTGATTACCACGAAACTGTTGTTGAAAATGATTAACCTTAGGACTAGGAAGATTTCGGTTATTTTACAAAATAATATGGTGCTTAATTAGCTAGTTACCAATTATAGGTTTATAAGAAGTAAGACGTCGAAACTTCGATATTATGGAACATAACACATTCAGTAATATCTTCGCTCAATCGCCTAGCCTAAGTATAACAAATAAACAAGATATTATAAAAAGAATGATTTCTAATAAGTATTTGTATTAGTATGTAAATAAGTATTTACATGCTTTATTAAGTCCGGTTGCAACATAACTAAAGAGCCACTGACTAATTCGTAACGCACATCACGATCTAGCGACTAGTTATGCACATAACACAGTTACTTCTGCGCTAGAGAACCACCTCAAAGCCTGTCCAGTCCAGTGGAAAATTCTACAATTCACAGCTCAAATCCCCAGGAGATGCCATGCAGAAAATTAGTACGGATTCTGGATTCACTCCGTTAAGTCGAGGACACGATAGGATGGATACCGAGTTGATAATTATGTATAGGTATATACATATTGTACTATAAGTAACGTAAAATATTAGGCATCAAGTCGGGGGTAGTTTAATACACAATTTTACATACAGCGTATTTCGGTACATTCAAGCGTTTTTTGCCAAAGAATAAAGGAGTACGTTTTTATCATATCTTTTACAAGAATCAAACATGAAGCTCACAAAATCTTCCGCTAAGCTTTTGTCCGTAGTGCCTTACAGCTAGGCTTATCCGAGTTGAACCCTCCTTCGCTATAACTGATATGCCATCATTTTGTGTTCTATCTTCCGCTTCGCAAAACTGTTACGTGCGTATTTACATCAATCAACAATGAACTCGATACGCTCGGCGTCCATTAGGTGTTCACTTATCTTTCAAATTTGAATCATTTCTATTCGACACCTTACTACAAGCCTGATTTTTAAAAACATTATAGTTTTTCTAGTGACTCTTTACAATATAAACGAATTACCTGATCTTATCTTTTCTAACTCTTTTAACTTAGTCTTCATAAATTCACTCCAAAAAAAACTTCCTTTCATGCGATTTTATATACACTCCTATCTTGAAAGCAATACTAGTAATCTTTCCAGAAGTTAATAGCACTCCCCGAAGTTACGCTTTGATTTCTCTCTTTGACAGTCCATATTTCCCTTCCATATTTCGTCGGTTTGATTTGATGCATCAGTGCTCCGCTTAGCATGGTATTTGATGGAGAGTTTCCGCACTTGTAGGTTTGGAGTTAACCCGAATGCCTTTTGGATTCTTTGAAGCAAGAAATTGTTCAATATTATATTTTGTTTATGACAGACATAAAGATGTGCTCGGATGATCTGTGTTGAACGTATTTGGAGGCACGAATAAACGATGTGGTGTTTTGTTTCATGTAGTATATTGTATACGTGTAGGTATATAATATAAGTTATAGGAAAATAGGCAAAGATTCTTAAAATGCTGAGAACATTTCGTTTTTTCTTGTTTCTGCTGTTGTGCTGTATTTGACCTCCCTTTATGCCGTGTGCTGCAGCTTTTCTGGATATCGAGGGTGCATTTGATCGCACAACATTCTCATCCATAGAACTAGCTGCTATAGAGCATGGGATAGAACCAACTCTTGTCAGATGGATCAAAAACATGCTAAAGAACAGGATAGTCCAGTCCACTCTATTAGGAGAAGGGCTATCTGTAAGAACCACTAAAGGATGCCCGCAAGGAGGGGTCTTATCGCCGACTCTGTGGAGCCTGGTAGTGGACTCCCTCTTGAAGATAATCAACAAAGGTCCGTTCTACGGAGTAGGATATGCGGATGATATAGTGATAGCAATCAATGGGAAGTTTCCAAACACAGTATCGACACTGATGCAGGAAGCTCTAGATAAGGTAACAAACTGGTGCACAACAAATAGCCTCTCGGTCAACCCGACGAAGACTAATGTCATCCTGTTTACAAGGAAAAAGGTACTGACGGGCTTACAGGACCTGTACATGTACGGAAGTAAAATTAAATGGGCCACTGAGGTCAAGTATCTGGGGGTGACCCTGGACAAGCAACTGAAGTGGCATACACATGTTGATCTAACCATAGCCAAAGCACTGAGAGTGCTGAACATGTGTAGGTCAGCGTATGGAAAGGCATGGGGACTACAGCCCAAAATAATGCACTGGTTATTTATCACTATGGTAAAACCGATAATAACGTATGGATGCATCGTGTGGTGGCCTAGAACCAAGACACAGACGTGCAGGGATTCCTTAACAAAACTGCAGAGGACAGCCTGCCTGGCCATCACAAGTGCTTTCAAAACAACACCGACGGCAGCTATGGAGAGGCTACTCAACCTAACTCCATTACATATCGTCATTGAAACTGAGGCAAGGAAGGCACTCTATAGGCTAGAGAAAGCTGGACTATGGAGCATAACGGCGCCAGGCCTTGAACACACCAAGCTAGAACCGGATAAGGAACTAGATGACATAAGGAACATGAGAAGTGACAAGATCATAACCACATACATGTTCAATAAGAGATTTAGCACTCACATCCCAACCAGGGAACAATGGAAAAGTGGTCTAAATAAGCAAGGCAAGGAGCAAATGATATGGTACACTGACGGATCCAAAACCAAGTTTGGAACAGGAGCCGGAGTATACACGGAAGGATATAGCCTTAGCCAAAGCATGGACAGGTTTACATCAATATTCCAGGCAGAGACCTATGCGATAAACATTTGTGCAAAAGAGATATTGGACAAACGAATCACGGGCAAGAAAATCTACATTTGTAGTGATAGTCAGGCTGCCCTCAAGGCCGTCGGCTCCTATGAGCTAAACTCAGCACTGGCTGCGGAGTGCGCATACCTTCTTGACAGATGTGGAGCGCGCAACACGGTCAGGTTAGTCTGGGTCCCTGGGCACACGGGAGTTGATGGCAATGAGCGTGCGGACGACTTAGCCAGGAAGGGAGCAATGGGAAAACCCGTTGGTCCAGAACCGTTCATAGGCATACCAGACGGCGCCTATAGAGGCGCACTCTTTAAATATGCCCAAGAACAACATAAGAAAGAATGGGAAGCACACACAGGGCTACGACACTCAAAGGAATTCCTTTCCACATGGTGTGAAAGCGACTGCAAGAGACTACTAAAATATAGTAGACTACAACTAAGGCAAATAACGGGAGCATTCACAGGCCACTATGGCACGAAAGAACATCTACACAAGATGAACCTATGCGGCGACGTGGTATGCAGGTGCTGTGGCACAGAAACTGAAACCATGAAGCACGTCATCTGTCACTGCGACGCTCTGGCTGCGCGGCGAATGGAACTACTGGGAGTGGCCTATCCAAACCCAGAAGAACTACGGCTCTGTCCCCCTGCTGGAATCTACAACCTAATACAGGGAGTACTGGACACCTCAGGTACGTAAGAGCATTAGGGCAAGGACAGCACAAAAGATCCCATGGGTCGAAGTGCGCCAGAGGTTTCCTCGGTCCGGTAAGCCAATATAAGATAAGATAAGATGCCCGTGGCTTAGGTAAAGATTGGCTCGGGATAGAGATATGTGCGTGGAATGAGCTGAAAGAGATGATGTTGGTGACTACTGGTAGTGCAATACGAGATTTTTATCTCCCACTACTGTCTAAATTTCAGTAGCGCTAAAGTGTAGTAGAACTTGTAGCAAAACTATGACTAACAAATTCAGAGGTAAAATTGATGACACTGAGACATTGACAAAAATAGAGGATGAATAAAAATCTTTTTAATATAAAAATAAAACCGACTTCAGAAAGCAAGAAATAAATATTTGAAGTCGGTAACGGTTAGTACAGTCGGTTAATTGGCACCGACTTCAAATATTTATTTCTTGCTTTTGAAGTCGTTTTAAAAAATATATTTTAGACTTTTAAGTGACAAGTGATTCATTTACTAATATTTATATACCTATATTATATTATTTTGCTGAGTTGTACTGCAAGGTACCTACAGGATTGATATAATAACCATAATAACGGAATCTATACATTCGTGCTGTTCGCCGTTAAGGAGTCCCCTGGTGTATCTTCAAAGCCCAAAGTTTAATACCGATTTCATTAAAATGGGACCACTTCGAAATTATACTAAACCCAACGCAAAAAGAGTCATCAAAATCAGTTCATAAATAAAGACGTTATAAAAAACACAGGCAGGGTACAGGTAGGATTGACGTAATACCCATAATATCTCAATCTATGCATTCATATTATTTGTCGTTAAGGAGTTCCCTGGTGTATCTTCCAAGTCTCAGGTCCAATACCGATGAAATTAAAATGGGACCACCTTGGAGCTATACTGAACCCAATGCAAAAAAATCATCAAAATCGATTCATAATTGGCGGAATGATCGAACATTCATACAAAAAAAAACATACAAACGAATTGAGAACCTCCTCCTTTTTAGAAGTCGGTTAACAACAACGAAAAGTCTCATGCAATTCAAATTAGTATCAGCTGGCATTACCTCCGTTTTCTCCCAGTATTCAGATCCATACTAAACTTCTCTTACCTCAATTTGTGAGAAGCCTTTGTTCAGCAGTATTTCAGTATTAGCTGAGCAGGAGCTACACCTCCTACACAACGACACCTACTCGTGCCGTTGTGCCTTTTAATTAAGATAGATATCAGCCAAAAATACTCGCCGAATACTAAACAAAAATACACCTATTGTACCAAAGCTTTCAACGAAATAAAGCGTACAAATAGCCTAGTAATCCCCTATTAATTGTTCAATCCAGAATTCATTTGGCAACATATCAACCCCTATCTCAAGTCGAAACTCGTAAACAGCCTATTACGGGGTATACGTCAATAAAATCGGCATAACTACTTGCGAGGGCTTGTCAGACGTCGTGACCCAAATGTGTCATATTATTAATCTATAAATACGCCGTGTCTAAATTATAGGGACCTCTGCGCAATTGTGGATGTTAAGAACTAACCTTGAGCTTGGAGCTCATGTCTCAGATTGAACGAGACCTCTGTTCTATTTGCAGTGTTATTTGTAATTAATCAATGCATAAATAAATATTTTAAGGAACACGTTTATTATACATGAAATGAAACTATTTTTCGGATTTTATCGCGGTTTGTTTTTGATTTTTAAGTTTCCGACGTTTCAAATGCTTTGCAGCACCCATGGTCACGAAAGGACTGAGGTGTTAGACGTCCAAAAGGCATAGTTGTTCCGGGGTACCCTCAAACTTATTAATTATTTTTGTTGGTCCGATCTACGCAGAATGAGCTCACGGTGACTTGATGTCGTGCAGTGTTGCTTGGTTCAGAAGTTGATTATATTAATAACCGGATCCCAAGTCGATGGAAGCACCCGGCCATCTTCTCTATTGAAATTAGGATGCTTTTAATTTCAACTCAGTATGGGAAATATTATAATTGCTAAAAAATACTTGTCTCTGTCATCAATTGTTTCTTTTTCTCGTAAATTTTAACATGGTCTCGCATAACATTCGCATTTTATTTTAAGAGTGTCCATACTTAATGTCTAACGGACAAAGCTGTTAATTGACAATGAAAGAGGCCTCACAGATCAAGTTATCTGGTCAGGTGGGACGTGGCGAACCTATTATGTTGATTTAGTAGTGATATGTGACTCTCCGCAATGTCGTGCTTAGAACCAGTAGATAGTTATGAACACGGGTTGATTAAAGCCGATATTGCTTTAAGAAGTATAAACATCTCTATTGATTTTTTGTGGGCAAAGGCGTTCATTGTACACTCACGATGGATAGTTATCTTAAGATACTCGATGATAAACCATAAACGTCTTCTACGGTCACGGTAAATAATGATTCTCTCTACTCTCTGCCTACCCCGCAAGAGATCTGGGGTGATCAAGATAGATTATTGTCTTTTGAACTACTTTATTGACCTTGCAGCGCATAGTGCGGCTGTCTATCAGGAGGTCTCTGGTTCAGATACTTTGTCTGACACAAAGTATAATTTTTTAATCAAAATATTTATCAATAACAGTTCGAAGTCTGGAATTGTACCTCTCTACCTATTACTATGCTACATCCATAAGTAGGTAGCCTTTTTAAAATAAAATCTATCTAGGACCAACAGCATTACTTAATTAAAAAAAAAAACAGAATTGTTCCAAAATAATACGAGCCAAAAATTCTTAAAATTTAAACACAGCCTCAGAGATGCTTGTAGCACTGTGCCACCGCGGTGTTCTTAGCGATCACCAAGGTTAAGCAGCGTTTAACTCAGTCGGCCTGCGATGGGTGACCGTTCATATTCCAGCGTCTCCGTGCTTTGAAAGGCGCGCTAAACCGTTGGTCCCGGTACCCACGTAATGCAGTAGTCAATAAGCCAAGTTGGATACTTTATAGGCGGCTTGATAAATTCCAACAGCAGGCAGCCACAAACCTGCCTCTTCCGATTCACACTGGGTCCGCGTGGTGGAGTATGACCTAATCTCTCTCATCTCGATTTATAAGAGAAGGCCTTTGCCCAGCTGTGGGATAGGCTGACATTATTATATTATAAACACAGCCTCATCATTCCTACGCATAGATGATACCAACAGACTAAGAAATGAATACTTCTAAACAATTCCATGAAATCATTTTATACTTAACATAACAGGAGTACACAATTTACTTTGAAAGCTAAAAGCTCGGCTCCAATTCGATTTATTTATTTCATATTCCCGGTCTCTCCTTTGACGGGGCTCCGGAATCTCGATGCACTAACACACATACATTTTTATTTGTCTGTTCGTTAGCTTTGCTTGAATACTGTTTATTTCGATAGAAATGAAAAAAAACAGTTTATTTGGATGCTTTGAAGGCAATGGGAAGAGTAAGAATGCAGGTAGGTAGACTTTATAAAGGACTACTTGACCCATCATGACTTATGCGTGTGTTGTGTTCGGGCATTCGGCCCCCTCTCACATCGATAAACTCCAAGTGGTTCAAAACCGCTTCCTCCGTAAAGCCGTAGGAGCCCCCTGGTTCGTACGGAACGTCGACCTCCACTCCGATCTAGGTCTCGAACCTATTCGCGCCTTTATTAAAAAGGCGTCAACACGTCACTTCGCGAACGCATCTACCCATGCGAATCCGTTAATCGTAGCCACCGCCGACTACGATCTCCCCCCCGACCCCTGCCGCCACCGCCAGCCGCGACATGTTCTCACCGACCCCCCCACGATGCTTTGTCATCCCTTCTTTCCGCTCAGAATACGGGCGACGACGACGACGTAGTAGTAGATCCCCTCCTATAGCCGGCGGTTGACCGGTGTACTTAGTAGTGCACCCGTCCCCCTACAGCGACTGTCCCAACCGAGGGCGCCTCGAAGAGGCGCCCTCGAGTATGTCGCCTCTTGCCCTTCTGGCTGGCTAGAGCGTAGTGGTTGCACGCTCGCCTTTAAGTCCGGTAAAGCTGTAAAGGCCTCGCGGCCAACAGCGTACATCATTCACACACACACACACACAAAGGACTACTTAACGAAATCTTTTCTTTTTTTGTACGATTATAAAGAATACTTGAATTTTGCAACAAAGAATTCAGGGGTCCTTCTACAATCTCTTTGGCAGAATTATTGTGATCTGACCTTGTCGTGGGAAGGATTTAGACCTAAAAACTGCCTACGTCTCTTTTTCACAGTAAAGTAAGTTTACAATAATATTGATACATAGTATCCAGGGTCTACCCACAATATGTTTAGCAGTATTATTATAATCTGAATTTGTTGTGAGAAAGGGACAGAGTTATAAACCGCCTTCAGGGGCCAAGATATTTGGTGGAACTTCATAACGTAATTGGTGACTGGAGAGATTGTTCAATTCTCTGACTCCATGTTTCTCGCTTAAATGAAATTCTGTTCACAATGATGATCTTTATGATACCATATTTATTTAAGATCCTGTTGGAAGTCTGTACTCTTTGCATACCCCGCAAGGGATCTGGCGTGAGGATATAGATAGATAGTCGGCACCAATGCTAAGCAAAGCCTAACTGACTCGACACAACAATGTGCCCCATACAAAATATTGCGCACTCATCAAATGTGACCCTACACCGGAGTATCTCTCTACATACATCTCAACATAGTACATCTCTTTCTCGCAGTAATGTAAGAATACAATAACATCGCTATAGAAACGTGGTTAGAGACTTAAACTTAGATATTTAGATACGATATTATTGTGTCGTCTCAGGTGATACTTATCATTAGTAATTTTAATTTTATTAATATAAGTTGATATGTTGATGACGAATGAGCTTGAACGTCAAGAAGGTCACGCCCCAACAAAAAAAGTATTTCTAATAAACTCCTTTAGTGCATGTTATTTACTCATTGGTAAGTCATAACTGAATCGTTTGCTAAGTGCCTCTCCGTTTCAGCACACTAACAAAGTTATTCCAGATATTTATGAATAATATTAATATACCTACATACACATAATTACATACTAATGGAAAATATTGTAGCGAAACGTCTGATATATCTTTATAAATACAAAGCGATTACAGATGTAATAAAATTAGCCGAGGTCACTTCCAGAAGCATCTACGAATCAATATCCCCTAAAATATCTGGCCTATTTACTCTAACAGTCTAGCGCCACTACTGTAAAATTAACAATAGATAGTACTTTAACAGAATTACTTTCCATATGCAAACACAAAAGAATTTACGTCATAGAGAAAATAAACCTTTCGTATACAATGTAAATCGTGTTCTTCGTCCATATATCACTGCCATAACATTTTGCAAGTGGCATACACCCTTTCACGAACCGATTCTCCCCCGCCCCCGCGCCTCGAAAACCGCACGAATACTCGCTGTTACATAACAATAATACCTTTTCTACAGCCTCCCTGATAAATAGCTGTATGGAGAAACCTATATTTTGTAAACCACGTGGTTCAATAATGTAAGCGAAGCTAGCGCCATCCAGCGGGTGGCGTCAGTACTATGTACTAAAGTCGCGGGAGAAAATGGTTCGTGGTTTGGTGGAAATCTGGCTCGGGATGTTTAACGGTGGAGTTTCTTTAGTTGAGAAGAGATGGCGTTAGTAATAGCTTTGTATAATTTAATAGTTGTTTATGTCATTTTTTTATTGTTTCAGCTCTCGGAGCTCGAGCAAAGGGTTCTAGAAGCCGAAGGCAGGGCGGAAGAAGCGGAGGACAAGGTAATTATAACAAGTTTTTTTTTATTGTACTCAATCTCTAAAATAGGTAACAAAACAAAAACTTGAATGTTTGCTTCTCTTTAATATTATGGTGAGGTAATTTAGAGAAGTTGTTTATTGTTCAGAATCAATTAGTTTCAGTGTAAGTAGTTACCAACCATGAAGCAATTACGAAAGTCTTCATGGTTGGTACCATCGTTGGTACCTACTTACTTACTTACACATACCTATGTGTATTTCCTTTACATATCTATCACATAAACATCGACCTTAAAAAACTACATGCAAAAAAACAACATGGAGCATTGTTTTAAAAACCTGAAAGCTTCCAGTTTTTCTACAAAAAGGGGATTTCTGAAATAGATTTTCCCCTCGAACGTCGAGGATGTGCAAGTCAGTACGGTCAGCACAAAAACGTTCCATTAATCCCGTCCGCCGGGAATTACTAGGCTTTTGTTTGACAGGAGACCTTCGTCAGTGGGCTTTGGATACAATCAATACATATCCGTTGCGTACGTATATCATATTTAAAATTAATTTAGAACATTTTTAGACCATCGCTGGTTCTTATTGTAATGATATGGCGTTTACGTCATTTTAGCGTCTTTTAGATTAATTGACCTTTGGATGACATTAAGCTCACTTATGTAGCATTGAGTAGACAAATGAACATGAATCTGACCATCGCAATAAGGTGAACAGCGAAATTGAATTGAAAAATGGGCATCTAAACTGGTATAGTAGCGACATTTTTATAGTTTTACATCATTCATTTTCTAATATATTTTTCAGACAATATAGAATAATAGTTTCAAATAGGTTATTGTACTGAATAGCCTTTAAATCAAATCTCTAGAAGGGATTATGTTGGAAATAATCTTCTTGTGATTTTCTCGTCTCTGAATGTCACTGGGATCACTCTATTGCATTTCATGTTACCGTACCTATGGGAAAAGTGTGACATACTTTGAAACCTTACTATTGGCGTTGTTATCTGGCAGTTTTTATTTATTTCCTTAAGTTTATCGACTACATATTTACTTAATTATTTATTGTACACACACAAATTGTTAGAAATTGTTACAAACTAAATTAATGTACAAAGGCGAGCTTAACTCAAAGTCGAGTTTTCTACCAGCAATCCTTTGAGTGATAGTAAAACAAATGATCAAAATGAGGATATAAATAAGTGTACAACACAAAGAAAGAAAAGAAAAGATATTTATAGATTGAAAAGATATAAACTATATATATATATATACTACATGAATACAAACATACTAACAAATATCTTACATAGATAGGAAAAGGTCTCTAATTTTTTTCTTGAACATCTGTAAAGTAGGGCTATCATATAAAGAGTGTCGGAGGGATTTCCATAGGCGCACAGCACGCACAGTAAATGAAACATCATATCAAGAGACAGAGCGACAAGCTTGTCCCCTGGGGAATAAATACTCAAAGCGTTCACGAAGATATACTGGGGAATTAGGATTATGAAGAACAGAGTAAAGCGAACAGAGAATATGACTATCCCGACGCAGCTGTATAGGCAGCCACTTCGACTGCTTTCGGAATTCTGACACATGGTCATTACATTTTGTTAATTACTTTCTCTAAATAAAATATATACCAATTAACAATTTTCAAATACCATTTCACATTTCTACTTTAATATCAAGACAGTAAATCGATACTATAATGGCGTCGTGTCGATAAAACGGCCGAGTATTTAATTAACTGTCGTTCGGTAGCAATAAATTAATTAATCTCCCCCCACTGACGAACTTATTACGAATTCCTACCGTAATTACGTTTGGCCGGTAAAATTTTGAGGTGGTTTATTAGTTTTTCGACTGCTTCGTTGCCCACTTGATCAGATAATCGCTGTTTTGAACCTAGTACAGGACAGGATGATCTTTAAACGTTTGTTTTGGTTTGAGTTCGTTCGGCCATGATATCAGATTTATTCCGAGTGCAGGCCAGAGTTACTGTCGAAAAATTATATGTATGGATTTGTGATAGTCAAGTTTTTTTGGATACTGAACCTCCCACATATACCCTGGAAGCCGCTCACAGTGGCCTCCACTGATGATCCATTAATGGTTCTAGCTATTAAAATAGCGACACCCTACTTTCTGTGTGTGTTCTTTATGTTAATGACTAGTAAGAACTCTACGTACTAGATTGATTAAATCAAACGATGCTGCATTTTTAAAGTGCTGTTCATTGCTATAAATGATTAAAGATAATAGATTAAAAATAATTCAACACTGACATAGGCTACATACTGTATGTTGTATGAGTTACAAAATTAGTTTTTATCTGGGTGTTAGTGCATTTCAAATTTAGATCTATAAACGCACGTAATTCTTATTATGGAGCAACGTACGGATCCCTTTTAAAGAACTATGCGGTTTTTACATTACACAGCATTAAATATAGAAGACGGATACGATATATAGGTACGTAGATACTTCATCATCGCCTGTACTCATCATCATCTATATTACCTAAAGCAGTGCATTTATGATAACCCCTGCCTTTTGTGCTACTCGTTGAGGTTCCGTAAAATCGATTGTTACAGAAAATGCTGCATAGGGAGTTACGCACTAATAATCTCCTGACCAAATGCACTTGCAATAGTAATTCTATTTGTTTTTAATTAATTTCGATATTCAACAGGTTTTATCTATTTATAAATTTTTGGAAATTTTAATGTAAGCGATTGCTAAACAATGAATTTAGAACTTCGATCATTACTAAGTAACGCTTATCTAAACCGTAAAACCGATATAATAACCGATATAACGTTAATCTCCATTAACGTTATATTTACTTCTTTTGACAACCTATTCATCTATCTATCTATATCATAACGCCAGATCCCTTACAGGGTAGGCAGAGAGTACAGAGTTCCAACAGGTTCTTTCCTTACATACCTCTCTGGTTTCCTCGACTCTCATAGCTCGTCTCATACACGCTCGCCGGTTACGGAGACTCCTGACTTGTCCTTCAGATAAGACCCGGACTATTTGGTCATGGTCAGATAGTCTAGGTCTTCCCCGGTACCTACATCCTCCCACTTTCGCATTGTTTATCTGTAACCTATTCATATGCCTTTAAATTCTTATTCATTATCTAATGTTGAAATCCTCCAATCAGAAATAGGTCTTTTAAAATCTATCTCATATTTGTCCATTACAGTTAATTTCAAAAGCTAAACATTCCTTCCATTTCCTCAACTCCCAAGGTTAAAGTTCCCATCAATATAACTTACTCCATCGACATACTAAAACTAAATTAACTACCGCCAAACTGTTCCATACCAATCGTTTACGTCTCTGTTCCTCTAAAAGATAATATGACACGTCTAAATGACGCTATTTTGCAGCACACGAACGGCCATGTCATAAAACACACCCTTATTTGTTGGATCGCGCGCTGACAACTGAGAAATGGCGGGATTCGGGGACTATGTGAGGGGTTATTGTACTGATCGCAGGTTAACAAATGGGTCAGTAGTATATATACCAATACATTTAGTTTTTTTAGGTTTGGATGCTTTGGGTATTGAATTTTTTAATTTTACTTTAATGAAATTAATTAAAATTTAGATACAACTTTAGCCTTTCGATCAGTCTCAATTATTTTTATTTTATTTTATGTTTTAGACTTGTTTTGGAACACTGTAAGCCTGTGAACAATGATTTCACTACCTAATATATGTGGACCAAAAATAGTTGCCTTGTTTTCATTTTTTTAAATTTGTCTACGCAATATATAGTCGATGGCGACCTCGCGCTACTGCAGACTGCTCTACCATTCCGTAGTCAACTTCATTCTGTTATTAACTTAGCGGATGAAGCGATGGTCAAGGAACACACACTTAAATACCATTTTAATTGTTTTTATATTTTATTCTAAACTGAAATTAAATCAGTTTTATTTTGGACTTCTTCTTCTTTAAGTTATGGCTTCACAATAATTTTAAGTGTATTTTGCCAGTGTCCAGTGGATTCATAATGCGTGTTTGTATAAATTAATTCAACTCCCCGATGAACTTGATGACAACGATGATAAAAAAATTGAAAAGTACCTCACCCTGGATAGTAAAGAGATGGATACTTTACATATCAATTGCGACGGCCGTTTTGAGGGAAATTGAAAAGGCACGTTTTATCACTTTATTTCAATTACCTCCTCTCATGCACATATAAGAATCAATCAATCAGCCTATCGTTGTCCACTGCTGGACATAGGCCTCTCCTAACAGGCGCCATTGCACACGGTCCTCCGCCTTCCGCATCCAGTCTGTCCCAGCGACCTTTTTATGGTCGTCGGTCCATCTAGCTGGGGGCCGTCCTACCTTACGCGTCGAAGTCGCGGTCTCCACTCTAGGACACGCTTGCTCCATCGGCCGTCGGTCCTTCTGCAGATGTGACCAGCCCATTGCCGCTTTAGCTTACTGAGTCTGCGAGCTATGTCGGTAACTTTGGTTCTTTGTCGGATTACCTCGTTACGAATTTTATCCTTCAAAGAGACGCCGAGCATAGCTCGATCCATAGCCCGCTGTGCGACTTTAAATTTGTGGACTAGGCCCACTGTTAGTGGCCACGTCTCGGCCCCGTAAGTCATAACAGGTAGGACGCATTGACTTTTCTCAGGCATTGCGGTATAGGCGAAGAGAAAACGTGACGTAGTTTGCCAAATGCTGCCCAACCTAATTGGATCCTGCGGTTGATTTCTTTCTCGAAGATGTTTCTACCAAATTAGACAACTTGTCCAAGGTAGGCATATTCCCGAACAACTTCGAGCATCGAACCATCGACGTAGATCGGTCCCGGCGTGACATGTTCATTAAACATGATCTTGGTTTTATCCAAGTTCATGCCGAGACCGACACCTCGAGAGGCTCCATTTAGGCTATGCAGCATTTCGCTTAACTGTTCCAGTGACTCTGCCACAATGACGATATCATCGGCAAACCGAAGGTGTGAGATGTATTCGCCGTTAATCGCCGTCGTGTTAATGCCCCGCCCAGTCCAGTCCAGCGTCTTGAAGACGTCTTCGAGTGCATTGGTGACGAGCTTGGGGGATATTACATCCCCCTGTCTTACCCCTCGACGCAGCTCGATCGGGTTGGTCTTTTGGTCCTGGAGCTGGACGGTCATTGTGGCGGTATCATACAGACATCTCAACACCTCGATATAGCGCCAATCTATGCCACATCGCTGCAGAGCATCCAAAACCGCCCAGCTTTCGATGGAGTCGAAGGCTTTCTCGTAGTCCACGAAAGCCATACACAGCGGCTGATTGTACTTTTCGGTCTTCTGTACAATCTGCCGAACAGTTTGGATGTGGTCTACGGTGCTGTAGCATTTTCGAAACCCGGCTTGTTCCGGTGGCTGGAACTCGTCAAGTCTTCTGGCGAGGCGGTTTGTAAGTACTCTCGGGAACAACTTGTAGACGTGGCTCAGGAGTGAGATGGGTCTGTAGTTCTTCAGCAAGGTTTTTTCACCTTTTTTGAAGAACAGAACCACCGCACTCCCGCTCCACGCTTGAGGTGTTAAACCCTGGTGGATGACGGAATTAAAGAGACTCGCTAGCTTTTTCAGGATTGGAGTCCCGCCTGCTTTTAGGAGCTCAGTGGTGATTCCGTCATCGCCTGGCGACTTGTTGTTTTTGAGCTGCCCGAGAGCCACTCTGACCTCGTCCTGGATGACATCAGGGAATATAAGAATACATAATGGTTAATATTCCACCAACATTACACATTATTATTCGAAATAACACAAGATTTGGAAATTAAGACATATTGACAACATTACTCTTCGACTTCCCGCCAAAACTCCTATTTTGGACTTGTTGATGGTCTATTTTATCCAACCATTAGTAAAATTCTATAGTTCTCTTTTCCTGTTACGTAAATGTGTATGCGTAAAAAAGTATTTTTGTATGTACGCACTGAAATGAATAGCTTTCGATATTCCACGGATAGCTATGGAGTAAATAATAAAAATAAAACTTATAAAACGATCTTTAGTGCAAAAAAATATTATGTTAAAATGCAAGTAAATACTAAGTTTTACCTCGTTTTTATGCTTGTACTTATTTTATTTATTTTAGTACATTAAGTAGATATAAAAAAGTTAAGTGTGTATGTAAACTATACATAACAGATTTTTACTAACTTTAACTGTAATTTTATTATTATAATATCTTTTATTACTGCATTTTATAATATTCTTTCCCATTGTTGTGCTGTCTGTACCGCACAGTGAGAGCGCTGTATACACAAGTGCAGGCTCCAGATCGACGCGGGGGATGCAGTCATATTGATTTTCACAATTGCAGGATTATGACTCATTGTTGTTTACATTTTATTCATCTCCCCTTTTGTATTACGCATATTTCATTAAAGTATTACTTACGTGTCGTGATGTTTGACGGATGGCTAATTAATTCTTTTAGATTAAGTAAATATCTATAGTTCAGATCTGCGTATATAATAAATTTACTTTTTTGGGACTAAGCTCGCCACAAATTCCCATCATTGTAACTCCTGTAAGCCAGGATCCACAATAGTCTCCTTAGATGACACCAAGGTTTTAACCTTGAGGTGTCCCGGAAAGCGCTTTAATTGTCCTGGACCCCCAACAAATTTAATTAGAAAGAAAAACAGAAGGAGTAGGAAAAATAAAATTCCACTTCCCACGTTTACAAAGCGGGAGACACACACATCAGCCATAAAGAAGAAGATTTACTGTCCTACTGCTGGCATTAGACGGACGACTTAATCCAGTGGTTCAGAGCTTAAGACATTTCTTCCACTGGATCGGATAGTCGCGGGTTCGATCTCCGCACAGTAAACATCTTTGTGTGACCGACTAATGTTTGTGTCGGTTTGACTGTTTGTGTATGTAAATTTCATGTTAATAAACGCCTCACGACACTTGAATCTAATTCTTAGTGGGGCAAAGTTTAAAGGAACTGTACAAGTCACAATTTGACAAAAATAATTTGATAGTTTGAGTCTAATAAATTTCCTAGGCCATTGTACGTATCATTAATCAAACGTAACAAACTTGTTAACTTATCAGAAAGAAATTGTATTTATTTAAACTATAGTCTTCCTAGTATACCTAACCACAAATCTACAGTAAAAGCTCGTAAAACTCGAGCACCTAAATCGTCAATAAGCCGCGAGTCACGAGCCACAAGAGACTACTTGAGCACAGGCATACTCGTCCAAACACGAGCTTTATCGCCCGACGCGGTGAATTTCATGGCCCTGTGCGGAGTTGATAATACCCACTATTGTATTTCACTTTGATTGTGCTCGTAATTTCGGAACTTGGGTAGTTGATAATTCGATAAAGCCACTTCTTTTGATGGGTATTGTGGAAGGTTAGTAACTTAAGGAGTAAACTATTTTACAAGGTATTTACGATTTTTTCCTGCCTCCGAAAGAGAGATTTTTATCTCTATAGATTCTATCTGTTGGAGAGGCCTAATGTCCACCAGTGGGCACTGTAGGTTGATGATAATGATGATTATATCTGTTTGATACTATTTATGTAAAATATGGACGTGTAGAATAATGACAACTTTCCAACAGTGTTAGTACAGCTATTCGGGGATTCCTGTTATGATATATGAATATATATAAATATGAATATATGTGTTCCTATCATTTAACTGTTGTTACTATAGCTCGATTAGTTGTTAATAGTGCGAGGAACTCTGAGAGTGGAGGAAGCCATAGACGTCTGTAGTTAGAACTCTGTACTCTCTGCATACCCTGGAAGAAATCTTGCGTTATGATGTAGATAGATAGAAATTATTGTCGTGTCAAAAATACAGACATCCGGTACAGATCAAAATTAACCTACAAAACTAAAGTGATAGCGAAAAGAAAGTGGAAATAAACAGAACTTTTATGTCGGATATTAATAACAGATCGAAGATAGGGTGCTTTAATAGAGACCTCGACTGGTCACCAAAATCTGGGAAGACAACTTGTAAGGTAGAAAAAGCAATGATAGCCTAGTGGTTAGACCGTTGGACTGCAAAGTCAGAGGTCTCGGATTCAAACCCAGGCACACTCTGTCTTTTCGAAAGCATGTGCGTGTTAAAAATTAATCATCACGTGCTTTAACGGTAAAGGAAAACATCGTGAGGAAACCTGCAGAGTTTCTCAAAGGCATGTGAAGTTCCCCAACCCGCACTGGGCCAGCGTGGTGAACTATGGCCTAAACCCTGTCAGTTTTATCCTCTAAATTGAACAGGGTTTAGGCCATAGTTCACCACGGGCCTCCTGGCCCGTGCCCAACGGTGGGAAAGTTTCTTAACGGGGCTAATATTATTATTATTATGTAGAGCAAGCGCAATAGTGAAAGGGTTGGAGTGCCAAGGAGCAGACCTACACCCAGTCTTTATCTTTGTCTATCATCATGTCAAATCCCTTGCGGGGTAGGCAGAGAGTATACTAGCTGTAACACAATCATTGCAAGACCTGAAAGTAGTTTGTTCTAAATCGGTAACTGAATCGATTCCAACTATTTTATGTATCTTCCTGTTTTTTAAATAGCAAAATATGATGTTACTCCTTCTGTGCGCTATAAAAAACTAAATCTATTTGATTCTAAGCTATACATCATCAACCCGTGTCAGTCCACTGCTGGACGTAGGCCTCTCCCATGGCACGCCACTGAGCTCGATCTTCAGCTCTCCTTCTCCAATCCCTGCCCGCTGCCTTACGAATATCGTCGCCCCACCTAGCTACAGGGCGCCCTACACTACGGTTGCCGACACGCAGTCTCCACTCAAGAACCAGTCTGCCCCAACGGCCATCGGTTCTGCGGCATATGTGACCTGCCCACTGCCACTTCAGCTTGCTAATTCGCTGAGCTATGTCGGTAACCTTGGTTCTCTGACGAATAACTTCGTTCCGGATTCGATCCCTAAGAGAAACTCCGAGCATAGCTCTTTCCATAGCTCGCTGAGCGACCTTGAAGTGGTGGACAAGCCGCACAGTGAGTGGCCACGTTTTGGCTCCGTATGTCATTACAGGTAGGACGCACTGATTAAAAACTTTCGTTTTTAGGCATTGGGGTATGGGCGATAAGAAGACTCGATGGAGATTTCCAAATGCTGCCCAGGCTATACGGAGCTGTACTTCTAAGCTATACGGAGATTTCAAATGCATTTATAAAAGATATTTTTATACGCACACATACACGTACAAGTTTCATTGTTAATTGGGGTATAAAAGTGCTTAAAATAAGGGTAAGAAACTTTAAATTTGAAAATTTGATTTTCGTATTGAATTTGTGAAGAAATTATCTAATCGGGATGTCTTAGGTCTTGCATTATTTATGATACACCTTGTATATAGCTCCACTAAGTCATTCCCCTACAATCCTCTCTTTTCTTTATGAATCTCATAGTCCCATACACGCTCAACAATAATTTTCTTCATAAAAAAGAATTGTTATTAAAAAAATATTGGTATATACATTGTTCTAATGAGATAAATTTTTAAGAAATAATATTTGATCCTTATTTGCATATATAGGGGAATATGCGTGTAATTCAAATAAGGATCAAATATTTTTTCTTAAAAATTTTATCTCATTAGGATAATGTATATACCAATATTTTTTTAATAACAATTCTTTTTTATGAAGAAAATTATTGAAAGTACAAAAAATGAGTGGGAAATTCAAAGTAGCAGGAACGCCACGCTATTGGTCAGATCGAATATGACGTTAAAGTCTACAATACAAATGTCAACAAGTGCATATTTGTTGGATGTTTGCTATTGAGTTAGTTTTATTGTTATTGCTTGTTGTCGATTAAAATTTTAGTTTAAATGATTCACATTATTGTTTAATATAACATATATATATAACGTATAATAATATTACACGCATATTCCCCATTACGGAGACTTCTCTTGTTCGTTTGATAAAGCACTGTCTACTTAGACATGGAAAGATAATTTAGGTCTTTCTCGGTACTTACATACTTCTATTTCACATCATAGCTATCAGATAGAGGTACGACGCGGAAATAGGGGATGATGTCGTCGTCTTATCTGAAGGTCAAGTCAAGAGGCTCCGTAACCGGCGAGCGTGTATGAGACGAACTATGAGAGTGGAGGAAGCCAGCGAGGTTAGTAATGTAAAGAACCTGTTGGAACTCGTGTACTCTCTGCCTACCCTGCAAGGGATCTGGCGTGATGATATAGATAGATGATTTCGTCATTAATTCTACCCACATTTATTCAATATTTCCGAACGACCCGAGCATGGCCTTTTTCATCTCTACACCAAAACATTTCATACCTACATAGGCTATTATTTGACGTCTCTCAAGCGGACTTTATACATACTATAATATCGTACTAGATCAATATGATCACTGTTTATTATTACAGGCTAAAGATTGGACTTTTGGATTTCTTATTCTCCACCTAGATGTGCTGAATTTTAACATTCACTCTTTTGTACATATTGCCAAAATAGTTTGTTGTATCTATTCAAGGTGTTTATTGAATTGATTCCAACCATTTTTAATTTTTATTAATTTTTTTTAAGCTTGAAAAATATGCTGTTACTCCTTTAGTGCGTATAACAAAGTAAAATTATTTTTAATTCAAAGCACCACGGAGATTTAAAATACATTTCTGTAACATATTTTGCAATACACATACGGAGTTTTATAAATTGGGGTATAAAAGTGCTTAAAAAGAGTAATATGTTTAAATTCGGAAATTTGGTTTTCGTATTGTTTTTCTGTAGCAATTATCTAATCCGGGTGTCTGAGGTATTGCGTTATTTACGATACATCTTGTATATAGTTCCTCACAAATAATTTTCAAGGAGAGTTAGAGGCTTTTCGATTATAGAAATTAGTTAGATTTATTACTAATTCCTAAAATCATTTTAAAATTCTTCCATTACCTATCAATGAGTGTTTAACATTTATCCGATACAAATCTTTTCCTAAACTACAACATAACATGACATAATGACCTCTTCGGTATCTACCCCACGAGATCCGCACCCCACAACTACCTTCTCATACCACATCAAAATAAAAAAATAACTTTATAATCAAAGCAATAGAACATAAATTGATAAAAAATATCATGAACGATTCATTCTATAGGACATTTTACACCAAGTCTGGTTATGGCAACAATAGGAATGTTTTCAATGGCCACCCTTCAACGCATGCGTGGTTGTCGCGCCGAACTTCACTCTGATACACCAAGCTGCCGTACGCCACAACTTCGTCCCAATACTTGTATATACATAACAATTTTCTCATCATTTTAAACAGTTTAATATTACTATATTCGTAAATTAAATCCGTCTCAGAAACCACGACTAAAATATATATTTAAAAACATAAAATCTAACCACCTTAACGATAATATCGGTGCGTGTATCGAGAGTACTTTTGATCAATAGGAGCTCTTTATTAATTTATTTGTGTTCTAGATAAGAAAGCATCGCTTTTGCCGCTAAATTAGTGTTTTAATATCGTGTTTATTGTGATATTACGTGTATTGAATGCCTAAGTGTGACAACGAATGTTAATAAAGCTTTATTAGTGTTTATTTGTAAGTGGAGCGTCAATTTTGATAGGTGCTCCGTGGTTTAGCGGGTAATAGTGTTAATATGTCGAAACCCAATACCCTGAAGGCTCACAGAATAAGTGCTGAGTTTGCTGAGAAACGAGGTCAAGCTGTGAAGAAAACGGACCCGTCTAATTCATAGCAACCACCCGTAAGTATCTACAATCTACATGTTATGTTATCGTCAACAAAATCGATTTTAAAAATCGATTAAAACAAATGTTAAATAAATTTAAAAAAAAAATAGTAAATCCTAGGGTATGGTTTGTATAAAGTGGCTATCTGAAATTATTTAATCACAGGAAGTTTAATCCAATTCCTGTTGCCAAAAGAACGGTGTGAAAAATAGTCATATATTTTTTAAACATAGGGACAAATGTAACGCAACAAACTAAAACAATGCCTAATGCCTAATGTATATGGACCAATTTACGTTACTACGGAACTGTATGATAGTAGCACAACTTGAATAGAGAAAGAATCGAATATCGATTGGTCATTAAGCTTTAATGAATCCCGAATTAAGATATTGGTTTGTAGTTCTATACTAATTATATGCTCATAGGTAGAGAGTTGTATGTATCTGTAGCATATTCATTTCCTAACATTGTTTCTACGTGATACATGACTTAGAATGCCTATCATTGCTTAAAACGACTGAAAAGAAGTCATTCAAAATTGATTCATTCTAGAAAATTCCAAGCTGCTTAAACGTACCTACATTAAAAGCTGTATTGTAAGGTGTAGTGCGTGGAGCACATGATGTGTACAATCCGATCCAACATGGCCGCCACTCAGCTGTTCGGTACGTACCGCATGCGTAATAGTTTCCCGCCATCTTTGAACTTTGCTCTTTCCTGCTAAAATAATGCTTTAACGTAATATGGATAGCGAAAATAAAATGAATACTCAAGACTTTCTAAAAGGAAATGTGATTTTAATCATGGAGTATTCGTTGATTTGCATTAGCCGTTAAAAGTTGTTTCCTTTTTTTTTTTTTTTTTTTTTTTTCCTGGGGAAAATCCTGCATAGGACTTCCGCGAGCCTCGGGGGAAGCTCGCGGGGCGTGTCGGATTCCTACCGACTAAAAACCCCAGGGTGGCCGACATCAGCACTTTGGAAGGGCTCCGGGATCTCCGTATGGAACGCACCGGTGCCCCTCTTGTGCCTCGCTCCGAAGAGCTGTTTGTTTTGTTTTGTGAGCTGTTGAGTTGTTTCCTAACCTAACCTAACCTAACCTAACCTAACCCTAGTGTGTGTGAATCTAAACAATACTCATAAAAATGATTTCTCTTTTATTCAATTTTCAATCGTGGGTTAAGCATCATACGCAATTGATTTAGACGACTGTGCTGTCGTATATTGGGCCACTTCACTCGTGGATACTTTACAGTTGCAGGATTTGAATCGCCCTGCAAAAAAAATATTTTTTTTAGCTGCATCAAAATATATTTAGATTTACCTACCACAATTTTTATTGTATAAGGTAACTATGTAGGTATATGTATTGATTATCTTACGAACCATAAGTTATTAAATAGCCACATTAGAACGTGGTTTCAAGAAATGTGTTCCGATTTTCATTAATTGTTGTTCGCAATCACCTACTTACTTATGAAAAAAAAAATATAAACAATTTTGAATGGTCACTCGGGAAATTACCCCACAAATATGTTGATTAACTTAGGTGCTTATTTACAAAAATGCTTTGTAACTATTTTGCCAACGATGTATTAACAAAGAGTTTTATATTTTAATCAATTTTTGTGCTAACCACCCACTGTATTTAGGCCCCTCATTCATAAGAGTAGTGAAGTTCACAAAGATCATTGTATTTCGGGCACAGAAACAGTCGCTTGTCTGCGCCTAACTGTTTAGATATGGAAATTGTTTGTTGGCTGTAAGCACGCAAAAGTTCGTCACGCAATGTCACACGATTTTAAGGAGGTGGAAGCCCTCCGTGTACATTGCCATTGATAAAAATATAATAATGGGTACACAAGTAAAATGTAAAACATTTTAAAGGGATTAGGAATGGTACCGACTTTATTCATGATTGATTAATGGTCGGTTTTAATATTTAACTCAAGGATCGACTTGCTTATTGGCAGTAGAATTTTGACAGATTTTCCATACAAAATATATCAAAAAAAAAAGCAAATTAAAAACAGTGTTCAAATGTTAAAAAAGTTTTTATTTATTCTAAATTCAAAATCATTATATGCTCTTAAAAAGGAGATATGGTTAAGGTCATAACATTATTAATATGTTTAATCACAAAATACAATAATTATATTATCCCAACTATCAGAATTCTATCTATCTATCTATAACCTCACGCCAGATCCCTTGCGGGGTAGGCAGAGAGTACAGAGTTCCAACAGGTTCTTTCCTTACATACCTCTCTGGCTTCCTCGACTCTCATAGTTCGTCTCATACACGTTCGCCGGTTACGGAGACTCTTGACTTTTCCATCAGATAAGACTCGGTTTATTTGGTCGTGGTAAGATAGTCTAGGTCTTCCCCGGTACCTGCATCCTTCCACTTTCACATTGTATATCTGTTTTGTCATTCTTTCCTCTGGCATTCTTTCTATATGCCCGAACCAACGGAGCATGCCCTTTCTCATCTTTACACCGATACTATCTTTCATACCTACTCGCTGTCTTACTATGCTGTTGCTAATGCGGTCGGTCAGCTTCACTCCGCACATCTTCCGCAGAGCTCGCATTTCTACCGCATTTATCCTACTTTCATTCTCCTTCTTACATACCCAGCTCTCGCTACCATATAACAGCGTTGGGACAAGAACTCCGTTATGTATGGCCAGCTGCGCCTTATGGCTTAAGTGCCGGCTCCCGAGTAGCTTTCCCATCGCACCATTCACTCTGTTCCCTGCACTCACTCTTCTCTCTATGTCAGCGGTGTATTTCCCATCCTTACTGAAGGCGCATCCAAGATATACAAACTCATTCACTTGCTCCAGCACATCGTTACCAACCACAATCCTTACATTCGTTCTGGTTTCTTCCCTTTCAAAAACCATAATCTTGGTTTTCTTCACATTCAAGTGTAAGCCATTGATCATGCAGTCGTTTTTCATAACTGTGACTAGTGCTTGCAGATCAGTGGCTGTTGGCGCTATTAAAACCGCGTCATCTGCATAAAGTAGATGGTTTACCACTAAGTCACCCATTTGTACACCTTCATTCATCGCTTTCAGTCTTTGAAGACTTTTGTCCAGATATATTATAAACAGTCTAGCGGACAACACGCAACCCTGCTTGACGCCGATTTTAACGTCAAACCAGGGTGACCTGTTACCACCCACCCGTACGCATGCCTTGCAGTCCACATAAGTGGACTGGACGGCTCGCAACAGAGTGCCATCTATACCATACTCTGGCAAAATGTCCCAAAGTCTCTTTCGCACAACTCTGTCAAATGCCTTCTCCAGATCTACAAAACCGCAGAAAACCTTCCGGCCCACTGCCAGATGCTTCTCTACGATGTTGCGGAGTGAGAAGACTTGATCCGAACATCCTCTTCCAGACCTGAAACCCCCTTGTGCCTCGCACAACATTCCATCGGACTTCACGCGCATTCTCCGTTCAATAATTTTACCGTACACCTTGGCTGCCAAGCTGATCAAACTGATGGCTCTGTAATTGGTGCAGTCATATTGTGAACCCTTGCCTTTATACAAGGGTACTATGACTGCGCGGCGCCAATCTGTAGGGACTCTACCGGTCCTCCAGCAAAGGTTTGCAAGGGCCCGGAAAGCGTCCCGGACGCAAGTTCCACCATATTTGATCATCTCGGCAGATATCATGTCTACTCCCGCAGCTTTACCGTTTTTCATACTTCCTATCGCCCATTCAACTTCTTCCATAGTGATGTCCTCCGTTGATTCTGGTGCCGCAATCTCGCCTTTAGGCACGTCTGCGGCATCAGCATCCGGGTCATCTCCATACATTTCTCCAAAATATTCACTCCACCGGTTTAGCACAGCTTGTGTGTCTGCAAGAATGTCACCATCTTTAGATTTTATCCTTTCCATTCTGGAGCCTGACGAATCACCTCGAGCCTTTCTCACCTTGCTCCAAAAGAGTTTGGTGTTGTTCTCGAAGTTCTTCGCCAGCCTCTCCTCCTCAATCATACTGGCTCTTTCACGCTTTTCTTTCACTAAAGTTTTAGTGGCATTCTTGCATTGCCGGTATATTTCTTTCCTCATCTCTGTCATACTGGCATTCAGGTTCAAAGAAGATACATAGTCCTGCCACGCTTTCTTCTTACTTTCTACGGAGCTTTGCAACTCCGCATCCCACCATGCATCACCTTTTGCTGTAATATGCTTCTTTGAGCAACCACATACTTCTTTCGCGGATTCCACCAAACTCTCTTTCAGGCTATTCCAGCATTCATCTACATTTGAGTCCGAAGAGCCTGAAATTTACTAAAAACCGTTTACATGAAATGGTAGGACGCATTCTAAAAGAACTGGTAAACAAACATCAATAATGCCATCTATGGCACTGGTGTATGGTACTTTTGACTTATACTCTCGTACTTTTTCAATGGCACTTTTGAAGATTGCATACCTATAAAGCTCTGTATACATTGACAATAGTAAGCTGTCCGAAATGCCATTGTCTGTCGCCGCTAGTTTAAAAGAAAAAAAAAGAATTACGCACGCTCTCGCCAATGAGAAACTTTTGTCTATTAACGCTGGATAAAACTGTGGTTACCAACTATAGTTTGCACTTAAAGAGACAATGGTTTATTGAAACTTTTCCGTACCGACCGGCCATCTTTTTTAATGTTATGGGTAGTTCAGAGAGATTACTATGATAGTACATTTTTTATCATTAATTATACTTTTATCATGTACAGATAAATAAATAATTATATTTCGTTTTTTTAACTATCTTACCAATATATAAACTGACATCAATAGAGTTTAAAAAGCGCTGCATAAATAACTTCAAACACCTCAACATTTTAAGAGGTGCGCCTATTGGAAAAAAAACCTGAATATATATTGTTTTACATTCATCAAAAGTAAAGCATGACAAATAAACACCGTCACGCCTATATTACCCAAGCGGGGGTGGCAGAGGTGAACTATGTAGACCCATTTGTCGTCGACGATCTTAGGCCCCATGTAATCGGGGGCGAGCCTATTGCTATATGCCGGGCACATTCTAGACTTCGGGCAGATACTAGAAATTTTTCGATAGAAAATATACATTTGTCCGACCTACAATTTGAAACCAGGACCTCGTGATCGCAAAGCACATTATTCGCCACTAAGCCAACGAGACAGTTCTTATTTGAAGTATCTTAAAAAGTACTCTGTATGGTATCTTAGCGAAGAGCATAGTTGCGCAAACGCTCGAACTTCGGGCCCTTTGATTCTGGCACAAAAAAGTCGAAGTTGCATAAAGTACGTGTCTCCCAAACTCTTCTTGGGCTAAGAGCTACTTCGCGACTAGTGTAGTGGATGCTTAATACTAAATTCCTAAGTCAATAAGCCACACCGCTTCATCTTCACTTTTCATCAGGCGAGGTAGAGGTCAAACTCTGACCAGTCAATAAAAGAACAACATTTTCAGCCAAATACCGTAGTCATAAAAGTTACTATCTAGTTTCAAATATCTGGGGCACATTCTTACCGACGACCTTAAAGACAATATGGATATTGAGAGGGAGCGCAGAGCGCTATCGGTCAGAGGTAATATGCTGACCCGTAGATTTTACCGTTGCTCTGACGACGTTAAGATTACGCTCTTTAAGGCGTACTGTCAAGGTTTTTACTCGGGAAATCTATGGGTTAGCCACACCAAAAGATCGATGGATGCCCTGCGTATCCAATATAACAATATCTTCAGAATGCTGCTGGGACTACCCCGGTTTTGCAGTGCCTCGGAGATGTTTGCACAGTACCAAACTGATGGTTTTTCAGCCATCATCAGGAAAAAGACGGCAACATTAGTGGGAGCGGTGAGGCGCAGTCCCAACAGCATACTGAAGGTTGTGGCGGAAGACATTGCCTCCCCTATCTGGCAATGTTTAATAAAAAGATGCATGGTAGTGAATCAATTTAATTTATTTTAATTTAATTTGATTTAATTTAATTTGATTTGTTTTAATTTGATTTAATATGATTAATTTCTACTAACTCCTAGAATTTAAGCTTACTAACAAATAATGGATCAATGTTGTCTACGCGAATAAATGAATTATTATTATTAAACGTTCGCAGGAGCGCTTTTTCAACGCGCTTTAATCAAGCTTAAATGTAATAAAGGGTTGCAGTTCTTTTTTTTTAAAAGCGCTTACAGCGTTTCAGCACAAATTGTTAACGAAACAGAACGAGGGATACCAAAATATATGCCCGCTGTTTCTTTTTAATTTCCAAAGCTATCGAAAGAAATTCTAATTTATATAATCCAACTTTCTTCAAAAAGCTTCCAATAGTTTCCAAACGAGCTTACTTCGGGCTACTCAACTCACCAGTTAGTCGTTCGCAAACTCCCAAAGTACCTCCATAGTAGTGCCCATGAGTCATGGAGTGCAATAACCTCGACCAGACAGCTAGTCCGGATCAGTCGGCGGATTTATCCATAGATCCTCGCCTGAAGTCTGGCGGAGCGATAAGAAACTTATAAGCTTACAAATCCAATTGAGGAAGAGCTTCGATTTGGTCACAAATTGATTTTGATTCTTACTTATTTCACTAGTTTCATCGCTGTTCATTTAGTTTTGGTGGCCACCTGCTAGGCTATTACGACGACTTTAGCAGTGTTATTTTATTCTAACTTCGCAGTGAGACAGACATGGAGCTATAAATTGTGTATACCCTCGTCTTTTTCTTGCGGCAAGTCGCCATCAGCCCAAAGACGTTTTGAAGGAGAAAGGCCTCCCCAAAGTTCACCACGTACCTATCCATCTTAAACACCAGGTCACTACAAAGTAAGAATACAATAATGCTGTTAAATAAATTGTAACTGTGTGATTGTTGTAGACGTTTTAAAGTTTGGTCAAATAGCTGACGGAGCGCGACGTACGTGCTCGGCTACTTTCGGTCGTGACGTTTGCCGTCGCGCCTAGCGGGGCTACCTGTGTTTCTTTCGTATATTTTAGTATATTACAACTCTTCAAGCCGCGCCACCGTCGCGTTCCCGTCGCGCTGCGTCGGCTATGTGGCGAAAACTTTAGAGTAGTTAAATTCGTTCGATTCTTGTAAAAATTGCAGAAATGTTTTCCGCATTTTGCTCTGATCTGTCTTGTTTGGATACTTCTCAGTCCCGCTAGACAATACATTAAGTTTCCTAGATGGAGGCAATATATTTGATGCTTAGAATTTGCACCAGGTGGTCCCCTAACACTATAGTGGGTACTTATTAATCTTTGCAGATGGCCGCTCTGGTGGCCAGTGCCACAGCAGCTGCACATATTAACTAACACAAGTTTTACATAAATTATATCACTCACTATTTGGTTAATGTTAGGTTATGGACTTAGTAAAAGTCTTGAATATGCCTGCGTGAATATGTATGTGTGTGTGAATAATCTACGCTGTTGGCCGCGGGGCCTTTACAGCTTCACCGGATAAGAGGACAAGCGTGCAACCACTACGCTCGAGCTAGAAGGGCAAGGGGGCAACTAGCTCGAGGGCGCCTCAAGGAGGAACGGCTTGGGCAGTCGCTATGGGGGAGGGCGTATACTAGGTGTCTCGCCGTGGTGCTCTGCACCGGCCGGCGGGCAAGGGATTCTTCGACCTCGCCGGCGAGTTCGATATCTGATCCTGCGTGCGGTATCTGTATCCGAAAGAAGGGATGTAAGGACATCGGGAGGGGTGAATATGTAGTCAACCCAGATTAAGCTTAAGAAATATGTACTTGGGAATTGCGACTAGTAAATTAATAATTTTAATTTTTAAAAGATCTTTTTAACAACAAGCTTTTATAGAAAAACACAAAGAAGATATCTTGATTAGTTGAGAAAATTCCTATGACTTCTTTTTGGCTCCATCATCAAACCCTTGACACCATCCGGGTTCACCTTTCGCCTATATCATCAGATCCTAAGCACTATCTAGTTGTATAGTATACGTCAGTACCAAACAAACTTAAACACGAGGGGCTTACGTTGTATATTTCACATGTTCCTATGGCCACCTTCCGACTCCATCATCAGACAAGCCCCGTGGTACCATATTATTGCATTGTCATTGATTTTACATATGTATGCCAAATTTAAGCTCAATCAGTGTCAAGCAAGTGCTTGAAACATGGATCACAAAATTTGAACCGGAAAGACAGACATAGGAACATTGCAAGGGAAATAAAAGCTTTCAAAATGAGCCCTTATAAAGTCTTAATGGAGTTGTAATGTTATATAAATGGCCAAAATATCACTATCTGCTTCAGTAAATTAACTCTTGCGATATTATTTACAAGGTATAAATTTGAACTTTATTTGAATTTATTAAGGACGATATTTAATTATTATAAGGGAGGAAAATTATAAATTTCCATGAACTTGATCTGTACTGATCCTATGCTCTACTACAGAACGCTTCATAATACAAAACTATTATGCTACTATAGTATTTTTCATGTAAGGTTCAAACTTTATTTAATAGCAATAAGAGGGATGACTCGTTTCTATACTTATGGTTTTATACCTTAACACCATTGATTTAAATATTAATTTCATTTGGCAATTAGAACTGTCACTACCCATCAGCTTAATATCATTAAAATACAACGCATATGGCAATAAGCTCGCCTCATTGGCATCATTGTCGGCGAAATGTGGATGTACACAGTACACCTCTGCCACACCTGTTGAAGGAATATAGATACGGTGGGGTTTTTGATGCTAAACAATTTTTACCTGTTTTTTCTGTCTCAACATGAAAAACATGCCAATTACTGACTCGGTAACTACACCCAACAAAATAAACCCTATCTCAAACAAACGTCTATTCTTGCCCTTAACTTTACAATATTATGCAAAACGCTTGTAAAGTTAAGTACAAACAATTTTATTTTGCATAAACCTATCAAGGGGCACAAAGCTGTTACGATATCTTGTCCGGACCTCTTGGTACAGGGCTGTCCGGATATTTCAGATACGATAAACTGAACCTTCCTACCCATTAAAGGTTTCATCACATAGCCGACGCAGCGCGATTAGAGCGCGGCGGTGGCGCAGCTTGGGGATTTGTAATGTACTGGAACGTACGGGACACCAAACGTTACGACCCGCCGCTGTCGCGCTCGACGCGATTTCAAACGAAGCACGGGAGCGAGACGCCAATACGCGTGCGAGCGAGTCGCTAATGTGGGGCGGCCCCCCGGCCAGCGCGAAGTCGCTCCGCAGTGTGACGTGTGCGTCGCGCTGCCGACCGCCGAGAAAGCGTAGCTGAGCGCTTACGTAGCGCTCCCGTCGCGCTGCGTTGGATTTTTGACTAAACCTTAAGAGAAAGGTTGTCGAGTGGCGACCACGTGCCGAAACACGTGCAGTGGCTAGGTTTCCCACGAGGTGGACCATGACCTGGTGTAGGTCACGGGTAAAAGCTGGATGCATACAACACAACACAAAGTCGTGGCGATCTTGACGGAAGGCCTTTGTTCTGCAGTAGATGTTTATCCTCTGATGAAACTAAAGCAAGAGAATCGACACTCTGAATTAGGGACCTTTGATGTACTGCTATTGGAAATATACCTTCGGTTATCAAAATTTCTTCTTATGATTTTCGGACTTCCGGACGACAGTAATAATATATTTTAAAATTATTATACCAAACTTGTTTTTTAAGTGCATTAAGAAACGTTTAATCATTGCACATATACTTCTATTGTTTTATTAGTTTAGGTTTTATCTATATAATCCTGGCAGATACCTTGCGGGGCAGACAGAGAGTACATGGTTCCAACTGATTCTTTCCTTAAAGACCTCTCTGGTTTGATACATTCTCATAGTTCGACTCATACACGCTCGCGGGTTACGGAGACTCTTGACTTAAGTTATCAATGTACATTCTTGCCTTCTTGATTATTTGTGTTACTTTCACATTGGTTGAAAACTTTACTAGGTCATAAGCAATCAAGTAGATATTTTATAGATAGGGATCTACCTAGTCTAGCTTTTTTCGAGAACCAGCGGGATTATTGTTCCCGACAAGAGTTGACCCAATATATTGGCCCTTATTCCGTCCGATATAAAGTAGATACACCTAACCCAGTTCCCCAGCTGGCCGGCCTACCATTGTTTCGGTCTAATAAATTATTCAAACATATCGCATTATGAAAGCCACTTGTTATTTATAGCTATGATCTCTATTCAAGACGTGATATAAAATATTTATATAACGATTCTTATTGCATGTTATCTCGTATTGACAACCCTAAGGAGGTGTCCATAATTCATGAGAGAACGTATTCTATGACGCATTGCGCATTTGCATAGATCTTTGAACGTATCTTGTAAAATATGCTTCTATATTTACCGTTGCAGTAATAGTGGAATAGCTTAGTAAGATGCTTCTAAGAAAAACCAATTCTAGAAAACGGACGGACTCTCTTTGACGGACGATTTAGCGCAGTGGTCAAGAGCTTACGCCGATTCCCGCATGGGACAAATCTTTGTGTGATCCACAATTATTTGTTCCGGTCTGGGTATTTGTGTATGTGAATTTTCATGTTTGTAACGCAACCACGATACAGGAATAAATCATAGTGTGGGGTCTACGATTTAAAAAATAAACGAGAAATGTCAGTCAAGTGAAAAAAGAAGAAAAGTGTATAGAGTTGATAGTGCTTTGAACACCTTCTTATCATCATAAACAAAGAAGTGCTGGAAGACCTCCTTCTGAAATTTACAGTGCAGTGTAAACTGTTCTCTCGATCAGGTTTATAATTTAGATTTTGAATGATCTTAGTTGTAGGACAAAGGCCTCCAAACCTTTATTTGGATATCGACACTCTGGTCATAGAAAGGTCTGAATGCAAATTCCACGCGGGTAGAGCCTCGGGAAAATGGAATAGCATATATTACAAATACCGACGAGCTATTGGCCCCATCTGGCGCTCTAATACATTTTTTATTTCCTCCAATGAAAATACTCCACTGAAAATAGTTTTTACATTAAAAACGTCTTAAAGTTACACTCGAGTTACGATGCGTTGTCTCTTATAAGTAGAGAATAGTTACATACAACTTTTATTTTAGACCGAAACTGGTGAAGTTTCCTAGAATCCATGCTGTTGCTTCTAATCTTTGTATGTCTCAAAATAACCGTTCTTCGCCTGAACGTTGTAAAAGGTGACTAATTACAGGACAATGGCTACTTCAGTACTGTTTGCCGTCGTGTGCTAGTTATATTTCTTAATTATAACTGCATAGGAGCCAGCCCTAACATTATTCTTAAGTGTTCGTGACTAGATTGTATGATTATTAGAATCCACGATAGCCGATCTAACACTTCTAAATGACACACCTCCTCCTTTAAAATTTTCTGTATCAATGAGCTTGTCTCTACCGCCTTTTCAGTACTCAATATTAAACAACTTATTAACCTTCTCTTCAGTATATACAGTCTAATCTTTTGACACGCTATTAGATTCAGTGACTGACTGCCTCGTTGATATAGTGGCAAAGCGCATCACTTGGTGATCACGAGGTCCTGGGTTCAAATCCTAGGTCGGACTAATAAAGTTTTTGTAACGGAAACTTCCTAGTATGAGTCTGGGATTGTGCCCGGTATATGGCAATAGACTCGCCCCCTATTACATGGCCGGCGAAAAGTGGGTGTACTCAGTACACGTCTACCACCCCCGCTTGGGGAATATAGGCGTGACGGTATTTATTAGTTCCAGTCCTGTTATACAAAAAAGCTTAATACTTTCTTTTTGAAAGAGTTATTATGAAGTTATGGCTGAATATCAAAGTTTGCTGTGATGGAAACGGAAGATCCGTTCCGATTTTAATATTCAAAGTCAAAGTCAAATTATTTATTACGATTATGGGGATATCAATATTGTTATCCCCACCATATGGATAATTATATATGGTGATATTCCTACTCATACCACAACAAACATTTCATAATGTAGGGCAACAGTTAAAAAAAAGAAAATGTTTCCAAGAGTTAATTAATCTCACGGAAATCACGTCTAAAATGAAACAGGAAGCGACTCCCGGCTTCAGCCGCATTTCCTCTATCGGCATTCGTACCTTATATATTCGTACCGTATATTCGTGGGCTGTCTGTCACAAATTACATTCCGGACATAATTTGTCCGTAATCTGAGGAATTTGATTGCTGTAGTACCTGGTGTTGGTGAAAATGCAGTGAATTCTGCCAACGACCAAATAATCCACATACTTTAGTTAGTTTAGACGTTGGCATGTGGAGTATTGGACATGGTTTATAGGTAAATTAATGGCTTCGCAATTTTCAGGCATGAAAATGATTTTCAGATTTTATGTATTTACTCTACATAGTGCTACATATTACTACATAGTAGTAAGCAAGTATACATTTTTTGGTATTTAATGAACGGGTAGATATTTTATGTAAATGTCCACATAAAATATCTACCTACCTAAAGAAATGTTTCTTCCTTAGTAACTTAAGCAGAAATAAAATATAGATAGATAACTCTTTATAGTGCACCAATTACATAGATATCAAAATACAAAAAAAAGAACTTAAAAGTTACACAAAGGGCGGCCTAATTATCGCTAAAAAGCAATCTCTTCCAGGCAACCTAGGGATGGAGAAAACGATTAGGTTGTGGAATAAACGGGGGTGCACTTATTACATAGAAGTTTTAACTTATGGCAATAAATACTTAAATATAATATAAAAATGCAAAAACATACTACAAAAATTTTATTGGGTGCCGGTGCTTTTCAGGTACTCAAAACGTTCTTTAAGATAGGGAGGGGTAGAAGGGTTAAATAATATATTGTAAAATAGGGAAATAATATGCGCGTTCCGGCGAATTCGAATGGGTAGCCACTTGAGTCTTGTACGAAATTCGGATACATGGTCATATTGTATTGTAAACTATCTAAGGCAACAACGTTTTTTAACTTGAACATAAATAACATTGTTGAAATTACGGATAAATTTAGGTACCTCTTTGAACATCTTCAATCGCAGTACATTATACTATAGATAATATTATCTAGCGGTAAGATTATAACCGTAATCCGAACTTTGGTAACCTTTTGTTTTCTCTTAACGAGATGTATTAAAACTTCTATCTGCTACATTATTATTGCATTAATTTTATAGCACAATACCTCGAGCAACTATTGATATTCGATCTTACATAGAAAATAAGATCGCGTGGGACTTACCATGTTATTAATAGTAATGCTATTAATTTTTCTCTTGGAATTACATCATTGTTAAAGCGTAGCGTGTTGTGCCTGACGAACTTGGGGAATTGCTGCTTTGTAAACTCAATCTGACCACCGTCTTTGGGGTTCTGCTTTGGTCATGCTCACTATAATGTCTTTGATTGCGGTGGCTGTCTGGGGTGAATCATTCCTCTCTCCCATATAGTTGAGGGGAGTGATGGCTGTTCCAATAGTCATACTCGTGAACGGGTGCTGCTTGAAGGAACTGGTCCATCTAGAACCCTTTCGACGCTCTTTTATAAATAACATCATTAGTCTCATATCTCGGTCGTAAGGCTGGTGGTGATATAACACTGGAGCTAGATCGTAAACTATTTAATTGTAACTTAAACATTGTATATATACAATATGATAGCAAAAAAAAGACATAGGAGAAAGAGAAAGAGAATTGAACAGAAAAGGCAAGCCCGCTGAATTTATTTGCCGGATCTTCTCAGTGGAGGCCGCGTTTCGATCCGGTAGTAGATTAGTAGTTAAATTAGATTTAACCCCCGAAGGGTTTATACAAAATAAATGATTTCAGTTTAAGTTCTTAACCAATTCAGTATTGCCAATATTGCTGCAGAAAGTTCGTCACTGTCAAGAACGAGACAAAGATAAATATTTATGAACAAGGATGGCCTTATGAAACTTCAGCGTTCTTCGTTTTCTCTGGGACTAGGGAAAATGTTCGTTTAACAAACAAGTACAATGGCCAGCGATTTTACATTTCAGTAATACGTACAGTCGTACATCCATCCCACGACCGTATTCCTCGACGAAGGCAATGGTAAACATAGTACACCCGCATTTCGCCTAGGTATTTTAGTTCCTTGTATGGCGCCAATATGAGGGCTCATTTCATTTCTCGGATTTTTCTTTGTCCTCCTCATCGTAAAAAAATTCGATGCGGGTTACTTCATGAAAACCGAACGACCTTTTAAAAAAACCATATGCGACCTGGAATTTCACCTCGTCAATACCTATCGATCTTTCTAAGACTAGGCAATTACTCCTCTACGTTTCAATAATTTACAAACATGATCATTTTAAATAGCGCATTGAAATTTCAGCGATCTAAACAATAGTCTACAGCTATTAATTTCCTTCATCTATTTATAAGTTGGCCCATTGTTATTGCCTATTGAAAAGCCTTAGAATAACCGACTATTAGTCTCATAACGCTTGATCGTTGTGGACTAATATCGGTGTTAGTCGTAGACTAGTCTCTTTACGGCGTGCTGGAATTCGGCATGAATTCGTGAAATGTATTCAGGAGATAGTGTATAGAATTTGTAGTGTAAGCAATGTGGTGTAAGTTTCAGGTATGTACCAATTTTAGTATTAAATAGAGATGATCATTGCGCTGTGATACGATAAATAAGCTTAAGCAACGGCATGACGATTTCCATATTGAGTGGTAACGGAGACCAACAGGTCACTGTTACCACGTCGTACGGTAGTCGTCTAACCCAATTGAAAGCTCTGTGACCGGTCTGATAATCTCCAACAAAAGGTGGCCACAAACCTGCCTCCACCATTCCGCACAGATTCTCTCTCATCATGATTTGTGAGATTCATATACTTTCATCCTTTCACCTGCTTGTGTCTTATCACGTGGATACTTTTCCAAACCCACCCCCAAAATTGTCATGAAGTTGTCCCGAGCGAAGTTTACCAAAGCATCCTGTTGAAACTATATGTTTTTGGAACCCACATTCTAGGAATTATTCCTGGATCGTAGATGCCTTTGCAAACATTAAATTCACATACAAAAATATCCAGAACGAAACGAAGATTTGTCCCGTCTTGGATCAAAACCACGACTATTCGGTCTAATAAGCAAAGTGGCCTACGCTTTAACTAATAGACCAAACCGTTATTAGTGTATTCAGGCTTCTCTAGAAAGGATTATTTTGCTCGAAACAGTTATAAGTTACCTCAATTAACCCGCCGGTACAGAAACCTATTATTTTTATTGTTCTATGGCACCTGCATAATAAGTATTTGATCGGTTACATATATATATTTCAGCTTGAAATTATTATAATAAAACGCATACGGTGGTCCTATCTGTCGCTGTAAACCATGACTGTATATTTGGATGTGCGCCAGACCGTGGCTCCGGCCACTCGGTGTTTCGTTCGTTTTGTCAGCACAATTAACACCAGCCAGTCACTCATTTAATAATACGTCAATATTTCCATGAAACACAGAACAATCAATCAACCTGTATCGTCCCACTGCTGGGTAAACGAAGTGATAAAACTGGCCGTTCACTCACAATAAATAGTTCTTTGATCAAAAGTAAATAAAATAATAGTAAAAATACATTTTTAAAACAAGTTTTTATGAAGCCAGTTAATAATTCAGCAATTTAAAAACGGTCAATCAGAATCAAATGTGTATACAAAATTTGGATGTTTTCTACATCCAATCCTTATAATATCAGCCTATACTGCCCACTGCTGGGCAAAGGCCTTCTCTCACAAATTGAGGTGATAGAGATTAGGTCATACTCCACCACGCGGACCCAGTGCGGATTGGTGGAGGCAGGTTTGTGGCTACTTGCTGTTGGAACTTATCAAGCCGCCTATAAGGCTTCCAACTCGGCTTAACGACTACCACATTAAGTGGTAACCGGGACCAACGGCTTAACGTGCCTTCCGAAGCACGGAGACGCTCGAATATGAAAATGCCACAAACGCTCACCCATCTCGGGCCAACCGTTTCGAACGCTGCTTAACCTTGGTATTCGGTAAGAATACCGCGGTCACACAGCGCCACGAGTGCCTCCAATCCTAAGAATAAAAATAATCCAGAAGCCGCGTCCAGTCGTAATTGCATGTCGTAATGTTGGCAGCCCGGAAAGATTACCACTTTTTGGAATAAATGTTGATGTCATTAGACTAGATGATAATAAAATCATTGTTACGATAACGTGTACTTTAATGCACATTAAACTCAAGAAATAGATATACTTGAAGTATTAAGATTTGTAGTAATTTAATGTAGGGAAAATATATTTTCATCATCTTAACTAAATATTAAAACCGTGATGTAGTAGTGAATTATATTATTACCATTTAACACTACAACTCATGAGTCCGATTTTATCGTGTGAAGGCCCGCGTGAATAAGTACGCGAGCTAGTCCAGTTCTCACGAATATACATTCGCTTTCATTAATTACATTACCGTAATGTTGCCAGTAGATGACTCGTTTACTGTCACCGTGTATTTTAATTATACTTTGTCCGACCCAGAACCAACTGATGGGCAATATCGACAAAATTTTATACGAAACATCATAAGTTTTTATATTAAAAGAAAATAAAGACAAGTCCCCAAAATGACAATATAAGTTGACTCTGGGTGAAATCGACATCTGCCGAACATCTGACACGATTCGTATATACTTGTAGGCTACGAGATAGAGAGAAGCTCCTTTTTGCGTGTTTAGAATGTTATAGTTAATAACCTACCTATAATATATAACCTAACTTCACTAGATAAGTTGTAAGCTATGTCTCTGTAGTTGGACGCCAGCCAGCCGAGGTCTGGCGCTAAAGCATTTTGCTCTTTTTGCATGCTCAACGAGCGTTCGAACAGCTTTTGTCTTATTCGCCTTATTCTGTGTTACTGCGGAAAGATGATGAATGCTGCTCTATGTAGTTATACTAATTGGATTTCGTACATTTGCTTTATATTTTTTCGTTTTGCTTGTTATTGTCGTATCGACCACTTGGCTATGAAAAGAACTGGGTACCTAAGATTTTGTCATTGTCAGCTGATTTTATTCTAAGAATAGTTTCTTCAATATGCACGAAGGAGTCATTAGTGATATTAGGTATATTAAAGTACTCAGATCGTCCAAGTTGCAACACTATTTTCAGAACCATTCGTTCTGAAGGATATTTCTGTGTAGAAGAGAGGAAAGAAATTTGTACGCGGTTACTCTTTTAATAAAATTAGTTTTAAGTTTCTTTTTATATTATAATCTGTGGGGTTCGTGGAAATAATGTAGAACAAATGGATAGGTTTAAACTGTTTAAATTAGATAAAAATATATCTACTTACACATGGTGTATATTAATGTCAACATAGTCCTCTCAATTACAAAACATAGAGATTTTATATGAAGATACAATTGCTTTATTTATTGACGTATTACAAAACTCAGTATACCTAGGCAGACAGTGAGTTAGTGGCACATGATGCACATACGAGTATAAACAGGAAAACAAAGCTAATACAGAACACGTCCAAATTATAACGTGGTTTCCTCGCAAAGTGAATTTGCATTGCTTCAAGAAAACTTCGTCTACAAGCCAAGCACAAGTACAAGTTAGACATCTTTGTTTTCAGAACAAAACATTCCCTACCTTTCCTTGCCACAGTTACGTTCGTTCCCACATTGCAGAAACTTTTAACAGGCTTTTTTGCGAATGCAACATTCACCTCTTGCTTGGCTGCAATCCAAATGTGTCTTTTTTGGGTGGTGATCTGTGAGGTTTGTGAGGTCGAATTGTGTTTTCGGCGCATGCACTTATTGTTGAGGTTATATTATGATTTAAGCTTGAAAGCAGTGTGTATATGGTGCGAATGCACGTGCGAACTAGCGCGGGGGCAACTTTACGGTACATGCGTAATTTACGGATTCGCACAATATTAACACGGTAAGTTTAACCCATGCCAGTGCATCATTCTGTAGTACCAGTTACTCACACCGTATACCAGCATCGGAACGAAGAAGAGTAATTTTGAGAACTCTAGAAAATTAGATCCAGTTTACAAGTTAATCTTAATCATATAGACGTCGGAGCAAGGAAAACATGCTCAGGTGGAAACTCACTGACAGCACGAATCTGGAGTGTGTGTGTGTGTGGTGCAACCCGAAAGATGTCTCACCTTGTATCGTGTGCCCTAACACCGGCACACAGCAAGACTTGATGTCTGTTTCCGAAAAGTGTGGTCGCTTTCTGGGTCGTATCCATATAATTGTATCAGGTTTGCTGTCGAAACGCTAAGAAGAAGACAGGTCACTCGCATCTATATAGATAAGAAGCCAACAAGATTGGAATTAGATAAAATGCTTATTTGACTTATAACACCTCTGGATTATGATGTTCAGAACGGCATCGTGTATCATGGATATCCAACAGTAAAAAGTAATCTGAACAATGATGCAGCCAAGTTTTCTAACTTACTAATACATCTGCTCAACAATTTAAGGATATAAGTTGGTGAATTTGATTCGATACTGCTATTCATAAAATCACTGTAATCTACTTACGTCAAAAACGATTTCAAAATTCTGCAAACTCCTGCATCCTTCCTGATAGCAACAACTTCGTGTCTAGTTCTAAACTTAGGATGTTTGGTTTTCCAGTTTACGTAGCTCGTTCACGTCAGAGGTGTATTATTTACTAGTCTTCTGTGTGGCCAGTCAAGATTTAGAGATGTAGTCATTTTAACGAGGCAAGGGCTTAATAAGCAGACTGAAAATGAAGCTTGCCTTGTTTTTGAAATACACTTCTGCGCTGCTTTGCCTAACGAAAGTTGCATTAGTGGTTAGTTAGCATACATCAGTGTTTTTTAAGCTGTGAGTCGCGACCCCACGGAGGGTTACGAAGCCTCAGTAAGAAAGAAGAAAAAAATATTTAAACATATATTTATAGTAAGTAAATGATAATTAAAAGACATATTTTGTAGGTTACACGCAAGTCAATTTTTCGTTAACTAATTTCTCTCATCTTGGAATCTCGTTGGCTAGACATAGAATAAAATCGTTTTCTAAATTTCGTGAAGGCGTTTTGTGATCTAATCGATGTAAACATACATATGTCTGTTACAGGTACATCATTTCAGCCTATACTTGTCCACTGCTGAACATAGGCCTCCCCAATCGCTTTCCAGCGTAACCGGTCCGATGCCACCTGCATCCAACGATTTCCTGCGATTTTCACAAGATCGTCGGTCCATCTGGCAGGCGGTCGTCCTACGCTGCGCTTGCCAATACGTGGTCTCCACTCTAGAATCTTTCTGCCCCAACGCCCGTCCGATCTTCGCGCTATGTGGCCAGCCCATTGCCACTTCAGCATGCTAATCCTGAGGGCTATGTCGGTGACCTTGGTTCTTCTACGAATCTCCTCATTCCTAATTCGATCACGTAGAGAAACGCCGAGCATAGCTCTTTCCATAGCTCGCTGAGCAACCTTGAGCTTTTTTATGAGACCTATTGTAAGAGACCACGTCTCTGATCCATATGTCATCACTGGTAACACACATTGACTAAACACTTTAGTCTTTAGGCACTGAGGTATTTTGGATGAGAAGATGTTGCGCAGTTTCCCGAACGCTGCCCAGCCGAGTTGGATTCGTCGATTGACCTCTCTCTCAAAGTTGGACCTACCTAACCGGACTGCCTGTCCCAGGTAAATGTATTCGTCGACAACTTCAAGAGTAGAGTTCCCAACGGTGAGTGCGGTGGGTACGACATGGACGTTAGACATTATTTTTGTTTTGTCCATATTCATTTTAAGACCCACTTGTTGGGATACTCTATTGAGGTCACCGAGCATTCGTCCTAGATCTTCCAGCGACTCCGCCATGACCACAATGTCGTCGGCAAATCGAAGGTGAGTGATGTATTCGCCATTGATGTTGATGCCAAGTCCTTGCCATTCCAAGAGCTTGAAGGCGTCCTCTAAGGTGGCCGTAAACAGTTTCGGAGAAATGACGTCTCCCTGTCTTACTCCTCTTTTTATGGGGATCACCTTCGTGCACTGCCCCTGTACTCGGACTGACATGGTGGCGTTATTATACAAGCACTTCAACACTTCGATGTACCTATAGTCAATGCGGCATCGCTGGAGAGATCTAAGAACCGCCCAAGTCTCTATCGAATCAAAGGCTTTCTCATAGTCCACAAACGCCAAGCATAGTGGCCGATTATACTCCTCAGTCTTCTGTATAACCTGCCGCAGCGTATGTATGTGGTCTATGGTACTAAAACCTTTCCGGAAACCGGCTTGTTCGGGAGGCTGGAAGTCATCAAGCCTTCGTTCGAGACGATTCGTAATGACTCTCGAAAACAACTTATAAACATGGCTCAGCAGTGTGATGGGCCTATAGTTCTTCAATAAGGTGTTATCACCTTTCTTGAAAAACAGCACCACCACACCCCTGTTCCATGCTTCCGGCGTTTTCCCTTCAAGCAAGACGGACTTAAATAGCCTCTGAAGGACTTTAAGTACCGGCGATCCGCCCGCCTTCAGAAGTTCTGCAGTAATTCCGTCTTCACCCGGCGCTTTGTTGTTTTTTAGTTGTTTGAGAGCCATCCTAATCTCGCACAGGCTGATGTCCGGGATATCTTCAGTGCAGTGTCGAGTTAGCTTGGCTCTTGGGTCTTTTACCAAGTCAACAACAGGTTTAGCTACTGAGGTATATAACTGTCCATAGAACCTCTCTATCTCCCTGAGCACCTCTGACCTATTTGACGTTACGTTTCCGTCCTCCGTCTTCAGCTTCGTCAACTGGCTCTGCCCAATAGACGCGTCTCTTGCGAACACTTTAGAGCCCTTGTTCTGCTCTATGGTCTCCTCAATACGCCTTGCATTGAAGGACCGTAAGTCGTGTCGCAAGGACTTCAATATCTGTCCATTAAGCTGCCTATAGGACTTAGCATCATCGGAAGTTTGGAGCGTCATGGAACGTCGCTCAGCCATGAGGTTTCGGGTGTAGTCAGATAGTTTTTGAGGCCTATTTTTACGGTGGGTCTTAAAATACTTGGACCCGACCGTATGAACAGTCTCTACCAGCCTGTTGTTGATTTCGTCCACTGATGCGCTGCTGTCTAGCAATTCGAAGCGGTTTGACAATTCGAGTTGAAAGTTCTCGGGGTTTTGGATATATGCATGAGTAGGTCGGAGCGTAGACTTCATCAGACGCGATCTTTCCATTTTGACATTAATATTTAATGTGCCTCTGACCATTCGGTGATCACTGCCGGTTTTTACCCTATGAATCACGGAGACATCATTAAATACTTGTCGCTTGGTGCTCATGATGAAGTCTATCTCATTTTTTGTGGAACCATCAGGGCTCATCCAGGTCCATTTCCTATGAGGCGGCTTCTGGAAGAAAGAGTTCATCATAAAGAGTCCCTCTTTCTCCAGAAATTCGGCCAGCCTCTGACCCCTGGGGTTGCGCTGCCCATATCCAAATTGCCCCACTCTCAACTCATCATCGCCCCGTTTGCCCAGCCGCGCATTGAAGTCACCCATAACCACTGTAAAGTGTGTTTTGGAAGTATGTATGGCTCTACTAATGTCCTCATACATAACTTCGACGTCATCATCTGAGTATGCCGAGGTCGGTGCGTAGACCTGTATGACCTTCAGCGAATATCTTTTGGATATTCTGAGTATCAGGTACGCTACCCTGCTCGACACACTAGTGATGGACACAACGTTGTTTATGAGTGACTTGTGGACGATAAATCCGACACCACCTTGGGACTGCTGTTCGCCCTCCCGGTAGTAAAACAAGTTGCCGGATTTTAAGGTTATCGTGTCCTCGCCCTCTCTTCGGACCTCCGATAAACCAACAATACTCCACCGCAACTTGTTTAACTCTTCTTCCAGCTCAACTAGCTTCTCATCTGTCCTCAATGTGCGTGCGTTGTATGTCACCAGGGCCAATTTTCGGTTTTGGTGGTAGCCGAATCTCTGCCGGAGATTCTTAGCACCCCTTGTCCTGTCGTTACCATGGCTGCTACCGTGGCCAGGACGAACAGGACCGCCGGGGACTAGGGGCCTGGTTTTTCTACTTTCTTCCATAATTGGGGGTGTTTGCCATACTCGCCACGCTTGGCAGGCGGGTTGGCGAGCGCAGTTATTGGTCGTCGAAGTGTTAAAGGAACGCTGCTGCCCATTCCCTAGTTTTCCCTTAGTCGCCTTGTACGACACCCGATGGGATGAGATGGGTTGGTCCTATTCTAAGCCGGGAACCACGCGGCTCGTTACAGGTACATAATTATGTATTTAGCCGATACCTAATTATAAAATTAAAACAAATTTGCTGATTTGATATTTGTAACATTAAAAAATACAGATTACAAACAGCGTGGGGGTCACAAAGAATTCTTTCATACTAAGGGGGTCGCGTCTTAAATAGGTTGAAATACACTGGCATAAATGAACAGATTAATCTGGGTCGAGTAGCCGCGGGTTCGATTCCCGCACGGGACAAATCTGTGTGTGGCCCACAATTATTTGTTTCGGTCTGGGTTTTTTTGGCGAATGTTGGGGTCCATAAGATGATATTCTTCATCAAGGTTCTATACTTTTACCAACATCTTCTACATAGATCAATTATCTTCAGGCCTCTTATAAACATAGGCCCTACGACTGTCTCGTTGGTCTAGTACCGAATAATGCACTTTGCGATCACGAGGTCCTGGGTTCAAATCCTAGCTCAGTTTGTCTTGTAGTTTTCTTACCGAAAAATAAGTCCCAGTCCCAGTGTCAGTCAAAAGTTTGGAATTGTCCCCGGTATATGGCAAAAGGATTGCTTACTATTAAATGGGACCTAGTCGGCGAAAAGTGGGTGTTTACAGTACACTTCTGCCAGCCCCACTTGGAAAATATAAGCGTGGCATCAGCCCTATGAAAGACATACGATGAAATGACTTAATATTTTTTTGGCTAAGTTTCCTAAACATCATAGGAAATTTTTAACCCGCTTATTTAGCGGTATTAAATTTATAGTTTCCTATTTATATTTCCTGCAGGATATCCACACCCTGCACTTTTCCTGTCCGCTAAGCTAACAACGGCGCGGTAAACTTACAAATGCTAACATTACTCATCGATTTTTCCCCGAGTCTCAGGGTTGCAATGTGGTAAAAGCTACGAACATAAATGCTTTAAATGAATTATAAAAAATTTGAGTGTGTCTCAATAAAACTTATAAAGCTAACAAGTATTCCTGCTATTTCTGTTAACTTAGTAAGTTGGGATTAGAAGAGAAATGAAATTTAATAATTTTATTATTTTCTTGACCAAAAAGAATTGCATTTTCTTATGAATGTCTCTTCTCAAACGCTAGAGTTCCTCCATTAAATTATTGCTTTCATAACAAAAGGGCACCTTAGCAAATTACCTGATTAACATTACCTACTCCCCCTGACCAAATAGACCGTGTCTTAGCTGAAGGGCAAGTCAAGAGTCTCCGTAACCGGCGAGTGTGTATGAGACGAACTATGAGAGTGGAGGAAGCCAGAGAGGTATGTAAGGAAAGAACCTGTTGGAACTCTGTACTCTCTGCCTACCCCGCGAGGGAGCTGGCGTGATGATATAGATAGATAGATACTCTTAAATGGCAGAATATAAACCTAATTCCATAATGAGTTATGTCAACATAATGCGCCATAAATTTCCGTTCCAAATCCACATTGTTTACTTACATCATTTCATGAAGCAATATCTTATAAGTAATCGCAGAACAATCGATCGGTTCTTACTGATTGTCCCCTGCTGTTATAGCACGCTCTGATTACTCTTATGCCGTGAAGACGACTCAATGAGCACACATATTGAGTATCGCCAAGGGTTAAGATGGCGCGACTGAAACGCGACAATCACGCTATCATCTCTACGATCAGCATGTATTGTTAAATGTTACTTCACAGTACTTTTTATTGAATCCCTGTTCTCGTTCATTGTGTTAACACAATGGCTTAAGCATCGGCGATAAACGACACAAAAGGGATATAGCAATCGTGGAAGGCCAGCGCTAAGATGGGTCGATGATGTGGATGAAAATGCATAGGTAAGACCTGGTCAAGATTGGCTCAAAACAGGAATATGTGGCTTAAGAGGATGAAGGATTATGCTGTACAGTGGGTGTAATATACTGGAAGTGTTGATAAAGATAGACGACTCGGTCGCTTTTGAAAACTCTTATTGCGACCAATCTAGTCGCTAAAACGCACGACTTTTATACGTACTAAGCATTAATAATAATAATTTATTTTAATGCTTAGTACGCACGTTTAAAAAATATATATATATTTGCTTTAACGGTGAAGGAAAACATCGTGAGGAAACCTGCTAGTACGAGCACGCAGGTACAAGCCAAAAAACTATTTAAAATAATAATCAAGCAGTGTACCACTTCGGCGATCACACCCTCTGTCCCAAGAACTGCTGCAGATATTTTCCTTTAATTTTGACACTTTAAAAAAATGTATACTATTCTAAATGTCTCTGACATCTTACCACGGACATAAACGTGTATGCTTTCATCAAATGCAAAATCAAAACGGTTAAAGTCCCGCCTCTAAATATATCAAACCAGTTCGTCTAGCTGGCCCCTGGTGGGCAGGCCGTGGGTGAAGGGACGCGTTATGTCGCATATAGCGTCTCGTGCGTTCGTGGCAGGGTTGGTAAAGCCATTTTTGTGAGGCAAAATGATTTATTCTAACAGAGAGTGGATGTGTAGACAAGTTTGCTTTCTGCTGTAAGTTTTTTGGTTCCACATGAAATCACAGCACTTAAGTTCAAGAGGCTTGAGTTGGCACGTACTGCAGACGTCCGTACCTATATAATTTTGTCAGACCGTGATTCAAATCTTGCACACAAGTCAAAATGCGACAATTTAATACAATCCTTGAGGCGCTCGTAGTGCTGTGCCACCGCGGCATTCTTACCGATTACCAAGGTTAAGCAGCGTTCGACTCGGTCGGCCTGCGACGGGTAACCGTTTGTGGCCTTTTCATATTCGAGCGCCTCCATGCTTCGGAAGGCACGTAAAGCCGTTGGTCCCAGTTACCACTTAATGTGGTAGTCGGTAAGCCCATTTGCAAGCCTTAAAGTCGGCTTGATAAGTTCCAACAGCAGGTGCCCACAGACCTGCTTCCACCAATTCGCACTGGGTCCGCTTGGTGGAGTATGACCTAATCTCTCTCACCTCGATTTGTGAGAGAAGGGCTTTGCCCAGCTGTGGGCAGTATAGGCTGATATTATAGATTTATTATAATACAATCCTTGAAACGAGTTTTCTTGTGTCAAACTTTTATAATGGCACGCCAAGCTAGCACCTAAGATAACATATATGGATGGAACAATTTTATCTCACGCCTAGGGCGACAAGATTCATGAAATATGTCTTGTCGCGCCGCATGTGCTACCCTTGTTATCTGTATGTCTATATTATCAGCCCAGATCTCTTGCGAGGTAGGCAGAGAATACAGAGTTCCAACAGGTTCATTTGCTGAAGAATTTTTAAAAACCTATTTTTGGGACAGCCCTTAGTGTTAACTAAGTGTGACGGTGGACGTCAGTCTTAATACGGCTCCTTTGAGCTTCAACTGAGGATTGAGTTGATTAAACACATTTGAATATGAGAGGAACCATTTTACTTTTAGACATCACACGTGTCCATTTCTATGATTGGGGTATGTTTTTCTTTTACTAATGGCGATTATTGCCGCAACTACGTAGGTTTTTTATTTCACTTTCTTAGTCAGAGATGGGGTAAATTTATCAGATTAATTATTACAATTGCATTTTGTAATATTCAATCATGATCCAAGATTAAAAGTTTAATCGTAATCATTGAAGATTACAAAATGTAATTGTAATTTTTAACGGACGATTTAGCGCAGTGGTTAAGAGCTTTAGCCGCTCCGCCCACTGTGTTTAATAGTCGCGGGTTTGATTCCCGCACAGGACAAATCTTTGTGTGATCCACAATTCTTTGTTCCGGTCTGGGTATTTGTGTATGTGAATTGTCATGTTTGTAAACGCACCTACGATACAGGAATAAATCCTAGTGTGGGGCTACGTTTTTAAAAAAAAAAAAATTGTATAACTGCCGCGTTGGTCTAGTGGAAATAGTGGCAAAGCGCATCCCTTTGTGCTCACGAGGTCCTTGGTTCAAATCCTAGGTCGAACAAGGAAAACTTTCCAGTATGAGTCCGGAGTTTGGAGTTGGGCCCGGTATATGGTAATAGGCTCGCCCATGGGATCTAACATCTTTGGCGAAACGTGGGTGTACTCAGTACACCTCTGCCACCCCCGGTAGGGGAATATAGGCGTTACGGTGTTTCTTTTTTAATTTCATGATCATTAATATACCATCACGCCTATATTCCCCAAGACGGGGTGGTTAATCATTAATCTGATAATTTTTTTTTTTTTACACACAACACAGATTGCAATCAAAACATAACACTTAGTTCTAAAGTAATGAGTAAATATAAATAATATTAACACAAATATACCAATTGGCTAAATTATAAAAACATTACATATTAACCAACAGACAGAAAGTGATCCTTAACCATAATTTTAGAGTCCGCATTTTACATACACTATCAGCCTATACTGCCTACTGCTGGGCAAAGGCCTTCTCTCACAAATCGAGGTGAGAGAGATCAGGTCATACACCACCACGCAGACCCAGTGCGGATTGGTGGAGGCAGGTCTGTGGTCACCTGTTGTTGGAACTTATCAAGCCGCCTATAAGGCTTCTAACTTGGCTTAACGACTACCACATTAAGTGGTAGCCGGGACCAACGGCTTGACGTACCTTCCGAAGCACGGAGACGCTCGGATATGAAAATGCCACAACGGTCAGCCATCTCAGGCCGACCAAATCGAACGCTGCTTTACCTTAGTGATCGGTAAGAACACCGCGGTCGTACAGCGCTACGAGCGCCTCGAGCATTTTACATACCGCCCTTTAATAAATCATTCCTGAAGCGACATACCGCAAGTTTCAGTGCGTAACCTACATTTCGATTCACCTGTATCAAACTACATCAGGCGTTGACAGCGGTCTAGATTAAATCTGCCCCCTCCGCTATTTGGGGCTTCGAAACAAGCGGGTAGCACTTGAACTTATTTTATAATTCATACCTGGTTTACACAAACGTACAAATTTGCTTGTCTTTACAACTGTTTTTATGAGATGGGTACGGTGACATTTCATTAAATTCCATTTCACGCCTTTTTATTGTGGAACATTTAAAATAGTTTCCTATTTTAAAGAAAATAAACAAATCTATTTTAATTTGCATTTAAAACATACTGTTTATAAATTTGTGTGATTACTTAAAAAACTGAACACTTTATATAACTCTGTTTCTTAATTTTATAAATTGGAACGGTTTGCATTTTAGGGACTGACACAATGAAATCGTTATAATCGATAATTGCTTTTAAAATTGCACAGAATCGATTGCCGATTTCAATATGAATATTATTATATGTATCTGATTAAAATACGTGGCATGTTAAAAGGAAATATATTAATAAAAAAAAACGTGGATGCGCATCTTGACACATTGAAATAGTTTTAAACTTTTTTTAAATAACAATTCACTACAAATAAAGCTATTTGACAGATGTATCGCTTGATTCGCAAAAAAACAATGAAATATTGTGTTTTGTTTTTCTTTTTGTTTCTAAATTACTGTTATTAAAATCGTTTATTCACCATTACACATTATCTTGATAAGATTTATCAATAGATTCTATTCTATTCAATTTTATCATTACCACATTTCTAGAAATCTCAGATCTCAAACCATACCATACCCATGTCTCGTAAAAATACTATAGTTTGATTTATCGAAGCACATTCAAATACCTATAGCTCTATGCACTTGATATTTTTAAATGATTCTTGGTGCCTATTCTATAGATAAATATGCTGTATATATGAAACTATAAAACTCCTGAAATGCAAGTACCGGAAAGGCCAGTCAAAAAAACGAGGTCTAAATTTCTAAAATTATTTGATAAATTTTCTAGTGTTAAGTACAGAACTACTACTATATTAATCTTTTCTATGCCAACTGCTATAAATTTCGTAATAAAGTTTTCAATCTAAAAAAGTCTACTGGAATCAGAATGTCAATTTTTTATATGTTTACGTAAGCCTTAACCTATAGTAATTATGAATTCTCAAAAAACTTGCAATGACTCGACCACCACTTCGAAATGACGTACCTGTGGAAAAGGAAAGAGGGCAAAAACTTTAATTATTTTTGTTAAATAAATAACAACTGTTATACGTATAAAAAATATACTTAGCCCCATCGGTGAGAATAGCTAGTAGGGCCAAGTACAAGTGTTAAAACAAATTCATGGTGAATTTGTTTTATAAGGATTCTCTCCCTCATAATTAAGGATACAAACTCCACGGTGACTCTTTAAAATTATATTTCTTACCTTCAAATAGCGATCTGTTCAGGATTTTCCTAGCCCGACGAAGCACTCTAGGTATGTGAATACCCACCTGTAAGGGGGTAGTTTTAATTAAATTTCCCCTGCGAGCTCCTTCGTAGATGTTTGCCGAGGCTCACTCCTGCGCTGAATGTGAAACTTGACCAGTTAACTTGACGCTCTATTTAATTAACGGATTGCTTTCCAGAAGCAAATATGAGTTTGGCACTTGATTGAAATTGAATATGTTGACTGAAAGATTTGTCTATCTGATACATTTACTAAGAGATTATATTATTTATTTATTTTATTTATTAGATTATCTTTAGTCAAGAGTCTCCGTAACCGGCGAGCGTGTATGAGACGAACTATGAGAGTCGAGGAAGCCAGAGAGGTATGTAAGGAAAGAACCTGTTGGAACTCTGTACTCTCTGCCTACCCCGCAAGGGACTAGCGTGAGGTTATAGATAGATAGATAGATACATTTACTAATTTTTACTCTAACCTGCACCTCTAAAAGCGTAAATAAAATAAATGTTAAAACAATAACATTAAGTTATACAAGGGGTTTGTTTCTCTGTTAAAATATTGGGGGGTAAGCTAAAGATACTTTTTTTTATTTATTTGTACGTAATATTGCTGGAATGCCTTGTTAGAGCAGTGGTGTGTAATCAGAGATGGACACAATGTAATTAGAATAATCAATGGAATCAATCAAAAAATGTAATTAGAATGGTTAAACAAACCACCTCGGCTTAGAGAATATAGGCGTGGTGGGGTATTAATGATTAACGATGACAATTACATTTTGTAATCTTCAACGATTACGATTACACTTTTAATCTAGAATCATGATTGAATATTTCGAAATGCAATTGTAATCATTAATGTGATTACATTTTGCCCATCTCAGTGTGTAATGCGACTGGCGATCACGAGGCTCTAGTATTTGACGAAGTATTGTTGGAGGAATTCTATCGAAAAGTTCTCAGTAGTATTCTGGAATCTGGAATTGTACCCGGTATAATAGCACAAGGCTCACCCCTGTTACATTGACAGGTAAAATCGTCGGCGAATTTTAGGTGTACAGAGTACTTCTCTGCTATCTGCACTTTGGGAATATACGATTGACGATCGTAGAAAATCTATGTGAAAGTGGAAGGATATAGGTACCGGTGAAGACCTAGACTATCTTGCCATGACCAAATAAACCGTGTCTTATCTGAAGAGTAAGTCAAGAGTCTTCGTAACCGGCGAGCGTGTATAAGACGAACTATGAGAGTGGAGGAAGCCAGAGAGGTATGTAAGAAAAGAACCTGTTGGAACTCTGTACTCTCTGCCTACCCCGTTGACGACGCGTAATGTCATACTTACAAACATAAATTAATATCTATTATAAGGTAACATTAGATACTAACATATTACGTATTATTAAAGTTATTACGTTTTAGTACGCCAATAAAACATCAATAAAATCACCGGGAAACACACCTCATTTCATTAAAATAATGGCCTAATATTTGACCGCCTTATGCCCATAATAAAACCGAAAGTTTTCGCAAATATTTGGATCCACACATCACACGTCGGTAAAGTTGAAAATCCCCTGACAAACGGCTAATGTATCACCCTTCAATACAGTATCCCTTCATATGAGTCAGTGTATTCAAGGGTGCAAGACCCTACCCCACTTTAGGGCTAACTTTGACTCACTAATCAATATTTTTGCCCTACATATTATAATGAGATCCCCACATCTGTTGGATATGTAGACCAGGGTATAAGTACGATGATATTAATTCTTCAAGTGAAAGTATTAAAAAGACTACCAGGATGTTTTCTCGGAACAGAGCCCTTTGCGTGTAGCCAAATGGACTTCTACAGTCTTTAATGCTAATTAAAAACGAAATAATGTATGGGAATGACATTGAAACGAAAAGTCATGGACCAGAAGCTCTTCCAGGCAATCTCTATCCGTCTAGTTACTTCTTTGTCTTGCCGGTTTCTTAAACGAGACAAACTGGCCCAAATAAGTATACTCGTCGACATATTGCATGATCTGCCCATCTACCTCTTGCGTGCTGTTAGTCATGAGCTGAATTTTTGACCTGTTCATCGATAATCCAGCCTCAAGGCATGCTGCACTCAGGTCTTGGGGCATTTGTTGCAGTTGTGATGGTGTGGATGCAAACAGTACAATGTTATCGGCAAACCGGAGGTTGGTCAATCTTGTGCCGTTGATGTTAATGCCCGAAGATTCTTCTTGGCAAGGAGTATAGATTTTCTTGAATATTTCTCTCAGAGCGCTTGAAAACAATTGCGAATTAGTCAGAATAATGCGCAATTTTTTAAGTATTTTTTTAAATTTTATATTTATTCACAGAATGAGTACATAGTATTATATGAATATAGTGAATGATATAGTCATATGAAAAAATATAGGGGCAATGTACAATGTGCAACACAATCAGCGCAAGATTTTAAGGTAGTTTGTTCCCAATCGACAACTCAATAGATTCGATCTATTTTTCATTTTGTTTAAAATCTAGAAGTTGTTTGAGGTCTTACGTTACACGTTCTGTACTATAATATAAAATAATATACTGCCAAATACTTAATTGGCTAATGACTAAAGTAGGCTTAAGTGATTTGACAAGGTATATAAAGGTGAGAAGCAATACCTCTGTGATTGAAATATAACAATGATAATTCAAAATAATCAAATCATAATTAACACCCGAAGTTATTTCATCGATTATATTGTTTCTGCTGATTTCTGATTATAATAGCCCTTAAGTGGGGACTGCCTCGTTGGTCTAGTGGTAAAGCGCTCCGCTTGGTGATCATGAGATCCTGGGTTCAAATCCTAGGTCAGACAAATGAAGCTTTTCTAATGAAAAACTTCCCAGTATGAGTCCGGAGCCTGGAATTGTGCCCGGTATAGGGCAATAAGCTCGCTCCCTATTACATGGGACCTAACATCGTCGGCGAAAAGTGGGTGTACTCAGTACACCTCTGCCACCCCCGCTTGGGGAATATAATTACTGTTGTATTGTTTCATTATAGTATTTATCACATAGGATGGGCATTGCCAGTTCTATTTTCCAAACGAAATTATACTTTATTCAATGGCAATAAGAGGCATGACCCGTTTCTATATTTATGGTTTTACGCCTAGGCTCTCTTATTCGCTATAACCATTTACACACGTAACGCGGTGCGGTACAATAACATAAAGAAATGAGCGTTAAATGGTACTCCAGTGGCTTACAAAATACCATTACACGTTCATTTCACAAACTTATAATAACGCACCGCGTTTGGTCATAGCGAATAAGGACACTGGTTGTAAAACCATCAACATTTGAAACTCAAATTACTACAAACGGTCATCCATCTTCTTACGAGCCGAACACTACTCAACCGTTGTCATAGTTACGAACTCCTGAGTTCCGCAAGGTTATGAATGTCACTTAGGTTGTGTAAGTAACGCTTAATTCTATGTTACATTGAATAACAAATTAGATTTTTTTTTATATCACTCCCCTTACCAGTGATAGCCTAGTGGTTAGACCGTTGGACTGCAAAGTCAGAGCTCTCGGCTTCAAACCCAGGCACGCACCTCTGTCTTTACGAAAACATGTGCGTATTAATAATTAATTAGTTATCACTTGCTTTAACGGTGAAGGAAAACATCGTGAGGAAACCTGCATGCCTAAGAGTTTCTCGAAAGTGTGTGAAGTTCGCCAACCCGCACTGGGCCAGCGTGGTGGACTATGGCCTAAACCCTCTCAGTTCGAGAGGAGCCCCGTGCCCAACGGAGGGACAGTTTTTTAACTAAAATTAATATAAAAAATATAAATATCGCTTCCCTAGAATAACTACAAACTACCTACTAGTATAATATAGTAATATATATATTTTTGTAGGTTGCAGAACGAAACAAAAGGAATTATAAAAATTTCAACATTTCAACCATTCAGTTATATAATACCACTACAATAAAAGAATAATACCACTTATATATTATATAGGTTTTGGATTTGATCCAATAGCGACCCTGACCTTAGAAAATGGATAGAATCTTTTGAAGGAAAATTGGCAGAACTTCCGACTCATAAATATGCGAGTCAGTTTATGTTCCAAGCACTAATTGAAGGCTTTCTGTGCGGACTAGGTTGGCCATACATTCCCACTACTGTAACTCCTGTTAGCAAGGATCCACACTGGCTTTCATGAATGACACCTAAATTTAAGCCTTGAGGTGTTCTGGAAAACGCTTTAATTGTTATGGAACTCGCAAGAAATTTTATAAGAAAATAAAAGAAAAACAGGAGTAGGAAAAATTCAATTCCACACTGTCGATATTAGCTTGTTTAAAGTATTTGCTTAGTTTACAGGAAAAATATCATGTTTAAATGATGTTATATTATGTGTTATTGACTATAACGTCATTGGGTGTTCATTTATATCATGTACCATTTTTAATGAATAGACCGTCAATGGCTATAGAACAAATTATAACCCACGATAATTTACAAATCCTTTATTATGCGCAGATAACACATCCTGAAAATTTTCATAATGGCTATTGAAGCTAAGAAATTTAAATTACTTCTTCAGTGAAAACACTAAATCTTCGGTTATATTTCACGTTGAAAATTTGCCACCGTTGTGTTTATTGATAGATCATGTAGTGATTGCAAGTGACGATATTTTTGAAAGCATTGTTTTTGAATTGCAATACACAAAATAACAACTACACGCAAAATTTAGTCATACTGATCTGAGTCTATACTTGGATTTTGGATTTGAAACAAGTGTAGCTTAATTTTAGAATTTAGGTCTTTTACTGTAGGGACGCCAATATAATAATTATGAAACCGATCCCGTTTTAAATAAGCTTAGATAAAAATAAAATGACGTAATGCATAATATGAACTTCATTACACATCACCCTTTTGAAATGCTCATTTACTTCCACTGGACATGTCCGCTCACTCGTACTAATTCAATTCCTCTTTCATACGGAGTCTAAACGCAAAACCACTCGGGCATTCCTATTTGATGTTTTTGTATCATGTCCGTTTTGTGGTTAAAATATGTGTGGTTTTTTAATATGTGCTTCCTTTTTCGGCAAATTAAAAGTCTAGCAGATGAGGTGTTCATTATAATAACTTTGGCTTCATATTATATTAACTCACAATCAAGCTCACATTTTGTAGCAATATAAATAAACAATATATATAAACTCCGAATTAACACCATAGATAAATTAGGTATAAGAATGCTTTGAACTTCCTCTTTTTGAAGATATCGCAAAATAAATATCCTAACTTTAAAAAGTGTCTACAAAAGAATTTATTAATTTTAAGTTAAAACTTTTAGCAGTCTTAAGTATAAATTACAAGGCAATCTGTCGACAATGTGACAACTTTAGTCAATGTGTGTTGCCAGTGATGACATACGGATCAGAGACGTGGTATCTTACAATCGATCTCATAAAAAGCTCAGAGTTGCTTAGCGAGCTATGAAAAGCGCTATGCTCGGTGTTTCTCTACGTGATCGAATCAGGAATGAGAAGATTCCTAGAAGAACCAAGGTCACCGAAATATCCCATAGGATTAGTAAGCTGAAGGCAATGGGCGGGCCACGTATCGCTCGGACGGGCGTCGAGTATAGGCTGCGATGATGATGAAGCAAAAATGAAAAGGAGATGATGTTCAAATTAATAGAATTTCAACTTAAATTACTGAATCTTATTCTAACATTCATCACACTTTAACTGACGCATTATAACTTGTACGACGTAGCACAACTTTTCATCCACAACGTCGTTTACTATATTACCTTGTGATTCCACCATTGCTTCCTTTCCAAAAAGTGCATCACAGCTTTCCAATTTCGGCTTTGGCACAAAATTCTGTTCGTTTTCAGTTTGTTTTTAAGGCGGCTATAGCCTTGAGGAGAGTCCGAATTTCTGGACAATATCCAAGATTCGTCATGGCTTCCTATACAAGATACGTACCTACTAGTTTATGTCGTAAATACGTCGCGTCTCGCTGCAATAAAACGCTGGGGACTTTTGTTGTGGCCATTCTGATGTCTTCCCCTTTTAATCTTCTTTGATTTATGCTCGAGCTAGGTATGCTTTACTTATTGGTTTTGGGTATGTTACGACGGGATATTGAGGTCTCGTTTCAATTCTAATATTTGAACGTTTTGTTTCGTAAAATTTATGTTTAGACAACGTTCAAACCTGTTTATCTTACTGCGGTCTAGTTGATTGGAATTTTGTGCGGCCAGTAAATCAATGTGTATTTCAAGAGATACGCATGTTAACACTGGAGCTGTATTAGATTCCTTATTTTTATAAGAATACTTAACTTTTATTTGCCTATACAAAACATCAGACTACTTACACCGGTATTTAGTATAAGTGAATGATAATTGAAAATCCGGTCCAGTTGTTTTATTATTTTATTACTGTGTAAGCTATAGTATCATGACTACGTAGAAACTTGAACGCTTTTGTCACATGCTATAAATTAAGTAAAATAATAGGGTGGACTTGTAATCTGAGGCTTAATTCATGATAATAGCTTATTTGCTCCATCCCGCTTCGTCGACTCATACGATATAAATTATATGGCTTGACATCAGCTTCCCTTTACATATTTAGATGCTGAAACATTACTACTAAAACAAATATGTTTACATGCGTAATAAGGAGTTTGCATAAACTGGCGCAAGGAACTTTGTTCTTCTTGCGTAGAGATTTTCCTTTATAATTTATGATCACATTAGCTATGATAAAATTATAATGTTTTACGTTTACGCTAATATCCAGCATGTCAGTAAGACCCTTGGAAATACCTTGAACTCTGGGGCTCATTATAATTACTTTAACCCCATTTTGTGAGAAAATACAAGTAATTTTTTATTATCATCATTCTGTTAATTATTGTTGTTTCTTACGTTTTTGTCATATCCTTTTTTCTTTTTCTTTGGAATATTAGACAAAACTAGTAGCTAGGACCATGTGTCATTTTTTTTAAATAAAAACACTCCCACGCTAGGTTTTCACCGTAATAAATATTTTTGGGTCACACAGAGTTTGTCGCGAGCAGGGACTACTCGATCCAGTAAGCGAAGCGACATAAGCTCTTGACCACTGGACGAACCCGTCCGTCCATTTGTATTGTCTTTTATTAATTTTATAATCTCACGCACTCACTGTTCAGGCAACAACCTAACATGTTTACCTAGCCCAGTTAAATCTTTATCCACAAATTCCGTCTTAATTTAAAAAAAAAAATAGCAACTAAAGTTTTAAACAGGGCGAATCCAATCATTATATTATGTAAAGTATCTCTCTATCAAACCGATCATATAATTTATGTCTAATGCAGCTGAAAGCAATTGAAGTCTACATCCAATTACTATCCGTCGATACCGTTTTAACTCAATCGCGTCTATGATCAAAACCAATTTCATCTATTGTTTAATGTTCCAGAAAATGTAGCTTAGTCATAAAATTGATTGACAATACAGTGTAACTAGTCACAACACGCTGTATCTAATTTTTTCCCAAGCCGCAGAAAATGTATGATGTAAATACCCTGGAGAATATTCAGCATAGTCGATAGTAGTATATTCGTGGGTTTCATGTAGATTAAATATTTATGAAGTTTAGTTATCTGTAGGGACTACGGGCAATGAAAATATTCTTTTTGATTAAGCCCTTTTGCTGGCATACTTGCGTCAACTTTTACGTGATCTTGGATCAACTAATCTAATTCTGGTTAATACTGGAAGGATAATAAACGCAATAGCTACATAAAAGTTAGGCTATATCATTATAGTCTCAGCTATAAGCAATTTATCGATTACAAGCCTCCCTTTGTAGACGACTTGTATCACAGTTGGAACTGTCAAAGCCATATCTATTAATATTAATAGCGAATCCGTCTTGCACGTGTTACTCAGTTTGTGATTTGTAGTCACCGAATATATGAATAGATATGGCTTGATTCGATTGATATCTTCAATGAAAATCATATCGTAAGGACGAAATAGCTATGAAGCAGTCGTACATTGAATACCAACGACTATATACTAAAAAATAAACGTGGCTTTGTCTTCTTAAGAAGTTGTAATGGATGATCGAAATACCTTATAAGCTATGGCATCATTCCTTTAGTCTTTAGATCCATAATGGTTACAAAATAAAAAATGACATGTATAGAGTAGCTTTATTTTAAGAAACAGGACCTATTGGAAAGAAGCACGTTATGTTTAGGGTGTTTTTCCGTCAATACCTCTTCTAGAAGATTACTTACTCTTAAAAACCATTGGTTTCTTAGTTAAAGTTAATTAAGAAACCAATGGTTTTATTATTTTCATTAATAATTAATAGTTAAAGTTAATTCTCATTCCACTGCAGGACGTCGTATTAATTAAGCGTTATTTTATTTACCGTTACTGAAGGAAGAATCTGACAACAATCTATGAATTACGTTTTACGTTTCAACTTGCCTCCATTTGGTCTCACTAACTATTTAGTGTACCACTCATGTGGTGTTTTTTTACAAAAAATGTTTTTTTATGACTTCTTTATCAACTACATAATTACAAACAAACAAATTTATTGTTACACATCTAATTCATATTAAAGATTCAAAAGGCGAGGATTATTGTATTCGTTAGGGAGTTATTGGTATGCGCGGTGGCTTATTCTAACTGTGGATGCGAGTCTTTTGTGACGACCGCGTCCCCGACTTGATTCACTCTGTTTTATTTATAAACACCGGTAAAAATAGACACGGGACATTGATACTTGATGGTGCTTGACATTTGAAAGTGGTGTCTTGGTATTTAGGAAGTCAGGTCTTTTTAGCTTCGTTTTTTGTTTGGGGCTATGGTTGATGGTATGAATGGTTTAGGACATCTAATGAGAAATATTCGCAGGGAATGTAGGATGTAACATGAAATGGATGTTTTTCGTATATAATTATCTTTATGTTAGCTATACTAAAGTCAAGAGTCTCCGTAACTCGCGAGCGTGTATGAGACGAACAATGAGAGTGGTGGAAGCCAGAGAAGTCGGTAAGGAAAGAACTTATTGGAACCCTGTACACTCTGCCTACCCTGCAAGGGATGTTGCGTGATGATATAGATGGAGATAGATACCTATTCTAATTTGAACTTACAGTTCACTTACTTATAATCTATCTATCTATATCATCACGCCTGCACCCTCGCGGGGTAGGCAGAGAGTACAGAGTTCCAACAGGTTCTTTCCTTACATACCTCTCTGGCTTCCTCCACTCTCATAGTTCGTCGCATACACACTCGCCGGTTACGGAGACTCTTGACTTGCCCTTCAGATAAGACACGATCTGTTTGGTCATGGTAAGATAGTCTAGGTCTTCCCCGGTACCTAGATCCTTCCACTTTCGCATTGTATATCTGTTTTGTCATTCTTTTTTCTGGCATTATTTCTATATGCCCGAACCAACGGAGCATACCTTTACTTATAATCGCGTGGTTTAATGAATAATTAAATAAACAACTTTAATTAAAAATATCGTCACCACATGCTTCCAATTAAAAAAAACGAACAAAACCATCAAAATTGTTTCTGTTTTTTTAACCTTATACTTTTCTTATCTTAAGATACAAAAATAACGCACAGGAAGTGTACCTCATCAAGTAATTAGTACACTGTTAACAACCCGGTAAATGAATATTAAAACACTATGTAAATATCGATCCTCATAACGTAAACCCGGCACGTCCTGTAGGATATCCTCGCCGCTGTTAGTTTGCTTCCGCGCCGCGTGGAGCGCGCACGTTGCGTACCAAACTTCCAATTATAAAATAAACGCATCGTAAACGAACGGCGTACTCTTCCAACCAGTGTGCACTGACCTTAATACGTCACATTATATGTGAAAAAAGTTTTTGTGGAATTTGTATGGAATATTGTGTGGTTTTTTTTGCGAAAATGAAAAATATTAGTGGATTTTCTATTGGTATTGTGCATATGGAATTAACCATGGTTTTGGGTGAGTTAGTACTTTTTATTTAATTTTTATAGCCTAAAAGGCTGGGTAATTTTTGTTATATAGATTTTGTGGATATTTTATTCTTAAACGACACTTAAGTGTTATTGTAGTAGTGGTATCTTCTTTTCAGTTGTATTACATAATAAGTACTTTATTTAAAGAAAATTTGTTATATTAGGAAATTAATTTTGGGTAGGTAACTATTTAGCCCAATCAATAAAGGCAATTGAAGAAGGAAGAAATTAGTTCCGGTCTGAATAGTACTGGGATTGCCCCAAGTCCCATTGTGTGGGGAGTTAAGTCTATTGGCTATACGGTGTTTTTTTTTAAATAAACGTACCGCCACACTAGGATTTATTCCTGTGTCGTGGGTGCGTTTACAAACATGAAAATTCACATACACAAATACCCAGACCGAAACAAATAATTGTGGATCACACAAGTATTTGTCCCTTGCGGGAATCGAACCCGCGACTATTAGACACAGTGGGCGGAGCGGCTTAAGCTCTTAACCACTGCGCTAAATCGTCCGCTATACTTTACCGTTTAGTTATACTTTATTTTAATATCGTATAAGAAACATACCAATCACATAATCTCAAAATAAATATAAATCAACTTAAAATGTACATTATATAATTGCCTTGTTGGTCTAGTGGCCTGGGAGGTCCTGGGCTCGAATCCTAGGTCGGACAAAATATAATTTTTGTACAGAAAAAATGCAGTCAGTTCAGAGTCTGGCATTATATGGCGTCCGGTATAAATTGTTATTTTTTTTTAAACGTAGCCCCACAATAGGATTTATTCCTGTGTCGTGGGTGCGTTCACAAACATGAAAATTCACATACACAAATACATACACTCCCGCGAGGGAGCTGGCGTGATGATATAGATAGATAGATAGATAGCCAGACCGGAACAAATGACTGTAGATCACACAAAGATTTGACTCGTGCGGGAGTCGAACCCGCGACCATTAGACACGGTGGGCGGAGCGGCTTAAGCTCTTAACTACTGCGCTAAATCGTTCGTCAAGGGGACATGGGACGTAACATTGTCTGCAAAAAATGGGTGTACACAGCACACCTCTGCCACCCGTGCTTGGGGAATATAGGCGTGACGGTGTAAAATGTTTATTTCTTACCACTCTAAGTATTGTGTTTATAAACCCAGTCATCTTGATATACAGAACTATTTTCTTTGTTTTCCTATACTTGTACTATAAAAACCCCTGTGACCGCGTGGTCCTACTGCTTAGTCCGATCGATCGGACCATACATACATACATACACTCACGCCTTTATCCCACCGGGGTAGGTAGAGACTACAGTTTGCCACATACTATGATTCTGATACACCTCTTTCGCTTCATCTACGTTCATACATCTCTTCGATCGGACCACGTAGACTTTTTTCCTTTTGGTCCGATTAAAGAATCGGACTGTGAAGACGATAATTTTTTTAGAACATATGGTCGTATCGATCGGACTAAGTAAACTTTTTATTCCCATTTGGTTCGATTAAAGACTCGGACTGAGGATAATCGTTGTTTTAGACCCATTCGAAGCAAGTCAAAAACGCATCGACGACGACGTCCCATTACAACAGTTTGAAAAAAGTAATCAGTTTTATAGAATGACGACTTTTTGTTCATACAAGGATTTTAGGTATTGGAAGCGATTTTATTCAGAACTTTGTAGTTATTATACTTTCTCGATTTGATTTTAAGTACTCACATACACTAGTAGTCCTATGAGTCGAACCATGAATACTCGTATTTTTTAGAACACATAGTCCGATCGATCGGACTGAGTAAATTTTTTTATTCCCATTTGGTCTAATTAAATACTCGGACTGAGGATAATCGTTGGTTTAAATCCATTCGAAGCATGTTAAAAAAGTGTCGATGACGACGACCTATTATAGCAGTTTGAAAAAAGTCATCAGGTTGATACGATGACGACTTTTTCTTCATACAAGGATTTTAGGTATTGGAGGCGATTTTATTCAAAAGTTATAGTATTTTACACATAGGATGGGTAGTGACAGTTCAAACGAAAATAATATTTAATTCAATGGTGTTAAGGCATAAAACCATAAGTATAGAAACGGGTCATGCTCTTATTGCCATTAAATAAAGTATAATTTCGTTTGGCAATTAGAACTGTCACTACTCATCCTATGTGAAAAATACTATAGTATTTATTATACTCACTCGATCTGATTTTAAGTATTCACATACACTAGTGTTCCAATGAGTCGAACCATGAATACTTGTATTTCCCTACAGTTCGATCGCGGACTATGAGAATTCGTGATTCCTCTTGGTCCGATGAATCGGACCAATAGAAAAAAGGTTCACTTAGTCAAGCGGTAAGACCACGCGTTCACAGGGATAATAACTTACTTCTTGCCAAAGGACATTGTCGAAAATTGCCCCAGAACCAACAAACATTTGACCCATGCCATCAGTATTTATCTATTTTATCAAAATAATGGCAAATATCCGTATCTAACGGACAATTTGCAATCTAAAACGAATATTTCAAAGTATTGCAGGTACTTATATCGAAGTCGCTGACATATTTACTGAATGTCAACACACAAACGTAGTAATGGCTACTGAATTATAACCTAAAACCTAATACTTTTTTTGCAATATTGCGATTCCCCCGCTTGTCCATTTAATAATAAATGACTTAAAAGAATTTATGGGTGATTTGAGATCATACTAGTATTTTTTATTGCTGTTGGGTCTGGAGTAAATCATGTATGGGCGCAGAATAATCGACTTTCATGATTCTAGGTTAACGGGAAGTTTCCTATAATTTTTGATGACTGACTTTGAATGGCCATATCATAGCCATATCCTTTGATTGAATTTAGTTTGAAGCTCAAATTTTTCACACCGGCAGGGGACCTTAGACGTTTGACATGATACCTCTAGCTGTTCCTGTGAAAAGGAGTGATAACCGTTGGTCAGACAGACGGACAACAAGTGGCTTAAGTGCCGGCTCCCAAGCAGCTTTCCCATCGCACCATTCATTATGTTCCCTGCACTCACTCTTCTCTATATATCAGCGGTGTATTTCCTATCCTTACTAGAGGCGCATCCAAAATATACAAACTCGTTCACTTGCTCCGCACATCTTTACCAACCACAATCCTTGCATTCGTTCTGGTCTCTTCCCGTTCATAAACCATAATCTTGGTTTCTTTACCTTCAAATGTAAGCCATTGTTCATGCAGTCGTCTTTCATAACTGTGACTAGTGCTTGCAGATCAGTGGCTGTTGGCGTTATTAAAATCGCGTCATCAGCGTATAAAAGATGGTTTACACGTTTATACGTTTTTAATTGCTATAATTGAGTAATTATGATGATTGACATTACTTTAAACACCGTCCCGCTTATATTCCCCGGGGGATGGCAGAGATGCAGTATACTGTGTAGACTCACGTTATGCCGTCGATGTTAAGTCCCATGTAATAGGGGGCGAGCCTATTACCATATACCGGGCACAATTCCAGACTCTGGGACTGATTCTGGGAATTTTTCGATAGAAAAACTACATTTGTCTAACTTAGGATTTAAACCCAGGACCTCGTGATTGCAAAGCATATTATCCGCCACTAAACCAACGAGGGAGTCAATTTACATTATTTTATATATGTAGTAAAATTTAAAAGTAGTGTAATTACAATGTTAGGCACTGTTTATTTGCCTATACACAATGCACGCTACTGCTTAAGTGGTCCTATACGGGTTCCATTTTTACAAGATAAGATTCGTTTTTTGAGGAATTTTGTTCGTACAATTGAACCCCAATCCCGTGACCTCTCTATAGAACGGACCGGCCGATCTTGCTAAAATTGTTCAAAGATCATGCAAGCTCTGATAAATAAATTATGCGCTATTAACACATTTTATTCTTTGGCCTCATTGGTTTCGCCTCGTTATAATTAAAAAAAGTGAAATAAACTTTTTGGAGTAAAGCTACTCGTATTTGTATGCTTGGCTTGTAATCAAGAGCTAAAAATACTACATCAATGAGTCAGGGGCTGACTAGAGAGTTCACCGTCAATTGATTTATATGCCAATATATATATATATATATATATTTAATAGCCTATCCTGTGTCCCACTGCTGGGCAAAGCCCTCCCCTTGACGTCTCCACATAGATCGATCCTGTGCTAGAAGTATCCATGTCTTTTCCGCAAAAGTGTCAAAGTCGTCACGCCATCTTCGTCTCGGTCGACCACGACACCTGTGACCGTCTTCAGGGAACCATACTGTGACGATGTTTGCCCACCTTTGTGGGTCCATACGCACGACATGTCCCGCCCAATCCCACTTCAGCTTTGCCGTCTTCTCCTCCGATCTGTAACCTGACCGTAGCGTGGTGTTTCTGACGCGATCCGTCCATGTAACACTTAGAAAGTTGCCAATATTTTCCGTACTCTTATATCGTACTTGATATATTCATAAGACAGTAGCTGTGCTCCTGTAGCATTTCAAGTACAATTTGCTACTTAAATTGCACTGTGTGAACGAGGCATAAGATTTGTCTTATTAACTGATTTAAGATTGTGATTCAGAAAGAAGAAAAAAAGATATTTATTAAAAGACCTTTATGAGCGAGGAGTTCTGGCCGTAGGGTATCGTATTCAGCGGATTTCATGGGAGACTGAGACACACCCCTACAGAGCGCAACCTGTCGCCGGCGATACATGTTACTTAGTTTATAAGTTTATATATATTATATGTGTGTGTAAGTGATGCACGCTGTTGGCCGCGAGGCCTTTACAGCTTCACCGGACTTAAGGGCGAGCGTGCAACCACTACGCTCGATCCAGAAGGGCAAGGGGCGACATACTCGAGGGCGCCTCTTCAAGGCGCTCTCGGTTGGGACAGTCGCTGTGGGGGGACGGGGTGCACTACTAAGTGCACCGGTCAACCGCCGGCTATGGGAGAGGATCTACGACTACGTTGTCGTCGCCCGTATACTGAGCGGAAAGAATGGATGACAAAGCATCGGGGAGATCGGAGAGAACATGCATATGTATGCTAGTCTTAAGGTATATTCTATGGGCCAGTTGAGAAATTTTTTTTTGTAAAATTTCAGTTGTCTGAATATAAATGAGTTATTATTATTATATTATTCAACTATACACACATACAGACAAAGAAATACTAAAAATAATACAATATACATTTACAAACAACACACACCAGCACCACCAATAACAGGATACTGCCTCAGCATATTGCTGCACCATTTAGCGGTGCCTAAGCTTTTCAGCTAAGAGAAAGCTCAACAAATTCCTATTATTTTATGGAACCCCATATCAAACAATTAAAAATAAAGTCATTCCAATTTAAAATAAGCATAAAAACCGTTGTGGCCGAATTTTTGCCGACTACAGGAACGCTTATAATTTTTCCACAGAGCCCTTGCAGAACACAGAACCCAGTTTAGGAAAGCCTAGTCTGATTTATGATTTCAGGTGGTTATATTTCTTCACAAAATGATACCACTACAAATCATGATTAGTGTTAACTAAGATTCACTGCCACGTTGGTCTAGAAGTATATCGTGTGATTCCCTCTCTGTGTCTCTTCTTTCTAGCCGTGTCGGCCATAGCGACCAATGTTTAATTATTGTCAAGGTGTCGTTCATGTGCCTTCATATGACTATGGTTATTATATTATATGGACTATCTTGGCTTTGAAGGTTCGCAAACATATGCTTTTATGCAATTATATGCGACACATCGGGATATCATTAACCAAGTTATATTCCATATTTGATGGTGTGACTAGTGATCACATGGCCATGGGAATTTTAGGTTGGAAAGTGTTGTTGAAGTTTTTATAAAGAGAAATTGTCATTAGTGGTATAGGGCCCGGTATATAACGGCAATAGATTCGCCCCTATTCAATTGGGACTTTATTAATTGGAACTTAAAACCAAAAGGTCGGATTTCGCTTGCGTTTAGGTATGATTTAAATCTGCCAAACAAAAAAATATATTCGCTTTTCCAATTCCAACTGCATTAGAGTATAAGAAGTCCTTACTCTATGCCAGCTCCAATTAATAAATACTTAAGCGTATTGGTTGCACGCTCGCCTTCTTGTCCGGTAAAGCTGTAAAGGCCCCGCGGCCAACACCATTCACACACACACACACACACACCTTTGTCAGTCACACGTATTTCAGATTTGAGGATATACTTAGTCGTTAAGTTGAAATGTATCTCAGCTTTCAAGCCAACTAATGCAAATACCTCGTTAAGCTCCCAGACTCTCACAGGAGAACTATTCTTTATTAATCACTTTACTCCTCTTAGTTCCTAGTTCTAACTGAGATATTTGTGTTCCCACTTCGTTACTTAGCCATGTGTAATTAATTAGTCGCTCGGGATGTTAATTAAGAAGTTTTTAGATTAGCTAGTTTTACTTATCTGTGGATTAACTACTTAGGTACTTATGATTCTTACCTGGTTTAAGCTCTGCATAAGTTAGATGTTATCTTTGTTGTTGTTCAATTTAGTGTGATCTATCTGGTTGGATTAAGCCTTGTTCGAGTGGACTTTCTTCAGTCATTAAAGCTAATAGAAAACGGCGGAATGATCCCGTAAACTTTGTTGTTTCCTATTAACTGTCATCAGTTTAGTACGAAAAGTAAAGTGGTCAGAACAATTCGCAATCGATTACAACAAGAAAATAGAATTAAAATGCTTGCTACTCGGCTTGTGTATGTGAATGATCTACGCTGTGGGCTTCACCGGACAAGACAACTCGGCTTGGTCATCAGTAAGTGGTCTGAAACTGTCAAAGATTTGCTGTAGTAAATAATGATGTTGGTTTCGGATTGAGAAAAACTGCGTTCAAAGATTTAGAGAAAATATAATACCTGAAAATATATTGCCATGTGGTTCCCGGCTTAGAATTGGACCAACCCATCTCATCCCATTGGGTGTCGTACAAGGTGACTAAGGGACAACTAGGGAATGGGCAGCAGCGTTTTCCTAGATACTTCCACGACCATTAAACTGCGCTCGCCAATCCGCCTGCCAAGCGTGGCGAGTAAGGCAAATCCCCCCAATTATTATGGAAATGTATAAAACCAGGCCCCTAGGCCCGGCGGTCCTGTTCGTCCTGGCCACGGTAGCAACCATGGTAACGACAGGACAAGGGGTGCGAAGAATCTCCGGCCGAGATTCGGCTACCACCAACAACCGAAAATGGCCCTGGTGATATTCAACACACGCACGTTAAGTCCCGATGAGAAGCTAGTTGAGCTGGAAGAAGAGATAAACAAGTTGTGTTGGAGTATTGTTGGTTTATCGGAGGTCCGAAGAGAGGGCGAGGACACGATAACCTTAAAATCCGGCAACTTGTTTTACTACCGGGAGGGCGAACAGCAGTCCCAAGTTGGTGTCGGATTTATCGTCCACATGTCACTCATAAGCAACGTTGTGTCCATCACTAGTGTGTCGAGCAGGGTAGCGTACCTGATACTCAGAATATCCAAAAGATATTCGCTGAAGGTCATACAGGTCTACGCACCGACCTCGGCATACTCAGATGATGAGGTTAAAGTTATGTATGAGGACATAAGTAGAGCCATACATACACCGAGTACAGGGGCAGTGCACGAAGGCGATCCCCATAAAAAGAGAAGTAACACAGGGAGACGTCATTTCTCCGAATTTGTTTACGGCCACCTTAGAGGACGCCTTCAAGCTCTTGGAATGGCGAGGACTTGGCATCAACATCAATTACGAATACATCACTCACCTTCGATTTGCCGACGACATTGTAGTCATGGCGGAATCGCTGGAATGCTCGGTGACCTCAACAGAGTATCTCAACAAGTGGGTCTTAAAATGAACATAGGCAAAACGAAAATAATGTTTAACGTCCATGTCGTACCCACCGTACTCACCGTTGGGAACTCTACTCTTTAAGCTGTCAACCAATGCATTTTCCCGGGACAGGCAGTCCGATTAGGTAGGTCCAACTTTGAGAGAGAGGTCAATCGACGAATCCAACTCGGCTGGGCAGCGTTCGGGCAACTGCGCAACATCTTCTCATCCAAAATACCTACCTCAGTGCCTCAAGACTAAAGTTTTTAGTCAATATCTGTTGCCGGTTATGACATATACTAAATCAGAGACGCTCCCTAACAATAAGACTCATAAAAAAGCTCAGAGTTGTTGAGCGAGCTACGGAAAGAGCTATGCTCGGCGTTTCTCTACGTGATCGAATCAGGTATGAGGAGATTCGTAGAATAACCAAGGTCACCGACATAGCCCTCAGGATTAGCAAGCTGAAGTGGCAATGGGCGAGCCACATAGCGCGGAGATCGGACGGGCGTTGGGACAGAATGATTCTAGAGTGGACACCACGTATTGACAAGCGCAGTGTAGGACGGCCGCCTGCCAGATGGATCGACGATCTTGTGAAAATCGCGGGAAGTCGTTGGATGCAAATGGCATCGGACCGGTTACGCTGAAAATCGATTGGGAAGGCCTATGTTCAGCAGTGGACAAGTATAGGCTGAGATGATGATGATAATACCTGACTCTGGAATCAAATTCTCCATGCAGATCCAGTGCAGACTGGTGAAGGCTTAACTTATCCAGCCATCCATCCATTCCAGGGCAAGCACACGAACGAAAACAGTTACTCATCTTATATTTACTTAGCTGGATGCTTAAGGATACCGCGGCCCCGCACAATGCTACGGGTACCTTTAATAAATAAGTACATAAAAATACATAATCATTTATATTATCAGAAAACTGTGTATCCTTAGCATTATTTTAAATACAACAATAAAATGTGTTTTTGTTAAAAAGTTAGTCTACAGTATGTCTGATAATACTTATTTTTATTCGAAAAATACACATTCGTAAATTCCTATTTAAAAAGAAACAAGTCATACATGACGCATAATCTGTCCAAAACACGGCAAAGGATTAAGAAAGGGTTCGCTACCAAAATCTCATACATTCCCCATTAAACCCTTCAAACAATGTAGCATAATTCTATTCTGACCGAAAAACCCATCCACGTTAAATGTGGATTTTTGAAATCTGAAGAGAATTCCTCATTCAGAATACCAGGATTATCTACCGTAAACCAAATTTATAACAGAACATATTATAGACTCTATGGATTTGCAACAGACTTGGATATCTTAGATACCGCCATACCACAGCGTTGTGCTGTTTCAGAGAACATCCAGCCTAAACGGAACCTTCCTTCGATGCACTATCACCAAACCCAAAAAACCACACTACAATAAAAAAAATTAGCAGTACATTTTTTAATAGAGCGCTCACGGTCCCTAAAATTACATTTGTAACTTAAGTTAAGGGAACAAAAAGAACTATTAAGATTACATAAATAATACTCTACTGATCCACTTACAGAACAATTCGTTCTTCTATATATCGATCCACAACATAGTACAATTAATTAAGATTCTCATTTTTATTTTTCTTAAGAAGAACAGTTGTGTGTTTTGCAAATAAGAATGACCAGATGGGGACAAACACTTGTAGGTTACATAAAGATTTGTCCCGTACGGCGATCGAACTCGGGATAACTAGATCTAGCGAACAGACAAGCCAACAATCTAATCACTAGATCAAACCGTCAGTCGTCTCAAACTTATCCAGAAACGCTCCAAAGAAATAAAGCTGTAAAACACCAATTCTTACACTGGCATTTGTGCTTGACAAGGTACACGTGTTCTTGTACGTCACCATTCAGGGTGGCTATGTTTAAGTAAAAACCGTTTGAAGAGGGGCTTGGCTGAAAATTAGCGTTGAAGGAGACCCCAGTTCCCCTCCAGCACCTCTTACCCACCGAGCGGTGCAGAGCACTACGGCGAGACACCTGGTATACTCCCCCTCCCCCCATAGCGAGCCCAAGCCAAGGCCGTTCGTCCTTGAGGCGCCTTTAAGCTAGTTGCCCCCTTGCCCTTCTGGCTCGACCGTAGTGGTTGCACGCTCGCCCTCTTGTCCGGTGAAACTGTAAAGGCCCCGCGGCCAACAGCGTAGATCATTCACACCGTCCAGCACATGCTGAGCCGAACACCTTTCGGCACAGCTCACACCTTAGCAAACAATACCAATAGTAGTACCACATTGTAATTTATTTTTTGTCTGATGTTTTTTACCCCTGTGTACCCCTACCATCTATGCTGTGCTGAATAAATATTTTTCACTTTCATTTAATTTCATACGGTGTCATTTACAAAACAGCTCAAAGAGCCCTTACAACAATACAAACGACGATATAGACGACGGCTTCGTCCAGGAGTTAAGAGCTTAAGCCACTCCGACATCTCGAACGAATAGTCGCAGGTTTGATCTTTGTTGTACTGTTCTGCTACTTCGTTTTTTTTTAAACGTAGGCTACGCTAAAATTTATTCCTGTGTCGTGAGTGCGTTTACAAACATGAAATTTCACATACACAAATACCCAGACCGAAACAAATTATTGTGGGACACACAAAGATTTGTCCCGTGCGGGAATCGAACCCGTGACTATTCGACTAGTGGGCGGAGCGGCGTAAGCTCGTAACCACTGCGCCAAATAGTCCGTTAATGCTTCATGTGTTTAAGCGCATCCACGACCCATTCCTATTGGGAGAATTCATTTTTCTAAAAAATAAATACATTTCATCCATAGCTGCCTCCAAAAATACAGATGTAATACTGTGAAATATATATTTATTTACAAAACAGCTCAAAGAGCCCTCAATATTTTCCCATCTAACACTTAACCGCCGGATAAACACGACACCCACCCGGTAAACCCGTTCCTCATTACCAAGAAGTCCGGATGTCTTTCGTCCAAGTCCGACTCGTTCACGAGACTCTACGTAACGACTTTTGATCTATTTTCAGACACAAATGGATCCTGTCTACCTACCGTACGTTTAAATTGATTGCGGTGTTGCTAACAAACATTTATGAGAATCATCAATCAAGGAAGCGAGGTTTGAAAGTGCTGGTGATTTGGATACCATAGAAAAAAAGCTCGTCAGGGATGATATTTCTGATCTCAAACACCTTACAGTATAATCAAATTAGCACCCGCTAAGTGCGGGTAACAAAGTAACAATAAAATATAATTTAAAAAGACCTTTTTAAATAAAAGCTTTTAAAGCAAATAAACAAAGAAGATATCTTGCTTAGTTGAGGAGTTCCTATAGTTTCCTTCCGGCTCCATCATCGGACCGTGGACATCATCCGAGACTAAAGCACTTGTCAAGACAAATCCAACGAGCCCAAACACGGTGGGGTTATATTGAGTAGTTGGGTGGTTCCATTGGTCAGCTATCATCATCAGACCTTGAACACTATCTGGTTGTATAGTACTTCTCAATACCAATCTAACAAGCCTAAACACGGGAGGGTTCTGTTGTATAGTTCACATGTTCCTATGGCCACCTTCGGACTTCATCATCAGACCAGCTTCATGGTACCATATTATTGCATTGTCATCTGACTTACATACGTATGCCAAATTTCAGCACAATTGGATACCCGTAAGTCCTTTAAAAATTGATCACAAGATTTGAACCGGAAAGACGGACATACTGACATTTCAAGTTAAATAAAAGCTTGTAAAAATGGCGCCTCAGTCTATATGGACATCTATTTATCTTTCTATCTACAAGGTGTAGGTAACATGATTAACGCAAGACCTGAAAGTAGTTAGTTCTAAATCGGCAACTGAACCGATTCCAACTATTTTTAAAGTATGTTAATTTTTATTTAATTTACAAAAATTGAAGAAGAAAGAACGAAATATTTATTAGATAGGCTAACAGTAAAGTACACTACACAAAATGATAACTATAAAATAAAATAAAACAAGTTACATGTACATACTATGTAGCCGCACTAATGGGGTACCACTCAGCATAAAGCTGTGTGGCAGCATAATGTTGTGTGGACTGCAACACAGCGCTGATTTTCAGTTGTACTCCAAGTGACGTGCGCGCATGAAGCTTAAAACGAAAAACTTAAAACGAACGGTAAACTTGACACGAACACAATACCAGCACAACTTAAAACTTATTTTAAACTTAATTGCTGTTACTTATCGCTGTTTTAAACAAAATTTTAACATTATTCAAAACAATGCGGCCGGCTATTTTCTATCTATCTATCTTTAACCTCACGCCAGATCCCTTGCGGGGTAGGCAGAGAGTACAGAGTTCCAACAGGTTCTTTCCTTACATACCTCTCTGGCTTCCTCGACTCTCATAGTTCGTCTCATACACGCCCGCCGGTTACGGAGACTCTTGACTTTTCCATCAGATAACACACGGTTTATTTGGTCGTGGTAAGATAGTCTAGGTCTTCCCCGGTACCTGCATCCTTCCACTTTCACATTGTATATCTGTTTTGTCATTCTTTCCTCTGGCATTCTTTCTATATGCCCGAACCAACGGAGCATGCCCTTTCTCATCTTTACACCGATACTATCTCTCATACCTGCTCGCTGTCTTAGTATTATAGTGCTATTTTAAATGCATTTCTAATACATATACTTTAAAACGCACGAAAAAGTGCAGATTTCGTGGTTGATTTGGGTACCAAAGAGCTTAAAAAAGGTGGAAAACTCCTTAAAATTGGAAATTTGATTTTAGTATTGAATTCGTAAGGCAATAACCTTTTCTCTACGTCCTTTGCGGCTTAGTTATAAAATACAGAGTCCCAACAAAGTCTTTCCTTGCAAACCTCTTTCGCTTCCTTCACTCTATTTGACGTTCATTCGACCTAAAATAATTTTCGACATAAAATTGGCACCATCACGCCTATATTTCCCAAGCGCGGGTAGTAGGGTTTATGCTGTTTTCACTTACAAATTAATAGGGCCGAGGCTATTGTCATTGTACTGGGTATATTTGTAGACTTGTAGATTAAGATTTTTTTATAGAACCCCAGTGTCATCGTCCGATTTAGGATTCAATACTAGGTCCTTGGGATCACCAGTCGTTTTATGCGCCACTAGACAAACCAAGCAGTCTCCATTTCTTGTTAATATTAAATAACATCTAGTGAAGAGTCGCTCCGATCAAATCTCAGAGTAGTCTCCATTTACGGAATCCAATATACCTAATTTACACAAGCTAGCGAACCCCGCTCATATACAGGATAACTTCCGTATTTCGCTATGTTACCTACCTATATCCACCCTACCATCCTACATGAGGCGAATGAAACAAAGATTCCTGTTGTAATATCAAGGCTTCTATTCTACTAACGAAATTACGCTAAAATTGAGTTTTAAGCGTTTAATTTTCATTTTAATTAACGCTGCAAACTGCAGATGCCTCTAAATCTATTTATACAAGTATTTTAAATTATACCTATGTCTTCAGATTCTATTTTTTATTATATATCTTTTTTTTATTTCTCATTACTATGTAGACTAAAATAACCATGAATAATTTATAAGACAAAAGTACTAACTTATCCTACAGCCGATGCTAGTTAGTTTTTCTCAATTTTATTACTACCTACCTACCTACGTACTTCAGTCAGTCAGTCGTTAACTCGCGCAGTTTGTTATTTCTACATCTGTAGTCATGTTCAGTAATGATCAGCCATATAACACCACATAAAATGAAATTTGTATTATTTTAATTAGGTACACTGAAATCTTAAATCTTGAGCTTAGCACACTAGTACGAAAACTTTGACGTTAGTGTGCCGCTAGCGAATTTTAGTTATATAGTAGAGTTTGCCCCTGTTTCATTTTAAGTTTACAGCTTGAAAATTAAGCACAAACGTACCCTAATATATTTTTCTGTAAAAAATGAGGACTACTGTATTAAATTACACGCAAATTTTATTTCATCTAACGAACTATGGCTGACTGAACATGTTTCCCTTGCGATACGATGAATTAAATTTTCTGGTTATAAAAAAAGATATGAAACGACACGTTCATCCGGTTGCGCTTACCGATGCGTTCATATTAGAGTTATTTTCATTCCATAAATAAAAAGGTGACGACACACTCACGGCTAATTTTAACCTTTAAAAGTTCTCAATTTTTATAGTAGTAATATTGTTTAACCAATTAGGTATGCTAACATTATATAATGTATCACACAAAATAACTACACTTACTAAATTGAATTCGCTAGCTGCTTCTTTTCCAAATATGGTTCATCAGTATCAGAAATCACTCCCTGGATTTTGATTTAATTTTTACTCTATTACTGATTCACGAAAAAGGTTCAAGTATAATATAATTTGGGAGTAGTTTGTGCGAATTGACTGCACTATGATCATATTAATAGCCCGTGCTACACGTGGGAAGCCGAGGTGGCTTGCTAGTTAAAATTGATTCAAGACATTGACACATTCAAGACACATTTATTACTTGTTTCCTGTGGAAGTTATTGCATATCGACTCCTGTTTAAACAGTACAAACAAGGAAGTCCGTAACTGAACAATTCATCTCGGCAACTTTAATTAGACTTAACGAACTAGACAGACCTTAATGAATAAGTTGTGTGTTTGCTTACATTGCTTTATATGTACGTATGACCATAATTTCTATTTGTCAAGTGACAAACACAAAATGAACTGTTGAATAACCTTAGTCATCCAATGTAAAATTCGCAACGATGGTGGGCTAACTCTTACGATTTTACCATTAAGTGCTTCATGACGATCATGCTCCTTAGTGTTGTATGTGCACATTGATAAACAAATGGTTTATTTTCATGTGAAGACGTTTGACCCATATTTTAAATTTTTCTGCGTCATGGCTGCGCCTAAGAATCCAGGCAGAATCAAATAATATGATTCACATGAACTTTGTAACCGTGATCTAGTAATCTGGGCTGCATACGTTCAAACTACTCTACCACCAACAACCCGTGTCATCATCATTTTATTGATAGCACTTCAGTAATCTCTTCCCCATAAGTGCTAACGATTACTTATTTTTCTTCAACCAACACAGTCAAAGTGATGCCCGATTTAGAAAGTTCTCACTACGAGTACCCGCTTCGTCCCCTCTTGTCGTGAGTCAGGCAAATTATAGCGTTTGTGATTAATGCGTGCTATTTCTGGGCGTATCCTTCACCCGCCGGTTCACCTTCCTTTGTGCTTCAGAAGCTCATTGTAAAACTAGGCGGAGCGGAGATGATCACTTCCATATCACAAACAAAGTCCAAACCCTTGAATGGAGACTTTTGAGGACTTTTATTGAGTTACTATCCGCATTTGTTGTGGAATTGATTTATGTTTTATGGCTAAAATTGTATAGTTACGGTTAGAGAAGAAAATGATGAATAAAACTTTTAAGAATCCGAATTATATAATCATACAGTATAATTATACTTTAATACTTACATAATTATTAATCCCTCTCTGTTTAATATTCCCTCTCGGTGCAAAAATGAACTTAACTCCTTAAACATTATCTACCAGTTAACCTACCTTAGAGCGATGTAAAAAATAAATTCAGATGCTGAAATAAATATTTAGATCATACAAACACGACGACGATTTAGCGCAGTGGTTAAGAGCTTGAGCTGCTCCGCCCACTGTGTCTAATAGTCGCGGGTTCGATTCCCGCATGGGAAAAATCTTTGTGTAATCCACAATTATTTGTTCCGGTCTGGGTATTTGTGTTTGTGAATTTTCATGTTTGTAAACGCACCCACGACACAGGAATAAATCCTAGTGTGGGGCTAAATAAAAAAAAAACGAAAAACGAAACGAAACAAAGTATAAATATTTAGATCATACAAACAAAAACTTTTTACTATTAAGTAATCTGAACAACGAAGTTGGTGCAAGTAAAAGTCATTGACCCATGAAACTTTACATAAAATTTCAATTCACAATTCAGTATTAACAAACTAATTTACGGGGTAGTTAAAAGATACGTGTTTTACACAGGAAACTCCGTTACCCACGTGGAAGTTTGTTATAGGTGTAACACGAATAGGTACAGCAAAGAACAAACTTTTAGTTTTAAACAATTTATCAGGCATTTCTTAAGAACTCTCATATTCAAATTAGCTAAGAAACCTGTATGTGTGTGTTGATGAATATTATTAAATATTTATCAACACACACGCTATTCAGAAATAGCTTCTAGGATCGGTATTGAAATCGCCGTATTGCTTTAAATTATCCTTAAATTCACTTTAATACAGTGGACTGAGACAGTAACAGCAAATTTTGAATAATTTTATATAATCATCAAAAGACTTCTATTGTAACCAGTTCTTCAAAAACAATTATTATGTTTTGTTTTTCGAATTTTGACTTCTATCGCAAATCTTTTTGATGATGGATGCGATAAGGAGTTAAAGTGTGGTATCATGGGCTGTCTGAAAATTACAAATCCCTCAAAATAAATAAGTTATTACACAAAAAATAACTTAAAAAAAACGACTTCAAATATAAAAAAAATAAATATTTGATGTCGGTACCGGTTAGTGCAGTCGGTTACTTGGCACCGACTTCAAATATATATTTTATGCTTTTTGAAGTCTGTTTTATTTTTTTTTAAAGATTTTTATTTTACAATTTTAAGGGGCAAGTGAATTATTTACTAATATTTATATACCTATATTATTATATTTTGCTGAGCTGTACAGCAAGGTACCTACAGGATTGATATAATAACCATAATAACGGAATCTATGCATTCGTGCTGTTCGCCGTTAAGGAGTCCCCTGATGTATCTTCAAAGTCCAACGTTCTATACCAATTTGATTTAAATGGGACCACCTCGAAACTATAATAAACCCAACGCAAAAAGAATCATTAAAATCAGTTCATAAATAAAGACGTTATAAAAACACAGACGAATTGTCGGCCACCTCCTTTTTTGAAGTCTGTTAATATTCTGATTAGTTCTATGGCAAGGTGCCTATAGATTGACGTAATACCCATAATATGTTAATCTACGCATTCGTATTGTTTGTCGCTAAGGAGTTCCCTGGTGTATCTTCCAAGTCCAAGGTCCAATACCGATGAAATTAAAATGTGATCACTTTGGAGCTATACTGAACCCAATGCAAAAAGAATCATCAAAATCGATTCCTAATTGGCGGAATGATCGCGTAACATACACACAAAAAATAAAAACATACAGTCGATTTGAGAACCTCCTCCTTTTTATATCGGTTAAAAAATGAATGATAAGTATAATATTAAAATTTAAATGCGGTTTTTGATAGAAAAGAAAGGTTATAGCTTCGTCAAAGAATATATTGCTCGAGACTGAAAGTATCAATCAATAACAGTATCAATTACAAACACACATGAAATAGGGATGAGGTGACAATAATCCTGACCGTATCGTATAACAGTTATTTCAATTCGAAGTAATACTCGTTAAGCCCTACTTCGTGATTGGATTAGTCTGTCCAACCGTATCCAGGGGTTGCGTGTTCCCTAATCCATCAAATCGGTTGAGAATTCTAATCCGTTCCTCTATGCGTTGGATCACGAATTAATATTTGTTTTTGTTTGAAATATATTTATTATACGATTTGATCGTAATATAGGTTATACATTGATTGATACGTATTTATTGCGTTGATGTTCTTATATAGCTTGTTAAAATTGTTGCACATTACGGCATCAGTTTTTAGTGTGTGAATATCCGAATATAAGTTTGGTGAACTTGTGATTTAATCTTTTTTATAATGTTGCCCTTCTCTTTTCTTGTAAGCAATATCCCTTAAATAATACTGTAAACAACTGACATAGATCTTCTTCATAATAAGCTTCTACATTATAGCATTAAGTAAAGAAATATAAAAAAATTAAACACGCTTTACAACGCCATAACCAACTCTGAGTACACTTCAAGTGACAAAGATTATTGCGTAAACTCCTACATACGTCGCTGGTAGAAAGCATTTTGTAATCTAAATGCACTTAGATTATTGCAGACATTCGGTTAGCTGAAGTACTAAAATTGTCCCCACAATGCCCAGATAGCTATCTAACAGAATGCAGTTGCAACACGCCCAGCTTGGTTTTAAATCTCGCGGTTTTGTGCCGGTTCTGTGTACCGCACGTTGCGGTTAGTTTTATTGCGACAGAACAGCTTAAACATAAGCCGCTTATTGCAGGGTTGAACTGCTATTTTGGACGCTAGTCCGGCTGTGTGCGTTTAACAAATACATATGGCGATATGAACAAAACCGTGTATGGTTTATGTTTTGCATTTAGAATAACATGGATACGTTGATTTTACTCCACATATTAGTTTAGTTGTAAGTAATGCGCTACGTTTATTGTTAACAAAACAAAAGGTTTTTCTATATATTTCTTATTCGATACGGAATAATAATTGGGTACCTGATGCATTAATTTATACTAATAATGTGACTAAAATATATAAACTGGTTTCATCTTTCACACTAGTTTTAAACTCACAATAAAATTTCTTTTCCTCGCCGATGATTTACATTAATCCTATGTTGTTTCCTTTCGGTAATGATAACTTAATATTATATTATTTTATTTCAGGTCCGCGCCATGGAGCAGCGGCTGTGCGAATGGCCAGCGGGCACTGATGGTGCTCCCAGAGCCATATCGCGATTAGAGGGTCAAATCGAAGAACAGGTACCAACATTAGATCATTACATTATTATTTATTTAGAAATACAACAAATTGCACAATCTTAAATCATAACCCCACACTGTGCAACCAGTTTGACTGTGGGGTTAGTTGAGTTTAATGCTAGGTACAGATATTATAGTTAAGTACAACACAAACTTAGGTAACGATCTTTCAGTGTCCTTTTAACTTTTATATTAGCCTAAGATCTATTAAGATTTATCTATTTATGACATCCTACAGTAGCCTACGATTCAAACTAAAAATAACATGTATGGCGGCCCTAAGTTCACGAGTGACGAACGCATCCAGTCTTGACGTCATAACCGGTTTTCAAACTTGGATCATAGACGTCATCTTGTTTGTATATGTCATTCGAACTTTTTGTTGTCTGTCAAAAAGCTTGGTTGTAAACAATCAGTTTTTATTGTTTAAAACATAAATAGTGAATGAAAAAGTGCATAATGAGAACACATTTAAAAGCTAAATGTCTTTCTGTGCGTTTTCAACTAATTTTTCTCGTATAAAAATGTTCATAACGCTTTGTAGCGGGTGACTTTGAGTTTTTTACATAATGCAGGTATTTTTAATGTTTTCACTTTTTCATGAAAGAAAATATTGTTATTTTTACCCTTTAGGGCAAAAATTTACTGAATTTCATAATGTGGAATAGCCAATATCTATCCAATATCAATGCACGTTTAAGAAAGCCCTGAAATTTTGAGTTACAACAAGTTTTTGTACAAATATCTTGATTTAATTTACGATTATATTGAATTGTGTAATGTAAATTTATTAACAATGTAAATGGAGGACTTGTAACAGGATTTAAACATTGCTAATTATATAATACTAAACATAATATAAATTATTAATAAGAACACAAAACTGTGATCGAAATTATTATTGAGGCTCATTAAAAGTGATGCTTCTACAACAAAAACCATTAGAATCCATTATAGGCTCGTTATATTGTTACCAAATGGGAATATACATTTGCATGTCCATGAGGTTAAGTGAGATATCCACTTCTATTTCCACTATATTTAAACCAAAAAAAGAGAATAAATTTATTATCTATAATAGAACATGCCGAAACACAAACATTGTTACTAAAAGAACCAAAACAAATAAAAACTGATATGTTACAAATTATTCCTGCACTGTCATCATCACCATCACCATTATCATCATCTCAGCCTATACTTGTCCACTGCTGAACATAGGCTTCACCAAATGCTTTCCAGCGTAAGCGGTCTGATGCCACCTGCATCCAACGGCTTCCTGCGAATTTCACAAGATCGTTGGTCTATCTGGCAGGCGGTCGTCCCACGCTGCGCTTGCCAATACGTGGTCTCTACTCTAGAATCTATTATGCCTAAATGTTGTGGCTAAATAAAACCAATCTTAAGTTAGTGTGTAAACAAACTGACAACCCATACTGCTTTAAACGTTCAATAAATCTCAATTAGAAATGCATATTTCAAACATAAAAAAATATAAAACTACACACACCTCTGCACAGAAGCACCTCAGACTCCAGGACGCGAAGCAGGTGGAAGCGAAGGCAGCCCGCATCAAGGAGTGGGTGACGAACAAGCTCCGGGAGCTCGAGCAGCAAAACCAGCTGCTGAGGGAACAAAACGACCGCTGCAACCAGCAGTTGGAGCTGCTCAGGAACCATATTGCTACACAGGGAACCAGGAATTGCACTGTAAGTTACTTTTAAGCTTATTGAATCTCTTTTAAGTCATTGCTAAAATTATTATCCATATTGAAAACATCACAACATATTTTAAAACACAAATATTTAATAACATGATCAAATAAAGTATTACATAACTAGGTACATCAAGAAGAAACTCCGTAGAACTAACTCTTAGTTTAAGATTCTTGAGTAAGAACACTAATTGTTTTGTAGTTCATATTTGAGTTTTATTGCCAAAGATTTGGGGTGTAATATATTGATATTATTGAATAATATACAAAGACTTCATAAACACCTTAAAAATTACCAATACAATTTTATAACATTATTAGTACTTTCAGCGAAGATTATATACAGTGTAAAATTCTATTTTAATCTATATCATCATGCTAGTTCCCTTGCGGAGTAGGCAGAGAGTACTGTGTTCCAACAGGTTCTTTCCTTACATACCTCTCTAGCTTCCTCCACTAGCATAGTTCGTCTCGTACACGCTCGCCGTTGACGGGCACTCTTGATTTGCCCTTCAGATAATACATGGTCTATTTGGTCATGGTAAGATAGTCTAGGGCTTTCCCAGTACCTACATCCTTCCACTTTCGCATTGAAAATCTGTTTTGTCATTCTCTCTTCTGACATTTTTTCTAAATGCCTGAACCTGTTCGTTCGGTTAACAACTATGTTCCAGTTGAATATTTCATAGTAATAATTCTAAGGGTATGCTCCGATTCAAGTGAAACATAGTTGTTGCAACCTCACTCTCTTTACCAGAGAAGCTATAGAGGCCACCTGGCCAATAGCATAGTGATTAAAACAAACACCTATTATCAATCAGACTATACTTTCCCACTGCTGGGAAAAGACCTATCACTACACAAGGTAAGATTAGGTCCTACTCCAGCACACTGACTCATTGTGGAATGATGGAGGCAGGTTTCTGGCCACCTGCAGTTGGGACCTATCAAGCCGATTATAAAGCTTCCAACTTTACTTAATGACGAACACGGCAATAGTACAGCGTTACGAGCGCCACACACACCTATAAAATAACCTTATCCAGCACCATTGATTCCCCAGTTCCTACCAACTCGAGCAAGTCTTTCTCTTGAAGTGAGGACTGACGACGGCTCGCCTAGAGCGACGTCCAGCCTATTGGCTGCCAACAGGCGTCGATCAGAGAGCCTTGAAGGCCCACAGGTAGAGGCTTAATGTGGCCCTTAGGGCGCTAGTACAATTATGTTGCTCACACACTTTATCATAATTTAATTGCACATTTCGTAACTCTCATTAAATTTTGTAATACATCACTTAAAGCCTATACACACGACGCCTTTTTTGCGCTGTTGACGCGCGTTAGGCACGTTTACTGCTTGGCAAAACTTGAAAAGAACTGTTTGTGTCAGTGTTGATACAGACGCACGGCGAATGTATTAAAAACGCGCATGAGATGCGTGTTTGAAGCGCTGTAATTTATCTCTTTTATACTGTATTTTCCTTCTTTAGCGTTACCAAAGCCCTAGTCGCGCGAACGCATCTATGTAACTGCGCGTTTTAGCGATACGAACGCAAAGCGTGTTTAAAAGAACACAGATTGTGATGTCATTGCGTTTGCAGTGGTGTTGTAAAAATGAGCGCTGAAGTCGAGCGTTTAGGGCTGAGTCGACGCTCACGAGCGTTGAAACACGTAGTAGACGCGAGCGTTCTAAGCGCCGACTCAAGCGCTACAGCACATTTTTGTTGCGTTTTAGGTGCACCAACGGCGTGCGGAAATATCGTCGTGTGCGCAGGCACTTAAGTGAAAGTTTAGCTTTTCCTTAAAAATTACGAATTTTCTTACAGCACTAAAAACCGATAACCTTTCATAAGTTTAAAAATTATGCCGCTAAACACACATCATACATAATTGCACATTTTTGTTAATTTTAAATGTGTTGTTAATAGTCTCTTGTTAAGATTTTGTTTCGGCTATAAGTTGCTCAATTCTTTCTTGTCTTTTTTTTTAATAACGTAGCCCCTAGGATTTATTCCTGTGTCGTGGGTGCGATTACAAACATGTCAATTCACATACACAAATACCCAGACCGAAACAAATAATTGGTGGATCACACAAAGATTTGTCCCATGCGGGAATCGAACCCGCGACTATTAGACATAGTGGGCGAAGCGACTTAAGCTCTTAACCACCGCTAAATCGTCCGTCCAATATGAATGATATGAATCGTGACGGCTTTCGAGTGGAGCTATATGTGTGGCCCTTAGAGTGCTAGTTATCAATCATTTAGCTAATCACACAATTATCATAATAGAACTGCACATTTCTGTTCTCACGTTTTCACATTTCACTAAATGTTGTAAATAGTCACACCTACGTTCTGTTTTGCTTTTTATACCGCACCTGCAGGTATAACGAATGTGGCCGTTACAGCCACATTCATTGGTAAGTTACATTTTACTTAAGAAGTGTTACTTAATCACTGAAGGGTCCTAACAATTCATGGAAGTGGTGTTAAACTAATTTTTGCTTAGCCATTTCCATAAAATGTAACAAATTTTGCTGTTGATAAGATTTATTTCATTAGAAAAATGAAGTTTTTCTAACGAAAACTTCCCAGTATGAGTCCAGAGTCTGGAATTGTGCCGGGTATATGGCAATAGGCTCCCCCCTATGACATTGGACTTAACATCGTCGGCGGAAAGTGGGTGTACTCAGTAAACCTTTGTCACCCGTGCTTGGGGAATATAGGCGTGACGGTGTCATCATCCGATAGACGTCTACTGCAGGACAGAAGTCTCCCCCAAAGAATGCCACAACGACCAGGGTCCCAAGTCAGCTATATTTACGTAATTTGTAATTATGACTAGCAGCAATTATGCCTAAAATAGGTAATCTACTAAATTCTTTATGATCTTATTAACAAATACCGAAAACTGTTTCAACTGTGGAAAACCATAAGGACACCATTGAATTAATCGATTATCGAAACTGTCAATACCAACGATAATGAAGTTGATCTATCTATCTATATCATCACGCCAGATCCCTTGCGGGGTACGCAGAGAGTACAGAGTTCCAACAGGTTCTTTCCTTACATAAATTGTAGTAGTGTGTTGTAGTAAATAATCGTTGAAGATTACAAGTCAATGAACGACAATTTTACTAAAATTGCAATAGCTGACTTGGGGCCCAGCCACGTGCTCTACGCATTCGGCTTTCCTACAATACCCCAGTTAACTATGTATACCAAAAAAAAACGTAAAATTTCAAAAAGTATCTATGCAGTTATTTTGCCCTTCTCCACATGATATTCCAAAATGGCGGAAAAGTTTTTGTTCTATATTTTGACGAGACATAAGTACCGTTATCACTTAATCGAATATCTCCTGAATCTTTCCATTTATTTCAGTTACCAATAAACTCGTCGGAACCTCACTACAGTACCCCGGTGCGTCACAGGCGGAACCTGTCGATCGGCACCACCAACATAGCGAATAACGTCAATGCTGCCAACCCTCCAGTATTGACAGCCATGAACAGAACCATGGATGAGAGGACCACTGCTAGCTTGTTGGCTGACGATTTAGCTGTGAGTATTTATATTATCTATATTTCTATATCATAACGCCAAGTCCCTAGCGAGAAATTCGAAGCCCTTTACTTTTTTGTTAAGACCAAATTCGAATACGATTCGCATTTCAAAGGCATTCGAGGTAAAAATCAGGTCTCATCCAACCGTTCGGGACCTTTGTCGGGTAACGGCTAACTATTCGATACTCGCCCTTTAACCGCTCGTTATAAGGTTCAAGATTGAACAGTGCTACATCGTTTTGTTATTACAGGCTGCAGTTGAAAATTTAGTGGTGCTCCCAACAACTCCAAATACGTCGACAGATGGCGACACTACACATGACTACGCTGAAATTTATACACCTAGCAGAGGTAAAAATATGAATATTTCAATTAATATTATGTGCTTTGTAGGATTTTTGTTGCTTCCTTATAATTTTGAGTTTGTCCATTTATAGAGGCAACAGACAGAGTGGGTTCTCCAGAGAAAAAATATTCCAAAAATCTTCAGTCATGTGTGGCTAAGAATGTTATTATGTACAGAGATGGGCAAAATGTAATCAAATTAATGATTAACCACCCCCGCTTGGGGAATATAGACATGATGGTGTATTAATGATTAACGATTACAATTAGTATGAGACGAACTATGAGAGTAGAGGAAGCCAGAGAGGTATGCAAGGAAAGAACCTGTTGGAACTCTGTACCCTCTGCCTACCCTGTACGGGATCTAGCGTGATGATAGATAGATAGATAGATTACAATTACATTTTGTGATCTTCAACGATAACGATTACACTTTTAATATTAAATCATGATTGAATATTACAAAATGCAATTGTAATCTTTAATCTGATTACATTTTGCCCATCTCTGTATGTAACATGTAGGAATTTTACTTCTTTAAAAAATTCCACATCGGTAAAGCTTCGACGCACTTACTTACACGACGAAAATACTGTCCACTTCCCTGCTTACAGCCAAACGAGCTGGCCGAATGTAAATCAAGGGATAGGACGCAGGCAGCCAGGCCCATGTTATGACAACCCTTAGGGAACTAGATGGAGGGGCCCTATACAGTCCGAGAATGAACACCTTACAATGTTTGAAATTAATTGATCAGAAATAATAGATGACAGAGTTATGTATTGATAAAATGTATTTAACGTTCTGCAAATGCTTTGGTGGCACCAATGAGAACTCGTATGGCATAGTTGATAATTGATAGGTAGTCGCGAACTAATTGCGTAAAGTAAATCTATACTATTAAATAATATTAGGCCTGTTAAGAATCTGCCTCACTGTTGGGCACGGGCCTTCACTTAAACTGAGAGGGTTTAGGCCATAGTCCACCACGCTGGCCTAGTGCGGGTTGGCAAACTTCACACACCTTCGAAAAACTCTTAGGCATGCAGGTTTCCTCACGATGTTTTCCATCACCGTTAAAGCAAGTGATAGTTAATTTTGATTACGCACATGCTTTCGAAAAGACAGTGCTGCGTGCCTGGGTCTGAACCCGAGACCTCTGACTTTGCAGTCCAACGGTCTAAACAGTAGGCTATCACTGCTTTTATACTAATCTATAATAATAATATAAATTCCAAAGTAACTTCGTCTGTCTGTTTGTCTGTTACCTTTTGTCGTCCAAACCGCTGAACAGATTTTGATAAAATTTAGATTTTATCCAGAGGAAGTACATAGGCTACTTTTTGTCTCAGAAAGAAACTTAAGGATGTGAAATACACCCCTGAAAATAGCGCGAACGAAGTGGCGGGTACAGCTCGTGATTTATAAATTTGATGATATTAGTGTACACAGGATCAGACACCGACCTCGCCGGCGAGGTCGAAGAATCCCTTGCCCGCCGGTCGGTGCAGAGCACCACGGCGAGACACCTAGTATACGCCCTCCCCCATAGCGACTGCCCAAGCCGAGGCCGTTCCTCCTTGAGGTGCCCTTGAGCTAGTTGCCTCCTTGCCCTTCTGGCTCGAAAGTAGTGGTTGCTCGCTCGCCCTCTTTTCCGGTGAAGCTGTAAAGGCCCCCCCCAACAGCGTAGATCATTCACACACAAAAAATGTACAGACCCCCAATAATTTGTATAACTGTTTAGTAATGATATTTTTATGTCATTAGAGCGTACGCCGGCATGGCAAGGTGCGGTAAACGTTGTGGTTCAGGGTGGCAGCCGCGGAGGCTCTTCAGCAGGCGACAGCTGTGCCTCAGATCAGCCACGTCCCCCCACGCCGCCTCTGCACCGCTTCCCCAGCTGGGAAGCCAAGATCTACCAGGTGATACACCATTTATTTTTATTTTATATTCATTTGGCCTGCCTCGTTCGTCTAGTAGCAAAGCGTATCGCTTTGAGATCACGAGGTCCTGAATTCAAATCCTAGGTCGGACAAGTGTAGATTTTCTAACGAAAAATTCTCAGTAAGAGTGCGTGGTCTGGAATCGTGCCCAGATAAGGCAATAGGCCCCCTATTACATGGGGCCTAACATGTTTGGAGAAAAGTGGGTGTATTTAGTAAAACTCTGCCAGCCCTGCTTATATAGGGAATATAGGCGTGACAGTTTTTTAAGAATTAACGCTATTTCTGTGTTGTGGGTACGTTTATCAGAAGAAATCGCAAATGCTTAGTCCGTGCTGTTACACCGCTGTTCCATAGGGTATATTTCCCTCGACCGGTCGAACCGGCCTACGGATTTCGTATCAAAAGGTAGCCTTAGTAAAACGTCATTTTATCAAAACGCCTTAATAGCAAAGCGACCAGCTGGTAAATAGGCGTATTAGCTACTTTTGGTCCTGAATGTACATGTTCTTTTAATACTAGAATTATAATATGTTAAGCGTGTAGGTATGAAAGATAGTATCGGTGTAAAAATAAGAAAAGGTATGCTCCGTTGGTTCGGACGTATATAAAGAATCACAGATCAAAGAATGACAAAACAGATATACAATGCGAAAGTGGAAGGATGTAGGTACCGGAGAAGACCTAGACTATCTAACCATGACCGAATAGATCGTGTCTTATATGAAGGGCAAGTCAAGAGTCTCCGTAACCGGCGAGCGTTTATGATACGAACTATGAGAGTGGAGAAAGCCAGAGAGGTATGTAAGGAAAGAACCTGTTGGAACTCTGTACTCTTCCCTACCCCGCAAGGGATCTGGCGTGATGATATGGAAAATATGTTAATAGAATAAATCAAAACTGTGTGATCCATATTTTAGAGTGCCATACTTTAATCGATAAAAACGGAGAACCTTGATAGGATCACTTTGCTATCTGTCTTGTCTTTCCGACAGGTGAAATCAGGGCGGGCAGAGGGATTAAATTTGTTAAATTTCTACTGTTGATCAGCGATATATTCCTATCGGCATTATGTTATTAGGATATGATGAACAGATTTCAAGCTAAATCCCTGTGACTTCCACCCTATATTATTCACAGTAGTAGGTTCACGCGTGTGTTGCCACGGAAAATGTCTGGTAAAATTCGTTATATCATGTGCAGGTGGCGGACGACGGTCTCCAGCAGTCGGTGGAGGAAGAACTGAGTCCGCCGCCATGTCCGCGGCCCATGCACGAGTCCACCAGCTACCAGGACATCTCCGTCCCCGTCTACGCCACCGTCAAAGGGGTAACTATAACCTACGGACCATTTATTAATAACTATATTTCCCTTAACACTGTATCAACCTAAAGAAGAAATGTGGTTTTACTCCTAAAACTCTAAAAATGCACATTTTTTTCATTTTACTACTGTTGGTGTTTGTTGCAGCGAGCTAGTCAAATAAGGTCGATGCCGTTCACGGGGGATTCCTCGGACGACTCTTCGGACGGCGAGGAGTCCATGGGCGTCACCGTACACAACACTCCGCATCATCAGCTCGTCAACACTGGCTTTGGTATGGTTACATTATTCTCCTCATAATTACTGGACTTGCTTTAATTTTTGTGGTTTTATACATAAGGTGATGCGCTCGTAGCGCTGACCGCGGTGTTCTTACCGATCTCCAAGCAGCAGCACTAAGCAGCGTTTGACTCGGTCGGCCTGAGATGGGTGACCGTTTGTGGCATTTTCATATTCGAGCGTCTCCGTGCTTCGGAAGGCACGGTAAGCCGTTGGTCTCGGTTACCACTTAATGTGGTAGTCGTTAAGCCGAGTTGGAAGCCTTAAAGGTGGCTTGATAAGTTCCAACAGCAGGTGGCCACAAACCTGCCTCCACCAATACGCACTGGGTCCCCGTGGTGGAGTATGACCTAATCTCTCTCACCTGGATTTGTGTCAGAAGGCCTTTGACCAGCAGTGGGCAGTATAGGCTGATATTATTATATTATATTATTATATACAAGGTGTAACATAATTAACGCAAGACCTGAAAGTAGTTTGTTCTAAATCGGCAACTGAATCTATTGCAACTATTTTAAAGGTTAGTTAAATAATTTTATTTTAAAAAAATGCTGTTACTGTTGACTGTATTAAACAAAATTTAATAATTATTCAAATACTGTGTAGGAAGCTCGCTGGCTTTGGTATCCATGGGACTTTACTTCGATGGGTGCAATCTTATTTGTGTAACAGGAGACAGTTACTAGCTTTGAAGGGCTTTAGATCATCACCTGTTTTGGTAAAATCTGCAGTTCCACAGGGGTCACATCTTGGTCCTCTATTCTTCATTGTTTTTATCAATGATTTTATCAATAACTTATTTAGCTCCTGCCTTTTATACGCCGATTATCTAAAATTGTTTAGAGCAATAAACAGCCTTTCCGGATGCGTTAGCTTACAACGCGACATCAACATAATTTCTGAATGGTGCCAACATAATCATATGTACCTTAATGTGAATAAATGTTTTGTTATTACCTTTACCAACAAACGATATTGTACTACATATATATACGTTTCTCCTTTCCCGCCTCTACTCAATCGCGTAACCTTCGTTCCTCTGAGACACTTCGCCTTACAATTCCTACCCATTCTTCTAACTTCTTTACTAATTCCTTTACTGTTCAAAGTATTCGTCTTTGGAACTCCTTACCTGAGTCTATAAGACATGGTAAGTCCCGGGAAATATTTAAACGTAATCTTAAAACACATTTCCTGCAAATTTAACATGTCTAAACTATTCCCTTTTAAACTTTACCTTTGCTCTTATCTTATTTGTCTTCCCCTACCTCTATATTTATTCCGTCGTCCATGTATGTAATGTAGAATAGGTATAGTTGGTTCTTTTTTGTTTTGTTTTAGTTTATATTTTATTTTAGGATATTTTTTTTAGTCATTGTTGCACCTTACCCCTTCTTATGTTATGTTAAACATCTCTGTCCTATACCTAAAGGTTGCCTGGAAGAAATCGCTTTAAGCGATAAGCCTTGCTGTACTTGCCTTGCCGCCATAACGATTTTGTTTTTTTTTCCTTTGTTATTTTTTATGTGCAATAAAGTATGTTATTATTATTACATATAGCTATCAATTAGGAGGAAAAATATTAGGTAGAAACTATATTGCAAAAGATTTCGGTATATTATTTGACCAAAAACTTACCTTTTGCGATCACTACGCGTACCTCAAAAAAAAAGCTTTTCAGCTTCTTGGATTTATAACCAGATGCACCAAAGACTTTAAGAAATCGCAAAGCTTTCTCACTATATATTACAGCTTAATAAGGAGTATCCTAGAATACGCAAGTGTTATTTGGTCGCCGTGTTATACGGTTCATTCAGAGAACATCACAAGAACACAACAAAGCGTCCAAAGAAAATGTCTCAGGATACTTAGCTAGAGATGCGGTTTTGGTCGATCGCTCACGAGTTATCGTGAAAGGTTGGCTAAATTTCATGTGTATGTATGTTCGTCGAAAAGAGCACGATTTAATATTCTTACACAAATTGTTGCACGGCTCATTAGATTTACCTTACCTACTAATTTTATTAAATTTCAATACTAAACGTAATTATCCCTGATAAAACATTTCATCTTCATGTATGCAAAAATAATACTTCTTTCTATAATCCAATTACAAGAATGTGTCGCCTTTATACGAGTTATCCATGAAATCTAACCACTTCGATGTCTTTAACAGCAGACGAACTTCTTTTAGAAATACTGCCAGACAGATCCTTCATCAGGCCTACATCACTTCTTAGTAATAAATTTTCTGATTTTCTTTTATTATTTGTACTCATTTGCTTACTAGCTCTTATTGTATTACAAAATTAACCTACTTATTTTAATGTGTTAACATATCTAGGATTACAGTCTAGTTTATATTCCTTTGCACTATCTTACTGACTTAAGTCTTTGATTGTAATATGTTTTGTTGACCAAATAAAAATAAAATAAAATTACGATTATTTTTAATGTATTTATATTACACACACCTCAATACGCATAGAAAAGTTAATTATATATTAAATTTTATGGTTGATTTGTGTACCAAAAAGCTTAAACAAATGGTCCATCCAATTTTTAGAAGTTTCCTACTTCTAAAAATTGGATGTTTGCTTTTCGCGTTGAATTTGTATAGCAATAATATAATTGGGGTGTCTGAGGTCTTGCTTTATTTATGTTACACCTTGTATATGTGATTTTGTAAGTGGCCTACTTAATGTAGGACTAACCCTTTACCAGGGGGAGTTTTAGCGGGAAATCGAAGAGTGATGTCGTCAATTTGTTTTAATTTCCAAAACTTGTGTTATTTCGAATTATAATGTGTAATGAGTGAGTGAGTGTGTGTGAGTCTCCGTAACCGACGAGCGTGTATGAGACGAACTATGAGAGTGGAGGAAGCCAGTATGTAAGGACATAACCTGTTGGAACTCTGTACTCTCTGCCTACCCCGCAAGGGATCCGGCGTGATGATATAGATAGATAGATAATGTGTAATGTATTCCTATATGTGCATGGGTGAAGGTAATTGTAACAAAGTGATAAAACGTGCCTTTTCGATTTCCCTCAAAACGGCCGTCAAAATTGGTATGTAAAGTATCCATCGCTTTACAATCCAGGGTGGGGGCACTTCATCAATTTCATAATCATCTTTGTCATCAAGTTCATCGGGGAGTTGAATTAATTTAGAAATGAATATTCGTAATACTTGACATTGGCAAAATACGCGTCACCCAAACTACGCCTAATCTTTTGTAAGTGACTTAACGCAATGTAGCTCATATATTGCTGAACATATAGAAATGGTATTTAAGCATATGTTGTTATCCTCGAATATTCAATTTACTGCTTGTTTTCCAATGAACACACCGTCACGCCTATATTCCCCAAGCGGGGGTGACAGAGGTGTACTGAGTACAATGAAAATGAAATATATACCAGGGAACATCTTGTATATCGTTAAATCACATAGTGCATGTGGCGATCATGAGATCTGGGGTTCGAATTCTAAATTGGACAAATAGTGCTTTTTGTTTTCTCAGTCTGGAGTCTGAAATCGCGCCCGGCGATAGGTTCGGCTACTTTACCTCTGCCACACTCACTTGGGGAATATAGACATGCTGCTTTTTATTTTCAAGTATAAAACCAAATAGTAATACGAATTTAGTTCATAACAACAAAAAGTGGAGGAAGTCGGAGAGGTCTGTACAGAAAGAGAACGTTGTAACGCTGTAATTTCTGCCTACCCCGCAAGGGGTCTGGCGTGATTATATAGATAAATAGATAACAACAAAAACTGACACTTACTTGAATACCAGCAGGTGCTCAAACATCGAACCCCATGCCGATCAACAACGTGAACCTAACCAGCGTACTGCCCGCCTCAATACAACAGACCACTAACGGGCTGGTCCTAACGACTAGTGCCAATGGCCAGTGCAGTTCCTCAGACACCTCGCTGAGCGCCAGCAGCCCTTCCAAGAGTGTGAAGACGAGCTCTAGTCTGAGCCCGGCCAAGCGGTCTAGTAGCGGCTCGCCTAGCAAGCAGAGCAAGACTAGAGGTAAGTCCTACTAAACTATCTATATCATCACGCCAGATCCCTTGCCCCCGCAAGGCAGAAAGTACAGAGGTCCAACAGGTTCCTTACAGACCTCTCTGGCTTCCTCCATTTGCATTGTTCGTCTTATACAAGCTCGCTGGTTACGGAGACTATACTTATATTTTACGGAGATATTGCAAAATTTGAATATTTCACACTTTGGTGAGTACCCGCAGCCCTTTCGTAAGTGCAGTAATTACTTCCGGGTCTGATAAAGTGGTCTATAATATTTTTCACATAAGATAGGTAGTGACAGTTCAAAGTGCCAATCGAAATTAATATTTAATTCAATGGTATTAAGGGCTAAAACCATAAGTATAGAAACGGGTCATGCCTCTTATTGCCATTGAGTAAAGTATGATTTTCTTTAACACTTACAAATGTCACAGTACCCATCTTACGTGAAAAATACTATATTGAATACAATACCAAATTTTTTTTTTAAAACAACGTTTGATTTTGTTTTTTAATCCTCATCGTAATAAAAAATTGTGTTTCTATATAGAAAGAAAAACTCCTTTGATTTATTTTCTACTCAAAGCGAAAATTTAATATTTCCTTCTTTAAAGACTTTTCTATACATACTTTATCGTTTATAACGCTACACATAATGTTATAAATTCATCAACAATTCTCCACCTATTTCTTCAGCAACGCCCCGTTATCGACAACATAATCAACACCAGTGATACTCCCAGCCTTATCGCTCGCCAAAAACATCACCAAGTTGCCTATCTCTTCTGGCTCACATATCTTTCCCAACAGCATCGCTTCATTAAAACATTCCCAAGGAGTATCATCTCCGCAGGTCTTCAAAATATCAGTTCTAACAGGCCCAGGACTTATTCCATTCACTCTAACGCCATACTGTCCTAACTCGAAAGCGATACCTTTTGTGAAATAATCCAATCCAGCTTTAGACACACTATATGCCACTAATTTCGTATTAAGCACAGCTTTGCTGCTAATACTTGATATATTTACAATATTTCCTTTAGTTTCAATAAGATAAGGAATAGCTAAACGTGTCAGATTGATCACGGCGCGTACATTTGTATTAATCAGCTCATCAAAAGTATCAAGTAAATTCTCTTCAAATATACTTCCATATCTCACTATACCAGCGTTGTTAACCAAAACATCCAACTTTCCATACGTCTCAATGGTTTCTGCAATAATTGTCTTGAATAGTGACGTCAGCTTTAATGATTAAAGGACTACCTTCGCATTGCTGAGCGGTTTCAAAAAGTTTTGTCTCGTTTCTACCAATGAGAACAACATTAGCGCCTTCTTTTGAGAAAAGGACAGCGGTAATCGCTCCTATTCCAGAACTCGCTCCGGTTATTACTACAACTTTGTGCGTGAAACGCATATTTGGAAAGATGACGGAATATGTAAATCTTGCTTTGAAGTTGAATCGATTCTATCAAATTATTACAGTGAACTGAATTCCGTTAGTTATTATTTTAACTATTTATATGATTGGCCTGGATAAAAAATTAATAAGTTGCTTTATTATTCATGGAAAAGGTTCATATGAAGGAAAATTATATAGGTATAAAACTTTGTGACATTGACGGCCACAAACAATTAGTTTTTTAATGTTAGTTGACATTTCACGGTCATCTGAAGGGTGCTTTAGGCTGTTCACACACAGGGCTGCTAAAACTCTGCTTATAAAAAACTACTTATATCTTCAACTTGCATTCTAAACTCTGTTAATATACCAGCAGTTATATTTGTCAAGTGAAACTCAAAAGTAATTTCAAGCTTAGCACATTTATAATTTTTAACTGTATAAAAAGCTCCTTAACCCATTGTATGAATTTGTCGTAGATACATTTACAAACATACTCGTAGAATTCCCATACAGAAAAACCCAGACCAATAGCAATATATGTAGGTACACATATATTTCTGTATATTTATATGTGGGTCCCACAACTTACAAAGGTTTGTCCCAAACAGAGATCCAACGCGCAACTATTCGTTCTAAAACAGAAACTCTACACTCGAACCACTCGCAAGTCGTCAGGGTCGATTTGAATATTAAAAATAATTGTTCAAAACAAACCAAAACGCCAAGATTATAAATTGATCACTCGTAAAAATAATGCGAACTCGTAATCCTATCTTCTCCATCGACTAGACGAAGAAAGAAATTAGCCCTGTTAAGAAACTGTCCCACCGTTGGCCACGGGCCTCCTCTCAAACAGAGGGTTTAGGCCATAGTCCACCACGCTGGCCCAGTGCTGGTTTGCGAACTTCACACACCTTCGAGAAACTCTTAGGCATGCAGGTTTCCTCACGATGTTTTCCATCACCGTTAAAGCAAGTGATAATTAATTTTTAATACGCACATGCTTTCTAAAAGACAGAGATGCGTCGCTGGGCTTGAACCCGAGACCTCTGACTTTGCAGTCCAACGGTCAAACCACTAGGCTATCACTGCTTTTTTAACTAGCTTTCGACTAAAAAATATTTTTTTTAGGTTAAGACGCCAACTTTGTTTTAGTCACACTGTGTGTTGACAACCTTATGGTGACCTTATTTTTTTATTGATATTTTAAAAACAGTGGTTAAAAAGAGAATATAATCACTACGTTTTGTTTTTTAGCTGCCCACACTTAGTGATTAATATTGTCCTTGTTTTACATTGACGTTGGTACGTCAATGGTTGTTTATTGATATTTTATAAACGTATACATTATTTTGCTAAAGATTTTACAATCGATAGTTAATTTTTTAACGATTTATACTTGACTAAAGGTGTTCGATATTATACGTCTATCGATATCAGGTTATTACCTTACTGTTCTGTAAGTGTACAGCGCGAACCCTCTGAGACTAAGTAACTAACTAACGAAGTAGCGTAGAGCAGAGGTCTGTGTCCGTAATTTTTATTTGTACTGCTAGTGCTAATATGCTCAACTGTTTCCATATATTACTACACACCGTCACGCCTATATTCCCCAAGCGAGGGTGGTGGAGGTGTACTGAGAACACCCACGTTTCGCCGACGATGTTAGTTCCCATGTAATAGGGGGCAAGCCTATTGCCATATACCGGGCACAATTCCAGACCCCGGACTCATTCGGGGAATTTTTCGTTAGAAAAACTACATTTGTCCGACCTAGGATTTGAACCCAGGACCTCGTGATCACAATGCGATGTCCTTTGTCACCAGACCAACGAGGCAGTCATATATATTACTATATTATTATTATTATTATTACTATTATAAACCTATACAGTCCCACTGCAAGGCGAAGGCCTCCCCTCCCTTCTTCCACCTGTCCCGGTCCAGTGCAAGCTGATGCCAGTCCTTGTCGTAGGAGTCTAGCTCGTCTCGCCACCTCTTTCTGGGCCTCGATTCATTTAAAGAAAAATCAATCTTTGGGTCGAATCGAACGCGCTGGCATCTATTCTCGTTTAAATCGAAGATAAAAAGATCGATTCTCGATTAATCGATTCGAAGTTATTCTTATTAATTTGCCGAGTGAATGAGTTGTTTTGGATTCCTTCCTTTTCATAATTTCTTGATACATTCAATTTTGAGATTATTAAAAAGACAACTGATTAAACTCATGTTTGGAACGTAGTATTTTTAATAATAAACGTGTTTTGCCCCTGTCCCTTTATTTAATTTATGTCCCTGATTCACACAACCTACTTAGGTCAGATTTTCGATTACCGCGTTTTTACGATTGTGATCATGAATCTATACGATTCGACGGCTTTCGGAATCCATCTACTGAATCGATTCAGTAGTTCAGATCAAACTAAAAATCGATTATTTGCCTTAAAAAAACCATTGTTGATTAATGCCTACCTACTACGCTGTCGTTTTCAGCCTGGTGGCACCCAATGTGTGGTTGTTAATCCGTTAATCGTAGCCACCGCCGACTACGATCTCCCCCCCGACCCCTGCCGCGACCGCCGGCCGCGACATGTTCTCACCGACCCCCCCGATGCTTTGTCATCCCTTCTTTCCGCTCAGAATACGGGCGACGACGACGACGTAGTAGTAGATCCCCTCCCATAGCCGGCGGTTGACCGGTGCGCTTAGTAGTGCACCCGTCCCCTTTTTTTTTTTTTTTTTTTTTTTTTTTTTTTTTTTTTTTTTTTTTTTTTTTTTTTTTTTTTTTGATGGGGGAAATCCTTCATAGGATACCCGCTCGCCAATGGGGGAAGCGAGGAGTTATGCCGAGACTCCTACCGGCTAAAACCCGTCGCTGTGGCTGGGGCGGGTTACGGGAACGCGTGAGCAACCATCCGCGACCCGCCAGCGACCTTCTACTTATATGGAAATCCACTCTTGGCGGAATTGTTTTCCGCACGCTTCATTGAGGGGCGTGCCGGGAGCACATGGCACGCCCTTCCCACCCGAGGGCCTATTATTGTGTGTAGGCAATGGGCAACCCCATTCCCATTACCCGCAAACCCTCATCAAGGCGGCATTAAGTTGGCGTAGGCACGCTGTCGCCGCCTTGTTCTACGACGACGGAGCGGATCAGCCAGAGGATCAGCCTCCCTCACTCGCTCCGCCGCCTCTTTCAGCGCTATGACCACCTCACAGAAGGTCACCGCCGCCTCCCACGACCTCTCACTACCGACCATAGCTTGCGCTAAAGCCGGCAGTGACAGATCCCTCCCTACGACATCGACGAGAACACCACGTTGCACAGCCCACGCAGGACAGACCTCAAGTGTATGCTTCGCAGTGTCCTCATCGGCACCGCACTCGTGGCATCGTGGAGTCGGTTCTCTACCAGCCACTTGGAACAAGTACTTTCCAAAACACCCGTGTCCGGTCAGTATCTGCGTGAGCCGGAAGGTAAGCGCCCCATGCTTGCGCTTTATCCAGTCCGGAAGGACTGGGCAAACTCCCGTAATGGTCCAGTGACCAGCCGTTGGCTCCACCAGCCTCTCCTGCCATTCCTGAAGGGCACAGTTTTGCGCCTGTCGCCGCCATCTTGCTAGAGCTTCTGGCTCAGTATGTATACCGTCGTTTCGAGCCTGAGCTCTGAGACGGTAAACTGTGCTCAATACCTCCGCCTCGAGGTCCCAGGGTGGGGTCCCCGCCAGTACACATGCTGCCTCAAAAGAAACAGTGCGGTATCCCCGAATCGCTCTGACCGCTATGACCCGTTGCGGTCTCCGTAATAAGGTCCTGGACCGGGCGGTCAAAGCGTCGGCCCACACAGGTGCACCGTACAAAGCCATCGACCTCACCACCCCGGTATACAGACGACGACAACACACACCCGGTCCCTTCAGGTTCGGCAGAAGTCCACTAAGAGCTCCTGCCGCTTTGAAGCTTGCTAACTTCGGCACTAATCGCCGGAAATGCTCAAAGAATCCCCATCTCGAGTCGAGGACGAGGCCTAGGTATTTCATTTGGGCTCCTACCTCAACCGCCACACCATTTACCACTAAATGAGTGCCTTCGGGCGGCCGCTTCCGAGGCCTGTGGAAGCACAGAGCCTCAGTTTTGTTGAGCGCCACCCTCAAACCCAGCCGCTGAATTCTTTCCACCACCTCCGATGTCCCGAACGTGGCCAGTTGGATAACCTCCTCCCACTGGTCCCCCTGGGCTAGTACAAGTGTATCATCCGCATAACAAACGAGCTGGAGTCCGCGGTGTAAAGGGCCGCGGAGCACCCAGTCGTAGCCTATATTCCACAGGAGTGGGCCGAGTACCGATCCTTGTGGAACACCGCACGCCATCCTTCGGCACAAAAGACGCCCATCTCCTCCAACGCAGACGATATACCTGTCCCTCAGATAGTCGTCCAAGACCCGCCGCAGATACACCGGTACCCTATGATGAGCCAGAGCCCCTGCAATGCACCCGAAGGGTAGGGTGTTGAACGCATTGGCTATGTCAAGAGACACTGCCAGCATCATCCCTCCTCCAGCAACGGTCTCTTCTGAGAGAGCTTTCACACGCTGCAATGCGTCGACCGTGGATCGGCCCTCTCTGAAGCCGTATTGGCAATCACTAAGGTCCGGGCCAATCGTTTGGAGATGCCGGACGATACGAGCAGCGAGCACTCGCTCAAATAGCTTGCCCGCCTCGTCCAGAAGCACTATGGGCCGGTACGCTGATGGCGAATGTTGGGGACGCCCTTCTTTTTTAAGCAAGACAAGCCGGCCCCTCTTCCATGTAGAAGGAAACTTTCCGCTCCGTAAGCAGGCTTCGAGTAGGCCCCGGTAACGATCCTTCAGAGTGTTCAAGGCCAAAGCGAGGACACGTCCGGGTACCCCGTCCGGTCCTGGGGCTCTGTTCTTAGCTCGAAGCTTGCGAATAGCTACTTCAACCTCATCAGGTGTTATCGACGGGATAACTTCGATGTCGGCAATCCTCTCTTCCTCCCCGTCAGGTGCAGTTGAGGGTATTGTGTACTGTTCCTGACTGGGAAAAAGCGCAGACACGACTGCAAAGAGGAGCTCTGGCTGTATAGTCTCCGCTACCGGAGATGTCTGACCGCTGAGCTTACACCGGGCGGATCGATACGGTCGTCCCCACGGATCCTGGTCTAATCCTGCCAACATCTCCTCGCGGGCATGGGATTTTGCGTTCATTATTGCTAGCTCGAGCTCCATCTTTGCACGCCTGTAGATGTCATACAGCCGTGTTTCTGCAGCCTCATCGCGGACACGGCGTCTTCGATGTCTCGTGTAAGCGCGTCGAGCAGTGACGCATGCACCCGTCCCCCTACAGCGACTGTCCCAACTCTTGCCCTTCTGGCTGGCTAGAGCGTAGTGGTTGCACGCTCGCCTTTAAGTCCGGTGAAGCTGTAAAGGCCTCGCGGCCAACAGCGTACATCATTCACACACACACACACACACACACACACGTGTGGTTGTTTTAGCCTAAAACGCATCCAACATGCAGCAGATATGTCCGGCCCAGCCAACGATATATAACTATTGTAGAACTATATTCTTACTCCATTTCAATCTGTAAATCACACAGTATTTATCCAGTGAAGTTGATTATTTATTTATTTATGAAAGATACACCATCGACTATTCATAAATAGTAACACGTAACATACAGATACAGTCTAAGACAAGGTGACAAGCCTTTATAGGCATATACAACATTTAAAGAAAATAGTCACTACGAGTAATGCAAAGAAAAAAAAATATTGGTAGAAAATAATGTCAACATGTCAATAAGAATTAAATATATGAATTTTCGATTTAAATTAATTAGCTAACTACAATTAATAACTATAATACAATTAAATGCAAAACGAATAATACATTTTAAGATCGAAATATATTTGAAATATAATTGAGCCCGGGAATATAAATCATAATCAAAGTGCATACGTATATTTTATTATAAATTCATTAATGTCACTTGTGTGAAAAATGTCAATATCGCTCCTTAAGGCTATATCATTGTAAGATTGCGTGAACTTATTTAAGGGCGAAAATTTACCTATTATGTTGCGTGTAACCCGTTTGTATCTATCTATTCATCTATACAGGTAAATAAAATTGAAGTGTCTGTTTGTAATGTTCAAATAACAGATTTTTACTAAATTCATATGATAGTATATGCGGTACTTATAACAAAATAAAAACATCACACACCGAAACGACTGCGCCGATTTTGACGGGCAGATAGCTGATATTATAAGGAGTAGTAACTTAGGCTACATTTATTTTAAAAATAAATTAGGTTACGGTGCAAAAATATTAAAACCTATGAAATGTATTTTTTCCACGCGGACGGAGTCGCTGATAACAGCTAGTACAGATCCAAATAAATAAATAAATGATGACGACTACGCAATCCCTCCGGACGCAGTATCTTGCGCTTTGCCGCCTATGCTAACCCTGCTTGCAGAGGCGGCGCTATCAGTCAGTCAGATTACTGCGTATGCCCTATCGCAAGGGTGAAACTATGTTCTTACTCCGTCCCCAATTGTGTACTATGGTCTCCAAAAACAAATCGCTCAGTATTACACCCCGTAGCGCATTTACCAGCAGGTTGAGTAGGCTAGACCCTAGGGCGGCAAATTTGGCCCAATTTTTTTTTATACGTCGTTTATGATTGAGCTTTTCTTAGCTCAAAAACATACCCAAAGACTATTTCTTGTGTAAACTTCACTAAATCGCGAGTTGTAAGAATAATCTAGGAACTGACACAACGATCCCTTAGTTCATAATCATACTAAAAACGGGAAAAAGCTGATGTAATGATGATGATAGAGCACAAATCATAAAATTGCAATTTCATTGACAAATAAAATGTAATTAACATGATTGTGAACTAGTGTATTGAACTGTAGAGGTTAGAAGGTGGGGTAAAAATTTAATAGCCTACTGGCGGCAAATGTGTAAATCAATAGAGATCATCCCTATATTTGGAAACTTGTAATTGACAAATGTATACTTAAACCTAACCACCAAACATCAAACAGACCGAGTGTTATCTGAAGGACAAGTCAAGAGTCTCCGTAACCGGCGAGCGTGTATGAGACGAACTATGAGAGTGGAGGAAGCCAGAGGAGGATTATTTTTATGTAAGGAAAGAACCTGTTGGAACTCTGTACCCTCTGCCTACCCCGAAAGGGATCTGGCGTGATGATATAGATAGATAGGTATACTTAAACTCATGTACCTATATTGTAAAATTAGCCGTAAGCTCCCCGAGTAAAATAAAATAATATTTGTACCCAGACACGTCGTTCGAATCAGGCATGTCGGACGACTACGCGATCCCTCCGGACGCCGTGTCTTGCGACAGTACTGCGTCGCCGTCGCTGGCGTCGCTGTGCCGCGCGCCACCTGCCGACTCGCCGCGGAGGCACGATGCACTCGAGAAGAGCGGCCATCTCGCCAAGCTTGGCGGGAAGCTCAAGACTTGGCGGAAGAGATGGTAAGACTAGAATAATTATACTTCTATTAATAGGACTACAATAAAAAAAACACAGTGGCACATCGGGAGTACCGACAGAAGTGGAAACTTGAACAATTACGTGTGTATGTTTTGAATCTTCAGGAAGTATTTTTTGATTTTTTTATATTCAGAGGTGTAACGGTAAGTGCCGCAAGTTCAATGGTTTTTTTCCCATCTCAAAAAATGCATGTGTATCTATGTACGTACATACACAATATATACAGAGGTGTCGGTAACGGTAACAGTGTGACGAGTTCGATTGTTTATTCCCATCTAAAAAAATGCCCAACGCGCCCAAAGAAGTTTTCATTTCAAAAATCGCTGAGCTTCTTACTGTTTTTAACTTAAGAATAATGCTAAAATTCGGTCAAAGGTTTTAAACTCAAATTTTAATAAGCTGTTATTAACTCGTAGGTACACCAAAGCATTACATAGTCGGAGATAGGCGAATTATGATGATGAAGTGAATAAATAAGCTAGCCTGCAATATACATGTTCTAGTGATAAAAAATATAACAATATTTCAGACTTCTTAAAAATTACTCAATTGTTAGGATAGTGTATTTATTTTAAATTTCAGATAATTGTCTCCACCCCTACAGTTTTAGAAGCATTAAACAATTTGTCCTTTTTTATTAGGTTTGTCCTCAAAAACGGCACGCTATCCTACTGGAAGTCCCAATCAGAAGTGAACCGCAAACCCCAAGGACAGATTGGTTTGGGAGAGGCCTGCAAGATATCCAGGAACGAAGGCGCGGCCACCTTCGAGATCTTCACCGGCAGCCGAACTTATTACTTGACAGCTGATAGCATTGCTACCATGGAAGATTGGATCAGGGTTTTACAAGTACGTTTTAATATATTGACATATCATAACCTTCGAACTGGCATTTTTATGATTATGAAATGTATACTCTAATCGTACTTAACACAAAATTGATTTTGGCGTAAATATGTGAATGCACTTAGGCAGTATTGGAAGGACTCGATGGTCTGCCCAAACAGTGTTACAACTTCAAATTTAAGTATTTTTTTCGTAATTTCAGGTTACTCTACTTTGAGCACTTACCAACTTGAAAACTTTAAGCGCTAACCAAGAGACACCCATTACTTAATTTCGTTAATAATAATAATAATATCAGCCTATACTGCCCACTACTGGGCAAAGGCCTTCTCTCACAAATCGAGGTGAGAGAGATTAGGTCATACTCCACCACGCGGACCCAGTGCGGATTGGAGGCAGGTTTGTGGCCACCTGCTGTTGGAACTTATCAAGCCGCCTTTAAGGCTTCCAACTCGGCTTAACGACTACCACACTAAGTGGTAGTGTTGTAAGAAATGAGCTCTGAGTCGAGCGCTCGAACCCCGAGTCGAAGCTCGCGAGCGTTCAAGGCTCGAGCCTTTAAGGCTCCGGAGCCCTTAAGGCTCGAGGTTTCAAACCTCGAGCTTTAAAGGCTCGCGAGCCGTTAGGACTCGGCTCTTAAAGGTTCGAGTCGTAGCTTGAGCCTTCAATTTTGCCTATACTAATAAGAACTAATTATACAAGCTATTTTGATTTTTGATACGATTAGCCAAATATTGTACTAAATGAATATTTTTATCTATATCTATCACCACGCCAAATACGTTGCGGGGTAGGCAGAGAATGTTAATGTTACGAATTAAATACACCCCGATATCTCGTAAACCCTTTATCGGGGATGTTAATTTTTTACAAGCTTTTATTGACTTGCAATCTGTCTTTCGGGTTCAAATCCTGAGATCCATTTCTCAAGGACATGCGGGTATCCGATTAAGCTGTTATTTGGCATACATATGTAAATCCAATACATGTAAATCCAATCCAAACATACATATGTAAATCCAATACAATGCAATAATATGGTACCATGGAGCTGATCTGATGATGAAGTCGGAAGGTGGCCATAGGAACATGTGAACTATATGACATAACCCCCTCGCGTTAAGGCTCGTTAGATTGGTATTGAGAACTACTATACAACCAGATAGTGTACAGTGTCTGATGATGAAGCCGAAAGGGGGCCAATGGAACCACCTAACTACTCAATATAATCCTGCTGTGTTTGGGCTTATTGGATTTGTGTTGACGAGCACTTTGCACCTATATGGTGTCCATGGTCCGATGATGGAGCCCGAGGGTGACCAACAGAACTACCGAAGTACTCAACATAGCCCCGCCGTGATTGGGCTCATTAGATTTGTCTTGACGAGTTCTGTAGACCCGAATTATGTCCAGGTTCTTATGTTGGAGCCGGAAGGTGGCCAACAGAACTACTCAACTATTCAACATAACGTCACCGTGTTTGGGCTCATTGGATTTGTCTTGACAAGTTTTGTATACACGGATGTCCAAGGTCTGATGATGCAGCTGGCAGGTGGCCAACAGCACAACCCAAGTACTCAACATAACTCCGACGTGTTGCGACTCTTTACATTTGTGTACACAAGTACTTGTTGGTCAAAAGATGTTTTTAAAATTATCCCGTTTCCAACTTAAATGCTGTCTTTGATATTACTAAAGATTCTTCACTGGAAGTAATCCCGGGATGTCAATATCTTGGTCGTTTTTGTTCCCTATCATTATCAGTAAATATTACTGTCTGTGCTATGAGGAGCGTTGTTATTGGCGCGCAACTAAAATACTACTGGTTGCCGAATGTAGGTATCCTTGCGCAGAGCACCCGGCAACCTGGTCGGGGCCTCAGCATAGTGTACGGAGAAACAACTCCCTAAGGCCGTCTATTATATTTACTAAAGGGCTTTATTAAAGGGCTATTTGACGAGGAAATAAATATTACCGAAAACATAAGTAAATGTTTAACTAGTTACAAGTTATAGGTATATATTGTAAGTAAATAACGCAATATTTGATAATTGCTTCACAAATTCCATACAAAAACCAAACTCCAAAATTTAATTTTTTTTACCCTTTTTTAAATACCTTAATTAACAATGAAACTTGCATATAAATGTGTGCGTAATGAGAAATACATTTCAGAAATGCATTTGACATCTCCGTATTGCTTTGTCACAGACATTACTGCGCATGTTGTAAAGCACAAACCGCGCGCACCCGCGCGCCCGCTTTTCGAATCTGTTTCTCTGTAATTTATATCGGTGGTCCCAGTGACGTATTCCGCGGGGTGAAGTGTGTGCGGGCGCAGGGAAGGGCACGCCGCCGCCACGCGGCTCCGTTTTGTAGCGACTTACTTACCTACACTCACATGCGTTACCTATGTAATTGCAGTATAATAGGGAGGTATTAGATAATTAAAATCTTATTAGGTACTGCAAATGCAAGGATACGAAAAACATCTAGGTTTTTGAAACATACAAAAAGACAGCAGTGAGGATGGATGTATTAATTTTTGTATTTACGTAAAAACTTAAAATTAATTATCGTGAGGAAACCTGCATGCCTAAGAGTTTCTCGAAGGTGTGTGAAGTTCGCCAACCCGCACTAGGCCAGCGTGGTGGACTATGGCCTAAACCCTCTCAGTTTGAGAGGAGGCCCGTGCCCAACGGTGGGACAGTTTCTTAATAGGGCTAATATTATTATTTACGTAAAAAATAGGATTTTTGTATTTACGTAATAACTAAGGGATTTTGATGAATGATCGTTTTCTTTTAGTGTTAATGACTGTGGAAAGTCCAGTTGGCTATAAGAACTTTAATAAGCAACCAAGGATGGGGTTTTTCTATAACTATAATATTTAACTAAATATTGTAAACACTAAATAGGAGGAGACTATTTGGAAAAAAACCTGTTGAAATTCTGTACTCTCTGCCTACCCCGCAAGAGATGTGTGAAGGTTTTTAAAAGATTATTTACGTTTATTTAATTTCGTACTTTTTAGTTTTAGACTTTGATTATTATTCTATAATAATATCTTTATTTGTGCGTATTTTTTGTTCAGTATTCAATTTTATAATTATTTTATTTATTCATATTCTTATTTTAAACAAAAAAGGTATGCCCTAATACGATGGTGTTTCGTGTGACGTTTGTCATCAGACCTTGGACATAATTTGTGTCCAAAATACTTGTCAATATAATGACCCCAAACACGACGGGGCTATGTCGAGTAGTTGCGAAGTTCCGTTGGCCACTTTTCGGCTCCATCATCAGACCCTGGAAATCATCTCAGTCGAAAGTTCTTATCAAGACAAGTTAAACGACTCCAAACACGACGAGGCTTTGTTGAGTAGTTGCGGAGTTCCGTTGGCCACTTTTCGGCTCCATCATCAGACCCTGGAAATCATCTCAGTCGAAAGTTCTTATCAAGACAAGTTAAACGACCCCAAACACGACAAGGCTATGGTGAGTAGTTGCGGAGTTCCGTTGGCCACTTTTCGGCTCCATCATCAGATCCTGGAAATCATCTCAGTCGAAAGTTCTTATCAAGACAAGTTAAACGACCCCAAACACGACGGGGCTATGTCGAGTAGTTGCGGAGTTCCGTTGGCCACTTTTCGGCTCCATCATCAGACCCTGGACATCATCTCAGTAGAATGTTCTTATCAAGACATGTTAAACGATCCCAAACACGACGGGGTTATGTTGAGTAGTTGCCCAGTTCCGTTAGCTATTTTTTGGCTCCATCATCAGACCCTGGACATCATCTCAGTCGAAACTTCTTATCAAGACAAGTTAATCGACTCCAAACACGACGGTGCTATGTTGAGTAGTTGCGGAGTTCCGTTGGCCACTTTTCGGCTCCATCTTCAGACCCTGGAAATCATCTCAGTCGAAAGTTCTTATCAAGACAAGTTAAACGACCCCAAACATGACGGGGCTATGTTGAGTAGTTGCCCAGTTCCGTTAGCTATTTTTTGGCTCCATCATCAGACCCTGGACATCATCTCAGTCGAAACTTCTTATCAAGATAAGTTAAACGACCCCAAACACGACGAGGCTATGTTGAGTAGTTGCGGAGTTCCGTTGGCCACTTTTCGGCTCTATCATCAGACCCTGGAAATCATCTCAGTCGAAAGTTCTTATCAAGACCAGTTAAACGACCCCAAACACGACGGGGCTATGTTAAGTAGTTGCGGAGTTCCGTTGGCCACTTTTCGGCTCCATCATCAGACCCTGGAAATCAACTCAGTTGAAAGTTCTTATCAAGACAAGTTAAACGACCCCAAACACGACAAGGCTATGTTGAGTAGTTGCGGAGTTCCGTTGGCCACTTTTCGGCTCCATCATCAGATCCTGGAAATCATCTCAGTCAAAAGTTCTTATCAAGACAATTTAAACGACCCCAAACACGACGGGGCTATGTTGAGTAGTTGCGGAGTTCCGTTGGCCACTTTTCCGCTCCATCATCAGACCCTGGACATCATCTCAGTAGAATGTTCTTATCAAGACATGTTAAACGATCCCAAACACGACGGGGTTATATTGAGTAGTTGCTTAGTTCCGTTAGCTATTTTTTGGCTCCATCATCAGACCCTGCACATCATCTCAGTCGAAACTTCTTATCAAGACAAGTTAATCGACTCCAAACACGACGGTGCTATGTTGAGTAGTTGCGGAGTTCCGTTAATCACTTTTCGGCTCCATCATCAGACCCTGAACATCGTCTGGGTCTTAAGCACTTGCCAAAACACAAACGAGCCCACACGCCATGGGGCTGTGTTGAGTCGTTGGGTAGTTCAGAAGGCCATCTTCCGGCTCCATCATGTGATCTTAAACACCATCTCGGTCTATAGTACTCGTAAAGACAAATCCAACGAACCCAAACATGGCTATGTTGTACAAAAGACATGTCCATTAGACCAGCACCATAACACCGTGTTAGTGGTATTTTATGAATACCTAAAGTTTTCGTTTTACTTGTTTCGAACATTTTTCGAAATTATTAATTCCCGAACTCATTAAAATCGGTAGAAATTACGAGAACATTGACTGACCCTTTCTACATACATATTACTTACTATTGCTTTACGGCCCTCGACTTTAAACTCTGAGCTGAGTCTTTTTTCAAAGTAACTACCGTGAACCTTGTTAACAGAGCTCGTTTAAAGCTCGAACCTCCGAGCCTTGTAGCTTCGAGGTTCGAGCCGCGGCTCGAGCCTTGTAGCCGGCGCTCGAGCTTCGAATCGAGCTCTTTATAGAGAGCTCGAGTCGAAGCTCAAGCTTTCTATGGATGCGCGAGCTCTCAACGACTTTAAGGCTCGGAAGCTCGAGCCTTCTGACAACACTACTAAGTGGTAGCGGGGACAAACGGCTTAACGTGCCTTCCGAAGCACGGAGACGCTCGAATATGAAAATGCCACAAACGGTCACCTATCTCGGGCCAACCGAGTCGAACGCTGCTTAACCTTGGTAATCGGTAAGAACACCGCGGTCGCACAGCGCTAAAAGTTTGTTAAGGTTTTCATTTATGACCCGAACCCATAACTGCACACATTTTTTTCTCGAAAGTTGCTATCTTAGCAGATATGCGATTTTTATACTTTATCTACGGGTCGGCTAACGAAAACATTTTAAGGTCATTTTTGCTTACCCATTTACTCGCATTATTATTCACCTTATATAATTGTTGTTTCTTTACTATAAACGAAGCTTCTTTCAAAAATATGGTCAAAGACCACTATCTCTCTGCTTGCTGATAAAATAAGATACATCATATTCAGTCCCTTTTAGTTATACTTATCTGTGAGTATGTATGTAGTTATGTATGTATATACTTATTAACGTATATATGTATTTATTTATCGTTTATATATACATATTTAAATACCACTGTCTGCTGGGGTTCAAATCCTAGGTCGGACAAGTATAGTTTTTCTAACGAAAACTTCCCAGTACATTGCGGAGTCTGGAATTGTGCCCGGTATATGGCAATAGGCTCGCCCCCTATTACATGGGACCTAACATCGTCGGCGAAACGTGGCTGTACTCAGTACACCTCTGCCATTCCCGCTTAGGGAATATAGGCGTGATGATGTATACCAATTATAGCGTACGCCACCAGCTGCCCTGATTACTTTGCTTTCTAGTTTTTTTGTATGCTTTCTGCTCTTAGCAATATCCTATTCTTTTCTACTCTTCTTATTTCCAAAAAATAACTGATATCCTTTTAATAAAATTATTAATTTGTTTCCAGAACGTGCAAAGGCGAAACGCAACAAAACTTCTCCTAAGCAAGGAGGACAACAAGCCCACCATCCAGGGCTGGTTGACGAAGGTTAAGAACGGGCACGCCAAGAAGAGCTGGTGCGTCCTCATCGGCAAGATGTTCTTGTACTTCAAGTCGCCCGGAGACCAGGTAAGTGACGAATGAATGTATGTAGTAATGATGTAAGATTACTTTCTGATACCCAAAATCTTATCTTATCTTGTCATTGGCTTATCGGACCGAGGAGACCTCAGGCGCACTTCGACCCGTTGGGATCTTTTGTGCTGTCCTTGCCCTAACGCTCTTACATACCTGTAGAATCGAATACTCCCTGTACCAGGCTGCAGATTCCAGCAGGAGGAAAGAGCCGAAATTCCTCTGGGTTTGGATAGGCCACTCCCAGTAGCTTCATTCGCCGCGCCGCCAGAGCATCGCAGTGGCATAGAACGTGCTTCATGGTTTCAGCTTCTGTCCCACAGTTCCTGCATGCCACGTCGCTGCAAAGGTTCATCTTATGTAGATGTTCTTTTGTGCCATAATGGCCAGTATAAGCTCCGATTAGTTGCCTTAATTGTAGTCTGCTATGTTTTAGCAGTCTCTCGCTGTCGCTGTCACACCATGTGGAAAGGAAATCCTTGGAGTGTCTCAGCCCTGTTTTAGTTTCCCATTCTCTCCCGTGTTGTTCTTGGGCATATTTGAACAGCGCTCCTCTGTAGGCACCATCTGGTATGCCTATGAACGGTTCTGGACCAACAAATTTCTCCATTGCTCCCTTTTTGGCTAAGTCATCCGCACGCTCATTGCCATCAACCCCCGTGTGCCCAGGGACCCAGACTAATCTAATCGTGTTGCGCGCTCCACATCTGTCAAGAAGGTATGCGCACTCCACGGCCAGTGCCGAGTTTAGCTCATAGGAGCTGATGGCTTTGAGGGCAGCCTGACTGTCACTACAAATGTAGATTCTCTTGCCTGTAATTCGTCTGTCCAATATCTCTTTTGCACAAACATTTATCGCATAGGTCTCTGCTTGGAATATTGATGCAAACCTACCCATGCTTTGGCTTAGATTGTATCCTTCTGTATATACACCGGCTCCTGTTCCAGACTTGGTTTTGGATCCATCCGTGTACCATATCATTTGTTCTTTACCTTGCTTGTTTAGACCACTTTTCCATTGTTCCCTGGTAGGGATGTGGGTGCTAAATCTTTTGTTGAACATGTACGTGGTCAAGATCTTGTCACATCTCATGTTCCTAATGTCATCTAGTTCCTTGTGTGGCGCTAGCTTGGTGTGTTCAAGGCTTGGCGCTGTTATGCTCCATAGTCCAGTTTTCTCCAGTCTATAGAGCGCCTTCCTCGCCTCAGTCTCAATGACGATGTGTAATGGAGTGAGCTTAAGTAACCGCTCCATAGCTGCCGTCGGTGTTGTTTTGAATGCACCTGTGATGGCCAGGCAGGCTGTCCTTTGTAGTTTCATTAGATCGTCCCTGCAGGTTTGTATTTTAGTTCTGGGCCACCACACGATGCATCCATACATTAATATCGGTTTTACCATAATTTTGTATACCCAGTACATTATTTTGGGCTGTAGGCCCCATGTCTTTCCATATCCTGACCTGCACATATTCAGTACTCTCAATGCTTTAGCAATGGTATGGTCAACATGTGCATGCCACCGCAGTTGCTTATCCAGTATAACCCCTAGATATTTAACTTCAGTGGCCCATTTAATTTTATTACCGTACATATGTAGATCTTGCAGACCTGTTAGTACCTTTTTCCGTGTGAATAGGATCACGTTAGTTTTCTTTGGGTTAACCGAGAGACTATTTGTCGTGCACCAGTTTGTGACTTTGTCTAGAGCTTCCTGCATCAGTGTCGATACTGTATTTGGAAACTTTCCATTGACTGCTATCACTATATCGTCCGCATATCCAACTCCGTAGAACGGACCTTTGTTGATTATCCTCAAAAGAGAATTCACTACCAGGCTCCACAAAGTCGGCGATAAGACACCTCCTTGCGGGCATCCTTTAGTCGTTTTGACGAAGAGACTTTCTCCTAATATTGTAGATTGGATTATCCTGTTCTTTAGCATGTTTTTGATCCATCTGATTAGAGTTGGTTCTATCCCATGCCCTGTAGCAGCTGTTTCAATGGATGAGAATGTTGTGCGATCGAAAGCACCTTCAATATCCAGAAAAGCTGCAGCACAGATTTCCTTTTGCTGCAAGGCCATCTCTGCGCGAGTCACAACATAGTGTAATGCAGTCTCCGTAGACCTACCGGGTAGGTACGCGCATTGCATCTTATGTAAAGGATGATCCTTTAATGGACTATCCTTTATGTGCCTATCCATCATTTTCTCAAGACATTTTAAAAAGAACGATGATAAGCTGATTGGTCAATAAGATTTGGTATCCTCATAATTCGGTTTTCCCGGTTTGGGGATGAACGTCACTGTTACCTGCCGCCAGATTCTAGGGGTATGCCCAAAGGCCACACACGCCCTGAACAATCTACACAGGTGTTGGTTGAGTAGTCGTTCCCCCTCTTGTAACAGAATGGGATAAACACCATCCGGTCCAGGGGCCTTAAACGGTTGAAAGCTCTTCAAGGCCCATTTGAGTTTATTCTGTTCCACGACTTTCCCTGCCGTTTCCCAGTCAGCTCTGGTTGTTTTTAAGCTAAGCTCATCCATGTTGACATCATACATGGTGTCCTCTTCCTGTATTTCTACTGATCCCGGGAAATGCACGTTGAACATCATTCTCAATGTTTCTTTCCCATTATTTGTGAGTTCTCCTTTCTCATTCCTTACTGTAGTAAGTGGATTTATTTTGGCCGTAGATATTGCCTTGGCTAGCCTCATACCCTCTGGGAGGCTGCATATGCTTTGGCAGTGTCTTTTCCAGGCCCTTCTCTTTGCTTTCCGCACTTCTGTGTTGAACCTCGTGAGTATCATAGAGTAAGCACCGAAGTTCTTAGTTGCTTTTGCCAGATTAAATGTCCGGCGGGTCTCTACTCTCAGCTTTGCTAGTTCTGGCGTCCACCACGGTACACGCTTCGCTAGGACTGTACTCTCCGGACAGTTGTTAGTCCAGGCGCTATTTACCGCCCTAACTACGTTATCTGCTTCAAACTCTATATCTAATATGGAGTTGAGCCTACCTCTGACCTTTCCAAGCTCTATCTTTAGGTCTCTTTTGTACGCGGCCCAATCAGTGTTCCTGGGGTTGCGCCTTTTTACATTTATGTTATTCATTTCAGCTTCGTACCGGAAACATATGTAATTGTGATCTGAGGATGAGATCTCATTGGAGACATGCCAGTTGCCAATTTTCTTACTCGCTTTGTTGCTGGCAACTGTGATGTCGATAACTTCCGCCCTTCGTTTATTCACAAACGTGGGCTCATTGCCTTTGTTAAGAATTTGTAGAGGAGAACTTACCAGAAATTCCAGAAGTTTTTCCCCTCTCTGATTAGTGTCCGAGCTGCCCCAGACGATGTGATGCGCGTTGGCATCAAAACCAATGATGAGCTCAAAGTTGTTTGTGCTGGAATAGTCGACCAAGTCACGTAGTTGTGTTGTAACTGGGTCCGCATATTCGTAGGGCAGATAGGCAGCCGAGAAGATAACATCCCGACTGCCCGTTTTACCTTCCAATTTTAATTTCACCGTGGTGAGATCCCTGTGACAGAAAGTGGACAGAGGCATTGCACTTATGCCATTTCTGACAAAAATGCAAGTCCTCATGTCATTGGTTAAGCAGTTATGGAACAGGTTACCTCCCGCCCCATCTAAGCCCCGTATCTGTCCCCTATATATGTAGGGTTCCTGTATTAGTGCTACATCAAAGGTAACCCTGCGCAGCTGGCGATCTAGTATCGCCGTAGCCGCCTTAGAATGATGTAGATTTATTTGCACACACCTTAGACCAAGCTCCGTTGCCGTCGAGTTTGTGTACGGATTAGGAAGTCCAGACAAGGAACTCCCCTATCCAGCATAGCTTTCGGATAGTCATCCGCTATGATGGCCATCCTTGTTGTCGTCAGGGCATCCTTGAAGGAGGACCCAATGCGAGCTCGCTTTATGTCCCCCGTGGTATCCCTGGCCTCATCGCTAATCTCCCTTGCCCGTTTCGTGAGTGTTACCTCTTTCACAGGTGATCGGGAGATGGCAGTTTGCCTAGCCAGCTCCATGCGCCTCCTTCTCTTAGCAAGGCCGCTGGCACGCTTGCGCTTCTTCGGGGAGACCTGGTCACGCAGTCTGCCAACGCTGGTCGCCTGAGCGGTACAGTTTTCGGGTCCAGCAGAGCCAGGCGCCTTGACCTCCGCCTTCGCAACCAGGGGTAGACCGGAAGACACTGACTCTCCCCTAGAACCGCCTGGTTGTTTGCTTGTAGGGACCAGACTGGCGCCACCGGTCGGGTTCGCTGCCGTCACTTGTCCCTTTGCCTTTTTGTTGCCCGTAAGCTTGGTGTTTCGCCCTGATGGGCCTTGTGTGCATGATGCACCTTGTCCCCTTTCGGAGACCATGTTGGGGTTTAATTTTATTTTGTCCATATGACCTAAAAAGTTTTCGCTCTGATGATTCCCCACCCGCCACGGAGCCCTCACCTTTGGGGATGCTATATAAGCACCAGGGCTATCACCAAAGTATAGGATTCCAGGATGAGTTGTCCACGAGACTAACGTTGTTCGCCCTCCCTCCCACGTAGTGTAGGCTTACACCGCCGCCTGCGGACCCCTTCACCCCAGAACCCTAGCCTAGCCCATCTGAAGGATGGACTTCAGCCGATTGACTACCACGCGGCTACGTGATAGCCTCCCGTTTGGACAGAGATCCAGACCGAAGAGGCGTGTTGCCAGCGACAGACAACAACTGCCGGTCCATCGCCGACTCAACCTCCAGGACTCCTTCACCTGCTGTACAGGTCACCGCGCACGGCACGAACACGCAGGAGATTGTCCCCCCCCCCCCTCCCCCCTATTCCCCTGCCGCAGCACCCAATCCCAAGCACTGCGCCATGTCGGGTCATCCGCCATCGCCAACAAGATCGCGTTTACAAACATGAAAATTCACAGACACAAATAACCACACCGGAACAAATAATTGTGGGATCACACAAAGATTTGTCCCGTGCGGGAATGGAACCCGCGACTGTTAGACACAGTGGGCGGAGCGGCTTAAGCTCTTAACCACTGTGATGAATCGTCCGTCGAATAACTATACTAACACACTTAAACTGAGGTTCGAACGAACTCCAGAAACGACACTGTCGCCTCATTTTTTCACCACATTTCTCATGCAATGTATCGACGAACGACGGACAATTTAGCGCAGTGGTTAAGAGCTTAAGCCGCTCCGCCCACTGTGTCTAATAGTCGCGGGTTCGATTCCCGCACGGGACAAATCTCTGTGTGATCCACAATTATTTGTTCCGGTGTGGGTATTTGTGTATGTGAATTTTCATGTTTGTAAACGCACCCACGATACAGGAATAAATCCTAGTGTGGGGCTACGTTTTTTTTTTAAAGAAAGAAAGAAGAAAGAACATCATTTTTAATGTCTAAGTTGTACTCAAATAGTTTTTGATATAACCGTATTATTCTGACGATGGCTTGCAGTTCCACTGGGATCTGAGCTTAAGTTCGTCGGTGTTTTCTTGATAAATTCCCATATCACAAAGATGCGTACAGCACGAGGTCGGTCGTTATGGCTTTCTTTGGTCATAGTCCTGAAATGAACGGCGTTCGGCTGATTATGATGACGTTTTCACTTACTCCCACAGCGACATCGTGTTATCACTATACATTCCTTTTTTACAGAACCCCACCGGTCAAATTAACATGCGGGACGCTCGTGTGGAGGACGTCGAACACGTGTCCGATTCTGACTCCGAAGAAAAGAACGATGACACTCGGAACCACCTCACAGTCGCCATCTACCCGCAGCACCAGGTAACTGGGGTTAGTGACGACACATACTTTACTATTTATGTTAGTGATGTGATTGCACTAGAAAAATCATGGTGATGTTAATTCTAGGTGGGAGAAAGAATGCTTTTTGTATCGAAAAATTATCAGAGTCAGGGTCTGCTGATCGGATGAGGTACTTAGGCCCGTATTACAGAATGTACATCAATCGTGAATGTAGTTTTAAAAGCTGATTTTTGTATTAAAACGTTTGTTTTAAAAGTAAATTCACGACTGATGTGCGATCCGTAATACGGGCCGTAGTTCTTAGCGATATTGAGGCTTTGCTATTACATTTTTTGTCGTATTCCGGAGTCAGTTATTGTGTCCAGTGTAATGGCGATAAGCTCACCCTCAACTATTTGGACACATTGGACTTAACATCGTCGGTTGACATGTGGTTGTTCCTTTGTCGCCCCCGCTAAGAAAACAAACGGTTTTAATCAATTTAATTTTTATTTACTAAGGAAGAAGTAGGCGCTTGTAGAGTTCTGGAAATGCGGTGTTCTTACCGATCACCAAGGTTAAGCAGCGTTCGACTCTGTCGGCCTGAGATGGGTGACCGTTTTGGCTTTTCGTATTCTAGCGTCTCCGTGCTTTAGATGGCACGTTAAGCGGATGATCTCGGTAACCACTTAATGTGGTAGTCAGTAAGCCGAGTTGGAAGCCTTAGAGGCGGCTTGATAAGTTCCAACAGCAGGTGGCCACAAACCTGCCTCCGCCGAACCGCACTGTCTCCGCGTAGTGGAGTGTGACCTAATCTCTCTCACCTTGATTTGTGAGAGAAGGTCTTTGCCTAGTAGTGAGACATTATGGGCTGAAATTGTTAACTATACTAATATGTACTATTATAGAGCATTTGTGTTTTTGTATGTTTGGAACGAATAAACTCAAAAAGTACTGGACCGATTTCAAAAATTCTTTCACCATTAAAAAGCTACCTTATCTAGAAGTAACATAGGCTATATAACATAGACCCGGTAGGTGGCACTGTTATCGACCGGGTACGAAGTCGCGAGAAACCGCTAGTATATTATATAAGGAAAGAGTAGGATGGAAATTATGGAGAGGGACATTTGCCCAGCAGTGGGAAAGTAACGGCTAGATAATAATAAAAATTAGAAATGAGTATTATATGAAAATGTGTCCTTTACAGGGTCCCACATACCTTCTGTTTGAAAGCAAAGCAGACAAAGACTCGTGGTTGTACCACCTGACAGTGGTGAGCGGTGGCGGGCTGAGCCAAGGCACACACTTCGAACAGCTAATTCAGAAACTAATGGAAACCGACGGAGACCCCAGTAAGTTTATACCTAAGACAATGTTATTTTATTTTATTAGACCTTTTTTTGCGTGACACAGTCGTCTGTGGAGAACCTCGAGGTATTTAGAACTTTTACCATATTAAAAACCTCTTTAACGCACGTGTTAGAAATGGTAAAATTAAGATATCGGCTAAGTTATTTAATGTTTTATGTTAAGTAACTAGTATTGTTATTTACTGATTATTATGTTATAAGGAAATAAAAGGACAGCAATTTAGAAGCTAAAGAAACCCAGATTATCGACATGAAACATATAGTTTATTACTCAAGTCAAATGGCACACACAATAATAAAATACAATATATACGGACATCATAGGATCAGATGCCAAGACGGGCATAATAATATATAACAGTAGTCACAATAAAAAGGTACTTAACTTGCTTATCCGCTCTCGATTAAAAACTGAACTGTTTCTCAAATTACGTGGCCTTTTATACCCATCAGTTTTTTAAATATAGATGAGAACGTTAAAAGGTTATAATTTGAAAATAAGCCAATACAATTTCAATAGAAGCCAATCAGAGCACAGTTACAATTTAGAGTCTTTTTAACGAGAACTAAAAGAACGGCAATGAATATAGTGATACCAAAATAGCTCTGTATTATTTAAATAATCATTAAATAATACTCACAATAATTATTTACAATTCTAAAACATCTTATAAAATTATCAAGTTGTCAATACAATCACATATTTAAATAAATTCAAAAACAACGGAAGTTTATAAATACTTTTTCTAATTATGTATTGGGTATTTAACCAAAATACATCATAAAGTCTTTAATCAAAAGTCTTTAATCAATTTTAAACTTAATATTATGGTATTATCTTAGTAATCAATTCTAGTAAAATATTAAATATCTAACACACGCATTGCTAAGAAAGCCCTTAGCCAGTTTAGGAGGTTTCGGATACCTAAATGAAACTTAAGAGAAAAATATAAAAGTTGACCTCTTCCTCCCATATACCTGTACATGTCCCATGTCCCATGTCCATAAACCTGTTGAAAAATAATACTCGTGCGGTTTATAATTAAGTAGAAAAATGTCATTTACATTAAACTTAACATGCATAACATTACATCGTAATTTACGGATCGTAGGCCGTTCGAATCACTGAATCGAATACAAAAACAAATCTTTATATGACCCACAGATATTTATTTCGATCGTCTTTTGTGCACAGGCATATTTCGTCTGTAAACGCACCCGCGACACCGGAACTGATGTAAAGTAATTTAAAAAAATAAGTCCTATTATCGTTATCAGCCGACAGACGTCCATTGCAGAATAGATTATCTTTTTAGTTGACAAAGCTTCTAAATCATGTTTATGAGTCGAGAGTTTCTGGATAGCTAGTTAAGGACATTACTAACATCAATGACCTTGACAATTTTTGTTTGAAAATTTCCCTTGTATGATGATCTTGACAACAGTGAAAAGTGTGCCCGGAGGCCCCAAAATCCAGGTTTTTTTAAATCAGATATTGTTAATTAAAAAAAAACGTACAGGTTATAGAGCATATCTTAAGCTTTTGTGCATATCCAATCTACCATTGTTTTTTCTTTTATTATCATTTATTTACAAAATATATAATTTTTTTAAACAACTAATAAGCAAAGACAACTTAAAAACGATTATTAACAACTTAAAAGCTAGGTATGAAACAATATATATATATATATATATATATATATAATAAGCCAAAAATATGTACAGAGAATTTCCAAAAAATGAATTTGTGCCAAATCGCTATCGCTTGGCAGGGTGCCCAGAAGGCTAGCAGCATTGCCACGTTGAATGGCAATTCTTAGCCTTTTTGCGAGGTATAAGGCAGCCCTCTGGTCACCTGTTACTTCGACCAGCAATTTGCCCACATCGCAAAATATGCGGTGTGCACCAGGACCCCACGGGCCCAGAGTCTCAACCCCAAACGGCTCAAATATAAAACCTCTATCGAGGTTGCCATTGAATAAAACGTTTGCGATATATATTCAAAATAGTTTTTTGCAAGTATTATTTTAGAAAATTGAATACGTAAAATCAAATTTTACTCCATACATTAAATTCATCTGCCTCAATTTTACATAATGTATGAGATACCAATAAACAATTTTTATTTATTATTATTTATAATAGATTCATCAACCTTTTGTGAATAGAGCCTATTTTTGGAAGTTAGGGTTAGGTTCCCCCTTAATTATGTCAAATGCTTTGCCAAGTAATTGATGCCTGCCGTTAAATTAACTCATAAACGTGTATAGATTAAACGGCATCTTTAATAGGTATTTGATTACTGCCTAAGACCTGCATAGCTCGTCTTTGATCTTCGAGATCTTCAAAGGAGTCCAAAGATCTCAAAGATCATATAATTCTTATATTTGTTATAAATAATTTCTGATAATCATTTCCAGATTGTGTTCTATGGAGGCATCCAACGCTTCTGTATTCCAAAGAGAACCTCACATCTCCGCTCACCTCGCTAAATTCGGAGGCGTTGCAAGCAGAAGCATTGAAATTATTTAAGGTATGTATTCATATTATGTGTTTGCATTCGGTGGTAGCGAAGTTTATGGAATCTTTGTTCTTTATTATATCTAAAGTCTTAGTCACATCTCTGGATTTTTCGAACTGAGAGGAATTTTCACCAAGAAGGGGTTTTTAGTCGAAAGAACTTGCGGTTATCCGATTGAGCTGAAATTTGGGGCATGTATGTAAAGTCGGTGGCAATGCAATAATATGGTTCCATTGAGCTGGTCTGATGATGGTGTCTGAAGGTGACAATAGGAACATGAGAACTATACAACATAACCACCTCATGCTTAGGCTTGTTAGATCGGTATTGACAAGTATAATACAACCAGAAAGTGTTCAGGGTTTGACGATGAAGCCAAGAGGTGGCCAATGGAACTACCCAATTACTCAATATAATCCCGCCGTGTTTGGGCTCGTTGAATTTGTCTCGACGAGTGCTAAAGACTCGGACCCAAGGTCTGAAGATGGAGCCGAATGGAACGCATAGGAACGACTCAACTAAGAAAGATATCTTCGTCGTGTTTTAGCTATAAGAGGTTGTTTTTAACTTTTTAAATTAAATTTATTTTATTGAGGACTGGTCAGCGATTGATTCCCATCTCACTTGACGATAAGTGAACCTGGCCCTCCATTTGACGTAATAGGGTAACAGAATACCAACTTCTTCAAGTTATGGCTTCACACGAATTATAAGTGTATTTTGCCAGTGTCCAGTGAGATATATAATCGTGTTTGTTTAAATTAATTCGACTCTCCGATCAATTTGATGACAACGATGATAATGAAGTACCCCACCCTGGATAGTAAAGCGGTGGATACTTTACATACCAATTGCAACGGCCGTTTTGAGGGAAGTCGAAAAGGCACGTTTTATCACTTTGTTACAATTACCTTCACTAATGCACATATAAGAACACATAATGGTTAATAATCCACCAACATTACACATTATTATTCGAAATAACACAAGTTTTGGAAATTAAAACAAATCGACAACATCACTCTTCGACTTCCCGCCAAAACTCTCTACCAACTTCAATTCTATTGTGCAGTGCGTGCAGCTATTCATGTCGGTGGCCGTGGAGCAGGCCGGCATCGACTACCACGTGGTGCTGGCGCAGAACGCGCTGCAGCAGTGCCTGGAGGTGGGCGAGCTGCAGGACGAGCTGGCGGGCTGCCTGGCGCGCCAGACCACGCCGCACACGCACTCCAAGCACGGCGTGCAGGTAACCAGGCCGCGCCAAGACAGGCTAAACGTTAAGGCCGCCAAGCTTAAGAATGTAAGTTGCTATATATATTTGGTTTGCGCTTCCGTACTCGACTGGTTCACAGTTTGAAAGCTAGACTCGGATATCGGGTTGACTATAGATAGTTGATCATGAAAAATAATATAATATCGATTGTATCGATACCCTTACTATTTTTCCAGATCACGATAGTATCGATAGACTATCGATAGTTTCACTATTGTTATACAAATCTATTGGACGTGGTTAAATGTAATGTACTGGACGCGTACCACCGTCTTTTTAACAAGACTATTTTCACCCTACATTGTTGTGATAAAAGGATATGAACTACAGTGTTGCCAATGCTAATTTTAGAAAATTAGTAGATGCGAATTTGGAAGGATGTAGGTACCGGGGAAAACCTAGACTATCTTACTATCTTACCATGACCAAATAGACCGAGTCTTGTCTGAAGGACAAGTCAAGAGACTTCGTAACCGGCGAGCGTGTTTGAGACAAACTATGAGAGTGGAGGAAGCCAGAGAGGTATGTAAGGAAAGAACCTGTTAGAACCCTATACTCTCTGCCTACCCCGAAAGAGATCCGGCGTGATGATATAGGTAGAGATAGGTAGTAAATGGGGTGCCAAAACCTCATCATTTTAGTTCAGTCTGCACACTTTGAAAATGCTCTGCATCTGTTTTAACGGCGTACCACGGTCTAGTTGCATCTGTTATACGATACGGCATTATCTTTTGGGGTCACTCTACAGACAAAGATTTGGTTCTTATAGCACTAAAAAGGTGTATCCGAGCAATATGCGATCTAACAATGACTGATAGCTGTATTCCGATGTTTAAAGCCCTAAAGATTCTTACTTTTCCTTCATTGTATATTTTAGAGGTAGCAGTATTTGTAAAGCAGAATCCGAAATTGTTTGCAAAATTATCAGAAACGCGGAAATGTATTGGACCATTACGCACTCCATACCAAAATATTCTGTGTGGGACTGCGTTAGTAAAAAATGGTTTATTTAGAATGGCACCGCGCATATTTAATAAACTGCCAGATTACATAAGAAACATGCAAATAGTCAAATTTAAGAAAACCCTATATAATATATTAATTGACAAATGTTACTATTCTATCTATCTATCTATCTATAACCTCACGCCAGATCCCTTGCGGGGTAGGCAGAGAGTACAGAGTTCCAACTATTCAATTGACAAATTTGTTAATGATAATATTTTATGAGTGAATTATGTATTTCAACTTATTATTCTAATTTGTAATTTTTTCGACTTTTCCCTGTATTGAATTATAACTGGACTATTTGTAATTAATATTTGCACATTTTTAATCATAATATTAAATCTATGACATATTTGACTAATAATTTGTATGCCGCGGGCAGAACATAGTGTGACGTTTTAACAAATTGTTTTAAGACCTTATATGTACCTATGTTTGACAAATAAAAAATCATTCAGTCATTCATTTATCACAAATATGAATTATAATAAAATCCAACTACTACTATCACAGACAAGAAACCTGCAATTAGAATTTAAGGTCATATGCTGTTCGAAATATTAATAACGTGAAATTACTAGCTACTGTTCATAAAATTACTGCTCCGTCTATTGAATAATTTATACGCTCAAGTAGTTTAAATACATTTAAATGTTATTGAAAAACGAAATAGTAGGTCTGGAAAATACATTACCATATAATTTATACTTTTTGACACGTCCTTCACAAATTGTAACTTGCCATGTTGAAGGTCACAAGTAATATTAGATTGAACTATCTATATCATCACGCTAGACCCCTTGCGGGGTAGGCAAAGAGTACAGAGTTCCAACAGGTTCTTTCCTTACATACCTCTCTGGCTTCCTCCACTCTCATAGTTTGTATCATACACGCTCGCCGGTTACGGAGACTCTTGACTTGCCTATCAGATTAGACACGGTCTATTTGGTCATTTTAATTGTAAATATTTAATCAAACTGTGAACCACTGACGAGTATATAGGTGGGTTCAGTACATGGGCTTATATTAAATTTATTGCCTGTATGAACTCATCTTAATCTTTTTCTGTGAGCTATAATCGAATAAAAAGTTTAGATAAAATTTAAAATCAATTAGCATTTCAGCTGTACAAAGCTTTAAGTATCTTTAGCTTAAGTGCTATGAATATCTTCATAAATATTCTGTTTTACGAAGACTGTCCAATTCATAATAATATATTTGACACTGTTTTAGTAGTCTGTTTTGCTGTGATAATGAATACTAGGAATATAATTTGTGTATTTAAATACATCGTAGGAGGACTTCAATCAATCAATCAATCAATCAATCAGCCTATCGTAGTCCACTGCTGGACATAGGCCTCTCCTAACACGCGCCATTGCACACGGTCCCCCGCCTTCCGCATCCAGTCCGTCCCAGCGACCTTCTTGAGGTCGTCGGTCCATCTAGCTGGGGGCCGTCCTACCTTACGCTTACCAAGGACTTGCATACTACAAATCACATAATATAGTATAAAAAAATCACATTTAACTGCCTCGTTGGTCTAGTAGCAAAGTACAGCGCTTTGTGATCACGAGATCCTGGGTTCAAATCCTAGGTCGGACAAATGTAGTTTTTCTAACGAAAACTTCCCAGTGTGAGTCCGGAGTCTAGCGTTGTGCCCGGTATATGGCAATAGGCTCGCCGCCTATAACATGGAACCTAACATCGTCGGCGAAAAGTGAGTGTACTCAGTACACCTCCGCCAATCCCGCTTTGGGAATATAAGCGTGACGGTGTTTTTTTTTAAATCCATGGCTACTTACAACAGGTTATTTACAAAATTATCGTAGGCTATTCTAATCTTTCAAGAACTTTACCAGTAATGCGTTTTAGGCCTGATTGTAAAGGCCATTTTGATTCTAATGCCTTCAGTACCATGAAAATCATATGGCCATTATGGTTTTCCATACAAAATATGGCTGAATTCTACTGGTAGTAGGCAATTCTATCGTCGAGTAGGATATTGAGACCGGTGAATAATCATTTAACCAATACCTTTACTCAGAACAAACCTACGTAGTGTTGCGGGACGAGCTGGGCGGAGTTTGATACCGAGTGGGCAATGGCTAATCGCTACATGAGAATTACGGTTGTCGCGCGTAATATAAAATAACATATAATAATATTAGCCCTGTTAAGAAACTGTCCCGCTGTTGGGCACGGGCCTCCTCTCAAACTGAGAGGGTTAAGGCCATAGTCCACCACGCTGGCCCAGTGCGGGTTAGCGAACTTAACACACCTTCGAGAAACTCAGGCATGCAGGTTTCCTCACGAGGTTTTCCTTCATCGTTAAAGCAATTGATAGTTAATTTTTCATACACACATGCTTTCGAAAAGACAGAGGTGCGTGTCTGGGTTTGAACCCGAGACCTCTGACTTTGCAGTCCAACGGTCTAACCACTAGGCTATCAAATTCTTGGGGACCACTGTATGTATTGTGGTTATACTGTATAGTGCACAATTTAAACGTAAAAATGGAGGCGCTCATAGCACTGCGCGACCGCGGTGTTCGTGGTAGTCGTTAAGCCGAGTTGGAAGCCTTATAGGCGGCTTGATAAGTTCCAACAGCAGGTGGCCACAAACCTACCTCCACCAATCCGCACTGTCTCCGCGTGGTGGAGTATGACCTAACCTCTCTCACCTCGATTTGTGAAAGAAGGCCTTTGCCCAGCAGTGAGCAGTATCGGCTGTTATTATTTAATGTAAAAAGAATCCTCTTCTTTTGCTAATAGTATGATGAATATTCAGCAACAACAACATCATCACGCCAGATCCCTTGCGGGGTAGGCAGAGAGTACAGAGTTCCAACAGGTTCTTTCCTTACTTACCTCTCTGGCTTCCTCCACTCTCATAGTTCGTCTCATACACGCTCGCCGGTTACGGAGACTCTTGACTTGTCCTTTAGATAAGACTCGGGTCTATTTGGTCATGGTAAGATAGGTCATCGTAATGAATATTCAGGTAATCATAAATATTAAATCCTTTTTATTCGATTGATGCTCACATATTTAAAATTAATGCAGTGATTTTAATTACGTTTAATGCCTTTAAGGACTGAGTACTATTATGATTTTTATTTCTTTGGTATTAACGTATACTTTTCGTTCTCAACGGAAAGTGTTCGTCACCCGACCATTAAAAGGAGTAGCGTGGCTTTTGATGTTATCAATGAATACCAAAATGAAAATCCCAAGAAGATATTGACGAGCCCGTTGAGAAAGTCGTATGTGCGCTAATCATTTTATTTGACAAATCTGATATTTTTATTGTACAATTTTTTACCTCAATCGTATACAACATAGGATTGACTTTCGCATAACTGCATTGATGCCATTAAGCGGTGTTGGAAAGTTACTATACGATATACGATTTTGTGCGACGGGTTCGTCGATATAAAATAACATCTAAAAGCCTCTTATTGAATATAAAGCTTAACCAGAATTCCTTTTGACACTAATGCATTATTATATTATCTAGCATTGGTACCAAAATATACGGAAAAACTTTAGGGGTGCTATGATCACTTCAGGCAATTACTTCCAGGATTAAAGGTACTTTCTGAATCTGTCTATCTATATCATCACGCCAGATCCCTTGCGGGTTGGCAGAGAGTACGGGAGTACTTTCTTAATCCTGTAAGTAATAGGCCGAGGTGCTTAAAGCACGCCTATCATAGGAGATGTAATAATATGGACATATAATATTTTACACTCAAATAATTATCCCTCGTTGGTCTAGTGGCGCACAGCGAGGATAACGATCTTGAAGCCCTGGTTTTGGAAAAAATGTGGTTTTTCTATCAAGAAATCCTTAAGCAGGATTGAGTCTGGAATTGGTGGCCATTTTTTATCAATTTTATTCTGAGTAAATCTGGACTCTAGCCTTTAATATGGTATCAATCTAACTTTATTTTCTCTGATTATAATATAAAGGTTAATGCCTGTATTAAGTCAAAATGGATTCTGGTTAAATATACATAATTGTACAATAATTATTCAACTTATCGCTTTATATTCGCAACGGCTTAGCTTACGGGCGCTTCGATGCTTTTCTCATATGTAAACATCATCATCATTCGACAGACACATAGTTTTATTATTTTTTACATACGCAGAGTGTAAACACACGCAATAGTATGTAGAAACTTTTAGTAATCATATAAAACCTTGGGGAAATATATGAGAATCAGTCATGTTTTAATTTTTATACATACCCAAACGGCATGACTAATAAACGCTGTGTAGATACATATCAATTTCTCTCTTTCTGTCATCAGTAATTTCAAATTAGAAAGAAAGAACCAAAGCAATGTGTAACTACCATGGATATATTACAATGGCTTGAGAACTCTGCGAAAAAAACGTGATGACAAGGATACTCACTCAGAGCCCTACGTGTCTTTCTAAGTAGGGGGACCAAACATTGGTACGATTATGGACTTGTTGACATATAATTAACTTATAATTCTCGGGCACTGGTTATTGCCGTAATTCTTTCTTTCTACGCATATGCCACATCTTAAATGAGTAGTTGTCAAAGTTTTAGATTAACTTCGTCCATTTTCATGCTGACTGTAAATTTTTTCAGAATCTGTAAATTCAGCTTCAAATATCGCAAAAATTGAGTATAGTCTTCTAGGGCCGTTTTTCTGTATCTACAACGGTTGCGATTGTTGCCTTTACTGTCCCATCTTAATCCATCCTATATATAAAGACGAATTCTAAACCTTGTTCGTTTTGAACTGGGTAATAAATGGTTTATATTTAAATACGCTGGTATTTAAACAATATCATAAATAGGTATAGTCCATATTAGTTCTACCTTATGGTCACCGTACTACATCGTAATGCGTGCGAGTGTAACACCGGGCTCCAGGTTATTGTTCTCACTCATCGTGGTTTCTCGAGTGTTTTAAATCATAGAAAATTCAATGTTGTGTCTGTGAGTAACAGTTTAATTTTCTTTGGCAATATTTTGACAATACTCAATCCATTGTATTATATCCATGGTAACTACACAGCCGCTATATATTGTTTTTAGTATGAAGCTAAAATTATATTGACTGGTCTCATATATTATCAAACAGGCTTATTTATCACGAAACTTTTTTTAAAAATTTTGTGGTTGGTATGTAAATACCCAATACTATAGAGCGTTCTGTGGAACTGATAATTGATAGATAATGTGAATTAGATATGTAATTCATTTTTGACGTATAGATTTATTTAGAAATCAGCTACATTATTATATGTTGTCTAATTCAACTTATGATTTCATACTACCAAATTACTATAGTCTATTTCATGTAAGGTGGGTACAGTAACAGTTGTAAGTGTCAAAGAAAATTATACTTTATTCAATGGAAATAAGAGGCATGACCCGTTCCTATACTTATGGTTTTATGCCTTAACAACATTGGATTAAATATTAATTTCGTTTGGCACTTAGAACTGTCACTACCGATCTTATGTGTAAAATATTATAACAAGTGATAACTGAAAAAAATAAAATTAAAATTTACATTTATTAGACTTACACGACCAATAATCGACATAAAAATAGAGGAAAAAAAAATTAGAGCAATCGTGTGAGATCAAAATTTGTATTGAATTTAGATCCAATATTTAACACGAAATCGTACGCATTATCTATCAGTATGTCAACATTACCACTGACCAAAGAGCACTGTATCTAGAGCTTTATAAAAAACTAACATTTATTTGCGTCGTACAACTGTAAATATACACTAACAAACCATTGTTGTATAGTATAAGCTTTGTGTGTCGCTGTTAAACAATGCTTCTTGTCGTGGTTGATCAATTTGGAATTGTGTACTGTAGACAAAATTATTGGCTTCAATCAAAACGCAAAGATATCCGACATATTTGTTTTCAAAAAAAATACAATGGAATGGAACTTAAAAAGTTTGTATTCCAATTTGATCGTATAGTTCTGGCAACATAAACATTTATTAAAAAAATAATGTTCGATTTTTGAACATTGGAGCGATGTTGCCACAACATAAAAATAATGTTACGTTGCAAACTTTCAAATGGAATGTTGGTGTAAATTTTTTCCCCGATGTTTTTTATTTTCATCCGAGAATGTATACCCCCACTCCCCATAGATTTAGGGAATGTTTTTTTTTATTTATCTATCATTCATACTCTATCATAGCTAGTGTTACCTTCGCACTGTTGAATCTCCTTTGTTATGGAAGGTTGATGTTGCAAGTTTTTAGTCTGTTACCCATATATATTATACCTATGATATAAATTATATTTATTTATTAATGGTGAGTATATAGGAGTAAGTTTTGGTGTGACTGCATAATATGTATCAAAAGTGGTTTTTATAAATTATATTATTTAATCTGGAATAATACAGGCCAAGCAACATTAATTTCGATTTGAGTTTTATATTTCCTAATAAGAGTTTTTAGTATGGATGCTAGTTATTTTTCATAATACGTCTATGCATAAAAAACGAAGTCAGACTGGCTTGACATAAACGCCCACTTACTGCAAGTAAAACTTACAAATTTAGACATTGGTGATCTTTCTTAACTATATAAGGAAGCCAAAAACATTGCCCATTATACTAGTAATTACTTTGAAACTACCAAAAATACATATTATTTTATGCACACGTTTCAATTCGTCCCCTTCTTAACGGCTTGAGAGATTTTGATGATTATTTTTGTAATTATTAGGTCACCAAGATGGCTCTTAGATATAGTTGGACTCGGGCGCTTTTGTCGACCAGGTTCAAAGTCGGGAGAAACTTCTAGTTATTTATAATTTCAATTCACAACAAGTAATTCCAAACAAATAAACAGAGATAAAAATCTTAATATCGCTTTTATGCCAATAAATATTCGAGTATTTAGACAGATCACCATATTATGCAGTCAACCTATATTATAAGACCACACTGTACATCCAGCCACATATGTATATACATGGTGCGTTGTACGGGATAGCTGCCTAGGACACTGGGTTTAAGCGCACTACACATTGGCAGATTCGCACTTGCACTAACATAGGAGGCGAAATTGTTTTAGTTATATAATAATATTATAAGTATTCTTATAGGTACACGGGTATAAAATGCACTTGCCTACGAAATTTTGGAAGTGATATGACTTCCTCGTTGGTCTAGTGGTTTATTATGCAGCTGGTGATCATAAGGATTTTAAATCCTAGGTTAGACCGATTTTGTTGAGGTTTTTCCATCGAAAAATTTTCAGAAGCTGCAACTGTAGGAGGCATGCGTTTGGAATTGTGAACTGCATAGGGGCCTATTGCTCGCCCCAAAAGTAATAATTAATATTGGGATCTAAAACCGTCCGAAAAATATGGGTGTATGTAAACAGCATATGCGGACGATTTGGTGGAGTGGTTAAGAGGTTAAGCCGCTCCGCCCACTGGATCGAATAGTCGCGGGTTCGATTCCCGCACGGGACAAATCTTTGGGTGACCCATAAATTCGGATCTGGTCGGTCTGGATGTTTGTGTATGTGAATTTTCATGTTTGTTAACGCACCTACGATGCAGGAATGAATCCTAGTGTGTGGCTTCGTTATTAAAAAAGAAAAAATATATCTTTGCCACCCAGCTTAAGGGATATTGGCTTAAAGGTGTATAGAAAATAATATCTTTCACACAATCTTCACATTAGCGTCTCTAAAGGTGGGTAAGAAGCGCTAAATCATAGAGAATCACCAAAATGATCTCAACAGTGCAAGTAATAGGTAAGCTTATTGCAGAGGTGACAAGCTGCTTTTTAATATGAAGTAATCTTTTGAATAAATCTACACACCGGAGTGGCCTTTTTCCACTATCCCAAGACCAGCATATTGCCATCATACCGGGCACAAATCCAGACTACGGACTGCTCCTGACAATTTTTCTATTAAGAAAATTGTAATAACTATGCGACCGAAGATTCGACAGCAAGACCTCTTGAACGCTAGCTACTATATACTTTACTAGATCAACGAGGCGGACAGACAATAATCTGATATACAGAATACTCCTACTCCTCCTGTTTTTCTTTCTAATTAAATTTGTTTCGGATTCCAAGACATTTAAAACGCTTCCGGGAACACCCCAAGGTTCAAACCTTGGTGTCATCTAAGGAGAACAATGTGGATCCAGGCTTACAGCCTGTACTGTATGACGGGCTAAGTCCCAATACAGAATACTCGTACTAAGTATTCCGAATTTATCGAGTGACACGAGTATGATTAGAAAAATATCATAAAATTTAACGTAGATACATTAAATTACCTATCTTTATCATCACGCCACGATGGCTTTCTCCACTCTTATAGTTATCAAATATTAAAATCAGTTCATTGTCTGAATGAATCCTCCTCAATTACTAGATTTGTTATTACAAATAGAAACAATTTATGGTATAAAAGCAAATTACAAGGATAAATATACTATAGTGATTCTGATTACCGCGTTATGGCTTACTCTGGGTTGGCAATAAACCGCTTTCGAAAGATCTTCGAGCTTTTCCACGTCGCTTCCAACTTGAATTTATATAAAATAATAGTTTATAATGAATAGGTTTCGATCTTCGATGTCCATTCACCCTGAATACGTTACTTTGCCTAAAAGTCATATTATCACAAGATCTCACTTTATCTGATCTGTACATATAATTTTTTAATAATAATTCCATACGTACTCAATCAATAAATATTCAAAGATGTATAGTTTATTAATGCCAGCATTTTTGTACGTATTTATAAAGTTTTATCTTATATGTGTCTTTGCAACAATAACATATGTTAATTTTATTTTATTGATACTTTACCATACATACCTATTTATCTTTACGTATAGTTAATAGTTCAATTTATATCGTAATATTTACATACAACTTATTACTATCTGAACTTACTATATATTGACATCAACTAAAGTAAAAAGTGCAAGTTATCCCTACAACATACACCCAACACTCCCCATACAACCTCATGTTAGCCGTCACTAGACCCCCAAAACAACAGTAATAGATGCGCAAAACCACAACTGTAGACGCCCAACACATCAGTTATAGACTCCCAACACAACAACGACCCCTAAAACAACAAAGACCCCCAACACAACAGTAGACCCCAATATCAACGGCCCAGTGTCGGAAACACCAACATTTCATTTGTACAGCAACTGCTACTGTGCGCGACCCAATCGCTGTTTACGTGCGACACGGGCGCCTCGTCCGTGGGCGGTGACAACAAGAGCGGAGACGCGCCGCCCCACGCAGCGGGATCGCCTAGCTCGATACAGGTAAATTGAGTAATAGACATATACGGAAAAACTGAGCATCCAACATTTATACATCATTGCTGAGCAAAGGCTTCTCACGTAGTGTTGTAAAAACGCTCGATTATTTAACAACTAAGCTAACGCTCGACGTTCAGCGCTCATTTTTACAACACTAGTCACACGAGATAAGATAAAATGTGTTATTAGCGGGAAGTCAAAGAGGGATGTTGTCAGTTTGTTTAAATTTACAAAACTCGTGTTAAATCGAAAAATAATGTGTAATGTTGGAATATTATTATATCCTGTTATATATACTATGAACCATTATGTATTCTTATATGTGCATGGACGAAGGTAATTGTAACAAAAACGGCCGTTACAATTAGTATGTAGAGTATCCATCGCTTTACTGTCCAGGGTAGGGGTACTTCATCAATTTCATTATTATCGTTGTCATCAAGTTCGTCGGGGAGTACAATTAATTAATACTTGAAAGACGATTATGCATTTCACTGGACACTGGAATAATACACTTAAAATTAGTGTGAAGCCATAACTTAAAGAAGAAGAAGAACAAGAGAAAATAGGTCATAACTTACTAAGATCCAGTCGTGAAGAGACAGGTTTGTGGCCAGCTGCTGTTGAATCTTAACAAGCCACCCATAAGAGTTCCAACTTACTGAACAACTACCTTCTTGCTTTCCGAAGCACGGTCGAATTTGTAAGTGCTAGAAATGGCATTCATTATTTAACAGTGGAGACCGCATTTCAATCCGGTGGTATATTGGACTAAAAACATAATGTAATATTGTCAATTTGCTAGTGTTTGATTTGTTTTAATTAGTTTATTTAATTTTGAAAGATTTTACGTATAAATTTGTTAAGATTCGTTATATATAATGTTACGTGGCGGTGTAATTAAATAATTACACCGCCACGTAACATTACACCGCCACAACACGCGAATAACGTGCGAAGTACTTTATTATGCGCTGTACACACAAAACAGTACGTCGAATGCAAGTACACACGCGAACCAATCACACTCTTGAACTACTCCCGTTAGTACCCAAATACTGTTTCCAAGTCGCTGAGTCACTCGTAGTATCCGTATATCGATGCTAAAGTCGCCGGTGTATTCCACTTAGATCGTTTGTTCTCCGATTTGATCACTATCGCTTCCGAGAAGAGACTGTATCCGTCCCCGCGCTCTGTGTTCCTTTTATACTCGTATGAAAGTTCTAGAACGGACGCGAACCCTCTACCTACAACGGTAGAAGTACATCGAACAATGGCCAGCGCGGCCCACAAAGCGGTATTATTATTACATACCTATTGTAAGTAAACAAATAGGTACTTATACACCGCGACCGTGCGCTGGCGATAATTAAAGGGAAGGAACCTTCTAGACGTTTCAGCACTTGAGGGCGGATTCTAGGTCTTTCTATGCAGATCACCCTAAGGGTGTGTTATGCGTTTTAGAATCGACATCCCCCGTAAAGAATTTTCAAGATATCGGGGTATGTTCGGGTCGTAACAATATATATCATTTTGTAATCATAAAAAAAGAAACAATTTTCACTTAATGTAACTTTTGTCTGACTTTATTTAGATTTCAATACCAATGTGGAGCGAAGAAGCGAAATATCTACATGAAATATTTTCCTATTAGATTACCTTCATGCAATCCGCTTCGGTTCCTTGCTCCACTCTTTCCATTGTTTTGTTTTGAAGCCAGTAACATATGTCACCATATCAAGACTATTCTCAATCACCTTCTAGAATTAAAACTTTGTAACTTCTTATTTTTTTACATTCAAATGGTATATTACTTTCGCCGCGTATATTTTACTTCGAACTAAAAGGAACTAAGAGCAAATTATTAATCTTCCGTTTATTAGACAATCCAAAGAAACTCCGAAGCAATCTAGAAAGAAATAATACATGAATACAGTCGCCGCTTGGCTTTATTGTGGTGCACACGCCCGTTCGTTTAACTATACGTATCTTCCAGCGTTTCTCAAAATTTATCACTATGTTTACCTGCGCAAGTTGTGACCTACAACATTCGGACGGTCCGATATGCAGTGTTTGCAAAAATCAGTTCGATTTTGGGTGTGCTGGAGTAACGGAAAATGGTTACAGAAAGCTCGGTGACAGAAAGAACACGTGGCGTTGCCCTAAGTGTAAGTCGAGTCCTCTACCATCACCGGCTCTGACTTATCCAATGCCAAGTCAGCTGGATAAAATTCAAGAGCAATTAGACAAGATCGTATTGCAGCTATCTCCGTTAGCATCATTGATTAAAGATATCAAGACTATTAAAGCCGATGTTAGCAATTTAAAGGATTCCCTAGATATGGCACACGAATTGATTGGTAACTTCTCGAGCACAATCAATTCTCTAGAAGTACGAGTGTCCCAGGTAGAGAAAGTGTCAAATCAAATACCCAACCTCCAATCAGAAATTAACAGACTTAACCGGGAACTGGACGACAGAGACCAATGGGCTAGAGCGAACAACGTTGAGGTTAGAGGGATTCCCCAGAAAAAGAATGAGAATCTGTATGAAATAGCAGAGAGGATCGGCAATCTATGTGAGTTTCGCTTCAGAAAAGAAGACATCAACTATATTGCTCGTATTCCAACTCGGGTGCCGAACACAGCTAAATCAATAGTTATAGCGTTTAACAATCGTTATACCAAAGAAGAACTAGTGGCGTTGGCGCGTAAAAGTAAACGACTCACTCTCTCTGATTTGGGCTTTTCGTCGACCGGTAATTTTTATGTTAACGACCATCTAACACTGAAAAATAAGAACTTATTGAGCAAAGCAAGAGTGTTGGCGAGAGAGCGTAATTTTCAATATATTTGGGTGAAACATTCAAAAATTATGGCCAGGAAATCTGATACATCGCCAATATTTTTTATAAAAAGCGAAAACGATCTAACAAAAATCATATAAATCACTTATACTATTTGTTACTATTAGTATATTCTTTCTTAAGTTTATTTTTGTTATCCTTTAAATTTGTGAACAGTTTGAGAACCATACGCATTTTGCGATTCTTTTGTTCTATCGTTAATCACCTGAGTCACATAGGAGCGGACAACCAGTTATCGCATGTAAGTTCACAACCCTTCGCAGAGCTTTCGCTCGCGCGCACGGCCCTATACATGTCCTTTACGTTCACTATCGGTTGCGCTTTTTGCGAATCACGTTCGCATTGGCTTGGGCAATGGTTGAAATGCGCGGGACGGGCGCTTAGAATCCATTGTTTGTCTACCCTAACTATAAAAATAAAAAGGAGCTATTCATTATTAAAATCAGTCGTAATAAGTGGAGGCGATACACACATTTCATATTATGCTTTTTTTGGATACAAATCGTTTAATTTTATAGTTTTATATCTGATTATTTATTTATTTTACCGTTTAGGTCTTAAAATAGTGTGTTACATATTATACTCGTGCAATACTTATATACAGGTATTTATTTTACAGGTGCTACTAGCTAGTCAACTTTGCATTTTATCGTTTAATTGTTTCGCTCGTGTTTTTATTTTATTAAATCCTTATGGCTCCCACCGCAATTAGTGCATACTACCAAAATACTCGAGGCTTACGTACCAAAACGCACGACTTTAAACGAAACCTACAACTGTCATCGTACGATGTTATCTCATTAACCGAAACTTGGCTGTTGGAAGGTATAAATAACAGCGAGTTGTTTGATGACAGGTATGTTATTTGGAGACGGGATAGGCAGTACTTGTCTACGAGAGAGAGGTACGGAGGTGGAGTACTTTTAGCCGTACACCAGAACTTGGCAGCGGTGGAACGCCCTGAATGGCGTTCCTCCGCAGAGGATATTTGGGTGTCTGTTACATTGAATAATAAAAATGTTAACAGACTTAAAAATAAGCTTCATATCTGTACTTTATATCTCTGTAAGGAGAATCTTGGCAATTCTTTTAATGCACAGCTACATAATTTCACAGAAAATCTTTCGTTTGTAATTAATTCTTGTCCCAATGATTTATTCTTAATATTAGGTGATTTTAACCTGAGTAATATTGACTGGTACGGCGAGTTAAGCTCTCTACAGCCTTTGGGGGTTACTGGCGAGCCGCAGGTGTACTTTTTTGATACATTAATTGAGTGTAACTTAAATCAATATAATTTAAATAGAAATATAAACAGCAGGTTATTGGATTATGTGTTATGTAACAAGGAAGTGACTGTAAACTCATGTAATGACCCATTGGTTCCGGAAGATCTGCATCATAAATCGTTAGAAATTACATTACACGTTACTAAGGAGAATTTGTTAGAATATAGCTCTAGGCTCAAATATTATTATGACAAGGCTAATTATGAAACCATCAAATCTTCTTTAAAAGCTGTCGATTGGAAGGTTTGTTTAAACAATATTACACTAGATGATGCCACTAATATATTCTATAGTTATTTGTATGATCTGCGCGATAAATATATCCCCCATAAATTAATTCCTACTTCTACTTTCCCACCTTGGTACAGCGCTCCCTTAAAAAAAATATTAAAGGAGAAGTATAAATATTTAAATAAACACCAAATATATGGTAATAGTAGCGATTACGATACTTTCTGTTTACTTCGTGAACGCGCTAAAAAATTGGAGCATGAGTGCTATAAAAATTATATACAACATTCAGAAAATTCAATTATTAGTAATCCCAGATTATTTTGGTCATTTATTAAATCGAATAAACGTGGTCATAATTCACTACCTTCGACACTCTATAATGATAGCGAATCTGCTAGCACTGGAGAAGGAATTGCCAATCTTTTTGCATCCTATTTCCATTCTACCTTCCGTCCCTCAACCTCTCAATGTGCTCAATCTCCTTCGGATAACTCATCAGTTGTTAGTAATACATCCAACTATATTAGTGACATTGAGGTCAATGCCGATACAGTTTGTAAACTGTTAAAAACTCTAGATCTGACTAAAGGCCCGGGACCTGATAAAATCGTACCCAAATTTATCGTTTCCTGTGCAGAGTGTTTAACTGAACCTCTCGTTATTCTCTTTAAGCGCTCTATTTCTGAAGGAAATGTACCCAAAATCTGGAAATCCGCGTTCATCTCTCCAATACATAAAAATGGTAGCAGAAACGACGTTAAAAATTACAGACCAATATCTAAATTGTGTATTTTTGCCAAAATATTTGAACGAATAATATATACTCAAGTTTATGAAACGGTTTCTCCAACATTTATACCTGAACAGCACGGTTTTTTAAAAATGCGATCAACACTATCTAATCTGCTCTGTTTCACAGACTTTATAACTTCAGGTATGGACTCTGGGGGGCAGGTTGATGCTATTTTTACCGACTACAGCAAAGCATTTGACCGCATTGATCATCAAATATTATTGCAAAAGCTGATCTCTGCAGGTATCCATGGTAGCCTATACAGATGGTTTACCTCATACATTGAAAATCGCTCTCAGGCAGTAGTCGTTAACGGCTTTACTTCTGTCTGGAATAATGTCCCTTCCGGTGTCCCACAGGGATCTTTACTTGGACCTTTACTCTTCAATATATTCATAAATGACGTTAACCTCTGTATCAACAACTCAAACATTCTTCTTTATGCGGATGATATAAAGATATTCAAAAAAATTAGTAGCTCTAACGATTGTCGGCTCTTGCAAGAAGATTTAGACAGCTTTGAACGTTACTGCTATTCAAATAAATTGGACTTAAATATTAATAAGTGTTTATTCATCTCTTTTACCCGCAAAATTAAATTTATCCATAGTAAATATTTTTTACAAGGACAGGAGCTGCAAAAGGTGGATAGAATCCGGGACCTCGGTGTCATACATGATACTAAATTAACATATGAGAAACATATCGACCACGTAGCTAAACAAGCCTCCAAAGTATTGGGATTTATTATTAGATCTAGTTCACAATTTAATAACATAAAAGTGATCAAAATCCTCTATTGTTCCTTGGTGCGTAGCATCCTCGAGTATTGCTCTCAAGTATGGAACCCGCGATATAATATTTATGTAAACAGGCTTGAATCCATACAACGCCGATTTCTTAGATTCTTGCAGTTCAAATGCCAAAGTTTTGACTCTAATTATGAATCTCGTTGTCGTAAATACCATACACTGCCGTTGCACGAAAGAAGAAAAATAGCTGATATAGTGACATTAGTAAAAATTGCACAGAATATGTGTGACTCGCCGCTCTTGTTGTCTAAAATCAATGTTAAAGTTCCAAGTAGAATAATGAGGCGGCCAATATACTTGGATATTCCTCAAAGCTCTTCTAATTACAGACAGAATTCATTTTTTGTTAGGTCTGTTAATGAATTAAACAAACTGGTTGTCTTTCCTGAACTTGATTTGTTCAATTGTAAACCATACGCTTTTAAAAAATCTCTGACTGATTCTTGGTTTGGTTCTCTCGCTAGTACGGTTTCTTGTCATAAGAAAACGATCTAATTATTTTTTTTTATTTCTTTGTAATATTTTTTTTCTTAAGCTTTATAGCAATTCACATGTGGAAACATGTAAATGGTGTTTTTGCTATATAATTCGTTATTAATTTTTTCTATGTCAATATTACACTGTATGTTTTCCTAAGATAATAAAATAAATAAATACCTTAAGAATCAAAATAAAATCCCCTAAAATAGAAATTCGATATTGAAATTGAGCATTTTAAGTAAAGAATCAACTCTTGCGTATTTTTTATATGTCACTGAATTAAAACCTGTATTTGGTCACATAATTAACGTCTGTAAATTTTACCTCTGAAGATTCAAATCCCAATGCATATGAGAAAAGTAACAACATTAAGCAATATTTTTTTTTACATATTAGACTATGTAATGATGCCGTGTTCTTAAAGAGCGTGATAGAAAAAGGACTGAAGCGGCCTAGAAAGAAATAATACATCTTCACTCACAACAATCGTCACTATCGACAGTGAAATAATAAAGCTTCCTAAGTTGTATAGCAAAAATGATGTTTATTTTTGATGCAATTAAAGAATAAACTTGTTTGTTATAAAAATTTCAGTTAGGAAATCTTGTTACTTCATCGTCGATTTATAAATCTGATATAATCTGAAGTACGCCTTACACATTTGACTTTATACCAAATTACCGCCTTAAAGCGTTACTTCTGAAGGTTCAAATCCCAATGCATATGAGAAATGTAACCACTCCCAACCAGATTGAGCAAGAATTACTGTAATATTTCTATGATCGAAGGTGTGTTTTCAGGCGCCGCTGCTCTCTGTGGACTGCAAGAGCAACCCACCTACCTACAGCTTCGTGCAGGGCTGGCAACTGCTAGCGTTAGCAGTCAGTCTATTCGTACCTAGGAACAACAGGCTTCTGTGGTACTTGAAGCTGCATTTGAGCAGGCATGCGGATTCTAAGTAAGTGGCATTTTGTATTTAAATTAGGTTAGGTTAATATTTCGTGAAAGAAACGTGCAACTAGGCGTATTCTTAAATAGACAAGCTCATCTGACCGAAATAGATTATCAACGCCCCATTCTATGTAATAATTTTGAGCTTATAAGTCTTTTTTGGGCCTGCAAATACTTTTTTAAATTTGACTAGAGAAGATTTTAAGTGAAAATGAATATGGCGTCCAAAAATTTTACTAGGCATTCGATTCGATCTGATTTTAATGAAGTTTTTCATAAAAGAGACTAGATACAATAATAATAATATTAGCCCCGTTAAGAAACTGTCACACTGTTGGGCACGGGCCTCCTCTGAAACTGAGAGTGTTTAGGCCATAGTTCACCACGCTGGCCCAGTGCGGGTTGGCGAACTTCACACACCTTTGAGAAACTCTTAGGCATGCAGGTTTCCTCACAATGTTTTCCTTCACCGTTAAAGCGAGTGATAATTAATTTATAATACGCACATGCTTTTGAAAAGACAGAGGTGCGTTCCTGGGTTTGAACCCGAGACCTTTGACTTTGCAGTCCAACGGTCTAACCACTAGGCTATCACTGCTACAATAGTCTGGAAATGTGAATATTAACAAATCGTTTTCTTTTTTCACTAATTTATTAGGTTACAAATTTTCCTAAAAAACGTGTGGTTATACTCATATTATTATCATCAGTATAGTTTATTATCATCAGATAATAAAAAAAAAAAATCATTCCGCAGGACCGAATGCGGCAAGTACGCGGCGTACTGCTCGCGCGCGCTGGAGCGTACGATACGCAACGGCGGGCGCGAGGACAAGCCCTCGCGGATGGAGGTGCTCTCCATACTTCTCAAGAACCCGTACCACCACTGCCTACCGCACGCCATACCCGTGCATATGCTTAATAACACTTATCAGGTGAGAATTTTGGTACTATTTACATGGAAACGGCTCAGTGCCAAAAGATCCTTGTTGCGTGTGTGTGAGTGATGTACGCTGTTGGCCGCGAGGCCTTTACAGTTTTACCGGACTTAAGGGCGAGCGTGCAACCACTATGCTCGAGCCAGAAGGGCAAGGGGTGACATACTCGAGGGCGCCTTGAAGAGGCGCCCTCAGTTGGGACAGTCGCTGTAGGGGGACGGGTGCACTACTAAGTGCACCGGTCAACCGCCGGCTATGGGAGGGGATCTACGACTACGTCGTCGTCGCCCGTATTCTGAGCGGAAAGAATGGATGACAAAGCATCGGGGGGGTCGGTGAGAATATGTCGCGGCCGGCGGTGGCGGCAGGGGTCGGGGAGTAAACATTATACAATGCAGTAAAGGAAATAAAAGTGTCTGTACAGTTATTGACAACCAGTCGGCTACCGTCGGACCTTGTTCTGATGTGTTGACTCTATCTATACCATCACGCCAGATCCCTCGCGGGGTAGGCAGAGTGTACAGAGTTCCAAGAGTTTCTTTCCTTACATACCTCTTACATATACTACTCTACTCATACATACATCTTGGAATCGGATGTTAAGTCTAAAAAATATTTTTGCGACTAACATTCTCAGTAGCTGTCTAGAGTTTTGAATTGTACATCGTATGATGGCAATACCCGCCCCCTATTAAATTAGGACCTATCATTGCCGGCAAAATGTTGGCACACGTTGCACCTCTGACACCTCCATTTGTAGGTAACGCTATTTTTATCTTTCTAGGTGAGAATTTTGAAAGGATATTATCATTACATCTAAATAACACCATGTCATTTAGATTACTTAAACTTTTCTTCTCAGGTGATCAGTTTCGACGGCTCGACTACAGTGGAAGAGTTCCTTTCGACCCTTAGTACAGAACTCGGTTGCAGGGAGTCCGCCGCCTCTGGGTTCGCTTTGTTCAGTGACGATCCTATTGAGAAGGACTTGGAGCATCATATCAAGCCTGATAAGAAGGTATTTGTCTTCATTACTTACATTGGAAAGATTTCGAGTAATACTTTCTTACTTCGATTTTTGAGTAATGCAAGGGGCTTTTCTGATAAGTCGAGATAAAAAAAGTATCAGGCAAAGGCCTAGTAGTAGGACAGATACACATGATTGGATAGATTTGCTTACTACGTTTAGAGTTTTGACATATTGTGTGTAGAAAATCTGTCAAAATTCTACTGACAGTTAGCAAATCTATCCTATAATATGGAAACCGGCCATTAGTGAATCAATGTATTATCCCATTACTGGAAAAAGAGCTACTCTCAAATCGAAGTGAGAAACAATTAGGTTATAGTCCACATTCTCATAAATAGTATCTATCTATATCATTACGCTAGATCCCTTGCAGGATAGGCAGAGAGTACAGAGTTCCAACAGGTTCGTTCCTTACATACTTCTCTGGCTTCCTCCATTCTCATAAATATTATAATTTGTTTAATTTAACTTAGACCCGCAGAAAAAATATTTAAATATATTATTTTAAAAGACACCGTGGAGATTCTTGCTCTTCTACACAGGAATGATATGCTGAACTGGACGTAGTCTTTGTAACTTTTCTGACGATAAATAAATACCATAATGAATTATATGAATAAAATATATTCTGATTCTGATAACGCAAACGGAATGCGAAATGGAGTTAGTTTTGTGGCCACATACTGTTGGAACTTGGCTTAACGACTCCGCATAAAGTGGCAACTTGGACCAACGGAATAACGTGCCATCCAAAGTCAAAAATCATTTATTTGTATAGGCCAATACATAAGCACTTACAAACGTCAAAATTATTACATTTTTTACATCTACCACCGGATCGGAACGCGGCCTCCACTGAGAAGATCCGGCGAGAAACTCAGCGGGCTAGTCTTTTAATTAAATTTGTTTGGCCTTTCCGATAACCATTTCTTTGTTTTTTAAAAAAAAATTATTATACATCATTTATAAATGTTGCTGATTGAGGAGCTGCTCAACCCCAATCTGTTTTATCGTCAAGATAATCCGAAATTTTATAATACCCTTTCTTACAGATTCTAGTTTTAATTGCCTTCTTAAACTTATTGATAGGCATGTTTCGGATATCTATGGGTAATTTGTTGTAGAAGCGTATACATTGCCCCATGAAAGAATTACTAATTCTGTGGTGAAAGCACGGAGACCTCGAATATGGAAATACCACATTTAACATTCCTCATTAAATGTCGTAAGTAACAGAATTGATAAGGTTAATAAACACAAGCCCGCTCTGCTTTTCGCCGGAACTTCTCAGTGAAGGCCGGATGCGAAAATATAAAGAATTAAGAATTGAGAACCTGGACCAGCTGAAATAACAGTGAACAATAATAATTGTATTACTTCCAGCTATGTGATGTCATATCAAAATGGGAGACTGCACTCAGAGAGAAAGGTTCCGGAAAGTTCGAGAATTCAAGGGTGATACGACTTACCTACAGAAACAGGCTGTACTTCAAGAACTCTGTACGGACAGAAACGGACAAGGAAAGACTGCTGCTGTGTTACCAGGTTAATCAACAAGGTATGTTTGTCATAAATAGGTTATTAGACTTAAGTAATAATTGGCACGCACGACATATTATTCTTGTGTCATGGTACGTTTACAAATTTAGTTTTCATATTGACAAAAACCTAGATTTACGAAAATGTTTGTGAGTAACACAAAGATTGAGCTGTCGTTATGTTCCTGTGTTTGATTTGATAACTCAAGATGACCATCCCCTAAGAAATGCTCAGTAATATCTACTCTATTCAAAAACTTGATAGGTGCCCTGCCAATACACACTTTAAGTGACATTTTTTAGAAAATCTGCAGTCAAAAGCCTATATACCGAACCTAGCCATTTTTTTTTTTAATTTATTTTATATTACTCCGGTTTTCTTTCTAATTAAATTTGTTGCGAGTTAATAATAAAAAACCGCCCCGTTACACCCCGGTTCAAATTCTTGTGTTTTCTAAGGAGACCATTATGGATCCTGACTTACAAGAGTTACAGTTGTAAGAGTGTGTTATGATAAAAAATTATGAATATATAAATACAACTTGTTGCTTTTCGCTGCTCTTTGTGGACTTAGACTGGCCTTTCGGACTCTCGTTAGTTCAGGACTGAATTTAAATGACTGGTTTATTTGTGGGGCAGTTGTGGCTGGTCGGTTCCCGGTGACGCGCGAACTGGCGGCTGAACTGGGCGCCCTGATGGCTCAGCTGGACATGGGAGATTACCTGGCCAGCAACTCTCAACACAACCAACCACTAGCACACCGGTTCTTTCCCTACCGGTACCGGGCGGGACTCAGCAACGACGAGTTAAGGTCAGTATTCCGTAACATCATAGGTAATCAGTACAGGGACCTCGGAGACGCGCCCTGATAGCGCAGTTGGATATGGGAGATTACCTGGCCAGCAACTCGCAGCACCACCAACCACTAGCGCATCGGTTCCACCCCTATCAGTACCGGGCGGGACTCAGCAACGATGAGTTGAGGTCAGTATAGCGTAACATCGAGAGGAGTCAGTACAGGGACCTCGGAGATGCACCCTGATGGCTCAGCTGGACATGGGAGACTACCTGGCCAGCAACTCGCAGCACAACCAACCACGAGCACACCGGTTCTATCCCTACCGGTACCGGGTGGGACTCAGCAACGACGAGTTGAGGTCAGTATAGCGTAACATCGAGAGGAGTCAGTACAGGGACCTCGGAGACGCACCCTGATGGCTCAGCTGGACATGAGAGACTACCTGGCCAGCAACTCGCAGCACAATCAACCACTAGCACACCAGTTCTATGCCTACCGGTACCGGGCGGGACTCGGCAACGACGAGTTGAGGTCAGTATAGCGTAACATCGAGAGGAGTCAGTACAGGGACCTCGGAGACGCACCCTGACGGCTCAGCTGGACATGGGAGACTACCTGGCCAGCAACTCGCATCACAATCAACCACTAGCACACCAGTTCTATGCCTACCGGTACCGGGCGGGACTCAGCAACGACGAGTTGAGGTCAGTATAGCGTAACATCGAGAGGAGTCAGTACAGGGACCTCGGAGACGCACCCTGATGGCTCAGTTGGACATGGGAGACTACCTGGTCAGCAACTCGCAGCACAACCAACCACGAGCACACCGGTTCTATCCCTACCGGTACCGGGCGGGACTCAGCAACGACGAGTTGAGGTCAGTATACCGTAACATCGAGAGGAGTCAGTATAGGGATCTCGGGGACGCGTCTTGATAGCGCAGTTGGATATGAGAGATTACCTAGCCAGCAACTCGCAGCACAACCAACCACTAGCACACCGATTCAACCCCTATCGGTACCGGGCCGGACTCACCATACCGTAACATCGAGAAGGTGCAGTATAGTGACCCACGAAAATAGAAATAATAATAATTAGTTCTAAGAAACCATGTCTTTGAACATTTACTTAAGTAAATAAGTTACTTTTAAGTACATTATTTTCTTATCAATTCAGCCTCCTAGTATCGTGGAAACTTTTACTCCTTACCACTAACACAATATCATAATAAAATAACGTATGTTTTAATTTTAAAATGTCTCGGTGTAACCTGGGCGGTTACCTTGCTTCGTTACCTTAATCTTAATTTATTGTGTAAAAGAGACAGAACTATAAATGCGTATATCCATATCTCTTTCTTACAGCAAATTAAGATCATAGTAGGTTTGTTAAACAGATAGTGGTATACGACCTGATCATTTGTTCTTCTACAGAGATGTCGAAGAGAAACTGCGGTCAAAATGGATCGCATTAAAAGGACGGAGCACGGCTGACTGCGTGCGGATCTACCTAAACTGTACCAGAAAATGGCCTTTCTTCGGAGCCACGCTGTTCCAGGCTAGGGTGAGTTGACTCACAAATATCGACTTTATCACGAGCCTTCTTACCACTCCATGGAAGCACGAACGTATAATCTATTCCAATCAAGCTTTAAAACTGTATAAACAAAATAAACTTCAATGACCTTAAACGGCTTTAATGGATGGATTGACGTTAAAGGAAAAACTATATATAATAGTAGCTGTAAGAAAAATATACCTGCTCTTAATAATTTACATAAACATGTAAAAAAAATTAAACAATATAGTTTTACCTCTTCCTCCATATAACTGAAAGGTGAAGCTTGAGCGAAATGATATAAACACAAGTAAATCATACGTAGACCAAAATAATAAGACATTTTAATTAGTTGGAGATAAGATTTTACTAAAGAAGGGTTTGGCAAATATTGGTGCAGTACAGTGGAGAAGACCTATTCATCACGTAATAAAAGTGGAAAAGAGAGTGATGGACGAATTAGTGGTGGACGAAATGCCGGAACCCATTCAAAAAAAAAAACAATATATTTGTCGTTCGGCGATATTTTAACGACCGACAGAGATTATGAGGCTCTAGATGACTTACGTGCGGTTGTTTTCTGTTTTACTTTAAGCCGTCAAATTTATTATAAATCGATGGGATAAACTAACACCTACCAATAAAAAATTTTTTTTAGCTCAGTTTGTTTTTCACACTATTTCTGCTAGGCACGTCGAATAAAATTTAGAAGTCGATTTTTTTTTGTCTAATAGTCGATATATTAGATCGATCTGAAACACTAAATCAATTTAGTGAATAAATTGCGAAAGCTCTCGAATCGGATCGATTCACGTTTCAGTCATCATCATCATCATCATCATCATCTCAGCCTATACTTGTCCACTGCTGAACATAGGCCTCCCCAATCGCTTTCCAGCGTAACCGGTCCGATGCCACCTGCATCCAACGACTTCCTGCGATTTTCACAAGATCGTCGGTCCATCTGGCAGGTGGTCGTCCCACGCTGCGCTTGCCAATACGTGGTCTCCACTCTAGAATCTTTCTGCCCCAACGCCCGTCCGATCTTCGCGCTATGTGGCCCGCCCATTGCCACTTCAGCTTGCTAATCTTAACGGCTATGTCGGTGACCTTGGTTCTTCTACGAATCTCCTCATTCCTGATTCGATCACGTAGAGAAACGCCAAGCATAGCTCTCTCCATAGCTCGCTGAGCAACTCTGAGCTTTTTTATGAGACCTATTGTAAGAGACCACGTCTCTGATCCATATATCATCACTGGTAACACACATTGACTAAAAACTTTAGTCTTTAGGCACTGAGGTATTTTGGATGAGAAGATGTTGCGCAGTTTCCCGAACGCTGCCCAGCCGAGTTGGATTCGTCGATTGACCTCTCTCTCAAAGTTGGACCTACCTAACCGGACTACCTGTCCCAGGTAAATGTATTCGTCGACAACTTCAAGAGTAGAGTTCCCAACGGTGAGTGCGGTGGGTACGACATGGACGTTACACATTATTTTCGTTTTGTCCATGTTCATTTTAAGACCCACTTGTTGAGATACTCTGTTGAGGTCGCCGAGCATTCGTCCTAGATCTTCCAGCGACTCCGCCATGACCACAATGTCGTCGGCAAAACGAAGGTGAGTGATGTATTCGCCATGGATGTTGATGCCAAGTCCTCGCCATTCCAAGAGCTTGAAGGCGTCCTCTATGGTGGTCGTAAACAGTTTCGGAGAAATGACGTCTCCCTGTCTTACTCCTCTTTTTATGGAGATCGCCTTCGTGCACTGCCCCTGTACTCGGACTGACATGGTGGCGTTACTATACAAGCACTTCAACACTTCGATGTACCGATAGTCAATGCGGCATCGCTGGAGAGATCTAAGAACCGCCCAAGTCTCGATCGAATCGAAGGCTTTCTCATAGTCCACAAACGCCAAGCATAGTGGTCGATTATACTCCTCGGTCTTCTGTATAATCTGCCGCAGCGTATGTATGTGGTCTATGGTACTAAAGCCTTTCCGGAAACCGGCTTGTTCGGGAGGCTGGAAATCATCAAGCCTGCGTTCGAGACGATTCGTGATGACTCTCGAATACAACTTGTAAACATGGCTCAGCAGTGTGATGGGCCTATAGTTCTTTAATAAAGTGTTATCACCTTTCTTGAAAAAGAGTACCACCACACCCCTGTTCCATGCTTCCGGCGCTTTTCCTTCGAGCAAGACGGAATTAAACAGCCTCTGAAGGACTTTATACTTAAACTTACTTACCGGCGATCCGCCCGCTTTCAGAAGCTCTGCAGTAATTCCGTCTTCACCCGGCGCTTTGTTGTTTTTAAGTTGGTTGAGAGCCATCCTAATCTCGTACAGGCTGATGTCCGGGATATCTTCAGTGTAGTGTCGGGTTAGCTTGGCTCTTGGGTCTTTTACCAAGTCAACAATAGGTTCAGCTACTGAGGTATACAACTGTCCATAGAACCTCTCTATCTCCCTGAGCACCTCTGACCTATTCGACGTTACGTTTCCGTCCTCCGTCTTCAGCTTCGTCAACTGGCTTTGCCCAATCGACGCGGCTCTTGCGAACACTTTGGAGCCCTTGTTCTGCTTTATGGTCTCCTCAATACGTCTTGTGTTGAAGGACCGTAGATCGTGTCGCAAGGACTTCAATATCTGTCCATTGAGCTGCCTATAGGACTTAGCATCATCGGAGGATTGGAGTCTCATGGTACGTCGCTCAGCCATAAGGTTTCGGGTGTAGTCGGATAGCTTTTGAGGCCTATTTTTACGGTGGGGCTTAAAATGCTTAGACCCGACCGTATGGACAGTCTCTACCAACCCATTGTTGATTTCGTCCACTGATGCGCTGCTGTCTAGCAATTCGAAGCGGTTTGACAATTCGAGTTGAAAGTTCTCGGGGTTTTGGATATGTGTATTAGAAGGTCGGAGCGTAGACTTCATCAGACGCGATCTTTCCATTTTGACATTAATATTTAATGTGCCTCTGACCATTCGGTGATCACTGCCGGTTTTTACCCTGTGAATCACGGAGACATCATTAAATATTTGTCGCTTGGTGCTCATGATGAAGTCTATCTCATTTTTTGTGAAACCATCAGGGCTCATCCAGGTCCATTTCCTATGAGACGGCTTCTGGAAGAAAGAGTTCATCATAAAGAGTCCCTCCTTCTCCAGAAATTCGGCCAGCCTCTGACCCCTGGGGTTGCGCTGCCCATATCCAAATTGCCCCCACTCTCAACTCATCATCGCCCCGTTTGCCCAGTCGCGCATTGAAGTCACCCATAATTACTGTAAAGTGTGCTTTGGAAGTATGTATGGCTCTACTAATGTCCTCATACATAACTTCGACCTCATCATCTGAGTATGCCGAGGTCGGTGCGTAGACCTGTATGACCTTCAGCGAATATCTTTTGGATATTCTGAGTATCAGGTACGCTACCCTGCTCGACACACTAGTGATGGACACAACGTTGTTTATGAGTGACTTGTGGACGATAAATCCGACACCACCTTGGGACTGCTGTTCGCCCTCCCGGTAGTAAAACAAGTTGCCGGATTTTAAGGTTATCGTGTCCTCGCCCTCTCTTCGGACCTCCGATAAACCAACAATACTCCACCGCAACTTGTTTAACTCTTCTTCCAGCTCAACTAGCTTCTCATCTGTACTCAATGTGCGTGCGTTGTATGTCACCAGGGCCAATTTTCGGTTTTGGTGGTAGCCGAATCTCTGCCGGAGATTCTTAGCACCCCTTGTCCTGTCGTTACCATGGCTGCTACCGTGGCCAGGACGAACAGGACCGCCTGGGACTAGGGGCCTGGTTTTCTTGCTTTCTTCCATATTGGTTGGGGGTGTTTGCCATACTCGCCACGCTTGGCAGGCGGGTTGGCGAGCGCAGTTTTTGGTTGTAAAAGTGTTAAGGGAACGCTGCTGCCCATTCCCTAGTTTTCCCTTAGTCGCCTTGTACGACACCCGATGGGATGAGATGGGTTGGTCCTATTCTAAGCCGGGAACCACGCGGCACGTTTCAGTAATAAATAAGTAAAATAAAAAGATTTTTTTTAAAGTGAAAACCCAACGGAGATATCTTGCTTAGTTAAGGAGTTCCTATGGCCAGTTTCCAGCTTTATCCTTAAACTCTTGGACACGATCTGGGTCCATAGTACTTATCAATACAAATCCAACGAGCCCAAACACGATGAGGCTGTGTTAAGTAGTTAGATAGTTCCGTTGGCCACCTTCCAGCTCTATCATCAGACCCTGGACACCATCCGGATTTACAGTAAAGATGCGCGACTGCGAATAATCTGACTATTCGAATCATCTACAACTACTTATTTTCTGATTCGACTTGAACATTTGTAATTAACTAATTTTTATATTCGAATGACGACTACTAATTAGTAACTACTAATGGTGATTTGATTAGATTATCTGCGACTCTCGCCCGATTATGAATGAATTATTCGAATGATTCGCGGCTCCACGCGCCATTTCCGCGCCAAAACCAATTACGTGTGCGAGTGATTCGTAACAACTAAACTAAATAATAACGGTCCTGCTGGTTTGTGTTTAAAAGTGCGTTTTAATAAAGTTTCTACTTAAGAATTTAAATATAATCCGTGAAACAAACGGGTAATAGAACATTTTTTAAAAAACGTTAACAGTGCTTAGGCACCAAAAGCGCCCGTGCGAACGCTGCGAATGCTGCGGTCCGAATGATGCTTGTTTTCCTTTGTACTCTGTGGTGTGACCGATAGGTAAATTCATTATCCGTTGGCCGACCTTTTTATTCATTATTCGTTCATTTGGTCCAGCAAGTCGAATGGGAGGCAATTAGTAACTAATTTTCGTGAATAATTCAAATGATTTATAAAGTCGAATGATTCGAATGCAATCATTCGCAGTCGCGCATCGCTAATTTACAGTACTTGCCAAGACGAATCTAACAAGCCCAAACATGGTGAGTTTATATTGAGTAAAGTGTTTTATTAGCCACCTTTGGGCATTATCATCAGGTCATCTGGTTGAGCAGTACTTGTCAATGCTAAATCAACGAATCTAAGCACAAGTCGTCATGTTCCTATAGCGACCTTCCGGCGTTATCATCAGACCAACTACGTCTATATCTCTCTGTATATCATCACGCCAGATCCCTTGCGGGGAAGGCAGAGAGTACAGAGTTCCAACAGGTTCTTTCCTTACATACCTCTCTGGCTTCCTCCACTCTCATAGGTACTCCACCAACTACATGGTACCTATTACTGCATTTTCACCGGACTTACGTATGCTAAATTTCAGCTCAATCGAATATCCGCAAGTGCTTGAATAAAGTTCACAAAATTTTAACCGGAATGACAGGCGAACAGGCAGACAAGATCAGTGCAAGTTAAATAGTAATCGTCTATATGACTTCAAGACAATATTCAAGATGTGTATGTACATCAAGGATTTAAATAATCACAAAACATGTATTTTGTTTAAAAAATATTAGGTACTAATTATAAACTTTCTTCTTCTTCTTCTTCAAGTTATGGCTTCACACTAATTATAAATGTATTTTGCCAGTGTCCAGTGTTTCTTTTTTCGTGTTTCTTTAAATTAATTCGACTCCCCGATGAATTTGATGACAACGATGATAATGAAATTAATGAAGTACCCCACCCTGGATAGTAAAGCGGTGGATACTTTACATACCAATTGCAACGGCCGTTTTGAGGGAAGTCGAAAAGGCACGTTTTATCACTTTGTTACAATTACCTTCACTCATGCACATATAAGAACACATAATGGTTAATATTCCACCAACATTACACATTATTAGTCGAAATAACACAAGTTTTGGAAATTAAAACAAATTGACAACATCACTCTTCGACTTCCCGCCAAAAGACCTTATAAACTTTTTATTCACTCTAAATTGGTACAAAGGTGAATTTCTCATTCAGAAAAATATACTTTCATTTGATCAGCACATTTGATAAAATTGGCATCGAATCGATCATTCATAAATCGATCTTGTAATCCACGATATAATCGAGAATCGATTTAAGTGCGTTCGGTTCGAATCGCTCCGAAGATGGGTTTTTTAATGAATCGACATGCCTAATTTCTGGAGGAAATATTTCTGGAACAAAGTTATAGCCCTTATTTTTTTTTTAATTAATCTCCAAAAATCAGAACTTAATTTCTCTGAACTAACCGAAAATGATGACGGCATAGTGACACGTCTCCTTTGCCTTTTTACGTTTTCTTATCTGTTTTCATTTATTCAATATGGCTCACAAAGCCACTTCACTAAAATTTTATAAAAAAAAAGCAACGCAAATTTGTCAAAATTCGTCATTTCGATTATTTTTAATGTGTTAATTGCAATTTCAACCTGCAACAACTGAAATATAAAGGCGACAGTGTTTTCGAAGAATCCACCAAAAATTTAGTTAGCATGATATTAGCACGAAATGGACGATTTCATGTCAAGTGATGGTATTTTTACTTAGTTTTAAAGCTTGATTGGAATAGACTATACAATGACCAGAGATCTCAGAACAAACTCGACGTTTATTCTGTGAGATTATTAGAGTTTTACAAGAAACCTTGTTGACTTTGGAACGCTTCGAGCAGTCCAATATGATTTTATTTCTTGATACTGTTCAATTGTTATGGAATTATGATCTGTGTTATTCTATGTATCTGACTGAAATATTTAGTATTCTTATGAATACAATAAAGGAACGTGGATGCGCTATCTTGACATATTAAAACAGAGAGTTTTATAGATATTTTAATGCGACGAATCAAGCGTTTTGTCAGACGATTTTCTGACCAATGGCTTGTTTCGTAAATAAATAATGAGATTATTTTATTTTGTTCTCTTTTTTTCCTAATTTATTTTTATTAATATCGATTCATTCTTCGTTATAAATTTTCTCGATACGACGTTCAATCGATTCTATTTCACACTCACCACATTTTTAGAAACGTCAAATTTTAAGAAAGGGCGGTGAAAAGGACCATAGTACTAACTAGCTGTAGCCCGCGGCTACGCTCACGTTTATTTTGTAATTTGACAGAGGTAGACCGGCCATCCTGGGATGGCACAGATCCTGTACTGACCAAAGACGCCTCCATACTATAATAATAAAATAATAATTATCTTGAAACTCTGTTCAGCCGTAATAGTATGGAGAAATAAAAACTATTCCGCAAAAATCGGTCATTTTTTCTTTAACAAACGAATATGCTAAGTTTCGTGCCCAGGTCAATTATCGTTAAAGAGTTCACTCCCTAAGATACAATCTTGACAGCTTCATCAATTCATGCAAGAAATGATATTTGAGTATTTAAATCAAATGTGCATCAACCATTTCGGGCGCGTGCTATTAACTACTAAAGAGTTTTTTCATGAGGAGACGAACCCGAGCCCATTATCAGTTCAGGGAGAAATTCATGTGTGGCAAAATCACACACTTTAACGTAACATTGCAGCTTGTTACTAACAATAATAAAAATAATAAAGTTTTATGGTTTCTCCCGCGATAATGCCGGATTGCTTAATTTTTCCGGGATAAAAAGTATTTAATATTTTAAGTTCGGGTATAAGTTATATACCATACCAAATTTAATTGAAATCCGTTCGGTAGTTTTTGCGTGCTTCGGAAGACATGTTAAGTCGTTGGTCCTGGCCACCACTTAATGTTGTAGTCGTAAAGTCGAGTTGGAAGCCTTAAAGGCGGCTTGATAAGTTCCAAAAGCAGGTGGCCAAAAACCTGCCTCTACCGCATCGCACTGGGACCGCGTGGAGGAATCTGACTTAATCTCTCTTATCTCAATTTGTGAAAGAAGGCCTTTGCCCAGCAGTGGGCAGTATTATTATTATATTCAGCTTGACGAACATGAGTATAAAGAAATCAATCACAAACACGTAACGTTCCGCGCGAATACGGTGTTTACACGCAAAACAATCACCAGCGTATAGAAACACTTGGAAAAAACTTTTTTAGTTTTTATAATATTTTTTTCTCCAATATTTACAATGCACAATGTCTCTTAAACCCTACTACGTGTCATGTCAAGAGTTCGGTCGCTATGAGCGCGCGCAAACCCCATATGCCATTTCATTAGAGCTGTAGCAAACCGTATGTATTCGGTACCGAGTAACGGGTACGCCATCTGGTACGGAGTACCGAAACGTTACTCACGAATGCATTTCGTTACTCGCATTTTACGTATTTTCGTACTTATGATAGTTTTATTGATTCTTTATACAAAAAAGTACAACTGTTTCAATTCGCGTAAGTACCGTTGATGCGTGAATTGGTGATTTGCATGAAAACGATATAACTCTCAAAATGAGATTGATATATATCAAATGTGAGAACATAATTTAAAATCAATTTAAACAAATATTTTTTAAATAAATATAAATGGTCTAAAATTTTATAAAACTCACGTGGCGTGAAACGCAATCTGATTGGTATGACGTCATTGTGCATATTTCCAGCGAGTAATTTGAATCCATAACAAGTCTGGTTCAAAATACGGTAAAGTTGAAAAATGCACCTTACGCATCTAGGTATGTAACGTATAAGTATGTTTTCTACAAAGTATGAATGACGCGACGTCAACGTCATACCGTACGCAATACGCAACACGACTCGATACGATGCTCCATGTTATTAGGTATCAAAAGTGGGTCTGTCCAAGAGCGTGCTCGTCGCGACCCCTGCCAGCCGATACGGCTGCAATCTTGGACCGAATAAGTACCGCAGTGCGGGCTAGGGCGTCCCCCCGAGGCGACGCGTACCGGCCTGCCCCCGTCGGTACGAACATAGGTGGAAGCGGCGATGGGGGCCGCCACCCATCACGCCGGGCCCGAACTGGCGAGTCGTGGGGTGCAGAGTGCCGAATAGGCACCTGGAATGTAAGAGGTGGTATGGAAGATAAGATGCATGAGGTGATTGATGTAATGAAAGAGAGACGCCTGGATGCTCTGTGTGTAACAGAGACTAAGCGAATGGGCAGTGAAGCCTGTGATCTCCCTGACGGCATGATGGCTCTGTGGTCTGGAGTGCCACAGAGCGATCGTGCCAGCATGGGGGTGGGTATCTTGTTGTCCCGTCGCCTGGCCTCTGGAGTGAGAGATTATGGCCTGCATGATGCGAGACTTCTCTGGGTCCGCTTGAAACTGGGTGTCACTAGAGTGTTTTTGGTTGGAGCCTACGCTCCTGTATGCTCGTCGACACCCCCGGACCTGGAGAAGTTTTGGGATAATGTCAGGGAAGTTCTGGATCTGGCTGATGCGAATGAAAAGGTGATTTTGTGTGGCGACCTGAACGGATGGGTGGGAACCAGGCGGCAAACTTGCGACGCTGCTCTGGGTCCTTATGGTGATAAGAGAGTGAATGATGCAGGTAAGCTTATTGTAGATGTGTGTTTGGAAAGAGGTCTCCTTGTGTCCAATACAATATTCCAACACAAGGATATTCATATGTATACGTGGAGAAGAAATGAACAGAAAAGCATGATAGATTTGATCCTGGTAGATAACCGTCTCCGAAGTAAACTTCAAGATACCCGTGCATATAGAGGCCCCACTCTTGAATCGGACCACTATCTCGTAATTGCGCGGTTCAGTGGTTTGTTCAGGAAGTGGAGGCACTGGCGAGAGCGTATCCCCTTCGGAGGCCTTGAAAGAATCAAGGTTGAAAGGTTGCAAGATGAGAGCGTGAGGAGCACGTACGTATGAAGACAGAGTCCGGGACAAGCTTTTGACAGCTGGTTCTTCGGACTCAAACATAGATGAATGCTGGAATTGTCTGAAAGAGAGTTTGGTAGAATCAGTGAAAGAAGTATGTGGCTGCTCAAAGAAGCATAGCACAGCAAAAGGGGATGCATGGTGGGACACAGAGTTAAAAAGCTCTGTAGAAAGTAAGAAGAAAGCGTGGCAGGACTATGTCTCTTCTTTGAATCTAAATGACAGTATGACGGAGATGAAGAAAGAAATATACCGGCAATGCAAGAATGCCACCAAAACCTTAGTGAAAGAAAAGCGTGAAAGAGCTAGTGTGATTAAGGAGGAGAGGCTGACGAAGAACTTCGAGTATAACACCAAACTCTTTTGGAGCAAGGTGAGAAAGGCTCGAGGTGATTCGTCAGGCTCCAGAATGGAAAAGATAAAATCTAAGGATGGTGACGTTCTTGCAGACACACAAGCTGTGCTAAACCGGTGGAGTGAATACTTTGGAGAAATGTATGAGAATGCCCCGGTGGTGGTGCCACAGACGAGCCCAGAGGCGAGTTTGCGGCACCAGAATCCACAGAGGACATCACTATGGAAGAAGTTGAATGGGCGATACGAAGTATGAAAAATGGTAAAGCTGCGGGAATAGACATGATATCTGCCGAGATGATTAAATATGGTGGAACTTGCGTCCGGGACGCTTTTTGGGTCCTCGCAAATCTTTGCTGGAAGACCGGTAGAGTCCCTACATATTGGCGCCGCGCAGTCATAGTACCCTTGTATAAACGCAAGGGCTCACAATGACTGCGCCAATTACAGGTCCATCAGTTTGATCAGCTTGGCAGCTAAGGTGTATGGTAAAATTATTGAACGGAGAATGCGCGAGAAGTCCGATGGAGTGTTGTGTGAGGCACAGGGAGGTTACAGGTCTGGAAGAGGATGTTCGGATCAAGTTTTCTCCCTCCGCAACATCGTAGAAAAGCATCTGGCAGTAGGCCGGAAGGTTTTCTGCGGTTTTGTGGACCTGGAGAAGGCGTTTGATAGAGTCGTGCGAAAGAGACTTTGGGACATTTTGCCAGAGTATGGTATAAACGGCACCCTGTTGCGAGCCGTCCAGTCCACCTACGTGCACAGCAAGGCATGCGTACGGGTGGGTGGTAACATGTCACCTTGGTTTGACGTTAAAATCGGCGTCAAGCAGGGTTGCGTGTTGTCCGCTAGACTGTTTATAGTGTATCTGGATAAAAGTCTTCAAAGACTGTGTGCGATGACTGAAGGGGTAAAAATGGGTGATCTAGTGATAAACCACCTATTGTATGCAGATGACGCGGTTTTGATAGCGCCAACAGCCACTGATCTGCAAACACTAGTCACAGTTATGAGAGACGACTGCATGAACAATGGCTTACATTTGAATGTGAAGAAAACCAAAATTATGGTTTTTGAACGGGAAGAAACCAGAACGAATGCAAGGATTGTGGTTGGTAACGATGTGCTGGCGCAAGTGAATGAGTTTGTATATCTTGGATGCGCCTTCAGTAGGGATGGGAAATACATCGCTGATATAGAGAGAAGAGTGAATGCAGGTAATAGAGTGAATGGTGCGATGGGAAGGCTACTTGGGAGCCGGCACTTAAGCCAAAAGGCACAGCTGGCCATGCATAACGGAGTGCTTGTCCCAACGCTGTTATACGGCAGTGAGAGTTGGGTATGTAAGAAGGAGAACGAAAGCACGATAAATGCGGTCGAAATGCGATCTCTGCGGAAGATGTGCGGAGTCATGCTGACCGACCGTATTCGCAACAGCGTAGTAAGAAAGCGAGTAGGTATGAAAGATAGTATCGGTGTAAAGATGAGAAAGGGTATGCTCCGTTGGTTCGGGCATATAGAAAGGATGCCAGAAGAAAGAATGACAAAACAGATATACAATGCGAAAGTGGAAGGATGTAGGTGCCGGGGAAGACCTAGACTATCTTACCATGACCAAATAGACCGTGTCTTAGCTTAAGGGCAAGTCAAGAGTCTCCGTAACCGGCGAGTGTGTATGAGACGAACTATGAGAGTGGAGGAAGCCAGAGAGGTATGTAAGGAAAGAACCTGTTGGAACTCTGTACTCTCTGCCTACCCCGCGAGGGAGCTGGCGTGATGATATAGATAGATAGAAAAGTAACAAGTAACATAACGATACGATAGTAACGAGTACTGATTTTTATAGTAACGAATACATACGGGTAAGTTAATTTTCGTTACTTTTACACGTCTACATTTTATTTGCATTTTTATGCTACCTTGAAACTTGCAGAACAGCAAATGTCTCACTCGCGAGCGTGAGCGTGAGAAATTGGTTGGCTACTAACACTGTAACGTCGCGACTAGGAACTCGGAAAATTATCGAGTTAAATGTATTTAAGTCGTTCATAAAGTCAAAGTCAGACGGTCTTGGCTATAAAGCTAGTGACATCAACGTTTAACTGTCTTCAGATAAAGCAGCCGGACCTGTCGCTGGCGTGGCTGGCGGTGTCAGAGGAGGGCGTGACGGTGCTGGAGCTGGCGTCCATGGCCGTGGTGGGCCGCTACGCGCTCAGCTCCATCGGACTGTTCGGAGGTCTACAGGTACCGTACACTACATGAAACATTTCAGTAATACCAGTCCGGATAAGAATTATGCACACAGATGCGCGCTCTACGCGGCTTCTCGGTTGGTCTCAGAGGGAACTATTGTTAAACAAGTGAAAATGTTATTCACTAGTATTTCATTATATCATTTCACCAAAAATTTTTTTTTGTTTAGGATGACCTCATGATGTTAATCGACGCCGACGACGCCGCCAGTCCGGTTCATAAGATGTTGATCAGCCTCAATAAGCCTAAAGTAAGTACTTGTATTGGGAACAACAATCCATTTATTAGAGTACATATAATTTGGCGATTAATGTAAAGATGAAAGATATGAACAACCAATAATTTCATTACTCGTGTATACACACATGTTATGACCAAAAATGCATTCTCAGACCAAACAACTCAGACTCAGAACAAGTTAAGATTTGCTGAATTGGTGTAATGGACATGGTATAATATACTACTATACTGCCCATTGCTGGACGAAAGCCTTCTCTCACAAATCGAGCTGAGAGAGATTAGGTCCTACTCCACCACGCGGACCCAGTGCGGATCGGCGGAGGCAGGTTTGTGGCCACCTGCTGTTGGAACTTATCAAGCCGCCTATAAGGCTTCCAACTCGGCTTAATGACTACCACATTAAGTGGTAGCCGGGACCAACGGCTTGACGTGCCTTCCGAAGCACGGAGACACCCGAATATGAAGATGCCACAAACGGTCACCCATCTCGGGCCGACCAAGTCGAACGCTGCTTAACCTTGGTAATCGGTAAGAACAACGCGGTCGCACAGCGCTACGAGCGCCTCAATGGACATGGTGCCGCTGGCAAACTTTGAAGTCCTGGCTTCGAAAGTATTATTGGAGTTTTCCATCGAAAAATTTTCAGTACCAGTCTGAGGTCCGTAATTGTATCCTGAATGACTATAGGCTTGTGCCCATTATAATATGTATCACATTAGAACATTAAAATATGACATTCATGTTTATAAATGCTCCCACCCACGCTCCAAAAATAACTCCTAATGCCCCTTTAACAAAATTTTATTTAAACCTAATTTCCAGATGGCCGAGCTAACACATCTAATCGCCGACTATAAGAACGCTATGCTCCGCCCTGGCGGTACAGGCACACCTCAAATGAACTCCCTAACACGAAACGGGAGCCACCGGTCCATTAAAAAACCGACCTCCACTCTCCCACACTCCAGTCCCTCTACACTCCCCCACACTCACCAACTCAGTCAGTCGCACCACACGCATCATACCACTGGTCATAACACCCTCAACTCCCACGCTACTACCATGACTTTGGGGTCAGATAGAAATGCCACTTTGACTTTAAGCTCCCACACATCGACCTTCAACCAACATGTTGAGGCGAGGGTCCTCTCCCATGGCCAACCAGACATATTGAAGTCGACGCCGGACCACCACAGGAATGAGAAGAAAAGAAGTCACACGCAGGATAGTGGCGTCGCGTGATCCAGATTGTGAAGTGACAAAATGACTATAGGTGCGTAGTTTTTAGTATGGATTGTTTAGTGAAAGTGTATTGAAATGGGAAACGGGTGTGCGACTGTTTTGGAAATAAATTTTCAGCTGAAATTTAAAATAAACGGTTTTGCAGTTTTACAATTATTAGAATCTCAACATTTTGGACAGTAGTTCGTTTTATGAATTGTGACAATATTTTCGATTTGATTTACTGGTTTATTTATTTCAAAAAGTCTATCCGTTAATCTATGGTACCTTTTACATACGGCTACATAGGCTCGACCACCTAAAAAATATCGATCAATATATTTATTTTTAAATACTTAAATATATCGATTTTGAAATACTTCAATATATGTATTCTGAAATATTAAATATATTCATTATGAAAAATGGCATATTAACCCATCACAGCAATATTTTCAATGAAAACAAATTACCGTTTTTCTTTATCTGGATCGAAAATAGTTTTTTTTTTTTATCTTGACATTTTCTTAAATATATTGCCCTTAAAACAGTCGCATCATCCATTCAAGGATAGACGAGGCCCAGAACTATCGAACGTAATAGCATTCCACCAAATAATAGGACGACGGCAAGTAACGAAATAATAATATACCTCATATTTTGTAGCGAACGATTTAGCCTATTTTAATTGGCTTTTTAAAATAGATTTATGATAATAATTATAAATAAAAAAAATACAATTATGATTTATTTTTTCAGCGTATTCGTTTTTTAATGGTTGCTAATGTTTAGTGCTGTTTTGTGCGGCTTATATTGTATAGGTGGTGGTACTTTCTGTTGGCAATCCTTTATGTATTTATTAATTTTAAAGTTATATATCATATTTTATCTAATGGACAAGCCAAGAGTCTCAGTAACCGCCGTGATTTCTGCACTTGGATCCTAATTATAAAACAAATGAGACATCACATTTTTCTTTACTCAAAATATTAAATTCAAACATCACTTGTAAATTTAAATTTATACGATACACTCCGAGTTTCCTCGCTTCTAGGGCGTGACTGCGTTTATTGTTTTATATCACACGTTTTAATTTCAAACCAATACTCACTAATCGGTGATATAGACACAAATGAATGAATGAAAATAAGTGCTGGATGAAATAGGAAGGCCAACAGAAGGTACATTAAATGCCAATTTTATACATTTAACTATGTATTACGAACGGGACTTGATGAATGTGTGTAGTCCTACTTCTTCTTTAAGTTATGGCTTCACACTAATTTTAAGTGTAATTTGCCGTGTTTGTATAAATTAATTCAACTCCCCGATGAATATGATAATGAAATTGATGAAGTACCCCACCCTGGATAGTAAAGCCATGGATACTTTACATACCAATTGCAACGGCCGTTTAGGCAATCGAAAAGGCACGTTTTATCACTTAGTTACAATTACCTTCACGCATGCACACATAAGAATACATAATGGTTAATATTCCACCAACATTACACATTATTATTCGAAATAACACTAGTTATGGAAATTAAAACAAATTGACGAATTGAAATTGACGACAGCACTCTTCGACTTCCCGCCAAAAAAATTGTGTATAGATATTATCGGGATAGTTGCTATTAGGAAAAATAATTATACAAGGTGTATCGTAAATAACGCAAGTCCTCAAGACACCCTGATTAGGTAATTGCTTCACAAATTCTATACGAAAACTTAAGTTCCAAATTTAATGTTTTTTACCCCTTTTTTAAGCACTTATACCCCAATTAACAATGAAACTTGTACATGTATGTGTGTGTATAGAGAAATTTGTTTTAGAAATTCTTTTAAAATCTCCGTATTGCGTTCAATCAAGAATAAACTTAGTTTGACATAGCGCACTGAAGGAGTAACAGCATATTTTGCAATTAATAAAAAAATTAAAATACATTAAAAATGTTGGAATCAATTTCAGTTACCCATTTAGAACATACTACTTTTAAGTCTTGTGTTAATTAATTTACATCTTGTATTTTGGTTTTGACAGTTTACGCACAGTACTAGTATATCAATCAATTTGTGTATTCATTGGGTAATAAATGTTACCTTACTTTTTCGATAGCATATTACACAGATGGTGGCGATCTTTGGGGAGGCCTTGGTCCAGCAGTGGACATCTTTCAACTGACGATAATATATATATCATCACGCCAGATCCCTTGCGGGGTAGGCAGAGAATACAGAGTTCCAACACGTTCTTTCCTTACATATCTCTTTGGCTTCCTCCACTCTCATAGTTCGTCCCATACACGCTCGCCGGTTACGGAGATTCTCGACTTGCCCTTCAGATAAGACACAGTCTATTTGGTCATGGTAAAATAGGCTAGGTCTTCCCCGGTACCTACATCCTTCCACTTTCGCATTGTATATCTGTGTTGTCATTCTTTCTTCTGATATTTTTTCTTTATGTCCGAACCAACGGAGCATTCTCTATTATATATTTAAAACCCTATAACAAACTTTTACATTATTGCAATGTGCTAAAGTTTCAATTCCATTGGCTCTTGTGTCTTTCTTGAGGTTATTTTTAAACAAAAAAATAAACAGGGTATATGTTTTTCTATCTATCTATATTATCACGCCAGATCCCTTGCGGGGTAGGCAGAGAGTACAGAGTTCCAACAGGTTCTTTAATTACATACTTCTCTGACTTCCTCCACACTCATAGTTCGTCTCATACAGGCTCGCCGGTTACGGAGGCTCTTGACTTATATGTTTTCCGTATAAATTTGATATAAGTACCCTAAAAACGAGTTACCTCACTATTGTAAGGTGCTAAGGCTTCAATTGCATTTTCATCTCCTTATAAATCTTTTTCACTTACAATTATTTTTTTTGTTTTGAATGTAATAGTGACTTTTAGTGGTGGATGTTAGAGTGCATATTCAAATAACCATTGATTTTCAGTTAAGTACTTTGTATCAAGGAAAGAATATTAATCGCTAATGAACTTACCATATTTAAACTTGATTTCGAAATGAATTATCGCAAGTAATCTTAATTTATAATGTACTAGTTTCTGCCCCCGATCTCGTCCGCCTTGACTTTAAACGGGAACCTTACATTTTTCCGGGATAAAAAGTATCCTTTGTGTTAATCCACCTGTGTGCGAAATTTCATCCAAATCCGTTCAGCTGTTCTTGCGTGATTGAGTAACTAACATACAAACTATTAAGTATTAGTAGGATTAATAAATTCTACATACGCTCATCGTGTCCCGTTTTTAAGTTAGGTCGAAGTCCATTTAGCATAATAAAGCGGGTATATTGTTAAAGTAAATGCCCACACGAGTTGTAATCTTTTATATTTGCTGTACTAGTGCGGATAGATCTGATGGACACTGTTCATGTGTGGGAACTTGGGGCTGAATGCGTTTTATGTGACTACTGTGACATGATCGATAAACTTTTCTTCTACCTTATTAAATATCTCCAATAGTGGATACACATTTTATTTACAGGGGTAACTATACATATACATACAGGAAACGAAACTAAAATTTAAGCAATATATCACTGTGTAAACATGATGTATGTTATAGGGGGCGAGCCTATTGCCATATACCGGGCACAATTCCAGACTCATACTGGGAAGTTTTCGTTAGGAAATCTTCATTTTTTCGACCTAGCATCTTCGAGATCACCAAGCGATGCGCTTTGCCACTAGACCAACGAGGCATTAAACATGATTTTATTATGTTGGATATTTAAAATCAAAATAATAAAATTAGTTAAAACACACTTAAATAACAACGCAATGGTAATATTTACAAAATAATTTGCATAAAAAAAGTATAGGGACCACATTTTTCGAAAATATCTCTTTTTTTAAATGATTTACCCAATTTTAGTTCATCAAAATATATGTATGTGGTCAATTCTAGGCCGTTTTACAATGATCGATGTACATCAACGCCCTAGTTTAGCAGGATAAGCAGAGTGCACATAGAACAATTGAGATTATGAAAAGAAATCGTAATATGTATCCAAGTTAGTCACAATAAACATATTTAGCTGTCACTTACGAACACGTTTCGGCAAGTGTATGAATCTCATTAATATAAGAACACGTAGGTTATTAGCTTCGATTAGATACTTTGTTAAAATATTCATTTTCAAAATTAAACTTGACACTGTCGACGACGGGTGATAAGAACTCATGGACTGAATTTTATAATATAAGATCTTCAACGAATCTATATGCGTGTTGGATGTATTGAACATTAGGCTAGCTGTTCACTAAAGCAAAGGGAGGAAAGGGAGCGGAGTGATGGGAAAATACCTTTCATTATTCGCTTAAGAAACTGTATTCAGAAATCTTTAGTGACTTGTAATATTAAGTAAGCACTTGTTAATAATCAAAGACATCACTAAAAAATAGCCAGCAAGCGACGGTAAATTCATAAAGTTAACGTCATACAAAACTGTAATGGGAGACTAGATTTAAAGACGCCTGATTTTTTTTTATTTAACCGCGGTTCACATAAGGTCGATTGCCACCTAATTGGTTGCCCGATGAGAATAAGATCACTGAAAACATCACTAAATTAAGAATCAAACTTTTAGAAAACTGTTATAAGAGAGAGCTAGAGATATTGAGTTGTGATTCGTTTTTATCTTACCGACGTCATTCGCGTACAGGCCTCCTACACGTCATGTATCCTTATTTTATTGATCGATAGAAGCGTATGATTTTTGCTGGATTCAGGCTGTCAACTGTGCAGTTAACGTCATACAGACCTGCCTTCTGCGCCATGGTTAGGTCAATGCTATATGCCTGTGCAGGCATATAGCATTGACCTAACCATGCGCTCCCCTTCCTCGTAACGCTCTAGTGTACAGTAATCCCTAACGTGGAGCGATGAATGCATAATATGTTTGTCTGACATCACTTTATAAAATATATTTATTAAATGTAAAGAAAGCCATAGCTTCGATATCATTAGTACCTACACTTTAACCATCACAATATCATAATAAATTAATTGCCTTTTTATATGCTGTTAATACAAGTCTTACTTAACGACCTTTGGCAATAGAATTAACAGATAAAAACAGTGTGTAAAGGTTACATAGGCACTATATCTTAAAGACAGTTTGAATCTCTATTATGAATGCTTGTTGATTGAATTTCAAACGTATTTTCTTTTAACAGTATGGCATTTTTTTAACTGTGTGAGGTATTAAACTGTTAATAAATATTGTTAATATAAACATTGTTAAGAAATTCTATAAAAATAACAAAAGGAAAGAATGTTTAGGCGATTGCAATAGTGACGCAACTAACAAAGCATGAACATAACAAATCAAACTTTTAGTGGTTAACATAAGAGTTTATATTCAAGTAATCTTTATTTTGAAATGTGTTGTTATTACACTCTTGCTGAACAATTAACGGATTAACCAAGTGACATGAATAAAGATATTCATAAAAATATACTTCCAAGAAAACTGAGTATTGCAATGATATTTAACAGTTTAATACTCAACAATAATAATTCTGAGATTCATTAGATTATAATTACTCTAGGTACATCACGTGGGCATTTTATCATAAATTACTGTAAAATATATAGGGTTATATTTTGTATATTATTGGCCATTTTTCTAATTTAAAGCTGAGTAAAAATCTATTTGTTTTTTAAATGAATATAGATTTTTAAGACCACGATAGCGAAACTATTAAAATGTCATTTTATACTCAAATTAGCTTTCATAGATATACCAAGCATTTTTATACTATTTTTTTGATATTTTGTTACCAGCTTGCGTGGTTTATTTATGGCATGAGATGCAGTAAAAAAGACCAATAAGAAAACACATCAATTTTAATTGCATTTAAATCAGAAGGCCAAGAATTAGTATACAGTCTGCAAATAACTAAGGCATTTGGCCTATTGGCCAAATTTAAGGCCGGTTAATCTACGTAAAACAAAAGAAAATGTTTATACTCTGTGGTATTTTGACATTTCTGTACTGGATTTAGAATACCTATTTGTTTTTACTTATTAGTATGTGGCTACATTAAGTATACAAAAATTGTTTTGTAACAAGTTAAGTCCTGTTCATAACATAATTAAAGGCATATTTTTGTATAAAATTTCTTCATAATGATCTAAATCTGTTAAGGTTTTTGTTAATTCGTCTTCTTTATTGCATCGTGTAATGCTAATGGACGGGCTAATTGTAAACAGCTACAAATAAAAACGGCAACTAAATAGAGGTAGTTTTGTAAATCGTAGAATTTTAAATAGATCATAGAATCTAAATCAAACGGTAAATTATGTAATTTTGACCAATTCGCTTCCAAGGCCAATCTATCCAAGCGGACTTCTTATAGGCCTTAGCCTGGATAGTTCAAAATTTTGGTCTGGTGACACGGCAATACTGTGTTTAAAACAAACATGAAACTTAAGCACAAGAATCTAAACCATAAGTTGTAGTCACCAGGCCAAATTCTCTAGGCCATGGCCTAGCACACGCGATTATAGGCTTTATCAGTCTACAGATATATCTAAATTTCGCATAATAATTGTATAATAAAGGCTACAATCGCGTGCCCCGTAGTCAGCTAATTAGTAAATATAAATTAATAAATAAACGAACATTTCGATTGCACTTTTTGCATAACACGTAATTGTTGATATAATTATGTATAGGATATCTGTAATGTATATTTTACATTAGCACCGACGGAATACTTTTTGAATTTATAATAAGATTTTTAAGTTGTAATTTATGCTCGATTAATTTAATTTGTAAGTATTTATTGTATTTTTTTGTTTTTATAATAATTGGTTGTTTGTTTTTTAACGTTTTTTTTTGTTAGCAAGGGCCTCAAGAAACCTAATGCTAGGCCTAAGATTCGATAATGTCGTATTTTGTATGTATTTAGACGATTTTTTGTTTGACGATGCGAGAATAAACTTGTATTACTGAATTTCTTTGGCTTTTAATTGAATGAAGAGGTTGCACCCACCATTTCATCGATGTTATTTTTTTTTAATATACGTTTCCGACGTTCCGGGTTCTTTATATCTGTAGCCTAACAAGACCTAACATCACGGTAAGAAAAGACCGAAAGAATCAACAACAAAAACAAATTCTTCTGAAGGACAGTCCAGAGATTCGATTTCGAATTGCTTTTTATCATATTTTTATGTGATATATGAGGACTTTTTGAGTGTTTATGCATGAAGACTTTTTGCCTGATGATTTCCGTTTAAAATTATAAATAATTTGAATAGTGACAAAGATGGTATTGAAGGCCAATGATAAGGGGTAGGACCGTGGTAGGTTTCACGTTTGAACATTGACTGATTTAAGAGTTATTATAAAAATATTTAATTATTAAAATAGATAATAGTGTAATAAACGCGAGAGCCCTCAGCTCCTCCCATCTCTACTTCTTACATTTATATACTCGTCTTTGTTCTGTGTAGCCGGTCTATGATCTAGGACCATGGAGTTTCATAGAAATCCATCCAGTAACTTGTTCTGATCTCATGACATTATTATACATACATCATTCCTCTACATTTTCTGTAACGGTTTACTACAGTAGTAGAAAGTTAATTTGGCTACAGGACCGAGCATTCTGAAATCCAATATAGTAGGGCGAAGGCAATAGCTGGCATACCTATAGAAATAGCATAGGAAACAATACCACCCTAGCAGGTAGTGTCATTCGGCGTAACACCACGCATCAGGTAAGAAAACGCAGTGCCTAGATCTCCGAGCGGGGCGAGGGGCTAAGAAGTTTGTGTAGTAAATTAACAAGCCATCCAGCAGCCTAATCAGAGCCAAAGGATGTTGAGTTGTACGATTTTTACTCAGAGAAAATCGTCAAAAATAATGAAATTAACAAATAAATGTCGTCACGTAACGTCAATAAATTATTATTTATTTTGTTAATTTACGTGTCGTGCAAATCTTGTGCCGGCTGTGTATCTACACAGCCGGCTATCTAGCCTAAGAACAAACGTTCTTACTTTTATTTATTACTACTTGAGGTAAGAAATATTATCTAAATTTTCAACGCGTGGGTATGGGGTAAGAATGCGGGGTTAAAGATGCGCACCTTTATTATACAACGTGTAATATAATTAACTCAAGACCTGTAAATAGTTTGTTTGAAATATTTTTAACGTTAGTTATTTTTTCAATTTTTTAAAATATTTTGATACTTGTTCTTATCGCTGTATTAAACAAAATTTAATAACTATTTTATAGCATTACGGCTATTTTAATATTCTAATTATAATAATTTGTATTTCTATTACACACATCTCAATACGCATACAAAAATTAATTAATTATTAAATTTTATGGTTAATTTGGGTACCAAATGAAGTTAAAAAATTTGTAGAAAACTTCTTAAAATTGGAAATTTGATTTTCGTATTGAATTCGTAAAGCAATAATCTAATTGGGGTGTCTGAGGTCTTGCGTTATTTAGGTTACACCTTGTATATGCATCCGCGAATTTCAAATGTTCCAGCTAAGTAAATATAAAAAGTAATGTTTGTCAAGGTTTAAACACTGATAAGGAATGTATGAATGAAAAAGTATTTTTGATTCTGTTTTTGGTGTACATTTTTCTTAACACTTATAATATTTTGATTTATTAACCGAAGTTTTTATAGAAATTATTAGTTTCTATTTCTTTCTGCCTAGTTTTTATATATACGTGCATTTACCCCTTATGCCTGCTTAATTTTACTTACATAACGGGCAACACACTCCGACCTAACCTCATTAAAAGGAATTTAAAAAAATATATGTTCATAGGCATTAAATAACGTAAATAGATAAGATTTCCTAGTACAGGAAATCTTATCTACTCTCTAACCGGTAAAACGTTACTGGTACAGTCAGCGTCGCAAGTCGCTTAAAATTCTCACATTTTCAAAGCAGTTATACTATTTATTTAACAAACGTTGGCAAACATGGTCGAAACTAAATTATTAACAACATATTCGACTATATTTAATTAAACAAAACTATTAGCTATGATAAAAAACAAAAGGAAGAAAGCGATTTGAAAAATTGGGAATTGTAAGTGACCTATGTTGCTGACCATACCATATAGCTTATGTCTTTTTAAGTGTTCTGAAAAACGTGCGCGTTCTTGACCGCAATGACTCTACTCGTACCTTACCAGTCCACAATGCTGCGGTATATATCTTAAAATCTAAAGGACGATTTAGCGCAGTGGTTAAGGGCTTAGCCCGCCCCGCCCACTGTGTCTAATAGTCGCGGGGTCGATTCCCACACGGGACAAATCTTTATGTGATCTACAATTATTTGTTCCGGTCTGGGTATTTGTGTATGTGAATTTTCATGTTTGTAAACGCACCCACGACACAGGAATTAATCCTAGTGTGGGGCTACGTTTTAAAAAAAAAAATCTATACATACATATCATAAGTTCAAATCCCTAGCAATTAGTAAGATACAATGTATTTTCCGAAAATAAATGAAAATATGGGAAAAGTATCAAAACCATTTTTTACTATTATAGTCGGTGATACTTTACTTAATTCGCTGCCTTTTTTTATTGCTCTTTTGTTAGCCAGACTCTAGCTGTAATTATAATATTATCACAATAACAACATTAGGTTTCTACACACTTCCTCGAAGGTAATTTGTTTTCCACTTCGTGTTAGTTTATTCAGCTGCGGGCATGTTTTTGTGCCTACTTAAAGTTAATGATACAGGAAAAGAATATGTTATTTAAAATTGTTATTCTTTGTAATACCTCTGAGTGTGTTATATTATAAACTATTTTCGTTTCGAATTGGTGTAAACGAAATTCTGGACTCAAATCCTAGGTCAAAGTAAAAAAATATCAGTTGCATTTCGGAGTCTGCAATAGTCGCCGGTATAATGACATAATACTTACCTCCGATTACACCGCGGCAGGGTCGCCGATATGTGGGTGTCCTCAGTACATCTCTCCGACCTCATTTGAGGAATATAGGTTTGACTGTGATTATTTATTTATTTACCAACTAACCCACTTACTTCCTGTTTTAAATTTCGAATTAAACTTCTATTTCTAAGACAATTGAAAGCGCCCTTTCGGTCACTCCGAGGTTCAAACCTCGATGTCCTAATGAAGGCCATTGTGGATCCTCCTTTACAAGAGTTATAGTGGTAGCTGCCTATAAAAAATACACAGCACCGTCACGCCTAGTCTTCAAGAGATGGACTCCATTTCGCCGATGATGTTAGGTCTAAAGTAATTGAACAGGACGAATAATACGTCGTGCGCCCTGTTGCTGCTGTGGCTAGTATGCGTCGTGAAGGAGAATTCAAATAAAAGCCGAATAATCTTGAAACAGTGCTCCACCCACCAGTTGTGACCCTCTTCGCGCAGAGTTTCTTCCTATATTCTTCAATGCCCAGTCGCTCGAACGTATGTGGCGCGATGTTTCGCGCTCGTAAATACTATTTTGTTGGGTCACAACTAGTGGGCTTTGCATCGAGTTTATTAATCAAATAAACCAATTATGATACAACTATTCCAGTCCCTTTCCAGGGTTACACTCTTCTAATTATTCCTATCCCTTTCAGGGTTACACTCTTCTAATTGTATACTAGTGTTTATGCGCTACGATTCTATGACATTATCTTATTTCTAACTTAAATTACATAATGTACTACAGTAACTTAATCTATTACATAATCTATTTATACAAATCATGCAGACGTCGTCCTGTACATATCTCCCGCCGTGAACTGTCGGCTTCACTGACGGTTCATAAGACTTCGTGGAGGGACGACGTCGGCAACACTATCAATTTCTTCGCTGGCCTCCGAAGAACTCCTCCCTTGGTGCGGACGTCCACCGCACGTACAATTCCATCTTCTCCAGGGAAGGTCCTTATTATCCTCCCAAGAGGCCACATGTTCCTGGGGAGTACGTTGTCAACAATGAGGACCATGTCCTCCTCTTTCAGGGCGGCGCCGCGTCCATGGGGCTCCCGCCGGTACTGAAGTCCGGGTAAGTACTCCCTTATCCATCGTTCCCAGAACATGTCCGCGAGTCTCTGTGCCGCTCTCCAATAGGTGTGGCCGATGAGGTCAGTGTCAGTGAAGGTCCCTGGTGTCGGGTTGCGCGCTGGGCCGTAGAGCAGAAAGTGGTTCGGTGTCAGCGCCTCTGGGTCCTCAGGGTCGACGGGTACGTGAGTGAGCGGTCGGTTGTTTACTGTAAATTCGACCTCCGCCAACAGTGTGGTGAGAACCTCTTCTGTCGGGTGCCTCTCCGTCAGGATCGCGTATAGGGCCGTCTTTACGCTGCGCACCAGTCTTTCCCATGCGCCACCCATGAACGGGGCGCCGGGGGGAATAAAGCGCCAGCTGATGGTTTTTCTCGTGGCCTCTTCTCGGGTGGCGTTGTCCAGCGCCTCCCGTAGATCCTTGTCGGCGCCGCGGAGATTGGTCCCGTTGTCCGACCATATTTCAGTCGGGCAGCCGCGGCGGGCGATGAATCGTCGTAGGGCCATCACAGCTGACTCGGTGCTGAGTGATGCGGCGACTTCCAGGTGTACGGCGCGTGAAGTCAGGCAGGTGAAGAGGGCTACGTAGCGCTTCTGTGTGCCCCGACCCATCGTCACAGTCAGAGGTCCAAAATAATCGATGCCGGTGTACGTGAAGGCCCTCTGATGGTGAGCCAGTCTGCAGGGCGGCAAGTTCCCGGTGCTCGGCTCTGGAGGCGCGTCTCTTCTTTGGCGACAGCTGTAGCACTTGTGTATGACCATCCGGGCTACATTACGTAATCGAGTTATCCAGTACCTTGCTCGACACTCGTTGATGGTCGCCTCTACTCCGGCGTGGTGCAGCTGTCGGTGTACGTGCTCGATGTACAGGCGGGTGACGCGATGATCTCCGTCCAGCACTGCGGAGCACCGTAGCTCGTCGCTGATGTCCGGCGTCGCACTTATTCGCGACTTGATCCTTATCACTCCACTGATAATCTGCGCTGATAAGGGGCGGAGGCGACCCTTCGATAGTCTATCACTATTACTCAGTTCGCTATTATACGAGTCGTGTTGTACTACACGCACTAACAACGCCTCCGCTCTTATCAATAGTTCTGCACTGAGCGGTAAACACTTAACACTGTCCTTATCACTAAACTTAATTCTACACTTATCGCTACACTTATTCCTATTCTTAACACTATTCCACTGTGGGTCCTTTTCACGATTCCTAGCCTGTCTTTTATAGTTCACTAATTGTCTATTCACTCTGCACAGGTCGATGAACTGCAGTACGCGCGCCGTCGCTCGTAGCAGGCGCTCCCACGTAGAGAAGCGCGCTGGATCCGGAACAGCTCGGCTCCGCCAGCCATGTTGATGGGTGCTCGCGCAGGAACTCGGGCCCAAGGAACCATCAGTGATGAGAGCCTATGTCCCTGGGCACTTCGCGCGTCGCGTCGTCGTCCACGTTTAGCTTCGTGGGCACCCACCTCCAGTCACTTATGGCGCTGTTTTCTTCTATCGCGGCGATGCGATGTGCGACGAACGGGCGGTAGGATCGCGCGCCCGTCTTCAGCCACGTCATGACGGTGCGGCTGTCCGTCCAGTAGGTCACTGAGCTTGGCTTCTTGACGTGTTCGGCGATGATAGTCGCGCCCAGGCGACTACCACTGGGTAGTCGCCTGTACTGACGGCGGCTTGCAGTTCGAGTCTCGGGATCGACGTGTTTATGTCCCACAGACTGCGCGGGTGCTGGGTCCACTCGACCCACTGTTGTGCTAGGTTATCGTCGATGTTGTCGTCCCATGCTGTGTCGCGCCGCCATATCTCCTGTAGTATCCGCTTGGCCCCTTATTGTGATGGGCGAAGCGATTCCGAGCGGGTCGAATAGACACATTAGTATGCGGAGTGTCTCCCGCTTCGTCGGCGTCGGCTTGTCGAGTATGCCCGGGGGGTGACGTGCGTCGATGTTGAACCCGATGTCGTCGGTGTCCGGCCTCCACTCCAGTCCGAGTACCCGTTCCGTCTATCTTTCCTCGCTGAGCCCGCTCATCCGTCTGTCGTGTCTGGTCGATATTATTCGCGCGGGCTCCGCGTTTTCTTTTGGGACGAGGGCGTCGAATTGTTCTCTGTGTTTTCATTTCTTCAGTGTCGAATCGTGGTCGATCTTCTGTTCTATTTTCCTGTCTATTATCCTTCTGTTCAGTTTCGAATCGCGGTCGATCTTCTCTATGTACTGTGGGCGCTTCAGTGTGTTTCGTGCGTCGTGAGCGCGCACCGTGTACGACCCAGCCGAGAGGGGTCCGGGAGGCAACGGGTTGATGTCGCTGCCCCCGGCGTACCTCTGACGTCAGCAGTAGGTGCCAATTGTCTTGGCCGATGATGATCTGGGGCTTCGCTCTTCTGTAGGTAACGTCGTTCTGTATGTCCCGCAGATGCTTACAGTCGGCGATGTCTTCCACTGTGACGGCTTGTGGCGTCGACTTCATGTTGTCTATGGTGCGCGCTTGTATCCGATGTGTGCGTTGGGACGTACCTCTCAACGTCAGCTGGACCCGACGGGAGTTCGATGACCGGACGTTGCAATCTCCGATCGCCTCGATGTGCAGTGACTCGCGGGGACCGCGCGTGCCTGTCTGGTTGGCGAGCTCGGCGTCGATGAGCGTCACCGTTGACCCGTCGTCGAGGAGGACGTAAGTGTCTACTCCTCCCGCCGGTCCGGAAATGTGTACCGGCACTGTCTTGAGATACGACGCGAAGCCTCTTGTCCACGTTGACGCGACTGTCTGTTTCTCCGTGTTGTCGTCTTCCGCGACCCTTTCGCTTTTGACGTGGTGAAGCAGCCTGTGGTGCGAGTATTTGCACCCGTCGGTGTCGCAAGTGTGCCTCTTGCAATGATGACTCTTCGTTCTGAAGCGTAGACACGCGAAGCATAGTCTTCGTGCCTTCGCGATGTCCCATCTGTCGTTGACCGTCGATTCAATAAATTTCTTGCACTTGGTTACCTCGTGTTCTGTGTCGTGACACGCCGCGCATTTTTCTTTCCTCGGGCTCGATACAGCGGTGCTATAAGTCTTGTTCGTCTGTCTTCTGGCTGTATGTTCCCGTTCGGGTGTCACGTGTTCGGGAGGTGCGTAGCGCCCGCACCTGTCGGCCTCCCTACTGAGGAAATTAGAGAGCCTCAGTAGGTCGGGTTCTTCAGTCTGTTCTTCCGCCGCGTAGTCGAACCATCTATACTTGAGCGCCGGTGTGAACTTTTCAATGGTCGTCTTGACAGCCTCCGGGTTGTACAGGTACGCCACGCGGTTGAGTGCGCGTAGCGTTGCGACGATGTTCATCACCCGCGTGGCGAACACGCAGATATCTCTCGGGTTGTCGCCGAGTCGGGGCAGCGCGCGCAGGCGTTCTAATTCGCCCAGCGCGATGCAATCTGGTCGGCCGAAGCGTGCTTCGAGCGCCCGGAGTATGTCAGCTGTCTTGGCGTTGTAGATAAGTAAGTTCTCGACGGCTTCTTTAGCTTTACCTTTTAGCGCTCTTCGTAGTCTCGCGACGTTCTCTGTGTCCGTGAAGCTCTGCGCAGATTCTTCATAAGCAGCTTTGAAGGTGAGCCACTCTTGGTGTGACCCACTGAAGTACGGCAATTCAGTAGCGAAGCGGTGGTTCGGGGCGCTCCCGGACCGGGCGGCGAGGGTGATTGCGGACGCCAGCTCAAGCAGGTCAATTTGCTGTGGCGGCGTCGCGACTGTCGTTTCTTCCTTCTTCGACACGGCGATGGGTAGTGGCTGGATCGGTGCAGGGGGCAACGGTGTTGTCGCCCGCGGCGCTGCATCGATTGTGCGCCCCACGTCTATGTCGTGTGGCCTGTCGGCGATGGCCAGGACGTAAGGTCGCGAGTCGTTCAGCCAGCTCCCGACTCGTTTCTCAGTCTCTTGTTCGTCTGATATGCACGTGTCGGCGTCACTCTCGCTTTCTTCATCTTCGGCTTCGATTCGTGATATTTTCGCAGCTGCTAATTGGACTTGTAATTCTAGTAGCTCCTCCTTGGCGCGGGCGAGCTTCAATCTTCGCGTCTTCGTTGAGAGCGTCTTCTTTGTTCCAGTCCTCTTGGACACTGGTTTTTTTGTTTTCTCCGTCGCGGGAGTTCTGCCGTGGCGGTTGTTTCCGTCATAACAGTAGATTCTGTCGTGGCGGTTGACTCTGACGTGGCGGTCGACTCTGACGTGACGGTCGACTCTGTCGCTGTAGTCGACCCCGACGATTCGGCGACTGGGGCCGATGCTGCTGGTCTACTGGTGGTGAAGCGTGTGACTGGCATGTTTCTTTCTTCTATTTTGAGCTTGATTCTTCTGTTTTCAGCTGGCGTCTTCTATTTTCTCTTGACGACGATAATCCGGCTCTCGAAGGTCCAAATGAACAGGGCGAATAATACGTCGTGCGCCCTGTTGCTGCTGTGGCTAGTATGCGTCGTGAAGGAGAATTCAAATAAAAGCCGAATAATCTTGAAACAGTGCTCCACCCACCAGTTGTGACCCTCTTCGCGCAGAGTTTCTTCCTATATTCTTCAATGCCCAGTCGCTCGAACGCATGTGGCGCGATGTTTCGCGCTCGTAAATACTATTTTGTTGGGTCACAACTAGTGGGCTTTGCATCGAGTTTATTAATCAAATAAACCAATTATGATACAACTATTCCAGTCCCTTTCCAGGGTTACACTCTTCTAATTATTCCTATCCCTTTCAGGGTTACACTCTTCTAATTGTATACTAGTGTTTATGCGCTACGATTCTATGACATTATCTTATTTCTAACTTAAATTACATAATGTACTACAGTAACTTAATCTATTACATAATCTATTTATACAAATCATGCAGACGTCGTCCTGTACAGTAATAGAGGGCGAGACTATTGCCTAAAAGTATAATTTCTTACGAGGCCAATCTCGAACTCTGTACTGATTTTTTTTAATAAGACGTAGCCCCACACTAGGATTAATTCCTGTATCGTAGGTGCGTTTACAAACATGGAAATTCACAAACACAAATACCCAGGCCGGAACAAATAATTGTGGATCACATAGCTTTGTCCCGTACGGGAATCGAACCCGCAACTATAAGACACAGTAGGCGGAGCGGCTTAAGCTTTTAACTACTGCGCTAAATCGATTTTATTGAGGATATTTCGATAGGACAGCCAGACACAGATACTGGACCTCGTGATTGCTACTTGCAGCATGCGCCAACAAAAAAATAGGTTTGTTGAAAAAAAAAAAATACACCGTCATGCCTTTATTCCCCAGAGGGGGTGGCAGAGGTGTACTGAGTACACCCACGTTTCGCCGACGATGTTAGGCCCCATGTAATAGGGGGCGAGCCTATTGCCATATACCGGGCACAATTCCAGACTCCGGAATCAAACTTGGGAATTTTTCGTTAAAAAAACTACATTTGTCCGTCCTAGGATTTGAACCCAGGACCTCGTGATCACAAAGCGATGCGCTTTGCCACCAGACCAACGAGGCAGTCAAACAGGTCACAGGTTTTGCAATGTAAATAAAACAAAAAGATTTATAATTTTAAGTAATTAAAAAATAATAATTCTATTTTTGACATAATCTACATAACTTAATCCTTAAGGGATGTTTTAGTTGTAAGCAGGAATTCTTCTAGCTTCACATCCAAAGCCTTCAATATTACTTCTGTGTCGTATGGAATGGCTGTAAACAAAACATAAACAACATTTATTTTGTTTATACTTTGAACAAACACCAAGTTTTTGATACTAAATACATGATATCCCAAGAAGTACTCGTGAAATAGATACCTAAATATCTACGATTCAAGCATATAATACGAAAAGATAAATATTAGCCCTGTTAAGAAACTGTCCCACTGTTGGGCACGGGCCTCCTCTCAAACTGAGAGGGTTTAGGCCATAGTCCACCACGCTGGCCCAGTGCGGGTTGGCGAACTTCACACACCTTTGAGAAACTCTTAGGCATGCAGGTTTCCTCACGATGTTTTCCTTCACCGTTAAAGCAAGTGATAATTAATTTTTAATACGCACATGCTTTCGATAAGACAGAGGTGCGTGCCTGGGTTTGAACCCGAGACCTTTGACTTTGGAGGATACGAAAAGATACTCCTTAGTCAAATGTAAAATTCTGTATTTGTCATGTTCAGCATTATCACACTCTGGATACCTCCAAGGGCTATAGTAGGTATTTGTCAAGGCCCAAAGAACCCATGCACGACGGGGCTATTATGTTTAAGAAGTTACTATTACACCTTCCGCATCCATAATCAGAGAGATCATAGATATTATTGTATTGAGCAATTAACCTCTTGGACGTTTTGGCATATGGGTCCCTGACTCCCGAGGTTACAATTGGTAGGTACATCAAATTTCAACTCAAGCGGATGCCAGCAAGTGCTTCAAAAATGCATTGCAATTTGAACCAGAGACAGACATACGAAGAAAATAAGAAAAGCCTTCAAAGCATATAATCTGTAGCAGCAATGGTATAACTAGTTTTTTTTAATATCACGTTGTGTACGAAAAACCCCAAATTCAGTTATTTTCATTCTCATCATCATTACTTCCAGCTTATTTCACCCACTGCAGGGCATAAGCCTCGTCCGTTTTACGCCACATATCCCTATCCTGAGCCAATCTTATCCAGGTCTTACCAACGCACTTAACGACGTCATCGACCCATTGCGATATCCCTTCCGCGATCACCATTCGGTCAATGATCTACTCCACCTGCCATCACCACATCTTGCAACGTGATCTGCCTACCTACACTTAAGTCGAAATATACGGGATCCGACGTCTTCCACTTTAGTTCTTTTACGAATCTCCGTATTTTTGACTCGGTCAGTCAGTACGATGCCTAACATGGCACGCTTCACGTCCCGTTGACCAACTCTCATTTTGTGCACAGATTCCTTTGTGAACGTCCATGTTTCAGCACTATAAGTCACAGTGGGCAAGACACATTGGTTATAGAGACGGGTTTTTTAGGCATTGCGGCATATTTCGATCCCTGAGCTCGTCGTCCATTTTTCTGAATGCAGCCCATACTAGCTGTACTCGTCTAGTAATTTCCAGTTACTTTCATGTTTCAGATTAACTTTTTCGAATTCAATAATGATGTAGGTTTTATCACTATGTACTTCAAAATCTATTACACTTACGTATATTTAACCATTCGGTGGTGTCGTAACCAGACTCTTTTCTGGACTCCATGATACACTTTCTGAGCGCATGCGTGACACCGTGTGCAGTACACATTCCCATCTCACCACAAGCTGAAATTCGAATTAGGTATCAATCTCGATACCTACCATATCTATTTAGATATGGAGTGGATATAAAGCATAAAAAGGAAAGAGAAGCCCGCTAAATTTCTCACCAGCGGGCCTAGCCTAATTGCAAGTATTTTTAACCGAGGAGGATTATGTTCGTCTGTATCTATGCTTTTTTATGAATGTTCACCGATATTTCCGTCAATTGTGGACCGCTTTCGATGATTCTTTTTGGATTGGGTTCAGTATAGCTCCGAGTACCATTTTAATTTTGTCGGTATTGGACCTTGGACTTCGAAGATACACTACGAGACTCCCTGGCAGAAAACAGCAAGAATATGCTTTACATATACGTGTATATGTGAATGTGTGTAATTCAGTTATTATGAATCCTTTAGGTACCTTATTGTAGAACTAAGTAGAATAATATAATAACAAAAAAAATCTTTTAAAAAAGAAAAACTGACTTCATAAAGCATAAAATTAATATTTGAAGTCGGTGCCAAGTACCCGACTGCACCGACCTGCACTTACTTGAAACTTGCTTTTTAAAGATAGTGTTTCTTTTTTTAAGTGTTTTATATATCTATTCTCTCTCCCCGATCGATAGCACTTTATTCTGTCCACATGTCTTATCGTTGTAAAATGTCATTTCCGTACATTGTTTCCGTTAACGACTGAAGTAAGCCAAATTGGAGCAGATCTAAGTGGAGAACGTGTTTCGATCCATTAACCATGAAATTCAATAATAATCAAGATATACAAAATAAATTCAATAATGTTGACGTTTATAGGTGCGTTTTTGCCTATAATTATAAATAAATGATTTTTGACTTTAAAACCTACTTTTCGATCCCAGAACCCCCTTCGGATTCTTGTAATTATACCTCAGTTTGACGTTGAAAACCACAGGGATGTCGAGGGCCAACGGAACGTGGTACTTGAGGGAGCGATTAGTTAGCAGCCTACCCGTTTTCTTGTCGTAGACCAGTTTCTCGCATGTGAAGTATCCTATGCCTTGCATGTAGGCTCCTTCCACCTACAACACCATGGGAATAATTAAACTAATGAAGCTTGTTCCTTCAAAGTCCTGATTGGTATTATTGCAATATTGTTGATGTTTTAATGAAAGCAGAATGCCGCGACCAGCGACCAGCGACAGTCAGCTGATTCGGTGTCGTGAGTCAAGTTATTGCCATTACTCTAGTTATATTGATCGCTTCTATTTGGACTAGCGGTAACGCTATCTATCTTCAAGTTTACAACTAGTTCTACATTTTTCAACTTACCTGCCCTACATCCAAATTGGGATTGACGCTAACACCAACGTCCTCCAATATATCCACTCTCACTATCTGGAACCTTCCAGTCAACACGTCTAATAGTGTTTCAATAATAGACACGGCATACGCATTATATCCTACAAGATTCGTATCTGTATCAGCCATCATGTAACAAGCCGTCAAGTCAATTTCATTATTCCCAGCTTCTTGAACTATTTCCTGCCAAGTTGCCGTCGGATTATTACGTCTTATAGTCGCCAATCGCTCTTTAAGTATCGCACAAGCTTGAATAATAGCATAACAAACACTTTCAGTAGCAATGCTGGCTCCTGTAAATACTCCATTTGTAGATACAAAGGAGAAGTGTGGAACTATATTGACATAGCTTAGAGGAATGTTAAGTTCGTAAGCGCAAACTTGAGCTGCTTTAGTGTTGATGCCTTGCCCCATCTCTATGCCTCCAGTGCTTATAGTAACAGTCCCGTCAATTCTGTATATGCTGACCATTGCAGTATAATTGCCGTAATACACAACTGGGAAAGACATCACGTTTATTGAGATGGCTTTTTTCATCCATCTATTAGCAGCGTTGTAGGCTTGAATTTGAGCAACTCGAGATTCGTAGTCAGAGTCTTTTTTAAGGATGTTGATGAGTTCTGGGAGGTCGTTATCTTCTGTTCGCATGTTAGCTAGACGAACATCAGTTGGGTCCTTCTTTAAGGTAAAGGCTATGTGCTCCATTATATGCTCTATGCTAGCGATGCCCTCGGAAGTACCTGGAAAAATGATAGCTCTAGAGTTCAATAAAATATTTATGTCCGAATAGCAAGGCATACCCAAATGTAGTATGTCGGAAATTAATTTAAAATATAAGCCGAAAAGTTTAGCAATAAAAAAATATTACCCATTATTAATACAACAAATAGAAGTAGGTAAATGAATTTTCACCTGGTGCTCTAGCGAACGAGTTAGCTGGCAGATCAGTTAGGACATCGGCAGTTGCCAGAGTCCAAATCTCTGTATTATAACAGTTAGGGAAACCGCTTGCTGTGAACTCCAAAATACTCTCGTTGCTCGAAGAACCTTTATCTTGTATGATTGTCGCATTCAGGTACTGAATTTTACCGTCATCATCTACTCCCACCTAAAATATACAGTTATAACACAGTAAACAAATTATATTTATATAAAAAACGAAAGACTGCTTTTCTCTTGCAGTCGTCTTCTTTCAGCGGATGAGAAACTAAAGAAAAATAATACCAATTTAGAGATCTACCTCATAATCACACTGGCATGGTTGCCTCTTGCCTGCAGTCATCATGTTAGTTTGCATCGGTAGTATGAATCTACACGGCACATCAAGCTTCTTGGCGACGAGCGCACACGCAGTTGCTGCTTGAGCGCCCCGGCTTATCTTTCCACCGAAACCTCCACCTAGGCGACGAACTCGCACTACAATCCTAAAAGAATAAAAAAAAAAACAATTTAAGAAGCTGAAAAGAATCGCATGTTCTAATAATATTAGCATGCGAGATTTTTTTTCTCTTTTGTAGAGAAAAATTTTTTGAAGATTTATCAGTACTAAGACGAAGTTATATGGGAATTTTACCACATTGAAAAATATAACAGGGTGACGTTCTTCAACCCGCATCGTAGAGCACTGGGGTGCCACTCTCATTTGTATCACTAGATTAAGCACACTTTGGGGAATGAGTATCGCTACTCACGCCACCGAATCACTCGGGAATGTGAGTTATCCAGGATATAAATGGAATAGAAAGATAAACGGGATGGCAAGTCAACAAAGAACAGATTCTTGTAAACCACCAAATCTACGTAACCACTACCCACTAAATCTAAGTAATACTCGTAGCAACAGCAGCTGAAAATTGCACAGCTTCCCAAATAGATCTGATCATGAATCAGATAAACTGTTTTGGACCCGAAATTTGGCTAACGCTAAAGAGCCCGTAAAATGCTGACGGTACTTTCCTCGCTGTTTGGTTACAGCCCCTGGTTGAGTGACAAATGTCCAGCTCTTTGGTTCCTAGTGAAGTCGACCAGTCTTTTAGAAACTTGAGTAACTAAAATAAAAAAAAATACTTACTCGCACTCTTTAATCACCAAACTTCTTGCTATAGCAATTTGCGTTAGATCCATCCATTGCGTAGAATCATAAACCTCCAAAAGCCGGTCGACTGGTCTAACCACGCAACTTATAGGCTCCAAATAGTAATGATACTGAGATTCTATTTCGTAAACTCCTTTAATAACAGTCTTGGTGTCAGTTCCTTTGGTCGTTGGCTCTATGGTACTACTCCCGGCTATGTACCTCTTACTGTCTTTCTTGGCCTCATCAATAGTCAAGACAGGGGCAGAGGTACTCACGTTTTTATATGTAATCTTGACCTTTTTTGCAACGCGAGCTGCAAGCTCTTGAGTTTTAGCAACAACTATAGCAACAGGTTGACCGTAAAATTTGATGATTGTGGCCAGAATCTGTTCATCAGCAGTTTGTAATTGTATACCGGGGTACGTGAACGAATTTACCCCTGGGATGTCTTTTGCTGTGTATAGTGCAACGACTCCTTCTATAGCCTAAACATAACGTTTAATTTTAAAATCTGGAAAGATTGGATACTTGACCTATGTAAGATATAAGGCAGGAGACAAGTATACCGCCACCCCTTCGTTATAGACGTATCTAGCCCCTTCGCTATGGATGTATGCCATGTAGCCCATTAACTATATTCAACATACTCGTGCGGTCTGGAGCGGAGAATTGACCAGTGTAAGAATATTAAACTGCAGCAATGAACAAAATGTCCATGAATTTGACCAGTGCTAGATAGTGTCCTATAAGCATACAAATATAGTCAGGATATACAAATATAGTCATTTAATAAAACTGAAACATCAAGTCTGATAATTTTAAGAAGATAATTAAAACTTTTATGTCAGTATCATGAAATGTTAAGTAATAGTTATACTATACATAAAATAAATCAAAATTATTTACTATGGTTCACCATGGTCAAAATCACATAAAAGACATTCGCTAATATATTTGTTTCACGCGTAAGAGGCTTTTTTACGAGAATATCGAATATCCATGTTCTTAATGTCAAGTAGTTTATTATATATTTTATGTGTCATGCACATTAGATTAGTATTGAAGAAAGATTTTTTATGAGGCTTAACTCATAATTTATTTATTAATGTTACTTCTAACAAATACTGTGACATCGTATACAGGTTGAATTTTTGAGATGGGGCAGTAAAAGCAGCTACCTCTACCGTTGTAGATAAAGGAAAATTACCTGTTTATAATATTAGTATAGATAAATAATTGATTCAGTGTGATTATTGGTGATACAATATGGTCTTGGTTTAACATTTATTTATTTATTTATTCTTTATGCACTTATGTACATAGGCCTACTTAATGCCAGAGGCATTTTCTGCCAGTCTACCTTGAGGTGATGTGGAAACAGCTGTGGTAGGTGCGAAAAATTGAGTTATAAAAAGGAGAGGAAAAAATATACTAAAAACACAATTACAATTAAAAAAAGGAAATTGAAATATTTAAAAACACAAAACTAATTACATACATACAACAAAAGCAGTTGTATATAAATAACATATAATACATACATATACATACACATATAACTATACTATATATGAAACAGACAGTATGACATAACGACATGAAACAACTAGCGTTTAGAAGAATCCACCATCATTTTGTTCAACAGATAGTCCTGCAGTTTTTTTTTAAATGAGAGACGTTTGGTAGCCATCCTGAGATCCTGAGGTAATGCATTCCACAGAAGGATTGATTGGATAAAGAAGGAAGAGTAGATGAAATCAGTACGGTGAGAGGTACACTGAAGAAGACAATTATTAGAAGAGCGAAGATGTTTATTATGATTGGAGCACAGGTATTGAAATCGGGAAGTAAGATAAGCAGGCGCTACAGAAGAATGAAGGATAGAAAACAATGTTGTCAGTGCCCTTAGAGCTCTGCGTTGACGAATAGGCAACCACTTTAACTGTGAACGATGCTCCGACACATGATCATATTTGCGCATATTTAATACGAATCGAATGCAGTTATTAAGTAGGCGGTCTAGTTTATCGAGTTGATCTGCATTCAGGTCGAAGTCGAACATTAAAGATACAAGATTCTCAAAAATCTACCCACTGGGTGTACACTGCTAAGATAGTTAAAATACAAGCCATTATATTATTACTTTTATCAACATTACATAATATTGTTAATTCTTGAGTGATTTGTCAAAAAGGAATTCGTCAACGGTATAATAGCATTTGTCCAATAAAATTGTGTCAAGTTTATGTGTCTTTCGTCATTCGGGAGCCATGCAAAGTATTCTTTTGTGCAGTAGTGGATTTACAGAGTGGATTTTTGGAAGGTCTCACCATTCTAGATCGCTTTTTTGCTCTATTTATAAAAAGATCACTATTTTTTCACAAACATTGCGGTATCGTATATGTAAAGACATGGCAATGGTAATATTTTAAGTAAAATAAAATAAGGTTTGCAGGTATCAATTGTTTTCATCAGATTTGACCACACAAGACCACAAATCCTCGTGAAAGAAGACCGATTCCTACCAAGGATGGTTCGCGAAGCTATTGAAATTAAGAAACATCCTAATTTCAATAGAGAAGATGGCTGGGTGCTTCCATCGACTTGCGATCCGGTAATTAATATAATCAAATCCAAAACCAAGCATAACACTGCAAGACCTCAAGACACCGTGAGCTCATTCTGCGTAGATCGGACCAACAAAAATAATTAAGAAGTTCGAGGGTACCCCGGAAGAACTATGCCTTTTGGACGTCTAACACCTCAGTCCCTCCCGTGACCATTGGTGCTGCAAAGCACTCGAAACGTCGGGAACTTATAAATCAAAAATAAACCGCGACAAATATTTTGTATTTGCATAAGTGTCAATAATACGAGAAATGCTGATAATTAGTTTTCCAAAAAAGAATAAACTTAACAGCGACCACCACTTAATTTTGCTACGTCACTAATAAGTCATTTCAATTTTATGGATTCTGGAAGGACCAATTGGAATTGGTTCATCGGAAACATCTTCGCTCACTTAATTTTTAATGCTTTTGTAACAGATCATCATATCATAACGTCATCAGCTAGTTTACCTTGTCAACTTTGATAAAAAGAAGACTTCTATTGGATGTGATATTTCTGTTCAAAATGGGTCATAATTTTTTTACTGTTATTAGCTCATCAACCAAATCTACTTACGTGTCGCTCGCTCTCATCGTATTCGAAGTGCCTATGTTTATAGTTTATTTTTTCCCAATCCCCTCGAACCCCCTGCGCTCACTAAGACCGAAGCTTCGGTCGTATTCCCCCTCACTGGACATCAGCCCATTGTGATTGCCTCCGTCTATCTGCCTCCCACTAAGCTTGTCCTTAGGAGTGATTTCGAAGCACTCGTTAATCTGGGAAGCGCCGTAATTCTGGCGGGTGACTTCAACTGTTAGCACATGGTATGGAATTGCCTCACCACTTACCCTAACGGTAGAAGCCTTGACGCTCTGATCGACCAGCTCGACTTTAACATCATCGCACCTATGCACCCCACTCACTATCCGTACAATATCGACCACCGTCCTGACGTCCTAGACATGGCGCTTCTGAAGGGTGTAACCTAACGATTGCACTTCTTGGAGATAGTCTATGAACTGGACTCTGACCACCGATCTGTAGTCCTTAGAGTCGGTTCTCCGTCCACCCTTCAGCCGCTCATGAAGACGGTGGTGGAACGGCATCCGCTGAGCATAGCCATGGCGGATGCCAACCCACCCCCCTTCCCCTTAGCTCGGACTCCACCCCGTCCCATCAGGACGCCGAACAGGCTGTAAAAGCCTTCACCACCCATATCCAATCGGCTGTCAGTCGGTCGTCAAAGCAAGTCAAGCCGGAGGATCTCAACCACTTTAGACTGCCTTACGATGTTAGGGAACTTATTCAAACTAAAAATACCTCAGTCCAAGCGTATGACTTCTACCCCACCGTAGCCAACTGGGCCCAAATGCGTGCCTTACAACGTGATGTAAAGCTTTGTGTCGCGGAGGTCCAGGAGGATCGCTAGAGTGACTTCTTAGAGGGCCTTACGTCAACGCATCTGGCCTACTGGAAGCCTTCGAGCTTCTCGCAGACCCTCTAGAGAGTCAGTGCACTCCCAGCTCTCTGCCCGTTGAACCGATGCATGTCCACTTGATCGACAGGGAATTCGAGCGCAGGGCGTCCTCCCTCCACCGATTCCTTACCCCCAGACCGAGGTCGAAGACCTGATTTAAACCGAAAAAGACTCCCGGCTCTGCATTTCTAATCGCGTACTCAAAAGCTTGGCCGCCCAACTCACCTGCCCCTTAGTGACCATCCTTAAGGCCGCCATGACGAAATGCAACTTCCCCACAAATTGAAAGGACTGCAACATCCCGAAACCCGTTAAACCTCATGACCGCCCTACGAGTTACCGCCCCATCAGTCTCCTCAACTCCCTGGCAAAGATCTACGAGCGCCTGTTTCTGACACGGCCCAAAGACTAAGTATCGTCCAGGGGTATTCTCACCAATGAGCATTTTGGTGTTCGAGCCAAACACGCTTGCGCCCATTAAGTGCACCGCATCACGGAACACATCCTCACTGGCCTCAACAAACCCAAAGCCGTCTACACGGGTGCTCTTTTCTTAGATGCCGCGTAGGCGTTTGACAAAGTTGGCACAACGGCTTGATTTACAAGCTTTACCAAACTCGTGCTCATCTTATGAGACTTCCTGTCGAATCGGTATCACTTCGAAATGACGCGCTCAACCCCCCACTCCATACAAGCGGATGTCCCACAAGGCTCAGCTCTTTCCCCCCTCCTATTCAGCTTTTATTATTATTATTACGAGCCATTTGTGTCCCACTACTGGGCAAAGGCCTCCCTCCACTTTTTCCACTCCTCTCCGTTCGTTGCCATGTCAGGCCAGTCCCTCGAAAAGTGGTCCAGCTCGTCCCGCCATCTCCGCCTGGGTCTACCGCGTTGCCTTTTTGTATTTCGTGGGGACCAGTCAGTTATTATTTTGGCCCATTCGTTATTTTTCATGCGGCAGATATGGCCGGCCCAGTCCCACTTAAGCTTGGCGGCCTTTTGACATACGTCGGCAATTTGCGTCATGGAGCGAAGTATGGTGTTCTTGACGTGGTCTGTGAGTTTAATATTAAGAATACTACGCTCCATGGACCGCTGACAAACGCTAGCGTGGACTTTTGATGTTTGGTCAAAGACCAAGTCTGTGCGCCATAGGTAAGGATTGGGAGAATACACATATCCATGAGCCTGCGCTTTAATTTCATAGGGAGATCGCCTTTCAGCAGCTCCTTCATAGACCAAAAGCTCCTCCAGGTATTTTCAACTCGGCGTGAGATTTCTGCTTCTTGCCTTGCCTGGAAGGAAACTATTTGGCCTAAGTACACATACTCATGGACATACGCAATCTCCACATTCTCTAACGTAATTTTTTTTTGGACGCTGTTTGTCATGACTTTGGTCTTTGACATATTTATCTGCAGTCCGACCCCGCGGCCTGCAGCACTCAGTTCGCAAAGCATTTGCTCTAAGCAGAGCCTGACGAAGAGAAAAGGACAATGTCATCGGCGAAACGTAGATTTGTTAGTCTTTTCTCTCCGACGACAATGCCCCTCTTGCTCCAGCCGGCTGCCAGCTTTTGAAACACGTCTTCAAGGGCCGCGGTAAAAAGTTTAGGGGAAGGACGGTCCTGCGCAGGTATGTATTTTGATTGCAGCTGTGCTATTTAAATATATTTGTTTTAAGAGATGGATGTATGTAGATGGTATGTTTTGTGACTGTAACGATTTGAATAGGGCGCTATGATGAATACTGTCAAATGCTTTGGAATAATCTATAAAGCCTAGATATAATGGTAATTTGAATTCTTGATATTTTTCGATTATTTGATTAATTGAATGGAGGTGGTCGGTCGTCGATAAGCCGGGGCGAAATCCCGCTTGCTCGGCAGGCTGATGGGTGTCCAGCTGGTGGGCAATTCGATTTTCGATAACTTTAATAAAAGCTTTATAAAGATGTAAAATGAGACTAATAGGGCGGTAATTTTCGATATTGGACTTGTCACCTTTCTTGTGGAGCAAAATTATATGAGAGTGGCAAAACTTATCGGGAAGATTTCCTGTTTGAAGTATTAAATTATAAAGATGAGTGATATATGGAAGGAGCGATGTTTCCCCAATCTTTAATATTTCGGTAGTTATCCCGTCATCTCCAGGGCTTTTGCTGAATTTCATCTTTTGTAATGCATTGTGGATTTCTTTGGAGGTTATTTGGGCTATATCCGGGGTACAAATATAATCGTTGTTAGTTTGGTGTAGTGTGGAATTGGTTGAGTAAAGATTTTTATAAAAGTTTGTACTAATATTCATTATTTTATCTTTACTGGTTTGTTTCAGTCCATTTGCATCTTTTAAACATGTTATTTGTGGCTTCCCTTTATCGATTCCCTGTTTTGCTATTTTGAGTGAGGTGTTTCTTTCTAAAGCGTTCTTTATTAATTTACTATTGTAATTTCGAATGTCTTTCCTGATGTCTCTCTTAACTTTTCTATTAAGTATTTTCTAACCTATAGTATAGTGTGATAACTGCTGTCTCTCTTTTGCTAATTTTTTTGTAGTATCGCTTAATTTTTTCTCTTTATTTTTAATTAATCTAGCTATTTCAGCTTTTACATGAACGATATTCCTGGTTCGAGTAAGGTGCATCTTGCCCTATTTGCGGATGATACCGCTTTCTATGTCACGCATAGGAATAACGGTTTCATTACCAGAAACCTTCAGGCAGCCGCCAATACCCTAGGAGAGTTTAGGAAGTGGCATATTGAGGTGAACCTGGACAAGAGCGCTGCGGTGTTTTTCTCCAGAGGTGCCACCCCGCGCCCCTCGCTGCGCCACCCCAGACGTAATCTCGATCAAGTGACCATGTTCGACCGACCTATTCCCTGGGTTAAACAGGTCAAATGTCTAGGGGTCACCCTAAACAATACCATGACCTTCGGACCGCACATCAAGCGAGTCCGTAACCGAATATAGCCTTTGTGCTCGGTTGTCTTTACCCGATGATCTGCAAGCGGAGTAAAATGTCCCTTAGGAATAAGGTGACACTTTACAAAACTTGTGTACGGCCCATCACGACGTATGCTTGTGAGGTGTTCGGGCACCCCGCCGGCACTCACGTCGATAGACTCCAAACGGTTGAATCCCATTTTCTCCGCAAAGCCGTCGGAGCCCCGTGGTTCATACGAAACGTCGATCTCCATTCCAAACTCGGTCTCGAACCTATTCGCGCCTTCATTAAAAAGGCGACAACCCGATATTTTGCGAACGCGTCCAATCATAGTAATCTGCTAATTGTAGCCGCCGTCGACTACGAACCTAACTTCTCTTCTATCAGCCGCTAACGCCGTCTGTGGCATGTTCTCACCGACCCTCCCGATGCCCTTACATCAATTCTTTCGGATACAGATACCGCACACAGGTTCAGACACCGACCTCACGGGCGAGATCGAAGAATCCCTTGCCCACTGGCCGGTGCAGAGCACCACGGCGAGACACCTAGTATATGCCCTCCACCATAACGACTGCCCAAGCCGAGGCTGTTTCTCCTTAAGCCCTTGAGCTAGTTGCCCAAAAGGGCTAGGGGGGCGTGTAACCACTACGTAGTTACACGCTCGCCCTCTTGTCCGGTGAAGCTGTAAAGGCCCCTAGGCCAACAGCGTAGATCGTCCACACACACAAGAAATGCTGTTATAGACAAATTAACAAAGATAGAGGTCTAAATGCTACGTCTTACTTCATATTTGTCACTCATTTTAACCTATACTATTGGGTTTTTTTTTATTTTGTTACATTATTGATAATATCAACCTTAATTACTACGTAGTTTACAAAAGTATATGTGCTACTTAAATTTATTATTTCGTTTTCTTTCTGCGTGTATCTGTGCCTTAATCCTATAATTATATTTAGTGGATAATGATATTGACTGTGTAATCGCTTAGTTGTTAAAAGTTTGCTATATTGAATGCGCCGTTACATAGCTTTGTTTGTTTAACTCAATAAAATAAATTATCGTTATAAATTGATTTTACTCCGATTATTGTTACTCAACGTTCAATATTAATTCCAGTGGATCAAGAATACTAAATCTTATCAGTTTAATTACCGTGGCGTACTCACAGACAGCTTTGTTAAGTAGTTAAAAGCTTAATCCAATCGAAATCAAAGAATCAATAGTCGCATATTCAATTCCCGCACGAGACAAATATTTATGTGACACACAAATATTAGTTTCGGTCTGGGTGTAAAAAAAAAACTCATCAGGCACACTTGGGCTGAGTATGAAGACCACAAGAAAATACTAAGAGTACTATCTAAGGTTCAGGTCGTCATGTCTTAAATAGTTGACCTAAGTATTTATCTAAGATGAACTCCTATCAACCGTATAACTTGATAGATGGAAAACAGTAGAGCATAACAAGAGAAACCAAGAGAGAGTGACCATGGGTGCTGCAAACCACTCGAAACGTCGGGAACTAAAAAATAAACCGCGATAAAATCCGAAAAATAGTTTTATTTCACATAACAAGAGAAGTTCCGAAAACCGGTCGCTATGGTTTTTGTGCTGTACCTACGCATCTAACTTCTTCGGAGGTGGTTTTTGTCCTGCAGTGAACGTTTTTTGGCTGAAAATAGATAGGTATATGAATGACTTACCAAAACTGCATCAATATCAATAGTATCCACTTCGCCACTATGCACAGTTGACAACACGAAAGCGCCGAACACTTCCCTCGGGAACGGTGGAATATCATTAACATATTGTGCTTCTCCTGATGCCTGGATCGCTGCCTCCAGCTTTTGTACAGGCTGGTTCAGAGGGTACAGGGACTCATCGGTTTGGTAATCTTGTTTGCCAGAGGACAGTGGTCGCTTTATGAGTTCCCCGCCTGAATTGTATTTTGAGAGGGTCATGCCTTTAGGGCAGATGCTGAGAATAAACTGTAGAAAACAACCATGAGTATGAATTTGGATTGTTATTCCTCTCTTCTGAGCCTAGGCTAGGGAGAACATCGATAGTGTGACATGACATTCTACATACACGGAATATACGTCAAACATTAAGTTCACGACAATAAGTATCGTGATGAATCCAATCCATTCATTTATATGGCGCTCGTAGCGCTGTGCGACCGCGGTTTTCTTACCGATCACCAAGGTTAAATAGCGTTCGACTTGGTCGGCCTGTGACCGTTTGTGGCATTTTCATATTCGAGCGTCTCTGTGCTTCGGAAGGCACGTTAAACCGTTTGTCCCGGTTACCACTTAATGTGGTAGTCGTTAAGCCGAGTTGGAAGCCTTAAAGGCGGCTTGATGAGTTCCAACAACAGGTGGCCACAAACCTGCCTCCACCCATCCGCACTAGGTCCGCGTGGTGGAGTATGACCTAATCCCACTCACCTCCATTTGTGTTATTATATAGTAGTAGCTATCGATACTACCAGAATTTATAATTTCCCACAAAATTTTTGTCTTACCTTATAAAAGAGTCCAAGTGCTAGCTTCTTCCTGCACTCAATAGATGGTTCACCTTCGATTTCAACTGGTACCAGTTCCCCACTCAACACCTTTACAGTATCTTGAAGGTTATGGTTCTTGAATATATTCTTTTTGATTACATAATTTTCGGTTGCAGAAGCATGAACGAAATCAGGTGCTATATTTCCGTACACAAAGCTGGCTTTTTCTACAACGTTGTTTTTGTTAAGTTTGACCCAGAATGCTGCGTTTACAATTGCCAGTGCGTTTTGGTTTCGTGGCATGACCTGCAATCAAAGGTATTTACTCTAGAACATCAATGCATCAAGAGTAATTCTCTTAGAAGCAAAAGTAAAACTCTCAAATCCATAATTTCTTCTTAGAATATGGTGTCCGCTGAAAATGTGCTTGGAACTACATAAAAGACTTGATATGGCCCTACTTTTACTTCTTTTCATATTTTACTGCCAAGGAAATAGGCATCTTAAGCGTGCGTGGGGCACAAGAAGCAGACCAGCAGGTGCGACATACCTAGTCTGTGAGGTCGCACCAAAATTGCAGGCTTTTAAATTTACACCTCTAAAGACCTCTACCTGAGTGGTCTATGTAAGTACCAAACATAATTTATTATCTGACTCTAGCATCTTTGCAGAAAGCTATATGAAAGAATTTTCACCTTGTAACTCCTGAACTGGTGGGAGGTGCTCAACGGTGGCAGTTCCACGTTCAACATAACGGCACCCTTCATGTCATATTTGATGAAATCCGTGACAGATAGCGTTTTCACCTCTCCACTGCATCTACCTAAAGACAAAATATTATTTAATTTTATATTTCGCGATAAATTAAATAACCGTTTACTTAGTATTTATGCCCTAAACATTTAAAGACCATTACCAACTAAGAGTACTGAAGAACAGGAGATCACTTACGGACTGTAATGCATGCCCCAACACATTCAAGGAGTAGGAATAGATCAGACTGATATGTTGGCACTTCACGCTTGTACATCAAATTGCCGGCAATGGATCCGATCTGGAATAAGAAGTCTTTTACATCAAGATATCTATCAGCATTGATACTAAAAAAAAGAAAAGCTGTAGATCTCTGTCACTTAAATATTGGGTGTGCATAAGTGCGAATCCGAGGAAACGGCAAACCACCTTTTCTCTAAGAAGGGCCAAAATAGTTATGTATGTTTTCTCCCTTCTTTCCTTTCATGCCTCTTACTTCGCCATAAGAATTAGTCACTGGTAATAACTCGCATAATCGACTCGAGTAATAACAATTGATTGTAATACACATATAAAAAATAGACGTACTTTTCTAACAGGAATATGAGCAACTAATTTCAAATGTGTAACAAAGTGTGCTAAATAAGCAAAATCGCTGTTCTGCTTAGAAATCTCTGTGAAGATATTGATGCAGTCCTCCAGCGATACGTTGGCTCCGAGCACCAGGTTCTGATCGATTTCATAGCCTTTGAGCGACTTTACGTCAGATATGTCGATTAATATGCGAGGGTACTCGAAGGTTTCTAGAATACCTGGAAGAAATATTCCGGTAAGTATTTAATTTTATGTTCTATAGGTCATAAGATTTTAAATGGTTAGTGCCAAACTTAGACTTACTATTTACTAATTCTAATTTTATCGAAACTTATACTCAAAATTTGTCGAGATCCGTGATATTTTGATTGATTATTAGTACAATATACACTCCAGGACCGAGACTGGTGTATTTTTTAGCACTTTATCTTGTGAACATACCTGAAAGATATATGTGACAACATGAAAATCTTTTACCTCAATTTCTCGGAAATATAAGAATAGTATAAATATCTAACCTTTCCCGGTGTTCCCATCAACCAGCATATACGAATCCACACCGTGCTTATTCAAAACATCAAATAGCTCAGGTAGGTCATAAACCTTAAAAAACTTATATTTTCCGAAATCCAAAGCTATTGTGGAGTTACTTTTGGCGTCCTCAACTATACTCCAGTCGCTGCCCTCGCTCTTCTCAGAGTATTGTCGACTGTGACACTTTTTCTTTACACACGTGTACATATCTTCTATATCTCGGACTTTCTGACACAGTTCAGGGGTGGCATCTATTCCAAAAGACTGGACCGTCTCCATTATTGGTCGAAAGCCGGTGCAGCGGCAGGTGTTGCACCCGATAGAGTTTTCTAGTTCCTCCATAGTAAGACACTTGTCGCGGAGACTGAAATGTGAAAATTAGTTCCAGCGAAATTATTAGTAATGAAGTTTAGCTGATGATGTGAGAAGTAATTATTTGTTTTTTCTCCATACAATTCCCACTCCTCTCTTCCTGCTTTACCAGTCTTTATAATGTAAGGCCAGAGTCAAAATATTTTCGATACCTTTGGAAAAATATGACCGTAGCTTAGGAGCTACGGTCATATTTTTGTCATAGTTAAGACTAGAAGAAAAAATCCTTTCTTCGAACTAATAATGTAAAACTAGCTTGAACTAAACCTATTGTAGCATTACCAATAGATGGGTTTACGTAGCAGGCTACCCAAAACTCTTACCTAGTTAAGTGCATGACCCATCCAGGTGTGCAGTAACCGCACTGAGTAGCGTTGAATGCTGCAAACCGCTTCTGCACCTCACTATAACCCTGCAAGCGGTTTCCCACTCCCTCAATGGTGGTTATTTCCCATCCATGGCAGGAGAACACCAGCACTAGGCACTGCGAAACAGATTAATACTCTTATAATTTCAATCGACAAAAACAGACACCAGAAAAGTAAATCTTAAATATATGATCGTGGGGCACAGCTCTCCTAATTCTTCTCTTTTTCATTTAGTTGGTTAAAAAATCAATTTCAAGACTTTTAAGGCGTTTGAAAAGCTCTAATGTGGAATGACTAGTCATAAAAACAGTCCGACCTGAGTAAGTAAGCTCCAAATAACGGGACGCCGCAATGGCATCGCTTTGCCTATCTTAAAAGGGGTACGCCGTTAAGGCGACCCACTGTTTAGAGCTAGAAAAAATCAGTTAAGCTCTCTTTACTGGCTTTTTTGGTTTCGCTGATAAATTCCCACAAAAAATGCTCAGAGGGTCTCCGAGATCTCTAGTCGAAAAGGCCCGAATCTCTGTGATCAAATGTCGATTTAAAAGTGAAGGTTTAGGGACACCTACATAGAAATGGCTAAAAATTGTGTACCACTTCGCAGCCCTGTGCTAGGCTACACTTACTTCAATATTGGACCGCGAAGAATAGCGCAAAAGGGAAAAGGCCCATAGGGCCTAGACCCTGGGTATGTTGAGGTAGGAAATAGGCCTTGCAATGCGCTATAGAGCTGATGAAGATGAATTGTACAACTTACGGAGTTAACGGAGAAGGTCTCGACGACTCCGCTGGGGTACCGCTTGGCGCGCACCATCACGATGCAGGAGCCGCAGCCCCCCTCGTGGCACATCGCCTTGGTCCCCGGGAGCGCCAGCACATACCGTAGGTACGCGTTGAGGGACGTTTCACGGGGGAGACGCTCGTCCACTGTTTATTAATGGAATTATTTATAAAACACGAAATAAAACAATTGGAAAAACTCAGAGAAGTGTGAGTTGGTCTTGCGCTCTAAGGGTTTTGTAAAAATGTCACTGGATGTCTCTAGTTTAATTTTTTTCAACGAAATCGGTTATATCATTTATAACAGTAAACTGAATTCAGTTCTTTCCGTTGACTGTAGTGTGAAACCTTGTATCTTGCCAAATTTTATAATAGGTCATTGGGAAATACCTTATAGGTTTGTAGAGTAAATTTAAATGGCCATCTTTTAATTATGTTAAGCTTACAAAAGGAGCGTATTTTTTTGATGTGAATAGTTTTCTTTAGGGGCGTTGGGCATTTTTTGAGATGGGAAAAAACAATTGAACTCGCGACACTGTTACCGTTATCGACACCTCTGTATATAAGTATGTACATATATTGTGTATGTACGTACATAGATACACATGCACGATGGCATTTTTTTGAGATGGGAAAAACCATTGAATTCTCGACACTGTTACCGTTACCGACACCTCTGTATATGAAAAAAATCAAAAAATATTTCCTGGCTATTCCAAAACTACATTCGTAATTGTTCAAGTTTTCACTTCTGTTGGCACTCCCGGAGTGCCACTATTGTTTTTTTTTAAACGTAGCCCCACACTTAAATTTATTTTTGTGTCGTAGGTGCTTTTACAAACAAGAAAATTGACATACACAAATACCCAGACCGAAACAAATATTTGTCCCGTGCAGGAATCGAACCCGCGACTATAAGACACAGTGGGCGGAGCGGCTTAAGCTCTTTACCACTGCGCTAAATGGTCCGTCGTTAATTTTCAACTGAATAATAATCAATCATTTGCAACTCAATACGTCTCGGGTACTCCCGGAAAAAAGGGATTTAACCGTTGGCGCATTCACAACTGTCTGAGCAGGCTTCTGATTGCACAGGAGTTGTGATCAGACTGTTAGACTTGTCTGACTGAGACGCACATATACGAATATGTGTAATCCTACTTATATTAAAAATCTGAAGGTTTGTATGTTTGGATGTTTGTTACTTAGGTGTTTGGATGTTTCTTACTTAACCACCCAAAAACAGCTGAACGGATTTTATCCCGGAAAAATGTAAGGTTCCTGTCTAAAGTCAACAAGTCCAACAGTCGGGGGCAGAAACTACTATAATATATCAGCCCGTACTGTCTTACTGCTGGGCAAAAGCAATCTCTTACAAATCGAAAGGTAAGGTCATACTCCACCACGCGGACCCAGTGCGTATTGGTGGAGGCAGGTTTGTGGCCACCTGCTGTTGGAACTTATCAAGCCGCTTATAATGCATAAAGTAGTAACGGATTAACGTGTAAAGACTGAGCGTCTTTGTTTCGGAACTGGAAATGCCACAAACGGTCCCCCATCTAGTGCTGTAAAAATGAGCGCTAAACTCGAGCGTTTAGCGCTGAGTCGACGCTCACGAGCGTTGAAGCTCGTAGAAGACGCGAGCATTTTAAGCGCCGACTCGAGCGTTTTTACAACACTACACCCATCTCAGAATGACTAAGCCAAAGCTCAGTCAGTCTGAGATGAGTGACTGTTCGTGCTTCCGCTTAAACTTGGTCATCACTACGAGCACCTTGGTACCACAGAGCTTCCACCACCTTCGCTATGCACTTAAATAAAAATAAATTATTGCATAAACGGTGCATCAAAAACCAGATTGAGATTTGTCCGTTCACAGTATTCAAAGTATATGAGTAAATATTTTTTCAGGTAGTCAGTGTGTACCTGTAAATAGTTGGATGCTTAGAATATATATTTGAATATATATTTGAAATTAAATTTGCTGATGTTTTCTATATGCTGTTGCTAGTTGCTTAATAGTATATCTTTGACGCGTGTATATTATTTTTACTTGTGTATATATAGGTATATTATTTAAGTAGTTTATGATAGATTTATTTGTGTATTGTTATGTTCTGTTAGCTAAGTACACCCCTAAATCTTGTGTTTTCTTTAGATCCTCTCCATCCAAAGGTTGCCTGGAAGAGATCACTATTAGTGATAAGGCCGCCCATTGTTACACTATCTTTCAATTGAAATATTGTCTCTTTTTTTTCCTTCTTGTATTTCTGGTGGAACAATAAAGTATTATCTATCTATCTATCTATATTTCAAGATTGTATGACAAGGTCGTTGTTATTGTTACTGTTAGGTACTAGTTACGCCGCACACGCAACAAACTTAGTAAAATTGCAAGTATTATGTTATTGTGTTGTTAGTTACCGTAAGATAGCATGCTCTGTAACTACATGTAAAGCTGTGTCCACACCTCACTAAGCGCGTCGTTAAGCACGGTTGAACATGAAAACTCGCATTCGTTGTACTTTTTCCTACGCCGAATAAAAAAAATTGATACAAAAAAGTCCAGTATCAGTCTGGAGTTAGGTATTGTGCCCGGTACGATGGCAAAAGGGTCGCCCCCTATCATGGGACCGAACATCGTCGGCGTAGAGAGGTAAATGTGGTCTTGGGGAATATAGGCGTGACGGTGTTTATTTATTTATATTTATAATATTATACTTTCAAAATTACAGACCCCACTCATTGTATGATATACCATTTATCTATAGGTAATATTGTTCTACTCTCTCCCACTCCGCGTCTTGCTTCAGCAAGGCTTGGTTCACATACCTACATATTTTATCACCTACACCTAGTATACAAAAACAAAATCAAAACTTTTATTAATGTAAACCAAGAAGTACTTACGAATAGTCAAGAAAGAAAAAGTTAATGATTACTTAAGACTCTACCACCCGTTCGGAATGTCATTCCTGTGAAGAAGAAGGGCAAGAAACACCACGGTTACTCTTTTAAAAGGAGAGTTTTACAATTCTTTTTGTATACATTGCGATCATGGTGTATAGGAGAACAATGCAGAACGAGTTAAGTAGATGGGCTTAAGTATAGATTAAACGTAAATGTAGTGGTGTATATGTGTAAACACACATTTTGGATAGATGAATACCCACAATAGGCTTTTAAGATACACACTTTTTATCAGTCGGATATGTTCTTACGGTATCAGACAGAATGCATTTTTCTTGCTTAATATCTTGACCGATAAAGCTTCAAAGTCCATGACTATTACAAAAAAAAGAAAAAAAACGCTGTTCTCTGCGCTTCCCACGCGCTTAGGTGTGAACACATCTTAAGGTACTTTATTTCTAGGCACCTATAATTTAGTTGAATTTATAAAAATACACAAGTTATTTCGCATGGAAATATAATGAAACTCGTTAAGATTATTCCGCGAATAGTTTTATGCAAAAGTATCTCTATCTATCTATCCAGGAGTTCCAACAGGTTCTTTCCTGACATACCTCTCTGGCTTCCTCCACTCTCATAGTTCGTCACATACACGCTCGCTTGACTTGTCCTTTAGATAAGACCCGGTCTGTTTGGTCATGGTAAGATAGTCTAGGTCTTCCCCGGTACCTACATCCTTCCACTTTCGCATTGTATATCAGTTTTGTCATTTTCTTCGGAAATTCTTTCTATATGCCCAAACCAACGGAGCATACCCTTTCTCATCTTGACACCGATACTATATTTCATACCTACTCGCTTTCTTACTACGCTGTTGCGAATACGGTCGGTCAGCTTCACTCTGCACATCTTCCGCAGAGCTCGCATTTCCACCGCATTTATCCTACTTTCATTCTCCTTCTTAGGTATGTAACCTAGCTCTCGCTGCCATATCTGCCTGTGTTAAAAATGAACACCGTTACCCATATTCCCCAAGCGGGGATGGCAAAGGTGAACCGCGTACACCTACATTTTGCCAAAAATGTTACTTCCCTATAGGGGCAAGCCTTTTGCCATTACACCGGACACAACACCAGACTCCACACGGAAAATGGGATTTTTTTCTATCAAAAAAATTACACTTAGTCAGCCCTTGGATTCGAACCCAACACCCCAATCACTACGCCCACAATTCGCCACTAAGCCAACGAGCCAATTATAAAATATTATACAACCCAAAAGTATTCTAAAAACCTACCTGTACATTTCGTCTCGTTCACGTAAAACACAATTTTTTTATTAGACATTTTTTATTTCACACTGTATTACTAGGAACACATAAGTAAAAAGTCCCGTTGTTTTTTTTATTTCTATGGTCGATAGCTAATGCATCATGCTTACGACTTCCAAATTCAAATACGACTGAACAACTTATTCAACATCTACGTAAGTACCAGTACTCGTGGTATTGTGTTTGAATCGCATTTCAATTGCGTGTGGTCTTGAAAAAAAAAATATTTTTTGTGAAGGCCAATTTATTTGTTCAATGTGCGTATTAACTGAGAGCGATGGCCGTATCTTTTTTGTGTTTGAATTCCGATATTCGGTTAAAAAATTGTACATCTATTAAAATAATATTATAAACGAGAAAAGATTTGTTTGTTTGCAATCGATAAACCCTGAAACTACTGAACCGATATCAATAATTCATTCACTGTTAGAAAACTACATTTACCAGAAGTAAAATAGACCGGTAGGTGGCGCTGTCGTCGACCGGGTGCGAAGCTGCGGGGCACTTCTAGTTTTTAATATAATTGTTTCTTGATGTTTGTTTCTTTTCCTGACTTCTTAGGAATAATTGCGATGAAGCGCCGGCCCTGCGGTGGAGCGGGAGGAGCGGTCGCTTTAGGCGCCAGGTGGTAAGGGGCGCCAAAATGCCAAATGCGGCAAACAATTTCCAGCGATAAAATTTAATGGTGCCTTTTGAGAGGCGCGAGGCAGTGTTGTCAGATCTGATTTTTTTAAATCCGTGACGTGCCGCTGTAAAATACGTAGATTTTCACAAATTCCTCTAGATAAATCCGTAGATCTATAGACTTTTTTAATACGCACTGATAACCTAGTGGTTAGACCCTTGGACTGCAAAGTCAGAGGTCTCGGGTTTAGCCCAGGCACGCACCTCGTGTCTTTTCGAAAGCATGTGCGTATTAAAAATTAATTATCACTTGCTTTAACGGTGAAGGAAAACATCGTGAGAAAACGTGCATGCCTAAGAGTTTCTCAAAGGTGTGTGAAGTTCGCCAACCCGCACTGAGGCAGCGTGGTGGACTATGGCCTAAGCCCTCTCAGTTTGAGAGGAGGCCTGGTGGAACAGTTTCCTAATAGAGCTAATATTGTTATTATTATTATTACAGACTTTTTTAAAGGTATTTATGCGGTTTATGGACTAGGCTTGAACCTCGTATTTCTTGTAAAATTATATGACAGCTTAGCTTATAAAAGTTGATTTTTGAAAATTTGGGGATTATTATTTGCCTAACATAAAACCGGATTACTGTTTATGTGAAGTGAAAGCGTCGTCCAAAGACAATCTCGCTCTACCCTGACCAAGGGCTAGGACCGGCGCTGTTGCCATGAGGTGTGGTGTGCGCTTAGGGTGTGCGGAATCCGGAGGCCCGGTAGGCCCGGAGGTAATAAAAGCTAGATTACCTAACGTACGCAAACTACAAATTTCCTGAGCTTTTAAGGGTACCTTTTCCATTGAAGAAGCCTGTTACTGTCTGGAGTCAATCTTGCCTGATATAACAGCTCGCAACCTATTACCTACGATACGTGGTTATATAAATATACCTTGGCCACCCCCGCTTGGGAATTTTTATATTTTTTATACTAACCATGAGTGTGTAATGTGCAATGGAAACCCCCGAAAAAAAGGCATTTCGCCGTCTTTACATTCCAGTGATGTCAGTGTTGGGCATTACTCAATCATTTTTTTATTATTTATTTATAGGGGATTTTATAGGATTTTAATAATAGGATCAATCAATTGAAACTTTAATTGCAATTATATTAATCCCCCTAATCCCTTATTAATTATCCCCTTTGGACGTCAAACGCCACAGTCCCTCCTGTGACCACGGGTGCTGTAAAGCACTCGAAATGTCCGGAACTTAAAAAATAAACTATTATAAATATATTAATTGCAAATTATATTTTTTGCAATAAATTTTTCCCAACTCTAATTGATGCAATCAACGGAATTTCACGAATTTCAATCTATTTCTCGCTCACTTCATGTCTTTTTCGCTTTTACAAGTGAGGGCAGTATCATACTGGAAGGGACTTTACTGCTACCATATCCATAAATGGTAAAGAGACGAGATGCCTTTATTTGTAGTTTAGGTAGCTAAACTACAAATATGAGGCATTACTCAACCTAGACTCACGTGTAGACGTGAGTCTAGGTAAAAAACAGATATCATAAACTCCAGTACTAAAAAATATCAAAGTCACGCCATTTAAGTGCCATACTTGGTCAAGAAAATCACTATTAAAGTTTTTCCACAGTTAAAGTCTCCCTTATCAAACCAACACGACAGGCGGCTCGGAATCTTTTAATAACGTTTCCTCTACAAAACAGTTATCTGCAGTCTTTGTCGACTTTGAAGTACAGAAGAAAAGAATATGTCTACAGGTGTAAGGCTAGCATGGCCGGCAAGAAATTCATATCAAATCGCGCGGTACAAAATTTTGTCACGTTTGAGTCTTGTATGCTAGTCCAAATAGTCTTGTCTCTACGTCAACACGTAACGTTTAAGAAATTGATAAAATATCGGACCGTTTCATACATCGGTTGTGGACCGACATACGCGAAATCACCTCCAATCGCTGTCACACAGTAGTCCAGACGAGGATTGAAACTTTACTGGATTTAATTGAAGTTATTTAATCACTTTGTTACCAAATCCTTTATATGAACATATACACAATATTATTAATATTAGATGAAATCTGTATGTGTATGTATCAAACAAATAAATAAAACATACCTTTATATTTTTCCCCATTTACAGTGAATTCTATTTGACTCATGACTGCCGCTACCAGTTTCGATTCCAATGTGACTGAATTATAACTGCTCTACGTGTAGGTAATTAATGAGCGAATATAACGCTACCATTACTGTTCTATGAAGGAAAGACAAGCTGTTAGTTAATACAGATGTTTTAATTGGCAACCGGAAAATATTGCTCTCACGTTTTTTTTTTCACATCTGTGGAACTTGATGCCTAATAGTGTAGTCTGCTCGGCTTATTGGATCAAGTAGTGGCTGGTTCGAATCTGCCACAGGACAAATCTTGGTAAATCTGTAAACTAGGGCTCCCAACTTTTTTTCAGACTCCAGGCACTAATGATAATCCTACTATTATAAATGTGAAAGTTTGTACTCAATCAATGTTATTTAGTTTGTTACTCAATCAAAAACGGTTGAACGAGTTTGCTTAAAATTTCGCACACAGTATATTAACGGAATTAACACGTAAGATACTTTTTATCCCGGAAAAATGTTAGGTTTCCGTCTAAACTGAACGCAGACGAAGTCGCAGGCAGAAACTAGTAAAAAAATAAATAAAAAGATACGGAAATTTTCACTTTGCCCAAGACAATAGGGGAAAAGAAGGCGAAACGGACCACTTAAGCGACAGCAGTCGTAGAATAAGAACTATAAGAGTTATTTAATTGTTATAATATAAAATCAAAGCATAATTTCTAATCTACGAAACCCATCAAAAACATCTTTGATAAAGTCACGTAAAAAAAGATATTCATTTATTATTTTTATTTATTATGTTATATGAATTTCAAAAACTCTAGTTATAGACCGTTTTCATAGCGAGGCACAACGAACCACATATGAAGGCAAAACGAACTAAAACAAAAAACAGCCTGAATATAAGTTACAATCGAATACTGTATTATCGTCGTCATCTATATCAGCGCAACGGCAACAATTCGTTTGTTTTTGAAAACAGATTAGATCAGTGAAACACTCAACATCGTCGACGATGGATAAAAATGTAATTATTCTTCTTTTTAGATCGCTACAATAATTTTTCTTCATGATTTACCGTTCTTTGGTAATTTCGTTTATCATAATCAATTGTCCCATGAATTCTGGTCCGCTTTGTCTTTTACGTACTAACAACAACATTCTGAATTTTTGTTTTTACGAGTAGCCCTAGCCTTCTTCAAATTTATGTATTACATCAATCGTAAGACAATTCGCATATATACACCGCAAGAACACATTTCATTAAACCAACGCAAAGGGAATAATTGAAATACGTTAATTTTATATTAAAAGACCTAAGTTCTTAGGTTTCTTTCTTTCCTAAAAAAGTGCACACCTGGTATTGGGGACACTGACCGAGAGCGGGTGCATAATAGTATAAGTTGCAAGGGTTGGCTACTCTACCTATGTTTCCACATAAACGCACCTGCTATGGGTTATAGTTGTTAAAAAAAACATGAAGTCGTCCTTTAACGATATTAGAAACGTTGTTGGGAAAATAAAACCATAATTTGAAATAATAACTAGTAAAATTTAAGTCACATTTGAAGAAAGTAAAATGCGGCCTCGATAAAATATCTGAACTATAGTCGAACAAGGATTTTTAGGCCTGCGGCCAAAATCGAAACTAACGCTGCCATCGATTAAAATGTCACTTCATGACTGTCACGGAGTTACGGTTTGCTATGAAATTTACTCAAGTTCTTTTTTAATCAGTAACCGTGCGGGCCCACATGCTGAAATATCTTCTTGGAAGTAGTAACATTTTACAAAATGTTAACCTGACGGACGATTTAGCGCAGTGGTTAAGGGCTTAGCCCGCCCCGCCTACTGTGTCTAATAGTCGCGGGTTCGATTCCCGCACGGGACAAATCTTTGTGTTGTCCACAATTATTTGTTCCGGTCTGGATACTTGTGTATGTAAATTTTCATGTTTGTAAACGCACCCACGACACAGGAATTAATCCTAGTGTGGGGCAACGTTTTTATAAATATAATTTCACACAAACGCCCCTCTGGCATTGTCATCCATGCGCCAAAAGATCTTTGGCGCAATATAAAACGTGAGTAAACATAAATTAATAACCTAAGCCTTAAACAAAAACGTTGCGACAGCCGTACATACAGAAGGCTATTCGTATGTTAATATATCGCTCACTAAATGCTATAACGACACAACTAAAAAGCCAGAACAAAAGAAATTAAACTGTAAAAACTTAGATTCAGAGTCCCATTTTAATTAACCATATGTTTGAGATGTGACTCTATTTTATTTTCGATATTTTATATACAATTTACCACGCCGTCATGCAAAATCGTGCAGACGGACAGCTGAGCAAATTAGTTAATTATTCAAAAAACAAAATATGTATCTATGTACATACTTACTCAACTACTTACTTCGATATTCTTGACTTCTTCAGCGACGGTTTTAGTGGTTTAAGTACAGGCCGCTCGGATCTGCGAAGGAGGAACTTCTTTGCGGTACCCACACACTGTGGCGGCGCAAGAGCTAAACTGAACGTGGGCAAATTATATTTCGCGAGGCCCTCGACAATTTCCTGAAATAATAAAAACATATTGAAACAGCTTAATTTTGATTAGATATTTAGACGCGCCGTGTGATACCCGGCTTTAAATGTGCCGTGTGGTTCCCGGCTTAGAATTGGACCAACTCATCTTATCCCATCGGGTGTCGTACACGGCGACTAAGGGACTAGGGAATGGGCAGCAGCGAACTGGGCGGCACTGAACTGCGCTCGCCAACCCACCTGCCAAGAGTGGCGAGTAAGGCAAATCCCCCCCAATGAACGACACTAAAATTAAACGGCCCTCAGTCCCCGGCGGCCCTGCTATTCCTGGCCAAGGGAGCAGTCATGGCAACGGCGGGGCAGGGGATGCTAACAATATCCGGCAGAGACCTGGCTACCACAAACGACCATTGGCCCTGGCAACCTATAACACGCGCACACTGCGGAGCAATCTTACCAAAGACCCAAGAGCCAGATTGACCCGACATTACATCGAAGATATCCTGGACATCAGTCTGTACGAGATTTATTTATTTATTTATTCTTTATGAACTTTTATGTACATGGGCGGACTTAATGCCTGAGGCATTTTCTGCCAGTCTACCTTAGGGTGGTGTAGAGACAAGTGTGGCAGGTGCGAAATTACACGAGTTGGAGAGGGTAAAGAAAAACAATATAAATAACAACTAATTAATTATATAACTATGAGAGTAGAGGAAGCCAGAGAGGTATGTAAGGAAAGAGCCTGTTGGAACTCTGTACTCTCTGTCTACCCCGTAAGGGATCTAGCGTGATGATATAGATAGATAGAATTAACTATATATAATACTTAATATATATAAAATATATATAACGATAATATACATATTTATATATACCACAAATATATACATATATAAATAATTATACAATGAATACATAAACTAGAACTGTGCGACATAACAACGTGAAGCAACTAACATTGAGAGGGATTCAACCTTTTGTGTAGATAGTCCAGCAGACTTTTTTTGAAAGTGGGACGATTAGTGGCCATCCTGAGTTCCAGAGGCAAAGCATTCCAAAGAAGGATAGACTGAACAAAGAAGGAAGAATGAATGAAATCAGTACTATGAGGGATAGATACTAGATTAGTATAGCTTGAGAGCTAGCTCAGCTCAGAACAGCTCAAAAACAATTGGGCGCCAGGCGATGACGGTATGACAACTGAGCTTCTCAAGGCTGGTGGGAAGCCGATACTAACCTCGAAAGGCTCTCCAGAAGCTATTCAATTTCGTCATTATCGAGGGCAAAACGCCTAAGTCATGGCACAGAAGTGTGGTGGTTCGCTTATTTAAAAAGGGTGACAAAACGCTATTGAAGAACTATAAACCCATATCACTTCTGAGTCATGTCTATAAGCTGTTTTCGAGAGTCATTACGAATCGTCTCACACCCAGACTCGATGACTTCCGGCCTCCCGAACAAGCCGGTTTTCGAAAAGCCGGTTTTTTTAACGGTATAGACCACATACATACGCTGCGGCAGGTTACACAGAAGACAGAGGAGTATAACCGGCCACTATGTTTAGCGTTTTTGGACTTTGAAAAAGCCTTTGATTCGATTGAGACATGGGCTGTGCTACAGTCTCTCCAGCGGTGCCACGTAGATAACTATTATATCGAAGAGTTGAAGAATTTGTATGAAAACGCCACGATGTCAGTCCGTCTCCATTGCCAGAACTCAAGCCCCATCCAACTGCAGCAAGGCGTGAGACAAGGATACGTTTTGTCCCTGAAACTGTTCTCCACCGCGCTGGAAGACGTTTTTAAGCTTCTGGACTAGAAAGGACATGGCATCAATACGGCAAGTGCATCTCTCACCTTCGATTTGCCAACGATATCGTGGTCCTGGCTGTGACCCTGGAAGATCCGGTACTATGCTCGATGTCCTCAGCAGAGTCTCTCAACAAGTGAGTCTTAAAATAAACATGGACAAGACGAAAGTCATGTCGAACACCCTATCGTACTCACTCCTGTGAAGGTTGGAGACTCGGACTCGAACTCGAAAGTTGTAGACCATTATGTATACCTTGGACAAACTGTCCAATTAGGTAGGTCCAACTTCGAAAAAGAGGTCAATTGTCGAATCCAACTCGGCTGGGCAGCGTTCGGAAAGCTACGTAATATCTTCTCGTCCCGAATACCGCAATGTCTCAAGACAAAAGTCTTTGACCAGTGTGTTGCCAGTGATGACTTACGCGATCGAGATATGGTCCATCACGATGGGCCTCATAAGAATGCTCAAGGACACCCAAAGGGCAGGAAAGAGCTATGCTCGGACTTTCTTTGCGAGACCGAATCATAAATGAGAAGATTCGCAGGAGAACCAAAGTCACCGATATAGCTCTCAGAATTGTCGAACTTAAGTGGCAGTGGGCGGGGCACATTGCTCGTAGAACTGACGGTCAGTAGGGCAGAAAGGTTCTCGAGTAACGACGTCGTACCGGAAGACGTACCCCCACTAGGTAAAGCGATGACCTGGTGAATGACGCAGGTAGAAGCTGGATGCGTACAGCACAAAGCCGGTCGTTGTGACGATCTTTGGGGAGGCCTTTGCCTACAGTGGACGTCTTTCGGCTGATGATGATATCGATAATGATTTTTTTACCGTGCTACTGCATATACACAAGCACGCAAGTATACTTAAAATTAGACGTAAATAAACAAGAGGTATAAGTCAGAATGGAGTAATAATAAAAAGAATGGCAAAGACACTATCATATAAATATTGAGCTTAAACATGTATAACAAAATAAATAGATATGTGCCTATATATGCCTAATGAAATGCAAAAATAAAATGAAATTAAAGAAACAGATATTTCCTACGTTTGTTTAGCTTTACTGAACTCATATACAATAACATATTAAAATGCTTGTGTTGTAATTCAACTTGGATGCTATATCTGCTTCAATAGATAAGGATCACCCTAAACAAAACCATGATCTTCGGCCCGCACATCAAGCGAGTCCGTCACCGCGCATCCTTTGTGCTCGGTCGTCTCTATCCGCTAATCTGCAAGCGGAGTAAAATGTCCCTTAGAAATAAGGTGACGCTTTACAAAACTTACGTACGACCCATCATGACTTATGCGTGTGTGGTGTTCGGGTACTCGGCCCCCTTTCACATTCTTGCCCTTCTGGCTCGAGCGTAGCGGTTGCACGCTAGCCCTTAAGTCCGGTGAAGCTGTAAAGGCCTCACGGCCAACACACACACACACACAGATAAAACTCAAAAAGCTGTAAGTCTTTCTTGACTCATGGTATTTCTTAAATAATTTTATGTATATTATAAAATCCATAACAGTAGTAATTTTTAATTTGGTATGTCAATATTATAGCTATCGTTTTATGACGAAAAATTTTTTTCGTTGCGTTCTTCAAAGCGCGAGGCCCTTAGGACCGCGAGGCCGTAGACGATGGCCCACATCGCCCACGCCTTACGCCGCCTCTGCCTATACATATTGTTCAGGATGTTTGTACACATGGAAACTAAACGCATCGACGACACACCTATCTATATATCATCACGCTAGTTCCTAGGTATGCAGAGAGTACCGAGTTCCAAGGTTCTTTCCATAAGTCGAAAATTCTAATAAAGCGTTAATCAGAATTCAGGCAACCAATCATATTTGTTAAAATTGCAGTGATTACTATCAAAACTATATTGCAATCAAACTTTAAAACTTATTTCACGCTACATAAAAACGTCGATTTCTTGCTAACAGCATTCTCATTTCGATGTCTTCGGAAATACTGTCGCCTTCATATTACACTTATTATAGATTGCAATCACAACTACAACATCTAAAAATGGTTTGTTTAAAAAGTTTGATTGGAATGGATTTTTTACTTATCTATATGGAAGAAATAACGCTTGTAACAATACATGTTACATTTAGCCGCCATGAAAGGTGGAGAAAAAAAATAACCACTTTTATTTTACAAAATGCGTTTTATTTAAACTTAAACTAACAATATCCAGTGAAATTCTAACCAATCACTGATTATAGTGTGTCAGGGATCTTTTGGCCGTTGGTGTGACTCTGGGTAAACATTTAGTAAAATTTTACGGTTACTAATTAAAAAAAGAACATGGGTACAGTATAGATGGCAACTCTGCGGCTGTCATGAAGAGAAATTTTACTTGATTACAGCGTTAGTTCCGATTTTGACCGCAGGCTAAAAGATCCTTGTACGACCGCACAAACTTATTTAGATAAGGCACATGATCCAAAATAGTTTATGGTTCGAACGACATGATAAAAAATATTTATGGTAAAGAATCTTAGCGACAACGGGCACCAGGCGAACGCACTACGGATTTTTTTACTTTTGACCTTAAACGCAAATACATAGAATTCAAAATTGCAAGTACCAGTGGCTCTGGCAGATATTTCTTTTGTCTACAGATTTGAAACTCTAATAATACTCGCCTGGTCTGCGCTCGTTTAGCTCTTTCTCTAATCTACGAAATTTAGTCACATGCCAACTAAACTATAATATTAAACACCTTATTGAAAATCTTTTTCGTGATATTAAGTCTACTTCTCCAGTATAAAAAGAGAAGAAGGGCATAATGATATAGGTATAGCTACAAGGATTTTTGGCCCACGAGTGACTTTGACAGGGGACGCGGTGGTGTTCAATTGGGCTTATCATTTCTTATTACAGTATTAAACTCTATAACGTCGGTCGGTATAACAAAATACTTCCTATATAGGACAAACAAAAACACCGACAAAAACTCGGGTTAAAGAACACATAGCTCACCAGAAACACCGTCGCTCAAAGAAGTCTGCAGTCTGTAAACATGTCCTTGACCGCAGCCGCCATAACATCAGATTTGATAGACCACAAATCCTCGTGAAAGAACACCGATTCCTACCAAGGATGGTTCGCGAGGCTATTGAAATTAAAAAAACATCCTAATTTCAATAGGGAAAATGGCTGGGATTAAAAAAACATCCTAATTTCAATAGGGAAAAAAAGAATCTATTCCAAGTCAATGGAAGCATCCATTGACTTGGAATAGATTCTTTATTACGAAGATATACGTTGATATTTAGACGCCAACAAATATTAACAGAAGTATGTACTAGTGTAATTGTTTTTATAATCAGCTTACAAGGGTTCCGACTAAATCTTTGAGGTACCGAAATTTTTAAGTAAAACTTCCTGAGGTCGTAAATATCTGCCTTGCTTTCGTTATTGTCAATTGCCTAGAACACGAATGCCATAACTTTTGGATAACATTGTTTTTAACGTCTAACAAAATAACGCCAGGCAAAGTTAACAAAATAAATGTGTTTAATTACCTATTAAAAGATATACAAGCTGTAACATAATAAACGCAAGACCTTAAAAGTAGTTTGTTCTAAATCTGAAACTGAATTGATTCCAACTATTTTTAATGTAACTTACGTTTTTTTTAAATTTGCAAAAAATGCTTTTACTCCTTCAGTGCGCTATAAAAAAATAAATTTATTCTTGATTCATAGCAAGAAGATTCCAATTGCATTTCTAAAACGTATTTCTCAAAACGCACACATACACGTAAATTTTTTATTGTTAATTAGGGTATAAAAGTGCTTTAAAAGAGGATAAAAACCTTTAAATTTGAAAATTTAGTTTTCGTTTTGAATTTATGAAGCAATTCTCTAATCGGGGTATCTGAGGTCTTGCGTTTATTATGTTACACCTTGTATAATTAGATTTTATTGTAATTGGTGAAATTTGGTTATTTGTCCTTCTATAACAAAACCGCTATATAACGAAAATAAATGCTCGGTCCCTTAAGATATGTTAAAGGGTTGACACTTTATTATGTTTGGCATATGTTACCTAAACCGTCGAAATAAAGACTGATAAATAGCAAATATTTTGATTTTTGCATCGATATACAAATAAATATCAGAGAAGCCCCTGTATACCAAATACATAAAAACAAATTAAAACACACTACAATAAACTGAATAACGTACGACAATAAAAAAAGCGATAGACCAAATTTCAGGTGCCAATAGTCGTAAAAACCCAACAAAATACAGGAATAGTCGTTACAGAGATATCGCTAGCTAAATGTTATAACGTCACAAGTCAAAATGTTGGTTTTAAGAATTAGGACTCTAATGTTCAAATGAAAAGCTTTATTTCTTTTATTTTTGCGTTCGCAATTGTGTCCCTATTCTATTCGGCCAGCGATACGTTGACACAATTGCATAATCAAATGCCCTTACATTTTTAAAGTAGGTATCTTCAATCACAAATACATGCTGATAATTTGTATTCTCGCGGAATATGTAATAGTTTGATTACTTAATTATTCTATCTATCTATATCATCACGCCAGCTCCCTTGTAAGATGGGCCGAGAGTACAGAGTTCCAACAGGTTCTTTCCTTACATACCTCTCCGGCTTCCTCCACTCTCATAGTTCGTCTCTCACGCTCGCCGGTTACGGAGACTCTTGACTTGACGTTCAGATAAGACTTGGTCTATTTGGTCATGGTAAGATAGTCTAGGTCTTCCCCGGGACCTATATCCTTCCACTGTCGCATTGAATATCTGTTATGTCATTATTTCTGCTGACATTCTTTCTATATGCCCGAACCAACGGAGCATACCCGTTCTCATCTTTACACCGATACTATCTTTCATACCTAATCGCTTTCTTACTACGCTTTTGCGAATACGGTCGGTCAGCTTCTAAATTCTTTAAAGCAAACTATGCTTGTTTTTAACCCAATTTTTATTTAAACTCATAAGACAGTAAAAAAGATATACGAAATGTTATTTTTATTTTTAAATAACGAGTTTATCGCCGCGATTTCATCCGCGTTGACTTTAGTCAAGAACCTAACATTTTTCCGGGATAAAATGTGATCCTGTGTTAATCTAGGTAAGCCAGGTAATCCTATCTGTGTGCCAAATTTATTTCAAGTCCGTTCAGCCGTTTTTGCGTGATTGACTAACAAACATCCCAACATATAAACATACAAACTTACACATTCATAATATTACTTGGATTTGAATTATAAGGGCTGGAGTTCGAAATTGTTTCCGGTCTAATTGCGATAGGCTCGCTCCTATTACATCGTCGGCGAAAAAGCACGTTTACACAGCACACTTCTGCCACCCCCGCTTGGGGAATATAGGAGTGACGGTGTTCATACAACAATATTTTTTAATACAATATTTATTACATTTAAATATGTAGAAACAAGTTTTTTATGTTAAATTGTTCACCCTCCATAGTACACACACATGATCAAATAGGGTATTTTTAATATGTAATTATTAATTTATATATGCCACCCCGCAAGGGATCTATAGATAGATAGATTATTATTAATTTTAGTTTCCTGTTTTTTTTGTACACCGTCACGCCTATAACCCCCAGCGGGGGTGGCAGAGGTGTACTGTGTACACCCACTTTTCGCCGACGATGTTTTTTGTTTGCGAAATTCCTCGAAGACACAAATAATGTGCACAAAAAGTTTACTGTTACAGTAGCGTTGCCAACTGTCCCGTATTTTCGTAAATATATACGTATTAGAAGTGTATCTCTTTATAAATGTCAAAATACAAACATATACTATGCTGTGTGGAGCCAAATGTCCCGTATTTCACGGGACGTCCCGTATTTCACGGGACGTCCCGTATATATTTTTTTATTTTAATGTCCCGGTGGGAGTGGCCATGTCCCGTATTTTGGCAAATATATACGTATTAGAAAAGTGTATCTCTTTATAAATATGTCAATATACTAACAAATACTACGTTGTGTGGAGTAAAGTCGCTAACAAAAACAAAATGTAAAATAAAATTGAACAAAAATATGTGATGTAAGAAACTACGACGGACGATTTAGCGCAGTGGTTAAGAGCTTAAGCTGCTCCGCCCACTGTGTCTAATAGTCGCTCGTTCGATCCCCGCACGGAACAAATCTTTGTGTGATCCACAATTATTTGTTCCGGTCTGGGTATTTGTGTATGTGAATTTTCATGTTGGTAAACGCACCCACGACACAGAAATAAATCCTAGGGTGGGGTCCTAAACTATTTTTTAAGCTTCATTGTTCCTTGAGGACGAAATACGTTGGCAACCCTACTGCTCAGTGGTTGTATAGTGCGACTAGGATCTGTCGGCCAATGGTTACATTGATAGGGGGCGTTAGTGTGAAATTGTTAACATTTAGTTCATTTTTCCTACCTCCAATGAGATGTTTCAATCTGACATGTTATCCTACTATGAAATTGAGATGACCGATTGGTCAAATCAAATACCGCGCGCTCATTGGTCAAATCAAATAGCGCGCGCTCATTGGTCAAATCAAACAGCGCGCGCTCATTGGTCGAATCAAATAACGCGCGCTTCTCAAATATTAACGACCAATCAGAATATTAACCGACTTCAAAAAAGGAGGAGGTCGACCATTCGTCTGGTTTTTCATAACGACTTTATTTATGAACTAATTTTGATGATTCTTTTTGCGTTGGGTTTAGTATAGTTTCGAGGTGGCCCCATTTTAATGCAATCGGTATTGAACTTTGGACTTTGAAGATACACCACACACTCCTTAACGGCGAACAGCACGAATGTATAGATTCCGTTATTATGGTTATTCTTCTTATTCCTGTAGGTACCTTGCAGTACAACTTAGCAAAATAATATAATATAGGTATATAAATATCAGTAAATAATTCATTTGTCACTTAAAATTGTAAAATTTTTTTTTTTTAAACCGACTTCAAAAAGCAAGAAATAAATATTTGAAGTCGGTGCCAAGTAACCGACTGCACTAACCGGTACCGACTTCAAATATTTATTTCTTGCTTTTTAAAGCCGTTTTTTTTTAAAAAAAAAGATTTTTTTGTTATTGAACTATTGCCTGCTTCGTTGGTCTAGCGGCAAAGCGCATAGCTTTGGGATCGAGGTCCTAGGTTCAAATCCTACATCGGACAATTGTAGGTTTTCTAACGAAAATTGTCATGTATGAGTCTGGGATTGTCCCCGATATATTGGTATATCGGAACATCGTCGGCGAAAAGTGGGTGTACTCAGTACACCTCTGCCATGCTGGTGTAATTGAAATGTTATGAGCAAGGCACTGCTAATTGCCTATATGAATATACCACTGGATTGACGTATAAATGCTAGTACTTTCAGCATATTACCCTAGTTTCTAAACATCCTGTACCGGCGATTTACTAAAAAGTTGCAAAAAAAACAAGATAAAAAAAATCAAGCTACATAATTATCACTTAAAAATTAAAACATTTTGGTATGTTCATGATATTTTGAAAAGAATCAAAACTTAAAAGCAAGTATCCATAATATTATGGAAGACAACATTACTTAGAAATATTTATTAAATTACTAAAAAACTCCTTTGATTCTTTTCAATTTTACATAAAAAATATTAAATTATAATGTAAGGCTTACAATAATAAAAATTAAAAGAACACTCAAAAATATTAGAAAAATACTACCTGATCTTATTCTATAAATAATTTTTACTTCAAGGCACATTAAGTTTACAATAACTGGGAACAATTATACATAAATTTTGGATTTTCACAATCCAACTGTTTTCAAATATTGTTTACATATTCCATATTGGTTTACATATTCCAAAAATGATTTACAATTTCCTAAAAATGTTAAACAACATTTAGCAAGTCATTAAAAATATTTAACAAAAGATCCAGATAAAATGAATCAAGCTGTGTTCAAATGAGTTCGGTATGCATATAATCGCATAAATGGATCTAATTTTTAACGAGCTTCTAAGTATACATCTAGATACCTCGGCTACTAACTATACCGTAGTTAGGCGTAAATCACATTTTATAATACATGAAAAAGTAAAGATTACAATCCTAGCCCCCCAAGACTAGATCGCTCGTCGTTTGAAGGGATTACTTTCTCAGATTACCTTAAAGGAAGTGCTTTAGTTTGAACACTCAGGGGATTGATTGATTTACAAGATTACAAATGTTTACATTTTCATAAAAAAGAATTTTAAACAAATATTCTAAGCATTAATGAGTAAAGAGCACAGCTTTACCAGTCTTGTGAATACTAACTTCAAAACATAATAGAAATCGTTCTTGCGAATTAAGTTCTTCTAAACTTGAGCCGATAATGCATCTGATTTAAGCAATTTAAGTGATGTTTGGATTGTACCCTGTATATGGCAGTAGGCTCGCTATAGTGAGTGCACACAGTATTTCTGCCACCCCCGCTTGGGTAATATAGGCGTGATGGTAACTGTGTTCCACCATACTCCTAACTCACTACCCTGGGGCTAAAAAGATTACATCATCAGTGCTCGCCTATAGTCCTTTGCACCAGTCATGGGTACACTGTCGTTTAGAATTAAACGTTTCTAGAAATGTGAGTGTGAAATAGAATCGATTGAATATCGTATCGAGTATAACGAAGAATGAATCGATATTAATAAAAATAATGAAGAAATAAAGAGAATAAAATAATCTAATTATTTATTTACTAATTACTAATTATTAAAAATCTATAAAAACCGACTGTTTTAATATATCAAGATGGCTATGGGAATACTAAATATTTCAGTCAGATACATAGAATAATATACTCGTAAAAAATCGGCAATCGATTTTGTACATTTTCAAAAACAACATATCGATTATAACGAGTCATTGTGTATTGTGTATCCCTAAAACGCAAACCGTTCCTATTTATATAATTGAGTAACAGTTTTATTAAGTTTTTTTTTTAATCATTACGCAAATTTATTAACAGTATATGATTTAAATGAAAAATAAAGTAGATTTTTGATGTATTCCTGTTTATTTTTTGAATTCTATATTTTTTTAACATTCCTAAGTACAATATGCGTGCAATGAAATATGATCAAACGTCACCGTACCCGTCTTGTGAAAAAGACTATCATTAGAGGTGGGCGATTATGAATGATTTACATAATCGAGACATTTACTAATTACTAATATTGATAATCGATCATGAAATTAGTAATTTTCATTCAATTCATTTTCATAATCGAATGACGTTACTAATTAGTATTACTAATTTTAGTTCAGTCATAATCCCGTCAAAATAAATCATTCATTGAGTCAATCGTTTGCTGTGATCGTTTGTTATCCGTTGCGTAGCACAGTCGTGTTTTAGTTGTTGTGGTTTGTCTTTTATTTATATTGAACCAAAAACTATGATTAAATATCTTATAGGGTACCTTTTAAGCGCAAGTTCATGAATAGTAATATTTTTTTCAAATATCTAATTAAACATGTACAAAATACTTTTACAACTCTTATTACTCAGGAGCGTACGCCGCTGGCACAGCAGGTACATAGTGAGCCCGCGCCAAGTGCCGTCGCATCATTCGCATCGGCCATGCCGCCGCGCGTGGCGCGTAATCGAAATTAGCTATTGACTACTAATTCATTACTAATGGTTATAATCGAGATATCTCGAGATATTTTCATAATCGAATGATTCCATTAGTATATCTCATAATCGCCCACCACTATATCATAGCACTATTCTGCACCTTAGAACAGTTGCATGTTGATTTCAAATCTAGCTTTGCCTTCCGCGTATTATTAAGACTGTCTTCGTAATTACCTCATTAAAGATTAACAAAACACATGAGTTTTTCATAGCATGCAAAACAGAAAGTGAGCTGTTTTTGCGATGTTAACTATTCTAATACACCATTTATCAATTTTCCAAAACATAATTAGAAGTAATCTTGTAACTGGCCCTGCACATTTTTCAAACATGATTGTATATCTTCGCTATCTGCAATCATTCCTTGCAGCTTGTCTTTAATATCCTCCAACAAATCTCGTTGGAAACTCCCTTTTTTCAAAGCGGTCATACAAAAATTTGTGAGCGCCTTAAAGCACTGCTTTCTCTGCGCATTATGTGGATGGTTATCCCAAACTGGAGTAGCTTTAACGTAGTTCCAAGCCATAAAAACATACTGAATTACAGACTCCCAATGCTGAGACTCGACTAAAACCTTCCCTTGTTCGACCAAACACTTCTTGAAGGCTACTAAATGAGTGGAGACTCTCGAATAAGCTGGGGAGTCGGTTTTAGAAGTGAGACGCGATGTCGGCAGGCTTTTAAAGATGTTGCCCTTCAAATAACTCAGTCTCTCCTCTAACGGTGCCAAATCAGGTGCAGGCATGTCAGTCCTAATCTCCTTTTCAATTTCTGGGTGTTTATAAGTAATGTTCTTAATAAGACCTATTAGTTGCGTTGGACTTAATCCTTTGAGAGCCGTATCAATTGGTCCTTGGTATTCATTCAAAGTTTTCTCAATTCTCGACCTTTTTATGGGCGGGGTACTTTTTATAGGACTTGTTATTTTGAACTTTTGAGGGGTACTAATGTCGCTGAAGTCGATTTTTTCGGGTGTGAGCGGTATGCGTTCGGAGTCGCCTAGTAGCAAACGCTTTCGCGGAGTGGAGCGAAGTGTTACGCCGAGTTTTATAGGAGACAGATGATTGTCTTTGGGCGGCGTACGCACGGTAGAATTGAAGGAGTTTCGTTTAAGATCGATGTCTGGTGACCATGTTACTGGGAGACGTTTGCGGCCTGGAATATAGAGGGAGTTATTAGCCAGTAGTATAGTTTTCTGTTTTAAGTTCACAAAATATATATTTACTAATACTTTAAAGGTACGTCTTTATCGTTATCAACAGACGTGTATAAATAAGCCAATGAATAGTAAACGGGAATCAGACTGGGCTAACCTATTTAATAGTGGCACGTAATCCTACAACTCGTTAACTATGTTACAGTACAAAAAAGATAAGAAACCTAATATGTAATCCATATTATAGTTGCGAGAATAAATTATAATAAAAAATTATAAAAATAAATAATTAAAACAAATTAGTCTCTTACTATCTCACTGCTGGGCAAACATTAATTAAAATGGTTTTTTTTGTTGCCGATTTATCTGTAGCTCTAAAATCATCCCAAGCCTTTCAATTTATTAAGGCTGAAAAAATTATACCTCTCAGCTGTATAAGCAGTTCGTCAAGCAAAGGCGCCGGACTGAGGTACCCGGCGGACAGCGCGGGCGAGAGCTCGCGGCTATTAATTAGGAGCTGATTATGATGAGCAATCCTCAAGTTGAAAAAATACCTCTTCTCCATAAGTAGTTTATCAGAAGAAGGCGCGGGGCTGAGGTACGCTGGTGTTGGTAAGGAGCTAATTATGGTGAGTAATCCCCAAGTTGGAGAAATACCTCTTTGCTGTATAAGCAGTTCGTCAGGCGAAGGCGCGGGGCTAAGATACCCAGCGGTCAACGCGGACAAGAGATCGCGGTTGTTGGTGACAGGCTGACTTATAATGAAGAATCCTCAAGTTGGTGAAATCGTACCTCTCTGCTGTATAAGCAGTTCGTCAGGCGAAAGCGCGGGGCTGAGATACCCAGCGGGCAACGCGGACAAGAGCTTGCGGTTGTTGGTGAAGGGCTGACTTATAATGAAGAATCCTCAATTTGGTGAAATCATACCTCTCTGCTGTATAAGCAGTTCGTCAGGCGAAGGCGCGGAGCTGAGATAGCCAGCGGGCAACGCGGACAAGAGCTCGCGGTTGTTGGTGAACGGCTGACTTATAATGAAGAATCCTCAAGTTGGTGAAATCATACCTCTCTGCTGTATAAGCAGTTCATCAGGCGAAGGCGCGGGGCTGAGATACCCAGCGGGCAACGCGGACAAGAGCTAGCGGATGTTGGTGAAGGGCTGACTTATAATGAAGAATCCTCAAGTTGGTGAAATCATACCTCTCTGCTGTATAAGCAGTTGGTCAGGCGAAGGCGCGGGGCTGAGATACCCAGCGGGCAACGCAGACAAGAGCTCGCGGTTGTTGGTGAAGGGTTGACTTATAATGAAGAATCCTCAAGTTGGTGAAATCATACCTCTCTGCTGTATAAGCAGTTCGTCAGCCGAAGGCGCGGGGCTGAGATACCCAGCGGGCAATGCGGACAAGAGATCGCGGTTGTTGGTGACAGGCTGACTTATAATGAAGAATCCTCAAGTTGGTGAAATCATACCTAAGCAGTTCGTCAGGCGAAGGCGCGGGGCTGAGATACCCAGCGGGCAACGCAGACAAGAGCTCGCAGTTGTTGGTGAAGGGCTGACTTATAATGAAGAATCCTCAAGTTGGTGAAATCATACCTCTCTGCTGTATAAGCAGTTCGTCAGCCGAAGGCGCGGGGCTGAGATACCCAGCGGGCAACGCGGACAAGAGCTAGCGAATGTTGGTGAAGGGCTGACTTATAATAAAGAATCCTCAAGTTGGTGAAATCATACCTCTCTGCTGTATAAGCAGTTCGTCAGGCGAAGGCGCGGGGCTGAGATACCCAGCGGGCAACGCAGACAAGAGCTCGCGGTTGTTGGTGACAGGCTGACTTATAATGAAGAATCCTCAAGTTGGTGAAATCATACCTCTCTGCTGTATAAGCAGTTCGTCAGGCGAAAGCGCGGGGCTGAGATACCCAGCGGGCAACGCGGACAAGAGCTTGTGGTTGTTGGTGAAGGGCTGATTTATAATGAAGAATCCTCAATTTGGTGAAATCATACCTCTCTGCTGTATAAGCAGTTCGTCAGGCGAAGGCGCGTGGCTGAGATAGCCAGCGGGCAACGCGGACAAGAGCTCGCGGTTGTTGGTGAAGGGCTGACTTATAATGAAGAATCCTGAAGTTGGTGAAATCATACCTCTCTGCTGTATAAGCAGTTCGTCAGGCGAAGGCGCGGGGCTCAGATACCCAGCGGGCAACGCGGACAAGAGCTAGAGGATGTTGGTGAAGGGCTGACTTATAATGAAGAATCCTCAAGTTGGTAAAATCATACCTCTCAGCTGTATAAGCCGTTCGTCAAGCAAAGGCGCCGGACTGAGGTACCCGGCGGACAGCGCGGGCGAGAGCTCGCGGCTATTAATTAGGAGCTGATTATGATGAGCAATCCTCAAGTTGAAAAAATACCTCTTCTCCATAAGTAGTTTATCAGAAGAAGGCGCGGGGCTGAGGTACGCTGGTGTTGGTAAGGAGCTAATTATGGTGAGTAATCCCCAAGTTGGAGAAATACCTCTTTGCTGTATAAGCAGTTCGTCAGGCGAAGGCGCGGGGCTAAGATACCCAGCGGTCAACGCGGACAAGAGATCGCGGTTGTTGGTGACAGGCTGACTTATAATAAAGAATCCTCAAGTTGGTGAAATCGTTCCTCTCTGCTGTATAAGCAGTTCGTCAGGCGAAAGCGCGGGGCTGAGATACCCAGCGGGCAACGCGGACAAGAGCTTGCGGTTGTTGGTGAAGGGCTGATTTATAATGAAGAATCCTCAATTTGGTGAAATCATACCCCTCTGCTGTATAAGCAGTTCGTCAGGCGAAGGCGCGGGGCTGAGATAGCCAGCGGGCAACGCGGACAAGAGCTCGCGGTTGTTGGTGAAGGGCTGACTTATAATGAAGAATCCTGAAGTTGGTGAAATCATACCTCTCTGCTGTATAAGCAGTTCGTCAGGCGAAGGCGCGGGGCTCAGATACCCAGCGGGCAACGCGGACAAGAGATCGCGGATGTTGGTGAAGGGCTGACTTATAATGAAGAATCCTCAAGTTGGTGAAATCATACCTCTCTGCTGTATAAGCAGTTCGTCAGGCGAAGGCGCGGGGCTGAGATACCCAGCGGGCAACGCAGACAAGAGCTCGCGGTTGTTGGTGAAGGGCTGACTTATAATGAAGAATCCTCAAGTTGGTGAAATCATACCTCTCTGCTGTATAAGCAGTTCATCAGCCGAAGGCGCGGGGCTGAGATACCCAGCGGGCAACGCGGACAAGAGATCGCGGTTGTTGGTGACAGGCTGACTTATAATGAAGAATCCTCAAGCTGGTGAAATCATACCTCTCTGCTGTATAAGCAGTTCGTCAGGCGAAAGGGCGGGGCTGAGATACCCAGCGGGCAACGCAGACAAGAGCTCGCGGTTGTTGGTGAAGGGCTGACTTATAATGAAGAATCCTCAAGTTGGTGAAATCATACCTCTCTGCTGTATAAGCAGTTCATCAGCCGAAGGCGCGGGGCTGAGATACCCAGCGGGCAACGCGGACAAGAGATCGCGGTTGTTGGTGACAGGCTGACTTATAATGAAGAATCCTCAAGCTGGTGAAATCATACCTCTCTGCTGTATAAGCAGTTCGTCAGGCGAAAGGGCGGGGCTGAGATACCCAGCGGGCAACGCGGACAAGAGCTTGCAGTTGTTGGTGAAGGGCTGACTTATAATGAAGAATCCTCAATTTGGTGAAATCATACCTCTCTGCTGTATAAGCAGTTCGTCAGGCGAAGGCGCGGGGCTGAGATACCCAGCGGGCAACGCAGACAAGAGCTCGCGGTTGTTGGTGAAGGGCTGACTTATAATGAAGAATCCTCAAGTTTGTGAAATCATACCTCTCTGCTGTATAAGCAGTTTGTCAGGCGAAGGCGCGGTGCTGAGATACCCAGTGGGCAACGCGGACAAGAACTCGCGGTTGTTGGTGACGGACTGACTTATAATGAAGAATCCTCAAGTTGGTGAAATCATACCTCTCTGCTGTATAAGCAGTTCGTCAGGCGAAGGCGCGGGGCTGAGATACCCGGCAGGCAGCGCGGGCGAGAGCTCGCGGGTGTTGGTGAGTGGCTGTAGTGGGGTGACACGCAGGCGGTCGAGCCGCGCGGGGATCTCCGCAAGTGCAGTGCGCGCGCGCCGACCCCCTTCCGGGGTCACTGCGCCCTCCATGCGGCTGACAACCATAATTATATAACTGGTTCAATGTACTCGAGTGGCAGTGGGCAGCAACAAAGATCTTCCTTGTAGGAATTAGAGTGGACTAAGTTAGGAAAAACATAAAAGTACCTACTTGTTTACCCTGTAAAGGATCCTGTAAAAAATCTTTTAAAAAAAAGGTAACCTGACTTCAAAAGGCAAAAAATAAATATTTGAAGTTGGTGCTGGTTGGTTTTTTTTAAAGATTTTTATTTTACAATTTTAAGTGACGAGTGAATTACTTAGTAATCGTGCTGTTCGCCGTTTAGGAGTTCCCTCTTGTATCTTCAAAGTCCAAGGTCCAATACCAATAACATTAAAATAGGACCACCTCAAAACTATACTGAACCCAATGCAAAAAGAATCATTGAAATCGGATCATAAGCAAAGGAGTTATAAAAAAAGGACGAATTATGAACCTCCTTTTTTGAAGTTGGCTAATATACTACTTAGTTCTATAGTAGGGTACCTATAGGATTGACGTAATACCCATAATATCTCAACTTACACATGCCTATTGTTTGTCGTTAAGGAGTTCCCTGGTGTATCTTTTAAGTCCAAGGTGCAATGCCAATGAAATTAAAATGGGACCACCTTGGAGCTATACCGAGCTGAACCCAATGCACAAAAAATCATCAAAATCGGTCCACAATTGACGGAAATATCGCTGAACATACATAAAAAAAAGCATACATACAACCGAACATAGAACCTCCTCCTTTTTGAAGTCGGTTAAAAAACTAATATATATTATCTTATGTTGACTATATCTTCAAGTTTATATTATCTTTTTAGGACTTTATCTGTTGATATACAACTCAATTTTGATTAAAAATTAAAGTATATGGGCAGTGATTGACATAGCTCAGGAGAAACAAGTATGCTTGTAACTGATGTAATGGTATAAGGATTTCAGTAAACAAATCTTTATTCTAAAGGAATGCAGGAACTATTCTGCTTGTGAAATGAAATAATGTTATGTCAAAAAGACCGTTTTAAAATCAAAATTTTATAGTAAAAACAGTGAAAATATTTTGCTTAGTTATTTTTTTTTTCTAAAAAAACGTAACCCCACACTTGGATTTATTCCTGTGTCGTGGGTGCGTTTACAAACATGAAAATTCACATACACAAATACCCAGACCGGAACAAATAATTGTGGATCACACAAAGATTTGTCTCGTGCGGGACTCGAACCCGCGACTATTAGACGCAGTGGGCAGAGCGGCTTAAGCTCTTAACCACTGCGCTAAATCGTCCGTCAATTGGGGAGTTCTTATGGCTTCCTTCCCGCTCCATCATCAGACCTTGGACACCATCCAGGTCTAAAGACAAATCCAACAAGCCCAAACAGAGCAGGGTTATATTGAGTAGTTGGGTGGTACCCTTAACCACTACTTGGCTTTATCATCAGACCCTGAACTCTATCTGGTTGTTTAGTACTTGTCGATACCAATCTAACAAGCCTAAACATGAGGGGGTTTTTTGCATAGTACTCATGTTCTTATAGCCACCTTCAGACTCAGTCATCACCAGCTCCATGGAACCTTGAAATGGACTTTACATACATGTCCCTAATTTCAACTGAATCAGATACCTGGAAGTGCTTGAAAATGGATTACAAGGTTTGAACCACAAAGACAGACATACAAACATTATAAGTTAAATAAAAGATAGTGAAAATAAATGCATTTCTATATTATGTTTTAGAATAAATCTGTGGTGTGTTTGATTTTCACTATTTCATTATCTAATTTTTCCTTTTTAATTCAATATTTGAGAATATGTCTAGATAAGTAGGTTCTTAGATTACACTTATGTTTAATCTAAACTTAAGCACATCTATCTAGCTCGTTCGGCACTGTTCTGCTATATACCCCATGAATCCAATGAATACAAAAAGAAATGTAAAGCTCTCATTTTTAAAAAGAGTAACCATGGTGTTTCTTGCCCTTCTTCTCCACAGGAATGACTTTCCAAACAGGTGGTAAAGTTTTAAGTAATCAATAAATTTCTATTTTTGACTATTCATAAGTGCCTTTTGTTTTAAAGGAAAAAAAACTTTTGATTTTGAAATAACACATGTGATCCATTTTACCCAACCCAAGAGGATAGTGTGTGGAAAGGTAAAAATATAAGAGTACATTATTGTATTCCTTAACTTTCTTTATCTTTCCACTATAGGTATAGATAAGTATGGTTATCTTTATGTGAAGCTTAGCATTCTATACTCATTACCTTCTGCTTACCACAAGACGGTCTGTGTATAATAATATCTAATTAAATATGAATGTAAGCAGACTACTGGATACATAAAACAAGGGCTCCTGCAGTTCATAATAATTACTAGTAAACAAATTAGTTACAGATAATGGCATCGATAGACAATCTGCTACAAACTTATTTAAACAAAAAACATAATAGGGTAAGTTAGATAGTTAAATTATTAAAATTTACGTAATATGGTATAAGCTGGTGTACGCTAAGTTAGAGGTAGTTTGATCGTACTTAAAACAGTAATAAACCATTGCCAAAGGCTCTGAAATTTATCAGAATATAGATGTATAAAGTTATGTTTATCGTTTATTGGAGTAATAAGATCATTACTACAAAAAGAATCACTCAAATACTGGTCATAACATAGCGTTCAAAACGAAACAATTATTTTCATATTTCTTCCAAAATTTTAAAGAAAACCAATGATGCTTATATCTTACCGTAATTATGGCTCCCAGTTAGGTTCTAGAGGTCTAAAGTCAGGGCTCAAACCTAAGTAATAATGGTGAAAACAAAATAAAAATATCAAAGAAATTGGCGCAAAAATTGACAACTAACTATCCAAGCGAGAGCAAGCGAGCACAACGGTCAACTTTGGGTGCGTTCCACTTGTAGCCCACGCCGACCACGCTCCCAATTGTGACAATTGCCGTTCCACAAGGTTGTCAGCGCCGCAATCGTTCACGCAAGTGGAACGTACCATGGGACCATAGTGATCGATTTGTCAAATGCAAATGGCGGGATTTTAGAATATTGTTCCTCTAAGTATATTTTTTTGTTACAGTAGTAAATGCACATATATATTCATAACAAAACGGTCTATTGTAAAATACCTATAAGGTATTTCACACATGATTATAATTTCAGTGAATCTAAATTGCAAAAAAAAAGGAAGTAGTTATAACATTTAATGTTTAATTTTTTGTGTTTTTAATCAATTATAATTATAATAATTCATTCTAGCAACCTGTTTCTCCAGTACGAATCAAGAATTGTGAATTTGTTATTACGAAATCAAGAAGTTCGATAAGTATTATTAAATTACAAAAGTGAAGGACAAGCCTCCAGCTATAAACAATGGCTGAATGAATATCATGCTCTGAATGTGTGTAATAGATGCCTACCATCCTTATTATAATTGGTACAAATTGTAAAGATTAAATCTTACTATGGAATACAATAGAAACCACAATGCTATGATGTAATTATATAACATTATAACAAAAAAATGCAATTGATTGTAGGTTTACAATAAAGAAATTTTTTAAAAATATTGTTTTAACTTAAAACTATATCGAATATGAATAGGTAAATACTGAGATGTATGGAAGGTAATTATAATAATATACAGTAATTTTAAATTGTGACTATATAGGTACTATAAAACCTTGTGTGGTGTTAGTCAGGACTGCAGACACATGATAGTAAAACAGACCACTCCTATATCTTGAAAATGTATAGCAGTTAAAAATAGCTTGAAATAAAACCACCACTTAATTTTTGGGTTGTTCGTGTTTATATTGGTGAAAAGTGCATATTTACAATAGTAGTGTTTCCATTCTAAATATCTCTGACGATTCCTTGCAGTGTAATGGTCGTGGTCATTTATGCATTAGCTAAGTTTATTAACATAATAAAAATAATAAAGTATTACTTACTGACTCGTTGGTCTAGTGGCGAAGCACATCGCTTTGAGATAACGTGGTCCTGGGTACAAATCCTAGGTCGGTATATTGTAGTCTTTCTAACAAAAACTTCCCAGTATGAGTCCGGAGTCTGGAATAGTGTCTGGTATATGGCAATAGGCTCGCCCCGTATTATCTATGGGATCTAACATCGTCGGCAATAAGTAGGTGTACACAGTACACCTCTGCCACCCCCGCTTGGAGAATAAAGGCGTGATGGTGTTTATTTTTTTATTTATTACTTATAAACTTAATAAATACGAGAAAATCGTGAAATTACAAAGATAATGTTCATTTGATAGCTTCTTCGATACCTGTATACTTCCAGATTTTTAATTCACATCGGCTATTCATGACTTTTTATTTTGTACATCTATTATTGTTATTCTAAGGTACATCTCCCCCTTTTTTGTCAATCTTTTTCTTAAATAGATGTAAGTAACAGTTGTTATAATGGGTAAACTCTGAAATCAAAATGAGTTTATTAATTCAGTAATTATTAAATAAATACTATTTCCTCATCTATCTTTCTAGGTCTCTGACCCTCTCCTCTGGGGTAACAGTTGTGATAGTATGTTCCACATATTTTTAAGTATTTGCTGAAATAACTAATTGAATGCCAATCAATATCAGGATTATGAGTTAGTTTGCTGAATAGATAGACACCACACATTTATTGGTAGAAACATAAAAAGAAAATTGAGCATGAAAACAACAAAAAGTAAAGGCAAAATAGGCAAAAAAACTATCATTGTAAGGCCAAACACTTGTAAGTTATTGCATATATTTACAGTGAATATCACATTAAACAATGTTTACTTATTTAACTAATATCTTGTTAACTAATATCATGATATTTTATAGTTTCTATGTATGTTGATATATCTAAGAATACAAGTGTAAAAATATTTTAAGTACAATCTATCTACTATATCATCATGCCAGATCCCTTGCAAGACAGGCAGAGAGTACAAGACATTTATAAATAATACAACTAAATTTTTGTGCTCATTTTAATAACGTAAGGTGTAGTTAATACTACACATTCCCTACTGGAATGTAGTATCAAATACCTATATTAAATACTGCTGCTAACGTAATATTATTAAATAAGGTACCTCGATTTACTTGTTGCTTACTGCAACATCGTGTGTCCCCAAAGTTCGTATTATTATCCTCCGATGATTCCTCCTGATGATGATTTATCCTCTACCCGTGTCGAGTTATTATTACACAATTGCGTTTCTTTTATACATTTCGTTTCACCCTTTTACAGCTCATTTCGCGGTTTTTCGAGTTATATTATATGTTTGATACCTATAATTTATCAAAATAGCCTTGTTAAACTTAAGATAAAAATTCTATAATTATTTTTCAAAGTTTAATATTTACCGCCTATTTTGACACTGACAGCACAATGACAGCGCCCACCGTGACCCACCTCTTGAGGTGGGTCACCGTGAGCGTCTTGTGAGCGAAATCCATGACGTCATCTATGACGTCATCGATGCGATCACATCGATCGCGGGCGCCAAGTGGAACGCCTGAAATGGCGAAAATTTCGACGTTTATACCAAGTGGAACGTACTCTTTGAGTTCCAGGGTGGGGCATTGTAAAATAATGTATGTTTAGCATATATTTTTTTTTATACAACTAAATCTACCAAAGATAAACCTACCAACATAAACAGTATGTAAACATTTTTTTGTATGGCTTAAAGTATTTTCTTGCCTACTGTTATTTATTAATTCATTTACTGTTACTGGAGTAAGGCTAATGACTTTCGCCATTTGTTCCAGTTCATATTTAACTAAATTAAATCATAGTTAACTAAATATTTTAAAATTTGTTCCAGTTTATTATGCTATCTATGGCGAATAATAATAGTTCATTCATTCCTTTTTTCATTCATCCATGATAAAGGATGTCGATGAAACAAAATATCGATGATGCATCTCTTAGCTTGACATGCTCTTATCTATGCTTGACATGATGTCATGGCATGATGTTGAATGGTTATGAGTATTTGATTATGGGTGTCATCGTTACTTTTGCCAGTCAAAATTGCTGGTTCATCTGAATTCATGGTAGAATCTTGAAAGAAAAATCTTTTTGTAAGAAATAAAGGTGATAAGAAAGCCATTTTTTACATCAATGTTTTTATATTCGTCAATCATTACTAATGAAAAATAATCGTTTCACTCCAATAATTTTTGACGTGTAACATCTTTCCTCTCGGTTGCTGGTAGACATGGTAACCCTGCGCTGCGCCGCGCAATTGCGCCAACTCAGTTCACTGCGCCGGATGTGTTAACTCACTTGTTCAAAATGAGTTAGCGCACGACCGGTAAATTCGAAAGGTGTTAAGATGTTGAGTTGCCCGCAGAATCCATTGAAATGTATTGAACATTTGTGGTATTGCATAAATCTTTTTTATATCATTTTTATAAACTACAACACCGTGAAAAAGGAATGATAGATAATAGTTTCTTTTCTACATTTTACTTTAGCTACTTACTGGCTACAAGGTTTTATTTTAACAAATGGCTGAGTTGACACCTGTGTGTAAAATAATTGGCGGAATACGTTTACGCTCTAAAATCAAAACGAATGTACTATAGTCGATTCTGTGAGGAGTGGTTGAAAGAAAATCATGGTTGATCTATTTTAATGTTTTTAATTTGTTATTATTAAATGTGTTTTAATTTACAAAAGTGTTGTTATTTTGTATTCCAAAGTGTAGTGAAGCGGCAAAGATAAAAAAAAAACTATTGAAATACATCATTTTTGGACGTGCATTGGTGCCAAGCGACTTGTCGCACTGACAGCTGACTTTGAACCCGCTGGCGTATGCAAACCTGTTTCTTTGGATAAGTAGTTTCCGCAGGATCGAGGAAGACCATAAAACACCCATCACTCGTGTTTTTGCTTAGAGACTCGATTGCCATTACAGAATTACAGATTAAATAATAGTAACTAGATACCTACCCGATTAGAAAGGTGTTGTGTTGCCAGGCGTCACTTTCAAAAATATGCATAATATAAATATAAGAATCATTAAAAATATATTACCTAGTTTTTTAAAGCAACGTCTATTTAATTTTACTGAATAATTGATTATTACGTGTGTGTGTGTGTGTGTGTGTGTGTGTGTGAATGATGTACGCTCTCGGCCGCGAGGCCTTTACAGCTTCACCGGACTTAAAGGCGAGCGTGCAACCACTACGCTCTAGCCAGCCATAAGGGCAAGAGGCGACATACTCGAGGGCGCCTCTAAGAGGCGCCCTCGGTTGGGACAGTCGCTGTAGGGGGACGGGTGCACTACTAAGTGCACCGGTCAACCGCCGGCTATGGGAGGGGATCTACTACTACGTCGTCGTCGTCGCCCGTATTCTGAGCGGAAAGAAGGGATGACAGAGCATCGGGGGGGTCGGTGAGAACATGTCGCGGCCAGCGGTAGCGGCAGGGGTCAGGGGGGAGATCGTAGTCGGCGGCGGGTACGATTAACGGATTCGCATGGGTAGATGCGTTCGCGAAGTGACGTGTTGACGCCTTTTTAATAAAGGCGCGGATAGGTTCGAGACCTAGATCGGAGTGGAGGTCGACGTTCCGTACGAACCAGGGGGCTCCTACGGCTTTACGGAGGAAGCGGTTTTGAACCACTTGGAGTTTATCGATGTGAGAGGGGGCCGAATGCCCGAACACAACACACGCATAAGTCATGATGGGTCGAACGCAAGTTTTGTAAAGCGTCACCTTATTTCTAAGGGACATTTTACTCCGCTTGCAGATTAACGAATGGAGACGACTGAGCACAAACGATGCTCGGTAACGGACCCGCTTGATGTGCGGGCCGAAGGACATGGTACTGTTTAGGGTGACCCCTAGATATTTGACCTCTTTGACCCAGGGAATGGGTCGTTCGAACATGGTCACTTGGCCGAGATTACTTCTAGGGCGGCGCAAGGAGTGGCGCGGGGTGGCATTTCTGGAGAAGAACACCGCAGCGCTCTTGTCCGGGTTCACCTCAATACGCCACTTCCTGAACCAATTCCCTAGGGAATTGGCGGATGCCTGAAGGTTTCTGGTAATGAAACCCTTATTCCTATGCGAGACGTAGAGAGTGGTATCATCCGCGAATAGGGCTAGGCGCGCCTTACTCGAACGAGGAATGTCGTTCGTGTAAAGGCTAAACAGGAGCGGAGAGAGAACTGAGCCCAGTGGGACTCCAGCACTGATGGAGTGGGAAGTGGAGCGCGTCATTTCGACGCGATAACGGAAGGCGCGATTCGACAAGAAGTCTCGTAAGATGAGCACGAGTCTGTCCGGCACACCCAATTGGTAGAGCTTGTAGATCAAGCCGTTGTGCCAGACTTTGTCGAATGCCTTCGCGACATCTAGGAAGAGGGCGCCCGTGTAGATGGGTTTGGGTCTATTGAGACCGGAGAGGATGTGCTCCGTGATGCGGTGCACTTGGTGGACACCCCTGGACGTTACGAAGTCTTTGAGCCTCGCCAGAAGTACGCGCTCGTATATCTTGGCCAGGGAGTTGAGGAGACTGATAGGGCGGTAGCTCGCGGGGAGATTGCGAGGTTTGCCGGGATTGGGAATGCCTATGACGTCCGCCTCCTTCCACTTAGCGGGGAAGGTGCAGTTCGCCATGGCGGCGTTCAATATGGCCACTAAGAGGCAGATGAGTTGGGCGGGCAGGCATTTCAGAACGCGATTCGAAATGCCGTCAGAGCCGGGAGCTTTTTTTACCCATAATTAGATCTTCGACCTCCGTTTGGGTGATAGGAGGTAAGGAATCGACGGGGGGGAGGGATGCCCTGCGCTCGACTTCCCTGTCGACCGCGTCGACGTGGGACTGGTCGACGGACTGAGAGCTGGGGGCGCAGTGGCTCTCGAGGACTCCCTCGAAGCGGGAAGCTCGGCCTTTTCGTCGTCGTCGAAGGCTGGAGGTGCGCCTGAAGGGCGGGACAGCGAGGGCATGTCAGTCGTGGAGTCGGATTTGAGGCTACGCGCCAGCTGCCAGTAGGCCAGATGCGATGGCGCGATGCCCTCTAGGAAGTCACCCCACCGTTCCTCCCGGACCTCCGCGACACGACGCATTACCTCTCGTTGTAAAGCGCGCATCCGGGCCCGATTGGCTTCGGTGGGGTAGGAGTCGTACGCTCGGATAGAAGCATTCTTGGAACGAATGAGATCCCTAACGTCGTCCGGCAGTCGAAAGCGGTTGAGGTGGAGATCTTCCGCCTCGACTTGCTTGGACGATCAACTGACAGCCGATCGGATGTGTTCGGTGAAGGCGTCTACGGCCTAATCGGTGTCCTGAGGGGACGGGATGGAGTCCGAGCTGAGAGGGTGGGGGGGAGGGTCGGCATCCGCCAAGGCCGTGCTTAGCGCATGCCAATCCACCACCGTCTTTTTGGGTCGCTGAGGGGCGGAAGGGGAGGAACCGAGTCTCATGACTACAGGTCGATGGTCAGAGTCGAGTTCCTGGACTACTTCCAAGGAGTGCAGCCGTAGGGTGACACCCTTCAGAAGCGCCATGTCCAGGACGTCGGGTCGGTGGTTGGGATTGATTGGATAGTGGGTAGGGTGCATAGGTGCGATGACGTCAAAGTCGAGAACGTCGACCAGGGCGTCAAGGCTCCTACCGTTAGGGAAAGTGGTGAGACCGTTCCAGGCCACGTGCTTACTGTTGAAGTCGCCCGCCAGAATGACGGCGCTTCCCAGATTGAGGAGTGCTTCAAAGTCACTCCTGAGAACGGATTTAGTGGGGGAAAGGTATACGGAGGCGATCACGATGGGCTGGTGCCCCGTAAGAGAGACGCGACAGACCGAGGCTTCGATGTTGGTGAGCGCCGGGGGATCGAGAGGGATGCAGTGAAGGGACCTCCTGTAGTAAATGAGAGTACCGCCTCCGCGGGAGCCGATTCTGTCATTACGCACGAGGTTATAGTTTGCGAACCTAGGATCGCGTTGTGCGGGCTTGAGGAAGGTTTCCTGCACGAGGAGGATATAAAGTTGGTGATCTCGGAGGAAATCAGCAACCTGATCTCGCTGGGAGCGAAGGCCATCGGCGTTAAAGAACGCCAGGGATAGGTTGTGGGGCTTATGGCGGGGAGGTCGTAAATCCATTATTGGGTGCGGGGGGGTTGGGTTCTGTGGGACGCCAGGACGTCATAGACGTCCCTGTATTCCGCGGCCAGGAGAACCTGGTCCGCCAAGTTGGTGGCGGCGCAGAGTTGGAGGGCGAGTTCACGGACTCTGGGGAATAGTGCGGGGCTTATCACCGCCGAGACGTTCATGATCAGGTTGACGTCCTGCCCCACTTTAGTGGGCGGAGGGGGACAAGCCGCCACCGGCGGGATCGCCGGTGCGCGCTTCGGGGGGCGGGCAGGGCCCACTGACGGGTGGGAGGCCGCGGTGTAGGGCAGCGGCTTCACCCACGCGTTGGCGCCAAGGGACGGCCTGAGCGGCGGGGGAGGGGGGGTCAGCTTCAGTGGCGCGGGAGCGCGGGGAGCTGTGGTCACCGGCGCAGAAGGCACCGGACGAGGGTGCGCTGAGGGCGCGGGGGGGTGTTGCGCTGAGGGCGCAGAGGGGGGGGGGGCAACCGCGCGGGGGCGGCGGCGGCCGCCGCGCCTCGCCCGGCCGCGCTTCCCCTTCGGCGCCTTGGGGCAACCGCGATAGTTCGCGGTGTGCCCCTTGGTGCCGCAGAGGACGCAGCTGGGGGCTCGGCCGCCGACTCCTTCGAACGGGCGCACTGGGACGTCGCGTGGTCCCCGATGCACTTCACGCATCGAGGGCGCGCGTGACAATTACGGAGATGACAACAAACAATAATGAAAGAGTGCCCGTATAGTTGGCAGTTGTGTGCCCGGGCGTGCCACGTTTATGGGGGGCCTCCACGGAGAGGCCAGAGATATGGCACACGGCCTTCAGGTCGAAGACCCTACGGCCGGACTCGGTGCGGTCGAGGACGACCTGCACCATGTCGTAGGCTTCCTTGGAGCACCCATTGACCATCCTGTGCACCTGGCGCACAGGAAGGTCCTGGGACTGGAGGTCGGCTTTAATGACGGCGGTGTCCAGCTCCCTAGGGACACCGCGGATTACTACCCTGAGCTCCCTTTCCTCCTCCAGGGTGTAAGTGTGATATGCGATCTTGTCCGATCGCAGGAAAGCGGATAGCCGTCGGTGGTCGTCCGAAGACGCCACCTTGACGGCTATGCCTTGCGCGGTGGAACGCGCGTGCGTGTAATTTATTTGGCGATTGTAAATCGCCTTAGAGATGCGCTCCCAGGCGCTCTTGTCCTGAATGACAAGCGGCGGAGGAGTGATGTTCGGACGTGCGGGGCGCGCGAGGGGGGAGGCCCTCGCGGCCGCGTTGGGAGACGGAGACGGAGACGGCCGGGGGCCGGAGGGGCCGGGAGAAACGGAGGCGTTCCCGGCCTTCTGGATCTTGGGAGGCAGCGAGTCGCGCGGTTTACGCGCCCGCTTCCCATTTGAAATGGGAACGAAGTCGTCCTCCGACGAGAACGACGGGGACGGGGACCGGGCGGGGGCGGCGCGTCTCGCGGACGCGCGCTCGACCTCCATATCAGAGTCCGAGAGAGGCTCGGACCCGCATGGCGAGACGGGGCGGTCGGCGGGGGTCTGGGGCGGCGCAACCAAATCCGTTCTCGGCGCGGCGAACGGAGTCGCGGGGCGCGCAGAAGGCGCGGGGTGCGCGGGGGCGGGGGCCGACGCGCGCGCGGGCGACGCGTCGGGCGAGTACGTCACCCTGAATTCCCGGACTATGTCCGGGCAATTCAGCACGATGTACCTCGTTAGATCCCGGACAAAATCGGGAGGGAAGTCGTCAGCCATTCCCAGAGGGGAAATGGCAGGGCGCGTGGACTAAAATAGGGCCCTAAGACCCGGGCGTGAACGATGCCCAGATCCCCCCACCGAGTGGCGGCGGGGGGGTGGTACTACCGGGGGACGCGGTGTGCCCTTTCGCCTTAAGGGCGAACGGGTGGCACCAAACCCTAACTGCTCCGGGGAAATCAAGAGCTCTGACCAGGGAAACCCCCAGGCCAGAGCTCAAGCCCTTCCGAGATGGCCGCCCTCTGAAGGAGGGAAGCGAGCGCTCGGGTCCCGCTCAAGCTTACCACCAACGGACAAAAGACGTGGATTTACAATACAATACTATTAAGAATCGAAGTTAAAAAAAACCGTTATGAAAAATAACCGTTAGGAAAACCGCGGGAGGGCCGGCCGCGTCATTAGAACGACGCGGCTGCCTAGCAACCCACGTAATTAGGTACACAGAGCAAACGTACTAACGTGAATAGACAAAGACGTACCTGCATACACACGAGTGGATGAAGACACGTCACTGCACAGACACTCAAGCACGTAAGCACCACGAACCGAACCACGTAAGCACACGAAACGAAACCGTTAGAAATCGCGGGAAGGCCGACCGCTGTTATAACGGCCCACTGCCTAGCAACTCGCGAAGTTGATTATGCGCGAGCCAAACGCAATGCGCCAATTACAAATGCCGAGCAGATGCATTTTTTTTTTGATTATTACTAATCACGGTCGTAACATGGATTATAGTATTTTCATATATGATGGGTACTGTGACAGTTCTAAGAGTCAAAGGAAATTATACTTTATTCAATGGTAATAAGAGTTTTAAACCCGTTTCTATAATTAAATATGGTTTTATGCCTTGATTGTTTTCGTTTGACACTTAGAACTATCACAGTACCCATCTTATGTGAACAATATTATAGGAACTGTCTGAAAAAATAGCAGTCATCTTTTAAATGCATACCTATTAGTTATTAATTTGTCTTATAAGACTACACGTAGATTTATTGGCAACTGATAATTGTTGATCACAATATAAACATTTAACCTTTTTTTCATCATTTACAGCAGTGAAATGTAACCATATTTGGCTTTTCATTCTTGATGACGACATTCTTCATCATTCAGAATCACCTAATCTAGATATATAAATATTGAATTATACAAATAATATTATTTTTAGGTACAACTTTAAAATGACTTTCCATTTAATTTAATAATAATATCATAGGTAATTTGTCATCAGAAGGAATCAATAAAATTGGAGGAGTAAATTTGAAGAAAGGGTACAAAATAGGTAGGCTGTATTTTACGGAACAATGAGCCAACGCAGTTCGGGCGGGCGCTATGCGCCGTTTGTACTTTGTGCTAAGAGTCTGTGAGCGCGGCGTGCAGATGGCGCGCGTCTCACTGCTCACTCGGCGCGTTTCATTTTGTTGCGCCATGGCGCAATTTTGAGTTAACACAATGAACCGGCGCAGTAGCCTGCGCCTGAGTTACTGAGTTAACGCAAGGAATTTTGCTGAGTTACCCATGTCTAGTTGCTGGATATTTTTTGTGGGAGTGATTTTGGAAAAGGGACGGAAATGTGTTACAGAAAACCGGGGAAACGCGCGCTATTTGATTTGACCAATGAGCGCGCGCTATTTGATTTTGCGTGTGTGTGTGAATGATCTACGGTGTTGGCCGCGGGGCCTATATAGCTATACCGGATAAGAGGGAACACCTCACAAGCGTACGTCGTGATGGGCCGTATACAAGTTTTGTAAAGTGTCATCTTATTCCTAAGGGACGTTTTACTCGGCTTGCAGATCATAGGGTAAAGATGACCGAGCCAAAGGCTACTCGGTTCCGGACTCGCTTGATGTGCGGTCCAAAGGTCATGGTATTGTTTAGGGTAACCATTAGATAATTGACCTGTTTGACCCAGGGAAGAGGTAGGTTGAACACCACGCCTTGACCGAGATTACTTCTGGGGTGGCGCAGGGAAGGGCACGGGGTAGCACCTCTGGAGAAGAACACCGCAGCGCTCTTGTCCGGGTTCACCTCAATACGCCACTTCCTGAACCAGTCCCCTAGGGTGTGGGCGACTGCCTGAAGGTTTCTGGTAATGAAACCCTTATTCCAATGCGAGACATAGAGAGCGGCATCATCCGCAAATAGGGCTAGATCCACCTTAATCGAACGAGGAATATCGTGTAAAGGCTGAATAGGAGAGAGAGGGGGGGGGAGATAGCTGAGCCTTGTGGGACACAAACTTCTATGGAGTGGGGGGTAGAGCGCGTCATTTCGACGCAATACCGAAAGGCGCGATTCGACAGGAAGTCTAATAAGATGAGCACAAGTCTGTCCGGCACACCCATTTAGTAAAGCTTGTAGATCAAGCCGTTGTGCCCGACTTTGTCAAACGCCTTCGCGACATCGAAGAAAAGGGCACCTGTGTAGACGGGTTTGGGTTTATTGAGGCCAGTGAGGATGTATTCCGTGATGCGGTGCACTTGATGGACACAAGAGTGTTTGGTTCGAAAACCAAACTACTCATTGATGAGAATACCCCTAGATTATACAAAGACTTCGAGCTGTGCCAGGAGCAGGCGCTCGTAGATCTTTGTCAGGGAGTTGAGGAGACTGATGGGGCGGTAACTCGTGGGACGGTCACGAGGTTTCTCGGGCTTTGGGGTGCCTATGACGTCGGCCTCCTTCCGCTGAGTGGGGAAGTTGCAGTTCCATGGCGGCATTAAGGATGGCCACTAAGAGGCAGATGAGTTGGGCGTTTGAGTACGCGATTAAAAATGCCGTCAGAGCTGAAGGCCTTTTTCGGCTTAAGACCTTTAATCAGGTCCTCGACCTCAGTCTGGGTAATAGGGGGTAAGGAATCGGTGGGGGGGAAGGACGCCCTGCGCTCGACTTTCCGGTCGATCGAATCGACATGAGCCGGGTCAACGGGAAGAGAGCTGGGAGTGCACTGGCTCTCGAGGGTGTCGGCGAAAAGCTCGGCCTTTTCGTTTCAATGTCATAGTAGGATAACATGTCACATGTTACACATCATATGTGACTTTTGTAAGGCTCTCTCGTTTTTATTATTTATTTATACTATTAGATAAACTGAAGTTGCCCACTGCGACGTTTCTATATATGTAATCCTACGCAATAATCTCAGAAACTATTACACGGATTTTCATTCGATCTAGTGAGACCTGAATGAAAATCCGTGTATACTAGTGAGTCTATATCCCGATTTTCGAGGAAGTTTTAGGTTGTAGTCCAATGAAGCTGTAAAAACTCCTCAGCCACCGGCGTAGATTATTCACACATACACTTAAAACAAGAGGATGGTTTAGGTATATAATTCATGAATTTTCTTGCAAGTAGGTATTATTATAAAGCGCTTCCCGGCGGATCACTAGTAGAATAAACGCCAGTATATCACCCGAAACATCGATGATTGATTAAAAATCGATGGACGTCGAACATCCCTATTCGCACAATTTCGTGATAATCGCGTTCGACGTCGAATGGACATTTATTCTTTTGTCAACATCACGCACTGAATATAATTCGATAAAAGAAAGTGGATAGGTTTCTATTTATTACTTTTCTATTTATAATTACCTTAAGTTTTATGTTTCTAAACATAAACAATAGTGTGTCAGAATTGTGAATAATTGTGTTGATATAAAAATATACATTCCGTAGAGAGACCTTGCGAAATAATGTTGTTGTTCTGAAAGACGATTAATTGTTGTGTTATTGTATTATTCTTGTGGTTGAACGTGAAGTGAGAATTATCGGTGATATTTGTGAAAGGGCGGTGAGAAGTAGGTCAAACGAGACGGGCTCGCGTAAACAATCTGTGCCGGTTTATCGTAGGTTCTAGATTGTCGCGCGGAGACAATGAGATTGTCTGAGGGTCACTAGGGACGATGGAGAGGCTGTCTCACGACCTCAACCTGGCTTTGGAGGAGAGTAACTGCGACCGGCAGGAGCGAAGGAAGTTAGGGCTCCGTCGGCGCACCAGATCAGCTGGCAATCTTCGTAAGTGTAACATTTATTTACATTACACTGATAAACTCCGTTATAATGTAGGGTAACTGTGCTAATGTGTCAGAATTTCATTATCATCATAAATGTGTCAGTTCTTGAAATTAAACATGAGTGGCTTTGTTTGTTATTGTTTAAAAATAAACAAAACATTGCACCATGTTGTTGTTATACATTGGCTATAAATACTTTTGGTTTTATACTGAAAAGTGACTAACAGAAATCCATGCTTGTCATCCACTCTGTCTTGTATGTTGGTCTGTTACTTATTCACACCTACACTGCTGAACAGATTTTGATCAAATTCGGCAAGTACACATATTTTATCTAGGACAAGGAAAGCTACCTTTTGTTTCAAAGCAAAACTTGAGGGTGTGAAATAAATAGCCTGAATATAATGCAACCGAAGTGGCAGGTACCGCTAGTGAGAAAAAAAAAGCAAATCAAAAAATGTTTGTTGTTTACATTTTCTGTCTCACCTGGATGTGTGAGGCCTATGCCCAGCAATTACATACAATTATTGCAATGGCTTTAGTAAGTTAAATGATGAGGTCATATTAATTATATTGTATATTGTTGTTGTCAAATGATTAACTGCTATGTGCTCTTTTTGGAAATTTTGACTATTATTACTTGTTTACTAACCAAATTTTTATATAAAATGACTGCTATGTGACTCTAAGCACTATTATATTGAACTGTGGTTGCTTAAAAAATCTGCTTTACATAAAATTTTACAGGAGAATGATTTTATTCAATATCTCCCAAGTTATACCTTTTGTACATAGCAGATATTCATTTGACAATGACGATATATGTATCTAATAAATAAATAAAGGATATAATTCAGTTAACTATCATGCTTTATAATCATTTTAATAAATCTTTTAAAATAAAATATGTCAGGAGAATCAATTTAATATGCTGATATCTAAGATTTATTCTTAACTAGTTTCTGCCCATGACTTCGTCCACCTTGACTTTAAACTGGAACCTTACATTTTTTCTGGGATAAAAAGGATCCTATGTCTTAATCTAGTTAGTATCTGTATGCCAAATTTCATCCAAATCTGTTCACCTGTTTTTGAGTGATGGAGTATCAAACATGCAAACATCTAAAAACGAACTTTTACATTTATAATATTAGTAGGATATAGTATTTATTATACTGAAATAAAAGTTGAATAACTACATTTTTTATTTAATATACCCCCTACCCCCCTACCTAATATATATGTGTTGGCAGTGAACTCACTACTTGAATAATTATATGTACATGTTATCATGTCAGTATGACAATGTTTTATTTTTTAATACTAATCAATTTATTAGTAGATTTAAGCTGACACAGGAAGCTATGTTCCTTCCTAAGAAATGTAAATATGTGATTGCTACCTTGTTAGCTTATATAATATTAACTCCGTTATAGAAAATATAACAAAGAATAGTTTAAGAGACGAAACATTATTAAATAGTTATTCTAATAATACTGCGATAAATTGTTTAAACTACTGAAGTTGATAATAGAGATGTGTCAGAGCACCTCTAGCAGTACAGAAATAAATACTAGTTGGAAGAAGGAAGACAGGCTCGGCTCTTTGAAATTATTTCATCAGAACATCAAACTCATACTCTACAAAAATATTTGAAATTGAAAATTGCAAATTGTTACAGCCGGATGTCCAGGCTCCATGGAGGTACTTTGATAAAAAGCATTAAGTCAAGAGGATGTAGTGATATAGTTACACTTTCAGTTGAACAGAGTATTGAGATATCCTGTGTTGAGCTGGAACAGCATATTATAGTGTGTGTATACAGACCTCCAAATAATCAGAATTTTAGTATATTTCACTCTGTAATAGAGGATATGTTGAATAGAATCTTTGTCAATAACAAGTCTATTGTGGTCTGTGGGGACTTTAATATCAATATCTTAGAGGATACATGTTATAGTCATATACTTCTTAGTATTTCCAAATCTTTTAATTTGACTAATGTTCTTCTCGAACCTACTAGAGTAACATCAACTTCTGCAACGTGTATAGATAATGTGTTTTGTAATTGTGAATATACAGATCAGGCAGTGGTAAGTTGTTTGCACAGCGGAGAAGCAGGCACATTTAATTATGTAATACCACTTTGTAATATAAAAATTAAAACCAGACCCATTTCCTCTCGAAATTTGCAGAATATTATATATAAATTAATAAATTAGCCCTTTCTCATAGTAATCTAAATGACCCTAATGAATGCTATTCACAATTTTTTCGATATTAAGGACTGAATTTGAAAGCAACTTTCCTGTCACAATAAAAAATATCAAACCCAAATTTACCTTTTGTGATTGGGCGACTACGGGAATTCGTAGGAGTAGGGAAAAACTATTTGAACTTTATAAATTGAAATCTCAGAACAGAAATGAAAACTCAACTCAAAAAAAATCTATGTGAATTTGAATTTATGTCGCCAAGTATTCAAAAACGTTTAGAAGAGTATGAAAGGCTTATTAGTAAAAAAAAAAAATCCGCGGATGATAAAGACCACCTGGATAATTAACAGTGAAACTGGTAGGTTCAAAAACCGCACCACGGATTACACTCTTTTAACTCCTTGTGGACTTATCAATTCTGATAAACACATTGCCCATGAGTTTGAATCATTTTTCACAATTATTGCTATAAGAACAACGGATGCCTTAAATTGTTCTCCACATCACTCTATTTCATGGTTTTTCAACAACTGGGATAAAAGATTAAATTTCCTGTTATATAAATCTATTATCATTTAGTAATCAGCAAAATTGAAATGTGTAAATGCATTGTAATAGCATTATATATGCAACTTATTTATTTTATTTGTTTTGGTTAATTGCTTGATTTTTTATTCTATAGGTTACATTGACTTTTTGAATTAATGAACTAATAAAGAATTTATTAACGTTGTATGTGCCTCTAGTGTAAAAAAAACAGGTTTTCTTAGTTAACTTAGAGCTTGTTGCTGGTAAAGAGTACTCAGCACCTTTGATTAAAAAAAATAAACATTCAGCCTTAGATGAATTACTTGTCTAGATGCACGGCGAAAATAGCATAAAATGTATCTACCTGGGTAGTCGTAACTTTTGAACAAATTTTCTAAAATCTATCACTGGCATCACTTATACATAGTTCGTGACATGTGCGTGACTGATGTCGCTGTTGGCGCCAATTTTTGTTAGCAATTGGCAGTCTAGACAAGTCTTAGTCTAAGAATCATGTTTGTATTCCCCAAGATGGGTGGCAGAAATGTACTATGTACACCCACTTTTCGCCGACTATGTTAGGTCCCATGTGCTAGGCAGCAAGCCTATTGCCATGGTCCCAGGCATAATTCCATACTCTGGACCAGGTATGTCAAACATGCGACCAACAGAGCATTTTCCTGCGGCCCAAATTAATTTTGATAACAGCCAGATAATGCGGCCTATGAGCGTGTTAAAAACAGTTTTGGAAATTTTGTTAATTTACTTGATCTAGCCTAGTGGTTAGACCGTTGGACTGCAAAGTCTGAGGTCTCGGGTTCAAACCCAGGCACGCACCTCTGTCTTTTCGAAAGCATGTGCGTAATAAAAATTAATTATCAGTTGCTTTAACGGTGAAGGAAGACATCGTGAGGAAACCTGCATGCCTAAGAGTTTCTCGAAGGTGTGTGAAGTTCGCCAACCCGCACTGGGCCAGCGTGGTGGACTATGGCCTAAACCCTCTCAGTTTGAGAGGTGCCCAACGGTGGGACAGTTTCTTAACAGGGCTACTATTATTATTACTTGATCTATTGCTTGCACTTGTTTTCGTTAAGATTTTCAGAAGTTTGTCTTCTTTAAGATTAGGTTTTGCGGCCCACCTAGTCTACGGTTTGACATGGCGGCTCTGGACTGCCTGTGTGAATTTTTCTATAGAAAAATTACACTTTTTCTGCCTCAGAATTCAACCACAAGACCTCAAGATGCGCATTATTCGCTACTTGATAAACGAGGCAGTCAATGGCTCTGTGTCATTTTCGTGGCAAACATACCTTCCAGTAGTCTGAGGGATTAAATATGCACAGCAAAGAACTTATTTTGGTGCTAAGTCGAGAGTTGTACTGCTGACATGCATGATTGTTTAAATTATTCATCAAAGGTGATACTAATTAGGAGAAAATATAAATATTAACATACAAATCTCATGTCTTCTTAACATAAACAAGGTTGCTGAGTTTTTCACCGAAAATTTTCAGAGTAGGTTGCATTCCATTTCAGTAGTAGATTAGTAAATTAAAAAAACTAAAATCTTATTCATAGTAATATTATAAATTCGAAAGTAATTATGTCTGTTTGTCTGTTACCTTTTCACGCCCAAACCGCTGAACAGATTTTGATCAAATTTGGCAAGTACATCGATTTTATCTAAGGAAATAGGCTACCTTTTGTCAAAAAAAAATTAAGAGTGTTTCATACATGCCTAAATATAACGCAAACGAAGTTGCGGGTACAGCTAGTAGATTACATATTAATACAATTATCATTATTAAAACGCACCTGCAGAACAGTAGTGACTTATCTCAAAAAATCAAGTTGTTGGGAAACTAATCGCGTCCCTACAGAATCGAGCGGCGCGGGTAGAGGGAGGGGAAGTGAAAGAGACCAAATATCGGTATTTCTTAATTCTACCATAGAAACGCCGCTGTTTTAATATTCACCAGATAAAGCGTACCTTTTAACACACACCGTCACGCCTATATTCCCCAGAGGGGGTGGCAGAGGTGTACTGAGTACACCCACGTTTCGCCGACGATGTTAGGTCCCATGTAATAGGGGGCGAGCCTATTGCCATATACCGGGCACAATTCCAGACTCCGGACTCATACTGAGAATTTTTTGTTAGAAAAACTACATTTGTCCGACCTAGGATTTGAACCCAGGACCTCGTGATCACAAAGCGATGCGCTTTGCCACCAGACCAACGAGGCAGTCAGTTAGCGTACCTTTTAATGGACCTTTATGACTTTAACTCGATTTCTTAGATTTTTGAGTTAATTCTATACCGTTCCGAAGGTGCGAAATCAATTTGTAAGTGCAAGGGTTTATACAAAATAAATGATTTCTCTAGAGTTGCGAAGATAAAGTATTCTTTATCCAAACTATACCTTAATTTTTCAGCAGCCGCAGTAACAGTCAGCCTAGTAGAAGATGGGAGCTCCAGCAGTCCCCCGCAAGCTCCTCTCATCACACAACCCCTATCCGACTCCGATGATCCTCATCTCAATCTCCACAAGTCCAGTCTCAAGTCAAGACATTACTGTCAAATTGGCAACTTTGAATCGGACTCCTTTAACGAGAACTTCTCACCGACGAGGCCGGCCAATGCAAGGAGGAAACGGAAATATAAAAAGATGCCAGTTGAGTATACAGATGGGAAAAGATCACCGCCTGTTGAAATTTTGAGTGTGACTACAGAGGTAAGTTGGCAAAATTTACTTTAGCGCGTTAATGTAATGATCTCATAGCGCCTTCCTAAGCCGAGGCCGTTCCTCCTTGAGGCGCTCTTGGGCTAGTTTCACCCTTGCCCTTCTGGCTCGAGCTTATGGGCTGCACGCTCGACCTCTTGGTCCGTGAACATGCAAAGGCCCCGCGGCCAACAGCGCAGATCAATCACAACACACAAAAATTATTGAGGTGATAAACTCAATAATCTGTCTGTCTGTCTGTCTGAACGCGATAAATTCAATAACTGCCGAACGGATTTTCATACGGTTTTCACCAATGGACAGAGTGATTCAAGAGAAAGGTTTATATGTACAATTCACCTGTGCGAAGCCAGGGTGGGTCGGTAGTAATAAACAAAATTAACAAATATCACAAGTAAATCTATCATACAATACTTAAATAGTATATAACATATACACTAACGGTATAAATAATATAAAATAACACATGATTATATTATAAAGTTGACTAACATAAAAAATACTCTCAGGAGGTATTGGAAACCACATACTTTATTCTATTACACGAGGTAGGAGGCTATCTATCTACCTATATCATCACACCGGTATCCTTGTGGGGTAGGAAGAGAGTATATAGTTCCAACAGGGTCCTGGCTTCCCCCACTCTCAAAGTTCTCATAAAATATTGAAACACATACCTTGGTTGTATTGTACTGGATGTTCCAGCCGAACGCGCTACCTGCTACAATCGTGCTCCAAACCACTGTGCTGTCGCCGGCGATACACACCAATAAACACAAGATTCTCATAAAACCTGAAAGGTAATTTAGTGTAGAATTTAATTTTATATGTTTTACTATCACAGAGGTTACACAATCAGTCAATATTACAGAGATACTGTAAGTTAAAAAGAGATGCATTTAGAAGTTTCTAATTTAACACATAACGGCGTCCCTCGAGGTCTAATCCTACGTTATCACGACCTCTTTTTCAACGCGGGTTAGTAAAGTGCTGACATGAATCAAACGGCCAACAGCACATTTTTTTGAAAAGCGCTTACAGCGTTTCAGTTTAACGCGTTGAAAGAGCGCTGTGCGAACGAGGAGTTATTTATGTTGAAATACAGGGTGATCTGAATTTCTATCTTCACGAATTGATTATAAATTTTGTGTTCCCTTGATAATGTTACAGACCTTTTCACCAATACCGTTAATTCTTATTTAAGGAAATTTTTGCTAGTTGTTGATGGAATGAATCTAAAAATAAGACTAATTTATTGTTTAAAAATACTTGTTTTGTATTCTCACGAAAGTTTTCGCAAAAGTAATCTAAACTACTTAACTAAATTCCAATAAAATTTCAAATCTCTTTGCAGGAATGCATTCTGCGGCAAAAGGAAATGGTCGCACCGTGACAAAGGAGACGTTTGTGAAATGAGAGAACGATCATTCAGCGGTGGTTGCTCTTCAAAATCGGCATTCTTCTCCAAAAACGATTTCAAATCACGCAAATACGACACGGACCAAATCAAGAAGGATACTGTACTGCAACCCGGAAAAATTGTTCTCAAATCTCAAAACACGGAAGGTACAAAGGCATCAACATTCACAAATACACCGTCTCTACCAGGCAGTTCGAGCTTCAACTTCGTATACAAAAACTCTTCGAAAAACGGTACCCCAACGCTTTCCAAAATGACGGGGTATAAAATAGCCACGGATCTGCCACCGTTCTTCAATCCTACCACGAGCTGTGGCAAGAACAACTTCGACGGTAAATACTACAGGAAATTCAAAGTGCTAAACAAGTCATATCCGCCTAACTCTTTAAGAAACCCTTTACAATTCGACGATTCTAACAGCGGAATGGATTTCGCGGGAAACGAATCTAGTTCTTTAAGCAGCAGTGATTCAGATGGCGTTATTACTAACGACAGCGACAGAGAAGGGGATGACGAATTAACAGACTGGCCAGGAATCGAAGAGCTGAAAGTCTTCAACAAAAGCTTAACATTTAAATCATCAAAATCTGTGAACAATAATTCCCCAAAATCAGTAAGCAATATGCCTCCCCCTAAACGTTTGAAGAAGGAGAAATCGTTAGTCAAAAGCGGTTGGGCGAGTTGCAAGAACAGATTCAAGAAGAAACGGCCCAAAGTCGATTCGGGAAACGACGATGACGCAATGATGTCTGACTCCAAAACGGTCGTGGACTTAGAAGATGAGGGCTTGTGTAAAGAGAATAGAGATATTCTACAGCCTCATTCCTCTTTCTCGAGTTTTAGTGATATAAAAAACGCGGGTGTGTCCGGTCAGAACGCGAACGAATCGTTTTTTCATTCCTTTCAGGCTTTTCAAGAGAAATCTGAGCAGCAAGATGAATCGTTCAGTCAGACGCCGCGCACGAATTTCACTTTACAGAAGACGTCATCAAGTGACTTGAATTTGAGTGAGAAATCACCTCAAAGTGACCATTATTATAGCGAGCATTCTATGGGGAATGCATTCGTTACCGAAGTGAGAGAGATCAGGGCTGGGTGTCGGCGGATCAGGGAAGAGAGACCGGGTTTCTTGATCTTAAGCGCGGCGAATGAACAGTTGTCAAAGTTCCTCCAAGATTCTTGCCAGACGGAGCTGAAGTTGCCAAGTTTCAATGATCCAGAGGAGAAGGAGAAGTTGGAGTCTCTTGCCAAATTGTACTCTTTAGAGCTTCAAGTGGAAATGGGGAGGCCGGTTTTGAGAAAGACCAGGTGATTATGTGATACAGATTTTAGTTTAACCTTATTTATTTATTTATTTATTTATTCTTTATGCACATGTGTACATAGGCGGACTTAATGCCCGAGGCATTTTCTGCCAGTCTACCTTGAGGTGGTGTGGAAACAACTGTGGTAGGTGCTAAAAATGAGAAAAAAAAAAAAAGAAGGGAAAACAATAAGAAAGTAATATACCAATATATAATATAATACAAGACATAAATAGCACATACATATATATATATATATATATATATACATAAATATATTTTATATACATACATATATATGAACCAGATAGTGTGACATAACAACAAGAACTACTAACGTTTAGAAGATTCCGCCAACATGTTATGAAGTAGATAGACCTGCAGATTTTTTTTAAAAGTGAGACGATTGTTAGCCATCCTGAGATCTAGAGGCAATCCATTCCATAGAAGGATAGATTGGATAAAGAAGGAAGAGTGAATGAAATCAGTCCGATGAGAGGGACACTGAAGGAGACGATTATTTGAGGAACGTAGAGGTTTATCATGAGTAGAGCATAGGTACTGAAATTGGGAAGTAAGATAAGCAGGCGAGACAGAAGAATGGAGGATAGAGAATAATGTTGTCAAAGCCCTCAGAGCTCTGCGTTGCCGAATAGGAAACCACTTTAAAAGTGAACGCTGCTCTGAACGCGCTGTGAATTTAGGCTCTTACATAGGGCCTAGGTCCTACTTATGTTTCGCCCTGTTGTACCCACTTTTGGCTTTTGTTTTTGGGTGTACAGAGTACACCTTTGTCACAAACTTAAGGAATATGGGCGTGACGATGTCTTTTTAGATTCTTTGAAACTTTGCTAAGAAGTGGATTCTGAGACAACATTTAAATGGTTGTGTTTCTATTAATGGTTAATTAATCTAGTATTATTATTATAGCTTTTTCACCCATTCAGTCCTACTGAATGGTCCCTGCAAGGGTATAAGCCTCTAATAATAATTAATCTAGTATATTGTAATTTTATTACTCGTTACTACAAAAACTGCCTTACCGGTGACTTATGTCAAAATTGGGCAAACACAAATGGTGTTATATACAATGGCATAAATCGAACAGTATCTATCGGCAATAGACTTCTTCTTAGGTTGTTAAAGGTCACATTTATTTATTTAGTCGAGATCATCACACCAGATGTCTTGCGGGATAGGCAGATAGTACAAAGTTCCAACAGGTTCTTTCCTTACGTACCTCTCTGGCTTCCTCTACTCTTATATTTATTTAGTAAAAAATAAAAACAAAAAAGAAACCGGCACGCCAATATTTCCCAAGCGGGGGTGGCAGAGGTGTACTGAGTACACCCACTTTTCGCCGATGTTAGGTCCCATGTAATAGGGGGCGAGCCTATTGCCATATACTAGGCACACAATTCTAGACTCCGGACTCATACTGGGAAGTTTTTCATTAGAAGTACTTCATTTGTCTGACCTAGGATTTGAACCTAGGACCTCGTGATCACCAAGCTATGCGTTTTGCCACTAGACCAACAAGGCTGTCGTATTTATATAGTGCATCTTATTATATGAGGACTATGAGAGTGGAGGAAGCCAGAGAGGTATGTAAGGAAAGAACCTGTTGGAACTCTGTACTCTATGCCTACCCCGCAAGGGATCTGGTGTGATGATATAGATAGATAGATCTTAATATATCTTTTGTTGGCTAGTACCGGGCTGAGATACCCCAAGCGCACTTCGACTCAATGAGATCTGTAGAATCAAATACTCCGCATTGTAGATTCCGGTAGGAGAGAAGAGCCGAAATTATTTGGTGTATAAACAGGTCTCTGGTCATTTGGTTTATCATAAAATTAAAAAAATATTTTACAGTTTCCAAACGAAGTCATATATTCATGTATATTGCAATTAAAAGTAAAGGTTTTGAACGGGAAGAAAGTAGAACGAATGCAAGGATTGTGGTCGGCAACGATGTGCTGGAGCAAGTGAATGAGTTTGTATATCTTGGATGCGCCTTCAGTAAGTATGGGAAATACACCGCTGATATAGAGAGAAGAGTGAGTGTAGGGAACAGAGTGAATGGTGCGATGGGATAGCTACTTGGGAGCCGGCACTTAAGCTAAAATGCGCAGCTGGCCATACATAACGGAGTTCTTGTCCCAGCGCTGTTATATGGTAGCGAGAGTTGGGTTTGTAAGAAGGGGAATGAAAGTAGGATAAATGCGGTGGAAATGCTAGTTCTGCGGAAGATGGGCGGAGTGAAGCTGACCGACCGTATTTGCAAAAGTGTAGTAAGAAAGCGAGTAGGTATGAAAAGTAGTATCGGTGATTTAAAGATGAGAAAGGGTATGCTCCATTGGTTCGGGCATATAAAAAGATTGTCAGAAGAAAGAATGACAAAACAGATATACAATGCGAAAGTGGAAGGATGTAGGTGCCGGGGAAGACCTAGACTATCTTACCACGACCAAATAGACCGAGTCTTATCTGAAAGACAAGTCAAGAGTCTCCGTAACCGGCGAGCGTGTATGAGGCGAACTATGAGAGTAGAGGAAGCCAGCGGGGCAGGCAGAAAGTACAGAGTTCCAAAAAGTTCTTTCCTTACAGACTTTTTTGGCTTATTTTAAATGCTTCTCTAAAGCATAGGGTGTTATTATATATGAAAACATAAATATTCCCACTAACTCCGCGGTATCCGGCGAGCGTGTATGAGGCGAACTATGAGAGTGGAGGAAACCAGAGAGGTATGTAAGGAAAGAACCTGTTGGAACTCTCTGCCTACCCCGCAAGGGATATGGCGTGATTATATAGATAGAGATAGATAGAAAAGTAACTTGCATCCTCCATTGTCGGCAGCAACACCATGCAAGCGATACGCGTTGAACATTCCTACCACAACTTTCCATCAGACCACAAGCGACGGTGTTACGGAGACGAGACGGATACCAGTCTGAGTCTCAGCGACCAGAACTCGGTCAACTCCATCAACGACCTGGATTCAGGAAACGAACTATCGCCAGAAGATCGAAAGCACATCGACAACTTCACACACACACTCGTCGACAAATCTTTACTGCATCCAGGTGATATCGATTGAAATAATTTATTTTGCGGACTGCACAGGATATTTTTGCCAGAAGTTTTTATGAAGGTTGAAGTCGACCACCTTATAGTCGGAACCGTTAGACTTGATACTTTTTGTGACTATATGTTACGTGCGGTATTGAATCATTGCGATATTTGACATTACCAAAAGTATTGTCCCATTTCGCACCGATTTTGTAACTATATCGTGTTTCCTTTGGTTAATTCTTAAACTATAGTATTTTTCATGTAAGATGGGTACTGTGACAGTTGTAAGTGTCAAAGATAATTATACTTTATTCAATGTCAATAAGAGCCATGACCTGTTTCTATACTTATGGTTTTATGCCCTAATACCATTGCATTAAATATTGTTACGTTTGCGGGGTAATTAAATGCCGAATAACGTGCGAAGTATTTTATTAGGCGCTGTACACACAAAACAGTACGTCGTATGCAAATACACACATGAACAAAACATACATTAGTACTACTCTTGTTAGTACTCAAATACTGCTTCCAAGTCGCTGAGTCACTCGTAGTATCCGTATATCGATGCTAAAGGCGCCGGTGTATTCCACTTAGATCGCTTGTTCTCCGATTTGATCACTATCGCTTCCGAGAAGAGACTGTGTACGTCTCCGCGCTCTGTGTTCCTTTTATACTCCTATAAAAGTTCTAGAACGGACGCGAACCCTCTAAGTACATCGATAGAAGTACATCGAACAATAGCCGGCGCGGCCCACAAAGCGGTATTATTATTACATACCTACGTGTGTGTGAACGAATAGGTACTTGTATACCGCGACCGCGCGCCGGCGATAAATATAGGGGTGGAACCTTCTAGACGTTTCGCCACTTAAGCGCGGATTCTAAATCTTTCTAGTCAGTTCACCGGGGGACCTAAGGGTATGTTATGCGTTTTAGAATGGACATCCCCAGATAAAGACTTTTCAAGATATCGGGGTATGTTCGAGTCGTAACAACATAATTTCGTTTGGCACTTAGAACTTTCAGTACCCATCTTATGTGAAAAATATTATAGGGATGCAATCCGACATTATAGCTAACGCTATTATCGACATGTTAGTCTTCTTCACGCGACATGGGTATGGTGAAGTTCCATCAAATTCCATTTCACGCATTTTTTATTCTGGAATATTTAAAATATGGAATCCAGAAACGAAACACGTATATAAAGATAAACTAATAATCTATTTTAATTTGCGTTTAAAATCGATACGTAATTACTTAAAAAAATTAAAACTATATAAATCTTTCTTAAATTTGTACATTGGATCGGTTGGCAATTTAGGGAGTGACACAATAAATCGTTATATTCATTCTATCGATTATTTTTAAAATTGTACGAAATCGATTGTCGATTTCTTTATTAATATTATTATATGTATTCGATTAAAATAAACAGTATGCTCAATGTCAAGAAATTAATAAAAAATACGTGGCTGACGCCATCTTGACTCATTAAAATATACAGTTTCATAATTTTTTTTAAATACACGTGAACGACGAATTAAGCGATTTAACAGATGATTGTTCTGACAAATCGCTTGATTCGTAAAAAAAATAATGAAATTTTTAGTTTTGTTTATTTTTGTTCCTAAATTATCGTTATCGTATAGTCCATGACAAATTTTCTCGATCCGTTTTTTCATTCGATTCTAATTCATTCAATTTTATCATTACCACGTTTCTAGAAACGTCAAATACCAAAAGTCACCCTACCCATGTCTTGTGACACCAAATCACTATAGTGTGATTCCGACTAAGAATAGGACAATCGAGACGCCATTTTATTTCGTCGCGAACTTCAAGATAGATGTAAAATTGTCTATCTATATCTTTGTGTGTGCGAGTGATCCACGCTGTTGGCCGCGCGGTCTTTACAGCTTTACCGGACAAGAGGGCGGCGTGCAACCACTACACTCGAGCCAGAAGGCACATGTCGCCAGATCCCTTACGTAAAGTTTTTTTTTTGTGTTTGTGGCATCACGACGACGCGTATGTTGCCAATGTCAAGTATTACGAATATTCATTTCAAAATTAATTCAACACCCCCAATGAACTTGATGACAAGGATGATTATGAAATTGATGAAGTGCCCCACCCTGGATAGTAAAGCGATGGATACTTTACATACCAATTGCGACGGCCGTTTTGAGGGAACTCGAAAAGACACGTTTTATCACTTTGTAACAATTACCTTCACTCGTCCACATATAAGAATACATAATCGTTAATATTCCACCAACATTACACATTATAATTCGAAATAACACAAATTTTGGAAATTAAAACATATTGACAACATCACTCTTCGATTTCCCGCCAAAAAGTCTTATGTAAAGTTGTCTGCAAGCGTAATCCCATTCTAAGTTTGAATGCATAGTATATTTCTTTTTTATAGTAAACACAGGTTATCTAGAATGACTATGCTTTTTTGGCGGGAAGTCGAAAAGTGATGTTGTCAATTTGTTTTAATTTCCAAAACTTGTGTTATTTCGACTAATAATGTGTAATGTTGGTGGAATATTAACCATTATGTGTTCTTATATGTGCATGAGTGAAGGTCATTGTAACAAAGTGATAAAACGTGCCTTTTCGACTTCCCTCAAAACGGCGGTTGCAATTGGTATGTAAAGTATCCACCGCTTTACTATCCAGGGTGGGGTACTTCATTAATTTCATTATCATCGTTGTCATCAAATTCATCGGGGGAGTCGAATTAATTTAAAGAAACACGAAAAAAGAGACACTGGACACTGGCAAAATACACTTATAATTAGTGTGAAGCCATAACTTGAAGAAGAAGAAGAAGAAGAATGACTATAGTTTTTAGCAACTTTTTACACCCCCTGTCGATACGTGGCGAGATTTTTGACCCCTACCCAAAATCATGTGTATTTTTTGGTAAAAAGTATCTTAATTTTTTTTAAAAGAATTCAATGTCACGGGCACTTTTCGGCTTCGAAATTGCGCATTCAACGAAATAATAAATCCGCTTGCTATCTTAATACAAGAGAGAGATTCAAGAGGAAGGTTCTTCTTCTTCAAGTTATGGCTTCACACTAATTATAAGTGTATTTTGCCAGTGTCCAGTGAGATATATAATGGTGTTTGTTTCAATTAATTCGACTCCCCGATGAATTTGATGACAACGATAATAATGAAATTAATGAAGTACCCCACCCTGGATAGTAAAGCGGTGGATACTTTACATACCAATTGCAACGGCCGTTTTGAGGGAAGTCGAAAAGGCACGTTTTATCACTTTGTTAATTACCTTCACTCATGCACATATAGAAGAGGAAGGTTTTTGTGTATAATTTAGCTGTGCTAAGCCGGGGCTAGTATGTTATAAGGCATATGCAATACGCACACGTATTGCATATTCCTATAACGGACATCGAAAAGGCACTTTTTATCACTTTGTTACAATTACCTTCACTGATGTACTTATAGGAATACATAATGGTTAATATTCCACTAACATTACATTTAAACAAATTGACGACATCACTCTTCAGTTTCACGCCAGAACTCCAATCCCTAAATGTTTCATGGTAAGAAATTAGCTTACCCAAAGTGTGAGTTGAGGACTATGACATCCGTCCAAGTCTAGTCACAAAGTTGTAGGCTTAGATAAAAGGAGCTTCATTCATCAAGCATGTTTCTTTATGATAGACTTACCTGATACTACATTGTTCTCCCATACCCCGCAGCAAAATGTAGATGGAAAAAATTGTAAATATACTATTTTAAAAGAGTAACCGTGGAGTTTCCTGCCCTTCTTGTCCACAGGAATGATATTCCGAAGTGGTGTACCACCACTAGATATCAGAATATTTTTAGGTCAGAATATTTTTTTATTCATATATACCATTATAGTATGTATGATCGTCAGAAAAGTAACAAAGACTGCAGTCTTTATGAATCGCCAGATTCTTAAATACTAAAATGATTTACATGAATAAAAAAAATATTCCGATTCTATTGTTTATACATATTGTTGCTTGCTCCACCAATCCGCACTGGGTCCGCGTAAAGTGTGACCTCTATTCTCTCAACTCTTATTTGTGGAAGAAGTGTGTGCTCAGCAGTGGGGCCTGTATACGCCGATATATTAGTCTAGACAACCGTAGGACAATGTGTCAAAATTGTTTTGTGTCTAAGCCGTAACCTCCGCTCAAAAAACGCCTCATGACATTTGTATGACTTCAAAAACGTAAACCACTTACTGTACTGCGTTTTGTAATCGATTTAAGACCTAAATACTGATAAACGGAAAGTTAAACAACCTGTACACATTTTTTTCTCGAAAATTGCAGGTTGTGTTATTTCCCACAAAATGTATGGGAAAAGTTTTTGTGATTTCTCTCTTTTCTTGTCTCTGTCGGTCCAATGGAAGTTTTTTATCCTTATAAGAAACAGGATTTCGTAATTTTTTTTCGCTAATTTTCTGTGCAGTTTTCAAAATCTATAAATGCAGCTCATATATAGCAAAAAATTAAGAATGGTCTCGAGACCGTTTTTCTGTAGCTCCAACGGTTGTTACCCATACTGCATCGTCTCTAAAATCCGCCCTGGGTAGTTATCATGTTCATGTTCACATTTCTCAATTAAAAAATGAGCTCTATTCTACTAAATTAAGCGTATGTATACATCAAGGTTAAAAAAAATGTTTTGTTCAGAAAATTTCGGATTGAACAATTTTCAATAATATGTTGGTAAGTATATTTATTTTATAAAATTTTCTAGTGACATTGGAAAACAGAACCTATTTAAGTTCACTCAATTACTAAGTCGTGTGTGTGTGTGTGTCTGTGGAAATATTTATTACTTTCATTAAGTACAGTCAGCTGCAATACGATGTAAAAACTGCAATGATCAAATGTGATGCCACGGGTTAAAATATGTAAATATTGCACATATAAAATCCATGCACTCTTAAAAACACTTGTTTTGTGAAATTAAACATAATAACTACTATTTAACACTTACATTTGAATTTTTCAAAGTACATTTATTGCAACTAACTGTGCCTATTATACAGGGTGTAAGTGACAGCTATGCAAAACATGAAACAGGCCATAGTACATATCGATACAATAGACTACAAGAGTACAATAAATTCCCACGAGTGGCACATAAGTACAAAAAAAATCAAAAGCTTCTGAAAAAACATGATAAAAAGTGTTTTTCCGCATACTGATAGGAACTGTATCATCAATCGTTTAGAGTTATTGTACTCATATTTAATAGTCAAATTCGTGTTGCGGACTTTGCGAAGGTTTCTACTAGGTGTAACATAATAAACGCAAGACCTGAAAGTAGTTTGTTCTAAATCGGTAACCGAATTGATTCCAACAATTTTTAATGTATCTTAATTTTTTTTTTATTTGCAAAAATTGCTTTTGCTCCTTCAGTGCGCTATAAAAGCACACATACACGAACAAGTTTCATTCTTAATTGGGCTATAAAAGTGCTTAAAAAAAGGGTCAAGACCTTTCAATTTGAAAATTTGGTTTTCATTTTGAATTTATGAAGCAATTCTCTAATCGGGGTGTCTGAGGTCTTGCGTTTATTATGTTACACCTTGTATAGTGGTTGCTGCAGAGGCTGCCGCTGCCATGTATTATCAAACTGCACGTGTATACTAAGATTTGCTTGCGTATTGCAAAAAAATAAATTCTAAATCATTTATTTCGGATAACATTAGATCCATATGCGATAAATGTCAAATTAATAATAGAAGTTGCGGTGACGTGGCAGCATCTTGAAAGTATCAACATACATGCCATGGCGTCTATAAAATATAGTTGTTGTACCTGTTGCATCGAAATGCATGAAACTTTTGATTTTTTTTCCATAAGCGTTGCTTTAAAGTTGTTTGTATTTTTAAAACGTATTACCTGTTTCAGGTTTTTCGCACTCGTCCTTTACATGCTGTATAGCAATTTGGTAACATATCTTCGTATATGCTCATTCCTTTTGTTTAGCTTAAGTCTAGTATGTTTTGTAGTTTGTGTTAACTTTAAAAAGGGGCTTTTTGACTAAGTTTGGGACCAACACAATAATGTGGTTTGAAATAAATTTGTATTAAATAAAATGTTTTCTATAAACTGATTACCGGTACCGGTAGTACCTGGTACCGTATGTTTTGATTTCTAATCTGCGATCCGAAAGCGCTAACATCGTTATTAGAGTTTTTATACCCATTCCAGAGCGGCATAAGCGCATCAAATCCTTGGCGCGCTTACGCGGTTTCGACACTCATGCAAGTTTAAGGTAAAGATCGTTTAGGCCGATAAAAGCAATTAAGTCAAAATTAATACTCACCACTTATTGGTTTCGGTATTTGTGTATGTGAATTTTCATGTTTGTGAACGCACCCACGACACAGGAATGGATCCTGCTGTGGGGCTACGTTTTTTTTAATATACATAGTCTTATCTGATGGAAAAGTCAAGAGTCTCCGTAAACGGCGAGCGTGTATGAGACGAACTATGAGAGTCGAGGAAGCCAGAGAGGTATGTAAGGAAAGAACCTGTTGGAACTCTGTACTCTCTGCCTACCCCGCAAGGGATCTGGCGTGAGGTTATAGATAGATAGATAGATAGATACATATTTATACCTCTAGCACCGGATCGAAGGTATATAATGTCGATATTAGCGTCGTTCGGACCGCGCCTTTAGTTGTTAAATTATATCAAACTAAAAACCATTAAATTATATCAAATTACGTTTTCGATACTCATTCAAGTGACGCGACATTTGTAAATTTTGTGTCTCTTAAAAAATGTGTGTAATCATTTTTCTACAATTTTGTTTGATTACAAAATAGAAAATTATTCCGTATAATTCTGATGAGATTTTAAAACTAATAAGGATATAATAAGTCTTGATTCATGTGCCAACTGAAATGGCATCTCTAGTTTTAGATTTCGTACAAAAAATATTTTTGGGTCTAAAATAATTGTAATGTATAGGAATTTAGATTTTGCAAAATTATACCCGCTGGCACGGGGATGTAGGTCTTTTAATATTTGTAGCTTGACTCAAATTCGTCTGATGTTTTCAAATTCTATACTAGGTCATTATTCGGTATGACTATTTAAACACTTAACGTGGCGCGTTACGATGACAGCGTGAAATGATCGTTCAATGGTACGGCCAGCAACGTAAGTACCTTCAAATTTCCAGTTTTACAAATCAATAACACTCTTTATTCTACATACATTAGTAAACATTGTCAAAACCACATAATTAGCAACATATTGAAATATATTTAGATGAAGAAAAAATAAGAAATTTCATTCATCATTCATCAACATTCAAACAAAAGTGTCCAAGCGATTGAAAAACTCAGAATGTTAAGCTATTTATGTGGCTGACTATTCTTCAGTGGCACTTTTCCGGTGAATCTGTAAAGGCACCAGCATAGATCATTCATACACCACAATAAAATCCTGTGTCATACAAAATACACGATCTTGTCACAAGCTTATCGTAACGCGTCGCGTTTAGTCTTAACGAATAAAGGAAGGGCTAGGGAAGGGAATACTAATAGGACCGAATGGAAGAATCGGTGTATCAAGATTATTCAATTAGTGAAATGTGTATCGCACGTTATAATGTCAAAAGATATATATTTGCCATTATGGTATGTAACGTACCTAACGTTACAAGTTAAGAATCTCACAATATTAATTCGTTTGAGTGTAAATGAGAAGGAATGTGTAAGATTAACCGATATCGTTTTTATTTTTGATTCTACTTAAAACAAACTACATGGCTAAAAAAATCAATGACACGCTAGGAGTGTCAAGCGCCATAGAAGGTGGTGGCACTAAAGTACGTTAGCCATGGCTTTAAATTATAGTTTTAAAATCTGGAAAAGTTAGATTATTTAAAATCCATTGTATTATGGAAATATAAATTAAAATGTTTTGACACGCGTCGCGTGTCTACCGTCACATGCTGGCGTAATATCACGGCGCACCTAGCGTGCCATTTACTATAAATCGGTTAATATTTTACCTAGCAACGATAGTTCTTCTATTAATGCCATTATGATTGTTGATAAACAGTGTTGTTACGATCTCTATTACCACTAACAAGAAGAACTTAATTGAAACAAGAGCGGTCTCATGATTTACTTATGCAATGAAATACTACGTCGTCTAATAATTACTTTCTAATTTAGAAAAAAGAATTAGGACCTCGGCGGCTTAGGTGTGCGTTCAGAAGGGTGGCATTTTGACACGAACAGATTGACGTTAACATGACACTATCGAGTTTATATGACATCCTTTTAACTCAATTTTACTACATATTATAAAACAAAGTCCTCCCGCCGCGTCTGTCTGTCTGAACGTGATAAACTCAATAACTACTGAACGGATTTTCATACGGTTTTCACCAATCGACTGAGTGATTCAAGAGGAAGGTTTATGTCTATAATTTACCCGTGCGAAGCGCGGCCGCTAGTACTAAATAAAGGTGAATAAGAGGAGTCTGTACAATGTCTTCCAACTAGGCCCCAACGGCGTTGCGGTGGGCGTGGTTTACGTCAGTCTGTCATTCTCAGCTTGACAATAAATACAGAAGTGGGCGGGGTGTGACATCCTTTTCATCCTGCACCACGTCGTGCAGTGATACGCTTGAATGTATAAGGAATCTAATCTAATATCTTCTTCGTGGCATGTATAGAAAATCTTTGCAACTTGTGTAGGCCTTCGCGTTGGAGAATTCGTTGTATGTCCTCTATTGTACCTTCTTTTTTCCGGATATGTCGATAAATATAAGTATACGTTATGATAAGTTGGAAGACTACCTAGTTTTAAATTATGATTATTTCTTTTGTATTAAGCCTAACGAGTCATAATATAATTGTTTACACTAACAGCCTTGCGGTTATTTGTAGTAATGTTATGATTGAAATTGGATTGTATTCATGTGTTAATACGAAATTATTACACTTTTGAATTACAGTGTGTGTTTATTTTGTAAGTACCTGTCCTTGTAGTCTGATGAAATATTTAATGATTCGTAATATGCAAGAAAACCATAAAATAATTACAGTAAAAAATCTTTAAAAAAAAAAGGTAAACCGACTTCAAAAAGCAAAAACTAAATATTTGAAGTCGGTGCTGGTTGGTGCAGTCGGTTACTTGGCACCGACTTCAAATATTTATTTTTTGCTTTTTGAAGTCTGTTTACCTTTTTTTTTAAAGATTTTTATTTTACAATTTTAAGTGACGAGTGAACTATTTAGTAATATTTATATACCGATGTTATATTATTTTGCTAAGTTGCAAAGTAAGGTACCTACAGGATTAATATAATGACTATAATAACGGAATCTATACATTCGTGCTGTTCGCCGTAAAGGAGTTCCCTCTTGTATCTTGAAAGTCCAAGGTCCAATACCAATAACAATAAAATACGACCACCTCAAAACTATACTAAACCAAATGCAAAAAGAATCATCAAAATCGGTTTATAAGCAAAGGAGTTATAAAAAAAGGATGAATTATGAACCTCCTTTTTTGAAGTTGGCTAATTTACTGCTTAGTTCTATAGTAGGGTACCTATAGGATAGATGTAATACCCATAATATCTCAATTTACACATGCCTATTGTTTGTCGTTAAGGAGTTCCCTGGTGTATCTTCTAAGTCCAAGGTCCAATACCAATGAAATTAAAATGGGACCACCGCGGAGCTATACTGAACCCAATGCAAAAAAAATTATCAAAATCGGTCCACAATTGACGGAAACATTGCTGAACATACATAAAAAAAAAGCATACATACAACCGAACATAGAACCTCCTCCTTTTTGAAGTCGGTTAAAAATAGCCCAACTATTTCGTTGGTCTCTTCTTCTTCGGCCGAAAGACGTCCACTGCAGGACAAAGGCCTCCCATAAAGACCGCCACAACGACCGGCTTTGTGCTGTACGCATCCAACTTCTACCCGCGACCTTCACCGGGTCATCGGTCCATCTTGTAGGGGGCCTACCCACTTCACGTCTTCCGGTAAGTGGTCGCCACTCGAGAACCTTTCTGCCCCAACGGCCGTCAGTTCTACGAGCGATGTGCCCTGCCCACTGCCACTTAGGTTTAGTAGTTCTGAGTGCTATGTCAGTGACTTTGGTCGTCCTGCGGATCTCATCGTTTCTGATTCGATCCCGTAGGGTAACTCTTAGCATAGCTCTCTCCATCGCCCTTTGGGTGACTTTGAGCCTTCTTATGAGGCCCATCGTAAGCGACCATGTCTCAGTGCCGTAAGTGGCAACACACACTGGTCAAAGACTTTTGTCTTGGACACTGCGGAATTTTGGACGAGAAGTTTCGGTAGGTGATTCGACGATTGACTTCTTTCTCGGAGTTGGACCTACCTTATTGGATTCTTTGTCCCAGGTATATATAATCGTCAACAACTTCGAGTGTAGAGTCTCCAACCTTTATAGAAGTTGGTACTACATGGTCGTTTGATATGCTCTTCGTCTTGTCCATGTTCATTTCAAGACCCACTTGTTGAGAGACTCTACTGAGGTCGTCGAGCATTGTACTGAGGTCTTCCAGGGTATCAGCCATGAGCACGATATCATTGGCAAATCGAAGGTGAGAAATGCACTCGCCGTTGATGTTGAAACCTAGTCCTCTCCAGTCCAGAAGCTTGAAGACATCTTCCAGCGCGGCGGAGAACAATTTCGGGGATATAAGGTCTCCCTGTCTTACACCACGTTGCAGTCGCATAGATTTCGAGCTCTGGTCCTGAAGGCGGACTGACATGGTAGCGTTTTCGTACTCTTCAGCACTTCGATATACCGGTAGTCTACTTGGCACAAAATCGTCGGCGTAATGTAGGTGTCCACAGTATCCTCTGCTATCCCCGCTTAGGGAATATAAGCGTAACCGTGTTTTTTTTAATAGCGTATAGTAAACAAATACTATACACGATTGTCTGAGGTCATCGCAATAGGGAATATGCATGTAATTCAAATAAGGGTCAATTTTTTTTTATATAAACTATCGCGTTAGAATAATGTCTATATCAATATTTTTTTAATAACATTACTTTTTTATTAAGAAAATTATTATTGAAAGTACAAAAAATGAGTGGGAAATTCAAAGTAGCTTATTGTTATTTTTTGTTGTCGATTTACACAAAGACAGAATTTTAGTTTAAATAATTTAAGTTAATTCTTACGTTAAAGTGATCTTCACAGCAATATAAACAAGTTGATGGAGATACTATGTCTCTTTTTCTGATTTTACACCACTTTCTCCTTATGTCCGCACCTATCGGGTGCATTTCTTATTGTATTTTTACACCTAGGCACAACACAGTGTTGTTCCATTGTATAATATTAGCAGTATACAAAATAAAAATAAATTACAGAATAATATACTTCTACAGCTGTTCACTAATTGATTGTTATTATAGACTTCGACGTCACGCCAAGCGCGCCAAAATGGCGGCCGTTTAAATTGTTCTTATCTGTTTGCTATCTTCAACATTTTTTTTTGCCCTTTACATTTTGTATTTGACGCTTAAATTTTGTTGGCAATGATATATTGATGTAATCTATCGTATAAAAATATAAAAAATACACGCATATTCCCTATTACAAATAATAATAATAATTCTATCTATCTATCTATAACCTCACGCCAGATCCCTTGCGGGGTAGGCAGAGAGTACAGAGTTCCAACAGGTTCTTTCCTTACATACCTTAATAATAATTAATATCACAGACATCAAGACCAACTTTTATCGTTTACAATAATAACCGACTGATCTACATAGCGGTCAATTTTTTTGAGTACAATATCAACAAGGTCGTCTTCTCTCCCTGAAAGTTGTTTTGTTTTCACACTGTTTTTCGTACAGACTGAAATATCATACAAAGCGAGTCGTACGTTTTCGTTGCCATCGCCTATCCCTGAATAACAAGACCAACAAACTACTGAATTGCATTAGTACAAACACGGTCTCCTTCAAGCGGGCTTGGTGACGCCACGCATCCACTATCAGGATTCAAGGTATTTATTTGGTACAGTCCCACAGGGATCTTTGCGCCCGCGGCTATAATCGGAACTACTAATTTATCATGCGAGTCTCACTCACCTCTTGCTTTTTACGAGGCATGCCTTTTAAGTTCTGTCGTTTCCATATTTCCCGGCAATTTTGAATTTGGAACTGTTATATATTCGAATGTGTTTAAATTTTGAATCTCAAAACAGTTGAAAGTATTAGTTAGTAGTATTAATGCTATTGTTTAGTCTCAGCGTCGATTGGAATCTGTCAGGTTACGTACGAAAATGAATCTTTCTAAGGAAAATGTTCGTGCAATAATTTTCTACAACTTTAGAAGAGGCCTGACACGGCTTCAGTGTTTTGAAGAGCTAACATCTGTGTTTAGTGATGAAGCCCCGTGTCTGCGGACTGTCGAACACTGGTATTTAGAATACCAGCGTGGACATACTAGTGACAAATCTCGCGAAGGACGCCCAAAATCCGCCTTCACTGAAGATAACATCATTGCTGTGAGACAACTAATTCTCGAAGATCGTCATGTGACGTATCGAGAGATAGAGGCTCTATTAGGCATCTCAGGGACAACCATTCAGAAGATCTTGCATGAAGCGCGAAGAACGACGATCATAAGGCGGCCCGCGTCAGATGGTGTATGAAAACTCTGCAAAGGTTCAACCGAGGTGAGTCAAATCACGTCTACGACATCATCAGTGGTGACGAATCTTGGATCTAGGCCTACGATCCTGATTCCAAACAACAATCTACAATCTCGGTCTTTCAAGACGAGCCAAAGCCGACTAAAGTTGTTCGTTCTCAAAGCACTTCAAAGAAGATGGTGGACTATTGCACTTGAAGATCGTAGAACGGTTTACGCAGAGTGGTATACCACAGTTTGCTTACCACAAGTCATCGCCGAACTTCGAAAATCTAACTCAAAGCGACGCATCATCCTGCACCACGACAACGCAAGCTCACACAGCGCTCGTCAAACGATTGAGTATTTGAAGCAGGAAAAAGTAGAAATTCTTGACCATCCTCCATACAGTCCCGACCTAAGCCCTAACGATTTCTTTACATTTCCTAAAATTAAGAATAGTCTTCGTGGTCAAAGGTTCCAGTCCGGTGAAGAAGCAGTCGACGCTTTCAAGTCAGCCATTTTGAACACCCCCACTTTAAGAGTGGAATAAATGTTATAATAACTGGTTTGAGCGAATGGAAAAGTGTATTAAGCTACGTGGTGAATACTTTGAAAAACAATAAAAAGTACTACAAGGTTCTAGTTGTTTTTTTCTTGGAGGACAAAACTTAAAAGGCATGCCTCGTAAAATACAGTGATATTCATACATATTTAACCATACATCAGCAAACGGAGCCTCAATTCTAGCAAAGTTCCGCTAAAACCGAATATTTAACATTTTCGTATTTTAGTAGTATATGAAAATAAAGCAGTTAATCGGCTATAGTTAAGATTAATTCTAATGTAATTTTGTCACAGTCAAAGGTACTGGGTACACAATAATTGGATAAAATAGGGCGATAGCAGGAGTAAAACACGACATATAAAATAAAAAAAATTTATTAAATAAAAAATATAACCGTGATGCAAACACATAAACAATCTTAATCAAATGAATAACAAGTGAGCACCGAAGCGTACAATAAAAAAATAAGTTATCTCGCTTACCAAGTATAGACAGGTCACAGGGGACATTTATTAGGAATAATCTATTGTGACAACTCTATACTCTTCTAATAGCCTCAAAGACTAAATTAGATGGATATGGTTCAATAATTTTATTTCGAATATAATTTTAGATTAGAATGGATCATTTTAAAGTACGATTGAGAAACTACATATCCCAAAGAATAAAGATCTAAAGATATAATATCTATGACAAAACAGATATATAATGCGAAAGTGGAAGGATGTAGGTACCGGGGAAGATCTAGACTAACTTACCATGACCAAACAGACCGTGTCTTATCTGAAGGGCAAGTCAAGTCTCCGTAACCGGCGAGTGTGTATGAGACGAACTATGAGAGTGGAGGAAGCCAGAGAGGTATGTAAGGAAAGAACCTGTTGGAACTCTGTACTCTCTGCCTACCCCGCGAGGGAGCTAGCGTGATGATATAGATAGAGATAGATAGATATCTATAAAAATAAAGTTGACGGACGGCGCAGTGGTCAAGAGCTTAAGCTGCTCCGCACACTGGTTCGAATAGTTGCGGGTTCAATTTCCGCACGGGACAAATCTTTGTCTGACCCAAATTATTTGTTTAGGTGTTGTGAACTCACTCACGATACAGGAATAAATCCTAGTGTGGGGCTACGGTTTTTTCAGCAAAACAAATTCAATAAAACCATGTTTGGAATATTTATAGTATCCATAATTGCAAACACGACCTATGACAGTCGTTTTCTACCAACGTAGTATATCCAGCCAGTCTATTAAACACCACACACACACCGTCACCCCTATATTCCCCAAGCGGGGGTAGCAGAGGTGTACTGAGTACACCCACGTTTCGCCAACGATGTTAGGTCCCATGTAATAGGGGCGAGCGAGGACTCACACTGGGAAGTTTTCGTTAGAAAGACTACATTTGTCTTTGAACCCAGGACCTCGTGATCACAAAGCGATGCGCTTTGCCACAAGACCAACGAGCCAGTCTATTAAATTAAAGTATTTATCATCTCCGGTATTATCCATTCTTTTATAAGCTGAAATTTATAATTTCATATAGGTATTATTTTTCAATTAAACTTTTATATAAATTCGATGAATTGGATCACCTAAAAAGTATTATATACTTTTTATATGATCGATAAAAATATTTTAGTTTCCATAATTCAGTCATTGAGACTTCACATGCACCCTGGGTTCTCATTCCGGGAATGACTTTACATAATTATTCTTAATCACACCTATTAGAGAACTATTCGAATTAATTTCAATGATATTTTATTCTCACAATAAAATGATAACATACCGTCGCAGTATACATAATGTAACAGTAGATCGCGGATAGATTATGAGTCATACTGCCGTCCAAATCATAAACGCAGTATGTTCTACACTAGAACATAATTAGTGTTTATCATTTGGACAGCAGCATAATAATGTCATTCACTTGAGCCACTTAAATATGTCTCTACTGATAAATAGACACAATGCAGTCTCGTAGCATAGGTTAGTAGTTTGTTTCCACAAGACAGTACTGAGTGGACTTCTGACAAACATCGAGAGCGTGTGAAACGTGCGCGCACACGCAGTCACTGCTGACGGACGGACAGGTTGAGACTAAAACGAGATTACAGTATTATCTTGTAGGCGAAAAAACAAACTTTTTTGTTATTTTTTAATTAATTTATATGTAAGGCGCTCGTAGCACTGTGCGACCGCGGTGTTCTAACCGATCACCACGGTTAAGCAGCGTTCGATTCGGTCGGCTTGAGATGAGTGACCGTTTGTGGCATTTTCATATTCGAGCATCTCCGTGCTTCGGAAGGCACGTTAAGCCGTTGGTCCCCGTTACCACTTAATGTGGTAGTCGTTAAGCCGAGTTGGAAGCCTTAAAGGCGGCTTGATAAGTTCCAACAGCAGGTGGCCACAAACCTGCCTCCGCCAATCCGCACTGGGTCCGCGTGGTGGAGTATGATCTAATCTCTCTCACCTCGATTTGTGAGAGAAGGCCTTTGCCCAGCAGTGGGCAGTATAGGCTGATATTATATTTATATTTTTTTAAATCTCTGCATCTGTGCCATGAGATTCTCACTTCTACCATTTTTAGTCCTTGTGGTGTGTTCTTTAGAGATGCTTTACATTTTTTTATACAAACTTAATAATAATTTAAACTCTCTTACTCCTAAATTGCATGTTAAAAACTCATGATAGAGTTACGAGAGTAGTGAACGGTATGTTATCATTTCAGCCTGAAATTTTGTGTAATTCCTATACTACTTGCATACACTTTTGTACTGTGATGCAAAAGTTTAAGTCACTGCAATTGCAACACTATAGTGTTATATTATCACATTTAATACATAAATCGGCAACAATTAGACTTTAAACAACAAAAAAATGTCTTTTAAAGGATATATTCTTTGTAAAATTCGATTCATTTCCCGTATATCATTCAAAAATAAACACACTTCACACTTCTTGCTTATAAAATGCCTAATATTGTTAAATTAATGGTGTAGTTATGGGTTAAATAGGTAACAACATTTTATTTTCATTTTGTATTGAATAGAGTACTTGACTCATTAAAGGCCCATATTTTTGTGTGGATAGTTTTGTGCTCATCCTGTCATTTAAGCCTACACACATGTTTACTGCGGTCCAAATTATATACACAGTGGCTATGCTCTACACTAGAACAAATTTACTGTGTTTATGATTTGAACGGCTGTTTTTTTGAACAAAATTTTGAGTTGTACTTTTTGTTGGGTTTAAATCACGACAGTCTGTTTCACAGATTGTCAGTCGTTTGTTTGAGACTCAGAAGTATTTTTTTTAACATAATTGAATTGATGTTGAAGTAAGTGAAATAGTTATTTTACAAAATGTCGATTAGACAGAAATTTAAAACGAGTCGCGTGCTTTCTGTCTGCCCAATAATCTGGATATCTGGAATTAACATGGTGATAATATGTATTATTTTACATTATTGTTCAATACACACTTTTTTGTGTAAAAAACTGGCTATATTTAAATGGATTAGGTATGTCGTTAAAAAAACGAGAGAGGTGGTTCTAGATATTCCATCAATTTCATTACCATATTTTTACTGAAAGTTCAATGATATCTTTCGATTATCGTGATTTTTCCCGTCCCTATCTATCCTCAAGTGATTAATGGACGATCCCAAACCGATTTCATTAAAAAATACTCTATAGGGCTAAGTATAACTTATGTTTACAACTACCGTTTGTGACAAAATGTTTTTTTCAGTCAAGTACTCTATAACAATATGACATGGCACATAGGGTCTATTCGTCGATCGTGCAGATGAGGTCGTCGCCCTCCAGCTTCTGTCCGTTGGTGATGGCGACCGACTTGACGATTCCTGCACGAGGAGCTTGGACTATCATTTCCATCTTCATAGCCGAGAGAACTGCAATAGGCTGGCCTTTCTCTACTTTGTCGCCTTCTTTGATTTTGATTGCTGTTGACAAATTGGGTTGTTAGTTAATTTACTGACTGACTTTGGACGGACGATTTCGCGCAGTGGTTAAGAGCTTAAGCCGCTCCGCCCACTAAATCTTATAGTCGCGGGTTCGATTTCCGCCCGGGACAAATCTTTGTGTGATCCACAATTATTTGTTCCGGTCTGGGTATTTGTGTATGTGCATTTTCATGTTTGTAAACGCACCCACGACACAGGAATAAATCCTAGTGTGGGGCTACGTATTAAAAAAAAACTGACCATTTACGGCCTGTTTCAATATAACTCAAGAATAGATTTGCCTACGACAGATAGAATTTTGACATATTTTGTTCGGAAAATCTGTCAAAAGATAGTAAGCATATATCCTTGAGTTTAATATTGAAACCGGCTATTACTCGGGTTTATCCGGCAAGAAATTCCGGGTGGTGCAGTGTTTTTCTTGTATTTTCCCACAGAAAATCTGTGTTCATATTTGCTTTTCGTTGTGAAGAAGATCGGGGAAGACCTAGACTATCTTACCATGACCAAATAGACCGTGTCTTATCTGAAGGACCAGTCAAGAGTCTGCGTAACCGGCAAGCGTGTATGAGACGAATTATGAGAGTGGAGGAAGCCAGAGAAGTATGTAAGGAAAAAACCTGTTGGAACTCTGTCACCATCATCAGTCCTTGTCAGTCTACTTCTGGACGCTCTCCTATGGCACGCCACTGAGCTCGCTCTTCAGCTCTCATCCTCTAATCCCTGTCTGCTGCCTTACTAATTTGTTCGCCCCACCTAGCTACAGGGCGCTCTAAACTACATTTGCCGACACGTGGTCTCCACTCAAGCACCGTCTTCCCCAACGGCCATCGGTTCTGCGGCATATGTGACCAGCCCACTGCCACATCAGCTTGCTAATTCGCTGAGCTATGTCGGTAAATTTGGTTCTATGACGAATAACTTCGTCCCGGATTCGATCCCTAAGAGAAACTCCTTGGAGCTCTGTACTCTCTGCCTACCCCGCAAGGAAACTAGCGTGATGATATAGACAGACAAATGCTTGTCAAAGAAGTATTGATAAAACGATTTTTATTAATTTTCCGCTGTATGTAGGTGTTAGGGGCACAGCAAAAGATATACAACTTGAATGTCTAACTTAAACTTATCTTTAGAGTAAAAATTCAAGATTCAGAGAGCGCAAACCCGGTTGAGCAGATCTTTGAGGGAACCTTTTGGCTTGTATGGACATGTTTCGGCTGATATTTTAGTAGTAGTTTAAAACTTAGTATAGTAGGTTTTAGTAATATAGGAGTGACGATTTAAGTTGATTATATAAAAACGTTAGTTATTCGTCAGAGAACTAAGGTTACCGACATAGCTCAGCGAATTAGCAAGCTGAAGTGGCAGTGGGCAGGTCACATATACCGCAGAACCGATGGCCGTTGGGGCAGACTGGTTCTTGAGTGGAGACCGCGTGTCGGCAACCGTAGTTTAGGGCGCCCTGTAGCTAGGTGGGGCGACGATATTCGTAAGGCAGCGGGCAGGGATTGGAGGAGAGCTGAAGATCGAGCTCAGTGGCGTGCCATGGGAGAGGCCTACGTCCAGCAGTGGACTGACACGGGCTGATGATGAAATGATGATGATGATATAAAAACAAGCAGTGATAGCGTAGTGGTTAGACCGTTGGACTGCAAAGTCAGAGGTGCCTGTCTCTTCAAAAGCATGTGCGTATTTAACATTAATTATCATTTGCTTTAAATGTTAAGGAACCATCGTGAGGAAACCTGCATGCCCAAGAGTTTCTCGAAGGTGTGTGAAGTTCGCCAACCCGCACTGGGCCAGCGTGGAATATGGCCTAAACCCTCTCAGTTTGAGAGGAGGCCCGTGTCCAACAGTGGGACAGTTTCTTAACAGGGCTAATATTATTTTATTATTTTTATATAGTTTAAAACTAAAAATTATTAAAACATCTCGTACCTAGTACAGTTCCAGGCATGGGAGCTCCAACTTGGTTCTTATCTCCTTTCACCGCCTTCGGGTGGATTTTCATTTCCTGAATATAAAAATAAATTGAACATCTTATAATCGCCTGTGTTTCATAAAAAGGAGGTCTGTTTTGTATTTTCGTAGATTTTATGGATTATGTTATAAACGGAATATGGTGTTTGTTACGCCGTTAAAGTGAATCAGAAAGACTCTAGTCTAAGTGATGATCCTACCTATCCTACTATTGTGTGCTTTACTAGGCCCGACCACACGAGCGGATCACCACACACGCGGCAACAAGACACGAAAATGTGACTTCTTTTTAAAGGACATTGTTCTGCGCCCATACATGATTTGCCCCAGAACCAACAGCAATGAAAAAATACTTGTATGATTTCAAATCACCCATAAGTTTTCTTAAGGCATTTATTATTAAACTGACAAGCGGGGTCTCGCAATATTGCACAAAAAGTATTAGATTTTGAGGTTATAATTCAGTAGCCATTAATACATATGAGGTTGTATTATGTGTTGACATTCAGTATAAATGTCGGCGACTTTGATATAAGCACTTAAAATACTTTGAAATATTTTGGATTGCAAATTGTCCGTTAGATACGGATATTTGCCATTATCTTAATAAAATGGATAAATAATGATGGCATGGGTCAAATGTTTGTTGGTTCTGGGGCAATTTTCGACAACGTCTTTTAGATAGATGACCAGTTTCTGCCCGACACTTCGTCCGCGTTGACTTAGACAGGAACCTAACATTTTTCCGGGATAAGAATATCCTTTGTTTTAATCCAGGTAATAAACTATCTGTGTGCCGAATTTCATCCGAGTCCGTTGAGCCGTTTTTGCGTGAATGAGTAACAAACATCTAAACACATCGGGTTAAAGAACACATAGCTGACCTAAAATACCGTCGTTCAAACAAGTCTGCAGTCTGTGAACATGTCCTTGACCGCACCCGCCATAACATCAGATTTGATAGACCACAAATCCTCGTGAAAGAACACCGATCCCTACCAAGGATGGTTCGCGAGGCTATTGAAATTAAAAAACATCCTAATTTCAATAGAGAAGATGGCTGGGTGCTTCCATCGCCTTGGGATCCGGTAATTAATATAATCAAATCCCAAACCAAGCATAACACTGCAAGACCTCAAGACACCGTGAGCTCATTCTGCGTAGATCGGACCAACAAAAATAATTAAGGAGTTAGAGGGTACCCCGGAACAACTATGCCTTTTGGACGTCTAACACCTCAGTCCCTCCCGTGACCATGGGTGCTGCAAAGCACTCAAAACGTCGGGAACTAAAAATCAAAAATAAACCGCGATAAAATCCGTAAAATAGTTTTATTTCACGTGAAACATTCGCGTAAATCTAAGAACTCAGTAACTAAACACTATTTGTAGATTCAGATAAATGATATGATTAATTCTAGTTACTCGATTTTGTATTGCCAATGCAGCTGCTACCGTAAATTTTGCGAGGACACGAAAACAACTTTGACGGACGATTTAGCGCAGTGGTTAAGAGCTTAAGCCGCTCCGCCCACTGTGTCTGATAGGCGCGAGTTCGATTCCCGCACGGGACAAATCTTTGTGTGACCCACAATTATTTGTTGCGGTCTGGGTATTTGTGTATGTGAATTTTCATGTTTGTAAACGCACCCACGACACAGGTATAAATCCTAGTGTGGGGTTACGTATTAAAAAAGCAAACTGACAATTTACGGCCCGTTTCAATATAACTCAAAGATAGATTTGCCTACGACAGATAGAATTTTGACATATTTGTTTGGAAAATCTGTCAAAAAATAGTAAGCATATATCCTTGAGTTGAATATTGAAACCGGCTATAACTGGGGATTATCCGGCAAAAAATTCCGGGTGGTGCAGTCTTTTTCGTATTTTCCCACAGAGTTCTAAGTTTTTTTTTAACAAAAAACAACTGTCTTTATTAACACAAGAATGAAACATACCTTGCTAGCGTTCTCGTCCCTGATGAATACAGATCGCAGCTGGCCGTTGAGTTCAAAGAACACCTCTCGTTCGCCGGCCGCGGTCATCTCCTCGGAGATGGCGACAGTCTTGATGTCCAGGGTCTTTCCGCGCTCGATCTTGACTTCTATCGTCTCACCGACCTATGGGTGAAAGCAGGTTAATAATTTAGTAAGTTTACTTTTCTGTTTCATTTGGAACTAGTAGCGAGTTTGAAAGTTTTGGATTTAATTGGGGTTCCGAAAATCGATCGGCAGGGTGCTTCCAGTTGACCTAGGAATCATGAAATTTGGCGAGAAGCAAGGTTTTATAATTACAAGTATGGGAATATCTAAAAATTTAATTTGTAATTATTTTTTCTATCTATCTATCTATCTGTAATATCACGCCAAATCCCTTGCGGGGTAGGCAGGGAGTACAGAGTTCCAACAGGTTCTTTCTTTACATACTCTGGCTATACCTGCTTTTTTATATATAAAAATGAGATTACCGCCATCTAGTGGCAGTTATTCGGAACCGGATGTCTACTCGTTTATTTTACTTTAGAGTGGAAACTTATAGTATTTTTCATGAAGAAAGGGTACTGTGACAATTGTAAGTGTCAAATAAAATAATACTTTATTCCATTGCAATAAGAGGCATGACCTGTTTCTGTACTTATAGTGTTATGCCTTAATAAAAGTTGTTATGCCTAAATATTAATTTCGTTAGGCACTTAGAACTGTCACTGCACATCTTATGTGAAAAATATTATAGTGGAAACATTGGAAAAGTAATTTTGGAAATTGTCTTTCATTTATCATATCTTAACTTTGCACCATTAAAAATCGTCTCGTATGCGTTTGCAAGCGTACCTTTATTGCCCAATTTAAGCCAAATAATTGAAGGGATTTATTACGACAGGACAAGGGGTGCGAAGAATCTCCGGCAGAGATTCGGTTACCACCAAAACCAGTATGGATCAGAGACGTGGTCTCTTACTATAGGTCTCATAAAAAAGCTCAAAGTTGCTCAGCGACCTATGGAGAGAGCTATGCTCGGCGTTTCTCTACGCGATCGAATCAGGAATGAGGAGATTCGGAAGCTGAAGTGGCAATGGGCGGGCCACATGGCGCGTAGATCGGACAGGCGTTGGGGTAGAAAGATTCTAGAGTGGAGACCACGTATTGGCAAGCGCAGCGCGGGACGACCGCCTGCCAGATGGACCGACGATCTTGTGAAAATCGCAGGAAGTCGTTGGATCCAGGTGGCATCGGACCGGTTACACTGGAAGGCGTTTGGGGAGGCCTATGTTCAGCAGTGGACAAGTATAGGCTGAGATGATGATGATGAGGAATTGAATAAGCTGTAAGATTTTAAAGGATGCAGGAAACTAGTTTATCTTATGTTTTTCTTCTTATAAAGTAATTTCTGTGAAGTAACACTCTAAGGAGCCAATATACAACTTGGCAATGTTGTCGATGTCAACGACTTAGTTTAATATTTGTAAGGAATGTAGACATAGTGTTTTTTTAATTGTTGTATTTTAAATTTAGCTTATAAGTGATAAATATTAATATCAGCCAATACTACCCACTGCTGGGCAAAGACCTTCACCACAAATGGTGAGAGAGATTAGGTCATACTCCACCACGCAGACCCAGTGTGGATTGATGGAGGCAGGTTTGCGGCCACATGCTGTTGGAACTTATCAAGCCGCTTTAAAGGCTTTCAACTCGGCTTAACGACAACCACATTAAGTGGTAGCCGGGACCAACGGCTTAACGTGCCTTCCGAATATGAACCGAACAGTCGAACCTTGATAATCGGTTAGAATACCGCGGTCGAGCGCCTCGATGATAAATATTAATTTTGCAGACTTTTCATTATAATTTCTCATATTAAAAGGAAGCACGTGATATTACACGGCCGCCAAACTTACTGTGGGTCCAACAAGGAAGGTCTTGGTGTCCAAATGTTTGACGGGCCCGTACTTATCGCGCATGCGGAAGAAATCGTTCGCCACTTGCGGGTACATCGCTGCTGACATCACATCTTGGTCGGTCACCTGTGTTATTAATTATTAATTAATTATTTATCACACAATTCAAATTGATACAGTTCGTGAATAGTTTAGCTAACAATGACTGTCGTGGTCTAGTGGCACCACATACAGTAGCGTTTTGTGATTGCGATCGCGGTTTTCGATTCGAATCCTAGATCGGACAGTGCGTGTTGCATATCGAACAATTTAGCGCGGACGATCTAGCGCAGTGGTTGAGAGCTTAAGCCGCTCCGCCCACTGTGTCTAATAGTCGCGGGATCGATTCCCGCACGGGACAAATATTTGTGTGATCCACAATAATTTGTTTCGGTCTGGGTATTTGTGTATGTGAAATTTCGTGTTTGTAAATGCACCCACGACACGGGAGTAAATCCTAGAGGGGGGCGACGTTTTAAAAAAAAAAATCCTCAATGGTAGTCCAGAAGTCTGGAATTGTGCACGGTGAATTAGGAAGAGGTTTGCCCTATTACATTTGGACCTAACAAGGTCAGCGAAATGTTGGTGCTTACACCTCTATCAACCTGGTTTTAGGAATAAAAACAAGCAGTGATAGCCTAGTGGTTAGACCATTGGACTGCAAAGTCAGAGGTCTCGGCTTCAAACCCAGGCACGCACCTCTGTATTTTCAAAAGCATGTGCGTATTTAACATTAATTATCACTTGCTTTAAATGTGAAGGAAAACATCGTGAGGAAACCTGCATGCCCAAGAGTTTCTCGAAGATGTGTAAAGTTCGCCAACCCGCACTGGGCCAGCGTGGTGGACTATGGCCTAAACCCTCTCAGTTTAAGAGGAGGCCCGTGCCCAACGGTGGGACAATTTCTTAAAAGGGCTAATATATTTGTTTTATATATTAAAATAGGGCTTACATCAGGGTGCGATTCGACCAAATCAGCCTTCAATTTGTCGAAGTCCAGAGGCGGTAGCTCTTGTCCGGGACGACCTTCGATCCTTGGCATGTCCTTCAGCACTTTAGACCTATGGCAAAAATAATCATAATTAATAATCTCTTACACTTATGAGATGCTTGTAGCTTAACGCATTCTTACGGATCAACGCTCGATTCTGTCGGTCTGAGATGGGTGACCGTTAATGGCATCCTTATATTCGAGCGTCTCCGTGCTTCGGAAGTCACCTTAAGCCGTTGGTCCCGGTTAATACTGGATGTGGTAGTCGTTAAGCCAAGTTGGAAGCCTTATAAGCGGCTTGACAAGTTCCAACAGCAGATGGCTACAAACCTGCCTCCACTAATCCGCACTTGGTCCGCGTGGTGGGGTATCACTTAATCTCTCTCACCTCGATTTTTGAGAGAAAGCCTTTGCTCAGCAGTATTATCTTTTTATATGTATCATAATCATAATCATTTATTCTTCAAGTGTAGGTAGGTACAATTGGGTCTTATATTATAAAATAGAACTCCACACTTTGCCACAAAGCATGCAAAATTTGGCAGACTTACTAAGTATTAAAATTTAACTTTACAATATAATACGATTTTAGGCATTAACACTTACATTTCTCATCGAAGGATCACCCGAGGCTTAAAAATATTACTGTATGCTTCCCTCGGAATGACCATGCCGAAAGGTCAATACACACACAAGACAACAATAAACTTAAATAGTTTTTGCAATTGATAAAATATTGTTGTTGTTTAAGTGATCTACGCTGTTGGTCGCGGAGTCTTTACAGCTTCACCAGACAAGAGGGAGAGTGTGCCACTACGCTCAAGCCAGAAGGGCAAGGGGGCAACTAGCTCAAGGGCGCCTCAAGGAGGAACGGCCTCGGCTTGGGCAGTCGCTATGGGGGAAGCATATACTAGGCGTCTCGCCGTAGTGCTCTGCACTGGCCGGCGGGATTAATAAATATGTGATTTTACCTAAGTTTTAAGATAGATTATTAAGATAGATAAGATTTTACCTAAGTGGTTCCGGGAATCCTCCGTAAGGTATACCAATAGCGCCCTGCAGGTACTCCACGACGGACTTGGGGAAGGACAGCTCCTCAGCCCTGGCCTCGATGTCTTGTGCCGTAAGTTTGTTCTGCACCATGAACTGCGCCAGGTCTCCCACCACTTTGGAGGACGGAGTCACCTTGATGATGTCGCCGAGTAGGAGATTGGCTTCCCTGGAGGAATGAGAATGAGATATAGATTTTAAATTATATATAAGCCAATATAAAGCACCTACAAACGTCAAAATCATTACATTTTTACATCTACTACGGCATCGGAACGCGGCCTCGTGCTGTAAAGATCCAGCAAGAAACTCAGCGGGCTGGTTTTTTTATACGTAGCGTGCTAACCTATGTGAAAAAGGTAAGGATTTCCCGTTTTCATATACATATTTTACATTTATTTCGCAAATGTTTAATTATCGAACTTTTATTTTTAAAAAAAATCTAAATTTCTTAAACGTAAGTAACTTTTAAGGAACTTAGCGCTTTTTTATGTTCTATAGAACATAAAAAAGCGTGTTAAAAAGAAAAATTATATCTCGATTCAGTTTCTTTGGATTCTTTTTTTTCTCGCGATTTCCTCAATGGGTCGTACGCTTATTAATTAAAGTGACCTTATCGATAATCGATTTGGTGTTAATTGAAATTAATATTTTAATATTGACATCTAAATGTACAAACAAAATATTTTTAAAAACGTCGTTTTCCTTCTTTTAGCAGCTCAGCTGTGTTTAAAATAGATTCTACTAATACCTATATTACATCTACAACTAAATTCCTTCAGTCTCTTCTCTACTCAGGGTTAAAAAACACCTCACTTCTGTACTACAAAGAAAAAATAACCAATACAAAAACCAGTATACCTGTAAGCCTTCTTGACCTCCTCGAACTGGCTGCCCAAGCCGAGAGAGTACGCCTGGAACTGCAGGTTGGTGTACTGTCCTCCAGGGATCTCGTTGAGGTAGACATCCGCGTTACCGGACTTCATGGTGGCCGTGCACTCGAAGGGACCATATAGAGTTCGAGCCTGTTCCCAGTATGCGGAGTACTCTGACACTTTCTGGAGCGGGATGTCTGGAGACAAAAAAGTATAGTTGAGTTATTTTAATATCACTATCACGCCTATATTCCCTAAGCGGGGATAGCGGAGGTGGCTTTTCGGCGACGATGTTAGGTCCCATGTAACAGGGGGCCAGCCTGTTGCCATTTACCGGACACAATTCCAGAATCCGGATGATGCTGGGAATTATATATAATATAGAATATATATATAATAGAAACACTACGTTTGTCCGACCTAGGATTTGAACTGACCGCACAGCGCATTATTCGCCACTAGACCGCGAGGCAGTCAATATACTTACAATTTGTACCAAAACTTTGTACATAAAACTTTGTACCAAATTATATATATTTACAATTACGTATATCAAAAAGTACTCAAAGCAAAAACAAAACATGCATTTACATAGGAATAAACTTTACCACGCATTTTGGAACGTCATTATTAAGAAGAAAAGGTTATGGGTATGGAAAAAACTGAATGGTTTCTCCTCTATTCTCAAATGTTTTAGCGATGCTTAAGGTATTTAGCGCGTTCATTTGACGCTTGACGAAAAGGGGGAACGTTTTATATGATCAGATATGCAGCCTTTTTGGAATATCTATTTTAGACCGTCTTCATACTTCGGCAGGGTTGCTGAGGCGTTGATTCTAGTTCATATGGTATTTGGGAGCTGTAGTTATAGGCATAATACGTTTCAATAGCAGGGGGCCACAAATCTGTCTCCATCTAACCGCACTGGATCCGCGAGGTGGAGTATGACTATTTCTCTCAACTTTGTTGTATTCTCTATGATCTTTATAAATACTATTTAGTCTTGTCTATTGTCTATTACTCAAGTCTTCCGTCGTCCATTACATCATGTCACGTACACATTCATTAAAGTTACATACATTAAAGTCTGCTTATGTTTCAAAAAATATCTGACACTAACTAATATCTGACGACATGTGAAAGAAAGATTAGTCCATTTTTCATCTCCCCCTCTCACCCCTTTGCCCAGCGATGGAACGGCATCCTATTCCACCGCTGGGCCAACACCGGCACCAGCCTATAGGCTGAGAAAAATGTATGCTTAACTTACTGGTGTCAAGAGGGGTGGTCTGCAGCGAAGCCACCAGGGCGCCCATGCTGGGCTGGCTGGTCAAGCCGGACATGGAGTCCACGGCCACGTCGACCACGTCGGCGCCCGCCTCGGCGCACGCCAGCATGGCGGCCACGCCCGCGCCCGACGTGTCGTGCGTGTGCACGTGGATCGGCACGTCCGGGTGCTTGTCGCGGATCGCCGAGATCAACAGTCTGTAGCAGAAAATATCAGGTTCATCATCATCACCCGAGAGACTTCACTCCAGGGCAGAAGCCTCCCTCAAAGATGGCGACGACGACTGGCTTTGTGCTGTATGCGAATTAGCGATGCGACTCGAGCTATGTTTTTATTCGAGTGACTTGAGTGATTTTGTCTAGCTCGGTACTCGAGTTAAAATTAATTTTACTCGAGTCCGCTTGCACTCGAACCGGGTAAACTCGGCGCACCTAGTAGATGTCACAAGTTCAAAATTGCATATTGGAAAATAAACAAACATGAACTTAGTTTGATTTGTGAAGTGGTTGTACTATAATTGTTTGTTCACGGTAAGTCTATTTTTTATTACTTAGCATTAGTGGTGGTTTTTAATAAAGTGATAACTTTAACTCGAGTTGCCAGGACTTTACATAGTAAACTCGAAAAATTTGAAAACTCGAGTAAAGCTCAAGTGACGTAATGAAATAACCTGAGTGACTATAGTCAAAACATCTTACTCGAGTCTCATCACTAATGCAAATATGCGTTCATCTGTGACCTTGACAGGTTAACTTCGCTATCCGTATTAACTTCGCTCCTGTTCACGTTCGTGCGCTCGCCTGCTCGTTCGTGGTTTATTGTACGTGTACCAATCTTTTCAGTAAATATCTTCGCACATTCAGGACATTCTTACAATCATCTTCAGCCCAAAGACGTCCACTGTAGAACCTACCTACCCCAAATATTGCATCGATGGCCGGCTTTGCGCTATCCTATATATCTAGCTTTGGTCTGCGACCTGTATGGTCATCTGTGCCTCCTATGGACGTCCTGACAATTCCACGTCATTCGCTAAATTGTACATGTAGCAAGCTAATAAGACTTTATGCCTCAACTTAAGATATATGGGCATGCCAAATTTATGTTAATCAGATGCAGCAAGTGCACTCAGTAAGTGTTTGAAAAATAGTACATAACATTTCTATCTATCTATCTATATCATCACGCCAGATCCCTTGCGGGGTAGGCAGAGAGTACAGAGTTCCAACAGGTTCTTTCCTGACATACCTCTCTGGCTTCCTCCACTCTTATAGTTCGTCTCATACACGCTCGCCGGTTACGGAGACTCTTGACTTTTTCTTCAGATAAGACTCGGTCCTACATCCTTCCACTTTCACATTGTATATCTGGTTTGTCATTATTTCTGACCATAACATTTGAACCGCAATAATATACAAACAAGACATGACAAAGACACTCATAAAACTGAACGACTTACTTGGCAGCTTGCGGTTTCAGCAGACCAGCCATATCTTTAATAGCTAGTACATGAGTTCCTCCCTTCACGAGCTCATTGGCCAAGTCCAAGTAGTACTTGAGGTCGTATTTCTTCTTGTTGGGGTCGGACACATCTCCGGTGTAAGATATGGCGGCTTCGACGACACCTCCAGCTTTGCCAGCCGCTTCCATGCCAAGGATCAGGTTGGGAAGATAGTTAAGGGAGTCGAACACTCGGAAGATGTCCATGCCGTTTTGCACCTAGCAAATATATTGAATTTTGGTTGGGAAATGATTAAATGATAATTGAGATCCCAATTATCGTTCAATCATTTCAACCGCGGTCGTTTTGTCATGGCGTTTTGATGCGATTTTCCGTGTTTCCGCAACCTACGAGTTATTTGCGTTTTAGTGCAGAGTGATTCTGGTGATTAAATACATCATCAAATGGGATTTTACTAGCCATAGTATTAGTACTCCCACCAGTTGCCCACTAAGGAAACTTAAGTCATTTTTGTGGAAGTGAAAATAAACGATTATGATTGTAAGGAGAAGCAGGTGAGACGAAAGAAAACTTCAAACTATGATTTCATATTTTATCCGTGAAATATTTTACGCGAAAACCTGTATGTGTAGAAACCTGCGCAAAGTCAATATAATTCCAAGTGGAATGAAAACTTCATTCTAGTAATTTTATATTTTGGTACAACATTTTAGGAAGTTGTAGGTTTAAAAGGTTATAATCTTACAGCCATCTCGCAGAACTTGTAGACGACGTTGTCGGGGTAGTTGGTGTAGCCGACAGCGTTGGCTCCGCGCAACAACATCTGGAACGGGATGTTTGGGATCAGCCGGCGCATGTCTTGCAGGCGCTCCCACGGGCACTCGTGGAGGAATCTGCCGGAGAAGTGATTGATGTTACTTTGCTAATATCAATGAATAGATAGAATTACAAAGCAAGTGGATATTTATTTGTCCTACTCCTCCTGTTTTTTTTTGTAATTAAATTTGTTGTGGGTTCCAAGACATTAAAGTGATTTCCGGGACACCCCAAGGTTCAAACTTTGGTGACATCTAAGGAGACCATTGTGGATTCTGGCTTACAGGAGTTATAATGGTGGGAATGTGTGGTAGGGTATGTCCCATAAAAAAATCCATTAATAGAATATAATGTGATGCAATGTGTACTGCGTACGTCCAGATCTATCAAGTAATGTACAAAATAGGGGAGAGTCTATTAACGGGCAGAATTGTACCAGATTGCTACTAAGAATTTTTAGTTAGAAAACCTTCAATAGCAATTATTTCGAATTTCAATGATTTCTAGCACGCAAAGATTTTTAGGATCGAACCCTGGTGATTAACAGCCGCATTAGACCAACGAGCCAGTGAATAATTTATGGAACAGTGATCGTTAATACCTTTTAAATTATCTTGTCTATTCATTTATTTTCTTATTGTATTTCTGGTGAAATATAATAAAGTTCTACTTCTATACATCCACTAGATAACCCGTACCACATCATAATTATCAAAATACAAAATTATCTATTTCGATTTTTCGGCCGAACCTTTGGGGTTTTCCTAATTTTCTTTTTTTTCTTAATCAACCCAGTATTGAGGTGACAATCCAAAAAATATAGGTAAATCATTCAAGCTATTTTCGAGTTTTTTTGTTCAGACGGGAATAACTTTTTTATATATACAAGGTGTAACATAAATAATGCAAGACCTCAGACATCCCAATTAGATTATTGCTTTATGAACAATACGAAAATCAAAATTTCAATTTTAAGGGGTTTTTTTACAATTTTTTTAAGCTCTTTGGTAGCCAAATTAACCATAAAATTTATTAATTAATTAACTTTTTTTACTACTACTATTAATTAATTATTAAATTTTGTTTAATACAGAACGAGTACAGCATTTAGAGAAAATAAAAAAAAGTCTCACTTTAAGATAGTTGGAATCGATTCAGTTGCCGATTTAGAACAAACTAGTTTTAGGTCTTGCGTTAATTATGTTACAGCTTGTATAAAGATAGATAATATGTTGCTAAAAATTTTATATTGTCAACAAACTCACCGTAAGGCGACATCAAAAGTAGCTCCACCCCAGTTCTCCAACGAGTACAAGTTGTTAAAGTTGTGAGCGACGTACGGAGACACGGCTAACAAGTCGTGGGTCCTCACTCTGGTAGCCAGGAGAGACTGGTGGGCGTCCCTATACGTGGTGTCCATCAAGAGTAGCCCTTTGTTCTGTCTGACGGCCTTAGCGAAGGCTTCCGGTCCACCTTCGTTGAGGATCTGTTTGAAGCCTCGTGGTGGTTGAACCGCTGTAGATTTAAAGAGTCAGGTTTGGATTCGAAAGTTGCAGTTCATAAGTGATGATAGGGAAATTATTTGGAAGAAGCCATTGTGGAATGGTTTGAAAGTATTGAAGTTGATTTGGTCTACGGCCACAGAACTTTGTTTCATGTCTACAGAAGTTCGTTGTAAACCCAATTTGACAGCCACACTTGCTGAATCCGTACTTCCGTACTAATATTATCAATGCGAATGTAACTCTCTCTGTCTGTTTGTCTGTTACTTTTTCACGCCCAAACCTCTGAACAGATTTTCATCAGATTCGGCTAGGATATAGATTTTATCCAGGGGAAAGGGTGTAAATGAATAATCTACCCTGTTGGCTGCGGGGCCTTTACAGCTTCACCAGACAAGAGCCATAGGATCCTTCATATAGCTACCTTTTGTCTCAAAAATACTCTTAAGAAAATAACTAGACTAGAACGAAGTTAAAAACATCATGCCAGATACCTTTGCGAGGTAGAATAATAATATTGAGACTTTTAAACCTTATTACGACATTAGAATAATAATACTTATTACAACAACAAAAGATTCAAATATTTAATGAAGTAAACTTGAATTACGAGGGAGTATGTAAAGCTTAAGTCTTTTTATTAAGTGCCAACTTTAGCTTAATAATTTTATCTGTCAATTCTAGCTTCTATTTTGAGTGGATTGTGAGAGTAGGTCGCTCGGATCACTGGATTGGGATGTCGCGGGTTGTATCCCGCACAATACACATCCTAGTGTTCTTAGTGTGTTATTGTTAAAGATACTAATTTGTTATTTTCCAGTACGAATCTTTAGGATCCATGTTTTTGTTCCACAATGTTAACATAATGAATTTCCAGGCGAATACAACTCAATAGTATTTGTCGTTGATTTTGAGAAAATATTCATAAGTTAATTTAAGACGAGGTGTTTCCTCGAACATATTTAAAACCTCAAAGTTTATACGATTAAATTCAACGTAAAAAAATTAAAAATTACAATTGTATACAAAGATCGATTGAAAAATCAACCCTTAATGGCATTCCACGGTAACAACGATATCAATATAAAAATTTACCATATGAATCCTACGTATTAACTAAATTTAGGCTTTATTCCTCAGAACATAAAATATAAAATCATGTAGACACATAACAATGTTGAAAAACATTATTACAAAAAGAATCACTGGAAACGTCAACAATCATGGGTCCACATTAAAAAGGATAATATCTAAATATCCTTTCAGGCAATATACACAGATTATTTATTATTTTTAAGACAGGAATAGTAATATTATAGTAGTCACATTTTCAATAAATTTTACCAATCACAATGAAATTCCATAACTCACACTGCAATTCCATAAATCACATTGGAATCGCGTTCTTATAAAGAACCTATTCTGTTTTTAAATTCGTTTTTAATTGTTATCACAAATAAAAGCGGCAATACGTGTTATCATTGGCTGCGCATGCCATATTTCAGACAACACAAATTGGATATAGCAAGCGTACCGAAACCAAACATCGATTAATTGGAAGCTAAATATATATAAAAATCTCTCTCACCTGTATTTTCCCCTGTTACTTCTTGTCTTTTAATAGCCTCAGGGGAAAGGTCTGAAAATAATGTTTAGTGAAATAATGACGGTGCAGGCATGTATGACGTGCGAATTAAATCATAATGGAATTTGATTTCCAGAATAAACCAAAACAAAAATATACTATAAAAATACGTCCTGTAAGTACTGAACAGGATTATGTATATAATGGCAACACTTAAAATGCTTTCCTGCAATAACGTATTAACCACAATGAGATGTCTTTTTTATAATGGTTAGTAACATCATATCATCACGACCATTCTAATTTCCCGTAACCTTTGAACTTCTGATTACCAAGGCTTATAGAAGTAGGAGAATTCCTAGCTTATAGAAGTAACAGTGGTGGGAATGTAAGGCAAATTATTTCTATAAAAAATGCTGCTTCTTCTTGGGCCGTTGGTAAACACCGTCCATGTGGAGGGTGAATCTAAGAGCTTGTTACTTCTTCAGTTGCTTTTTACGGCATCTATTGACCACCACCATAACAACATAGGCCTAGCACCATGAAGTCAAAGTTGGCAGTTAATTATTGGATTTCGTCTCCCACACTCAAGCAAAACTATTACTTTATCATTTTAATTTTAAAGTTCAAATTTAAGTGACGCATTAATCTGGTTAGCACCATATTGCATAAAATAATAAACTACGATAATTTAATATAGAAATGAAGTATGAAATTTTAGTCATAATAGGTAGGAAGGAATATAAAAAATATTATTCTAACGATCTTATTAATATATTCCCGTGCTCCATTGCATGAGTAGTGTATTCAAAATAAATATTTCCTTGTATAAAATAATAAATAGGCGAAGCTTTTCATTAAATATACGGCAAATACATAAGAGATACTGCAACACATATTAAACACATTTATTTAAAAAAATGTCGCTTCAAACCTACCATACCCTTTGCGAGAGACTGGAAAAAAATTTAAAATATTTTTATTCCTTTTTTAAATATTGTTGACTCTGAAAACTAAATTTCATTCTCCATTTTGTTTTTAGTTCACTCTAGATTTTTAATTTATGTGACTCTAATTAATAAAAAAAAAACACAGTTATTTTTTTTTCATGCATTTTTAGCAGCCATTCTTAAGGTTACTTGGCAAATTTAATAGTTAGAAAAAACTTCAGAAAAATGTAGTTTGAAAATTCAGTGCATTCTTACGACTAACAAAATTTAAACTTAACATAATTAATCTAAGTAAGCTTAACTGGAATCTTTCTGTCCTACAAGATATGTGAAAGAAAATTGACTAATCATTGTATAGTAATGTCAAAGAAAAATAGGCCTTGAAGCTTTGCATTATGGTACATAATACTATAATAATTGGTTGGATTGTAGCAGCATGCAAACATTTTGGGACTTCCAAATTCCTAGTTATATTTTTTACTTAACGTATAGAACAGGTAACCATGAGACTAAAAGCTAAAAAAATCATCACTATTATAACACAATAAGAATCATTTTTCTCAGACATTGTTAAAATCTCGAAGAGCGTTTCTTATAGTAGACAAATTATAATCGTGTTCACAAATCCATGGATAACTTGACGAGTGCAAATGTCTTAAGACGACTAGAGGTAATAGTTGTTACCTCTAGTCGTCTTAGGCTGGCAACATCAGCTGGCACATTATGTAAAAATATTTATATTATATATTTATTAAATTAATATTAAATTTCACTCAGTGTACATTTAAACAATAAATATTGTAGTAAATGAATTTATTTTCAAGATAAACACCTATTTTACTTAAGATTTTTTTAAGTAATTCAAATTACAGTTAAAATATTATCTTAACATTAAAAATCATAAAAATTAGTTTTTTTGTTTAACGGTTAATTTTATGTTATTTCTACTATCGACAAAAAAGTAAATTATGGTAGAAAACTATGTCAAAATTGCCACATCCTGACAACATTGTAAATGTCAACTTGTCCGTGGATTTATGAACATGACTATACAATATTAATATCGACATCTATCGTTGCTTTGTATCTTATTTATAATAATTTGTACTCACCCAAAGGCACCGGTGGTATATAAGGCTTGACGTTGGCTGGTGGTATTTTGGTAGCTAGGGGCGTGGCCGGTCCGTTCACGAGCACGTAGCCCAGGTAGTTGAGGATCTTCTGCGCGCGGTTCTGGGAGGTCTTGAACATGAACAGCTCTGGGTGTTCGTCGATAAAGTACGTGTCCACACTGCCTGCATTTGAAAAGGGTTTTTTATATAACAGCACTCGGTCAAGCAGTCGTACTCGTGAATGGGTGCTGCTTGTGGAGACTGGTCCACCCAGAATTCTGTAGCTTTTCATTATAACATATTTTTAAAAATAGTCTTATATCTCAGTCGTAAAGCATCACACTGGAGCTGGATCGCATTATTGATTTTGTATAATATAAAAATGTATGTATCTATACAAAAAATGATGTAATAAAAATGAATGGAGAATTAGACAAAAAAGTCAAGCTTGCTGAGTTTCTCGCCGGATCTTCTCTGTGGAGGCCGCGTTCCGATCCGGAGGTAGATTAGTATGTTAAAAAAGGGTTTTCAAGTGGGCGATTTACAGGCGATTTCACGTGTTTCCGCAACCCAGGAGTTACGTTTAAATCGGACTAGCCTGATTTGTACTGCAGGTACTGAACTGGGTATTGTTTTTACGCAATTCAAAATGTATTTCTTTCTCATTTTAGAATTATATATTTTGATTTTAGTTAAATCTAGTAACTTTCATTAGTTTAATAGATGCAGAATAAAAACATTGGTGTATCAAACAACATTTTATAATTATAAACCTGTCGTACCACCGCTTTGCACGCGGGGAATTAAATAATTTCAAGATTACCCTTAGCCATTTCAATGAGATAGAATATAGTTTAAGTATTTCTTTGTCCAACGTCTTTCTACGCTTACCCGACAAAGGAAAAAAGCTAACGCTAAAATGAAAATCGACTCCTGCGCACCCTATTATAGCCTAAAATAGGGTGCGCTGGAGTCGATTTCTAATTACAGGATTAGAAAAAACAGTATAGGACGCATCTTCGGGGATGGACAGATCTAGCACGTGATGAATTAAGGCCTACTTTTGTCATAAAGTACGTTGCTCAATCTTAAGACTTCCATAGGGATTATATAGATTTATTATAAGGAACCTTAAATAATATTAGCCCTGTTAAGAAACTTTCCCACTGTTGGGCACGGGCCTCCTCTCCAACTGAGAGGGCTACGGCCATAGTTTTATTTTTTATTTTATTGTTCTATATATATTTTTTGCTAATCTTAACGGCTATGTCGGTGACCTTGGTTCTTCTACGAATCTGAAGTGGCAATGGGCGGGCCACATAGCGCGTAGATCGGACGGGCGTTGGGGCAGAAAGATTCTAGAGTGGAGACCACGTATTGGCAAGCGCAGCGTGGGACGACCGCCTGCCAGATGGACCGACGATCTTGTGAAAATCGCAGGAAGTCGTTGGATGCAGGTGGCATCGGACCGGTTACGCTGGAAAGCGATTGGGGAGGCCTATGTTCAGCAGTGGACAAGTATAGGCTGTGATGATGATGATGATATATTTTTTATTCTATAGTTCACCGCGCTGGCCCAGTGCGGGTTGGCGAACTTCACACGCCTTCGAGGAACTCTTAGGCATGCAGGTTACGATCACGATGTTTACCTTCACCGTTAAAGCAAGTGATAGTTAATTTTTAAAACGCACATGTTTTGAAAATACAGAGGTGCGTGCCTGGGTTTGGACACTCATACGCACATGCTTTTGAAGAGACAGGCACCTCTGACTTTGCAGTCCTAAGGCCTAACCACTAGGCTATCACTGCTGCTATAGGCTATCACTGCTTACCATTAAGGAACTTTTGGTTTTCAAGCACGTTGAGCAAGAACGGGATGTTGGTCTTCACGCCTCTGATACGGAACTCGCGCAGAGCTCGGTTCATTTTAGCTGCCGATGAGGGCAGGTCGTGAGCGTGGGAGATTACCTAACAAAGGAAAAAGGCATATTAACCGTTGGTCACACAGACGGACGACTAAGCAACGAAGCAGACATGGACAAAATGTAATCAGATATATAATTACGGTTACATTTTGTAATCTTCAATCATTGGTAAAGTAATCCGGTTGGGCCGGAAGGTTTTCTGCGGTTTTGTAGATCTGGAGAAGGCATTTGACAGAGTTGTGCGAAAGAGACTTTGGGACATTTTGCCAGAGTATGGTATAGATGGCACTCTGTTGCGAGCCGTCCAGTCCACTTATGTGGACTGCAAGGCATGCGTACGGGTGGGTGGTAACAGGTCACCCTGGTTTGACGTTAAAATCGGCGTCAAGCAGGGTTGCGTGTTGTCCGCTAGACTATTTATAATATATCTGGACAAAAGTCTTCAAAGACTGAAAGCGATGAATGAAGGTGTACAAATGGGTGACTTAGTGGTAAACCATCTACTTTTTTTAATAGCGCCAACAGCCACTGATCTGCAAACACTAGTCACAGTTATGAAAGACGACTGCATGATCAATGGCTTACACTTGAATGTGAAGAAAACCAAGATTATGGTTTTTGAAAGGGAAGAAACCAGAACGAATGTAAGGATTGTGGTTGGTAACGATGTGCTGGAGCAACTGAATGAGTTTGTATATCTTGGATGCGCCTTCAGTAAGGATGGGAAATACACCGCTGACATAGAGAGAAGAGTGAGTGCAGGGAACAGAGTGAATGGTGCGATGGGAAAGCTACTCGGGAGCCGGCACTTAAGCCATAAGGCGCAGCTGGCCATACATAACGGAGTTCTTGTCCCAACGCTGTTATATGGTAGCGAGAGCTGGGTATGTAAGAAGGAGAATGAAAGTAGGATAAATGCGGTAGAAATGCGAGCTCTGCGGAAGATGTGCGGAATGAAGCTAACCGACCGCATTAGCAACAGCATAGTAAGACAGCGAGTAGGTATGAAAGATAGTATCGGTGTAAAGATGAGAAAGGGCATGCTCCGTTGGTTCGGGCATATAGAAAGAATGCCAGAGGAAAGAATGACAAAACAGATATACAATGTGAAAGTGGAAGGATGCAGGTACCGGGGAAGACCTAGACTATCTTACCACGACCAAATAAACCGAGTCTTATCTGATGGAAAAGTCAAGAGTCTCCGTTACCGGCGAGCGTGTATGAGACGAACTATGAGAGTCGAGGAAGCCAGAGAGGTATGTAAGGAAAGAACCTGTTGGAACTCTGTACTCTCTGCCTACCCCGCAAGGGATCTGGCGTGAGGTTATAGATAGATAGATAGATAGGTAAAGTAATCGTTGAAGATTACAAATTGTAATTTATCTATCTATATCATCACGCCAGATCCCTTGCGGGTAGGCAGAGAGTACAGAGTTCCAACAGGTTCTTTCCTTACATACCTATCTGGCTTCCTTCACTCTCATAGTTCGTCTCATACACGCTCGCCGGTTACGGAGACTCTTGATTGTAAGAGACTCTCGTACTCATTAATCTGCCAATGTCAGATTACAATTTGTAACCGTTAATCTGACATTAGCAGAATCATCGGTTAACGATGGAGCCATAGATTGTAATTGGAATTGTTTTACATTTTGCACATCCCTGCAACAAAGTAATACTGTACGAGGCCTATGTCCAGCAGTGGACTAATTTGGGCTGATGATTATGGTGTGCACTTTTTGGAAATTTCGACATTTGGACTAATATAATTAATTTACTTACCAATTTTTTGTATAAAGACTGTTATGTGACTCTTAGCATTATACGGTGAATTGCGGTCGCTAAAAATACGCTTAAAAATATCTGATTTATATAAAATTTGAAAGGAAAATGTTTTGATTCATTTGACATTCATTTGACATCAACGATATATTGTAAATATACTGAAAAATATTTGATGTTGATGCCTCGTTGGTCTAGTGGGAAAGCGCATCGCTTGGTGATCTCGAGGTTCTGGGTTCAAATCCTAGGTCGGACAAATAAAGTTTTTCTTCTCGAAAACTTCCCGTATGAGTCCGGAGTCTGGAATTGTGCCCGGTATATAGCAATAGGCTCGCCCCCTATTACATGGGACCTAACATCGTCAGCGAAAAGTGGGTGTATACAGTACACCTCAGCCACCCCCGCTTGGGGAATATAGGCGTGACGGTGTTTTTTATTTGATGTTCTTACCTTAACAAGAATGGAGTCGTAGTATGGTGAGATGACAGCACCAGCGTATGTAGAAGCGGAGTCGAGACGGATGCCCATACCCTCACCAGACCTGGGTAGATTATTAGTCATGAAACCAATCTATCTAACAGCATCATCACGTCATATCCCTAGCGAGATAGGCAGAGTAAAGAATTCCAATCTACTCTTTGTTATAAGAGTGGAAATTGTATGTGATATGACAACTTTTTATTAGGTACGTGTAAGGACATTAGCAAATAATACGGACTTAAGCATGGCCGTTGATTAAATGATTTGTAATACAGAGACTTTTTGTCAAATCACACACACAATTTTTATACATATTATAGCGAGCTTAAGGTTTAGATTTATATACTAGAACATTTTTTTTAAACGTAGACCCACACTAGGATTTATTCTTGACGTGGGTGCGTTTAGAAACATGAAAATTTACTCGAACCCGCGACTATTCAACTCAGTGGGCGGAGCGGCTTAAGCTCTTAACCATTGCGCTAAATCGTCCGTCGATAATAACATAACCCTGTATGGGTCATTTATTATGTAGTTTATTTCCTAATTAATAAGGTTCAACTCACATAAACTACATTTTATACACCGTAAGTTGTAGACGGTAAGGTCGAACTTACCTAAACACTTCAATCCTGCCGGTGCTGGGCTGGAAGTTGTTGGCAGGGTCTTTAGTAGACACACGGCACTGAATAGCCTTTTCTTGTATATTCATCTTGCCTTGTGTCAATCTTTTATACACCGTAAGTTGTAGACAGTAAGGTCGAACTTACCTAAACACTTCAATCCTGTCGGTGCTGGGCTGGAAGTTGTTGGCAGGGTCTTTAGTAGACACACGGCACTGAATAGCCTATCCTTGTATATTCATCTTGCCTTGTGTCAATCTTTTATATACCGTAAGTTGTAGACAGTAAGGTCGAACTTACCTAAACACTTCAATCCTGCCGGTGCTGGGCTGGAAGTTGTTGGCAGGGTCTTCAGTAGTCACACAGCACTGAATAGCCTATCCTTGTATATACATACTGCCTTGTGTCAATCTTTTATACACCGTAAGTTGTAGACAGTAAGGTCGAACTTACCTAAACACTTCAATCCTGCCGGTGCCGGGCTGGAAGTTGTTGGCAGGGTCTTCAGTAGTCACACAGCACTGAATAGCATATCCTTGTATAATCATCTTGCCTTGTGGCAATCTTGTATACACCGTAAGTTGTAGACAGTAAGGTCGAACTTACCTAAACACTTCAATCCTGCCGGTGCTGGGCTGGAAGTTGTTGGCAGGGTCCTCAGTGGTCACACGACACTGTATGGCATATCCTTGTACGTGGATCTTGTCTTGCGTGAGACCCATCTCTGGGAGGGTCATGCCTTCAGCCACACGAATCTGGGTTTGGACTAGATCGACGCCAGTCACTTCTTCTGTAATCGTGTGTTCCACTTGCAATCTGGAATAGAAATATGTTGCCATTTAAAAGCGAATTATTTGGCCTGGAATACATGCTGCCATTAAAAATTAAATATAATTTGATGACAGCTTGATCAACAAGACAAGGGCTTAATGCACCTCACTGGATTGAGTACAGGACAAATTTTTGTGTGTGTGTGTGTGTGTATGCGAATTTCATGTTTATGATCGCATTCACGACACAGGAATAATTCCTAGTGGGGGGGGGGGGGGGGGTTGGCTTTTAAAGGCTTCCAACTTGGCTTGACGACTATCACATGAAGTGGCAACCAAGACCAACAGCTTAACGCGCCTTCAGATTCACGCAGAAGCTTATAGAAATATGCTAATGGAAATTCTACGAATGGTCACCCATTTTAGACCTTGGGCAAAATAAATAAAAAAAAAAAATATTATAATAACTAACAGCGTGATCGACAGGACGACACAGGAATAATTCCTAGTGAGAAGCAACGTTTTCATTAAAATGAAAAGTTTGAAATACTACACAAATACGTTCTTTATTGGATCGTCAGACTGATAAAAAATGTACACTTTCTATTAGTAATAGACCGAGACTTATCTGGAGGACAAGTCAAGAGTCTCCGTTACCGGCGAGCGTGTATGAGACGAACGATGAGAGTTTAGGAAGCCAGAGAGGTATGTAAGGAAAGAACCTGTTGGAATTCTGTACTCTCTGCCTACCCCGCAAGGGATCTGGCGTGAGGATATAACACCGTCACGCCTTTATTCCGCAAGCCGGGGTGGCAGAGGTGAAAGCCAAAAAAAGGATTTTTTTTTAGTATCTATTTATCTATATTTAACCTGACGCCAGATCCCTTGCGGGGTAGGCAGAGCGTACAGAGTTCCAACAGGTTCTTTCCTTACATACCTCTCTGGCTTCCTCGACTCTCATAGTTCGTCTCATACACGCTCGCCGGTTACGGAGACTCTTGAATTTTCCATCAGATAAGACTCGGTTTATTTGGTCGTGGTAAGATAGTCTAGGTCTTCCCCGGTACCTGCATCCTTCCACTTTCACATTGTATATCTGTTTTGTCATTCTTTCCTCTGGCATTCTTTCTATATGCCCGAACCAACGGAGCATGCCCTTTCTCATCTTTACACCGATACTATCTTTCATACCTACTCGCTTCACTCCGCGCATCTTCTTCAATTTTTTTAGTAAGATGCACTTTATCGTGGCACGATTCGCACCACAGTAATGTGACAAGGTCTAAGAAAATATTGTTACGTAACGTGGTAATTAAATGCCGAATAACCTGCGAAGTACTTTATTAGGCGCTGTACACACAAAACAGTACGTCGAACACACTAGTACTACTCCCGTTAGGACCCAAATACTGCTTCCAAGTCGCTGAGTCACTCGTAGTATCCGTATATCGTTGCTAAGGTCGCCAGTGTATTCCACTTAGATCGCTTGTTCCCCGATTTGATCGCTGTCGTTTCCGAAAAGAGAATGTGTCCGTCCCCGCGCTCTGTGGTCCTTTTATACTCATATGAAAGTTCTAGAACGGACGCGAACCCTCTCAGTACATCGATAGAAGTACATGGAACAATAGCCAGCACGCCCCACAAAGCGGTACGTGAACAAATTGGTACTTGTTTACCGCGACCGCGCGCCGGTGATAATTAAAGGGGAGGAACCTTCTAGACATTTCAGCACTTAAGCGCGGATTCTAGATCTTTCTTAACGGATAGATAGGGGAACTTAGGCTGTGTAATGCATTTTAAAATTAACTTCCCCCGATAAGGGGTTTACGAGATATCGGGGTGTATTGAAGTCGTAACAATATCAATATATCGCTAGAATTACCTCGCGTTAACTTCAATGAAATAGAAGTTGCCTTTATCGTCGAGAAGGAACTCCACGGTGCCAGCGTTTTCGTAGCCCACGTGTTTTGCCAGATGCACTGCGCAGTCCAACATCTTCTGTCTCGTCTGAGGAAAGAAAAAGAATTAATTTAACGGCCCTTCAGTCCTCAACCTCTGACCTTTGATATGCTCTATCGTGTATTGAGACAATAATACATATAAGTTTCACTTTACGAAAGTGGTGAGCCAGTCTACATCTACAGTTGTCCGGGGAAGCTGTAAAGGCCCCGCGGCCAACAGCGTAGATCATTCACACACACACAAAAGCCAGTCTACATGCTTCGGACACTAATATCGCACCTTCAGAACAGTACTGACTTATCACAATAGATCAAGGTTTTTGAATCGCGTCCCTTCAGAACCGAGCGGCGCGGGTGGAGGGACGGAAAGTGAAAGAGACCGAAGTATCGTATTTCTTAATTCTACCATAAAACGCCGCTGTTTCAATAATCAGATAGTGTATACCTTTTAATGGCCCTCTTAGATTTTTGAGTTAAGTCTATAGCGTTCTGAATGTGCGATATATGTTTTTGCGCAAGTGCGTTTGCAAATATTGTGTGTGCGCATGCATATGTGTTTTTCGGTCACACTACGTCAAGAAGGGTAGGAGGTGTCCACTTAGTGGAAGATTTGATCTTCACGAAACGCTTCTCGTGAGCCTCATTCTTTTTCTTTATTTACTTCCTTTTCATACGGCAAAAGGTACTGTTAAAGAGATTTTTACGACAAGGGTATGGTGGCTCTCCTGGTATTTAATGCTAGTAGTCACTATAATGTCTTTGCTTGCGGTGGCGTCGGTCTGGCGCGGGTCACTCCGTTCCCTCCAATATGGTCGAGGGGAGTGATGGCTGTTCCAGCAGTCATACTCGTGAACGGGTGCTGCTTGTGGGGACTGGTCCATCTGGAATCCTTTAGACGCTCTTTACAGACAACCCTAGATTTATATCTCGATCACACACGGCATCACACTGGAGCTAGGTCATAAACTATTTAATTGTAACCTAAACATTGTATCCACACAATATGATTAAAAAAAAAGGAAAGAAAGAGCAGTAAATAAAAAAGACAAGCCCGCTGAGTTTCTTCGCCGGATCTTCTCAGTGGAGGCCGCGTACCGATCCAGTGGTAGATTAGTAGTTTAATTAAATTAAAAAAAAAATGTAAGTTGACTATTTGTAAGCGCCCCCGCAGGGCTTATACAAAATAAATATTTGATGAAATAAAACTATTTTACGGATTTTATCGCGGTTTATTTTTGATTTTTAGTTCCCGACGTTCAAAGAAGTCTGCAGTCTATGTACATGTGCTTGACCGCACCCGCCATAACATCAGATTTGATAGACCACAAATCCTCGATTCCTACCAAGAAAGAACACCGATTCCTACCAAGGATGGTTCGCGACGCTACTAAAATTAAAAAAATACCTAATTCCATCGACTTGGGATCCGGTGATTAATATAATTAAATCCAAAACCAAGCATAACACTGCAAGACCTCAAGACACCGTGAGCTTATTCTGCGTAGAACAGACCAACAAAAATAATTAAGAAGTTTGAGGGTACTCCGGAACAACTATGCCTTTTGGACGTCTAACACCTCAGTCCCTCCCGTGACCATTGGTACTGCAAAGCACTGGAACTAAAAATCAAAAATAAACCGCGATAAAATCCGTAAAATAGTTTTATCTATCTATCTATATCATCACGCCAGCTCCCTCGCGGGGTAGGCAGAGAGTACAGAGTTCCAACAGGTTCTTTCCTTACATACCCCTCTCGCTTCCTCCACTCTCATAGTTCGTCTCATACACACTCGCCGGTTACGGAGACTCTTGACTTGCCCTTCAGCTAAGACACGGTCTATTTGGTCATGGTAAGATAGTCTAGGTCTTCCCCGGCACCTTTATTTAATGTGTAATATTCGCGTAAATCTTAGAACTCAATATGTAAATGACTTGAGTTTGAGTACAAACCTCAGGGTTTAGTTGTGGAGCTGGAGCAATCTCGACAACTTTCTGGTGGCGACGTTGTACTGAACAGTCTCGCTCGAACAGATGCACCACGTTGCCGGCCTTATCACCTTCAAGCAGTTATCTTAGCGTAAATATCAAGGAGTACGTACTTCGTGGTAAACATATATCTTCAGAGAAATAAGAATTATTAATGCTCAACAGAAGACCAGCGCTGGTTGCTTAAACTTTAACTAGCCAGCCTTAAGCCGAGTTGGGACCGTTTTTTGTGACGAGGTCATACAATTATCCGTTTTTTTTTATCTTTTTTTAGTTTATTAACGTTTTTTTAGTATAATATGTCTTATGCTTACTCGTTGCAAAAATAAACTTTATTTTCTTTTTCTTTTCTTTCTTTTTTTATAATTTGTGGTTACCCCCAATAGATGGCGCTAGATTAAATATAATTTTTATCATATAACACCAACACCAAGCGTACTCAATAGAGAAATGTTAGTTGTCGTCACCTTTTAATGATGGCGTTAGATTACCGAATAACACAACGTACAGTGCCACAAGGATCTTATGGCCTGTGGATGGCCTCGGTCAATGTCATCAGGCGTTGGTGTGTAAATACGTCCACTGTAAAACAAAGGCCTTCCCTAAAGACGGCCACAACGACCGGCTTTGTGCATCTAACTTCTACCCGCGAGCTTCACAAGGCATCGGTCTATCATCCCCCCGATGCTTTGTCATCCATTCTTTCCGCTCAGAATACGGGCGAAGACGACGTAGTCGTAGATCCCCTCCCATAGCCGACGGTTGACCGGTGCACTTAGTAGTGCACCCCGTCCCCCCACAGCGACTGACCCAACCGAGGGCGCCTCTTCAAGGCGCCCTCGAATATGTCGCCCCTTGCCCTTCTAGCTCGAGCGTAGTGGTTGCACGCTCGCCCTTAAGTCCGGTGAAGCTGTAAAGGCCTCGCGGCCAACAGCGTACATCCCTCACACACACACATCGGTCTATCTTGTAGGGAGCCTGCCCACTTTATTTTTTTTTTCTACTTTCAAGGAGATATTTTATTTCAACAGATTGGTCTGCGCGGTTACTAATTAAAAAGAACTTGGGGAAATTTCATAGCAAAACGGCAACTGTCATGTAGTGACATTTCATTTGATGACAGCGTTAGTTTCGAGCTTGTTTCGAGGGACTGTAGTGATTATATTGTCTTTGAATAACACGTACGTAACGTAAGACTGTAAATTTGACTATTCTTAGAACATGTCTACATTTTGCCTAATTTACACCGTCACGCCTATATTCCCCGAGGGGGTGGTAGAGGTGTACTGAGTACACCCACGTTTCGCCGAAGATGTTAGGTTCCATGTAATAGGGGGCGAGCCTATTGCCATATACCGGGCACAATTCCAGACTCCGGACTCGTACTGGGAATTTTTCATTAGAAAAATTACATTTGTCCGACCTAGGATTTGAACCCAGGACCTCGTGATCACAAAGCGATGCGCTTTGCCACCAGACCAACGAGGCAGTCAGAAGTTTTCATGGCGAGTAAGATAAACATAGGTTTGCAAAATTGACGGAACCAATTACCTTGGCGTAAATTTCTTAATACAGAAAAGTCAGTTGTGTCTCTTCACAAGTCTAGCACACGATGAAAGAGTAAGGAAGTCCGCAATTGATTTTTGTGTGTAAAAAAAATCTCTCAGTTTCTGTAGAGTTGGCCATTCAAGGTGTACTTGAGCCTAGTTGATCAAAATTTTGGACTGCAAGACCACTTTATCTTTTTAACCGACTTCAAAAAGGAGGAGGTCCTATGTTCGGTTGCATGGATGCTTCTTTTTATTTTACAATTTTAAGTGACCAGTGAATTATTCTATAGTAGGGTACCTATAGAATTGACGTAATACCCATAATATCTCAATTTACACATGCCTATTGTTTGTCGTTAAGGAGTTCCCTGGTGTATCTTCTAAGTCCAAGGTCCAATGTCAATTAAATTAATATGGGACCACCTTGGAGATATACTGAACCCAATGCAAAAAAAAATTATCAAAATCGGTCCACAATTGACGGAAATATCGCTGAACATAAATAAAAAAAAAAAAAAAAAAAAAGTTACATACAACCGAACATAGAACCTCCTCCTTTTTGAAGTCGGTTAAAAAAGGTAAACCGACTTCAAAAAGCCGAAAATAAATATTTGAAGTCGGTGCCAAGTAACCGACTGCACCAACCAGCACCGACTTTAAATATTTATTTTCTGCTTTTTGAAGTCGGTTTACCTTTTTTTATAAAAGATTTTTTTTAACCTTGGCAAGGTATAAGTTTAGAATTGAAGAGAATTATTCCTAAAACACAAGTAAAGAAAATTAGATCAGTAATATATTTTTTTCCGAGATAACTCACCCATAAGCTGCACCTCAATGTGCCTCGGCCTCTCGATGAACCTCTCAATGAACATGGAGCCATTTCCGAAGGCAGCCGCCGCCTCAGATGAGGCGCGTTCAAATGAAGACGCAACTTCACTCATCTCACGCACCACTCGCATTCCTCGGCCACCTCCACCGTATGCGGCCTGGGAAAATGATAAAAAATTGTACAAGTTCTACCTTTCTCGCCTGGTATAATATATTTTTCAAGGAGTGGCAGTGGTGTACTATGTACGGCACAGTTTGAAGAAATTGTTTAGTTCTGATGTAATATGAGGCGAACCTTTTTCCATCATACGTACCTACGTGACACAATTCAGTACTTGCCACTGACCACACACACCGTCACGCCTATATTCCCCAGAGGGGGTGGCAGAGATGTACTGAGTACACCCACGTTTCGCCGACGATGTTAGGTCCCATGTAATATGGGGCGAGCCTATTGCCATATACCGGGCACAATTCCAGACTCCGGACTCATACTGGGAATTTTTCGTTAGAAAAACTACATTTGTCCGACATAGGATTTAAACCTAGGACCTCGTGATCACAAAGCGATGCGCTTTGCCACCAGACCAACGAGGCAGTCAACTACTAGCTACTGACCGATACCGATTTAAACTTAGGACCCCGTGATCATGATACTCATCATGCCCGACTAGGCCAATAAGGCAGTCAATAAATCAGCAGTTATGATAGGTGTAAAACATAGTCATAACCGTCTCGATTTTTTCGTATCTGTGGTGCTTTGCAACTGGGCTTATCCTGGGTAGTCTCCTTCTCTATGTCTGATCTGCCAATTTTTTGTGTTTCCCGCTTTGCAAAGGAGGGAAGTGGAATTTTATTTATCCTACTCCTGTTTTTCTTCTAATTAAATTTGTTGCGGATTCCAAGACAATTAAAGCACTTCCCGGGATATCGTAAGGTTCAAACATTGGTGTCATCTAAGGAGACCATTGTGGATCCTGGCTTACAGGAGTAACAATGGTGCGAATGTGTAGCGGGCTTAGTCCAATATAAACCGTCCCGAATAGGTACAAGAATTGGGCAATTTGCGGGCTATGTCATGTTTTTATTTCCCACAGTGGATACATGTGTCAAATTATTTTCAGTTTGGTGTCCGTACATAGATGTGTATTAATAAACTCAATCTATGAGAACAGAGAATGGAGACTTTTCTTAAAAAAAAAATAACAATAAATACCTTGAAGATAACTGGAAGCCCATGCTGTTTGCAGAACTCCAATGCTTCTTCTTTGGTAGTGACCGGTCCGTCAGTACCAGGTACAATTGGCACCTCTGTAGACAAAGAATTAATTTGTTAAAACCATGCCAAAAAGAAACCAGTCACCAAGAGATATAGTCCTTTTCCGTTTCTCAGTAGCCAGCTGAGTATAGAAATATTCAAGCTATTCATCTAGAAGGTGTTTCTCTAGCCGCTCAACCGATCGAGTGGTAGTGGGCTGGATAACTATGGTCAAAAGTGAAACTCTTTTCACAATCTGCTCCAATCCATGACTGACTCAATTAATTTCGCTTTTTTTCGATGACTCTTTAGGAGATTCTTATTCCTGTGTAAGACTGAAATATGTGGGACGTTTATTTACCACCGTAAAGAGTACGCGGTAACTTCTTTCGACACAGTAGAGAAACTTGAGTTCTCCGACCGGCAATTATGTACCATTGAGCACATCTTAGGGAAAACAAAATCTTGGCGGTTCTCAAAGGGGTTTAAAACCACTCACAGCGCTATCTCCTTCGAGATCACTCCGTTAATTAGAAGCTAGGGGCCTACACCTCAGAAGTCTGCAATGCCTGGAGTAGCCAAATAATTGAGCCCCAGGCAGCAGAGTCAGAACACTTCTTACTGGTCGGTCAACCTAACTGGTGAGAACTTCCTCCCATTGTAGATTTATCTTCTAAAGAAAACTTACTAGCAGCAATGGCAGTCTGTCTGGCGGCGACCTTGTCTCCCATCTGTTGCACCACTTTCGGCGTAGGCCCAATGAACCGAAGACCAGAGTTGATAATCGCTTGCGCGAAGTCCGCCCTGTGAATCAAAGAAAAAGCTACTGTAATTAGTAGATACGGCACGACTAGTTAAGACCTATCCCACTGTGTGGAAAATGTGCGGAAGTACGCTGGCCGACTGCGTATGCAACTGTTAACATAAACGACCGGTTTCAAAATTTAACTCAAGAATATATTTGCCTACTACGGTTAGAAATTGACATATTTTGTATGGAAATTATGTCAAAATTCTACTGAGAGTAAGCAAATCTATCCTCGAGTTGAATATTGAAACCGGTCATATGAGAGCGTGTAGGTATGAAAGAGAGTATCGATGCAAGGAGAAAAAAGGCGAGCTCCGGTAGTTCGGACATGTAGAAAAGATGTCGAAGGATGTAATGGAAAGTGGAGGTATGTTCACCGCGTCATCGGTACACACTCCATATTCTATGTGTGTCTCCCCAGGTATTCTCTCCACACCCACTTACAATATTAAGTATGGACCCTTTGTCTCGCAAGAGGGTGCGTGGGCTTACTCGACGTCTTCTGGAACTTGCTCGCCATTTAAGCTTAAGTTCACCTCGTGGGTACCCTTCAGGGAGCAGCCTGGTCGTCAAAAGAGAACATTTTTTCTGAAATAATTTTGCCACGTACCTTTCCGACAGAAGTCCATATCCAGGGTGTACTGCGTCCACATCGTTCTCTTTGGCTACACGGATTATCTCTGGGATGCTAAGGTAGGCATCCACTGGGGCAAGTCCTTTACCGACAACGTAAGACTCGTCAGCTTTTTGTCTGTAAGTGAAAGAAAGAAAAGAAAAAGAAAAATTATTTTCTGGAGAAATCAGGGCCACACACAAGATTACAAAATGTTATTAATAATAAAAGCAACAATATTACCCAAGTCTCGCCAGCAAAAACCTTCATTCCCCTATATGCAGTGATAAGGCAATAACATTACTCTAACACAGCGCTGGTTTTCAATGAGGCCCCAAGTTACGTGCAGACATTGAGCCAGAATATAGTAAAAGAAAAAAAACAGTATCCTTGTTCCTTTCTCACAGCACGCTGCGGGCGCGACATTCGGCTGCCATACCGGGCATAAGTCGCGCATGACGCGAGCCGCGAGGCGGACACTGAAAATTATCTTATTCTGTCTACAAAACTTAATTCCCAAGTTTTATGAACCGTGCCGTACTTATATTAAATTTTATTATGAGAGATAAGTGGAAATTTAAAATTAATACAGTTATATTTTACCACCTACTTAACCTATATTTTAGCACCTATATTATTCCGATATGTAGAAGAGAAATATCTCAGTTCGTATTCCTAACGAGAAGAATGTTCATCTACTTATGTATCTGATCCTTCCTGTGCATCTGCAACGTGTACATGCTCGGAACACTGATGGCGATCTCTCGTCTATTCGCGACCAACACGTTACCTTCTAGTAGAGAATATTCATTTTCTTATGTATCCGATCTTACCTGTGCATCTGCAGCCTATCCTCCTCGCTGTAGATGGCGACGGAGCGGATACCCAGCTCGGTACATGCTCGGAACACTCTAATAGCGATCTCTCCTCTATTCGCGACCAGCACGCTGCGTATCGGCTTGTACTCCACAGTCTTTGACTCCTGCAATATAAGAAATGGAATTTAATTAAGACATAGGTCTTGTATAGACAAAGTGCAGTGGTCAGATGCACAAAACCTGAATCAGGTGATAGTATTTTTACCACGGAGTACATTCCGTACTAGGTGATTTTTATTAAGGCGATATTATATAAGGCGAAAAACTGCAGTTTCATGCATTTTGGTGGAATAGTTATTAACATTTTGTATGAAATTATTTATTGTTGAGTGTCGTCGTAGTAAATAGTATTGATTTTTTTGAATTTGAATTGATGAATATTTATATTTGTGATCTCAAAATATTTAGACGCGGCTATAAATGTTTTGCCGCATAGCCGACGCAGCGCGATGGTAGCGCGACGGTGGCGCGGCTTGGGGAGTTGTAATCAGGGGTCGGAAAGTCACCTACACAGTCAAAACAGTTTTTTTGGTCGCGCCATCTCATATCGTTATTCCTTAACAAAATAAGACCAATTAGTTATTAAGTTATTCGCTAGATGTCACAACAGAACCGATTAGTATCGGTAGAAGATCAATTTTGATAATAAAAAGAAATTGTGTCTTTTATATTGATATATTTATCTTATTCAACTGAACCTGTGATCAATATCGTTATATATTTTTTATTTCACTATTAAACTGTTACTTCCATTTATTTTAGTAAAAGTAATGTTATCGATTGTTTTCTACATAAAATCGATACAAAGTGTGTATGTGCAGTCTGTGAACTGTTTACTCTAATTAGTCTGTGGGACTCTTACAAATGGTCGCCGAACTTGTATTGTTTGTTGTGCGCGTAGGTACGCTTGTAATTATGTGTTTACTCACTGATTAGGAGTTAAATTTATATGGATTTGCGTGGGGGATCTTTATCAACCTATAAACATTTTTGCCCTTGCCTTACGTCGAGTTCAAACATCCTCTGGACGCTGGTTTTCGTGTTTTTACGAATTTTGAACTAAAGTGCTTCTTGTGATATTGAACATTTTAATTGAATTAATCTATGTAATTGTGTGCCCTCAAAGAGTGTGAGTTGCAAAAGTTAGTAGTGTAATAAAAATAACATATCATTTTGTGCTTTTTATTTTCTCTAGATTTGTTGCTCCTCGTAATAATAAGTTAAATTTTTATTAATAGTGTTTTATCTTACCGAATATATAATAGTGAGTGCTACCTATAGGAATGTATAGATACAACTGTATCTATACATTCTAATAGGTAGTACGCACATTGATTCTAAACTATATATGCATATGCGAATATATACCTATATAGGCATACCACCAGAACTAGCTATATATAGGTACGTACGTCTAAAAGTTTCGGAATACTAGTAATAGACGGCGCTACTAAGTGACAGAAATCGTGTTGGTATCAAAAAGCGCCGAGTTGGCTCTCTATTTCCACTATATTACTTTACTCTATGGTTGGAATGTACTGAAATGTACGGGAGACGCCTCACAGCGCAGCCCCGCTCGGCGCGACGGCAAACGTCACGGCCGAACGTAGACGAGCGCTTGCCTCGCGCTCCGTCGGCTATTTGACCAAACATAAAGCTTTGGCTTCAAAAGCCGAAGCGTTTGAACCGATCAACCGCTTTTAATATATTTTTAAGTTTGGTAATTGTTTGATAACGGTGAGATTTTAGACATATGATTCAAGATGAACATAACGCATTTTCCATATACAACCTTGGGAATCAGCTGTCTTATATTGCATTTTTTGCGTCCCTACCTATAGATAAACAGCTTTCATAATATTATTATCGATACGATAAATATCGAGCGTAGTATTACTATAATTGATAAAACACCTCACATAATCCATTTGCTAAATATACCTAAGTTCTTTTAAAGAAGTTAAAGAAAAAAGAAACAAACACGCCAAAACGGCATGCTCGATTTGAATGCGATTTAGACACAGAAATTATAATAGTCTCTTATTTTTATGATTTCTGTGGATTTAGCAGTGAGGTAGATAATGATCTAGGGGATTTGTGATAGATAATAGGACTAGGTGCATATTGTGATCCTTTTCAGGACTTAATATTAGCAATATATATTTAAATATTAATAAATCAAGAAAAAATATGAATATGATACAAAACAAGTTTGCAAGCAATTTAAAAAACTAAGAATGATTAGCGACTTATTCCTCTGTCTGTTAATTTAAATATGAAAGACTCACTCTGAGGTGAAATCCTTGAATGTGCAAAAGAAGTATCTTTTCAAGAGGAAGAAAAAACTGCTCCCTGCGTCCTTTTAAATTCTACACACATTCAATTATTTGTCTTTTCGTGTGTTTTCAAATGCATACGAGATAAATTTCACTAATGGTAAAAAAAGTTAAGGTTAAATAGAATGAAAAATTCTAAAATTGCCTTCCCGTGGATTTCACTCTAAGCCTTCATTCGCACAAACAATGTTTATGCGCGTTTCTAAAGCGCTTTAAAAGAATGCACCGTTAGTTGTTTGTTTTATTGCAGCGTTTTATTTACGCCTGTTGAAAGGCGCTCACACATCCATTGATCTAAGACTGAGTGATAGATTCATGGCTGGCGCGTGCCAAGTATCAGCAGTACAATAAAATGTTAACAGATAAAACTAAATGGTGTCGTTACTGTCATAAATGGATTATTGACGAGACGTTACTAGCTAGCTCTTTGTACTCTGCTAATACTTGTATGGCAGTAATAGGTGAGAAAAGATGAAACTACAAAATAATACATTTTACTGACATACTGCAATGTCACTATCTGGCTAATAGCAAAGAGTTACGGCTTTTATTAGCTTAACAACGACCACGTTAAACGGCAACCGGGGCCAATTGCTTTGCGTGCTTTTCCGAGCATGGAGACGCTCGAATACAACAATGCCACAAACGGTCACTTATCTCCTACCGACTCAGCCGAACCGTGCTTAAATCTTAATGACCGCTAAGAACTCTGCAGCCATATTATTGCGTTGTCACCGAAGTTACATAAGTATATCAAATTTTAGCTCAATCAGATGCCAGAAAATGCTTGAAATTGGATACAAACAAAGCAAGTTAAATAAAAGCTTGTAAGAATATCTTCTAATGTCGTTCGGTTCCGTCGATCTGAATTAGGCGACAATTTGTGTAATTTGTACTTTTGAGCGTCCACTTGCTTCGGAAGACTCGTTAAGCCGTTGATTCAGACTGCCACTTAATGTGGTAGTCGTTAAGCCGACTTGGAAGGCTTATAAGCGTCTCGATAAGTTCTAACAGCAAGTATCCACCAACCTGCTTGCACCAGTTCGCGCTGGGTCTGCGCAGTAGAGTACGTCTTGTGAGAGTGCTGATTAAATATCTATCTATTCATATAAAATTACTTGTTATATTATATAACTATTAGTGCCTAAAATGTTTTATTCAAGTAGGAAAGGTCGAATAGATAGTATTATTAATGGAGTGTTATGTTAACCATGGCGTGATATCGATAATTAAAACATAAATACTGATATAAAAGCATGCTATGCTGACGTCAATAATGGGTGTTTGATGGCGATTGCGTAAAATGGCATATCTTTGTTTGATAACACCGGGTCAAGTTAGGCGCTACTCGTGACAGTTAATTTATTTTTGTAGCATTTCGATTTTTGAGTGGCTGCCACGTTATGTGGTAGACGTTACGCCAAGTTGGTAGCCTTATTGGTGGCTTGATAAGTTACAGTAGATAGGCGACCTGCCTCCACCAATCCGTACTACACCCACGTTGTTGATGACCTAAGTCGTTGGTCCCGGCTGTCACTTAATAAAACACTCGTGAAGTCAAGTCGGTAGCCTTATAGATGGGTTGATAAGTTCCAACAACAGTTAAGCAAGCTGCCTACACCAATCTGTACTAGGTCCGCGTGGTTGATGACCTAAGCCGTTGGCCCTGATTGCCAATTTTATGGTAGTGGTGAAGACAAAATAGTAACCTTATAGGCAACTTGATAAGTTCCAATAGAACACCTGCACACTGCACACACGGTTTGGTGATTGCAGTTTGTGGCCTCCGCGATTAAGTTGCCTTTACCAATCCGTACTAGATCGGAGTGGTTCATCGAATAACTTGTGAATGGAATATTTTTTGTTCTACTACTATTTATTACTCGCGTATTGTTTTTATCGTTTTCAATATAAATTGATCATCTGATCGAGTGAAATTGTATAGGAAATTATTAAAATAAAAATAAAAATTTAAAGGTTGTGAAAAAAGTTCACAACTTTTTAATTTCTGCAAAAACTGCATCACTGTTCGGACTCGATCATATGTATCTGAAACAGTAGAACGATTCTTATCCCAATATGCCTCATTCGGAACATTTGAATCAGCTTAATTCAAGCACAGTCGACCCACCGACCGAAATCGCGTCGCGTATTCGTTCATTCTGTGAGACGGTTAGTCTAGTGAATGTAAGATCGAGATTCAAATTCAGATTAAAATGAATTATGAAGCATTTTATTTGTTCTGTAAGATTAGCGCCTTTGTATACTGACTTATGAATGTAAGATTAAGATTTAAATACAAATGCGGCATTTTTTTTATGTACAACTGCTTGGAATCTTGTATTTCTCCTTCATGTTTCATATCACTATTCACTGAATCGTATCAGTAAAGATCGACACATGTCTAGTTTAGACTGATGTATAAATGTTGCAACTTTTGGCATGATCAGTCATTGCGACGGTGATCAGTCAATGGATCAGCGGCTTTATTGAATTTCCAATAACCCACGTGATAAGGAAGCCTATAATATGAGTGATGCATGATCGATGCATCTCACAAAGATACAATACGTAACTGGATTATACGTGTATTTCATATGATAAGATACGGCAATAAAAATTAATATGATGCATAACTCAAGTAAGCTTTTTATGATAAAGACTTAGATATAGCGCTTACTCGCATTAGACACGTGATATAAATATTTACATGGTACATGCATTACTATGCAAATATATTTAGGACGGGGTAGACAGCGATGTTTGTTTGTTTTAAAATAAACAAGAATTACTCTAAACCCGAATTCATTTTGACAAAAGCTTCGCACCGTTAATACTCTTTATTATAAAAACTTTGGTGAACATCGTTAAGGCCCCATTATTAGCAAATACTCAAATATATGTTGATCAACAAAAATAATGTATTTGATGCAAAACAAAAGTGTACAAGCGGTTTGAAAATCGGAGAATGTTAAGCGACTTATGTCGCTGACCGTACGTATAATCTGACTTAATAGTGCGAAATTTTGGGTCAATAGCGGTTGGTTAGGACCTGATATACATTAGATCTCTTGACCTTGTCATAATCAACATTGAAATAAGGCTAAGCTTACATAAGTAAGAATATAATACTTAAAAATCATTAAAACAGACACTTGGAATTAATTAAATTTTACATATTTTAGTATATATGTAACTTATAATTATATAATTTATAAATGTCCGATACAACTATTATGTTTTCTTAATTGTTACGTACTTTAGATTCTTGAATTATTCCTAATGATATTTGCATGCTTAAAGGCAAAATATGGCGTACGACTAATGTATGTAATTTATCACTGTAACCCATTTTCGCAAAATAAACTGATTTGATTTGAATATTTTATTTATCACGGTTCACCCATCTTTTGGTCCCAATGTGACAGATTGGGACGAAAAATACATCAGCGATATGAGGGTGCACTATGAACTCCTCTGCTCCCTTTGGGAATAAAGTAGAGATATATATTGTGTACTTACTGTGGAAGCAGTCCTCATTTTCGCAGCGCTCCATGCTTGAAACTGGGAAGCTGTCGCCCTCACGGCAAAACGAGCTTTCAGAATTTGCATTTTCACTTATTATACAATAATATTACTTAATAAAAATAAGTACAACCTTATTTTAAACGTTAATATTAGTAAATTATTTCATTTTTTGTTTGTAAAAAAATGTGATTATTTTTGACTAGATTAATTTTTTATTAATTAATTATTCGTTTCGTGTCGTGCTTTCGGCGTTCGGTTTTGAATCTGTAACAAAAATAAATATAGGTTAGCCCGGGACTATTTAACAACCATCGTGTATGATTTGATTTTCGCTTTTTTTGTAGGTATATATATGGGTTTGGGAAATAACTATGTAATAATTGAAATAATGAACATAAGAAAACCTTCATTATTTCAGACATTATGGAGAGAACATTGTAATTTTTTTTAAAGTGATAAATTAGTAAATTGTACCTAATTGTACACATTTCTTTATCTCTCTCTCTTATTTTTCCAATTATTTTTCCCATCTGATTGTGGGCTCTACTTTCCTAATTTTTCTCTTCCACTTCGCTCCGTCAGACATCTCGTGTTTGGCGGCATTGCATTGGGACTAAAATACTTAGAAGATACATGGGACAGAAACCTATCCCTTCAAGCGCAACAGGCGTAATAGGCTTAGCAAAAGCTTCCTTTTTAGGATCGCAGCTTTAAAATTGGCACAAGGCCTTGCCATAGTTTTTGCAGATAGTCTTACTTGCATACTAGTGGTACCAGTACATAGTAACACACTGTCGCCAATTCCCTTCTTCCTCACGTAAACACTTACATAGATAAAATGTCCCACAAATTGCAATATATTACAATCAATGTCAATCTATTAATAGTAATTCTGCATCATATAAAGATCGCCTCTTCTCCAACGAGAGGTAATTGGCTTAATAGCTCGTATTAATATACATAGAGATAGTTGACATGAACAGACATACTGTTTTCCTTCTGTAAACAAAGTCTACGGTTTGAGCACGTCATAGTCCAGATATTGTGGAGAAAAATCATTTAACAGTAGTTATAGTTGTAATGGTGATCAATGAGCATGCCCTTTACTAGCCAGCGTACATGAAACTATTTTAAACCAAAATTGAATATAGGGATTGGAACTTAGGGTATAAAGTATGAACGTTAGCAGGGGTATGATCAAATCAGAATCTCGAACATATGATGATCAGCACAAACACGGCGATCATACCCAAAACGGTCCGAGTGTGGAGTATAGAGGTGAGTCGTATTTATTAGAACAGATCCAAAGAACAGGTATTTTACGAGAATAGGCGGCACCTAATCCAATTCTGACAATACCTAATCCACCTAATATTCATATTCAATAAAAACTATAAACTAATGTTTAGCCGTTTAGCGCGCTCACTCACACCTGTTCCCGCGCTCTCTGACTCACTCATATGCTTATCGCTTTGCTATCCCCGTGTAAGGGTGGAGGGAGCGAGATAGCGCTATACAATGCGTATTGATATAAAACAAATGTAAATATAATAAATTGAAATCTTTTAAATACGCCATCTTGCGAACGCTAAACTTTTGCGGAATATTTAATATCGCAAGACTCAAAACTTCATACATTCGTAAGTTAACAGTCCTAAGCCTGTAAAAGTATGAAGGGAAGATACCAATTCATCACTAATATATCATTACATAATAAAATAGAAAAGAAGTATTAGTTTATTCAACCAATTTCGTGCAGAAATATCTAATCTTATCAAAAAAAAAATTGATTCCATTTTAAAACTTCCATTTTCTTAAAAGTGTTATTATGACTGTACCCGTTCTTAACTAACAAAACAATTTAACATTCAATTAATTCAAATATCGATAATTCGATGTCAGGATTTGATATAGAATAGGCGGATTGAGATCACTAAGGAACGGTATGTGTATTAGGTGATCTCATCATTGAGATTAGGTGGAACAGGTATTTGGATTAGGTATTTATGCAGACTAGGAACAGGTGTACTTAGTACCTGATTTACCTAATACGACCCATCTCTAGTGAAGTATCTCTCAGCAAAAACAATAAGAATAACTTTTTCTCCAGTATCAACATCGGAACCTTATTCTTTTTCCGCTTAATCATAGAATTTATCATAATTATGGGTACGCTTTGTATGAAGTAAAAATGTTCACGATAGCAAACTAGTTCTTATTGAATATAATGATCCCAGACTTATATAGTCTGGGATAACTGGGTCTGAAAATACGACAGCTTTTTAAGGAGACAGAAATTCAAATAAAATCGTTTGTATGTATATCCTTTTATGTATGTACAAACCATAATTTATTTCTAAATATATCGTTTTACTCTTTCTCTGTTCTACTGACAGAAAAGGACAGCATATGGTGAGCCAACCGCTAAGTGATCTACAATGCCTACGCTAACAGTGTAACTAAACAAATGTACTAAACTGAAAATTGTGTTAGATGATAGATACTAAATAAAGTCATTATTTGCATATTTACAGAAATCTAAATATGTGCCTAAATGATTTTAAAAACTTTGGCCGTTCATTTTTAAACCTATCTGTCATATTGGTCTCCTTATTGGCATTGGCCTCCCTTATTATCATAGTTCTTCTCATTCCGTTCTGCCGGTTGCGGAGATCCTTGACTGAATCATTCACAATCAAGGTTTCTTTTGGGCTAGCAAGATATATGAATGAGCCCGGTGCGTTTCGAACGAAGATCCAGGGGGTTTTCTAAGGTGTCACGCCATTCTTATCAGCGTTTTTCTACAGCCCTGACGATATCATCAGATCATCTGACAGGTTGGCGACCCAGCGATAAAGTAATAGTTAATATAATATTTTAATAGTCATGTCAATTAGCTATACAAATGGCCGAAACGTCCTGAATGACATTGTAATAGAAATAACCTCTGAATACCGCTGCACGATTGTTTTATTGTATAGTAAACAAGTTCTGAATCTAATTGATAAAGGTGCTACAGTATACGAGATCTCATTTATGCCGCACTTCAGACTTGAAAGTTTTATCAGTATAGGAATCGGCATGCAAGATACTATCGCCTAGTGGTAGAAGCAGATTTGTCCAAATTATAAAACTGGTATCGACGCTGTTACTGTGTTTGCATAGGAATGGGACTCTCATATAGCAATGCATCTAAAGAGGCTATACATTGAAAGGCTGTAAAACTCAAGAGTCATCCAAGGAACTTTGAAACCGAAAACACAGACCTTAAGGTCGAAATGTTTTTGGTTCGTTTCGGTATTTGCGGCAATACTCGTGACAAGTAGTGAAATGATATGCTGTTCACGCTACCTCTATTAGTTTACAGACAGAACTGGATACTTCAGACACTAAAGGCAACAAGAGTAACACCAAAAATAGACCTAAATAGTTTTCACGAGCGAGGTCGACAATTATGGTTTTGATCGATTGACTGATTTCTGTAGGAAATCTTTGCAAAAAGGTAATTTACAGTTTTAGATAAAGGGTAGGCTTGACAGTTGTCATTTTATTTATGGTATTTTTTACAAGATGATTATATTTTTGTCTATATCAATATAATGAATGATGCATCAAAGTGTAAAAGATTTAGGCATAATTATTATCCACGCAAAATTGCTAGATCATAACAACGATTAACGGTACATTTAAGCACTATCTATTAAGACAATCGCAAATATTGAAAATATAATCAATCATGCTTTGTCGGTTATAATCAGTCAACAAACCATGATCAGAGGCAATGGTGCTTGAACTTATTGAATCGCCAAATTCCGCACAGAATCTATAATTATATCGTTAAATAACAATCAGCATTGAAATTTGTTATCTTCCAATCGATAACAGAATTAAATTAGCATTATGCTGACAATAAAATGTCGGTTTCTTTTTGCCACAAATGATCACCCATCTCAGAGAGAACAAATCGAACGCTATTTTACCTTGATCAACACTACGAGCACTGCGATGGATAAAATATGACTAAAACTACAATATCTAAAATCGACACTCTTAGAAAGAAGATGGTAAAGGAAGTCTAAGCATAGCCTGGTAAAGGAAAAGGTTCTGGCTCGACGAAGTAGAGTCGTTTATTGAATCAAATAAAAGATATCGCGAACAAACCCTGACGTGGACTAAACAATATTCAGCGCAATTGTGGAAAAAATGGCCTTGAATATGAATATTAAGAAACACTTTGTATAGTTAGCGGTGGAGCAGATTATCAACTGAGAGACGGACGGAAATATCTGGGTCATTGAGATGTGAAATAAAGTTATACAATTTTAATTTACGCTCTATTATTTCTTGTGTAGTCTATACTACAGATCAAGCGAACAACACTGAAGGTTTGGTAACGTAGGTGATACATATACAACGCATACATATTCATTCATATTCACTGTAGTGTAATTTCATTGAATAAAAGTTGAAGCTAACATCGATATATTATTTAATATATGGATGCTATTAAGTCTTGTAAATACTCTGTGACTGCTTCGTCCGACTTTAGATTTCTTGAGATTTGACTCGGTGATATTTGGTTCAACCCCCCAAACCCCAATCTCAGGTGAGATTTTTCAAAATGCATGTATCTCGTAAATGCATTGGATTTATTCTAAAAAGAAAAAAAATAATTTGCTTAATATTTTTATTTAAGACTAATCAAGACTACTATTTAAGATTTCTGAGAAAGTAGACTAGAATTACAGTGAAAAGTAAACAATAAAATACTTACATCGTTTAACGATTTGTGCGACTTTGCGGCGTTCCAAAAATCTCGTTAAGTATGAAATAAAACTATTTACGCATAACACTGCAAGACGTCAAGACACCGTGATCTTATTCTGCGTAGATCGGACCAACAAAAATAATTAAGAAGTTTTAGGGTACCCGGGAACAACTATGCCTTTTGGACGTCTAACACGTCAGTCCCTCCCGTGACCATGGGTGCTGCAAAGCACTCGAAACGTCGGGAACTAAAAATCAAAAATAAACCGCGATAAATCCGTAAAATAGTTTTATTTCATATGTAATATTCGCGTAAATCTAAGAACTCAATCTCGTTAAGTATTATTGAATATGATTTGGCCATATTTTAGTAATTCTTTTAATTAATTAGATACTATTTTGTAACCATTTTACTGTTTCTTGCGAAAAAATATTACGTGATATTTGCCGAGACCCCCTCTCAAAGTAAGATTAGATGAGATTTGATTCGACCCCCTCCTCCCCTTGAACACCTCACGTAATTAATGGACAGCCCCTTATTTACAAGCCTACGTTTTGGAGGATTTTGATTCAATAATCACATTGCATAAAAATATGGTTTAGTCTTGTCGACGTAGGCATACCAAAACAGATTTTAGCATATTCATATAGCCTTGTAAGTATTCTCAAGTGGTCTGGGCACGAGTCTGGGTCTGTATGTTGATAAGATAATGTAATATGTAGGTAGGTAATTCTCTGTATTTGCTACAAACAAGTTGCACGACTTCGCATTTAGACTTGGTGTCTGCACCACTACCATGTGATCTTATTGTTTTACCTACGACTTTACCTGTCAACATTAAAGGCCGATATAGTAAGTATCTTGCCTGTTGCCTGCGATCAAGTTAGTATGCCTAGGCTAAAAAAATGTGCAAGTTATTTCCTTTGGAGTATGAGTAACGAGAGAACATTTGCATCCTTAAATACTAGCAATACTTAATAAAACTCATCAAAAATGGTACTATGATTAGGGTTTAGATAAGTTCTTCTTCTTCTTCTTTAAATTATGGCTTCACACTAATTTTAAGTGTATTTTGCCAGTGTCCAGTGAGATATATAATCGTGTTTGTTTAAATTATTTCAATTCCCCGATGAACTTAATGGCAACGATGATAATGAAATTAATGAAGTACCCCACCCTGGATAGTAAAGCGGTGGATACTTTACATACCAATTGAGACGGCCGTTTTGAGGGAAGCCGAAAAGGCACGTTTTATCGCTTTGTTACAATTACCTTCACTCATGCACATATAAGAACACATAATGGTTAATATTCCACCAACATTACACATTATTAGTCAAAATACCACAAGTTTTGGAAATTAAAACAAATTGACAACATCACTCTTCGACTTCCCGCCAAAAAAACTTTAGATAAGTTTAAACATAAAAGTGTTTACGTACAAAAATATATGTGATATAAATAAATAGATGTTGCAATAATTGTGTTGAAACTTGTATACAATAATACTAGCATTCAAGATAATGTAAACATGAAATAAAACTATTTTTTTCGGATTTTATCGCGGTTCATTTTGATTTTTAAGTTCCCGACGTTTCGAGTGCTTTGCAGCACCCATGGTCACGGGGTGAAACGGACGGGAATTTTTCGTTAGTAAAACTACATTCGTTCGATTTTAATACGGAAAGTGAATGGTTACACAATCGTCTTAGAATAATATATATACAGATATTTGAGACAAAACTCTTGCAACACCTCTAACTAAAGTACAAAAGTTTTGTTTAATGGTTGATACAATATTTTTGGTCCCGAATATCAACTTTGTTTGTGTGTCAGTTAAATGACAAACGATATTTATGCTGGTAAGAAACACTTCGAAGTCATGAAATAGCTTCTTTATAAGTTTAACGTATGCTGGCAACTGAGTGCAATCTTGTTTTTTTTTTTGGCTTGATCTTTTTTATTGCTCCAATCCGGTTTCATTCACGCTTTACGCATTAAAGTATGCCAGCATTCATATTTTCCTTAAAATGTAATTTTACCTGTTTATAAGACTTTGGTTTATAACTCTAAAATTTTGATATTTTATTTCGTGTCCATATTATTTTAGGTATGGTGCTTGTCAGGCTTTTTTACATTCTTTGTTTTCAATATTACAAGCCTGTTGTGTTACATAGCTATCTAGAGGTGGTTCTTAATCATTGATGTAGAATTAAAATCCAGAACTATTGAGGGCGTGGTTCATTTTGATGTTACTACAGACCACTAAGCATTTGAAGGTGATATTTTATACAAGGTAACATAAATAACGCAAGACCTCAGACACCCCAATTAGATTATTGCTTTACGAATTCAATACGAAAATCAAACTTCCAATTTTAAGGAGTTTTGTACCATTTTTTTTAGCTAGAACAAAATAGAAATACATTTAATATAGCCGTATGCTTTGAATAATTATTAAATTTTGTTTAATACAGTAAAGAGAACGAGTAACAGCATTTAATGAAAATTAAAAAAAAAAAACATTAACTAATTTAAAAAATAGTTAGAATCGATTTAGTTGCGATTTAGAACAAACTTTTTAAAACTATTCTTTCAGGTATTGCGTTAATTATGTTACACCTTGTATAATAATTTAAAGGGGAATTATCTAAAATGGTAAGAAAATGCTAACCTTATATAAACCTGTCCAAGAATACAATTTTTTTCCAAGTCGATTTGATTGCGTGTGTATAATATTAACAGGCTGGAATGAAATAAGGAATTTCGTCCACACGTACCTTTATTGATATGAATGGATAATTTATTAAAGATTGGCGGATCATCAGTTTCTGCGGACCTATATATTCAGGAACATTGATGTAGCTAAAGTAACGAAGATTTAATTCGTTTACCATGATACCAACTCCAAACAACTACAAGGTGCTACGGTGCAAGGTTACTTTTTGTGCTTTACAATTTAAGTCACGTGCTGTGATTCACTGTCATTCATAATCACTTAGGTAGGTACTTTTTCAATTGCGTCCAATAGGTACTTATGTAGTTAAGATGTTATGGGTAAATGACGACAATTTTGAGACCCCTAAGAAATTGAAATTGGTCTCAATCATTGATTGTCACTTCTTCGGTTGGTGTTATCAACTACCCTGATATTCGTCTCATCTACTAGGCTTATTATGTACCGTAAGGAGTTCTACGGGTAGTTCAAAAATAAACCCTAAAGCGATGACTTGAAAGAATTATCGTAATCTTAGGCTAGTAACTAAGATACATTATAATTTCTCAGCTAGTCAGGACTTACAGACGACTATGGTGAAACAGATCGGAACTTCTGCCATATCTCGCACTGGCAAGCAATTAGCAGACTCACCCAGTCTGAGATGTGACCCTTTATTGACCGGATTCCCTTTTGCGTTCCCATGCTCCGGTAGACACGTTAGCTGTTCGCCACGGTTTGGTGACAAAGTGGCCTTCATTTGCTAGGTGGTTTTTAATCCAAGTTGGAAGTCTTATGAGCGGCATGATAAATTTCAACTGCACGTGGCCACAAACTTACCACCAGTACGTACTGTTTCTAGGGGATGTAGTGACCTATTTATTCTCTTTCACCTCAGTTTGTGAAAGGTCATTGCAGTAGGATAGTATAGGCTGTTTATAAGTACTACAGTCAATATGTTTATAGACCTTGACATCCACGAACGCTATAACAAGACGTCTAGACGGCGTCAGCTTAAGAAGCCCGCAAAATGCGTGACACTGTATGTCATTAACCGGACTTTAATCACTTCGCCAGTCGGCTCAGGCTATCAATATGTTTCATTTTACCGCGACAATTAAAAAAATATAATGTGACGTTCTTAGTTGTTTTTGTTTGTCGATAGTAAACCGTCTGTGGTGCGGTTAGTGATGTAATTGCAACAGAATGCATAACCAGTTTTGGTTTTTATTGAGACAGTTGGGGTTCAAGCGTAGGTATAGGATGAATGTCAGAATAAGCATGATGAAACAAATATATAATACGAAAGTGAAATGCGAAACAATTTTTAAGGTTTTCAAATAGCTTGCTCACTTTCCTTTAGCATCAAATTTATTGTTTTCCATGATCTAAATAATATTTGAATAATAAAATCTTAAGCCGAAAGACGATCATTGTAGGACAAGGGCCTTCCCCGAAGACCACCATAAAATACCTGTAGCTGATATCTAGTTGTGACAATGTTCACCAACATTTGTAAAATATAGAGAAATTGGGATCGTTCAGGAACTGGCTGCACCACCAAAAGTATCTTATCTAATGAGGCAAAAGACCAAAACCAACAGGTTAATATTAGACGAATTATGAAAGTAGAGGAGTCAAGAAAGTACCTGTTGATACTCTTTTTTTAATCGCTGCTGCACGATATCATGACAGTGAGAGAGTGAGTGAACCTTAGCTGGATAACTTTTAAACACTACATATTATAAAACAAAGTACCCTTGCCCCGTCTGACTTTGTCACGCTTACCGGTTACGGCGAATCTTGACTGGTCCTTCAGAGAAGACACGGTCTATTTGGTCATGGCAAGATAGTCTAGGTTTTCAACGGTCCTTCCACTTTCGCACTGTATATTTGTTATGTCATTCCTTCTTCTGACATTCTTTCTATATGCCCGAACCAATGGAGCATACCCTTTCTCATCTTTACGCCGATACTATCATTCATACCTACTCGCTTTCTTACTACGCTGTTGCATATTAAATAATGCAACATTAAAATAAAACCTAGTTACGATATCATCGTAATCAATAGAATAACAACAAATAATCGTAAATCCATCACTATTCAGATAAAAAATGGCTCGTAAATAACGTTAACAATAAGTAAATCGATATAAGTCTTTGGATTATGGTATAGCTTTACCATGTGTTTACAAGGTCGATTCTCGTTATTATGTCATATTCCTTTCACTTTTTATGAAATCAATGGTATTGCGAAATCCATGAAGTTGAATTCGTCTGAAAATGGGCTTCAAATACATGTTCTTATGTAAATTATTTGAATACTATATTAGTGCAATCCTTAGATGGAATAAATAAATAAAATTTTAGAATTTTAGAACTATCAATTTTGTAAGAGTAACCATGAACATAATAGTCTTAAGTTGTTACTATCCTTTTAATAAATCTATAAAGCAGTTTATTAGGCAGTTAGATAAGACAGATATAAAAAAACTTTTCTTAGTGGATTTTGATTTAGACTAAAAATATATACGATGATTGAAGTTATCCGCATGTGCGATCTTATTCTTAATCCTAAGGATAGTAAATAATCTTTCTATAGATAATATTAAAATAATAGTAGTGCCTTCCTGTAAGGCAGCAACACCGCCGCGTCCCGACATGACGGTGCGTAAAGACAGCAAAAATTCGTCGTAGAGGTTATAACAGAGTAAGTACATTCTTAGCTTATCTGTAGAGCAATAAACTCGTATGTATCGCAATGTGGTTTTATTGTCCTACACATGCATACGTAGTGTGTCCACAACCGGCATTGTTCAGGCTTCCCATGATTGTTTTAGTGCGAGCAACTAATCAATGTGATGTAAGGAATCTTTGGCATGTCTTTTTATTATGTTTATCTTGAAATTGTTATCAATTGTGGTCCAACAGACACCCACAAATTAACTAAAGATGATCGTACAATTATTGCATAAGAATGAATCTATCAAAAGTTAGCGGGTCAAGGTTTCAAAACTGATGTATAGAAGTTTGAAGAATTTGTATGTAAATAAATAAGCAAAAGGAAGCACAGAGCTGATGTATACAGGACAGAAGGGGCATTGTTTAGAACCGTAGGAAATGACGGAATTTCGTTTTAGAGGCCAAGATTTATTTTTGGTCGTTGATCTTACGTATTGACAGAAATGAAGGTAATTCTTGTCTTCTTGTAACAGATATTATAAGCACCTACATACACGCAGAAAATAAAAAATGTGTCAAGAACAAAGATCAGAGCCGCCCGTAGGAATTGGTTTCACGAAGTTACTAGATACCCTTCAACCAATTGAAACGATTTTTTCTATTTACTGAATCGACTTCTTTAGATGAAATACCTTGTACATAGATATCGTTGGAAGCAAAGTCCACCGCGTGTTTCCCTATTCCAAAGGTTAATGTATGCAATTCTATACAGAAATGCTGTAGAATCTTCATGCTCACTGGAGAACTTATAACTGTAACCAAGCCGTTAACTGTTATACATATATCTTCGTGGTTCGCGAGATATCCGCAAATGGCTTTCTCCAATTTGGTTGCTGTCAGCTTTTCAACGCATATTCACTTCGGCCTAATTAATGTGGCTACTATGATACGGTTTTAGTTCGCTAATGAGTATCCGATTGGAATGAATATATTCTACATACTTCATTAGTAGGTAACTTTACATTTTACGATTAAGATTACCCGGATTTTATGAGTCACGCTTAAAGTTAGGCGTTAATAACATTTATCGAACCAAGTCTTCTAACTTATGTCAAGCTAAATTTAGTCAAACATCTCTCTTGAAAATCACGATCAAAGGTGACTATGTAACAAATTATCCCAATATCGAACGTATACATATTCTTTAATATCGCATTACGTAAAGAACCACTTAGGTTTGGCGTTACCAAAATCTCCCTAGGATAGAATTTAGAATACTTTTCACATATGTCTGCTACAAACACGCAAACTATGGTCATCAATCGGAGGCCCCGCGGCCAACAGCGTAGATCATTTATACACACGATATAGTTACATAGGTTGACATCACACATTATCATATTATTATGATAGATAGTCAATCCTTTTAGCCAAAAAGGGCTTGTCTGACAACTAAGCAAAGAATTCCTTTTACTTTAGCCTTCCAGGTTAAATAAACACATTCCAAGCCTAAAATCATATAATATTGTATATATTATATGATTTTAGGCTTTACCATCAGATAGGATGAGGCACCACTGAGAAGATTCGGCGGGAACTCCACTGGCTACCCTTTTAACTTTAAGAGCTGGCCTTTCTATTTATTTTGTTTTTCATTCTTAGAATCAGCTTTATTATCACCTGTACAATACTTCCTTTAACCACAACCAAGGTTTTCTCTTAACATGTTCTCGTAGTTTACATGTACAATCTTCGCATCGGAATAAACAGTTGTTTAGCAACATTATGCATGTGCCAATGCCGGTCATCAACCTTATAGGTACCTGTTTGTTGATATATGCTAATAGAGATTAACGAACTATAGCCGTCATATGACTTTGGAGACTAATTTGAATAATTTAAAAAGATGTCATAGAATCTGAAGCTGTGTTTGAGGTGTTTAATATGGGGTTCTGATAAATTGAAGTCATATAAGGTAGAAAGGAAAATAGATATTTTTTGTTGGTATATGGCTAGTCAACAGTTGAAATTGGGTTGTGGTGTTGACCTTTTGCTAACGAATGACGACGTAGGTTATGTGATGGCTAGTGGTAAGATAAGAACATCTCCATGCTTCGCCGAACACGTTAAATTCTAGGTGTCTACTGTTGGCCAGATAGATAGCAAAACTAGTACCAAAAATGTCCACAACGATCTAAGGCCTGGTACTCGGCTTACTGAACTAGATGCACTGGATATTACACGATTACGAAAAGTATTTGTATGCCGAGTACACGATGGGCAATATGCTTTTTTTTTAAATAAGTTAATAAACTACGTAATGCAAACCAAAAACGGGTTTTTGTATATTTTACCTGTCCACGATAGGTTACTTTTCACTATTTTCGTTTTATCCTCTCTGGGTCTGTGGGCTACGTCAGAGGTTATATTTAAAAAATAGGCACTTAATATCATTGATTTTTGTTTTTAAAAACCTCGATAGTAAGCAATAAATGAGCCCAATACAGGTTCTTTCGGTATTAAGTAGCAGTGTCTGTAGGCTTGTAGATACTTATAATTATTTTTTGTGGTCTGGTACATATTGTTACGACTCGGACATACCCCAATATCTCAAAAAGCCTTTGTCGGGAATGTCGATTTTAAAACGCATTAGAAAGTATTTCGCACGTTATTCAGCGTTTATTTACCTCGCAAACGTAACAATATCAAAACTCTAGTAAAAGATCAGACATCAAAATCCAAATGTTTAAAGAAGAATCTTCTGTATGTTAATACGACTACATGTTAGGATACAGACACCCATTGATATTCTTAATAAAGAGAGACATGTTTCGTTTCTAAATTAGGTATAATTACGCGTACAGTTGGCACCTAAAACCTGACTTTGATCGGACTTTGACCTTTGTTTTGATTTTAGGTCTCGCTTTATCAAATAAAGATATTTTTTATTGACATAAATGTCGTTTAAGTAATTTTGGAAATAACATTATCTTATCAGTTGTTTATTGGACATATTTGTTTAGTCGATGTTGGAAGGCCGATGCTATACTGTGGCCTTAAAAAAAATGATTAGCCTGTGACAGCTAAACCAGCTAATTAATTGTGATATTTTACACTTAGATTACAATCATTCTAAGTGACTCGGCAGTAAGCAAAGGAATGGACAAGAAACTGGCTAGCAATGTAAACTGTGGCAGTGGGCGAAAAATGGACGTAAAAATGAATAGAGTAGATATGTATGTAAAACGCCTTAACGTGCCTGCATGAAGGGGCTCAAAATTTGAATTGCCACAAACAGTTATCCATGTTAGACAGGCTAAGACGAACGGTGCTTAAATTGCTAGCTAAGAATACCGCAGGCCAGAAGTGTTACAAGAGCCTATGATGACAACATTTTAAAAAAACACGGAAAGTTTAAATTTTGGACCTCGTAATTCCATTTGATTTCAGGGTTTAAATTACATAAGGTACTTATAACATGGATATCTATGATGCGAAAGTATTAATTGTACATAGCGTATCCAATTAAGATACGTCATTCCAGGAAAATTATTCGTGCGTAATAGGAAAATAATAGTGTTTATGTGTCCTACATAAAAAAAATATTTTAAAACTAAAGAGGTACCGATGTGAGAATTTAGCTAGATTTCGTCGTATGTAAACACGTACCGAATATGAAAAATAATGCAATGCAAGGTTCAGTGTGAACATCTCACAATGACGTCAAGAAAACAATCGGCAATGATAGCTCGTAGTTGTTTAATATTTAATCCTTGATTGACGCATTCAGGCCGTATTCAAGTTACGAAACTTAAACTTGGTATTGACAAAAAAAAGCAATCATAAACCAATTAAACAAATAAAGCCAAATGTTAGTTTACGCAAATTAACCTTCACAGTGAAAATTCCCAGGTCAGCTTGTAATTATTACAGGGCTATGCACTTGAATAAGAATATTATGTACGTTCATACAGCACTTAGAATTAACATGACCAATTACCATGTATCAAGTCTCATATTTATTACCATAGATAACTACTGATCGTGGATACAAGGTCATTACGTGCAACTAATTTTTTTAAATAAAAAATAGAATTAAATAATATTTACCTTCAATACGATCGGAACCGAATGCGAAGACGATGGCGAGAATAACGTCCGTACGCTTCGGCCGCCGGCACGCAACTGGTCGGTTAGGTTTTGTGAGACTGTACAGCCCACAGCGACCTCTAATGAGGCTTATCAGCTAGGTTCAATGGCAATAGACGGACTAACTTTATCTGTTACGTAATTGGGACTTGTCAACGTGACAGGGTTGCATAGGGGCTCAACAAGTGTGTCTGTTAGATAAGTACCGTAGGATAAAATGGCACGAATAAAGGACTACCTATGGTAGATAATAGAACGTAATTTTTATAGTTTAAAATAGCGAAGACTTGAAAGGCTGACGTCAAGAAAAGTCATCGTGGACTATTAACTACTGAGATACTTAACCCTTCAAGTGTGATAAGCGAACATAGACAACGAGATTGATTTTTCTTTACGGGAATAACCGACGTGTTATATTATTATATTAGGTATACAAACTATCTTATTTCTTTTAGATACCTGCAGGAGAATACGGATATGAATGAAATAAAACTATTTTACGGATTTTATCGCGGTTTATTTTTGATTTTTCGTTTCCGACGTTTAATTTATAATTAAATAATATTATGTAAGTATGTTTCAAATGAAGGAATATAGTATAGACTTCTATTAAGAATTTTTAAACACTATGATAAAACCACAATCAGAATCTTAAGATTTTAACCCTTATGTGTTCAACCCTTAGAGTACATTTTCAGATGCAGGGCCGTCAGAATGTCGTTCAAAAATAGACTAACATTATGAAGTCGGTATGCAGAAATATATTTTCGTAGGGACATGTGAAAAAGTTGGCACTGGTGCTTTCTTTTACAACAGAGAGAGAGAGAGAGAGAGCTATAAAATTTCAGTTGGTAATTTAGATATTAAAGTACTATGTATAGATTTCATATTAGCTTCAAATGTACGTATGTTACCCATATGTTTTGAAATGTACGTGTGTCACCTAGATAGTTTTATATCAATCCCATTCCTATCTTTATAAATTACTCGATGTACAGTCAATGTACAGTCTCATCATCATCATCATCATCATCCCGTGTCAGTCCACTGCTGGACGTGGGCCTCTCCCATGGCACGCCTCTGAGCTCGATCTTCAGCTCTCCTTCTCCAATCCCTGCCCGCTGCCTTACGAATATCGTCGCCCCACCTAGCTACAGGGTGCCCTATACTACGTTTGCCGACACGCGGTCTCCACTCAAGAACCAGTCTGCCCCAACGGCCATCGGTTCTGCGGCATATGTGACCTGCCCACTGCCACTTCAGCTTGCTAATTCGCTGAGCTATGTCCGTAACCTTGGTTCTCTGACGAATAACTTCATTCCGGATTCGATCCCTAAGAGAAACTCCAAACATAGCTCTTTCCATAGCTCGCTGAGCGACCTTGAACTGGTGGACAAGCCGCACAGTAAGTGGCCACGTTTCGGCTCCGTATGTCATTACAGGTAGGACGCACTGATAAAAAACTTTCGTTTTTAGGCATTGGGGTATGGGCGATAAGAAGACTCGACGGAGTTTCTCAAATGCTGCCCAGCCCAGCTGTATCCGTCTCTTAACTTCCTTGTCGAAGTTGTTTTTACCTAGTTGGAGCAACTGCCCTAGGTATACGTACTCAGAAACAACTTCGAGGGAGGCTCCGTTTACGGCGATCGGTCCCGGGTCAACATGCTTGTTGATCATAACTTTAGTTTTATCTAAGTTCATCCGTACAGTTTATTGCATCTAAAACAACAGTTCACTCAAGAAAGTCCTTATAGTCTTAGGTAGTACTATTAAAAGGTAAAGTGCTTCGGTTTATTTATTTATTTGTTGCACAGAGTGCGACATATGACGCAGGATATTCCGTTTCTTCCGTGTTACGTCCCGTATTGAATGCGCAGTTTAATAATATGACGTACTTTACAATAAACCTATTAAGGTTTGGTCAAATAGCCAACGGAGCGCGACGGGAGCGTGACAGAAGCGCTCTACGCTCGTCTACGTTCGATCGTGACAATTGCCGTCGCGCCGAGCAGGGCTGCCCTGTGTGGCGTCTCCCGTACATTTTACTACATTAAAACTCCCCAAGCCGCGTCACCGTCGCGCTGCGTGAAATCTTTAATCAAGTCTTATTCCTCTCGTCTTTGTACCTGCTAAAATGAATTCGCTGTTTCGTCTCTCATTTTCAGCAGACGATTAGGTAGCCCTTTAAACGAAATAAATGTTATGGTGATTTACATGACATTCATTTTTCGTAATGAGCCAGGATTTGGATTCAACAAGCGAACTTGTTGAATCCAAATCCCTATGAAAGTCTTCTAAAGGTCTGGGCAAAACCAGTGATCTTCAATGAGTAAGTACCTATATAATTAAGAATAAATAAGCGGAATAATTATCTACTAAAATGGATTTATGGATATATTGAATCATTATGTCCATAAATAACTCATTTCTGATAGAGTTAAAGAAATATTAATTATTTACTGTTCGTATGGCAATGTATCTCCAATTTTGAGGCGTAATCTGACTTGACTTATATGAGGAATATAATGAGACGAACCTGTGAAAATTGGGCAGGTAGCCACCATGAAGCGACTAAAATAATGAAATTACAGTACGTCTACTACAGTAAACGATTTGTATCTTCTCTATTGGACTAGAAGAAAAGCACCGTCAGTCAATTTGCTCTTCATTAACCGGGTAAAGGTAAAAGTTGTGATGCTTGATGACACAGGCAAGCTGATATACAGTGGACAATTTTAGCTCCCTGGGATCCTTGAATGCAAATAATGGGTAGTACGAGATAGATATACAAAGAAGCTTTGGTATGACGAAGAACGTTATGTTAAAGCGATGTCTAATTTAAGAATATAGCTCCTACGTAAAAAGCAAACACAACGCTAGTTTTATTATCTTCCTTGATTTTGGAACAAACTTGGAGCCGCGCCTTAAAAAAAGCGAATCGCTATCGCATCGACAGCATACATCAAACAGCAAAGAGCGGATCAATAACGAAAGAACTTAGAACAACAACAAGGCTCTCCGCAATTATTTTTTTATTTAAATTTCATGATTTGTTTGAAATATGCAAATTAACAGTGTACCCTTGGCGAAATCTGTGATTATAGAAGTATAGTATATAGTCTTTGACAATAGAACCTTAATAATGTTCAAACTTATAATTTAAATTAATTATGGTCGAATTTCGACCAATGGGCGACCACTAGTTGACCATCCTCACACTTATGATAAAGCTGAAAAAAGTTAAGCGTTTTAGGGTATCATCAGTTAGAATCTCTGCAAAATGAATGTTGTTTGTTTATATCCTAGAACATGCTGACAACTTTGATGAACCTTGCTAACAAAAAGAAATCTAGCCACGGAGGTCAAAGGTCTCGTTTTCTTTTTCAGATCAATACTAGTCAAACGCAAATGTTCGTGTCCGAAACTGAAAACTAGGATATTATACGACTACTATAGGCTATGGCCTATTATCTGTGCTGCAAAAATACGCACGCTTTTGTGTGTGTATGTGTCAGTATGCTGTTTACCGCAAAGTATATATAATCATCCATGGTTAACCGACGGGTTTTTACAACGAAGTTGGACTAGGACGAGCGTGCAAAAATTACGTTTTAACTGGACAAAAATACGTGAGTATATACCTACATATGTGCATGATTATAACTGCACAGTAGACAGTCACCTCATCCGTCCATATCTAGCTGCTTGCGGCTTATGCTAGGTACCGATTTATCTTCTGGTGGGGGACTTCCCCTGCACCAACATCAGAAGGGGGGCCTTCGGGGTCTCGGGCAAGGCGGGGGCCTTAAGCGTCCTTCACGAGCGACCCGAGGAGGACGGCGGTGTGATGTGGCCCACGTCGCCGTGAGCACCGCGTCGGTAGGGGGGGAGCGTGTCATCAAGTCTCGCCACCGATGGCGGGCTCTTCAGAGCGCGGCACAAGAGAGGCACCGGTGCGTTCCATACGGAGATCCCGGAGTCGGAGGATGTCGGCTACCCTGGGGTTTTAGTCGGTAGAAATCCGACACGCCCCGCGAGCTTCCCTCGAGGCTCGCGGAAGTCCTATGCAGGATTTTCCCCAGGATAAAAACAAAAAAAAGGTACCGATTTATCTACCTAACCCAGAGATGGGCAAAATGATTAATTACACCCGCTTGGGGAATATAGGGGTCCTGGTGTATTAATGATTAACGATTTTGATTAAAATTACATTTTGTAATCTTTAACGTTTACGACTACTTACACTTTTAATCTTGAATCATGACTGAATATTACAAAATGCAATTGTATTCATTAATCTGCTTACATTTTGCTCATCTCTGCCCTAACCCTTCGAAAATAAGATAGCGTATACATTCGTATGCATTGCATGTGAACATGCATTTAAGGTCTTTGGCTTAGTTAGGTATATTCTATCAAGAGTTCTGGAAGCAATTGGCATATAGAAGACAAGATTTAATAGGTATAATATTTGTTAAATCAGTGGTCGATGAAATGCTGGCCGCAAATATTTAAATAATTAATGAATAGATAAAGAAATTATTAGCTATTGACCTAGGGCTAGAAAATAATATATAGGTTTGGTGATAAATTTGATTGGTAAGACTCATTGATAACAAAATAAGTGTTTTATACTCATTGCATTATAATTTAAGTAGGTAGGTACATAATAAAATGAGTACTTTATACTGAAATATATACAATACACATAGAGGGAGTTGAGAAAGCCAGAGGTCTGTAAGGAAAGAACCTGTTAAAACTCTGTACTCTCTGCCTACCCTGCAAGGGATCTGGCGTGATGATATAGACAGATATATACATACAATGCATTTTTTTTAATATAAAAATCATATCTATATAACAATATCAGCCTATACTGCCCACTGCTGGGCAAAGGCCTTCTCCCACATCGAGGTGAGAGAGATTAGGTTATATTCCACCACGCAGACCTAGTGCGGATTGGTGGAGGCAGGTTTGTGGCCACCTGCTGTTGGGACTTATCAAGCTGCCTTTAAGGCTTCCAACTCGGCTTAACGACTACCACATAAAATGGTAACCGGGACTAACGGCTTAACGTGCCTTCCGGAGCACAGAGACGCTCGAATATGAAAATACAACAAACGGTTACCCATCTCAGGCCGACCGAGTCGAACGCTGCTTAACCTTGGTAATCGGTAAGAACACCGCGGTCGCACAGCGCTACGTGCGATCATTTAAACTTGTTAAAAAAAAACTAGGATGTCACACAACTTTGTAATGTCTCTATCTATCTATCTATCTATAGAACACCGCGGTAATCGGTAAGAACACCGCGGTCGCACAGCGCTACGTGCGATCATTTAAACTTGTTAAAAAAAAAATTAGGATGTCACACAACTTTGTAATGTAATATAAAAAATATGCTAGTATTTTTGTTTGATAGTTGTTATGAAACGAAATATAAACATGGTTTTTTGGCGAGAAGTCGAAGAGTGATGTTGTCAATTTGTTTTAATTTCCAAAACTTGTGTTATTTCGACTACTAATGTGTAATGTTGGTGGAATATTAACCATTAAGTGTTCTTATATGTACATGAGTGAAGGTAATTGTAACAAAGTGATAAAACGTGCCTTTTCGACTTCCCTCAAAACGGCCGTTGCAATTGGTATGTAAAGTATCCACCGCTTTACTATTCAGGGTGGGACACTTCATTAATTTCATTATCATGGTTGTCATGAAATTCATCGGGGAGTCGAATTAATTTAAACAAACACGATTATATATCTCACTGGACACTGGCAAAATACACTTATAATTAGTGTGAAGCCATAACTTGAAGAAGAAGAAGAAGAAATATAAACATTTTTTTCAAACTTTTGTGACCAACTGTGCATCAGACAATTATAATGGCCAACCCTTAGCAAAAGTTTTTTTAATCTGTAATTTGGCAAAAGCAACATTAATAATTTATTAAGATTTTTTCATTGTCATGTAATCAAAAAATTTGCATCTACTCTAATTTTTAATCACTCAAATATATAATAAATATTATTATAATATTAGCCCTGTTAAGAAACTGTCCCACTGCTGGGCACGGGCCTCCTCACAAACTGAGAGGGTTTAGGCCATAGTCCACCACGCTGGCCCAGTGCGGGTTGGCGAACTTCACACACCTTCGAGAAACTCTTAGGCATGCAGGTTTCCTCACGATGTTTTCCTTCACCATTAAAGCAAGTGATAATTAATTTTAAATACGCACATGCTTTCGAAAAGACAGAGGTGCATGCCTGGGTTTGAACCCGAGACCTCTGACTGCAGTCCAACGGTCTAACCACTAGGCTATCACTGCACTCAAATAAAGTATAAATATTAATAACTTCATGAGCAACTGTTCTAAGTAAAAAGTAACATGAACAGTAGTACCTACACAACTTGTGAAACTTACAAGCCTTGATCCACTTCCAATGAGTAGAATAAACATTCACAGTCATGTACACTGTATAATATAATCTGTCTCTAACTAAATGTTAACCATATGTTCATACAAATAGGAAATAATTGAGTATTAAGTGAGTAAATTGAAAATTCACACAAATAAAACTATAGTGAGCATAGTTCATTTTATTTTATTTTAAGTTGTAATACCTCCTTAATTGTAATAGAATTAGAAAAAAAGAAAATTTAAATAACAAAATTCAGAGGGTGCTTTTTCCACTTGTCATTATAATCTTCACTCAATTTTCATGCTCTCCAAAAAGTTTTGGATGATTTCATACCATAATCCACGAACTGTCATCTTTCCTGCTTTTAGGATATTGAATCCAAATGATCAAAAAAAGTTACTTACTGCAAGTATAATGTAGGATTAAGGTTTTTTAATAAAGAAAAGTGGCAGTGTAGGTTGCTTTTTAGCTAGAATTTTAGCCAGTTGTTTTAAGGGGTACTTACCTACAGAGCTTTATTTGGCACCTATCGTAAAAAAATGATTTTTCAGCTCACACACAGCAAAAACCAAGCTCTCACACCGTCTTTGGAGCTACTCATCCAGAACTATCAATTTTTTCTATGTAAATCTTTAACAGTAGTTTTGCCTAAGCACCAAGCATTATTTATTACTGAAGCTCAAAATTAAGTACTTACCTAAAAAAATTGTAATCATATAAGTTTATGATCAAAGTGCATTCTAGCATCAATTTAATATTTTTGTTTAGAGCGGTACCTACATTATTATAAAAATTAATTGTTTCGACCATTTGTAATTTTGTTTTATTGAAATGTACGTAATATAAATTTATTAATTATCGCATTTAAATTAATTTTATATTGAAAACATTATATGTACAAAAATATCTATCGGATTGACCCAATAGCGATAGTATATATGAAATAGAAAAACTAACAATATAAATAGAATACTATAACGAGGACTTACCGATAAAACAGGAAAGTAGCAAGCAAGGCTCAATAATTCCTTTGTTATCTAATAATAATATAAAGTGTCAATAGTGTTCTATTTTTAAAATTTAAAAATTATGTCTGCACTAAATTTTAAAATGATTACACAAGTTCAATTTGATTTGACTGACTGGCTGACTTTGATTGTTGATTGACAGAGAGATGTCACAGCAGACAGTTACTAACTTCAGACGCTTCAGGCATCACAGCACTGGGTTACGCAAAAAGTTACGCTTGGGTTACGCCAGCCATATATTTAAATTTTACTTTGAGTTAAAGGGTAAATAAACGATAAAAAAATATACCTGGCTGGCGGGCGGTGATTTTTTATTTTATTTTTTTATTTTTATTGGTTTTTAGACAAGACTATAGACGGCTGAGTAGTTTGTTTATGGTTTTGACAATGACAACTTCAGCCCCAGCCCTAGAGATGTGCCAACTCGGAAACATCACAACTTGATTTAACGCGAGTTCAAATGTACTAATTCGATTTCAACTCGAGTTACCCAACTGAATTAGCAGGATGAACAATGGTCTGATCTGATCGTGACAATATTTAAAACTTCGTAACATAAATATGCGCGGGGACAATTATTATTACTAAAATTAGTAGGTAGGATTGAAATAAAAAGGAATTTATTTTAATATTTAAAACAAAAACACATCATACAGTCAATCATACCTATAGTATGTAATATACCTATACTTCTATATTTGTTATTTAAATCTTCGTTATTGTAAGTACTTCTATTTAACAAAGAAACTAGATATATAGCAGTCTTTACAAAATTATATGAGTTTAACTTTATAATGTAAATAGGCACTTATGCTATTGATAGTTGAGTTCTGGCTGTGCCTTGCGCGCGTTCGGTCGTGTCGCTGCGCTGCCCGCACGCTTGCTATTTTCGTATTTTACATACGTGTTAGATTTTCGACTTGCTCTGTTGGAAACGCCTGCGCTTGCGTGGAGTGGTGATCTCGCCGGCTCGATATACGTGTATACGTACATATATACGGGCTTGCGACATTATTCTCCGCGTCTGGCTCGCGCGTAGCAACAAGGCGAGCCGATAGGTAGACACGCCGTTCTGACGGCGGTCGGCCTTCCCGCGTTTATGTAACGGTCGTTTTCCGAGACCTGCGTGGTTTGTCGTGGCTGTGCTTACGTGTTTTGTGCTTGCGTGTTTACGTAATTGCATTCGCTGTGCGTATGCTTTTGCGTCTCGTGTAGGTACGGTTCGCGTATCGCCCGGTGTGACCAATTACGTGGGTTGCTAGGCAGCCGCGTCGGTTAACGGCGCGGCCGGCCCTCCCGCGGTTTTTTTTTTTTTGTTTTTTTTTTTCTCAACGGTTTTTAATTCGATTATATAATAGTGTCGTATTGTAAATCCACGTCTTTGTCCGTTCGTGGTAAGTCCGGTGGACGCCTAGCGGTGTCGTAAGCCGGGCTTGAGCGGGACCCGAGCGCTCGCCTCCCTCCTTCAGAGGGCGGCCATCTCGGAACGGCTTGAGCTCTGGCCTTGGGGGCTTCCCTAGTCAGGGCTTTTGATTGCACCAGGACCCTACCTTAACCCATCCCACTATCCTATTCTCCGTGCGGCGGTTCTCTTCGCCCCGGAGCAGCTAGGGTTTGGTGCCGCCCGTTCGCCCTTAAGGCGAAGGGGCACACCGCGTCTCCCCGGTAGTGCCACCCCCCCACTCCCCCCCGCCGCTACCCGGTGGGGGGATCAGGGCATCGTTCACGCCCGGGTCTTAGAGCCCTATTTTAGTCCACTCGCCCTGCCATTTCCCCTCTGGAAATGGCCGAAGACTTCCCTCCCGAGTTCGTCCGGGACCTTACCAAGTATATCGTCCTGCATTGCCCGGACATAGTCCGGGAATTCAGGGCGACGTACTCGCCCGCCTCGCCCGACGCGTCGCCCGCGCGCGCGTCGGCCCCAGCCCCCACGCACCCCGCGCCTTCTGCGCACCCCGCGACTCCGTTCGCCGCGCCGCGAACTGATTTAGTGGCGCCGCCCCAGAAGACCCCCGCCACCGCCCCGTCTCGCCATGCGGGTCCGAGCCTCTCTCGGACTCGGATATGGAGGTCGAGCGCGCGTCCGCGCGACGCGCCGCCCCCGCCCGGTCCCCGTCCCCGTCGCTCTCGTCGGAGGACGACTTCGTTCCCATCGCAAATGGGAAGCGGGCGCACAAACCGCGTGACTCGCCGCCGCCCAAAATTCAAAGGGCCGGAAACGTTTCCGTTTCTCCCGGCCCCTCCGGCCCCCGGCCGTCTCCGTCTCCCGACGCGGCCGCGAGGGCCTCCCCCCTCGCGCGCCTCGCACGTCCGAACATCACTCCCCCGCCGCTTGTCATTCAGGACAAGAACGCCTGGGAGCGCATATCCAAGGCGATTTACAATCGCCAAATCAACTATACGCACGCGCGTTCCACCGCGCAAGGCATAGCCGTCAAGGTGGCGTCTTCGGACGACCACCGACGGCTATCCGCTTTCCTGCGATCGAACAAGATCACATACCACACCTACACCCTGGAGGAGGAAAGGGAGCTCAGGGTGGTAATCCGCGGTGTCCCTAGGGAGCTGGACACCGCCATCAACAAGGCCGACCTCCAGTCCCAGGACCCTCCTGTGCGCCAGGTGCACAGAATGGTCAATGGGCGCTCCAAGGAGGCGTACGACATGGCGCTGGTCGTCCTCGACCGCACCGAGTCCGGCCGTAGGGTCTTCGACCTGAAAGCCGTGTGCCACATTTCTGGCCTCTCCGTGGAGGCCCCCCACAAACGTGGCACGCCCGGGCAGTGCCACAACTGCCAGCTGTACGGGCACTCTGCCCGTAACTGTCACGCGCGCCCTCGATGCGTTAAGTGCATCGGGGACCACGCGACGTCCCAGTGCGCCCGCTCGAAGGAGACGGCGGCCGAGCCCCCCAGCTGCGTCCTCTGCGGCACCAAGGGGCACACCGCGAACTATCGCGGTTGCCCCAAGGCCCCGAAGGGAAGCGCGGCCGGGCGAGGCGCGGTGGCCGCCGCCGCCCCCGCGCGGTTGCCCCCCCCCCCTCTGCGCCCTCAGCGCAACACCCCCCCGCGCCCTCAGCGCACCCTCGTCCGGTGCCTTCTGCGCCAGCGACCACGGCTCCCCGCGCTCCCGCACCACTGAAGCTGACCCCCCCTCCCCCGCCGCTCAGGCCGTCCCTCGGCGCCAACGCGTGGGTGAAGCCGCTGCCCTACACCGCGGCCTCCCACCCTGCGTCAGTGGGCCCTACCCGCCCCCCGAAGCGCGCGCCGGCGATCCAGCCGGTGGCGGCTTGTCCCCCTCCGCCCACTAACGTCAGTCAGGACGTCGACCTCATTATGAGCGTCTCGGCGGTGATAAGCCCCGCACTTTTCCCCAGAGTTCGCGAACTCGCCCTTCGACTCCGCGTCGCCACCAACTTGGCGGACCAGGTTCTCCTGGCCGCGGAATACAGGGACGTATATGACGTCCTGGCGTCCTTCAGAACCCAACCCCCCCGCACCCAATAATGGATCTACGATCTCCCCGCCATAAGCCCCACAACCTATCCCTGGCGTTCTTTAACGCCGATGGCCTTCGCTCCCAGCGAGATCAGGTTGCTGATTTCCTCCGAGATCACCAACTTGATATCCTCCTCGTGCAGGAAACCTTCCTGAAGCCCGCACAACGCGATCCTAGGATCGCAAACTATAACCTCGTGCGCAATGACAGAATCGGCTCCCGCGGAGGCGGTACTCTCATTTACTACAGGAGGTCCCTTCACTGCATCCCTCTCGATCCCGCCGCGCTCACCAACATCGAAGCCTCGGTCTGTCGCGTCTCTCTCACGGGGCACCAGCCCATCGTGATCGCCTCCGTATACCTTTCCCCCACTAAATCCGTTCTCAGGAGTGACTTTGAAGCACTCCTCAATCTGGGAAGCGCCGTCATTCTGGCGGGCGACTTCGACAGCAAGCACGTGGCCTGGAACGGTCTCACCACTTCCCCTAACGGTAGGAGCCTTGACGCCCTGGTCGACGTTCTCGACTTTGACGTCATCGCACCTATGCACCCTACCCACTATCCTAACAATCCCAACCACCGACCCGACGTCCTGGACATGGCGCTTCTGAAGGGTGTCACCCTACGGCTGCACTCCTTGGAAGTAGTCCAGGAACTCGACTCTGACCATCGACCTGTAGTCATGAGACTCGGTTCCCCCCCTTCCGCCCCTCAGCGACCCAGTCGCGGTGGTGGATTGGCATGCGCTCAGCACGGCCTTGGCGGATGCCGACCCGCCCCCGCCGGCCTCTCAGCTCGGACTCCATCCCGTCCCCTCAGGACACCGATCAGGCCGTAGATGCCTTCACCGAGCACATCCGATCGGCTGTCAGTCGATCGTCCAAGCAAGTCGAGGCGGAAGATCTCTACCTCAACCGCTTTCGACTGCCGGACGATGTTAGGGATCTCATTCGTTCAAAGAATGCTTCTATCCGAGCGTACGACTCCTACCCCACCGAAGCCAATCGGGCCCGAATGCGCGCTCTACAACGCGTCGTGTCGCGGAGGTCCGGAAGGAACGGTGGGGTGTCCTCCTAGAGGGCATCGCGCCGTCGCATCTGGCCTACTGGCAGCTGGCGCGTAGCCTCAAATCCGACTCCACGACTGACATGCCCCCGCTGTCCCGCCCTTCAGGCGCACCCCCAGCCTTCGACGACGACGAAAAGGCCGAGCTTCTCGCCGACTCCCTCGAGAGCCAGTGCGCCCCCAGCTCTCAATCCGTCGACCAGTCCCACGTCGACGTGGTCGACAGGGAAGTCGAGCGCAGGGCATCCCTCCCCCCCGTCGATTCCTTACCTCCTATCACCCAAACGGAGATCGAAGATCTAATTATGGGTCTCAAAACTAAAAAAGCCCCCGGCTCTGACGGTATTTCGAATCGCGTTCTGAAATGCCTGCCCGCTCAACTCATCTGCCTCTTAGTGGCCATATTGAACGCCGCCATGGCGAACTGCACCTTCCCCGCTAAGTGGAAGGAGGCGGACGTCATAGGCATTCCCAAACCCGGCAAACCTCGCAATCTCCCCGCGAGCTACCGCCCTATCAGTCTCCTCAACTCCCTGGCCAAGATATACGAGCGCCTACTTCTGGCGAGGCTCAAAGACTTCGTAACGTCCAGGGGTATCCTTATCGACGAGCAGTTTGGCTTTCGAGCCAAACACTCTTGCGTCCACCAAGTGCACCGCATCACGGAGCACATCCTCTCCGGTCTCAATAGATCCAAACCCATCTACACGGGCGCCCTCTTCCTAGATGTCGCGAAGGCATTCGACAAAGTCTGGCACAACGGCTTGGTCTACAAGCTCTACCAATTGGGTGTGCCGGACAGACTCGTGCTCATCTTACGAGACTTCTTGTCGAATCGCACCTTCCGTTATCGCGTCGAAATGACGCGCTCCACTTCCCACTCCATCAGTGCTGGAGTCCCACAGGGCTCAGTTCTCTCTCCGCTCCTGTTTAGCCTTTACACGAACGACATTCCTCGTTCGAGTAAGCCGCATCTAGCCCTATTCGCGGATGATACCGCTCTCTACGTCTCGCATAGGAATAAGGGTTTCATTACCAGACACCTTCAGGTATCCGCCAATTCCCTAGGGAATTGGTTCAGGAAGTGGCGTATTGAGGTGAACCCGGACAAGAGCGCTGCGGTGTTCTTCTCCAGAGGTGCCACCCCGCGCCACTCCCTGCGCCGCCCTAGAAGTAATCTCGGCCAAGTGACCATGTTCGACCGACCCATTCCCTGGGTCAAAGAGGTCAAATATCTAGGGGTCACCCTAAACAGTACCATGTCCTTCGGCCCGCACATCAAGCGGGTCCGTCACCGAGCATCATTTGTGCTCGGTCGTCTCCATTCGTTAATCTGCAAGAGGAGTAAAATGTCCCTTAGAAATAAGGTGACACTTTACAAAACTTGCGTTCGACCCATCATGACTTATGCGTGTGTTGTGTTCGGGCATTCGGCCCCCTCTCACATCGATAAACTCCAAGTGGTTCAAAACCGCTTCCTCCGTAAAGCCGTAGGAGCCCCCTGGTTCGTACGGAACGTCGACCTCCACTCCGATCTAGGTCTCGAACCTATTCGCGCCTTTATTAAAAAGGCGTCAACACGTCACTTCGCGAACGCATCTACCCATGCGAATCCGTTAATCGTAGCCACCGCCGACTACGATCTCCCCCCCGACCCCTGCCGCCACCGCCGGCCGCGACATGTTCTCACCGAGCCCCCCGATGCTTTGTCATCCCTTCTTTCCGCTCAGAATACGGGCGACGACGACGACGTAGTAGTAAATCCCCTCCCATAGCCGGCGGTTGACCGGTGCACTTAGTAGTGCACCCGTCCCCCTACAGCGACTGTCCCAACCGAGGGCGCCTCTTCGAGGCGCCCTCGAGTATGTCGCCTCTTGCCCTTCTGGCTGGCTAGAGCGTAGTGGTTGCACGCTCGCCTTTTAGTCCGGTGAAGCTGTAAAGGCCTCGCAGCCAACAGCGTACATCATTCACACACACACACACACACGCTATTGATAGTTTATTCATCACAATCATAATATTTTACTTTCTTCAAATTTACTCCTTCAATTTTATTGATTCCTTCTGATGAAAAATTACCTACGATATTATTATTAAATTAAATGGAAAGTCATTTTAAAGTTGTACCTAAAAATAATATTATTTGTATAATTCAATATTTATATATTTTGATTTGGTGATTCTGAATGATGAAGAATGTCGTCATCAAGAATGAAAAGCCAAATAACCATACATTTCACTGCTGTAAATGACGAAAAAAAGGTTAAATGTTTATATTGTGATCAACAATTATCAGTTGCCAATAAATCTACATGAAGTCTTATAAGACAAATTAATAACTAATAGGTATGCATTTAAAAGCTGACTGCTATTTTTTCAGACAGTTTCTATAATATTGTTTACATAAGATGGGTACTGTGACAGTTCTAAGTGTCAAACGAAAACAATCTTTAATGCAATGGGATTAAGGCATAAAACCATATTTAATTATAGAAACGGGTTAAAACTCTTATTACCATTGAATAAAGTATAATTTCCTTTGACTCTTAGAACTGTCACAGTACCCATCATACATGAAAATACTATAATCCATGTTACGATCGTGATTAGTAATAATCAATTATTCAGTAAAACTAAATAGACGTTGCTTTAAAAAAATAGGTAATATATTTTTAATGATTTCTTATATTTATATTATGCATATTTTTGAAAGTGACGGCTGGCAACACAACATCTTTCTAATCTGGTAGGTATCTAGTTACTATTATTTAATCTGTAATTCTGTGATGGCAATCGAGTCTTTAAGCAAAAACACGAGTGATGGGTGTTTTATGGTCTTCTTGGATCCTGCGGAAACTACTTATCCAAAGAAACAGGTTTGCATACGCCAGCGGGTTCAAAGTAAGCTGTCAGTGCGACAAGTCGCTTGGCACCAATGCACGTCCAAAAATGATGTATTTCAATAGTTTTTTTTTTATTTAGGGGAATACTACCGTATTCCCCTGTCTGAATACGTGAATATATAAACAAAAAAAATGTACCGCTTTAACTACAAAAAATACTGCTTCCGTGAACAAAAAAGAATCACGGTGGTTCGATTCCCACTCGAAGTGATAACTTTTTCTTTCTATTTCGTATCTATTATAAAAATAAAACAACATATTTTCCACGGCTATTAACAATGCAATAATTATTTGAAACAAACAACCAACCAAACAAAGATGCCCGGTGGTATGGGTCTTTAAGAAAAGACTTTGTGTGGTCCTTGGCTTTGTGCAATGGAATTTTTTTTAACAAATCATCGTCCAGTGCTTTTATAGCGATATTTACGCAAGGAACAGCTCTTTTCTTTAAATGTGTTTTTTTTTTTAATAAAATCTTTGGGACGGAAATGCTTGCCGCAAATGTATTTTAATTGATGCAGCTTTTCTATGGGAATATACGCCTAAACTTCATTTGCACATACCGCCACCCATTGTATACATCTGTAAAAATGAGTTTGCGTGTCAAAAAGAGGTAAAAAAAAACTACTATAATCTTTGATATAATAAGACTAATTATTTCTTTAGCATTGAAAAACATAGAGTACCATATGCTTTGGTATTAAATATATATTATTAACATTACGAATAAAAGGTATCGATAACATGACTACATCATTACTTTTACGTAGTTTATATTTAACTGAATCCGAAAAAACTTTAATGACTGTAAATGAATGTAAAATAGTATTATAGCAGAAACCTAAGAACAAAAACATATTACCGATCTTAATCCAGAGGAAATTGAGCCATAAAAATTCTTTACTGCTCACCCACCAGACTTGTTTTTATTTGACAGATCTCGCATTTAATTTTGCTCATTTTTGAATTCAAAACGTGATACAGAAAACAAAGCTAATTATATTTATACATACAATAACAACTTCTAAAGGGATTTTGAAATAACGAAATTAATTTTATATAAAGATAAACAACTTCATTATGTCAACCAAAGATAAAAGTCAACTTCAAATGACAATTGGAATTGGCATATCGAATTCAATATGGCGGAACGGTATAATGCACCTAAATTGAAAAGTAGGCAGTTATAAAGTACATATTGAGCATACACGGCTTTCGCTTTCAACGGGTTTAAAAAGACAGTGACTTCAATACAAATCTTTATTCCTACAGAACTTGCGCCAGCCTGGTGGTGAGCTTTAAATTGAATTTGGTTGGATAGAGTTGTATTTTAAATACGAATTTACCTTAATTTTTGTTTAGAATTTGTTTCAATGGGAACGATTTTAGACTCTGAGCATTTCGACAATATCTGTCGCACTTGCCTGAACCCAAATGTATCTTACGATATCTACGAACAACGAACTGAGAATATAAACATTGGCGAAATGGTGATGTCGTGTACATCAATAAAGGTTTGTTATTGTTTTATTTGTAAGAAAACGTAAATTAAAGGGCCGCTTCACATTATAAACTACGGAGGAATATAGAAAGAACTATTTTACCCTTCAATTCCTTAAGGAATATACTTAATATCGAAGGGAAACAGTCTCACTTATTTTTGTAATAGCGCAATGTCTGTTTACATGGTTACTCATTAATTACGCCTAGTCAATCAGCGCGAAATGTAAGCAATTGCAGTGAGCAGAGAAGTGGACAGAGTAGTTATGTAAACTTCAAGTTTCAGCACTGGTTATCTTGATCAAGTTGAATGTTAATTAGGATATATGTACTCAGACAGGCACATTTGAACTTCTCTAAGATGGGTGTTAGACTTGTGGCATCCATGAGAATATAAACACTGATCAATGTTCGCAAAGAAGGCAACAAGGAATTTTTCTAATGTGCTTCTCTCTCTCTCTCTTCAATCGTTCCCTCATGACTGAGGATCGTGACTCCGTTGCTGGACTCTTTTTATAATTTCTCTCCATTCGTTGCGATCACTTGCCAGGTGAAGAGCCGCGCTGACTGGCATCTCGAGTTGTTTCGATATCTGATCCGACCATCTCTTATGACTGTGTCCCCTTGGTCTTCTCCCCTCTATTTTGCCTGTCACCAGTAATCTCTCCATGTTATTACTATTTCTTCGAGCTATGTGACCAAAGTACTGCAGGGTTCGGTGAAGACAGATGGTGGAAAGTCTCTGGGAATGTGCTTCAATGGCACATTATCTATACATTTTAGTTGAGGCCCTTGTAATGCTAAAGATATAGATTGGACTGCAGTTAGTAGCAGAAGTAGAAGTTCCATTGCCAGAAATTATATCCTGCTATGATTGTAGACTAACTGCTTACTTATTATAGTAAGTATACTAAAAGTAACTGATTACTTACACCATAATGCAATAATCAAAATAAGTTAATTAAGTGTAAATTCAAGTTTAGAAGAACCATTGAAATAACATCATAGAGTCTCCATAACCGGCAAGCGTGTATTTGACGAACTATGAGAGTGGAGGAAGCCAGAGAGATATGTAAGGAAAGAACCTGTTAGAACTCTGTACTCTCTGCCTACCCTGTAAGGGATCTGGCTTGATGATATAGACAGATAGATTGAAATAACATTGTGTAATTATTTGTACCTGTCCCCATTGATATATCATAACAAGAAAAACAGTCAAACTTAAAGGCATCCCATAGTTATAGTCCAATAGTTATAGTTACAATATTAACATAATTTAGGGAATATTATACCTTACTCGTATCACTTAAAGTTGTATTTGCAAAAAAGCGGAAACTCGGTATTTTTTTTTTACTATCCACTTTAGCCTGCCATTTTGTGTAGTGAGTGTGTATCTACCTATATTTGTATGATGCCTGTCCCTTATCAATTTGTTATGCAGTCTACTATTTCAGAATAATTTCTTATCCCCTTTTTTTTTGCAGATGGACCCACAAGACCGGCTACCAAAGAAATTATGTGTTGCTTGCTACAATTGCATTCTTCGGTTTTATGAGTTCAAAACTTTAGCGATAAATATAGATGGTAAACTAAGAGATCATTTAAAACCAGCTAATGTAAACTCTATTGATGATACTTTGGAGATCAAAAATGAAATAACTAATGACTCAGAACCACAAGATGATACATTTGATAGCAGCTGGTCCGAAACTGAAGTCAAAGAAGAAATAATTCCAAATAATTATACAGAAGTTAATTTTAATAGTCATATTGAAGTTCCTCAGTTAGATTTAAGTACTAGCCAAAATATTGAACTAAAATGTGATATTTGTAACAAGAAATTTAAAAAACAATCAAGACTAGAAACGCATAAAAAGAAACATATAGTAAAATATACATGTGATTTATGTTCAGACAAATTTAGACATTATAGTAAATATGTTAAACATTTGAGTACCCACAAGGAAGAAAGAAAGAATTTAATTGAAATAAATCACAATACAGAGAAGTTGGAGTGCGAAGTTTGTTCTCGTAAGTTCAGATCGGTGCAGTCACTGTCCGCACATAAGAGAAAACATACATCCAAAGATCGAGTACTGTCTTGTACAGTTTGCAATAAGATATTCAAGAAAGTGAGCCATTTGAAACGTCACGAAATGTGTCATGATGATAACCGTCCATTTAAGTGTACTCTTTGTACAAAGTCTTTTGCTTTGGAGGCTACTTTGATAGAACATGTGAACAAACATAATGGGATAAAGCCTCATTGTTGTCCTATTTGCGTAAAATGCTTTTCTCATCCGTCAACACTGAGGAAACATATCGGTATTCATACAAGGGAACGACCGTATTTGTGTCCGACATGCGGAAAGAAGTTCGATTCTAGTACAAATTTAAATCAACATATTAGAAGACATATGGGGTTGAAGATATTTGCTTGTAATTTGTGTCCTAGGAAGTTTGTTAGTAATGGTGAGTTCTACTTTATAACAATGATTTGACTGCTTGATCTGTTTAATTTCATATTTATTTGAAAACTAACAAGACCCTGTTCAGACTAGCGCAAGTTTTATTCAAAAGAAATGTTAGTACTATTAATTATAATGTTGCAATTTGGTGAGAAATAACCAACACTGTGACACTGTTTTATAGTTGTTCCGAACTTTGTTTGTTATATTTATTGTACTATATACTATATTTTTTATATAAATGGGCAAATGGTTCTTCTATGATGTTACGATGATGGTACTTGTAACGAATGCTATATAATTTTATTTTTTTTAAACGTATCCCCACTTGGATTGTGTTGTGGGTGCGTTTACAAACATGAAAGTTCACATACACAAATACCCAGACCGAAACAAATAATTGTGGATCACACAAAGATTTGTCCCGTGCGGGAATCAAACCCGCAACTATTAGACACAGTGGGCGGAGCAGCTTAAGCTATTACCACTGTGCTAAATCGTCCGTCTAAAAATTAAACTCGAACAATTTTTAATTAATGTGTGTAAGCATTAAGTACTTTTTCTAAATTATGCTTTTAAGGAGGCTAAGGTAAGCTTTAAACCCCTTTAAAATATTTAGAGATTATTTATTTTGGGGGCTACCAATGTTACCAGTGTGAAATCCTACCAGACATATATCTAATAGCAAACTCAATTAAAATTTCAGGTGAACTAAAGGCTCATATAAACACGCACACGAGGGAGCGTGCATACTCATGTGAACAATGCGCCGCGTCTTTCACGAAACGCAGCACGCTCAGCAGGCACAAGATGAGGCATTTGGGGATAAAACCACACCAGTGTGACACTTGTCCTATGAAGTGAGTATTACACTTACAAAAGTATTGTATAGTTATCTATCTATCTATCTATAACCTCACGCCAGATCCCTTGCGGGGTAGGCAGAGGGTACAGAGTTCCAACAGGTTCTTTCCTTACATACCTCTCTGGCTTCCTCGACTCTCATAGTTCGTCTCATACACGCTCGCCGATTACGGAGACTCTTGACTTTTCCATCAGATAAGACTCGGTTTATTTGGTCGTGGTAAGATAGTCTAGGTCTTCCCCGGTACCTGCATCCTTCCACTTTCACATTGTATATCTGTTTTGTCATTCTTTCCTCTGGCATTCTTTCTATATGGCCGAACCAACGGAGCATGCCCTTTCTCATCTTTACACCGATACTATCTTTCATACCTACTTGCTGTCTTGCACGAGCGCTATTTCAACGCGCGTTAATTGAGAGCCTCGTTGGCCTAGCGGCGAATAATGTGTGCTTTGCGATCAGGAGGTCCTCGGTTCAAATCCTACTTCGGACAAATATAATTCTCCTATCGATTTTCCAGTATTAGTCCGCAGTCTGAAATTGTCCCCGGTATACGCCAATAAGCTCGACCCCTATTACATGGGACCTCGCATCGGCGGCGAGAAGTGGGTGTACACAGTATACCTCTGCCACCCCCGCATGGGGAATATAGGCGTGACGGTGTTAATTAAGAGCTGGAATAAAACAAACTGCAAATTTAAAAAGCGCTTGCAAGCTTCAACGTAATGCGTTGAATGAGCGCCCGTGCGAACAAGGGGTTACAGTGACTTTATTGTACTCCAAGACATTCGTAGTTAGTTATACACTGTCTAAAAAGTATCTATCACATCACCTATTTATGCACAATGCTTTTAAAAAAACGCCCTTTCGAACAAGGGGGGGGGGGGACAGTTACTTTAATGAACTCCAAGACATTCATAGTTGTACACCGTCTATGAAGTATCCATCACATTACTTTACCTACTTATGCAGAACGCGTTGAAATAGCGCCCGTGCTCGTTAGCATGGGCGCTTTTTCAACTTTTGTTCTGTTCTTCGCGTACCTCTCGTTAGAGGTTACGTTAATGTCCTTTGGGGGGGGAACTTAAATGTACTCCAAGACATCCATAGTAAGACACCGTCTATAAAGTATCTAACACATTACTTTACCTTCTTATGGATAACGGTATTTCATTAACATCATCATTAAAATGCAGGTCATTGCAGTGGTTTTTCGAGCGAGGCCTATGTCATCCGCAAGGGATCTGGCATGATGATATAGATAAATAGATGAATTAAGTCAATTTAACACAACATGTATTTTCCTAGCTAAAGCGAAGTTGTTGCACGCTCGCCCTCTCGTCCAGAGAAGTTGTAAACACCCCTCAGCGGAAAGAAAGTCCTTAAAACACAAATAAACAAAAAGATTGATATTTTTTATTTTGTTTTATTTGAAACGAACCTGGGTCAATTTCGTAGACGATGCCCGTAAAAAAGTAGACGTTCACAAGAATTCCTACCCTTTGTTTACAGGTTTTCAAGCAAAGACCATCTGAAGCGTCACTACAGGATACACACGGGCGAGCGACCCTACCGATGCGACATCTGCGAACGAGCATTCACACAGAGCAATGACCTCGTAAAGCACAAGAGGGCGCATTTGGGAAACAACTTGTACAAGTAAACAGAATCTTATAGTATTATTTATACGTTACACTCGCGCGATAGTGCTGAGAAGTAGACACGAACTGGCCAGCGCGAGAATAAAGCATATAGTGAAGTCTTCATGTCTATAAATGTCCATTCCGATCTCGGTATCGAACCTATTCGCGTCTTTATTAAAAAGGCGATAACCTGATATTTCGCGAACGCGTCCAATCATAGAAATCCGTTAATCGTAGCCGCCGCAGACGGCGAACCTAACTCCCCTCCTATCAGCCGCTACCGCCGTCCGCGGCATGTTCTCACCGACCCTCCCGATGCCCTTACATCCCTTCTTTCGGATACAGATACCGCACTCAGGATCAGACACCGACCTCGCCGGCGAGGTCGAAGAATCCCTTGCCCGCCGGCCGTTCCTCCTTGAGGCGCCCTTGAGCTAGTTGCCCCCTTGCCCTTCTGGCTCGAGCGTAGTGGTTGCACGCTCGCCCTCTCCGGTCAGGTGAAGCTGTAAAGGCCCCGCGGCCAACAGCGTAGATCATTCACACACACAAACACACACAAAAAGTCTATAAATATGTAGCCTCACAGTAAGAATTATTCCTCTTGTGGGTGCTTTTCATTATCTGATGATAATGAGACTCGCCCACGACAGGTGAAGATTCATCAGACCGAGAAACGTCCACTGCAGTATAAAAAGACTGCCTTAAAGGGCGCTACATTTACGACCGGCGTTATCCAGTTTTCACCGGCGAATATCGCAGTTTCGCCAGGTCTGCGATTTATCGCAGTGGTTACGAGCGTAAGCCGCTCCGCCCACTGGGTCGTATAGTCGCGGGTTCGATTCCCGCACGGGGCAAATTTTTGTGTGACCAACAATTATTTGCTTCGGTCTGGGTATTTGTGTATGTGAAATTTCATGTTTGTAAACGTACCTACGACACAGGAGCAAATGCTAGTGTGGGGCTATGTTTAAAATAAGTGTTTATAAACGCATCCGCTCTGTATGTACTGTACAGCGAGCGTGGATAAGACGAACTGTGAGAGCGACGAACGAAGAAGCAATAGAGGTCTATAGAGAAAAAGCCTCTCGGAACTCTGCATCTCTATTTTCTAGCGTGATTACGTAAATAGACATTAAAAAAAGGTAGCCCCCACATTAGCAATTGTTCCTGTACACAAACACCCAGACAGATACCAATATTTGTCGGTCACACAGACTTGTCTTGTGCTTGTGGGGATTGAGTTCTTAAGCTTAAGCTCTTAACCAATGGACCGAGCTACCTATCAAGGATTTACGGATACTAACTTTAAGGATATAAAAACACCGTCATCCCCATATTCCCCAAGCGGGGGTGGTAGATGTGTACTGAGTACACCCACGTTTCGCCGACGATGTTAGGTCCCATGTAATATGGGGCGACCCTATACCCCATATGCCGGGCACAATTCCAGACTCCGGACTCGTACTGGGAAGTTTTCGTAAGAAAAACCACACTTGGCCAACCTAGGATTTAAACCCAGGATCTCATGATCACAAAGCGATGAGCTTTGCCATTAGACCAACGAGAACTTATTTTTCCTACTCCTCCTGTTTTTCTTTCTAATTAAATTTGTTGCGGGTTCCAAGACAATTAAAGTGCTTCCCGAGACACCCCAAAGTTCAAACCTTGGTGTCATCTAAGGAGACTAGTGTGGATCCTGACTTACAGGAGTTACAATGGTGGGAATGAGTGGCGGGCTTAGTCCCAAAAAAAAAGACCAACGAGGCAGTTAATGATATATTATATTTTATTCTTACAGATGCGACCAATGCTCCCAAAGCTTCCGTCTGCAGACTGAACTAAGACACCACCAGTCCGAACATTACATTGTGTCGCGATTAGAAGCGATCCGAGTGAATACCGATACTACCTCAACCTTAGTCGATAATACAACTAGTGTTGTGTTGAATGATGCTATAACGGATACTGTGATAGTTAACTCTGCTGTAGAACAAAGCAAGGGTCAGTGAGTGTTCTTTGGTAGGTGGGGAAGGATGTAGGGAAGACGTTTTTTTACCATGCGAAAATTCTGCATAGGACTTCCGCGAGCCTCGGGGGACGCTCGCGGGGCGTGTCGGATTCCTACCGACTAAAACCCCAGGGTGGCCGACATCAGCACTTTGAAGGGGCTTCGGGATCTCCGTATGGAACGCACCGGTGCCCCTCTAGTGCTGCGCTCTAAAGAGCCCGCCTTCGGGGGAGACTTAATGACTTGCTCCCCCCCGCACCAATGCGGTGCTCACGGCGACGTGGGCCACACCATGCCGCCGTCCTCCTCGGGACCGGGGAAGACCTAGACTAGTTTAGCATGGCCAAATAGAGCATGTCGTATCTGAAGGGCAAGTCAAAGGCCTCCGTAACCGGCGAGCGTGTATGAGACGAACTATGAGAGTGGAGAAAGCCAGAGAGGTCTGTAAGGAAAGAACCTGTTGGAACTCTGTACTCTCTGCCTACCCCTGATATAGATAGATAGGTAAGTACTTGTAGCGCTGGTGTACAGTAGTATTCTTAGCGATCACTAAGGTTAAGCAGCGTTCGGCTTGGTCAGTCTGAGAAGGGTAATTCATCCATTTCTACTGAAAGTACCTTAAGTCGTTTGACTTGGTAGTCGTTAAGAAGAAGAAGCCTTGTGGGCGGTTCAAAGCTGCTTTGTAGACTCAATCTGACCACCGTCTTTGGGGTTCTGGTTTGGTCATGCTCACTATAATGTCTTTGCTTGCGGTAGCTGTCTGGCGCGGGTCACTCCTTTCCCTCCCTATATGGTCGAGGTGAGTGATGGCTGTTCCAATGGTCATACTCGAGAATGGGTGCTGCTGGTGGGGACTGGTCCATCTGGAATCCTTTAGACGCTCCTTATAAATCCATCATTAGTCTCATATCTCGGTCGTACGGCATCATACTGGAGCTCGTAAACTATTTATTGTAACCTAAATGTATCCACACAAATAGATTAAAAAAAATACAAAGGAAAAAAGAGGGAGAATAAAATAAAATAGACAAGACCGCTGAGTTTCTTCGCCGATCTTCTCAGTGGAGGCCGCGTTCCGATCCGGTGGTAGATTAGAATTTTAATTAGATTTGAAAAAAAATGTTAATTGACTATTTGTAAGTGCCCCCGCAGGGCTTATACAAAATAAATTATTTGAGTGGTAGTTTAAAGTACCAACCACAGTGGCCATTAACCTGCCTTTACAACTGACCTGATCTCCCTCCCCAAATGAATGCAATGTACCAACGTACCCGATCGCCTTTCACCACGCTATTTTTTTCTGTGTGTGTGTGAATAATCTACGCTATTGGTCGCGAGGCCTATAAAAGCTTTAGTGGACAAGAGGGCGAGTGTGCAACCACTACGCTCGAGCCAGAAGGGCAAGGGGGCAACTAGCTCAAGGGCGCCTCAAGGAGCGACGGCCTCGGTTTGGGTAGTCTCTATGGGGAACGGCGTATACTAAGTGTTTCACCGTAGTGCTGCACCGGCCGGCGTCGAAGGGTTTCTTAGACCTCGCCGGTGAGGTTGGTGTCTGATCTGTATTCGAAAGAAGGGAAGTAAGGGCATCCGGAGATTCGGTGAGAACATGCCGCAGACGGCGGTAGCGGCTAATAGGAGGGTAGTCAGGTACGTAGTCGGCGGCGGTAACGATTAGGACCCCATGCGAATTTGTGGAGGCAGGTTCGTGGCCACCTGCTGTTGGAACTTAAAGCCGTACATAAGGCTTCCACGTTGGCTAACGACTACTGAGACAAATAACTTGACCTGCCTTCAGAAACATGGAAATTTGTTTCACTATTGTGCCTTCTCGATTAAGTTTTTTGACTTCTTGATTTTTTTCGCATAACGATGGCATACTCCGTAACGCAGACCCCGTGCGGATTAATTAGCTTGGTCACTTATCTCCGACTGACCGTGCCGAACGGTGCTTAACGTTGATAAAGGTTGAGTAGCGTTCGGCGGTAAGAACATCGCGGCTACCAGCGCTACGAGAGTAAGAAAATTTTATTTTTATTTCACATTTTGTACTAGTTAATAATTAGGTATAATTAAAAGGCCTTATAACTAATCTATGTTTTTGGGGAGATCCTCATGAACTTCCGTCTGCCTCGGGGGAAGCTGGCGGGGCATGTCGGACTTTCCGACTAAAGCCCCATGGTGGCCGGCACTGGCACGTGTCAGATGATTCCCTGCATTCAAATCTTGATTATACCTATTAGAATAATACGGCAAACTATTTGCCTTTATCTGATTATATTAAAAAATAAAAATATTTTTTTCACAAGAACTTTTTTTACTTTCTGCCACAGACCAATACGCGGATTACAATATCTTTAACAAACCTATTATAATTTTACTTTGCTTTAAGAAAGAGATGTTTTATATAGATAGGACTATGCGCTGTTTACAGCTGTCTCTTTTTAACAGCGACGTAAGGTTAAAATAGTATTGCAAAAGAAGTTGTGTTAACCCCCCTGTTTAACACTTTACTGGAAGGTCCTATATTGCGTGCGTCACGAAAGTAAGTGTAATGTTACGAATAAGCATGCAGTAAGTATAGAAGCTATGTACTTAAATCGTACCTGACTTTACCTAAAAAGTAAATGTACCTTATATTCCAGTTATAATAAAAATGAAGTGAGCTGCCTGCCTGATGTCAGGACCAGGTATATCCCAGTTATAATAAAAATTAAGTGAGTTGCCTGCCTGATGTCAGGACCGCGGGTGGAATCTGAATGCTAGAAAATAACTTACTAATTAGCTGTTATTTGACTTATATCAATGTAACAGCAATATACATGCACATTATTACAAGATAAATCATATGCGATTCAAAATATGAAAATATTTTAATTAAACGGACGATTTAGCGCAGTGGTTAAGAGCTTAAGTCGCTCCGCCCACTGTGTCTAATAGTCGCGGGTTCGATTCCCGCACGGGTCAAATCTTTGTGTGATGCACAATTATTTGTTCCGGTCCGGGTATTTGTGTTTGTGAATTTTCATGTTTGTAAACGCACACACGATACAGGGATTAAACCTAGTGTGGGGCTACGTTAAAAAAAAAAAAAAAAAAAAAATTAAAATCTAATAATATATGTAGTGCATGCCGCGTGGTTCCCGGCTTAGAATAGGACCAACCCATCTCATCCCATCGGGTGTCGTACAAGGCGACTAAGGGAAAACTAGGGAATGGGCAGCAGCGTTCCCTTAACACTTCGACGATCAATAACTGCGCTCGCCAACCCGCCTGCCAAGCGTGGCGAGTATGGCAAACACCCCCAATTATGGAAGAAAGTAAGAAAACCAGGCCCCTAGTCCGGCGGTCCTGTTCGTCCTGGCCACGGTAGCAGCCACGGTAACGACAGGACAAGGGGTGCTAAGAATCTCCGGCAGAGATTCGGCTACCACCGAAACCGAAAATTGGCCCTGGTGACATACAACGCACGCACATTGAGGACAGATGAGAAGCTAGTTGAGCTGGAAGAAGAGTTAAACAAGTTGCGGTGGAGTATTGTTGGTTTATCGGAGGTCCGAAGAGAGGGCGAGGACACGATAACCTTAAAATCCGGCAACTTGTTTTACTATCGGGAGGGCGAACAGCAGTCCCAAGGTGGTGTCGGATTTATCGTCCACAAGTCACTCATAAACAACGTTGTGTCCATCACTAGTGTGTCGAGCAGGGTAGCGTACCTGATACTCAGAATATCCAAAAGATATTCGCTGAAGGTCATACAGGTCTACGCACCAACCTCGGCATACTCAGATGATGAGGTCGAAGTTATGTATGAGGACATTAGAAGAGCCATACATACTTCCAAAGCACACTTTACAGTAGTTATGGGTGACTTCAATGCGCGACTGGGCAAACAGGGCGATGATGAGTTGAGAGTGGGGCAATTTGGATATGGGCAGCGCAACCCCAGAGGTCAGAGGCTGGCCGAATTTCTGGAGAAGGAGGGACTCTTTATGATGAACTCTTTCTTCCAGAAGCCGTCTCATAGGAAATGGACCTGGATGAGCCCTGATGGTTTCACAAAAAATGAGATAGACTTCATCATGAGCACCAAGCGACAAATATTTAATGATGTCTCCGTGATTCACAGGGTAAAAACCGGCAGTGATCACCGAATGGTCAGAGGCACATTAAATATTAATGTCAAAATGGAAAGATCGCGTCTGATGAAGTCTACGCTCCGACCTTCTAATGCACATATCCAAAACCCCGAGAACTTTCAACTCGAATTGTCAAACCGCTTCGAATTGCTAGACAGCAGCGCATCAGTGGACAAAATCAACAATAGGTTGGTAGAGACTGTCCATACGGTCGGGTCCAAACATTTTAAGCCCCACCGTAAAAATAGGCCTCAAAAGCCATCTGACTACACCCGAAACCTTATGGCTGAGCGACGTACCATGACACTCCAAACCTCCGATGATGCTAAGTCCTATAGGCAGCTCAATGGACAGATATTGAAGTCCTTGCGACACGATTTACGGTCCTTCAATACAAGACGTATTGAGGAGACCATAGAGCAGAACAAGGGCTCCAAAGTGTTCGCAAGAGACGCGTCTATTGGGCAAAGCCAGTTGACGAAGCTGAAGACGGAGGACGGAAACGTAACGTCGAATAGGTCAGAGGTGCTCAGGAAGATAGAGAGGTTCTATGGGCAGTTGTATACCTCAGTAGCTGAACCTGTTGTTGACTTGGTAAAAGACCCAAGAGCCAAGCTAACCCGACACTACACTGAAGATATCCCGGACATCAGCCTGTACGAGATTAGGATGGCTCTCAAACAACTTAAAAACAACAAAGCGCCGGGTGAAGACGGAATTATCGCAGAGCTTCTGAAAGCGGGCGGATCGCCGGTGCTTAAAGTCCTTCAGAGGCTGTTTAATTCCGTCTTGCTCGAAGGAAAAACGCCGGAAGCATGGAACAGGGGTGTGGTGGTACTCTTTTTCAAGAAAGGTGATAAGACTTTATTAAAGAACTATAGGCCCATCACACTGCTGAGCCATGTTTACAAGTTGTTTTCGAGAGTCATCACGAATCGTCTCGAACGCAGGCTTGATGATTTCCAGCCTCCCGAACAAGCCGGTTTCCGGAAAGGCTTTAGTACCATAGACCACATACATACGCTGCGGCAGATTATACAGAAGACCGAGGAGTATAATCGGCCACTATGCTTGGCGTTTGTGGACTATGAGAAAGCCTTCGATTCGATCGAGACTTGGGCGGTTCTTAGTTCTCTCCAGCGATGCCGCATTGATTATCGGTACATCGAAGTGTTGAAGTGCTTGTATAATAACGCCACCATGTCAGTCCGAGTACAAGGGCAGTGCACGAAGGCGATCTCCATAAAAAGAGGAGTAAGACAGGGAGACGTCATTTCTCCGAAACTGTTTACGACCACCATAGAGGACGCCTTCAAGCTCTTGGAATGGCGAGGACTTGGCATCAACATCAATGGCGAATACATCACTCACCTTCGATTTGCCGACGACATTGTGGTCATGGCGGAGTCGCTGGAAGATCTAGGACGAATGTTCGGCGACCTCAACAGAGTATCTCAACAAGTGGGTCTTAAAATGAACATGGACAAAACGAAAATAATGTTTAACGTCCATGTCGTACCCACCGCACTCACCGTTGGGAACTCTACTCTTGAAGTTGTCGACGAATACATTTACTTGGGACAGGTAGTCCGGTCAGGTAGGTCCAACTTTGAGAGAGAGGTCAATCGACGAATCCAACTCGGCTGGGCAGCGTTCGGGAAACTGCGCAACATCTTCTCATCCAAAATACCTCAGTGCCTAAAGACTAAAGTTTTTAGTCAATGTGTGTTACCAGTGATGATATATGGATCAGAGACGTGGTCTCTTACTATAGGTCTCATAAAAAAGCTCAGAGTTGCTCAGCGAGCTATGTTGAGAGCTATGCTCGGCGTTTCTCTACGTGATCGAATCAGGAATGAGGAGATTCGTAGAAGAACCAAGGTCACCGACATAGCCCTTAAGATTAGCAAGCTGAAGTGGCAATGGGCGGGCCACATAGCGCGAAGATCAGACGGACGTTGGGGCAGAAAGATTCTAGAGTGGAGACCACGTATTGGCAAGCGCAGCGTGGGACGACCACCTGCCAGATGGACCGACGATCTTGTGAAAATCGCAGGAAGTCGTTGGATGCAGGTGGCATCGGACCGGTTACGCTGGAAAGCGATTGGGGAGGCCTATGTTCAGTAGTGGACAAGTATAGGCTGAGATGATGATGATGATGATGAATCTATGTAGCGCCTGAAATAATTAAATAGTAAATTTCTGAAAATATACTTATATCTTGAAATACATACATCTGGTAAAAAACAAAACAACGTCATGCCTATATTCCCCAAACTGGGATGACTGAGGTGTATACATTGTATAGGGAGCGTACCTATAGCCATTTTAGGGGCTACCGCCCTATCAGTCTCCTCAACTCCCTGGCCAAGATATACGAGCGCCTACTTCTGGCGAGGCTCAAAGACTTCGTAACGTCCAGGGATATCCTTATCGACGAGCAGTTTGGCTTTCGAGCCAAACACTCTTGCGTCCACCAAGTGCACCGCATCACGGAGCACATCCTCTCCGGTCTCAATAGAACCAAACCCATCTACACGGGCGCCCTCTTCCTAGATGTCGCGAAGGCATTCGACAAAGTCTGGCACAACGGCTTGATCTACAAGCTCTACCAATTGGGTGTGCCGGACAGACTCGTGCTCATCTTACGAGACTTCTTGTCGAATCGCGCCTTCCGTTATCGCGTCGAAATGACGCGCTCCACTTCCCACTCCATCAGTGCTGGAGTCCCACAGGGCTCAGTTCTCTCTCCGCTCCTGTTTAGCCTTTACACGAACGACATTCCTCGTTCGAGTAAGGCGCATCTAGCCCTATTCGCGGATGATACCGCTCTCTACGTCTCGCATAGGAATAAGGGTTTCATTACCAGACACCTTCAGGCATCCGCCAATTCCCTAGGGAATTGGTTCAGGAAGTGGCGTATTGAGGTGAACCCGGACAAGAGCGCTGCGGTGTTCTTCTCCAGAGGTGCCACCCCGCGCCACTCCCTGCGCCGCCCTAGAAGTAATCTCGGCCAAGTGACCTATTCCCTGGGTCAAAGAGGTCAAATATCTAGGGGTCACCCTAAACAGTACCATGTCCTTCGGCCCGCACATCAAGCGGGTCCGTCACCGAGCATCATTTGTGCTCGGTCGTCTCCATTCGTTAATCTGCAAGCGGAGTAAAATGTCCCTTAGAAATAAGGTGACACTTTACAAAACTTGCGTTCGACCCATCATGACTTATGCGTGTGTTGTGTTCGGGCATTCGGCCCCCTCTCACATCGATAAACTCCAAGTGGTTCAAAACCGCTTCCTCCGTAAAGCCGTCGGAGCCCCCTGGTTCGTACGGAACGTCGACCTCCACTCCGATCTAGGTCTCGAACCTATTCGCGCCTTTATTAAAAAGGCGTCAACACGTCACTTCGCGAACGCATCTACCCATGCGAATCCGTTAATCGTAGCCACCGCCGACTACGATCTCCCCCCCGACCCCTGCCGCCACCGCCGGCCGCGACATGTTCTCACCGACCCCCCCGATGCTTTGTCATCCCTTCTTTCCGCTCAGAATACGGGCGACGACGACGACGTAGTAGTAGATCCCCCCCCATAGCCGGCGGTTGACCGGTGCACTTAGTAGTGCACCCGTCCCCCTACAGCGACTGTCCCAACCGAGGGCACCTCTTCGAGGCGCCCTCGAGTATGTCGCCTCTTGCCCTTTTGGCTGGCTAGAGCGTAGTGGTTGCACGCTCGCCTTTAAGTCCGGTGAAGCTGTAAAGGCCTCGCGGCCAACAGCGTACATCATTCACACACACACACCATTATAGGGTTGGGCAGGGAGGAGTGAGCTTCTCAACATTTAGTACATCAAGGCACTGATTGTTGCACTCAGTAGCCAACATGTCGGTTGTAATATTGATGATGTTTGCGTCAGTAACATCAGTTACGCAGATGACATGGTACTGCTGAGTGCATCAATCAGTGGTCTAAGGACGCTGTTACATATTTGTGAGGAATATGCCACAAACCACGACCTCAAGTATCATCATCATCATCATCTCAGCCTATACTTGTCCACTGCTGAACATAGGCCTCCCCAATCGCTTTCCAGCGTAACCGGTCCGATGCCACCTGCATCCAACGACTTCCTGCGATTTTCCCAAGATCGTCGGTCCATCTGGGAGGTGGTCGTCCCACGCTGCGCTTGCCAATACGTGGTCTCCACTCTAGAATCTTTCTGCCCCAACGCCCGTCCGATCTTCGCGCTATGTGGCCCGCCCATTGCCACTTCAGCTTGCTAATCTTAAGGGCTATGTCGGTGACCTTGGTTCTTCTACGAATCTCCTCATTCCTGATTCGATCACGTAGAGAAACGCCGAGCATAGCTCTCTCCATAGCTCGCTGAGCAACTCTGAGCTTTTTTATGAGACCTATAGTAAGAGACCACGTCTCTGATCCATATATCATCACACACATTGACTAAAAACTTTAGTCTTTAGGCACTGAGGTTTTTTGGATGAGAAGATGTTGCGCAGTTTCCCGAACGCTGCCCAGCCGAGTTGGATTCGTCGATTGACCTCTCTCTCAAAGTTGGACCTACCTAACCGGACTACCTGTCCCAGGTAAATGTATTCGTTGACAACTTCAAGAGTAGAGTTCCCAACGGTGAGTGCGGTGGGTACGACATGGACGTTAAACATTATTTTTGTTTTGTCCATGTTCATTTTAATGTTAAGAAGAGTCAGTGCATAGTCTTTGAGACCGACTCTAAGTGTCCTGTGTCAGTTCCACCCATCAAACTGTATTTAGTTCCGTTTGTCAGGGTCAACAATTTTAAATACCTTGGACACTTGATAACCGTGAGTCTCGAAGACATTGGAAGGGAGCGGAGGGCTTTATCAGTCAGAGCGAATATGATAGCCCGCAGGTTTGCACATTGTTCTATATTTAGAAAAAAACACTACTTCAGAGCGCTTTGAACATCCTGTTACACGTGCAGCCTGTGGATGAATTACCCTCAAAGAGCATATGGAGCCTTCCGAGTCCAATATAATAACGCTGTCAGGGCGCTGATTGGTTGATGATGGTTGCAGTGCCTCGGGCACGCGTGTCGACTGCTTTAGTACAATTAAGCGTAAGCGAGCCACGTCGCTAATCCGCAGAGTCCGGAGCAGCTCCAACAGGGTGCTGGAAATGATAGCGGGCAGACACGACTGTTATGCGTTACATGTTCGCCTGCAGTCGTAAATATTAAACTACACAAGCGGAGCTAAATTGGCATTACTAACAACTGGGTCTAGATGCCTTCAATAAATGAATTATTATTATACTGGGCTCAATTCCAGAGTCCGGACTGATGTTGGGAATTTTTGTATATAGAAAAACTACCTACACCAGTCAGCATCTCATGATCGCTTGCTAAACGCCATACTCGTTTACGCTTCAGGGTTAAAGGTTAAAACAAAGTGAGGGTACCTTACGGCCGGTTCCTATATTCAACTGGAGGATATATATATATTTTTTTCTTTTAAAAAAAAGAAAACGTAGCCCCACACTAGGATTTATTCCTGTGTCGTGGTTGCGTTTACAAACATGAAAATTCACATACACAAATATCCAGACCGGAACAAATCACTGTGGATCACACAAAGATTTGGCCCGTGCGGGAATCGAACCTGCGACTATTAGACGCAGTGGGCGGAGCGGCTTAAGCTCTTAACCACTGCGCTAAATCGTCCGTCAAGCTTATTTGCTTACTGTCTGTAGAATTTTGACAGATTTTCCATACAAAATATGCCAAAATTCTATCCGTGGTAGGCAAATCTATCCCTGAATTGAATATAGGTGCCGGCCGTTAGTGATTATATTCTCATTAGTACAGTCACTAACGTAAGTTGCTTAATAAACAATTTTTTATATCGGTAATACTCTTCATTTTAGTAACATAGGTAAATATTGTCAAAACCAAATTATTACTTACTTACTTATTATTATTACCAACAAAAATGATGGGTTTGATGCAAAATAAAAGAGTGCAAGCGATTTGAAATAACTGAGAATGTTAATCTACTTATGTTGCTAACCTTGTTCACCGGTGATCCTACGTTCACCAGTCATCTATCTTCAGTCTTATGATGAAATTCAACAAAATGCTTGCCAATCAATGCAATCTCCATGGAATGCGTTTCCGACATTCAAACTACTCAGATCGCCGACCTCTGCGGCTACCCGTAATGATACAATTGCGCGGTAAACTATTACTTTGCAGCATGCTACGTGCTTTTCCAAGCAAACAGAGTAGTACTTAAACAGTAATAAGTAATTGAGATTTACGCGAACATTACACATGAAATAAAACTATTTTACGGATTTTATCGCGGTTTATTTTTTTATTTTTAGTTCCCGACGTTTCGTTGACACCGTCGCTCAAAGAAGTCTGCAGTCTGTGAACATGTCCTTGACCGCACCCGCCATAACGTCAGATTTGATAGACCACAAATCCTCGTGAAAGAACACCGATTCCTACCAAGGATGGTTCGCGAGGCTATTGAAATTAAAAAACATCCTAATTTCAATAGAGAAGATGGCTGGGTGCTTCCATCGTCTTGGGATCCGGTAATTAATATAATCAAATCCAAAACCAAGCATAACACTGCAAGACCTCAAGACACCGTGAGCTCATTCTGCGTAGATCGGACCAACAACAACAAAAATAATTAAGAAGTTTGAGGGTACCACGGAACAACTATGCCTATTGGACGTCTAACACCTCAGTCCACAGAGTACTATATACAAACTGGTCCTCAGTTCCTCCCGTGACCATGGGTGCTGCAAAGCTCTCGAAACGTCGGGAACTAAAAATAAAAAAATAAACCGCGTAAATTCCGTAAAATAGTTTTATTTCATGAGTAATAAGTAAGTTAAGTAATTATTAAAATTAAACGTGTGGTTTTCTTTTAGGTCTGAGGTGACTCAAATACAGTTATGTTTAATACTTATATGAATAAGTTTTAAAAGATGATGCCTTTTGGGTTATTTAAAAGGAGAATGAAATTTTAGAGAAGAGAGGAGACCGTCACGCCTTTATTGCCCAAGGGGGGATGGCAGGGGTGTTCTGTGTACACCCTACTGTGTACTTCTCGTCGAAGATGTTGGGTCCAAGGTAATAGGGGGCGAGCCTATTGCCATATATCGGGCATAATTCCAGACTCCGGATATGGAGGTCGAGCTGGCATCGACTTTATTCCCGTCTTAAACGGGAATAAGCGCGCGCAAGCCGCGCGACTTGCCACCCCCGAAAATCAAGAGAGCCGGAAGTGACGTCGCTTCCCCCGCGCCTTAGCCGTAACTGCAACGCGCGCCCTCGATGCGTCAAATGTGTCGGGGACCACGCGACCTCGCAATGCTCCCGCTCGAGGGAGACGGCGACAGAGCTGCCCAGCTGCGTCCTCTGCGGGACCAAGGGGCACACCGCGAACTATCGCGTTTGCCCCAAAGCCCCAAAGGGGAAGCGCCGGACAAGGCGCGGTTGACGCCGCCCTCGTGCGGCCGCTCGCCCCCCCAGCGCCTTCAGCGCAATACCCTCCCGCGCCCTCGGCACACCCTCAATCGGCGCCTTCAGCGCCCTTCCTCCCAGCGACTTCAGCTCCCCGCGCTCCCACGCCCCAGGCGTTGACGTCTTCGCCTCCGCTTAGGCCGGCACTCAAGCCAACGCGTGGGCGAAGCCACTCCCTAACACCGCAGTCCCTCGTCCACCTGTGGGCCCCGCATATCTCCCCAAACCCACGCCGTTGGTTGCGCCTTCTCCGCCAGCCATCGTCGTCGCGGACTTTATTATGCTGGATAAGATGTATGGCGCGGTATGCGTCAACAGGATTCGCGAGCTGGCCCAAAGGCTCCGCGCCGCTACTAGTTGGAAGGAGCAATTCACCCTGCTTATGACATACGTAGACGTTCACGACGCCATAGCCTCCCTTTAAACCCACCGCTCTACAATCCATAATGGATTTAAGACCTTCCCGCCTTAAGCCCCATAGCCTATGCCTGGCATTCTTTAACGCCGACGGCCTCCGCTCGCAACGGGACCAGGTTGGTGATTTCCTCCGGGATCATCAATTGGACATCCTTCTGGTGCAGGAAACCTTTCTCAAGCCCGCCCATCGCGATCCTAGGATCGCAAACTAAAACCGCGTGCGTAGTGACAGAATCGGCTCCCGTGGAGGCGGTACTCTCATTTACTACAGGAGGTCCCTGCACTCTATTTCGATCGACCCCCCTGCGCTCACTAACATCGAAGCCTCGGTCTGTTGTATTTCCCTCACTGGGTATTAATCCATTGTGATCGCCTCCGTCTATCTTCCTTCTACTAAACTTGTCCTCAGGAGTGATTTCGAAGCACTCTTTAATCTAGGAAGCGCCGTTATTCTAGTGAGAGACTTCAATTGCAAGTACGTGGCTTGGAATTGCCTCACCACTTCCCCTAACGGTAGGAGCCTTGACGCTCTGGTCGACCAGCTCAACTTTGACGTCATCGCGCCTATGCACCCCACTTACTATCCCGACACCATCGACCACCGTCCTGATGTCCTGGACATGGCGCTTCTGAAGGGTGTAACCTTACGGTTGCGCTCTTTGGAGATAGTCCATGAGCTGGACTCTGACCACCGACCTGTGGTCATGAGACTCGGTCCTCCGTCCACCCCTCAGCCGCTCAAGAAGATGGTGGTGGATTGGCATGCGCTGAGTGCAGCCCTAGCGGATGCTGACCCATCCCCCCTTTCTTTTAGCTCAGACTCCACCCTGTCCCCTCAGGACACCGATCAGGCTGTAAATGCCTTCACCGCCCATATCTAATCAGCTGTTGGTCGGTCGTCGAAGCAAGTCGAGGCGGAGGATCTCAACCGCTTTAGACTGCCAGACGATGTAAGGGAACTTATTCGGGCTAAAAATGCCTCAGTCCGAGCGTACGACTCCTATCCCATTGAAGCCAACCCACCCCGGATGCGCGCCTGACAACGTGATGTAAATCGTTGTATCGCGGAGGTCCGGGATGATCGCTGGAGTGACTTCCTAGAGGGCTTCACGCCATTGCATCTGGCCTACTGGAAGCTGGCGCGTACCCTTAAATCCGACTCCATGTCTGACATGCTCCCATTGACCCGCCCGTCAGGCGCAACCCCAGCCGTGGATGACGACGGAAAGGCCCAGCTTCTCGCTGACACCGTCAAGAGCCAGTGCACTCGCAACTCTCTTCCCGTTGACCCGGCTCATGTCGATTCGATCGACACGGAAGTCGAGCGCAGGGCGTTCACCGATTCCTTACCCTCTATTACCCAGACCGAGGTCGAGGACCTGATTAAATGTCTTAAACCAAAAAAGGCCCTCGGCTCTGACGGCATTTTTAATCGCGTACTCAAATCCTTACCCACCCAACTCATCTGCCTCTTAGTGGCCATCCTTAATGCCGCCATGACGAACTGCACCTTCCCTACTCAGTGGAAGGAGGCCGACGTTATAGGCATTCCTAAGCCCGGTAAACCTCGTGACCGTCCCACGAGTTATCACCCTATCAGTCTCCTCAACTCCCTGGCAAAGATCTACGAGCGCCTGGCACGGCTCAAAGACTTTGTATCATCCAGGGTATTCCTATCAATGAGCAGTTTGGTTTTCGAGCCAAACACTCCTTGCGTCCATCAAGTGCACCGCATCACGGAGCACATCCTCACTGGCCTCAACAAACCCAAACCCTTCTACACGGGTGCCCTTTTCTTCGATGTCGCGAAGGTGTTCGACAAAGTCTGGCACAACAGCTTGATCTACAAGCTTTGCTAAATGGGTGTGCCGGATAGACTCGTGCTCATCTTACGAGACTTCCTGTCGAATCGCGCCTTTCGGTATCGCGTCGAAATGACGTGCTTTACCCGCCACTCCATACATGCTGGTGTACCACAAGGCTCAGCACTTTCCCCCCTCCTATTCAGCCTTTACACGAATGATATTCCTCGTTCGAGTAAGGTGCATCTAGCCTTATTCGCGGATGATACCGCTCTCTATGTCTCGCATAGGAATAAGGATTTTATTACCAGAAACCTTCAGGCAGCCGCCCACACCTTAGGGGATTGATTCAGGAAGTGGTGTATTGAGGTGAACCCAGACAAGAGCGCTGCGGTGTTCTTCTCCAGAGGTGCCACCCCGCGCCCCTCCCTGCGCCACCCCAGAAGTAATCTCGGTCAAGTGACCATGTTCGACCTACCTATTTCCTGGGTCAAACAGTTTAAATATCTAGGGGTCATCCTAAACAATACCATGACCTTCGGACCGCACATCCAGCGAGTCCGTAACCGAGCAGCCTTTGTGCTCGGTCGTCTTTACCCGATGATCTGCAAGCGGAGTAAAATAGTCCCTTAGGAATAAGGTGAAACTTTACAAAGCTTGTATACGGCCCATCATGACGTACGCTTGTGAGGTGTTCGGGCACGCCACCTGCTCTCACATCGATAGACTCCAAACGGTTCAAGCCCGTTTCCTCCGCAAAGCCGTCGGAGCCCCGTAGTTCATACGGAATGTAGATCTCCATTCCGATCTCGTCTCGAGCTTATTTGCGCCTTTATTAAAAAGGCGACAACCCGATATTTTGCGAGCGTCCAATCATAGAAAACCGTTAATCGGAGTCGCCGCCGACTACGAACCTAACTCCTCGCCTATCAGCCGCTTCCGCCGTCCGCGACATGTGCTCACCGATCCTCCCGATGCCCTTACATCCCTTCTTTCGGATACAGATACCGCCCACAGGATCAGACACCGACCTCGCCGGCGAGTTCGAAGAATCCCTTGCCCGCCGGCCGGTGCAGAGCACCACGGCAAGACACCTAGTATACGCCCTCCCCCATAGCGACTGCCGAAGCCGTTCATCCTTGAGGCACCCTTGAGCTAGTTGCCCCCTTGCCCTTCTGGCTCGAGCGTAGTGGTTGCACGCTCCCCCTCTTGTCCGATGAAGCTGTAAAGGCCCCGCGGCGAACAGCGTAGATCATTTACACACACACACACAAAGCTCGTAAGCGTCGATACAGCGCTAAACGCTCGACTTCAGCGCTCATTTTTACAACACTATGGCAATAGGCTCGCTCCCTATTATATGGGACCTAACATCGTCGGCGAAACGTGGGTCGTACTCGTACGTACGTACTCAGTACACCTCTGCCACCCTCTCTTGGGGAATAAAGGCGTGACGGTGTGTATTTTACACCGTAAACCGTAATAAACACTAGAATTGACATAGTGCACGATTTTGTGCGAAACCACGGTCACGCTTTGCCATACATGCAGAGTTCGAAAAAAATAGACACAGGCTCACATACACTCATAGTACGACTGTAAAAATCATTTCTGATGAGTTGTATTTCCTTATAAGGCACAGATACAAGTTTTGGAAGACTTTCATACCAACTTTGACCATTGTATGACATAGCGTGTGTGTGAATGATCTAAACATCACATATATATATTGGTCTATGGAGTCCGGAAGTATTTTGTGATAATTTTCTCACATGTGCAAACAAGTTCACGTAGATATACTACTTCTAGAGTCTTATTATTGTGACTGCTGTGGTCCAGATAGACCTATTTAGTTTAAATAGTTTCGAATTGTCATACCTATGCTACCTGGCACCACAGTTATGTAAACTAACGAGGAAATTATATATGTAGTCCATTTTCCACATAATACGTGTTAGGTAATGCTAAGCCTACGCAACTGCCCTGTATGTAGATAACTCAGTTTACTGTGGGTACTTAGGACATACTAGTACCTACAATAATATGCCCGCAATGTAGGAAACCCCACGTTTGATGGCTACTCGACAAACACTTCTTTAGAGGCCAAGACGGCGGCTTGATCCAGTTGTTAAGTTTGAGTCGGTTCTCCATACCCCACAACAAAACGTAGATGAAAAAAAATTGAAAAATACTATTTAAAAAGAGTAACTGTTGAGTTTCTTGTCCTTCTTCTCCATAAGAATGGCATTCCCAAGTGGTGGTAGAGTCTTTATTACTTTTCTGACGATTCATAAATACTGTAATGGTTTACATGATACTTACCTACACTCACGCCTTTATCCCACTGGGGTAGGCACAGACTAGAGTTTACCACATACTACGATTCCGCCACACCTCTTTCGATTCATCTTCGTTAAGACATCTCTTCATACATTTCCATTGATTTAGAGTGCTACGCATTTGACCCTTTTTCCAAGAGACTATTAATTCGGTCGTAATAGGTTTTCCTTGGGCGACCTCTTCCGACGCTTCCACTCACATTTGCTCGATATATTCCTTTCGTTAGCCACCTGTCACACATTCTCTCCACATGCCCATACCAATTCAACATACCTCTTTCAATCCTAGTCACCAAGTCATCCTTCAAGTTACATCGGTTTCTAATCACACTATTCTTCATTCGGTCAGCAAGGGTGACTCCACATATATCCCGTAAAGAGCGCATTTCCACAGCATTCACTCTACTTTCATGCTTCTTTTGGTTTACATGAATAAAAAATATTCTGATTCTGAGTCGATTCGTCACTGGATTAAGTAGTCGCGGGTTCGATTCCCGCACGGGACAAATCTTTGTATGACCTACAAATTGTTCCGGCCTCGGTGTTTGTTTGTGTACGTGAATTTCATGTTTCTAAACGCACCCACAACACAGCAATAATTCCTAATGTGGGGCTACGTTTTTTTTCGATGTTTAACCGTGTTTTTCAAAACACAAAACCTTCCTACAAATAAGTTCTGGGGGATGTAAAATTTACTGTTAGCCCGGGGCTTGTGGTCTTTGTTACAACACTATCCGCCACTTCCCGCATAGTGGGTACAGCAGTTCCTGGTCAGTGCCCAATGTTGGCATTGCCGGTTCATATTATCATCTTGTTTAAAGCAAGTGACGTTAATGTGCTTACTCTATTTTTGCCTTCTTCTAAAACCACCCAACAAAGAGAGCCGAGCAGTGATTGTGTGAGAAGAGAATAACAGCATCTATGTGATAAGATTTATCTTATAAAAACGTAGCCCACACTAAAAATTATTTCTATGTCATGGGTGCGTTTAGGACCATAAAATTACATACGCAAACACCTAAACTTAAACAAATATTTGTGGGTCTCGAGAAGATTTGTCCCGTGCGGGAATCGAACCCGCGACTACGCGAACTATTGGATAGAGTGGTCTAAACTGTCATTCAAATCTAGTTAAACTAATGCTTAAGTAAGGAAAGCCGTCATTATGAATACTAACTGATTTATGTACTTATGTCAATTTTCCTTCTTATTTTATGGTGGGTACTTGAAACTGTCGCCATTACGGAACAAATTAATAGAAATAATAATTCATCGTAACGATTCGATTGTACCCGATTTGGTATCGATATCTACTACGCCATGGAATGTAGATGATACATAATTAAAAAAGTGTTTGTCTATGATGTCGATTTATCGGAGACACTTACTGTCATCGCGACCCATCCTAGTAACGTAGGTCAGAAAGAGTCGGAACACTTAAATATTCCAAATCTCATCATATTACAACAAAAAATATCTTAGGATGGGGTGAACCCGAACCTATGGTCACGAACCCTGTCGTAGCCGTGGTCGACTGCCCATAGAGTCAAACATTTTACGTTCGATTATTATCAAATGATTTTCAAAACGATGGCCACCTTGATCTAGTGGTCAAGGCGGGTGTGTGTGTGTGTGTGTGTGTGAATGATGTACGCTGTTGGCCGCGAGGCCTTTACAGCTTCACCGGACTTAAAGGCGAGCGTGCAACCACTACGCTCTAGCCAGCCAGAAGGGCAAGAGGCGACATACTCGAGGGCGCCTCGAAGAGGCGCCCTCGGTTGGGACAGTCGCTGTAGGGGGACGGGTGCACTACTAAGTGCACCGGTCAACCGCCGGCTATGGGAGGGGATCTACTACTACGTCGTCGTCGTCGCCCGTATTCTGAGCGGAAAGAAGGGATAACAAAGCATCGGGGGGGTCGGTGAGAACATGTCGCGGCCGGCGGTGGCGGCAGGGGTCGGGGGGGAGATCGTAGTCGGCGGTGGCTACGATTAACGGATTCGCATGGGTAGATGCGTTCGCGAAGTGACGTGTTGACGCCTTTTTAATAAAGGCGCGAATAGGTTCGAGACCTAGATCGGAGTGGAGGTCGCCGTTCCGTACGAACCAGGGGGCTCCTACGGCTTTACGGAGGAAGCGGTTTTGAACCAGTTGGAGTTTATCGATGTGAGAGGGGGCCGAATGCCCGAACACAACACACGCATAAGTCATGATGGGTCGAACGCAAGTTTTGTAAAGTGTCACCTTATTTCTAAGGGACATTTTACTCCGCTTGCAGATTAACGAATGGAGACGACCGAGCACATATGATGCTCGGTGACGGACCCGCTTGATGTGCGGGCCGAGGTCAAGGCTTAAGCTGTTCCGCTCACGGGATTGAGTAGACGTGGGTTTGATTCCCGAACGAGAAAAGTATTTTTGTAACAAAAAATCTCTTTCGTTTTGTCTGGGTGTTTATTTTGTCTGGGTTCAGTTGGAAGTTTAAGTTGCAAACTCTAGACCCAATTATATTTCACAGCATTTGCGCCGCGCGTTACTTTTTTTGGAATAAAAGAAAACGATGGAAGCGCGCTGCAAAATGTCATAATCAACATATTTAGTAAGAAACTATGGGCTTATAATTGAGGATAACGACGAATAATAAACGATAAAAATACCTACTAGATCTTATCTTACAAAGAATAAGGGTCAAGTTGCATCATACTTAAGTACTTACTCAGAAATTCGGAGATTACATCATATAGTGATGTACTCATCACCGTATCCCTTTTTTGAGTCGTTAACATTTACCTGTGAAAAGGTCAGCTGAAACTTTCGGAACAACTACGGCTTACTCCAGTGTTTCGATTAAAAAAAGTTTAATGATATTTTATCCGACTCCAGGACCTCGAGAGCAGCTGTGTCAAAATCGTCAGCTGTATCAAAGTCAAAGTCAAAAATCATTTCTATGTAAAAAGCACTTATATAAGTCAAAATTATCACCTTTTCTACATCTACCACCGGATTGGAACGCGGCTCTTTTTTTTTACCTAGGGAAAATCCTGCATAGGACTTCCGCAAGCCTCGGGGAAAGCTCGCGGGGCGTGTCGGATTCCTACCGACTAAAAACCCCAGGGTGGCCGACATCAGCACTTTGGAGGGGCTCCGGGATCTCCGTATGGAACGCACCGGTGCCCCTCTTGTGCCGCGCTCTGACGAGTCCGCCATCGGAGGGAGACTTGATGACACGCTCCCCCTCACACCGACGCGCTGCTCACGGCGATGTGGGCCACACCACGCCGCCATCCTCCTCGGGGTTGCTCGTGAAGGACGCTCAGGGCCCCCGCCCCTTGCGTCCGCGACCCCGAAGGCCCTCCTGCTGATGTTGTTGCAGGGGGGGGGGGCCCGCCAGATATTACGGCGGGGGACACGTGTTAGCCCGTATTCTTAAGCCCCGGGCTATTGGGCTGGGGGGCCTGGGCGGGCTGTGCCCCCGCCCCGGTGCCGTCGCCTTCGTCGAGCAGGATCGGCCCTCTCCCGATCCCGCTCGGCCTCCTCCTTCTGGGACATCACAGTCTCGCAGAAGGAGGATACAGCCCCCACGCCGATTCCCCTGCCAGCATAGCCGCTACTACTGCCGGCAGGGAGAGGTCCGGTCCGATCCGATCAACCAGGATCCGCCGCTCGGAGGCCCACGCTGGGCACTCTTCGAGGATGTGCTGGGCGGAATCCTGGTCCCCACCGCAGTGGTGACAGGTCGTCGTCGCCTCGCGTCCGATCTTCCTCAGATAATCACCGAAACAACCATGACCGGTGATTATCTGAGTAAGTCTATAGGTGACTCGCCCTCTCCTCCGCTGGTGCCAGGTTTCGAAGGACGGCAGGATAGCTTGGACGACGCGCTTGCGCGGGATGTGCTCTTGACTGTGCCTCACGCGCCACTCCTCCAGAGCGTGCCGTCGTTCCCGCCGTCTCACTTCTTCGAGCGCAGGCACGCCCTCGCCGCTTTGGCGGACGCCACGAGTCTGGTCGTAGACCCTCGCATCCATGTCCGCCAGGATGTCGAGCGGCGGAAAGCCGCTCGACATCCTGGCGGACATGGATGCGCGCCTAGAGTGTTGCCGCCTCAAAGGATATGGAACGGTATCCTCGTGCGATGCGGATGGCCATCTTGCGCTGCAGGCTCTGGATCTTCATCCTGCTACGCCGGACGCCCGATAGTCGGTGTGACCACACGGGCGCCCCATAGAGGGCCACCGATCGCACGACCCCCCCGTAGAGGCGGCGCACCTCCTCCGACGGTCCCTCAAGGTTGGGCAGCAGTCTGTGCATAGCACCCACTACCCTTTCGACCCGGGGGACTAGGCGCTCGAAGTGCTCCTCGAGGCCCCAGCGACTGTCCAGGGTAAGGCCTAGGTACTTTAGGTACCTCCCCACCCGGACTGGCGATTCTCCAACGCAAACCCACAAGTCGGGCGGTTCCCTGCTCCTCGGCAGTTTGTGGAACCATAGCGCCTCGGTCTTATGAGGCGCTATCTCCAGGCCCAACTCGCGGATCTTGGCGACGACAACCTCTGCCCCAAGCTCGGCGAGCCGTATGGTTCTCTCGAAGGTGTCCCCCTCGGCGAACACCAGTGTGTCGCCAGCGTAACATACGACGCTGACGCCGGGAGGAAGAGCGAAACGCAGGACTACATCGTAGGCGAGGTTCCATAAGAGGGGGCCCAACACGGACCCCTGCGGAACCCCGCAAGACACTTCACTCCGGTGCAACGTACGGCCCGTCCGATGTACTGGACGTATCTGTCGCGTAAGTAGTCCCTGACTACGGCCTGCAGGTATGGTGGGACGCGATGATGTTCCAGCGCCCTCAGGATCGCGCCCCAAGGCAGGGAATTAAAGGCATTGACGATGTCCAGACTTATCGCCAACGCCACCCCGCCCCGGGACACGGCCTGCGCCGACAGAGAGCGGACGCGAAGTATCGCGTCCAGAGTGGAACGCCCCTGTCGGAAGCCGTATTGGCTTTCAGCCAGGTCGGGACCGACACGCGACAGATGCCCACTGAGACGAGCGGCAAGAATCCTTTCGAACAACTTGCCGGCCTCGTCTAGCAGGCATATGGGACGGTACGCAGAGGGTGTGTCTGCATCCCTGCCTTCCTTCTTCAAGAGGACCAGGCGAGCCTCCTTCCAGGCCGTGGGGAACTTGGCGTAACGGAGGCACCTATTGAACAGCCGCCTCAGCCTGTCCCCCAGGGCGGCCTGAGCGATCACCCACGCCCGCCCCGGTATACCGTCGGGGCTGGGCGCGGTATTGCGAGCTCGCAAGCTGCTAACGGCTCGGTCCAGCTCCAGTTCGGTCACCCCCAACTCGTCGGTGTAAAGCGCCGATGATACCGTCGGGGGGACTGAGGGACTACCCCGGACCGTCGGGAACAGTGCGTCGATTACCCGGCGCAGCAGTCCGGGGTCCAGGGTCTCCATCAGGGGGGGCATCCAGGGGCGAAGCTTGCCCAACACCACCTTGTAGGCGCGCCCCCATGGATCCCCGTCAAGTCCCTCTAGGAGCTCGCTTCAGGACCGAGACCTGGCGTTCGCAATAGCAATTTGGAGCACCTTAGTAGCCGCTCGGTAGGGCTCATAGGCTCTGGCCTTCTCCTCCTCGGTGGCTCGCCTTCTTCGTCGGGCTCGGGTGTACCGGCGTTGCGCGCGCAAGCAGACCTCACGCAACTGCGCTATCTGCTGCGACCACCAGTACACCGCCTTTTGCTTGGGGCAGCTGGTCCGGGGCATGGCGTCACATAGCGCCGTCATAGTGTCCCGGAACCAGGTTGCCTCCCTTTCCGGATCGGACCAAATCTCATCGGCGTTTTCTGGCAACGCCGCGACGCTGGCTGCGGCTTCGAGAAGATTTCGATCTAGCCGCTTGAGGGACCAGCGTCGCGGGGGGCTGCCTGCTCTGCGGCTGGGGCGGTCGGATGTTCGGAGGGCCACATCATGGCCCATGGCATCATGTCTCTGGGGTTGCCCCACGCCCTAGCGTGGGCGTTAAAGTCCCCCAGGACAATCAGTGGACGGGGTTGGCATCTGCGTATGCAGTTCGCCAGCCCGTCCAGGTACACCTCGTAGTCGGCGAGGGACCTGTTGGGAGAGACGTAGCAGCCTACTACGGCCATCGCTCCCCACTGCACAGCGACGTACCCCTGCCCCTTTTCTATCAAAGAGCAGGGTGGAGCGCCTTCACCTCCTCCCCAATAAACAGCAACAGAGCCCGTGTCGTCCCCGAACCAACGAGGATGGTCCGGGACATTGTAGGGCTCCGCCACAACACCAAGGGCAATAGACCACTCCGCAACGGTTTGCAGAAGCAGGTTCTGCGCGTTGCGGCAGTGGTTCGATTGCCCTGCAGGACTCTTTGGGGAGGGAATTTTAGGCCTCCATTGCCTCCAGCGGGCTAATTGAGCCCGCTTCCGTGGCCAGTGCCTCGGGGATCATCTGGGGTTGTGCCTGGGAAGGGACCAACTGCTCCTTTTCCTTTCCCTTGCCCTTCGGGGGAACACACTTTTTGGTGTGCAGCCTATGGTCTGCTGCACACCCTTTCGCGGAACACAGTGGGCACTTCGGCTCTCGCGCTGTGCATGCGCTGGCCATATGGTTAGGCTCAGCGCACGCGTAGCATAGTGTGCTTCTGTCCACCCCATTAGGGCATTTACTGCTCACGTGGCCTTTCTCAAGGCACCGGAAACAGTACAATTGCCTCTGTTCCAGTGCCTGGACCCTAGCCGTTCCCCAGCCCACTTTAACAATTTTGGCCGCCACGACTTTGCACATGGCGGCGAGTGGGCATTGAACCCAAGCCGTCCCCATGGCAGTGGGCGTGCGACGAATCGGCCCAACCCGGACGTCGCCTTCTGTGCATTTACCCACCGCAGCAACCGCCGAAGCCACCTCCTCAGGCGTTGCGGCATCGTCCAGGCCGTACAGACAGATTTCGCCCATTTTGTTAGGGCGCGTGATGCGTACGTTGAGGTCTTTTAGAACCTCGCGCATCCACGTCGCTAAGTTGTCGGCCTGACGCTGGCAATCTGGGCCCTCCAGCTGTAATAGAAGCGCCCTGGTCACGGCCCTCCTCTGTCCCACCTTCTCAATGCCGAGGTCGGTAAGTTGAATCCGACTTCTTGCCACGCTCATTACCTCGGCATAGGTGGTTTTCTCATTAAGGAAGGTCACCGTCACCGCCGCTGACATGGGAGCATTACGTGGCTTCCTTCTGCGCCTATTACGAACAGGCTTGCGAGCTCCGGATGCCTGTTGCGACGGATTCGCCTTTCTTGGCTTTTTAGCCACTGTCGCCCATGTCTCCATGCTTTGAGGCGCAGGAGTAACTGCCACTGGAGCTTCCACAGGAGGCAGATCAGACACTAGCGATTGCGCTGTCGCCGCAGGCTTCCGCGTCTTTCTGGCCCTCTTTCTGGCTCCAGGAGCCGGCGTTGCAAGCGGTGACGGCGGCAGCGGTCTGCCCGGCAGAAGTAGGTCCTCAATTCCTGCGAGACGGGCGTCGAGCATGTTACCAAATTGGCGAATGATCGACGCCGTTGCCGATTCAACCGCCGCTCCAACCGCTGCATCGATTCTTGCCTTGTCCAACACCAGAGGGGGGGCCCGTGAAGCGTCCGCCGTTGGACTAGGTGGCTGAGGAGCTAGCGATGGACAAGCAGATGGCCGCGGAGTTTGCGACGCTATCGGGTCTGCGCTAACCTGCGGATTTAGCCCTCTTAGGAATTTAATTTCGCACCTCTGCTGTTTAACCAGCTAGCTGCGAGCGCAGCTCCGCGTTTTCACGCTCTAGCTTCTCCACATGTAGCTCTATAGGAGAGCGACGAGACAGTTCGTCAACAGCTGCCTTCACTGTCCGTGTGGCTACTCTCAGGCCGTGGACGAAACTACCTTTAAGGTTGCGCGACCTATCCGCAACGTTCTCAATAATTACCAAGTTGGCGACAATGCAGCCGTCGAGATCTGCTCTCAACTGCGATACCATCCCCCGGGCCAGCTCCTCGGGTCCGGGTAAGGCCTTTTTGGCCCTTGTCTTGATCGGACGCGACGATGAGCTGAATAAGTCGTCGCTGTCCGATCCCTGGACCGCCATTTTTTCAGGACGCTCCGCCGACTCTGCGCTATCATGCGCCGCTGGTGAATGTGCCGGGGTGCCAGAGCGCTTGGCAAAGCACCCGTTCCGTTTGCGGGCCGGTGCACCCGGTAAGGGGCGGTTACGGCCCCGCTTTGCGGTCGTCATCTTTGGAGGTGGAGGCGGCAGGCGTCAGGTCCCTCCACTGGGTCTTTTGCCTTCCTGCAGGAAGATCGGATATCGGGTGTGGGTAAGCCGAGGTCATTCATTTTTATGTGGGATCGTGTGTCCGTTATGGGTGTGTCATTGTCGTTAGGTAGATGTAGCGAGATGCCCCCCCCCCCCCCCAGAATACGTGGGGCAGCCGGAGCCCGAGGGCTCCGGGGAGGATTCTCCGGGCCGTCCGGTACCTCCCCGGGTAATTTGTTTTGGTTTTGCGACATAATTTTTTCCTTTTAAATGCTGATCCACAGCTTTGGCTTTGGATGGGTGTGCTCCCTTGAAGCCGACGGGCCTTTCATCTCGGCTGGTTGTGTAGTGTAAGTGAGCGTGTGGGTAGTTGTTCGTGAGCGTTCATGTGTGTGTACTTTGTGTATGTGTAGTGTGCCAGGCTATGCGCCCTCTCCCTCTTCGTCACCAGGGGGCCTCACTGATCTTCTTTGATATTCAGAGAGGTACCTAGAGTCCCCGACGAGGTTATACTGAAACACCTTCTGCACCTCACCCTTTTTGAAGGCCGAGAGTGCGAAGGGCAGCGAGGCGCCTCCCGCCACGCATCAGACTATTCGCCACCGTCAGCGGTCCCCCCGGGAAACAAGGGGGCCGCTGGCGGCGCCCGGGGTGCACCACGAGGAGGTTGTCCGACCCAGCACCCCTGGAACGCGACCCTAGACCAAGGAGACAATTTTTTGTTGTGATTTTATTTATTTTCGTTTTTTTATTTTTATTTTATACTATGAGAGTCGAGGTAGCCAGAGAGGTATGTAAGGAAAGAACCTGTTGGAACTCTGTACTCTCTGCCTACCCCGCAAGGGATCTGGCGTGAGGTTATAGATAGATAGATACATAGATTTTTATTTATTTAACGGCTTTTCGGTCCGCATTGCCCATGCCAGCCCTATAATACATATAGTTCATTACACTTATCATCATCATCTCAGCCTATACTTGTCCACTGCTGAACATAGGCCTCCCCAATCGCTTTCCAGCGTAACCGGTCCGATGCCACCTGCATCCAACGACTTCCTGCGATTTTCACAAGATCGTCGGTCCATCTGGCAGGTGGTCGTCCCACGCTGCGCTTGCCAATACGTGGTCTCCACTCTAGAATCTTTCTGCCCCAACGCCCGTTCGATCTTCGCGCTATGTGGCCCGCCCATTGCCACCAGCTTGCTAATCTTAAGGGCTATGTCGGTGACCTTGGTTCTTCTACGAATCTCCTCATTCCTGATTCGATCACGTAGAGAAACGCCGAGCATAGCTCTCTCCATAGCTCGCTGAGCAACTCTGAGCTTTTTTATGAGACCTATAGTAAGGAGACGTAGTATATCTATAGTAGTTCATTACACTATTTCTTATCTATTAATTTATACATACATTTGGCTGCATTAGAAAGGAACTCTGACAGAATACCTTGAACCACGCCGACAAGGAGACAGTTGTAGCGACCCCTATACACCGCTACATAGTTGCGACTTCCTACCAATAGATGGTGCTGACAATTCGCCATTCATGTCTAGAACGCGATATTAGAGTGTAACATATATACAAGCCCCCGACAACAACTCTTGGGGAGAGTGGCAGGCCCCGCCAGACAAAACCCTGCTGGCTGGAAGATCTTCCCTTTGACAAATCCTGCCACAACGTTCCTGCCATACAGTTATAAATTATGTTATACCTATTGAACACCTTCGGTGTAGGTAATGGAAACAGGAACAAGGAAGCGAACAATGTAATATGTATGTACTTCTGATGTCGTAATGCAATGGAGATGTCTAGTGAAGTGAACGTTCAACATTAAGTGGGGATGCAGCTCGGAATATCGATAATACGATACTTTTAAACCCAAATGCGGAATAGGTAAAGAAAAGTCGGCAGAATAGCAGCAAACGTCCATTTTATTCAGTCTCATACTGCGTACCGTCAGGAACAAATAATTATTGTGGCATTACAAATAAATATACTTGTTCTATATTCAAACCTTATGCCCAATTGACACACTGCCCACATCCGCGTGAAGTGAGGGAAGGTTAGTCGTATAAACGTGCTACTTACGTTCTCCTTCCCCTGCCATACTATCACTTCCTGGCGCTCCTTTTTTTGGCAGTTATTTGAGCGGGAGCCAAAGACTGACTGAAGGCCACGCCCACTCACTGTGGCCAGTTTAGAAATCTTTTTTCAATTATCGAAAAAAAAACAATTTTGGAAAAAATCTTAAGGATAAAAATCGAAAGAAGTATATAAAATACAAAAAAATTTGATTATGGTGCATCAGAAAAACCATGGGAAAGCTAGTATACCAAATTGTCTACGGGGTATTTAAATGAAAACAATATTATTTCGTGCAAAACAAAATCTGATGTCGGGAGTTTTTGTAAACATAACAGAAACAGAGCGATGCATTAAAGTGCAAAGAGAGTATGTGAACTATCGACGCTGCTGCGGTACTGTTCTTTGCTCTAGGCGGGAAATGACGGCAGTAACAATATATAAACCGTGTATTAGATTAATAAATAAACTATAAGCCGCTAGCGCGCATAAAATTGAAACAACTAATACTATTTCCCATGGGAGGAGTCTCACGTTTACGCGATTTGTCAGGTTGTGAACGTCGTATAAAATAAAGTGCTCTGCGCGTGTAAAATTAAATTAAATTATACTGTCCTGTGTAGTGTTTCACATCTATGTATGTATATCATCACGTCAGATTCTTTGCGGGGTAGGCAGAGAGTACAGAGTTCCAACGGGTTCTTTTCTTAGAAACCTCTCTGGCCTCCTGCACTCTCATAGTTTATTTCGTACACGGACGTCGGTGTCGGAGGCTATTGATTTATTTTCACATCTATGTATCTATATCATCAACCCAGATTTCTTAGGGGGTAAGCAGATAGTACAGAGGTTTAACAGGTTCTTTCCTTACAAACCTCTCTGGCTTCATGCACTCTCATAGTTCGTTTCATACACGCTCGCCGGTTACAGACTCTTGAGTTATTTTCACACGTTTCTTGTAAACTTGGTAAAGGTTCTCTCGCTGGTGGATGGTTGTCGCGATGCTTTTTTACTGGAAGCGAGCTAAGCGCGTATTATAAGACGTGTAATTTGAGTAAGTATATGCATTATAACTCTTTAAACATTCCACTTTCACTTTCTAGAAACATCTGTTAGAAGAAATGTTTCAAAGTAATACCTATTTCGTTTTTTTACTTGTTGTTTTGTATTTGTTTTTTATTTGCCCGCAAAAAATCTCTAAAAGGAAAGGTCTACGCTAGCTTAACGATGATTGTGTGTATTTGTGAATGAGTAGGTATGCTGTTGGACTTGACTAGACAGGGTGTAACAACAACGCTCCGGCTGTAAGGGTAAAGTGATCAACTAGCTCATGGAGGAATGGCTTTAGTATGGGCAGTTACTATGGGGCAGGGAGTAAGCTAAGTGTCTGGCCGTGATGCTTGGCACCGGCTCGTGGGTAAGGAATTCTACGACCTTACCGGTGAGGCTGGTCTCTATCTTAGAACTGACTCAATAATTTAAAAGAAACCGAATATACGTATGTGTCTGATGCCTGACACTTGGTTCCCATCAATCACATTGGGACCAAAAATATCTACTGAGGTACCACTGGAGCTGTGGGTATGCTAAGTACGTACCCAACTTCTTTCCCTCGACGTATTTGGGTAAAAAGGGTAGAAGAGGTAGAAATATCTATGACATAGCTATGATTATCTATAGATCTATATCATCGCGCCAGATAGAGTTTCACCATGTTCTTTTCTTAAAAATCTCAGTGGCTTCATCTAATCTAACTCTTCGCTTCATACACGCTCGCCAGTTATTGAGAATTTATTTGCTCTTCAGGTAAGACGCAGTCTATTTCGTCATGGTAAGTCTAGGTCAGTCCTGGTGCCTACATCCTTCTACTTTTGCATTAGTCAATAAAATAATCTTGGAATCCTCTAAGATAATAATATAAGTTTAAAGGTGTCGATTGGCCAATAAGAATGATTGCACAGACATACTATAATGCTGTTACATCGGGTATCGTATAGTAGGGGCGAGCGAAGCATGGTAGGGCGCTGTTAGTCGAGGTATCGCCGGAGCGGCGCGCGCGCATTCTATTATAGATTTTAAATTTCGAATTTTCGAACGGCTGTCAGTTTTTTGTTGATATTTTGTTTATGGATTACAAAACTGTAAAGGTGAGGTTTTATTCTTTATTTTTTTTATATATGTATTTGTTTGTGTGATAAAAATAATGATACCTGTAGATATTGAAATTCTTTTTATATTATGTTTGTTTATTTAAGTATTAGTGACATAATATTTGCATAGTTCGCCGCTGCTCTGTTAGTGAAAGTAGGAACGCATTTTCGATGTAGGTTGGTGTTAATAAATAAGATTTTCATTTGCGATAGAACTGTCCGAGAACTGAGTGTGATGTAATTGTAGAGATAGTGTGACTTGTTGTTTGTTTATTTTGCAAGCGGTTAACTCAAAAACTACTGGACCGAATTTAATAATTGTTCCACAATTATATTAAGTTAAATATACTTATTACATTAGATTTAATACTAACTACAAACTAAGTAAGTTTAACTTATTAAAAATGGCTCCATTGATACTCTAAAAATATCCATGTGACACACACACCTTAAAGTAGCTATAAGGTTTTTATAACTAAAATTTAATTTTATTCACTAATACTTAAGAAATGTTTAGTTTTGGTAAAAACAATTAAATTTTATCATCCTAAGTAATCAGTTTCAATTTTCCGTTTTTGAAGTAGGTATTGTTTAATCGGTATAAAGAAATGTTGTAACTTTAATTGAAAATTTTGTGAAACCTAAGATCCAGACTAAGCTACCGTGAAGATTGTTAGGACATTTCTTGCTAAATCGGATACATATCTGACGCTTTTTCACAATTCTTGTTAGCAGTGATTACGACTAACCTAAACACTTATTGTAAAAACCTTATTTTTATTCCTGGTTATATTTTTTAACCAGTTTACAATCCCTTAGTTAACACGCCCTTGGATAATATTATCTTATTTATTTACATCAATCTATATAAACAAAAATACTCCCATTTAAGAGAAAATAAATACAGGAAGATCATTCTTGTACAGCAGTGATAGATAGTGGTTAGACCGACTGCAAAGTCAGAGGTCTCGGGTTCAAACCCAGGCACGCACCTCTGTCTTTTCGAAAACATGTGCGTATTAAAAATTAACTCTCACTTGCTTTAACGGTGAAGGAAAACATCGTGAGGAAACCTGCATGCCCGAGAGTTTCTTGAAGGTGCGTCAAGTTCGCCAACCCGCACTGGGCCAGCGCAGTGGACTATAGCCTAGACTCTCTCAGTTTGAGAGGAGGCCCGTGCCCAACAGTGGGACAGTTTTTGAACAGGGCTAATATTATCATTAGTTTTTTGTTCTGATGGCTTTAAGAATCTGGAGTGGTGGCGATGCGACTAATTCGTTAATCTATCTATTCATATCATCGCCCAAAGTCCTTTACGGATAGTCAGTTTGTTAGGTATTTGAACTTTAAATACAGTCAGTTTTCATACTATTTAAATATGTGATTACTCATGAGTACGAAATCTCCCCACATTAAATTATTTTTCTTATGCTAATTTCATAACAACATCCCAAAACCAACTTTTTAGTAGCTTTTCCGTCCTTGCAAAACAGGATTCCAAATTGGCTACACTGTCTGAGCGAGTGAGGTCAGTGTAAGCACTCGACCATGCCCACACTACCAGCTTTTTAAGTTTAGCTAAAGAAACCGCCATGGAAGGGAATACCGGGAAGTGGTAGGGGAGGGGATGAGAGCGTGAGTGATGAATTTTCATGACTAAGCTGCTCTCGCTTCACGAATGGGTAAAATACAAACTAGATATGACACTTTATAAAGCCAAGAGCCTCCGTAACCAGTGGAAGTGTATGAGATGAACTATGAGAGTGAAGGAGGCCAGAGAAATCTGTAAGGAAAGAGACTGTTGGAACCCTGTACTCTCTGCCTACCCCGTAAGGGAATTAATATGATGATATACATAGAAAACACAATTCCCCGAATTGTACCATATGTAAATATTATAATAAGAATTCTGCAAAATTTTTGGCTCCGTTAATATTTGTCCAGAGTCAATTAGTTCTTTCGTAGTTAAATGTTTTATACAAACATAATTATTGTCAATAAAACGGCTCAGTTCCTCGACTAATATAACCAAATAATAAATAATTTTAATTTAAAGAGATCTATATCAACACACCAGATCCCTTGCGGGGTAGGCAAAATGTACAGAGTTCCAACAGGTTTAAAGAAATATTTTTAAAAACAAGCTTTTATAGCAAAAAGATAATATAACTATCTATTATAGTTGTATAGGACTTGTCAAAACCAAAAAAGCCTTACCACTAGGGATAATGTTCTGAAGTTGACGTGTTCCTTTAGCTACCTTCGAACTCCATTATCAGATGAGCTCCATTTGATCATATTATTGCATTCTCCCCGAACTTATATGTAAGCCAAACTTTAGCTCAATCGGTAACCCGTAAGTGCTTGAAAAATGGATCACAAAATTTTAAACCGGAAAGACAGACATTGGAACTTAAATAAAATCTTGTAAAAAAAGAACCAAATTTAAGAGGAAAACGCTTTGTTTTACTTCCAATGTCACGGTGATATTCTATGCAACCACTTTATGAATGTATAAAAGGAAAAGAAAGAAACTCAGGCGGCTTCGAGCGCGGAACCTTAAATATTTTACGAAGAACGCGACGCGAAAGATTGACAGCCAACTTCTATCATTTCGGAAGTAAATTTTCTGACCTGACTTAGTTATTTTGCGTGAAAATTTATCTAGTGTTTGCAGTTTATTTCCGTCCTTTTTTATATAATCTATCTATATTATCAAGCCAGACCTCATACGGGGTAGGCAGAGAGTACAGAGTTCCAATAGGTTCTTTCCACTCCTATATTTCGTCTTATACACGCTCACCGGTTACGGAGATTTGAATTGTCCTTCAGATAAGACTAGCGTCCGAGCGAATGTCGATTTTTGGCGGAAGCCGAAGCCGATTAATAGGCTATAGCCGATTATATCGCTAAAACCTTTAGCCAAAGCCGAAGGTTTAATACCCTAAGAAATTAAGTTCATAATTGGCTAAATTTTTAAAAAGTTATGTTGACTGTGTTTAATTAACGAGATTATTAAAAGATAGACTAGCCAGCTAAGTTTCTTACCGGATCTTCTCAGTGGAGGCCGCGTTCCGCTCCGGTGGTAGATGTAAAAAAAATATAATTATTTAGACGTTTTCAAGTGATATGTATTGGCCTAAACAAATAAATGATTTTTGACTTATAATCAAGAAAGAAAAGAATAGTAATTACTTAAGACTACCGACCGTTCGAATGTCTTTCTATGTAGCGCTCGTAAGTTCTATCTTCTATTCTGAACTCCGAGGTTTTATCTTAGTGATGCTTAAATAGAGCACCACCGCGGACTTATGGCGCTATGAACACTTATCTTTACATTACAATTAATTTCGCGCTGTGCGACCGCGGTGTTCTTAGCGGTCTTAGCCATAAGCGTTTGGCTTGGTCGGTCTGAGATAGGTGACCGTTTGTCGCATTTTCAAGCGTCTCCGTACTTTTTAAGACACGCTAAACTGTTGGTCCCGGTTATCGGCTTGATAGGTTCCAACAGCAGGTAGCCACAAAGATTTGTCCCGTGCGGGAATCGAACCCGCGACTATTCGACACAGTGGGCGTAGCAGCTCAAGCTCTTAACCACTGCGCTAAATTGTCCGTCAAGGCTTAGTACGAAAAGATTGCTGTCAGCGTAATGTGAGCGAGTAAGTGTGCTGTCACTTTAATGTTTATTTATAGTACGTCAAGGATATTTTGGCTAGTGGATGGTATTGAGTCGTTGGTGTGAAGTTAGGGTTATCATTTACTAAAATTTTCTACTTTTACGGATATATTTCAACAGGTGGGTCCGCCTGGTCACTAATTAAAAAGGAACTTGGGTAAATTTGATAGCAAACGGCACAGTGGCGGATTTACACATTTGCCGCCAGTAAACTATTCAGGGGAAGGAAGACCTAGACTATCTTACCATGACCAGATAGACCGTGTCTTAGCTGAAGGGCAAGTCAAGAGTCTCCGTAACCGGCGAGTGTGTATGAGACGAACTATGAGAGTGGAGGAAGCCAGAGAGGTATGTAAGGAAAGAACCTGTTGGAACTCTGTACTCTCTGCCTACCCCGCGAGGGAGCTGGCGTGATGATATAGATAGATAGATAGATAGAAACATACAGATTTGACATTTATAATATTAGAAGGACTAGTTGTTGCCAGCCACTTTTTACGCGATTATTTTTGTATATTTTTACAATGTAGCTTCCTGATTCAGAATATTCAGTAGTTCCATTACCTCCTACAAACATGCCAGACATACTTACATATAACTTTACCTCTTCACAATATTAGTATAGATTATTCAGAGACGCAATGAAATAGGTTATGTTCAAAATGACGCCATTGTCAATAAACTTATTTACCAAAATGACTTGACCATAATAACAATTTTCTTAAAATTATTACACTTTCAAATACGTGCATCTTAATATAATTATCCGGAAAAGGAATGGTGCTCTTATATATGTTTAAGACAATATTAATTGTTAGAACGTTCTGTAATTGAATGGTTGAATTGTAGATATGAATGTGTTAAAAAGCGCAACGCTTTGTGAACATGAGGTCCTGGGTTCAAATCCTAGGTCGGACAAATGTAATTTTTCTTACGAAAACTTCCCAGTATGAGTCCGGAGTCTGGATTTATGCCCGTTATATGGCAATAGGCTCGTCCTCAATTACATGGGACCTAACATCGTCGGCGAAAAGTGGGTGTACTCAGTACACCTCTGCCACACCCGCTTGGGGAATATAGGCGCGACGGTGTATGTGTTATATCAGCTAAATATCTCTCCCATGCTGTCCCAGTAGTGCACCCCGTCCCCCCACAGTGACTGTCCCAACCGAGGGGGGCACCTCTTTAAGGTGCCCTCGAGTATGTCGCCCCTTGCCCGTCTGGCTCAAGCGTAGTGGTTGCACGCTCGCCCTTAAGTCCGGTGAAGCTGTAAAGGCCAGGCGGGCAACAGCGTACAACACTTACACACACACACGCTATAAAACTACAGTCGTTAGAGACCAAAGCTTTACTGTCAATATTGACATCATAAAAACTGTTAAATTCTATGCTTTATGATTATTACGAAAATATATTTTTTTGTATATCTATAAATTAACATGAAAATGCTATTGTTTGCGTATTGGTTATTGGACAACGATTCAGTATTTGGCTTAGCCGGTCACATGGGTCAAGGTTTTTGGGGTCGAAGTGTCAATTGTTAGGTAATCTTGATTTGAGATTACTTGACTTAAGTCTGAGGAAGTTTTAACTTGGGGATATTTCTTTAATAGAGTGTAGATGTCTTTCGAATGTATGTTGTCATCATCATCATCATCTCAGCCTATACTTGTCCACTGCTGAACATAGGCCTCCCCAATCGCTTTCCAGCGTAACCGGTCCGATGCCACCTGCATCCAACGACTTCTTGCGATTTTCACAAGATCGTCGGTCCATCTGGCAGGTGGTCGTCCCACGCTGCGCTTGTCAATACGTGGTCTCCACTCTAGAATCTTTCTGCCCCAACGCCCGTCCGATCTTCGCGCTATGTGGCCCGCCCTTTGCCACTTCAGCTTGCTAATCTTAAGGGCTATGTCGGTGACCTTGGTTCTTCTACGAATCTCCTCATTCCTGATTCGATCACGTAGAGAAACGCCGAGCATAGCTCTCTCCATAGCTCGCTGAGCAACTCTGAGCTTTTTTATTAGACCTATAGTAAGAGACCACGTCTCTGATCCATATATCATCACTGGTAACACACATTGACTAAAAACTTTAGTCTTTAGGCACTGAGGTATTTTGGATGAGAAGATGTTGCGCAGTTTCCCGAACGCTGCCCAGCCGAGTTGGATTCGTCGATTGACCTCTCTCTCAAAGTTGGACCTACCTAACCGGACTACCTGTCCCAGGTAAATGTATTCGTCGACAACTTCAAGAGTAGAGTTCCCAACGGTGAGTGCGGTGGGTACGACATGGACGTTAAACATTATTTTCGTTTTGTCCATGTTCATTTTAAGACCCACTTGTTGAGATACTCTGTTGAGGTCGCCGAGCATTCGTCCTAGATCTTCCAGCGACTCCGCCGCGACCACAATGTCGTCGGCAAATCGAAGGTGAGTGATGTATTCGCCATTGATGTTGATGCCACGTCCTCGCCATTCCAAGAGCTTGAAGGCGTCCTCTATGGTAGTCGTAAACAGTTTCGGAGAATTGACGTCTCCCTGTCTTACTCCTCTTTTTATGGAGATCGCCCTTGCACTCGGACTAACATGGTTGCGTTATTATACAAGCACTTCAACACTTCGATGTACCGATAGTCAATGCGGCATCGCTGGAGAGAACTAAGAACCGCCCAAGTCTCGATCGAATCGAAGGCTTTCTCATAGTCCACAAACGCCAAGCATAGTGGCCGATTATACTCCTCGGTCTTCTGTATAATCTGCCGCAGCGTATGTATGTGGTCTATGGTACTAAAGCCTTTCCGGAAACCGGCTTGTTCGGGAGGCTGGAAATCATCAAGCCTGCGTTCGAGACGATTCGTGATGACTCTCGAAAACAACTTGTAAACATGGCTCAGCAGTGTGATGGGCCTATTGTTCTTTAATAAAGTGTTATCACCTTTCTTGAAAAAGAGTACCACCACACCCCTGTTCCATGCTTCCGGCGTTTTTCCTTCGAGCAAGACGGAATTAAACAGCCTCTGAATCCGCCCGCTTTCAGAAGCTCTGCGGTAATTCCGTCTTCACCCGGCGCTTTGTTGTTTTTAAGTGGTTTGAGAGCCATCCTAATCTCGTACAGGCTGATGTCCGGGATATCTTCAGTGTAGTGTCGGGTTAGCTTGGCTCTTGGGTCTTTTACCAAGTCAACAACAGGTTCAGCTTCTGAGGTATACAACTGCCCATAGAACCTCTCTATCTCCCTGAGCACCTCTGACCTATTCGACGTTACGTTTCCGTCCTCCATCTTCAGCTTCGTCAACTGGCTTTGCCCAATAGACGCGTCTCTTGCGAACACTTTGGATCCCCTGTTCTGCTCTATGGTCTTCTCAATAAGTCTTGTATTGAAGGACCGTAAATCGTGTCGCAAGGACTTCAATATCTGTCCATTGAACTGCCTATAGGACTTAGCATCATCGGAGGTTTGGAGTGTCATGGTACGTCGCTCAGCCATAAGGTTTCGGGTGTAGTCAGATAGCTTTTGAGGCCTATTTTTACGGTGGGGCTTAAAATGCTTGGACCCGACCGTATGGACAGTCTCTACCAACTTATTGTTGATTTCGTCCACTGATGCGCTGCTGTCTAGCAATTCGAAGCGGTTTGACAATTCGAGTTGAAAGTTCTCGGGGTTTTGGATATGTGCATTAGAAGGTCGGAGCGTAGACTTCATCAGACGCGATCTTTCCATTTTGACATTAATATTTAATATGCCTCTGACCATTCGGTGCTCACTGCCGGTTTTTACCCTGTGAATCACGGAGACATCATTAAATATTTGTCGCTTGGTGCTCAAGTCTATCTCATTTTTTGTGAAACCATCAGGGCTCATCCAGGTCCATTTCCTATGAGACGGCTTCTGAAAGAAAGAGTTCATCATAAAGAGTCCCTCCTTCTCCAGAAATTCGGCCAGCCTCTGACCCCTGGGTTTACGCTGCCCATATCCAAATTGCCCGACTCTCAACTCATCATCGCCCCGTTTACCCAGTCGCGCATTGAAGTCACCCATAACTACTGTAAAGTGTGCTTTGGAAGTATGTATGGCTCTACTAATGTCCTCATACATAACTTCGACCTCATCATCTGAGTATGCCGCTGTCGGTGCGTAGACCTGTATGACCTTCAGCGAATATCTTTTGGATATTCTGAGTATCAGGTACGCTACCCTGCTCGACACACTAGTGATGGACACAACGTTGTTTATGAGTGACTTGTGGACGATAAATCCGACATCACCTTGGGACTGCCGTTCGCCCTCCCGGTAGTAAAACAAGTTGCCGGATTTTAAGGTTATCGTGTCCTCGCCCTCTCTTCGGACCTCGGATAAACCAACAATACTCCACCGCAACTTGTTTAACTCTTCTTCCAGCTCAACTAGCTTCTCATCTGTCCTCAAAGTGCGTGTGTTGTATGTCACCAGGGCCAATTTTCGGTTTTGGTGGTCGCCGAATCTCTGCCGGAGATTCTTAACACCCTTTGTCCTGTCGTTACCATGGCTGCTACCGTGGCCAGGACGAACAGGACCACCGGGGACTAGGGGCCTGGTTTTCTTGCTTTCTTCCATAATATAGGTTGGGGGTGTTTGCCATACTCGCCACGCTTGGCAGGCGGGTTGGCGAGCGCAGTTTTTGGTCGTAGAAGTGTTAAGGGAACGCTGCTGCCCATTCCCTAGTTTTCCCTTAGTCGTCTTGTACGACACCCGATGGGATGAGATGGGTTGGTCCTATTCTAAGCCGGGAACCACGCGGCTATGTATGTTGTAGAAATGTTTATTGTTTTGGCACGCTGTGTGTGCTGGGGGGCATATACTAGGTGTCTCGCCGTGGTGCTCTACACCGGCCGGCGGGCAAGGGATTCTTCGACCCCGCTGGTGGGGTCAGTGTCTGATCCTGTGTGCAGTATCTGTATCCGAAAGAATGCGAAAAGATGGGCATCGGGAGGGTCGGTGAGAACATGGCGCGTACAGCGGTAGCGGCTGATAGGAGGGGATTGGACTTCAAGTGAATTCGTCTTATTGGGAGAATTACATAGAGTGTAGTAATTTGCTACTACCGGGAGGGCGAACAGCAGTCCCAAGGTGTTGGCGGGTTTATTGTCCACAAGTCACTCATAGACAACGTTGTGTCCATCAGTAGTGCGTCGAGCAGGGTAGCGTACCTGATACTCAGAATATCTAAAAGATATTCTCTTAAGATCGTACAGGTACTACGCACCGACCTCGGCACACTCAGATGATGAGGTCTGAGTAATGTATGAGGACATCAGTAGAGTCATACATACTTCCAAAGCACACTTTACAGTGGTTATGGGCAGCGGAACCCTAGGGGTCTGAGGCCAGCCGAATTTCTAGAAAAAGGGGGACTCTTTATGACCTGGATGAGTCGTAATGGTTCCACTAAAAATGAGATCAACGACATCATGAGCACCAGGCGACAAATATTTAATGATGTCTCCGTGATTCACAGGGTAAAAACCGGCAGTGATCACCGAATGGTCAGAGGCACATTAAATATTAATGTCAAAATGGAACGATCGCGTCTGATGAATTCTACGCTCCGACCGTGTAATGCACATATCCAAAACCCCGAGACCTTTCAACTCGAATTGTCAAACCATTTCGAATTGCTAGAAAGCGGTGCATCAGTGGACGATATCAACAGCAGGCCGGTAGATATTGTCCATACAGTCGGGTCTAAGTATTTCAAGCCCCACCGTAAAAAAAGACCCCAAAAACTATCCGACTACACCCGGGACCTCATGGCTGAGCGACGTTCCATGACGCTTCAAACTTAGGATGATGCTAAGTTCTATAGGAAGCTCAATGGACAGATCTTGAAGTCCTTGCGACACGATATACGGTCTTTCAATGCGAGACGTTTGAGGGGACCATATAGCAAAACAAGGGTTCCAAAGTGTTCGCAAGAGACGCGTCTATTGGGCAAAGCCAGTTGTCGAAGCTAAATAGGGAGGACGGAAAGATCACGTTAGGTCAGCGGTACTCAGGGAGATAGAGAGGTTTTATGGCCAGTTATATACCTCAGTAGCTGAACCTGTTGTTGACTTGGTAAAAGACCCAAGAGCCAAGTTAATCCGACCCTATACTGAAGATATCCCGGACATCAGCCTGTACGAGATAAGGATGGCTCTCAAACAACTCAAAAACAGCAAAACGCCGGGCGAAGACGGAATTACCGCAGAGCTTCTGAAAGCGGGCGGAACGCCGGTACTTAAAGTCCTTCAGAAGCTATTTAATTCCGTCTTGCTTGAAGGAAAAACGCCGGAAGCATGGAACAGGGGTGTGGTGGTACTGTTTTTCAAGAAAGGTGATACCACCTCTTTGAATAACTATATGCCCATCACACTGCTGAACCATGTTTATAAGTTGTTTTCGAGAGTTATCACGAATTGTCTCGAACGTAGGCTTGATGACTTCCAGCCTCCCGAACAAGCCGGTTTCCGGAAAGGCTTTAGTACCATAGACCACATAAATACGCTGCGGCAGATTATACAAAAGACTGGTGAGTATAATCAGCCACTATGCTTGGCGTTTGTGGACTATGAGAAAGCCTTCGATTCGATCGAGACTTGGGCGGTTCTTAGATCTCTCCAGCGATGCCGCATTGACTATCAGTACATCGAAGTGTTGAAGTGCTTGTATAATAACGCCACCATGATCCCATAAAAAGAGGAGTAAGACAGGGAGACGTCACTTCTCCGAAACTGTTTACGGCCATCTTGGAGGACACCTTCAAGGTCTTGGAATGGCGAGGGCTTGGTATCAATATCAACGGCGAATACATCACTCACTTTCGATTTGCTGACGACATTGTTGTCGACGAATACATTTACCTAGCACAAGCAGTTCGGTTAGGTAGGTCCAACTTTGAGAGAGGGGTCAATCGACGAATCCAACTTGGCTGGGCAGCGTTCGGGAAACTGCGCAACCTCTTCTTATCCAAGATACCTCACTGCCTCAAGACTAAAGTTTTTAGTCAATGTGTGTTGCCTGGGATGACATACGGATCAGAGACGTGGTCTCTTACAATAGGTCTCATAAAAAAGCTCAGAGTTGCTCAGCGAGCTATGGAAAGAGCTATGCTCGGCGTTTCTTTACGTGATCTAATCAGAAATGAGGAGATTCGTAGAAGAACCAAGTTCACCGAAATAGCCCATAGGATTAGTAAGCTGAAGAAGCAACGGGCGGGCAACATAGCGCGAAGATCGGACGGGCGTTAGGGCAGAAAGATTCTCAAGTGGAGTCCACGTATCGGCAAGCACAGCGTGGGACGGCCACCTACCAGATGGACCAACGATCTTGTAAGGATCGCAGGAAGTCGTTGGATGCAGGTGGCATCAGATCGGCTGCGCTGGAGAGCGATTGGGGAGACCTATGTTCAGCAGTGGACAAATATAAGCTGATATGATCATAGTAATTTAACATGACGTCAGCGAATCTAAAAGAAACAATATAACTGACACGCATATATTCCCCAAGCAGGGTTGGCAGAGGTGTATTGAGTACATCTACTTTTCGCTGACGATGTTAGGTCCCATGTAATAGGGGGCAAACTTGTTGCCGTATACCGGGCACAATTCCAGACTCCGGACTCATACTGGGAATTTTTCGTTAGAAAAACTACATTTGTCCGACCTATTTGAACGCAGGACCTCGTGATCACAAAGCGATGCTCTTTGCTATTAGACCAACGCGTAGTGTTGTAAAAACGCTCGAGCCGGCGCTTAAAACTCTCGCGTCTTCTACGTAGATCAATGCTCGTAAGCGTCGACTCAGCGCTAAACGCATGACTTCAGCGCTCATTTTTTTTTACAACACTACCAACGACGCAGTCAATAAAAAATAACCCGGTAAATAGCTAGTTCCAAATAATATACCCGGGTAGCTGCTCTGCTTAACTCACTGGATCGAGTAGCCGCGGTTTCGATTCCCGAACGATATAAATCTTAGTGTGACACACATATGTGTTTCAATTTATTCTCTAAGGGACATAGTCAAGGTTTTCGCCTCGCAAAGTTCAAGAACGGCCACCGAATCCGAAAGTATGATTGTAGAATATAATTAAAACCGAAGTAGGTTTAATTAAAAACTTGGACTCTGTGGAACATTCCGTTATGCCTTTTGTCCGATATTCGTAAATGTTATGCTTTAGTTACAGACTTTCTGAGAATACAAATTAGTTTTTAGTTAATATTCAATGAATGGATGAGTTCGGATGTATAGATATTTATTAAGTAACTTTTTGAATAATTACGAAGAAATATTTAGAGTCGGCGGGACTAAAAATACATGGACCCAATGAAATCGTATTAATATATATCACGCGAGATCCTTTGCGGGGTAGGCAGGGAATACAGAGCTTCAATAGATTCTTTCCCATATTCTGGTGTTTATATTTATTTTGAAAATAATATATATTAAATATATATTATTTTTAAAATAAACGCATCTGCATATGCGTGTAACCCAAATTAAGTTGTGATAAAATTACTACATATATAATTAGCTTACCTTAGAAGCAATGTTAATGAGATAGGCTATAAAAATATTAATGGATATGTTCTAAATTTGGAAGATAATTATAATATTTCGTTAATTTATTAATAAAATGTAGGCTACATTTGAATTGTGAATTATTATAATACCGGTTATAAGATAAATTATAATATTAAAATCTTAGACTGAGACTTGTCTAGACACGCCATTGCTAACAAAAATGGCGCCGAAAAGCGGCAACAGTTACCATGGCTACCCGCCATGTTTGCATGTTTTGGGGATTCCAGCTTAAGGATTCTTTACTCTACTTTTAATATAAAATTTTGAAATATATTTTTTAAGTGTAAGTTTATTTATTATTATTACACTTAAATCTTATGTGTGATATCGCTTCGTTATGTAAAGTCGCCTGTACTGATATATGCGCAATCTATAAATTAAATAAAAATCTTTTATAAAAAAAGGTAAACCGACTTCAAAAAGCAAAAAAATAAATATTTGAAGTCGGTGCTGGTTGGTGCAGTCGGTTACTTGGCACCGACTTCAAATATTTATTTTTTTGCTTTTTGAAGTCGGTTTACCTTTTTTTATAAAAGATTTTTATTTTACAATTTTAAGTGACCAGTGAATTCTATAGTAGGGTACCTATAGGATTGACGTAATACCGATAATATCGCAATTTACACATGCCTATTGTTTGTCGTTAAGGAGTTCCCTGGTGTATCTTCTAAGTCCAAGGTCCAATGTCAATAAAATTAATATGGGACCACCTTGGAGATATACTGAACCCAATGCAAAAAAAATTATCAAAATCGGTCCACAATTGACGGAAATATCGCTGAACATACATAAAAAAAAAAAAAAAAAAAAAGCATACATACAACCGAACATAGAACCTCCTCCTTTTTGAAGTCGGTTAAAAATAATTATGATTCGGAATTGGGATATTGTACCGAACTTTGATATAACTTTCGGTAGAATACTACATGCATATATGTTAATATATTAAAACACAACATGTAGTTTTATACTTATTTTATGAAGAATTATTTATCTAATTTGAAAAATTATAAAATAATAGCATAAATGGACGGAATACCGGTATTATAAATTATGTTAAGAATTCAAAAATAATATTAATATAATCAATAAGATCTAAGATTAAAATTAATTCTTAATTCTTTATTGTACAAATAGTAACAAATTATAAAATTAAAATTAAAGAATAGGTAAATGTACAAAGGCGATCTTAACTCAAAGTCGAGTTCTCTACCAGCAAACCTTTGAGTGAAAGAGAAACAAATCATCAAAAGGAACAATTGCGAACATTTTTAAATTTAAAAGCAAACTTTTTTCAAATTAAGAAACGAGGTACACACCAATATTGACTTTTTAAATATGTGTAAACTACGTGACATAGATAAAAACCGGCTGTGACCACTATTACCGTTTTTATACGTAATACCGCTAACAACTTTTTTATTTTTTAAACAGTCATATGCGCATGATGTGATATAGAATTTTCAACTTTACACATGTAAGTTAAAGTTGTTTTCGATAATAAGTTATATGCAGTAGGGTTTGACTTTATTGGTGTGAATATGTTTGTCAATATTAAACGTACGCTTTTGTTTGTTTACAAAAAGAAAATGTAGGAATTCGCCACTTTTCACGTGCATTTCTATAATTTTCACTCTCTACCATGTTTTACATACTTATTTGAAGGGTATATGCAATAATATCTAGTATATATGTACATATTTCTGACGTATGTAGAAAGTCTAAACCATATAAAAATAATAATCTATCTATCTATCTATAACCTCACGCCAGATCCCTTGCAGGGTAGGCAGAGAGTACAGAGTTCCAAAAGGTTCTTTCCTTACATACCTCTCTGGCTTCCTCGACTCTCATAGTTCGTCTCATTCACGCACGCCGGTTACGGAGACTCTTGACTTTTCCATCAGATAAGACTCGGTTTATTTGGTCGTGGTAAGATAGTCTAGGTCTTCCCCGGTACCTGCATCCTTCCACTTTTACATTGTATATCTGTTTTGTCATTCTTTCGTGTGGCATTCTTTCTATATGCCCGAACCAACGGAGCATGCTCTTTCTCATCTTTACACCGATACTATCTTCCGCAGAGCTCACATTTCTACCGCATTTATCCTACTTTCATTCTCCTTCTTACATACCCAGCTCTCGCTACCATATAACAGCGTTGGGACAAGAACTCCGTTATGTATGGCCAGCTGCGCCTTATGGGTTAAGTGCCGGCTCCCGAGTAGCTTTCCCATCGCACCATTCACTCTGTTCCCTGCACTCACTCTTCTCTCTATGTCAGCGGTGTATTTCCCATCCTTACTGAAGGCGCATCCAAGATATACAAACTCATTCACTTGCTCCAGCACATCGTTACCAACCACAATCCTTGCATTCGTTCTGGTTTCTTCCCGTTCAAAAACCATAATTTTGGTTTTCTTCACATTCAAATGTAAGCCATTGTTCATGCAGTCGTCTCTCATAACTGTGACTAGTGTTTGCAGATCAGTAGCTGTTGGCGCTATCAAAACCGCGTCATCTGCATACAATAGGTGGTTTATCACTAGATCACCCATTTTAACCCCTTCAGTCATCGCATTCAGTCTTTGAAGACTTTTATCCAGATACACTATAAACAGTCTAGCGGACAACACGCAACCCTGCTTGACGCCGATTTTAACGTCAAACCAAGGTGACATGTTACCACCCACCCGTACGCATGCCTTGTTGTCCACGTAGGTGGACTGGACGGCTCGCAACAGGGTGCCGTTTATACCATACTCTGGCAAAATGTCCCAAAGTCTCTTTCGCACGACTCTATCAAACGCCTTCTCCAGGTCCACAAAACCGCAGAAAACCTTCCGGCCTACTGCCGGATGCTTTTCTACGATGTTGCGGAGGGAGAAAACTTGATCCGAACATCCTCTTCCAGACCTGAAACCTCCCTGTGCCTCACACAACACTCCATCGGACTTCTCACGCATTCTCCGTTCAATAATTTTACCATACACCTTAGCTGCCAAGCAGTGTGTACATCATTTACCATTTTACAAAACTTAAAATCTAAATCGAGAAGAGAGTACAAATGATATGCGATTTACATTACACAACACACATGCAATATATAAACGTTATTCATACTTTAACATTCTTTGAGTATTAAAGTTTAAGTGTAACTGCGACCGCTCTGTATTTAATAGAAAGGACGTTTGGTGTTGTTTTTCCAATCACAAATAACATTACATGACATCATCTTTCCCCTCTGGCAATTATTTCGTAGACTACGTTCAGTTACGTCATCGGTAATCGGATCCCACGTGCGATTTTCGCTCTAATAAATACGAATGTAAAGCGTAAAATTAATCAACCTTATACAAAACCCACACAAATGAGTCCAAGTCAAGAGTCTCCGTAACCGGCGAGCGCGTATAAGACGAACTAAGAGAGTGGAGGAAGCCAGAGAGGTATGTAAGGAAAGAACCTGTTGGAACTCTGTACTCTCTACCCCGCAAGGGATATGGCGTGATGATATGTTGTTTTTGTGGGTCTGCACGGTTACTACCACCGCTTCCTCCGTAAAGCCGTAGGAGCCCCCTGGTTCGTACGGAATGTCGATCTCCACTCCGATCTAGGTCTCGAACCTATTCGCGCCTATATTAAAAATGCGATAACACGTCACTACGCGAACGCATCTACCCATGCGAATCCGTTAATCGTAGCCGCCGCCGACTACGCTCATCGAACCAGCGACTGTTACACAGTGGGCGGAGCGGATTAAGCTCTTAACCACTGCGCTAATTCGTCCGTAATTTTTTTTTTAAAAACGTAGCGCCACACTATGATTTATTCCTGTGTCGTGGGTGCGTTTACAAACATGAAAATTCACATACACAAATACCCAGACCGGAACAAATAACTGTGGATCACACAAAGATTTGTCCCGTGCGGGAATCAAACCAGCGACTGTTACACAGTGGGCGGAGCGGTTTAAGCTCTTAACCACTGCGCTAATTCGTCCGTCATTTGACTGTAATATTTTGCCCTCAGTATTTGTATTGTAGAAGTGTCTTTAAAGTAGAAGCGGAAAAATACTGAAATGATATTTTACAACGAAAAAGTCATGCGGTCAAAACAAAACGCTATCGATTGTGAATTAAGAAAAAAGGTAAACAGACTTCAAAAAGCTAAAAATAAATATTTGAAGTCGGTGCTGGTTGGTGCAGTCGGTTATTTGGCACCGACTTCAAATATTTATTTTTTGCTTTTGAAGTCGGTTTACCTTTTTTCTTAAAAGATTTTTATTTTACAATTTTAAGTGACGAGTGAATTATTTAGTAATATTTATATACCGATATTATATTATTTTGCTGAGTTGTACAGTAAGGTACCTACAGGATTAATATAATGACTATAATAACGGAATCTATACATTCGTGCTGTTCACCGTTAAGGAGTTCCCTCTTGTATCTTCAAAGTCCAAGGTCCAATACCAATAACATTAAAATAGGACCACCTCAAAACTATACTGGACCTAATGCAAAAAGAATCATCAAAATCGGTTCATAAGCAAAGGAGTTATAAAAAAAGGACGAATTATGAACCTCCTTTTTTGAAGTTGGCTAATAAACTGCTTAGTTCTATAGTAAGGTACCTATAGGATTAACGTAATACCCATAATATCACAATTTACACATGCCTATTGTTTGTCGTTAAGGAGTTTCCTGGTGTATCTTCTAATCCCAAGATCCAATGCCAATGAAATTAAAATGGGATCACCTTGGAGCTATACTGAACCCAATGCAAAAAAAATAATCAAAATCGGTCCACAATTGACGGAAATATCGCTGAACATACATAAGAAAAAAATAAATAAAAAAAAAGCATACATACAACCGAACATAGAACCTCCTTTTTGAAGTCGGTTAAAAAGGAATTTATTGCGATAAGGATCTTTTGGCCGGTGGATAACATTGACAGGGGGGGGGGGCGTTTGTATGAAATGAGTGTTATCATTTAGTAAAAATTTCCAACTTCCAGGGAAATATTTAAACAGGTGGGTCTGGACTATCTTAGACTAATCGTGGTAGATCTAGATTATCTTGACATGACCAAATAGACCGAGTCTTATCTGAAGGTCAAGTCAAGAGTCTCCGTAACCGGCGAGCGTGTATGAGACGAACTATGAGTGTGAAGAAGCCAGAGAGGTATGTAAGGAAATAACCTGTTGGGACTCTGTACTCTCTGCCTACCCCGCAAGGGATCTGGGGTGATGATGTGTTGATGTGGGTCTGCATGGTTACTAATTACAAAAAGAACTTGGAGAAATTTTATAGCAAACTGCAACTCTGCGGTTGTCCTGGAGTTACATTTCACTTGATGACAGCATTAGTTCCGATTTTGGCCGCGGGCCAAAAGATACTAGTATGACTGTAGATGCAAAATGCTTGCCAATTGTTTAGGCCAGTTCTTAGTTGTACAGTTGGTGATTGCCATCACCGTCACGCCTATATTCCCCAGAGGGGGTGGCAGAGGTGTACTGAGTACACCCACGTTTCGCCGACGATGTTAGGTCCCATGTAATAGGGGGCGAGCCTATTGCCATACACCGGGCACAATTCCAGACTCCGGACTCTTACTGGGAAGTTTTCGTTAGAAAAACTACATTTGTCCGACCTAGGATTTGAACCCAGGACCTCGTGATCACTAAGCGATGCGCTCTGCCTCTAGACCAACGAGGCAGTCATACTTCTAATTTAGGCCATACTTCTAATTTATGCCATTTTGTATATATTTTAACACCGGTTTTATTAATTCCCATCGATATTTACCGACCTGTAAGGTTTTCATAACTTATGTACTTAATTATCGGAAGTACTACCGTAAATTGCGGTATTTTAGCGATTCACTATCTTGCTTAACCTCCTCATATCAACATCTCTAGTTTTCCTAGGCTGTTTGATTTATTTTTGAGAAACTGACAAACCAAAACCTTGAATATACTTATGGGTCTGTCTACCCCTTCAGGTCGCAAGAAATGAACCTTCAGATGAATGTCTCAACCCTATAACAGGTATTGCATCATTTATCAACAAGCATACATTTTAAAAGGGCACCTTGTCCCCAATCGTATATTACTTGTTATTTTTTCGGCGGCCACACTAAGGAAAGTCGCTTGCCTTTGACTCAATTATAATCCTATAAATTGTACGGATTGCTCCTTGACCGTCTTAAATCCGTTTATTATTCGTACCTTCATGAATAAAAATCGATAATATTCCAACTTTTCGCTAAGAATTTTATAGTGCGTATAACTGCTAATAAAAATTGTAGAGATATACGTCGTTGCCAAAGGAAGACCCCTAATTATATAGGCACTAAGTTCAAATAATAAAAAAATAACTATTCAGATATATATGACTTATACAAGCTGTAACATAATAAACGCAAGACCTGAAAGTAGTTTGTTCTAAATCGGTAACTGAATTGATTCCAACAATTTTTAATGCGTCTTACATTTTGTTTTTAATTTGCAAAAAATGCTTTTACTCCATCAGAGCGCTATAAGAAACTAAATTTATTATTGATTCATAGCAATAAAGAGATTTCAAATGCGTTCCTAAAACTAGTTTCTCCAAACGGATACATACACGTACAAGTTTCATTGTTAACTGGAGTATAAAAGTGCTTAAAAAGGGTAAAAACCTTTAAATTTGGAAATTGGGTTTTCGTTTAGAATTTATGAAGCAATTCTCTAATCGGGGTGTCTGAGGTCTTGCGTTTATTATGATACACCTTGTATATCTAAATATATAAAAAATATAGTTTAATTTTTTTCTTATTTTTTATTCTTTTTTTTCAAGTACGATATTTGGTATGTTTTTTTTAGTATTATTTATTATAATGTGTTCATATAACACTTATTTTTTAAGAATCTACCTGGTCATAATATTTCCTACTATCCAGTCACTAAACCTACTTACCTACTTTTGTATCCATGCTATCTATTAGCAAAAGATGATCGCTAATACTTAAATAGCGCTATAAACTTCTCAATAATTTCATAATGTTTTCGATGTACGTAACATGAGACATTAGCGAATACATTGCAACATTGTTATTGCGTAGAAAAGAGAAAATATGAATTAAAATCACAACACATCGATTTTCAAAAGATATGTTTTCATGATTTTTTTTTAATAATAATCTTTAAAATTAGCCAGCTAGACTCATTTCTGGGTCGATTATATGAATTTTTATACTGCCTCAACCGTTGATAACAACCCGGATTCATTTAAATTTTAATTGTCGGGCTTTGGTAAACGATTGGTCTATAATGTATAATTTGAAATGGGACTTAGAATTTATTCCTTTAACCGCCCGCTTCATAAATAGGCAAATGTATACAAATCGTTCTTTTAATACTTCTATGCCAAGTCATACTTATGTATTGTAAGATAGCTTAGATAGATTACTTGTCTAGATATGCCATACATAAATTGTAGTCACTGACATAAATCGAACACGGGCATCACGCACACATAGTGCGAAACTAATGTCGCTTTTGGCGCCATCTCTGTTACCAATGGTCAGTCTTTACAAGTCTTAGTCTAAATGTAAACGTTTGTTGAATATTATATCTCTCATCATCTCAGCCTATACTTATCCACTGATGAACATATGCCTTCCCAATCGCTCTCTAGCGCAACCGGCCCGATGCCACCTGCATCCAATGACTTCCTGCGATTTTCACAAGATCTGGGTCCCACGCTGCGCCTTATATCTCTATTTTATATTATTATCTGTGTTCGTATAGCAGGTAGCTGATTAAACGAAAAAAGAATTGGCTGATTAGTCCGGTTAAGGGTAACATTGTGCCGCCACTTCCCGCATAGAGCATAGAAGCGTGGTTGAGATCCAGAGAAAGAAAATTTCTGTGTACTCTAATCTATCAAAGAATATAAAGTTTTTCAAGTTCTTTGGTAGCGATCCATACATAAAACCTCAGAAGAAAGAAAAGTAACCTTTTACACCGTACATTGTACAGTTCAGTGATAACTTTTATGACTTTAATCGCAGCAAAGATTTGCTGAAATGCGATAAAATTATCAACCTGTATTCAGAAAGTAGTCATTACCTTGAGATTGATACCATTATTGAGATTATGATATTAAGTAGATACTATTCACTTTAACTAATTTTTTTTACCAAAAGTTATAGTGCATAAACTCTAGCTCACTTTCTTCTTCTTCTTATTGAAGTTATGGCTTCATACTAATTTTAAGTGTATTTTGCCAGTGTCCAGTGAAATGCTTGATAAGTCCCAACAGCAGCTGGCCACAAATCTGCCTCCACCAATCCGCACTGGGTCCACGTAGTGGAGTATGACCTTATCTCTCTCACCTCGATTTGTGCGAGAAGGCCTTTGCCCAGCAGTGGGCAGCATAGGCTGATATTTTATTACAGTACAGTGTAATGCTTAATCGTGTTTATATAAATTAATTCAGCTCCCCGATGAACTTGATGACAACGATGATAATGTAATTGATGAAATACCTGGAATGGATACATTACATACCAATTGCGACGGCCGTTTTGAGGGAAATTGAAAAGGCACGTTTTGTCGCTTTGTTACAATTACCTTCACTCATGCACACATTAGAATACATAATGGTGAATATTCCACCAACATTACACATTATTGTCCGAAATACACAAGTTTTGAAAATTAATACAAATTGACGACAGCAGTCTTCGACTTCCCATTATAACTCCCTAGCTCTCTTTATGTCGGGTGCTAACATGACATGTTCGTATGCTAAGTTTTACATCAAAAATATGCTTTCGTGTACACTGAGATACTTTTAAACAACTCTTTATAGGGAAGGAGTCATACGGTTTTATTATAATGGAAGGATTAGGAAAATACAAACATCCTCCTAACTCCACTCATCAAGCTACGAGTAATTTTTTGTTTGAAGTAGCTTGATAGTACGACGTACATACAACTCTATGAAAATAGTGTGCGTAAATATATATAAATATATATAAGCTAATACTGTCCCACTGCTGGGCAAAAGCCTTCTCTCAATAATTTAGGTGAGGGTGAGAGGGATTAGGTGCACACTTTACGCGGACCCAGTGCGGATTGGCGGAGGCAGGTTTGTGGCCACCTGCTTTTGCTGTACTTGACAAGTTTGGGGTATTGCTACTTTGTAGACCCCATCTGACCACCGTCTTTGGGGTTCTGGTTTGGTCATGTTCACTATAATGTCTTTGCTTGCGGTGGCTGTCTGGCGCGGGTCACTCCCTTCCCTCCAATATGGTCCAGGAAAGTGATGGCTGTTCCAGTTGTCATACTCGTGAACGGGTGCTGTTTGGGTGACTGGTCCATCTGGAATGTTTTAGAAACTCCTTATAAATAACAACATTAGTCTCATATCATAACATCAGTCTGTTTGAAGAAGCTTGTAATTAGCAACTTGTATAACATGTTACATTACTATAGATTGTTATTAGTCTGTAAGCTTCTCTAAAATAAAAATAAAAAAAAATATCTTAGTCGTACGGCATCACACTAAAGCTAGATCTTAAACTATTTAATTGTAACTTTAACATTGTATCCTGTGCGAATACAATGTTTAGGTTACAATGATGATTTTATTTTAATAGATAGAAAGATATAATATATTACAATATGATTAAAAAAGAAATAGAAAGGAAAAAAGAGAATTAAATAGAAAAAGACAAGCCCGCTGAGTTTCTTCGCCGGATCTTCTCAGTGAGGGCCGCGTTCCGATTCGGTGGTATATTAGTAGGTAAGCTAGATTTTAAAAAAAATGGGCTATTTGTAAGCGCCCCGCAGGGTTTATACAAAATAAAATATTTGAGTTTGGAACTTATCAAGCTGCCTTTAAGGCTTCCAACTTGCCTTAACGACCATATTACGTGGTAACCGCGGCTAACGACTTAATAACGTGTCTTCCGAAACACAGAGGCACTCGAATATAAAAATACCACAAACGGTCACCCATCTCAGGCCGACCGAGTCGAACGCTGCTTAACCTGAGTGATCGTTAAGAAGAAGTGATCGCTATCGCACAGCGCTAAGAGCGCATCGCGTAGGTATACTAGACTACTTACTTTATTCCTCCTTGTTCTAGTGGCAAAGCGCATCGCTTTGTGATCACGAGGCCCTGGATTCAAATCCTAGCTTGGATAATGTAGTTTTTCTAACGAAAAATTCCCAGTTTGAGTCTGGAATTGCCCGGTATATGGCAATAGGCCCCTATTACTAGACCTAACATTGTCGGCGAAAAGAGGGTGTACTCAGTACACCTCTGCCACCCCCGCTTGGGGAATATAGGCGGGACGGTGTTTCTTTTCTAACTTTATTCCGTGTTTTATACTTTATTTCTCTACATATCATCATTATATTAATACGTGAAGCAAAACCTTTGTTCCCCTTTTTACGAAAATTGCGCGGACGGAGGAGTATGAAATTTTCCACACTTATAGTTTATATAGAGAAGGAGTGGGGAATGCTATTTTTTTTTTAAGTTATGAATAAAAATACATTTAAATCAATAAAAAGAACATTACACACACTACCACGTATTTGACACAATACACGTCAAATGTAGAATAGATTAATATTGTTTGTCTTTAATATTATTTGTCTATAGTCTTACTGAATGTCAAACATAACCAGCAAACGATGAAAGAGTAGGTCGAATATCGACCTATGGGCGACCACTAGTTTCTATTAAACCACACACACGTAAAAACTTAATTATGATATTTTGTAAGTATCTGGCACTCACGAAATTTTACATCACTACAAGGATTAAAATATTACATAAACAGCTCGAGCGAAAAAGGATGATGCGCTGACATAAAAAACTTTTTAAAGTAATAAAGTTATATTGCGCAATATACAAAGAAGTTTTACTTGAAACTTGATGTTTACAACACCTTGCTCAGTAAGTTGTAGTCACACACTGTTGGTACATCATTATTCAAGAAACTTAAATATTTCGGAAATTCTTAAATATTTTTATTTTTTTATTTGTAATTTATTAAACTAAAATGATTACGGTCCGACGGTACCTCATTAAAGGTACGTAATCAATAATTATCTAACTAGGAATTAGTAACACAGCATTGTGAGTTCTATAACAAGCCCAGTATTTGGAGATCAGATTTGGAACGGTGTTGAGTCCAAAATAGAAACATGGTGTTTGCAGTTCACCTCAGTTTCCTACACCGCATCCTGTGGTGATGCGCATAGAAAAAAAATTGGCGTTAGCTGGAATCGCCTTGGAGGTCGCATTGATCTCTGAGATGTATGGCGACGCGTATTCTCCTCAGGTATATGCCATAAAGACCTCTTCTCGCTCGGCAAATCGTCTGTTCTTTTACATACAAAAATACAAATCTTTCCTCTTTCTTTTTCTTTCTTTTTAAAAAACGTAGCCCCACACTAGGATTTATTCCTGTGTCGTCGGTGCGTTTACAAACATGAAAATTCACAAACAAATACCCAGACCGAAACAAATAATTGTGGATCACACAAAGATTTGTCCCGTGCGGGAATCGAACCCGCGACTATTCGACACAGTGGGCGGAGCAGCTCAAGCTCTTAACCACTGCGCTAAATCGTCCGTCGTCCTTTATAATATTAGTATAGATAAAAACGTTGCCCCATATTAGGACTTATTCCTGTGTCGTGGGTGCGTTTACAAACATGAAAATTTACATACACAAATACCCAGATCGGAACAAATAAATATGGGTCACACAAAGATTTGTCCCGTGCGGGAATCGAAGTCGCGATTATTCGACCCAGTAGGCGGAGCGGCTTAAGCTCTTAACCACCGCGCCAAATCGTCCGTTAATCTATATCATCATCACGCGAGATCCCTTGCGGGGAAGGCAGTGAATACAAAGTTCCAACATACCTCTCTGGCGTCCTCCACTCTCATAGTTAGTCTCATACACGCTCCCCGGTTACGGAGACTCTTGACTTGTCCTTCAGATAAGACTATCTATTTGGTCGAGGTAAGATAGGTCTTCCCCAGTAACTATATCCTTCCATTTTCGCATTGTATATCTGTAATCGTCCGTCAATTATGTTAACATGCTAGGGTTTCGGCTTTAAAAAACACAGTACCATCGTATGTATTACAATCCAGATGTGATTGTGATAAAGTCCATATTAATGTAAATCCAATATTAACTTTAACTATAACAATCCCTTGGAAAATATTTTCTTCTTTACGTACACCCATCTATATAAACAAAAATACCCCATTTAAGAGAAAATAAATACAGGAAGATCATTCTTGTACAGCAATGATAGCCTAGTTAGACCGTTGGACTGCAAAGTTAGAGGTCTCGGGTTTAAACCCAGGCACGCAGCTCTGTCTTTTCGAAGGCATGTGCGTATTAACAATTAATTATCACTTGTTTAACGGTGACGGAAAACATCGTGAGAAAACCTACGTGCCTAAGAGTTTCTTGAAAGTGTGTGAAGTTCGCCAACCCGCACTGGGCCAGCGTGGTGGACTATGGCCTAAGCCCTCTCAGTTTCAGAGGAGGCTCCTGCCCAACGGTGGGACAGTTTCTTAATAGGGCTAATATTATATTGTTGTTTATTAATCGTATATTGTGTAACTTCATTTCGATACTAGCAGTTTTCCGGAGCACCCATTCGACAACAGCGCCACCTACCGGGTCTATGTTGTAAAGCATATGTAAAAAAGAATTTTCGAAATCGGTTCAGTAGTTTTTGAGTTTATTCCTTACAAATATACAAAAATACAAATCTTTACCCCTTTATAATATTAGTATGGATATAGAAGTATAGATAAGCATTGAAGTAGGTAAATAACAAAAAGAATAAATCTTAACACGACCCAAGAACTATCTTACTACGACCTAATAGACCGAGTCTTATCTGAAGGACAAGTCAAGGTCTCTGTAACCGGCGAGCGTGTATGAGACGAACTATGAGAGTAGAGGAAGCCAGAGAGGTATGTAAGGTAAGAACCTATTGGAACTCCATACTCTCTGCCTACCTTGCAAGGGATCTGGCGTGATGATATAGATAGAAAAAGAATAAACACCGTTAAGTCCATATTCCTCAAGCGGCAATAGCAGAAGTGTATCGTGTAAACCTCCTTTTTACCGACGACGATAGGTTCCATGTATAGTATATTTCACATAGGATGGGTAGTGGCAGTTCGAATTGCCAAACGAAATTAATATTTAGTTCAATGGTGTTAAGGCATAAAACCAAAAGTATAGAAACGGGTCATGCCTTTTATTGCTATTGGATAAAGCATAATTTCGTTTGGCAATTAGAACTGTCAATACCCATCCTATGTGAAAAATATTATAATAAGAGCTTATTCCTATTATACCGGACACAATACCAGACCAGACCCTGGTTTGCGACTGGATTTTTTTTTATAGAAAATTTACATTTCCGACCCGAAATTCGAATCTAGTATTTGCGAAGACAGTATCGGTGTATAGATGAGAAAGGGTGTGCTCCTTTGTTCAGGCATATAGAAAGAATTTCGGAAGAAAGAATGACGAAACAGATATAAAATGCGAAAGTGGAGGGATACCGGGAAAGACCTAGACTATATTACCATGACCAAATAGACCGTGAATCTGAATGGCAAGTCAAGAGTCTCTGTAACCTGCGAGCGCGTATGAGACGAACTATGAGAGTGGAGCCAGAGAGGTCTATAAGGAAAGAAATAGTTGGAAACTCTCTGCCTACCCCGCAAAGGATCTGGTGTGATTATATAGATATATAGATTCGAATCTATGACCTCGTGATCGCTACGCGAATTATTTGCCACTATATCAATAAGAAGTTTTTTTTTGTTGTGGCAATGCGTTTACATTATGCCATTGTACAAAGTTTACGAATATTCATTTCTAAATTAATTTAACTTCCCAATGGACTTGATGACAAAGATGATAATGAAATTGATGAAGTGCCCCACCCTGGATAGTAAAGTGATGGATACTTTACATACCAATTGCGACGGCCGTTTTGAGGGAAATCGAAAAGGCACGTTTTATCACTTTGTTACAATTACCTTCACTCATGCACAATACATAATGGTTAATATTTCACCAACATTACACATTATAATTCGAAATAAACACAAGTTTTGGAAATTAAAACAAATTGACAACATCACTCTTCGATTTCCCGCCAAAAAAAACAAATGAGAAGTTTAATATAACAAAATAGTCACATTTACATCTAAACGACTTTTTTAATCTGCCACAGGGAAAATCTATAATGCCTATTGCGAATTGAAATCTAAATCTTGCAAAACGATTACATAACGAGACCAACAGACCGTCAAGTTAATCATTTACCAATAACTCGCCAAAACTATCGGTTTGTATCGAAATCATCTCAGAGCGGAGCAAAAACTGCTGCATAGCTCGACACCAACTTTCACTAACTCACTATTATATATTTTTTTCACAGGTGTCAAAGCTGCGGTAGTACGACCATTCTGTGCATTCGATTCAGACAGTGCTGTGAATAAGTGAATGACATTTGATTCAATTTTATTTTATAGTGATAAAGTGCGTGAAGGTATAGGATTTACATTTTTTTTGGAGAGATCCACAAAAATGGTGAGTTTTTTATTATTATTTTTAGTAAGCTGTGTAACGTGTGCCTTTGGAATTATTTATAATTTTTGTATCACCAACATTCTGCACATCCACTCTATTTATAATATTTCAAGGAATTGTACAAAATATCTCGCTAAATGTTACAATAATGAAAAAAGAGAAAAAATACATTTGTTTTTTTTTTGATATTTGACGCATGTAAATACTTATATGAAATGTTACTTTGTATGACACAAATAAAAAGTTTGAAAAATTGACGTAATAAAAGAAAGAATAAAACTACAAAAAAAAATAAACACTGTCATGTCTATATTCCCTAAGCGGGGGCGGCACTCTTCGCCGACGATGTTAGGTCTCATGTAATAGGCGGCGAGCCAATGGCCATATACCGGACCAATTCCAGACTCAGGACTCAAACTGGGATGTTTAGGTTAGAAAAACTTCATATGTCTGACCTAGGATTTGAACCCAGGACTTTGAGGGTCCTGGGTTCAAATCCTAGGTCGGTCAAATAAAGTTTTTGCCACCAAGCGATGCGCTTTGCTACTAGATCAAGAAGGCATTTTACTAGGCTAAAAAAACTATTAGTTGAATAATAATGTAGGTTGAAGTCCGGTTATTTTGAATAAATAGTAAAAACATTTCAGAAACAAGTTTTTATACAGCAATAAAATGGTGAAAAATCAGTTCAATAAAATGAAACGCGCATACAAAATTACGTGTCTAAGCTGTTGGCCATTGGGGAGTTCCTTCGGCTGGAGCCAACCCTGATTCTAGAAATCAGGATATATCGTCGCAAGTGAACCTACATATTAAATTTCAACTCCGTAGAATAGGAGGAGGTGGTTCTAATTCTTGCAAAATTTACCTAAACAAATTAACAAACATGGCAAATTAAATAAAAGCTTGTTAAAAGAAATACCGAGTTAGGTAAGGTTTGAGTATAAAATTCATGATCATGAGTTACTTTATACCACACAAGCACATTAATGAAACGGCGTGTGTGTCTGTGTGAATGATCTACGCTGTTGGCCGCGGTGCCTTTACAGCTTCACCGGATAAGAGGGCGAGCGTGCTACCACTACGTTCGAGCCAGAAGGGCCATGGGGCAACTAGCTCAAGGGCCCCAAAGGAGGAACAGCCTCGGCTTGGGCAGTCGCTATGGGGGAGGGCGTATACTAGGTGTCTCGCCGTGGTGGTCTGCACCAGCCGGCGGGCAAGGGATTCTTCGACCTCGCCGGCAAGGTCGGTGTTTGATCCTGTGTGCTGTATCTGTATCCGAAAGAAGGGGTGTAAGGTCATCGGGAGGGTCGGTGAGAACAGGCCGCGGACGGCGGTAGCGGCTGATAGGAGGGGAATTAGGTTCGTAGTTGGCGGCGGCTACGAGAAGCGGATTTCTATGATTGGACGCGTTCCCGAAATATCGGGTTGTCGACTTTTTAATAAAGGCGCGAATAGGTTCGTGACCGAGATCGGAATGGTGAAAATGAAACGGCTTCTTAATTGATTGATTATGAAAAGTTATGTTAACTACGTAAGTAAGTACGGATAAGTTTTCTTTACGCGTGAAGATAGCGGTTCACGGCATATTTACGAGCTCATTAATAGATTAAGTAGACTAGTTAAGTAGGCAGTAAACGTGAGTTACTGCCTACTTAACCAGTGTTTTTCAACCTTTTTCATGATGTGACCCCCTTATTATGAATAAAACTTCGCGACCTGCCCTCCGCTGTTTGTAACCTGTATTATATTATGTTAAAATTAATATTAAATGCGTATAATATTTTAATAATTAGGTATCGGCTAAATGCATAATTAGTTACCTATGACAGACATATTTTTACATCGATTATATAGCATGTAGCAAAAAAGGTTCCAAGATGGGAGAAATATGATAACGATAAAATTCATGTGACTCATATGTATTTTTTTTTATTCTTGTTGACTTGAGTTAACCTACAAAATATAATCTTTAATCAACATTTTCCCAATAATATATTTTTAAATTTCCCCGTGACTCCCCAGGGGGTTGCGACCCACATATTGAAAAAAAAACTGCCTTAAAAAACTGCCATAAATAAAGCATTAAGCCTTACCTACCTTGTAAGGTAAGATTTTCATTATATTATTTTTGGGGAAAGAAAGTACTGGAGCTAAAACAGCGATATCTCCCCATCGATCAAGTATATCGATGGATCTCCCACAAATTAACACGCTTTTACTAGATTGACCTGTAACTATGTATGTAACGAAATCTTTTAAAATAATTTTCACCAACTACAAGGCATCCGATTAACTTGAAAATCGGTACAAGTATCAAGGACGGATGACAATACAATAATTCTTTAACTATGGGCTAATTTTCGTCAAAAAACTACTCAATTTGCAAATCGGTACATACTCCACCAGCACCATCAAAACTAATTTTTGAATATCCTTTAGATCAAGAACAAAAATGTGAAAACGATAGACGTGTACTTAAGAATTAGAATGTTTTGTGACTATGTTGCTGACCGTAGCTGTTGGAACTTTCTGTCTTAACTAAGGCTGATAAAGCATAATGATATCTATCTATCACATCATCATGCCAGATCCCTTGCGGGTTGATCTAGAGTACAGAGTTCGAGCAAGTTCTTGCCTTAATGAATATGTAATGTCATATTTGCGTAGATAAATAACACAATTCATGTTCGCAATGACCTCTAGTACGAACAGAAAAACAATCCTTATACTTCCCAACTATAAACCAATTAATATCGAAATGGCTTATTATTCTTTGTACCAAAAGATACCACAATAGGTGCTTAAACCATCTTAGTAAAGATTAGAATGTGTCATATTACGAGGAAGATTATAAGGATAAATATTAGGAAGCCATTTATGAGTTGCGAATTGAGAATAATGTAGATTAGTTCCTATGTATGTTTTTGTTTTAGCCCCACACTACGAATTATTCTTGTATCTTTGGTGCATTTACAAGTAATAAATTGTTATAGGGAATCAAATATTTGTGGGTTACACAAAGATTTGTCTCACACGGGGATCAAACCAGCGACTCTCCAGATAAAATAAAGTTTCAGAAAAGGCGGGCCATAGAACACCGCCGTGTCGCTTTGCATCGATACGGGGAACTAGTGAACTGACGAAAGTTCCCAACATTCTTTTAGTGACGTAGTTACTCTTGCAGTGATGTGAAGTAGCCCAGAACGAGGCCACATTGACATAGACAGCCAAGGAATAAAAAAGTATCTACTTCTCTGTATTGTGAAGGCAGCCATCAAGTTCGATGCTGCTGCTGCGTGTAGGTGTAAGGTTACGCGGAGAACTATACAGGGTAGATTTTATTTTAGACAGGGCAGTAAGGGCAGCTACATCTACTATTGTAGCTATCGGTCTGAGGAGACTTTTTTGCGACATTCTGAACTACACTTACAGATTTAAAAAAAATATAGAGCCAGCATGAAAATGTACAATTTACACGGAACCTTTTTTGGATGCCGTTCGGTTCTGTTTCTTATAATGGTCAAAAACTTCTATGGGACCATCTGAGGTTAGAGAACTTAATAGGGCAGAAATCATTAAAACCTAATCATTAAAAATGTATGGGACATTTTGTAGAAAATTTCTTTTTTTTCTTAAGATTTTTGACTTTTCCAGTACTCCAACCTCAGATGGTACCATAGAAGTTTTTGATCCTTATGAGAAACGTGATCGATCAGGAACAAAAAAAGTTTTAGTGTAAGCCACTCATTTTTTTCTGACTATTTTTTCAAAATCTGTAAATGATGCTCTATATCTCACAAAAAGTTAAGGATGGTTTCATAAGGCAGTATTCCTGTACCTACAACGGTTGATGTAGCTGATCTTATTGCCCCGTCTTAAAATCCATCTGTATATTGTGAGACATCGCAAAGCACCCCAGAATGGTACTACCTGTGGGTCTCCAAATGAAACTGTTTTTCTTATTCCGGCCTAATTCGGTAATGGTAATTTATGTCCAGGTGGGATACTCAACGGGTGAAATAAGGGAATTTGGCAGCGACTCATTTTGGAGAGGCAGATCCTCTTCAAAATGAGTTTCTGATCATACTTTTTAAAAATATTTTGCGGTTTAAACAAGTCTATGTACGGCATGTTATTTGTGTTCTCTATAATAAATAACAGTGCCGTGGGGTATAATTTGTCAATAAACTTTGATATAGTAGTGAATGTTAAGCAACTTTTACCGTCTGTGGCGAAATTGGTGCCAATCATTATTCGTTCACAATTAATAATTTCGCTTCCATATGCAAATTAATTTTAAACTTTACGATCTTTTATGTGACCTAAATCGACGATCTGATCTTAATAGCTGTATCGTGAAACACTCACTCACTCATTATCGAGATCGTTTACAATATTATACATAAATGATTTATATTTTTTTTATACATTAAATAAATCTGCTCCCTTTATTGTCCTTGGTTGACTTTGAGCCTTCTTATGAGACCTATCGCTAAAGACCACGTCTATGTGCCGTAGGTAATTTAAAAATTAATAGGCAACACATAATATAATTATTAATATAATTATTTGTTTATTATATAGACTACCATGTTTGTCTAGTCGCGAATAACACGTTAAAATACTAAGTCACAAAATGTAACTTTTCGACAGAAAAAAATCCAGTGTTAGTCCCGAATCTGGTATTGTGCCCGGTATGATGGCTCGCCCGCTGTTACATGGAATCTAATATTGTCAGTATACAGTACATGTTTGCCACCCCTGCATGGGTAAAATAGGCGTGACGATGTTTATTTTTTCATATGGGTAATCTTCGACGTTACAATTTTTTTTTTAACGTAGCACCACACTCGGATTCATTCCTGTGTCGTGGGTGCGTTTACAAACATGAAAATTCACATACTCAGACCGTAACAAATAATTGTGTGTCACACAAAGATTTGTCCCGTGTGGGAATCGAACCCGCGACTATTAGACACAGTGGGCGGAGCGGCTTAAGCTCTTAACCACTGCGCTAAATCGTCCGTCTAAACTTAATTACTAGCAAACTATCAGAGAAAAGTAATTAATGTAAGATCGTATTAATAGTTCACCAATACTGGTCGTAACCGACACTCATTGGGGAAGTTAACTAATGAACGCATCATTAAAACTTATTAATTTCGAAGTGGTACAAGTTACAAGATGTGTGAATTTATTCCCTAGTTTTTATATAACTAGCAATGTTTCTTAATTTTTACTTTATTTACCTTTGTCAGTATAGGCTGATATTATATATATCTATCTATATCGTAACGCCAGATCCCTTGAGGGGCAGATATTCAGTTTGTAAGAACTGACCTAAATAAACTAAGAAATTTATTTAGGTCGTTTCTTGAAAACTGAATTAAAAACATTTTTCTCTTAGCCTAGGGAGTCGAATTACGAGTATTATTTATTTATTAATACAAAACACAAAACAGAATACAATCAAATATAACAAAAAACACCAAACTCAACATAAAACTAGACTGAATTTATAACTATATGTGTTCTTATTTAGTACTAATCCATACTAATATTATAAGGAGGAAAGATTTGTATTTTTGTATGTTTGTAACAAATAAACTCAAAAATTACTGGACCGATTTCTAAAATTCTTTCACCATTAAAATGATACATTATCCCTGAGTAAAAATAAATGTCCACCCGTGCGAAGCCGGGACGGGCCGCTAGTACATAATAAAGTGGAGCAAAATGAAAATGACAGTTATAAGGTTAAAGTATAAAATAAAATTTTAAAATGTTGGTATAGTTCCGATGACATTGAATTTTTTATAGTAAGATTTACCAGATTCTACATCCAGGATTTCCTCCAGATGAAGGAACTCCTCAAAGACCAAGCACATAGACACTAAATTTTGTCTATCTATCTATATCATCACGCCGGATCGCTTGCGGGGTAGTTGCGGCAGAGAGTTCCAACAGGTTCTTTCCTTACCTCTCTGGTTTCCTCCACTCTCATAGTTCGTCTCATACACGCTCGCCGGTTACGGAGACTCCTGACTTGTCCTTCAGATAAGACCCCGTCAATTTGGTCATGGTAAGATAGTGTAGGTCTTCCCCGGTACCGACATCCTTCCAATTTTGCATTTTATATCAGTTTTGCCATTCTTTCTATATGCCCGAACCAACGTAGCATACCCTTTTAAATTGATTGATTGTTTTAATGTTGATTGGTCGTTTTAAGTTTGTTATTAGAAATGATTTTTACAATAATTTATTAGGTTATGTGTAAATGGGTAAGTACCCCTTTCCGTTATGCAAAGGTGTTTATAAGTAAGTCCTTACGGGCCGACTCTTCAATCAGACCAATAGGAAAAAGTAAGTCCGATGTCCTACACTGTCACAGTGTTTATTTCGAATAGCTTGTCACTTTTCTTCTGGAACATAGGTATAGTGGGTATTTTTTTTTCACCAGACATGGGTACGGTGACGTTTGATCATGTTCCATATCACGCATATTGTATTTAAAAATACTGAAATATAGAATCCAAAAATTAAACAGAACCTTAAAAATACATAAAACAATCTACTTTACTTTTCATTTTAATCATATACTGTTCATAAATTTGCGTAATTATTTAAATAACTTAAAACTTAATAAAACTCTATTAAGTACTCAATTATGTAAATTGGAACGGTTTGCATTTTAGGGACTAATACAATGAAATCGTTATAAACGATATGTTATTTTTTTAAATATACAAAATCGATTGCCAATTTCTTTTTATATCTTATTCGATGTATTTGACTGAAATATTTAGTAGTCTCATGGTCAGTAAATTAATATATAAACGAGGATGCGCTATCTTGACATATTAAAACAGAGAGTTTTATAGATTTTTAATTATAATAACTGTAAGCGGCGAATCAAGCGATTTGTGAGACGATTTTTCTGACCAATGGCTTGATAAGTAAATAAATAAGGAGATAAATTTATTTCGTTTTCGTTTTATTCCTAAATATTTTTTTATTAATATAGATTCATTCTTCGTTAGAAATTTTCTCGATACGATATTCAAACGATTCTATTTCTCACTCACCACATTTCTAGAAACGACAAATTCTAAATGGCAGCGTACCCATGACTGGACTGAGACTGAAAAGGACTATAATTTCTTTATTGTTGATTCATAGACGCCATTTTGTCACTTTCATTATTAGGACCCATTATTGTCCCAACGATGTAATATGGCATTGACGGGTGGGTATGTAAGGAGAATGAAAGCAGGATAAATGCTGTCGAAATGATGCGCGGAGTAAGGTGACCGACCGTATTCACAACAGCATAATAAGAAAGCGTGTAGGTATGAAAAATAGTAATGGTGTAAAGATGAGAAAGATTATTCTCCGTTAGTTCAAGCATATAGAAAGAAAGTCGGAAGAAAGAATGACAAAACAGGTATACAATGCGAAAGGTGCCGGGGAAGACCTAGACTATCTTACCATGACCAAATAGACCGTGCCTTATCTAAAGGGCAAGTCTCTGGAACCGGCGAGCGAATATGACACGAACTATGAGAGTGGAGGAAGCCAGAGCGGTATGTAAGGAAATAACCTTTTGGAACTCTGTACTCTCTGCCTACCCCGCAAGGGATCTGGCGTGATGATATAGATAGATAATTAGAACGATCTTATAAGTTAAAACCCATCAAACTCTACAAAGTGTGCTAAAGAAACAGAAATCGGAACTGCACCAAAGGAAGTGGTTCTTATTCCCCTTGTAAGATTTGACCGTGACAAACTAACATTGCAAGTTGAAAAATATAAATAATTCTTGGCTTGACTTAGTACTTAAGGGTTACTTAACTTGACATCACACCTCTGTAGAGTGCAGTGTCAATATGTTTAAAATAATAAAAAAAACAATTTAAAAGCAAATTAACGTGTCATACCTGCAGTAATGATAACTTGTTACTTTAAGAGGTGCTTATTAAGTTACTTGATACTTTTTGAACATCACCCATTTTATTTAACGGTGTGCTGTCAATATGGTGTCTTGTCGCGCCTTATATTGACAGATTACTTTTTTACCGTTAACTCTTCAGTTTATAAGGGAACTTGTTTTTTTAAGAGCTGAGGAACCTCATTATCGGGGTTGGATTTTGATTGACCCAAAGCAATTAATAAATTTATTTTGTGACAATGTGCTTTTTTCACGCTTTACTTAATAAGTTAGAGTCTAATTTGGTAGAGATATGCAAATTGTTCATTAGAAAATGAATCGTTATTATGTTTCTCTAATCTAATAGACTGGAAAATTAGTTTTGTTTATTTGGTTTTGGTTTTAGTACCATTCAAAACCATACCGTCACGCCTATATTACCCAAGTGGGGGTGGCAGAGGAGTTCTGAGTACACCCACTTTTCGCTGACGATATTAGGTCCCATGTAATAGGGAGCGAGCCTATTGCCATATACCGGGCACAATTCCAAAGCACACTTTACAGTAATTATGGGTGACTTCAATGCGCGACTGGGCAAACGGGGCGATGATGAGTTGAGAGTGGGGCAATTTGGATATGGGCAGCGCAACCCCAGGGGTCAGAGGCTGGCCGAATTTCTGGAGAAGGAGGGACTCTTTATGATGAACTCTTTCTTCCAGAAGCCGTCTCATAGGAAATGGACCTGGATGAGCCCTGATGGTTTCACAAAAAATGAGATAGACTTCATCATGAGCACCAAGCGACAAATATTTAATGATGTCTCCGTGATTCACAGGGTAAAAACCGGCAGTGATCACCGAATGGTCAGAGGCACATTAAATATTAATGTCAAAATGGAAAGATCGCGTCTGATGAAGTCTACGCTCCGACCTTCTAATACACATATCCAAAACCCCGAGAACTTTCAACTCGAATTGTCAAACCGCTTCGAATTGCTAGACAGCAGCGCATCAGTGGACGAAATCAACAATAGGTTGGTAGAGACTGTCCATGCTGTCGGGTCTAAGCATTTTAAGCCCCACCGTAAAAATAGCCCTCAAAAGCTATCCGACTACACCCGAAACCTTATGGCTGAGCGACGTACCATGAGACTCCAAACCTCCGATGATGCTAAGTCCTATAGGCAGCTCAATGGACAGATACTGAAGTCCTTGCGACACGATCTACGGTCCTTCAACACAAGACGTATTGAGGAGACCATAAAGCAGAACAAGGGCTCCAAAGTGTTCGCAAGAGCCGCGTCGATTGGGCAAAGCCAGTTGACGAAGCTGAAGACGGAGGACGGAAACGTAACGTCGAATAGGTCAGAGGTGCTCAGGGAGATAGAGAGGTTCTATGGACAGTTGTATACCTCAGTAGCTGAACCTATTGTTGACTTGGTAAAAGACCCAAGAGCCAAGCTAACCCGACACTACACTGAAGATATCCCGGACATCAGCCTGTACGAGATTAGGATGGCTCTCAAACCACTTAAAAACAACAAAGCGCCGGGTGAAGACGGAATTACTGCAGAGCTTCTGAAAGCGGGCGGATCGCCGGTACTTAAAGTCCTTCAGAGGCTGTTTAATTCCGTCTTGCTCGAAGGAAAAGCGCCGGAAGCATGGAACAGGGGTGTGGTGGTACTCTTTTTCAAGAAAGGTGATAACACTTTATTAAAGAACTATAGGCCCATCACACTGCTGAGCCATGTTTACAAGTTGTTTTCGAGAGTCATCACGAATCGTCTCGAACGCAGGCTTGATGATTTCCAGCCTCCCGAACAAGCCGGTTTCCGGAAAGGCTTTAGTACCATAGACCACATACATACGCTGCGGCAGATTATACAGAAGACCGAGGAGTATAATCGGCCACTATGCTTGGCGTTTGTGGACTATGAGAAAGCCTTCGATTCGATCGAGACTTGGGCGGTTCTTAGATCTCTCCAGCGATGCCGCATTGACTATCGGTACATCGAAGTGTTGAAGTGCTTGTATAATAACGCCACCATGTCAGTCCGAGTACAAGGGCAGTGCACGAAGGCGATCTCCATAAAAAGAGGAGTAAGACAGGGAGACGTCATTTCTCCGAAACTGTTTACGGCCACCTTAGAGGACGCCTTCAAGCTCTTGGAATGGCGAGGACTTGGCATCAACATCAATGGCGAATACATCACTCACCTTCGATTTGCCGACGACATTGTGGTCATGGCGGAGTCGCTGGAAGATCTAGGACGAATGCTCGGCGACCTCAACAGAGTATCTCAACAAGTGGGTCTTAAAATGAACATGGACAAAACGAAAATAATGTGTAACGTCCATGTCGTACCCACCGCACTCACCGTTGGGAACTCTACTCTTGAAGTTGTCGACGAATACATTTACCTGGGACAGGTAGTCCGGTTAGGTAGGTCCAACTTTGAGAGAGAGGTCAATCGACGAATCCAACTCGGCTGGGCAGCGTTCGGGAAACTGCGCAACATCTTCTCATCCAAAATACCTCAGTGCCTAAAGACTAAAGTTTTTAGTCAATGTGTGTTACCAGTGATGATATATGGATCAGAGACGTGGTCTCTTACAATAGGTCTCATAAAAAAGCTCAGAGTTGCTCAGCGAGCTATGGAGAGAGCTATGCTCGGCGTTTCTCTACGTGATCGAATCAGGAATGAAGAGATTCGTAGAAGAACCAAGGTCACCGACATAGCTGTTAAGATTAGCAAGCTGAAGTGGCAATGGGCGGGCCACATAGCGCGAAGATCGGACGGGCGTTGGGGCAGAAAGATTCTAGAGTGGAGACCACGTATTGGCAAGCGCAGCGTGGGACGACCACCTGCCAGATGGACCGACGATCTTGTGAAAATCGCAGGAAGTCGTTGGATGCAGGTGGCATCGGACCGGTTACGCTGGAAAGCGATTGGGGAGGCCTATGTTCAGCAGTGGACAAGTATAGGCTGAGATGATGATGATGATGGGCACAATTCCAGAATCCGGACTCAAACTGGGAATTTTTCGTTAGAAAAACTACATTTGTCCGACCTAGAATTTGAACTCAGCACCTCGTGATCACAAAGCGATGCGCTTTGCCACTAGACCAACGAGCTAGTCCTAACTAATCATAAGAATCATGTCAACTATTAAAATACTTCTATCTATCTATCTATCTATAACCTCACGCCAGATCCCCTGCGGGGTAGGCAGAGAGTACAGAGTTCCAACAGGTTCTTTCCTTACATACCTCTCTGGCTTCCTCGACTCTCATAGTTCGTCTCATACACGCTCGCCGGTTACGGAGACTCTTGACTTTTCCATCAGATAACACTCGGTTTATTTATTAAAATACTTGAGAATTGTAACTTCGGAGCGTCATTACTATAGCAACGAAGGGTAAGAAACTACACGGCTACTTTTTTAAACTAAAAAACCCTACAATTTTTGTGTACCTCTAAACAGATACTAAGATAAATGTAGATGACATCAGATAGGTCCAAAAAAATAGATAGATTTAATAAATAAATAAATGATATGTTAAATGTAATGAAAATAATATGTGAATATTATATTTAAAGAATGTTATATGCTTATCAATTTTAGCCTATACGATACTAAATATTTGCATGCCATGAAGCTGGATATGGTTAAACACCTCAAACACTGAAGATCTTATGTAATACGTACCCATATTCGCAAATAAAGATATGATTATGATTATGAATAATACCTACGTAAAATCTGTATTTAGGTATAACTACCTATTACCCGCGGCTGCGCTCGCGGTTATTTTGTAATTTGACACAGGTATCGTGTTTTATCTCCCTCAGGGATGATTTTTCAAACACGCTGAAACACTTAGACCTTTATTTCTTACCGAAAGTCTATGCATAACTTTTCATATGCCTACCTTGAATAATAATGGGTTCCGCATTCAAACTTTCATCCCCTTAGTGTTGTAAAATGAGCGCTGATATCGAGCGTTTAGCACTGAGTCGACGCTTACGAGCGTTGAAACACGTAGAAAACGCGAGCGTTTTAAGCGCCGACTCGAGCGTTTTTACAACACTACATCCCCTATTTAACACCCTTAAGTTATTTTTGAGATAAAAAGTAGCCTATTTCCTTCTCCCGTATAAAATGTATCTCTATGCAGATTTGATCAAAATCTGTCTGTCAGCGGTCAAGGCGTGAAAAAGTAACAGATAAACAGACCGACAGATTATAATATTAGTACGGATGAATATAGTTATACAGTTCATTAGTAAAGTATGCAGTTGCTTGGGCCTTTTGGGATCCACGCTAATGGAGTCGCGGCAAATTTAATCGTTCAGGGTTAAACCCCTGTGGTTATTGACTTCATCATTGGCTGTAGTTTGTATAAAATTCGTGGCATCTGGTGGCAGAATGTCCTCTATGGGCCTATTTTCGTTATGTCATCATCATCATCTCAGCCTATACTTGTCCACTGCTAAACATAGGCCTCCCCAATCGCTTTCCAGCGTAACCGGTCCGATGCCACCTGCATCCAACACAAGATCGTCGGTCCATCTGGTAGGCGGTCGTCCCACGCTGCGCTTGCCAATACGTGGTCTCCACTAGAATCTTTCTGCCCCAACGCCCGTCCGATCTTCGCGCTATGTGGCCCGCCCATTGCCACTTCAGCTTGCTAATCTTAAGGGCTATGTCGCTGACCTTGATTCTTCTACGAATCTCCTCATTCCTGATTCGATCACGTTCGTTATGTAACCTTCATGAAATTGCAATGAGTATATTCTTGTATTGTGTTATAAGTAAATCTTTAGAGTAGGATTTTCGTCTGATTTTTCAATCATAAAATAAACGCTTTCCAACGATTAATATTCCCCAAGCGGGTGTCAGAAGTGTGCTGGATATATCCACTTATCAGCGACAAGTCTCACGATTATTTAGTAATTATTTTGATATTGACTCATTGTAATATTATTATGCTGCCTCGTTGGTCTAGTGGCAAAGCGCATCGCTTAGTGAACACGATATCCTCGGTTCAAATCCTAGGTCGGACAAATAAAGTTTTTTTAACGAATAAACTTCCCTGTATGAGTCTGGAGTCTAGAATTGTGCCCGGTATATGTCAATAGGCTCGCCCCCTATTATATGGGACCCACGCTTGGGAAACATAATACCTGAGTGAATATAAAAATGAAATAATTTAGGAATTTTAAACATACAACTGCATTTTTTTATTTATTTATGTCGCATTTTATTCTAGAAATAACTTTTATGTGATGACTGAATAATGAATCTTTATCAAAGGTCTTTATCAAAGGTGGTAATAAAATAAAGCCAATACTTTTTTGTAGAACTTAGAGTTTTATAACTGTTTATTTACAAGAAATCCTTTTACAAATTCGCAAACGAAGAAAAAGATCGCAAATACCACTAACAGTTATTGTTAGTATTTGCGATTTTTTTCTTCATACAATTCGTATGTCGCGTGATATAACTGAGCATAAACATATTTTTTGCAATCAAGATCGCAATATTGGACCGGTTACACAATGCAAACTTCCTGTTCACCGATAAACAGTCTTAATCTTACACAAGTGAAGTGCATTTTCGGTTGTACCATGCAGGACATCCGTGTGGTTTCATCCAAGGTATTATATTCTTTATTAATGTGGAATAAAGTTGGGATTAATTTGTACGTAAGTGGAAGGGAAAGTGTACGCTCGTACGCACATTTTTTTACTCTCACTGTCTGTAGCGGTCATGGTCGATGTCTGGCTACTTAAGGTACAGTCATGAACAAAGTACGCATTAAAGTACTTTGTCGTAGTAACTATTATATTTAATAACGCTGGCCTTTATAACACAGCGTTAATGTGACAAGGTACTAAGTGCTCGTGATTATACGACTACCTACGTGATAATGGTCACATTTGACGCATCGTTAAATATGAATTAAAGTTTGTTCAGAATTTGGGCAGGAGAAAAGGTATGCTTTCTTAACAATTGTTATTATTTTTTAGAACGTTTTGGAGGTCAGTGAACTTTGTAGGCAAAGTCAAAATTGCAGAATCTCTGGACACAGTGTAATTTAGAATCTCAGCATTTTATTTAAATGCTATTACTGTGTAAACGAGTACCTTTCTGATAAAATATGACTACCTAAAACCTGCCGGAACCATATTATTATTTGACAATTTTAATATAAATTGGACATATGATTATAATCTTGACTTAATTTTTATTCCTTTATTTTATTTTTAATGATGACATGTAAGTTTAATTATATAGACGACATTTCTGTAATCTCCAACTGTTATATATATTGTATAACATTCACATGCCTTAATCAGGCCAAATAGATATAAGTACCTACATATAATGTAACACCTTACCTGCTCTATTTAGTGTGTATAATGAATTGAATTAAATTGTATTATTTAAGTATTTTAGGTAGTAATAAAATCAAAGCAAGTTAAGTTTTGTCAGTATTTAAAGTTGACAGGTGTGAATGTTCTGTAAAAGACGGATGAATTAGCACAGTGGTTAAGAGCTTAAGCCGCTCCGTCCACTGTATCTGACAGTCGCGGGTTCGATCCCGCACGGGACAAATCTTTGTATGATCCACAATTATTTGTTCCGGTCTGGGTATTTGTGTATGTGAATTTTCATGTTTTGTAAACGCATCCACGACACAGGAATAAATCATAGTGTGGAGCTCCGTTTGTAAGGATAGAATTTGATAGTATCTTTTTTCTGATGGATTATGACGCTAGGTATAAAAGCAAACTGTCACTCTTTTTTTTTTTTAATAACCTAGCCCCACACTAGGATTTATTCCTGTGTCGTGGGTGCGTTTACAAACATGAAAATTCACATACACAAATACCCAGACCGGAACAAATAATTGTGGATCACACAAATAAGCTATAGTGCCACAAAGATCTTTTGACCCGAATATGACATTAATAATAATAATAATAATTTTATTCATTTACCACACAGTAGTTACAGTAAAATTATAAACCTTAAAATCTAAAGAAAACATTTTAAACCACATAATTGCCAGAGGTTCCCAAACTAGGCAAAGCCTGTATCTTGGGAAACCAGGTAACAGTTATAAGACAAGGATTAAACATTATATTGACCAGAGGTAGATTGTGTGTACATAGAAAACTGATGTTTTAAATATAAAAGATACTTAAAAGTGGACTAGGTGTATAAACATATGATGTATGTGTGTGTGTGTGTGTGTGTATATGTGTGTGTGTGTGAGTGCGTGTGCGTTTGTGTGTGCGTGTGCGTTTGTGTGTGTGTGCGTGCGTGCGCGTGTGTGTGTGTGTGTGTGTGTGTGTGTAAAAATATCTATATGATAATTTATAAATTATCTGTTAATAATTAAGGATTCAGTGTGATCATAGTCTTGACAGAGCAGAAATTGTGTCAGTTTCGCCTTTGCTTCTTTTAAGGAATTTTTTTTTAGATCACATCGGGCTATAACCTCATTATACGTAGCCAAATGGCAGTACCGAGCAAATCTTTTAGCAAAACTAGTTTTAACTATGGGTGTGGGTAATGTCACCACGCGTTTTCCTAAAATCTTATCATAAACATGCGAGTGAACAACAGACTTATGGATAGAAAGACAAGCGTTTATAATGTATAATTGTCAAACACGAAGTACTTTTATGTCTTTATAAAGGGCGTCTGTCGGATATAAAAAGGGTTTCTTTAAAATTACTTTTAAAATTGCACGTTGAGCTCTTTCCAAAGTCATTAGATAGGACTTTGCAGCAGATCCCCATGTGCCAATGCAATATGAAATAATTGATTGGCACATGGCATAGTAAACCATTCTTAGGGTACTCAAATTTGCGGAGTTTCTCAATAGTCTCATGATCCCCATTAGTTTTCTAACCTTCCCAGCCAGACTATTGATGTGAACTTCAAAGGTTAAATGTTCATCTAAAGTAAGACCCAGATATTTGATATCAGTTGTGCGTTGTAGTAAAACACATCCACAGGCCACAAAAGGGCTTGATAGTGAGCAAAAATGGATTCGTAGATTTAACTTATTGTTAGGTTTTGAGGCAGCGGTCTTGTGAAAGCACATGTATTTTGTCTTATTTGTGTTGAGTGTGAGTAAATTTAGCTGTAACCATTTTGCAATAATTGACATACCCTTTTCCGCGATAGCATAGACATTTTCCCAGTCACATCCTCGAAAAAGAACAACGGTATCATCAGCATAGCAAATTAGCTCTGCTGATGGTAAGTTAAGATCATGCAAATCGTTCATGTAAATAATAAATAGGGTGGGGCCGAGTATACTACCCTGTGGCACGCCAAAATTAATTGGCAGTTGGTCGCTCTTAACACCACTTAACCGCACCAACTGTTGCCTGTTTATGAGGTAACTCCTGAACCAGTCCAAGGCTACTCCGCGAATACCCATCACTTCTAGTTTTTTAAGGAGGATAGGTATCGAAACCGTATCAAAGGCCTTGGCCAGGTCCAGGAAAACTGCAATACAGCTGAGACCTTTGTCAAGATAGGTAGATGCAAGATCAGTGAGTAGCGTCACTGCTTCATCAGTAGATTTCTGTTTTCTGAAACCAAACTGATTATTTGCTAGTAATTTATGTGATTCTAGGTAATCTACCAGCCTTTTATTGACGATTTTCTCAAGTAATTTTGAGAAAACGTTCAACAGGGCGATAGGCCTATAATTTTTAGGATCATCAGGGGCACCATCTTTGTGTATTGGAGTAATGGATGCGACTTTCCATGCAGATGGAAAGAGACCAGTCTGTAAACTTAAATTAAAAATATGAGAAAGTGGAATTGTAATCTGTCTTCTAGTAGCTTTTAGCAGGCAGTTTGTAATCCCGTCTAAGCCAGGAGAACTATTGTTTTTCAGTTGTCTGATTAGTGTGTCTATTTCATCAATATCAGTTGGTGCGAAGAAAAACGAACTCAAAGGGCTACCACGTGTTTTAATTTTTCCTGCTACATTGACAGGGGGGATTTGGTGTGAAACTAGGGTTATTATTTACTAAATGTTTTATACTTCCTTCCGGGAAATATTTGAAAAGGCGGGCCCGCACGGTTACTAAATAAAAAAAAATACTTGGGTAAATTTCTTAGCAAAGGTATCTCGGCGACTTGCGGCCAAAAGATCCTTCTCGAACTATAACAACAAATCTACAAAAGACGGATTACCAACACATTATAACTGTTCTTTTTCTATTCTATATTATCACGCCAGATCTCTTACGGGGTAGGCAGGGAGTACAGAGTTCCAACAGGCTCTTTCCTTACATACCTCTCTGGCTTCTTCTACTCTCATAGTTCGTCTCATACACGCTCGCCGGTTACGGAGACTCCTGACTTGTCCTTCAGATAAGACCCGGTCTGTTTGGTAATGGTAAGATAGTCTAGGCCTTCCCCGGTACCTACATCCTTCCACTTTTGCATTGTATATCAGTTTTGTCAGTCGTCGGACATTCTTTCTATATGCCCGAACCAACGGAGCTTACCCTTTCGCATCTTTACCCCGATACTCTCTTTCATATCTATTTGCTTTCTTACTACGCTGTTGCGAATACGGTCGGTCTGCTTCACTCCGCACATCTTCCGCAGAGCTCGCATTTTCACCGCATTTATCCTACTTTCATTCTCTTTCCTACATACCCAGCTCTCGCTGCCATATAACAGCGTTGGGACAAGCACTCCGTTATGTATGGCCAGATGCGCCTTTCGGCTTAAGTGCCGGCTCCCAAGTAGCTTTCCCATCGCGCCATTCACTAGGTTCCCTGCACTCACTCTTCTCTCTATGCTGTTCTCTTTATTTTATTTATTTATTTATTCTTCATGCACTTTTATGTAAATCGGCGGTTTTAATGCCTGAGGTATTTTCTGCCAGTCTACCTTGGGGTGATGTAGATACAAGTGTGTGAAATTACACGAGTTGTAGAGGGTAAAGGAAAAAAAATATAAATAACAACTAATTAAAAGTTGTGTGACTGTTATTTCGTGCTACCAACCATAGTAATTACTTTAGTGTTACTAAAGTAATTTACTCGTAGTTATAGTTAGCTCATTTAATTAGCTGTAACATTAATTTAATAACTCTGACAAAAAGTGAGAACGCATTTTAAGTGAAATACTTTGTTCCGTTCTGATTTGTCCCCTTTATAATTTGGAACGCAGACATAAAACTTCTATTTTTACATAATTATGTACATACATAATGTATATGAGCATACATTATTACAATAATATAAATCTAAGGTCTTTTTTATTTACAAGCTTTTATTTAACTTGCGACGTTCGTATGTCTGTGTGTCTATCTATCTGTCTGCCTGTTTTTCCGGTTCAAATCTTGTGATCCATTTTTAAGCACTCACGGGTCCGATCAAGCTGAAATTTGGCATGCGTATGTAAGTTCGGTGTCAATGCAATAATATGATACCATGGACCTGGTCTGATGATGGAGCCGGAAGGTGTCCATAGGAATACGTAAATTATACTCCCCTCGTGCTAAGGCTTGTTGGATTGGTATTGACAAGTAGTATACAACCAGATAGTGTTCAGGGTCTGATGACGAAGCTGAACCAACCCGAATGGTGTCCAGGGTCTAATGATGGAGCCGGAAGGATTCCATAGGAGTTCCTTATCTAAGCAAAATATTTTCATTGTGTGTTTTGCTATTAAAGCTTGTTTTTAAAAAGGTCCTTTTTAATAAACAATATTTTCAATCTATCACGACAGAAAAGATATACAATGCGAAAGTGGGAGGATGTAGGTACCAGGGAAGACCTAGACTATTTTACCATGGTCAAATAGATCGTGTCTTATCTGATGAATAAGTCAAGAGTCTGCATAACCGGCGAGCGTATATAAGACGAACTATGAGAGTGGAAGAAGCCAGAGAGGTATGTAAGGAAAGAACCTGTTGTGACTCTGTGCTCTCTGACGTGATAGACGTCCTGAACGCGTCTCCTTTTTATCCTTAATCTTCATCAGATCATTAGCCCGTTTACATATTGCACAGGATGATACTTTTTTATTTTCTTATTTTCTATCATCACCCGCACTATGTGCGACGAGGCAGTTCTATATATATAGAAATATCCCAATGACATTTTCCATCCATAATTTTTTCCTTTTTCGCAGAGGTTAAATCTTGAGAAGTTTCTCAATCCTCTTTGAGCACGACTGAGGTATGTGTGTATTTTACAACACTAATAGGCTAACGAGGCATTTCTATATAGAAATATCCCAATTGCACTCTGCTACTTTTTTTCTGCTCTTTCGCTGGGAAAAAGTGTTGAACAGATTCTCAAGCCTCTGTGGGAAGGACTGAGATATGTGGTACCTTAACCACGTTAAAAAACTCTTCACGGTGACTTCCTCGGATACCGTAGAGAGCTACCCGTTCTAAGATTCGTCCAAGATGACGTAATCATTAGCTGAACCATGCGGAACCAGACCATTGACACAGTCTTTCTTAACTCAACAAATCTTTTATTTAGTCAACAAATAATGAAGTAGCCAGCACTCTCAGTCGCTCCATAACCATAGGTTACGAAGACACGGCTCACAAATCAGCTGTTGGTAATTAAACACTTTCTCTTCGTGATTAATATGCGAACGGCCACCGAGGAAAACGGTTTCTTGGCTACCGTGATTATCAGAGGCATGTATCTTTTGCACATATTTTAATAGTTAAGTGTGAATAATCTACCTACCTATATCATCACATCGGATTACTGCTTAATTGCCTATATGCGTGTGTGTGTGTGTGTGAATGACTGACGCTGTTGGCCGCGAGGCCTTTACAGCTTCACCGGACTTAAAGGCGAGCGTGCAACCACTACGCTCTAGCCAGCCAGAAAGGCAAGAGGCGACATACTCGAGGGCGCCCTCGGTTGGGACAGTCGCTGTAGGGGACGGGTGCACTACTAAGTGCACCGGTCAACCGCCGGCTATGGGAGGGGATCTACTACTACTACGTCGTCGTCGTCGCCCGTATTCTGAGCGGAAAGAAGGGATGACAAAGCATCGGGGGTGAGAACATGTCGCGGCCGGCGGTGGCGGCAGGGGTCGGGGGGGGAGATCGTAGTCGGCGGTGGCTACGATTAACGGATTCGCATGGGTAGATGCGTTCGCGAAGTGACGTGTTGACGCCTTTTTAATAAAGGCGCGAATAGGTTCGAGACCTAGATCGGAGTGGAGGTCGACGTTCCGTACGAACCAGGGGGCTCCTACGGCTTTACGGAGGAAGCGGTTTTGAACCACTTGGAGTTTATCGATGTGAGAGGGGGCCGAATGCCCGAACACAACACACGCATAAGTCATGATGGGTCGAACGCAAGTTTTCTATATGCAATGCACGCTGCCTACTACTGGTTAAGTGAAGTGCAGAACAGAGTGATAAGGAGTAAGAGTTTATAACCCCCTATTACCATTATCAACATCGGTGAAGAAAATTAAAGCCGCGTAAGTTCAAGGACCTAAGTCGTTGAATATTCGCAGTTATTTGCTGGTATATGTATTGACAAATACAAAATGCAGACCCAAACAAAAACCTGTGTATAACAATTTTTTAGTATTAAAAAAAATGAAGCCCCAGATTAAGAATTATTCCTGTATCGGTGCGTTTACAAACACGAAATTCACATGCACAAACACCCAGACCGAAGCAAATATTTGTGGATCATACAATGATTTGTCTCGTGCGGATATCGAACCCGCGACTCTATCCAGTGGGCGGAGAGAATCAAGCTTTTTATCACTGGTGGAGCAAGCCGTCCGTAAACAGCGTCACGACTATATTACTAAAGCGAGGTGGGCAGTTGTACACCATTTCGTCTAAGCAGTTAGGTCCTAATTTAATAGAGGGTGAGGTTACTACCAGTATACATTATAAGTTAAACGCCACCCTGAAATAGCAAAGACATTATTGACGTCAAAAACCTCAGGTCTTTCGCACGGCCATGGGTGAAGGCAGGTTTGTGACCTACCAACTTAATGCCGCCTTGATGAGGGTTTGCGGGTAATGGGAAGGGGGTTGCCTCTCGCCTGCACCTAATAACTGGCTCTCGGGAGGAAGCGCGTACCACGTGCTCCCAGCACGCCCCTCAATAAAATAAATAAATAAAAAATCTTTTTTATTTCAGACAACACAGTCCATATTAGAAATTTAATACATCATTAGGTTAGTAAAGTATTTAGATTTACGAACTATGTTATTATTGACATGAAGATCGGCATATTTTTGGAGGACATCTGCATCCATTCTATTCGCAATCATCTTCAGAACTCCATTAGTGCTCCCCGCAACCTACTCATGATTGAGGCCGTTTTTTTGCGCATGATGGCATAAAAGTCATCAATGCCAGCATCCGCAAACATGCCAGATGCACTACAGAAGCGAGAAAGTCTCAACAGAGTAGTAGTAGCCTCATTGTAGTGTGTGGAAAGCATTTCCGCCAAGAGTGGATTGCCACAAAGTGGCAGGTCGCTGACGGGTCACGGATGGCTGCTTACGCGTTCCCGTAACCCATCCCAGCCACAGCGACGAACTGGAGTACGGTGGAGGTTTTAGCCGGTAGGAGTCTTGGCATAATTCTCTCACTTCCTTCAATGGCGAGCGGGTATCCTATGAAGGATCTTCCCCATTAAATAAAAAAAAGGTTTGTGACCTACGGTTGACACTTATCAAGCCACCTAAAAATTCCCAAATCAGCTAAATAACATTATATGGTAGCCGGGATCAACGGCTTAGTGCCTTCCGAAGCACAGAAACACTCGAAGACGGAGAAGCCACAAAAGGCCAATGATTTTATAACCTTATTCTATTGAGGTAAAGGTTGGCCGGCCAGCGTATTATTAAGGTTTATTGCAAACTGTCAAGTTAATAACTCATCAAAATATCCATTAAATATGGTATAGAAGTATTAACAGTTGAATAATTATACGTTCCTCAAGGGATAAGCTTAATTGAGGTTTAATGTTCGTTTTAAACTTTGGATAAGTCCTTATATTTGCAAAAACATCACATTATTATTGTTGTACTAGGCATGCCTTTTAAGTTCTGTCGTTTCCATATTTCCCGGCAATTTAGAATTTGTAACTGTTCTATATTCGAATGTGTTTAAATTTTGAATCTTAAAACGGTTGAAAGTATTAGGATTAATGCTATTGTTTAGTCACAGCGTCGATTGGAATCTGTCAGGTTACGTAGGAAAATGAATCTTTCTAAGGAAAATGTTCGTGCTATAATTTTCTACAACTTTAGAAGAGGCCTGACACGGCTTCAGTGTTTTGAAGAGCTAACATCTGTGTTCAATGATGAAGCCCCATGTCTGCGGACTACGCTACGTCGAACGCTAGTATTTAGAATTCCAGCGTGGACCTACTAGTGTTAGTGACAAATCTCGCGAAGGACGCCCAAAATCCGCCTTCACTGAAGATAACATCATTGCTGTGAGACAACTAATTCTCGAAGATCGTCATGTGACGTATCGAGAGATAGAGGCTCTGTTTGGCATCTCAGGGACAACCATTCAGAAGATCTTGCATGAAGCCCTTGGTGTGAGAAAGCTAGTTTTGTAGTCAGATGGTGTAAGAAAACTCTGCAAAGGTTCAACTGAGGAGAGTCAAATCACGTCTACGACATCATCAGTGGTGACGAATCTTGGATCTATCCCTACGATCCTGATTCCAAACAACAATCTACAATCTGGGTCTTTCAAGACGAGTCAAAGCCGACTAAAGTTGTTCGTTCTCGAAACACTTCAAAGAAGATGGTGGCCACGTTCGTTGGAAAAACCAGCCATGTTGCGACTATTGCACTTGAAGATCGTAGAACGGTTAACGCAGAGTGGTATACCACAGTTTGTTTACCACAAATCATCGCCGAACTTCGAAAATCTAACTCAAAGCGACGCATCATCCTGCACCACGACAACGCAAGCTCACACAGCGCTCGTCAAAAGATTAAGTATTTGAAGCAGGAAAAGTAGAAATTCTTGACCATCCTCCATACAGTCCTGACCTAAGCCCTAACGATTTCTTTACATTTCCTAAAATTAAGAAAAGTCTTCGTGGTCAAAAGTTCCAGTCCGGTGAAGAAGCAGTCGACGCTTTCAAGTCAGCCATTTTGAAAACCCCAACTTTAGAGTGGAATAAATGTTATAATAACTGGTTTGAGCGAATGGAAAAGTGTATTAAGCTACGTGGTGAATACTTATCACCACGTAGCTTGACGTACAAAAACAATAAAAAGTACTATAAGGTTCTAGTTGTGTTTTTTCTTCAAACGACAAAACTTAAAAGGCATGCCTCGTATTTCATTTAGGCGTTCATAGCGCTAAGGGACAGTTGGTCTGACATAGATGTCCGTTTGTGGAAATTCCATTTTTGGGCGTCTTCGGAAGGCAACGTGTGATTAAAGAATATTATTTTCTTAAAAAAATAATTTTACATTTCACTTACATGAGAACACATTTCTACACTTAATAATAACTTTTGGTTTCTTTGGATAGTATTGCTGTACGTCAATAAGTTAACATTTTTAAATAGTGGGTATTATTCGGGTGCCAAAATAGTGATTTCTCCTGATTAAAGACTAGCATCTGCCCGCAATTTCGTCTGCATTGACGTTAGACAGAAACCTTACATTTTTTGGGATACAATGTAAGGTTCCAGTGTAAGGATCCAGGTAATAAACTGTGTGTCAAATTTCATACAAATCCGTTAAGCCGTTTTTGTGTGATTGATTAACAAACATCCAAATATGTAAACATACAAACTTTCACATTTAGAATATTAGTAGGATGTTGTCCTATCATTATTGTCCTGGGTTCTACTGGGTAAGATAGTGTTATACAGGTTTCTTTATCAAAAAATACCAGTAGTATTGCGGGTTCTGCAGCTATTCCTGATATAATGGCAATGGACTCGCTCTATCGGCGGTAGGTAAAATGAGGGTGTAGTTTACCACTGCCATGAAATGCTTGGAGAATGTAGACGTAATGGTTTTAAAGCATTTTTAAATGATATATCCCACCAAAAACATTCTCATGTAAAATGTTGCCAAGACGAGACCAGAATACACTGTCAAAAAGTTATCAGATCTCATGTAGAGCCAAGCTTCTAAATCTACAAGCCCTAACTTTACAAACTCTGCACCTTAGTCAAAATATGTGGCTTGGCCGTTTCGTTACTACAAGAACTATTGTATAAAGGAAAAGTAATGAACAGTAATAAATTAAATATATGAATAAATTTTTACCTTACGCCCATATGACGGTAGCGACGGTAGCGGACCTAAGAATTTTGATGATCATCAGTGAGTCTGTGTTGAAATGAGAGTTTTTTAGATATCAATTTAATCTGAAGTATAAAAGCTATGCAATTGAAACTTTATATGTTTATTGAGTCTACTATTGACATCATATCCCGAGAATTTTGTTTATCTGGTATAATCCAAACCCAAGTTATGAGGGTTTAAAAAAACGAATAAGCGCTTCGAGAAAAGGTAGTAGTGCCCTTGCGTTTCGCTTGGCTCTTCTTGCCGGGGTACTACCGTGCCCCCATATATTTATGTGCATATTTAGGCGATTGTGTTGTTGATGTATCTTTTGATAGGATCGCTATTCCAAAAAAAAAAAAAAAAACAAAAATATTTATTTCATTAAAAATCTAGATATTAACAATGATATTGTGGTGACTTTCCTAGTAAGTATGAAATACCTGTAGCAGGAAGCCACCGCTCTTCCATCCCGTGTTTGCACATAGAGTAAAATAAAATTATATTATATTAAGAACATTAAATTTATCTAATATAAAAGCATGCATATGTTTATGTGTGGGTGGGTGTGTGTGCGTGTGTGTGTGTGTACGTGCGCGTATGTGTGTATGTGTATGTGAGTGTTTTTGTGTGTGTGTGTGTATGTGTGTGTAATTAAAACTAGTTATGGAGGGTCTATATATTTTAAATCAAAATATAGATATATACGTATAAGTAGACAAATATGACTATGCTATTTTCTTTAATAAATTTTCTGTTTCAGTATAGTTTAGAGATTTTAACCAGGTCATCAGAGTCCTCTTACAATCGTAATGGTTTAGGGGATAGATATTAAGTTTATTATTTATTAAATTATATAGACAGCCAGTTTGTCTCTCATTTTGTCTAGCGGCAAAGGCTGTTCTGACTGTTTTAATTTGAATAGCGCTGTCTTTTCTCCTGGTGACTAACTTATTTGGGTGGTATGTTATAATCTTGTGAAGTCTAAGTATAGAATTTAAAATATATAGTTTCCTGACTGTTAGAACGTCACCGTAGATATACAGCTCATTAGTGGAATATCTGTACGGCAAAAAGTACATAATTTTAAGAAGGGACCTTTGACTTCTCTCAATATCCAAAAATTTTGTTTTTGTTGCACCACCCCATACGGGGATACAGTAACCTAATATAGATTGAGCAAGTGCGTAATAAATTTTATTAATGAGTTCCTTACGGATGACATGTCTTAGTTTTTTGAAGACCCACATTAGTTCCAGCGATCCCATTCCAGCGATCCTATCAAAAGATACATCAACATATCACATACCAATTTACAATAGGTGGCGCTGGATTGTATGCTTAATTTAGTATAATATAAAAATGTATGTATTTATACAGAAAATGATGAAAACAAATGAATAGATAATTAGACAAAATATACAAGCCCGCTGAGTTTCTCGCCGGATCTTCTAAGTGGAGGCCGCGTTCCGATCCATTGATAGATTATTAGTTAAAGAAAATGGGTAAATATTGCCATTTGTAAGTACTGCAGGGTTTATACAAAATAAATAATTCAGGTTTGAGTTTGAGTGAGGAACATTCCCGAATTTTATAAAAAAACAGCATCAGAAATTGCAGCAATGTGTCTCGCTCTAATGGGGGTTAAATATGCAATATCATGGTAGACACAACAACGTGGTATTCAATTTTTTTGTTGAATACTGATTAGCGAGTAACTTCTAACTCACGTAGGGGTCAATTCCCCATTTCACCTCAAATGAGGGTCTATTCCGTATTTCACCTGATGACGTGAGTGAGTGAAAATAAGGTTGAAGATGTGGCTCACTGATACAGTTATAGCCTATTTACTCTGGATCCTGAGAGTAGATAGGCTGAGGAGACAGAAGTTAAATCGAGTTTCGAATAGTTAACAGGATTGGTCTGATCGAGTTAGACCCGTCTCCTCGAATGGCTACTTCAGGAAATATGCCAGAACTGAAAAAAAATGCTGGGAGTGTGGTGACCAGCTATGGCCGTGCCAACCATCGATGAAAATCACTACTAGAAGCGTGCTTCTGTGCCGAAGGAGTTTTGTATAAATTTTCTGCAGCATTCTTGGTCTTGTGGCAAATGGTGTTACTGTCAATCATGAGGCCCTTGGTTGGTTGAGGTCAGACAAAATAGGTATTATTGTGGTTTCTGAATCAATAATTTTAATAACACACATTAATAACAGAAGCAGTATGGAATTGTGCTCGGTAAATACTCTCGCCTTTATTATCAAGAGAATAATAATAGTTATTATGAAAGTTACGCCTATTCCTATAAAGGTGAAACTTAGGGATTCGCAAAATGATAAATATTTATCTCAGTATTTAAGTTGGATGATTTCTAATGGATGATATTAATCATAATGTTGTTTCCTTTGGCCTTAATAGAGATATTTTCGAGTAAATATTTAGGCGTCTACTTTGTCTTTCTCGTCCTTGTACAAGTTTCAAGGACATCAGATTGATTCAGCTTATTTCAAGTTCTCTCGCAAGTTTAAATTTTGATACAAACTTTCCGGATATTTTATAACCTTTATATTTTGATAAGTAATATCCTAAGTCAGACTATTTGGCCTTACTGCTGAGCAATGACCTTTGTTGACAAATCGAGATGAAAGGGTACGACGTAGGTCCTGCTGAATGTGGTCCTCATCATCATCCTAAACTTGAACATAGGCCTCCCCAATCGCTTTCCAGCGTAACCCATCCATCTGGCAGGCGGTAGTCCTACGCTGCGCTTGCCAACGACGTGGTCTTCACTCAAGAATCTTTCTGCCATTGCTGAATATGGTAGTTTTAGCAAACTGTAGCATTTAAACGCTTCCTCACGTTGGTTATAGTTGGGTCGAATCAATTTGAAATAAGAGCACACCCATATTGGCGCTCTTATTTCTGGGGCCGTATTTGGAACTATCTCCTTTGATTTAGTGCAAATAATATATCGATTAAGTTAACCGTCCATACCAAAATACCACAGTATCTAACTAATACAATATTTCTGAACGTTGATCGGAAAGGCCTTTGTTATTCGAGTATTTCTGACTCGTGAGGTATGAGTCGGCGTTTTTATAAATCTGTTACGATGAGATGTTGTAACACAAGGAGATTGTGTTAGCGAATGAATGCGTCGTAAATAATAAGCGACGGCGTAAAGATGTGTGTCACGATGTGACGACTTATTTGGAGTTGAAGTGTGATTTGATTTTGTTATGTAATTCCGATTTGTTTTTGTGCATGTGGAATTTATGTAACAGATTTTCGAAAGACAGAAATGCAAATTTGTGGGAAACCTAATTTTCGTTGGTAAAGATTTAGGCTACTTTTGTGATTTATTTAAAGAGAGGAAATGAAACAATTAACATCCACTGTAATCCATTTTCGCAAATAAACTGATTTGATTTGAAACTGCATTCTACAAGCGGGATGGCAGAAGTGATACTATTGTACATGTACATTTTTTGGACGGTTAAACATCGAGCCTGTTGCCATATTAAGTTGCCATAACTTTGAGTAGGTTCCGGAATTCTAGTGAGGATTTTCGATAGAAAACTTCTATTACACCTACTTTGACGGTATAACCTAGGGTACGAACCCAATAACTTATTATATACCCAATACTTCTATTGTTACACAATTACTAGAGCAACCACTACGCCCAAGCCAGAAGGGCAAGGTAGCAATTAGCTTGAGGGCGCCTCAAGGAGGAACGACCTCAGCTTGGGCAGCTGCTATGGGGGTGGGCATATACTAAGTGTCTCGCCGTGGTGCTCTGCACCAGCCGTTGGGCAAGGGATTCATCGACATCACCGCCGAGGTCGGTGCCTGATATGGTGTGCGGTATCTGTATTCCAAAGAAGGGAAGTAAGGGCATCGGGAAAGTTGTTGAGTATATTCCGCGAGCGGCGGTAGCGGCTGATAGGAGGGCAGTCAGGTAGTTGGCGGTAACTACGTTTAGGGGGTTCCAACGGTGCAATAGCGTCATAAAATGATCGAATAATGGTATTCTGTATGACACTGGAGTATACCATCGTAACGCACCTCATTTCGTCTTTGATTGGTCATAGCAAATAAGCCTTTGGTAGTAAAAAACGAAGACTCGAGATTAAGTAATGGACTCTATTTTAAATATGTGTAACAATGTTCCAACTTGAACTCGCTAGAATTAAATACAACTGCTGTCATCGCTCCGAGCCGTCCGCGTCCTGCGGCCTCTCCGCCGCATTGTGATGTTTCGACAGCCCTATAGATTATTTGAAGGAGCGATTAGACGCGCGATTAGGAATAAGGGTGGGGTACCATTTCACGGACTGAATAATCATTAGTCACTTATGCTTTGTACCATACCTTAAATAGGAAAAATAAAAGTAAACAGGGTCCGCATACGCGTATAACGGCTTTTCCTAATAACCAAGAATTGAACGTTACGTAACTCAAACGCAACTTTACCGACTTGTTAGTTGTAACCGCTGCATACTTGAGGTCAGAATAACCTGGTTCTATTTAATAATGAGTACACTTTGTTATTTTAACAGTAGCTCAAGTATTTCACACTTAGAAAGCGTTGGGTTTCGAAAGTTATTTCATCGTAATTTATTATTTGTGTACGGCTCTGTAATATGTGTTTAATAAACTGGTAAACAGATAACGCATAGCTTAAATAAAAGAAGTTTGTTTGTTATAATAAAGAGGACCCCTCGTTCAAATCCTTCAGAACATGCCGCGGACGGCTGTAGCGGCTGATAGGAAGGGAATCAGTCAGTGACATTTCACTTGATTACAACGTTAGTTCCGATTTTGACCATCGACCAAAGAACCTTGTAGGCCTGTAATAGAAAACTAAAAAGAAAAAAAAAATGTACGGGAGTGGCAATGCGCTGGCGATTGGGGCTAAAGAATAGGAACAAAACGCTTCGCAGTTGGCTAGGCCTCGGTTATTGAGCAGAAAGTTTCCTTCCAGCAGAGTTGGGAAAAAATTAATTGTGAATAAAAATTAAGACGGACGCCTTGGTCCAGTGGTTAAGTGGCTTCGATTCCCGCACGGGATAAATCGTTGTGTGATTGATTTGTTTCGGTCTGGGTGTCTGTACATGTGAATTTTATGTTTGTAAACGCACATGCGACACTGGGGTGATAGCCCCACACTAGGATTTTTTTTTAAATCAGGCAATCGGTTTTTTTAGTTTTTTAAGTTCCCGGCAACGATATTATATCAATGGTTCCCGGCGTTTCGAGTGTTCTACAGTACCCATGCTATTCCTGTACCTTACGAAGAGCCTATACTTCTCATCTCAGCCTATACTTGTCCACTGCTGAACATAGGACTCCCCAATCGCTTTCCAGCGTAACCTATCCGATGCCACCTGCATTCAACGACTTTCTGCGATTTTCACAAGATCGTCGGTGCATCTGGCAGGTGGTCATCTTACGCTACGCTTGCCAATACGTGGTCTCCATTCTAAAATCTTTCTGCCCCAACGCCCGTCCGATATTCGCGCTATGTGCCCCGCCCATTGCCACTTCAGCTTGCTAATCCTGAGGCCTATGTCGGCGACCTTAGTTGTTCTACGAATCTCTTCATTCCTGATTCGATCACGGAGAGAAACGCCGAGCATAGCTCTTTCCATGGCTCGCTGAAATACTCTGAGCTTTTTTATTAGACCTATTGTATGAGACCTATTGGGAGAGATAAATAAGTTTAATTACAATTGAAATTTCAATTGATTTATCTTACAATTAAAAAAAGTAATTGAATTATGCCCAAAATTGCCTTCTAGTATCTGTTTCGTCTTCTGTAGTTACACAGCAGCTCAGCAATTTTCATTTTCTCTGTACCTAACGTAACATAAGCTTTATACTACAGTGGACGTGTAAATACGCCTGTTTCGTGTACTGAGACTTGGAAAGAAGATGCCATTTTTTATGCAAATTAGCAAGAAGCATTTACTTTCACGAGCGCACCTAGATATTCAACAAAATGTAGTAGATATTATTTTGATAATAACTTTTGTTATATTAACGCAGTGGTTAAGAGCTTAAGCCGCTCCGCCCACTGAGATTAAATCACATATGTACAAATCTTTATGTGATCCACAATTATTTGGTTCGGTCTGGGTATTTGTGTATGTGTATTTTCATATTTGTAAATGCACGCACGATACAGAAATAAATCCTAGTGTGGGGCTACGTTCAAAAATAAATTATGCAAATTAACAAGAAGCATTTACTTTTACGAGCGCACCTAGATATTATCAACAAAATGTATGAGTAGATATTATTTTGATAATATCTATTGTTATATTAAATTTAAGCAAAAGGCATGCAATTTATGCCGTTTGTTAAAATATGATTTAGGCTTTTTTTAGGCGTATCCCCACACTAGGATTTATTCTTGTGTCGTGGGTGCGTATACAAGCATGCACCAGTGACACAGGAATAAATCCTAGGATGGGGCTAGTGTTGTAAGAATGAGCGCTGAAGTCGAGCGATTAGCGCTGAGTCGACACTCACGAGCGTTGAAACACGTAGAAAACGCGAGCGTTTTAAGCGCCGACTCGAGCGTTTTTACAACACTAGGTGGGGCTCCGCTTCTAAATACAGCCTTAATCATATTTTAACTTATAAGACAGGTTCCGTGTAACTGCACCTTAATGGTTAGATTTCTGAGAGTCACATTCTACCATAAAATAGTTTCATTCTCTAAGCATTTCATATAATAATTAGTAGTGCAAAGAACTTGCCATTTCAAAAACAAGTAACAATTAGGTACATCTTTATTAAAACAAGGTATAACATAATAAACGCAAGACCTGAAAGTAGTTTGTTCTGAATCGGTAACTGAATTGATTCCAACTAGTTATAATGCTTTTTTTATTTATTTATAGATAACCAACAGCTATGGTGATGCAAAATAATAAACAATACATAATGAACTTAAATTAAGCCAATTATAGGTTTTCCTAAAGTAATTTTACTGACTGGTCTGGTGGCAAAGTGCATCGATTTGTGATGACGAGGTCCTGGGTTCAAATCCTAGGTCGGACAAATGTAGTTTTTCTAACGAAAAAATCCCAGTACGAGTCCGGAGTCTGGAATTGTGCCCGGTATATGGCAATAGGCTCGCCCCCTATTACATGGGCCCTAACATCGTCGGCGAAACGTGGGTGTACTTAGTACACCTCTGCCACCCCGTCTGGGGAATATAGGCGTGACGGTGTGTGTGTGTGTAATTACACATATTAGGAGTGGAAGTTTTGTAGCTTTAAGAAAGTGATCTTATCTAAAATATAAAAGTAATAAAATAAAAATAATTTACAGAAAAGGTAAGTACTAATTGCGATGCGTGTCAGGACGTGTGTGTGTGGGGATGTCAGTTTGAATCTGGGTAAGAGTTTATTAAAAACTCTTTTATGTATGTATATAATATAATATAATATTAGCCCTGTTAAGAAACTGTCCTGGCCTCCTCTCAAACAGAGAGGGTTTAGGCCGTAGTCCACCACGCTGGCCCAGTGCGGGTTGGCGAACTTCACACACCTTCGAGAAACTCTTAGGCATGCAGGTTTCCTCACCATGTTTTCCTTCACTGTTAAAGCAAGTAATAGTTTTTTTCTTATACGCACATGTCTAGATTTGAACCTCTGACTTTACATTCCAGCGGTCTAACCACAAGGCTATCACTTCTTTCCTATAGGTATCGATTGAATAACATACTGGTTCCTCCATCTTTCTCGCAACATGTTACGTGATCGTTCTCTCGGACTAGTTTTGCGATTACGATATTTCTCTTAGGATTACATTAGGAACTTGCTGGCCATCCCAAACCTGCCGTAACATTGCATATGTTGATAACCCAGTATGTTCACAAATATAAACATTTACTTTTTGGACAAAAACTAAGAGTGGGGTAAGTTGATGAAAGCAAAAAGTAATTAAGTTTCACCATCTCAACCCGCGTAGGTTTTCACAAAACACCTTCGCGGGTTCAGTTGAGGAAAAAAATAATTTAATAATATGAAGTTTAACCACGTGGGACGAGATTTGTCGGATGAGATAGTGACTAACCTCCTCTGACACATTCGGGCACAGCATTTTTAAAACGTAGTTTAACGCCAGAAATTTTTCGTGTCGTGGGTGCGTTTGCAAATATATTGGCACCCAGACCGAAAAATATATTTGTCGGTCACAAAAAGATTTGCCTCGTGCGGGAATCAAACCCGCGACTACGTGATCCACTGGAACAAGCAATCCGTCAAACAACTGTATCACCTGGGTTATATCATAACCTAGCGCGACGGTGTAGAGAGAAAGGTAACCTATGATGACTGCCTCGTTGGTCTAGTGACGAGGTCCTGGATTCAAATCCTAGGTCAGACAAATGTAGTTTTTCTAACGAAAAATTCCCAGTATGAGTCCGGAGTCTGGAATTACATGGACCTAACATCGTCGGCGAAACGGGGATGTACTCTGTACACCTCTGCCAACCCCGCTTGGGGAATATAAGCGTGACGGTGTAACAAAGCTACGCTGTTTGGCTACACGACACCATCAAGACAGTCATATTATTTACACTACACTAGTACACGTACACTAGTGTACATAATTTATATCATGGTTAGCAACGAATTTACGTCAGAAACGTAATGTAAGTCTGGTTTTATATTTCTGAGAACATTCAACAGGGCCTGCAAACATTGGATGTTAATATTTGAGTTACCCTTTCCTTGGATGAAGTTGAAACCGCAATTTGTTAAGGCGAATATAGGGCGTGTTGCAATCGTTTAGTTTGACATTTGTCGTTAGATAATTTATATTTATTAAAAAAGTTCAGAGGTCATAAACTCGGAGGGTTGAAATGCAGATTCTAAATATTTTTACAAATTTCTCTCGTCTTTATCACTCTCATGGTTCATCCCATACTCGTCGATTTGAAGGTCATGGTTAGGTTACAAATCACCTGTTTGTGTGTACGCTAAACATATAACAAGGCCTTTTAAAAGTCTCAACGAATGTCACAAAAGTTCAAGAGTAACAAACTATCCCTTATATTAAGTATTTATTATTTTAAATAAACAGAAACGCACAGTTATATATCCTGAATCGACCCTGATATATTTTTATTACACAAATATGAACAGAAATTACAATTCAGTAATTGAAAAGTACTACCTGACTCGGTTTTTATTGTCGGTATTTCTCGTATAATATGTTGTTTTGTAATTAAAGTGGTTCCGCATTTATTAAAATGCATTTTGAATTTATAACGCAGGTAAATAAAGTTCGAACTAGATATATTTTTATCTTAAAGGATATTTTAGTAAAATTGATACGTAAGTTTATAAGAATACCAGTCCACAACAGCGCGACCTACGAAATCTAACAGTAGCTAAGAATAATCCATGTGACCCCATCAGCACACAAAAATCATAAAAATCAATGAAGCCGTTTAGGAGGATAATATATAATATGAACACAATCACATCTCGATTAGATAATTGCTTAACAAATTCAATACGAAAACCAAATTTGCAAATTTAAAGTTTGGAATGCATTTGGAATCTCCGTATTGCTTTAAATAAAGAATAAATTTAGTTTGTTATAGCGCACTGACAGTAACAGCATTTTTTGCAAATTAAAAAAAATGTTAGATACATACAAAAAGCTGTGATAGCCTAGTGGTTAGACCGTTGAACTGCAAAGTCAGAGGTCTCGGGTTCAAACCCAGGCACGCACCTCTGTATTTTCGAAAGCATGTGCGTGTTTAAAATTAATTATCACTTGCTTTAACGGTGAAGGTAAACATCGTGAGGAAACCTACATGCCTAAGAGTTTCTCGAAGGTGTGTGAAGTTCGCCAACCCGCACTGGGCCAGCGTGGTGGAATATGGCCTACACCCTCTCAGTTTGAGAGGAGGCCCGTGCCCAACAGTGGGACAGGGCTAATATTTTATATATTATTCCTATAGGAAAATGCAAGGCTGGCCGGTGACGTTGCGGAAATATCAATGTTATTAATATTATTTCATTAAAAAATATGATAGGTATGATTTATGTTACTGGAATGTAGCTGCGGAGCAGATAGTTGAGGATACTACTTTGTTAAATATAGTTTAGGAGATTAGCTAGTGATACAACCGATGTAGGAAGATGTGCGGATAGGCCGGTGACTTGGGGAATGTATATTGTTTTAGGGATCTGTACTCCTGCTGATAGACGCTGTTTGATGCCGAGTTCTTGGAATATGGAGACATTTCTGCGTAATTCGGTCCACGATATCCTAAGCATTCTTCTCCAGCACCACATTTAGTTTAGGAGATTATTTAGTTATACAATTGGGGTAGGAAAATTTACGGATGGGCCGGTAACTTGCGGGATGTACATTCTGTTAGGGATCTGGCGTGATGTTATACATAGGTAGATAGAATATCATGTATTTTCCCTTTCGGGGTAGGCAGAGAGTACAGTATAGAACATCGTATTATTAAATGTGTCTGCTTTGTTGGTCCAGTGTATGGTGTAGCCGGCGATTACGAGGTTCGGATTTAAAGCCTGGGTCGAATAGAGACTTATTGATTTTTCGTATAATAAAATCTAAATAGCAGTTTGTGGTCCGAAATCGTGCCCGGTATAATGACAATAAGATCACCCCCTGTTATATTGAACCCTAACATCGACGGATGATGGATGTGTAGTACACCTCTGCTACATCCGCTTGAGGAATATAGGCGTAACGGTGTTAGTAAGCATCTACTGTTGAATAAATACCTTCTCTCACAAATTGAGGTGAAAGAGAATAGGTCATACTCCACGTAAATCCAGTGCGAAATGGTGTAGGAAGATTTGTGATATTTAACAAGCAGTTAATATAATTAAATCCAATACCAAGCATAACACTGCAAGACCTCAAGACACCGTGAGCTCATTCTGCGTAGACAATAGTCTAATAAAAATGAGGGTACCCCGGGACAACGATGCTTTTTGGACGTTTAACTGAGGTGTTAAACGTCTCCTTCCTGTGACCACGGGTGCTGCAAAGCACTCGAAAATAAAAAATAAAACGCAATAAAATCCGCAAAATAGTTTCATTTCAAGCTTATAAGACTTCCGATGAATAAGTACTATTATTTTTTTTAGATTTTAAGTACATGCATTTAAGGGTAAATTTATACATGTATTAATTACGTCAAGTATATTTATGTGTTTATTAACCTTCATAAGTTTGAAAGAGATTTTGAATGTCGCCAAGTATTGCGTTCACTTGCCCTTGTGAACTGGTGCACTTTTGTAAATAACATCACAACATGTCATATATGTACGTATTTGTTTTAAAATGTTCTTATGCAACTTGTAATAAGGACAGTTGTAAATCAGTATGGTTTAAATAACAACTTTTACGTAAACACAGATAAAGTTATAATAATAATAATAACTCATTTATTATCAGGCAACTGAAATTTTACAAAAATAATTTTGTTTAACTTACAGGCCCATAGAATATATATTAAGGTAAGGTATTATGTAATATACCTTACAGATTAACATACATATAAAGTATAAATACTTATAAACTAAGATACATGTGTTTTCGGCGACATGTTGCGCTATGCAGGGGCATTTTTCAGTCTTTCCCGAAATCTTCAGAATACGACACCCTTCGGCCAGAACTCCTCGCTCATGAAGGTCTCCAGCTTGGCGGTGGGAACTCGCACAACAAAGGAATTGAATGCCCCATTGTTTTGCGAGTTCAGCTTCTCGACCCTCAGAGTGTAGAAGGTCTTCTTACGGGCGTACTCCGCAATGTCCTCGGCTTTAGTGGTGTAGTGTAGCCGAGACACGTACAGCAGTGTTGTTGGTACTGCTGAGCGAAGGAGTATGCCATCTTAGTTCCTGCCTCATGCCATAATAAGTTTCACTACTTTATTTAGCACCTCTAGCATATTCCCTTTTAAAATTTACCTTTGCTCTTATCTCATTTGTCTTCCCTTACATCTATATTTATTCCGTCAATCATTTATGTAATGTAGAATAGGTATAATTGGTTCTTTTTTGTTTTGTTTTAGTTTATATTTTATTTTAGGAAAATTTAGTCATTGTTGCACCTTACCTCTTCTTATTTTATGTTTATCATCTCTGTCTCCTACCTAAATGTTGCCTGGAAGAAATAGCTATAAGCGATAAGGCCACCTTGCTGTACCATCATAACGATTTTGTTTACTTTTTAGTCATAATATTTTTATGTGCAATAAATTATATTATTATTTTTATTATATATGCATTCATTTAATACCATTTCTTATAAAATATATGTAAAAATACAAAGTAGAAATATGCTTATATATATTGTATAAAAAAATATGTGCTCCACTGACAGCGAGGTCTACGACCCAAGCTACCGGTGGTCAGGGTTCCAAAGAGAAGAACCTCCTCACAATGCGCGCCGTGTCCAATACTACCGCCTTCTGTATCAGGCCCTTCACCCAACTGCCTAGCGAGCTTCTCGAGGTGTTTATCGAAGCTCTTCGCTATTAGGCCGTTGACTGATACGACCATCGGAATAATGATAGTTGACTCAACATTCCACATAGCAGTAACCTCATGGGCTAGTTCCAAATATTTAGATATTTTTTCTTTTTCGGCTTTCACAAGGTTCTCATCATGCGGAATGGTAACATCAACTAGCATTACACGACGTATTGATCAATCTATTATCACGATATCAGGCTTATTGGCTACAATAGTCCTGCCCGTGATAATAGATCGATCCCAGTAGAGCGTGATATGACCACTTTCAAGAACTGGAAGAGGCTGGTACTGGTAGTACGGGATTTCAGAGGCCACAAGGCCATATTTAAGAGCAAGGTGCTGATGGATAATCCTAGCCACTTGGTTGTGTCTGTGCAAGTACTCTCCGTTAGCAAGACGAGAATTATTATTATTATTATTGAGTTGGTCTAGTTTTGCTTTATTCTGTTCCACAATTTTTTCTTTTTACAAGATTTTGTTTCATTGCTTTGTTGATGTGGAGCTGGAAGGTGGTCATAGGAACTTCACAACTGAAAATATATCCATCATGATTTCGCTATAAAAGCTTTTAATACACATTGCCCTGCCCTAGGAATTATTCATTTGCCGTGGGTGGGTTTACAAACAGGCAGAAACAAACATTTGTGGGTCACACAGAGATTTGTCCCGTGCAGGATCGAATCCGCGACTGCTCGTTTCGGTTGATACACACCGATATCAAGATATTTTTAAAACGGTTTCTTTTTAAATATAATTTTATTTTTCCAATTCTTTTCATTTAAAACGACTAAGTCATTTATCACGATGAAAAGTTATGAATAATCTATTTTAATATCTCTAACTTGGTGAATGTTGAGAAAAACTTTGTCTCTAATTCCGGACCGAGGTAAAAAAGATATTTTGTGAAAAAGTCAAAGCTTGAGCTTGTGAAAAAGTCACTTAAAATTTGGAAGGAAACCTTAAAAAAATTATACCATTTAAACTTGGCACTTTTTCAAAAATAAACGTAAATCCACTCTAGGAAGTATTCCTGTCGTGGATTTTTTTAGATTTTTTTGAAAACGTAGCCCCTCCACACTAGGATTTATTCCGTGTCGTGGGTGCGTTTACAAACATAAAAATTGACATACACAAATACCCAGACCGGAACAAATAGTTGTGGATCATACAAAGATTTCTCCCGTGCGGGAATCGAAACCGCAACTATTAGACACAGTGGGCATAGCGGCTTAAGCTCTTAACCACTGCGCTAAATTGTCCGTCATTACAAACACGAAATTCGTTTTCATCATCATCATCATCTCAGCCTATACTTGTCCACTGCTGAACATAGGCCTCCCCAATCGCTTTCCAGCGTAACCGGTCCGATGCCACCTGCATCCAACGACTTCCTGCGATTTTCGCAAGATCGTCGGTCCATCTGGCAGGCGGTCGTCCCACGCTGCGCTTGCCAATACGTGGTCTCCACTCTAGAATATTTCTGCCCCAACGCCCGTCCGATCTACGCGCTATGTGGCCCGCCCATTGCCACTTCAGCTTGCTAATCTTAACGGCTATGTCGGTGACCTTGGTTCTTCTACGAATCTCCTCATTCCTGATTTGATCGCGTAGAGAAACGCCGAGCATAGCTCTCTCCATAGCTCGCTGAGCAACTCTAAACTTTTTTATGAGACCTATTGTAAGAGACCACGTCTCTGATCCATATATTATCACTGGTAACACACATTGACTAAAAACTTTAGTCTTTAGGCACTGAGGTATTTTGGATGAGAAGATGTTGCGCAGTTTCCCGAACGCTGCCCAGCCGAGTTGGATTCGTCGATTGACCTCTCTCTCAAAGTTAGACCTACCTAACCGGACTACCTGTCCCAGGTAAATGTATTCGTCGACAACTTCAAGAGTAGAGTTCCCAACGGTGAGTGCGGTGGGTACGACATGGACGTTAGACATTATTTTCGTTTTGTCCATGTTCATTTTAAGACCCACTTGTTGAGATACTCTGTTGAGGTCACCGAGCATTCGTCCTAGATCTTTCAGCGACTCTGCCACGACCACAATGTCGTCGGCAAATCGAAGGTGAGTGATGTATTCGCCATTGATGTTGATGCCAAGTCCTTGCCATTCCAAGAGCTTGAAGGCGTCCTCTAAGGTGGCCGTAAACAGTTTCGGAGAAATGACGTCTCCCTGCCTTACTCCTCTTTTTATGGGGATCGCCTTCGTGCACTGCCCCTGTACTCGGACTGACATGGTGGCGTTATTATACAAGCACTTCAACACTTCAATGTACCGATAGTCAATGCGGCATCGCTGGAGAGATCTAAGAACCGCCCAAGTCGAAGAACCGATCGAATCGAAGGCTTTCTCATAGTCCACAAACGCCAAGCATAGTGGCCGATTATACTCCTCGGTCTTCTGTATAATCTGCCGCAGCGTATGTATGAAATTCGTTTTACAAACACGAAATTCACATACATAGTACGCAGACCGAAATAAAAGTTGTTCCGTGTTTAGCAGAAGCGGTTTCAGCTCTTAACCACTAGAACAAACCACCGTCTTTTTATAAGCTTTTATGAGCTTGCAATGTTTGTTAGTTGCACATCTTCAGCAGAGCTCGCCTTTTAGTTTGGAGGAAAGGGACTACATTTTAGATTGATATTAAATTTTATGACTATTTGCTAAATTACTCTAAGCGTTAATGTTACTATTTCTGGCTTTAATAAACGATTCTTATTATTATTTTATTTATTTGCTTAGGTATTCTCGATTATCTAACTCAGTGTTTTATGAAGTTCACGTTCTTAAGCCAAGTGAACTCCATTTACTAGTATTGGTTGGATGCATAGTAATGTATGTGCTTGTAGGAAGGTCGATGGTATTGAAACTATGAAAAAATGTTTTGGTATGACTCCTGTGCTAGAAAGTACTAGTGGTACTATAGTCGTTTTATTCATGTCCATATTCTATTTATGTCTTCCTTATTATTATTTTGACCTAATGCGCTCGCATTTTGAAAAACCTGAAATAATTTTCAAACAACATTTCACAGTCAGGGGATCCGTTTAAATGATACAGAACTATTGCTGCTAATTTGCGTTATCACCAAACTTACATATTCGAAAAACAGAACCAATTACCAAACAACATTATATAAATGATCCAGAACTTGTGCTAATTTTTAACCGACTTCAAAAAGGAGGAGGTTCTATATTCGGTTGTATGTATGCTTTTTTTTTTTTTTATGTATGTTCAGCGATATTTCCGTCAATTGTGGACCGATTTTGATAATTTTTTTTGCATTGGATTCAGTATATCTCCAAGGTGGTCCCATATTAATTTTATTGACATTGGACCTTGGACTTAGAAGATACACCAGGGAACTCCTTAACGACAAACAATAGGCATGTGTAAATTGCGATATTATGGGTATTACGTCAATCCTATAGGTACCCTACTATAGAATTCACTAGTCACTTAAAATTGTAAAATAAAAATCTTTTATAAAAAAAGGTAAACCGACTTCAAAAAGCAAATAAATAAATATTTGAAGTCGGTGCCAAGTAACCGACTGCACCAACCAGCACCGACTTCATATATTTATTTTTTTGCTTGTTGAAGTCGGTTTACCTTTTTTTATAAAAGATTTTTATAGCTCTACATTTCCGTTCCTTTATTCATATTGTTCATCCCAATAGGTGTTTGATATTCAAAGCATCCAGACAAGGGGTGGATCTGATAAAGGATTTGATGCACAGATGAACGTTTTTATTTATTTTTATTTTATTAGTTTTACCAACAGTTATTACATTAATACAAGGTATAAATTAAAAATATTGTTCTTCTTGGGTCTAATGCATACAGGTAAACACAGCTTGCAATGTTAGCGTTGTATAGATAATAATAAAGTGCATATAAACTGATATCTAGTGTAAATACCAAAAAACAAAGAGAAAAAAAGACATCGTTATTGTTCTTGGCCAGTTTAACCAACTATCGACCATCTATCGACCAATCGCCTATGGGTAACAATCATTATATTAATACGTGAAGCAAAAACTTTGTACCCCTTTTTACGAAAATTGCGCATACGGAAGAGTATGAAATTTACCACACTTATAGTTTATATAGAGAAGGAGTGGGGAATGCTAATATTTTTATAAAATTATGCATAAGAAATACATTAAATCAATAAAAAAAACATTACACACACTACCACGTATTTGACACAATACACGTCAAATTGAGAATAGATTAATATTGTTTGCCTTTAATATTATTTGTCTATAGTCTTACTGAATGTCAAAAATAACCAGCAAACGATGAAAGAGTAGGTCGAATATCGACCTATGGGCGACCACTAGTATTATTAAAAACGTGTCAAAATAAATGCCGTTTTGCAAAACGGCATTTATCTTGACACACAAAATTCTACATATATGTTGTATTTTTTTAAAACAATACGGTGAATTAGACCGATCTTATAAGGGTAAGTCAAGAGTCCCCGTAACGGGTGACGAACTATGATAGTGGAGGAGAAAGGGGAAAGGACATATCGAAACTCTGTGCCTATCCCGCAGGGAATGTTCTATAGCTGACTGCTACTGAAAATGTTATTTTGGTTTATTCCTTTTTTTAACTGCCACGATGGTGTAGTGGCGAATAATATGCTTTGTGATCACGAGGTCCTGGGTTCAAACCCTAGATCGGACAAATGTAGTTTTTCTGTCGAAAAATTCCCAGTAACAGTCCGGAGTCAGGAATTGTGCCTGGTATAATAGCAATAGCTCGCCCTCTATTACATGGGACTTAACATCGTCGGCTAAAAGTGGGTATACACAGTATACCTCCGCTAATCCCGCTTGAGGAATATAGGGGTGACGGTGAGTGTTTAAAAAAGGTAGCCCTAGACTAGAAATGATTCCTGTGTCGTGGATGCGAGTCCGAAACAAATATTGGTGAGTTGCACAAAGATTTGTCCCCTGCGGGGATCAGCTTAAATTCTGAACAACTGTATCAAGCCGAGTATGATATTTTTCAATATAAAAACCCCATTAATACTTTGCCCGACTTTGGATTAACTGCCTCATCGTTTTATTACAGCAATCACGAGGTCCTGGTATCCAATCCTTAGTCTTACACTTACCTATGGGAACTTTCTCTACCAAGAAAATCATAGTAGCAGTTCAGAGTCACAAATGTTTTCATCATAATGACTATGACATCGTTGGCGAAAAGTTGGGACCATGATGTATTTACCTCCTTTCTAGTAGCGCTACCTTTGCTTGGATATATAGGCGCGAAGGATGTCTGTATAGTTTCTATCTGTCATTACTTCATAATAACGATACACGCATCCTTTGCGGTACGAAACACGCGAAACGAAATGAAACGATACACCATTCTTTTAAAGTACTGGTTCCTGGGATCATCCCTAGGAACCAGTACTTAAAAAGATCACAGCCAAATTCTTTCGTTATCATGACCCTTTCAATTGGCGTCCCGAAACTTCAAAGTAAAATATTAAAAAGCTCTTTTTTCCGTTCAATTCAGTGTTAAATGATCAAGGCTATTGAAATATAAACGGGTAAAGGGTTAAATAAAGTAAACGAGAGAGTTTTGGGCATTTATTTTTATGGCAAAATTCATTGAACCATTCTTAAAGGGTTAAAATACCATGGAATGTTTGTGGTGATTGTTATGATATAGTCGTCCCGTGTTAACTCTTTGTGTGGTTTCGAAATGTAGAATGGAACTCCTCATGTTTGGAATGATAATAAATGAGCATATAACAACAATAATGTGCATATTTTATTTTCAGGCAACTGAAATAATACAAAATATTTTTGTGCAACTTACCGGCTCATAGAATATCTTACGGACTAACATATGTACATATAATATATTAGACTTATAACCTAAGCAACATGTATTGTCGGCGACATGTTGCGCTGTGCAGGGGCGTCTCGCACTCCCGTGTGTGCGAATCAGAGATGGGCAAAATGTAATCAGACTAATGATTAACGATTACAATTACATTTTGCAATCTACATCGTTCACCATTACACTTTTAATCTTGAATCATGATTGAATATTACAAAATGCAATTGTAATCATTAATCTGATTACATTTTGCCCATCTCTTTTGCGAATGATGTACGCTGTAGGCCGCTGGGCCTTGCTACACCGGACAAGATCGCAGTCTCCCACGGAATCTCCTGATAACGGCATCCTTCGGCTAGAAATCTTCGCTCATGAAGGTCTCTTGAGGCGCCCGTAGCGCTGTGCGACCGCGGTCTTCTTACCGAACGTCTCCGTGCTTCGGAAGGCAGGTTAAGCCGTTAGTCCCGGTAACCACTTAATGTGGTAGTCGTTAAGCCGAGTTGGAAGCCTTAAAGGCGGCTTGATAAGTTCCAACAGCAGGTGGCCAAAAAACCTGCCTCCAACAATCTGCACTGGGTCCGCGTGGTGGAGTATGACCTAATCTCTCTCACCTCCATTTGTGAGAGAAGGCCTTTGCCCAGCAGTGGGCAATATAGGCTGATATTATTGGAGGTCTCTTTGGCAGTGGGAACTCGCACCACAACGGTATCAAATACTGCCAGAGATGGGTAAAATGTAATCAGATTAATGATTAACCACCCCCGCTTGGGGAATATAGGCGTGATGGTGTACTAATGATTAAAGATTTCAATTACATTTTGTAATCGTCAACGATTACGATCACACTTTTAATCATGAATCATGACTGAATATTACAAAAAGCAATTGTAATAATTAATCTGATTACATTTTGCCCATCTCTGAATGCAGCATTGCCTTGCGAATTCAGCTTCTCGAACCTCAGCGTGAAAAGGCATACTCGATACATCGATAATTCGAGGAAGAACTTGGGTTAGATTGGCATAGAACCGGAAGCAGAGCCAAAGGCGGTGACGATATCTACGTAAACAATATGATGATGATGAGATCTAGACAGAATTTGGCCATGAAGACTGCATTAACTCCGTTATTGTTGAACGTCATGCGCTCGCATGTGGCTTATTTAAAAAGTATACAGTACAAACAAATCCATAATAGATAATCAGGGCCCTTGTTCTTTATAAAAAAACGTTACGATACTGCGTTACGATAAATATGTGAAATGGTCGTGTTATAATATTCTGTATTCCACTGGAGTGTCATTGAATTGAACGTTTTGTTTACCTTTAAGTAATTTGTTGCACATCACCTGTGGTCGACCTTTGATTAGTCTCACACTGGCTATTTCGGGTAACTTCTATTGCTTAGTTTTACTGGAGGCACAACTCACGGGTGATGTAGGCCATTCAATCTTCCGACCGTAGCGCCTACTTCTATCTGTCTTGCTCTTGGGTGTCTCGCCACGGTTTTCCTCACAAACAAAAGAACGTGCTACTTTTCAGGACGCTGGGCCCCAGTTGGGCCTTCTCTAGTAGGACTTTAAACATAACTACGCGACGCAACTAAGATCGAGGCCATTTTCGACCTCGCTTATGTCTTAGTTTATAGAGTCACAACTAGTGAGTGCTGTACTGAGCGCAGCGTTTTGCTTTAATTTGACAAACTAACCTTTTCTTAATCTACTACATTTAAAATGTTATTGTGGCGAACATCTTCCATTACTACACAAAACAAAAACCACACAAAATAAAAAAGTAATAATTTTACGTAGTCATCGTAACGCAATGCTTTGTGTTTAACTGATGATAGCGAATAAGGATCCAGCAAACCGTGATAAGTTTTCACGCAAACAAATCGATCTTCTACCATATTAGGTCCACATTGTTAATATTTGTAAACAAATGCATTAGCAATACAATAAGATAAACATGCTACAAACGATTTAATGGGTGGTCGTTAGCTAGTACTAGTATGGGAAGACCACCGTCATAAGTTTATTGCGCGAGGGGAATTCATATTAGTTCAGTAATAAGATTATTCATTTATTTTAAGACGTAGTTTAGCTTGGATTATACGATGTTTTTCATAGGATTTGGCTACCTTAGTCGCCCATACCGGGCGACAGGCTTAGATAAATTTCTTGTCTAGATGGACAATTGCGCGGGCGGAAACGGTATCAAGTTTAACTAACTACAAAGGGCAATGGAACGCTGTATTCTAGGAATCAAACTATCTGATCGAGTCCTTAACACTATACTGCGTTCGAAAACTGGCATTTTAGACGTAGGCTACAAGACTGCCAAGCTCAAGTGGGGATGGGTGGGTCATTTGAGCAGTATGAGCCCAGATAGGTAGGCAAAAATCACTTCCGAATGGCGACCAGATGGACACCGACGCCGGGGAAGACCGAGAAAAAGATGGCGCGACTACCTTGACGTTTATGAGAGGAGATGGTCTGATATGGCCAAGGATCGGGTTTAATGGATAATCATCTTTGCCTAGCAGTGGGACGAAAGAGATTAATAAAAAAAAACAAAGTAGGGAAGATGACTATAGTACGCTCACGTAACCGTACCGCACACATTGACAGCTTTCTAAGAAATTAAAAAAAAATCGGCCACTGGCCTCTCGCAAACATAGTGCGTATCTGATGCCGCTTTTTGGCGCAATTTTTGTTAGCAATGCTCCGTTTAGACAAGTCTTAGTCTAAGGCGACAAGCATCTTTTGGCACTGGGTGATATTGACAGAGGTGCGTTGGTGTGAAATTAGAGTTTGTTTTTGTGGCTTAAATTGCTGAACTTTTGTATGGGCGGCTACTGACCTTTCCTATATATGGTGCTCATTGAACCATGTTTGAAATGGAATAATCTTCAACAAAGCTGACTTGTTCATTAAAGTTCATTGAATTATAATTGAAATCGTTCAATATTAGTCTGATATTACTGACCCAGTGTAAAATTTGTGATGTGTCTGTGAAGTTCCATAGGTATGTTAAATCTAAAACTGAGCAACAATTTTGAAGAATTTCATGTGATGTAACAAGGTCGAGATGACACGGCATCTTGCTCACACTAGAAGTGTCGTAAATAAGGGTGAACGAGACAACATGATTTCTCGATAGTTGAACGTGTTTAGAGCATTCGTGCTAGCCCCTAAGTCTACTAGTACACAGTCTATTGATCGATTCAAAGCATTTCAAGTGTACACAAATTAATAGATTGTTCTAAAATATTATTTTGTCAGGTCGTCGCCACGTATGAGCTGTTACACCGTGGCTTTAATTATATTTGATTTTCTAACTAAGTACTTGATTAATTATATGTTTTCGGGTCTTTTCGTTTAATTGCATGTTAATAATAATAATGTTTCTTTTTTTACTCAGCTTAATTAAGTCTCAAGGGTCTATAAATACGTGATTCAAGTTGATCGAAATAAAAAACAATATATTAATCAATATAATAAATAGGGTCATATTTCAGTTATAAGGCATAAAACATATTATTTGTATCTTTTCACGCCGGATCTTCTCAGTGGAGGCTGTTTTTAGATCCGGTGGTGTACTACCAGATCATTTTTAGTAATCTACACTAATCACAAAACATCTAACTTTCTATCTATATCTTTACGACAGTTCCCTTGCGGGGTAGGCAGAGAGTACAGAGTTCCGACAGGTTCTTTCCTTACATATTTCTCTGGTTTCCTCCGCTCTCATAGTCGGAAGAAAGAATGACAAAACAGATATACCACGCGAAAGTGGAAGGATGTAGGTACCGGGGAAGACCTACACTATCTTACCATGACCAAATAGACCGTGTCTTATTTGAAGGGCAAGTCAAGAGTCTCCGTAACCGGCGAACGTGTATGAGACGAACAAAACATCGTTTTAAATAATGTATAATTAGATATATTTGGAGAGACTAGATAAAAAAAAATAAAAAATACCAATATATAGTGCCCCTGTAGGATTATCAAATTCGTTATCTCTGTCAATTTACTTTTATTTTTTTAAAAGGATTGCTCATGACTTGTTCTAGCTTACTCTTTCGAGTATTTCGATGTTAATAAATTGGGAATTTAAACTTTTTAGGCCTAATTCTTTGTAAAGCGATTTAGCATGATACCTTAGAAAAACAGAAGTTCACACTTACATTTCTATAGCATAATTTTATATGCACACAAAACTCACTCTCGTAAATATTTGAGCCACCGATTGGCTAATGCGCACAGGTTGATAGTTGGAACGTGCCGAAACATACGTATTCGAGCTAACTCCTAACCTCTAGAGAAGGGAACCCACTTCTAAACTAGCCATTATGGCTTGGTTTTTTGTTCATATTTTTTGCTTATACTTTTTTTCCATCGTTTTTAAAACAAAGACAATTCATTACAGTTTATAATTTGCACAACTGTCTTGAAAAAGTAAAGATTCTCTTCCGTTTGTTTCCACTTTTTGGTCCCAATTTTATTTTATTATTTTTTTGTACAGGGGATATAGTAGTGATAGCATAGATAGGTAAGACCGTTGGACTGCACAGTCAGAGGTTTTGGGTTCAAACCCAGACACGCACCTCTGTCTTTTCGAAAGCATGTGCGTATTAAAAATTAACTATCACTTGCTTTAACTTATTTAGTTTTTGCATGACTAAAGGCAGATTATGGCGTCAAATAAAATGTAACATCCTTTACTTGTACCCATTTTCGCTAGTAAATGATTTGATTTGGTTTACGGTATAGGAAAACATCGTGAGGAAACCTGCATGCCTAATAGTTTATCGAAGGTGTGTGAAGTTCGCCAACCCGCACTGGGCCAGCGTGGTGGCCTACGGCCTAAACCCTCTCAGTCTGAGAGGAGGCTCGTGCCCAACGGTGAGAGAATTTATAAACAGGGCTACTATTATATTATACGCTTAGGAAATACGCAAGGATAAAAAAACAGTGTTTTTTTTCTGTTGCCCCTAGTTGATGCGTTTACATACATAAAGATCTCGATTGAAACCAATGTATGGGGGTCACAAAGGACACTTGTTCTGTGTGACTTCTCTAGAGTGAGTGAGCGGAGCGCCCACCTTCCAACCACTATACCAATCGTAAATTTATTGCATTCCCTGTTCAAGTACATAGTACCTATGTACTATAGTCGAGTTCGTAAATATGTAGGCACTTTAGTCTTTTGTCACAGTTATGTATTGTTTTAACCAAGTGTGTAAGTGTCAAAGAAAATTATACTTTATTCAGTGGCAATAAGAGGCATGACCTGTTTCTGTACTTATGGTGTTATGCCTTAATTCCATTGAATTTAATATTTATTTCGTTTGGCACTTCGAACTGTCACTTAGTATGACACACATCTTATGTGAAAAATATTATAAGCGTGGCACTGAGCGAGGTGGCACAGGGCGAGAGGAACGTTACGCCCATCCCACATTTGTATTTGCTATCTGGCGGAGACTGGTAAAAACTAAACCATTCGTCCATGTCAATGTTACTTGTAAGTAGTATCCGACCGAAGCTTCTCAGAATACGGGCGACGTCGACGTAGTAGTAGATCCCCTCCCATAGCCGGCGGTTGACCGGTGCACTTAGTAGTGCACCCCGTCCCCCCACAGCGACTGTCCCAACCGAGGGCGCCTTTTCAAGGCGCCCTCGAGTATGTCGCCTCTTGACCTTCTGGCTCGAGCGTAGTGGTTGCACGCTCGCCCTTAAGACCGGTGAAGCTGTAAAGGCCTCGCGGCCAACAACGTACATCACTCACACACACACACACACACACGCTTTGAGGGCCAAAAATATTACCTTCGGCCTATCCTTTGGTTTAGGGCCAAAATGGGCCGAAGTTTTGACCGAAGCCGAAGGTTTCCAGGAAGCACCGTAATTGAACGATTTATTACGCTATAGAACTTACGAATGCTTTTTAGTAAATACATATTATAAATGATATTATTTCAGTGTTATTATTTTTAGGCATTGAAGGTAATTTTAATCATCTCGTTCAGTTAATAAAGTCAACATAACTTTTTAACAATTTAGCCAATCATGAACCAAATGTCTTAGCGTTATTAAACATTTAGCTTTGGCTTTGGCTTCAACCAAAAATCGACCTTCGGTCGGACACTACTTGTAAGTTCAATTGTATTACCGTAGATGGCATTTTAATATAAATATATTCTAATATATACCGTCACGCCCAAATTCCCCAACCGGGGGTGGCAGAGGCGTACTGAGTACACCCACGTTTCGCCGACGATGTTAGGTCCCAAGTAATAGGGGGCGAGCCTATTGTCATATACCGGGCACAATTCCAAACTCCGGACTCATACTGGGAATTTTTCGTTAGAAAAACTACATTTGTCCGACCTAGGATTTGAACCCAGGACCTCGTGATCACAAAGCGATGTGCTTTACCACTAGACCAACGAGGCAGTCGTATTATATTCTAATAAATTACGAAAAAAATAGTTACAAGTGAAATGTGATATTATATCTGTGACCAGAATGTTGATACAAGTATTTTTTGCATGTTAAGATACATCACTTCATTTTAAGGTTTTTTTGGTAAAAATAGATAATATTTAATAGCTATGCGAGCGCGAGTGGATGTGCGAATGGAGCGAGTATCGATGACAAACTGAGGTAAGCCACGCCCACCACGATGACGTCAAGGCTTTAAAGAATTCAAAAGGCTCGCTAGCTTAGGGCATCTCATCGTACTTGCTTCGTGGTTTTAACTACAGAAGTGACTATGACAAAGTCCTAAAGTGTAACAAACACGAACAATTAACTTGATAAGTACATTTTGTTATGACGTGACCTCGTATTAACAAAATGGACGATGTGTAAGTAAACAAAATTGTCTCTCCAACAGATTTTGTTAGCAACATGTAAACATGTTTATTCAGCGAAGATAATTTTTAACAAACTACTTTACTTAAATCTAAACTTTCCTATCCGAAAATTGTAAACAAAAGATTTTGCTTCAAGACGAACTGTGTACTGATTTGTTTTGAATTCAAGACACGTCTTGAAGATAAATCGTTTAGCGCTAGTCTGACGATTTCCAAGTGTTCTTACAGATGCCCTGTTATCTAGGACTGTGTTAGTATTTTTAACAAGTTCTATCTATCAACATCATGACGCCAGTTCCCTTTCGGGGTAGGCAGAGAGTACAGAGTTCCAATAGGTTCTTTTACAGACCTCTCTGGTTTCCTCCACTCTCATGGTTCGTCACATATTATTTTTATCTAATCGCTCCATATAGTATATCTAATTATACATTATTAAAAACGATGTTTTGTTCGTCTCATACACGCTCGCCGGTTACGGAGACTCTTGACTTGCCCTTCAGATAAGACACGGTTTTAACAAGTTTATGTATTTTTTTTCATGTATTTAATAAAAATTGCCTTACAACTTACACTTACACCATTACTTATATATATATTCCGCAAGCGGGGCCCGAATCGATCAATCATTTCTTAAGGTTCGTATACGCTATATTCGCGGACCTATAGTGCTCCGCGATTCCACTTAAATAGAAACATGGACGCAGGCGCTCCTTTTTAATATTCGCGAAAATATTAACTGTTCGCGAAAATATCTTATTGGCGTACTTGGTGCGATCCCCTTCGTGTTGCGAACTATGAACACGTTTGCTCCCGTTTGTATCGCGCTTTGTTTGCTCGGATGTAGACGATCCCGATAGCGTAAAAACCGTCTGTAAGCCTAGTTGGTGTGCGAACTTCGAACAAGCATATTCCGTAGGCGATCCTATTTGTGGTGGCGAAGAATCCATCTATAATCGGATCAGATCACAAAGCGTTGCTTGTTCGCTAACATAATGGATTCGAACCTTTAGTGATCACCTATTCTAAACAAGTTTTGTATTTTCAGGAATTATAAAAAATATAATTTTGGTCTAAATATTTGATAAATTTATGTTCAGTATCACTAGTAGATCTTTATACTGGTCACGGAACTGTACTTATCTACACTGAGCTACAAATCAACGCTCTGTGTTAGAAACTCATTTGCAAAATTTCATGCTTCTAGACCAGGTATAAGCTGTGCATTGTCTGTCACTCAGAAGTTTAAGTATATTGCCTATTAGCGTAGGTAGATACGTCTACGATAGTTTTTGTATGCCGTGGGAACAATAGTGTATGGTCGCTATTATCTTTGTTAATAAGTACTAACCATAGGTATTTAGATGCATGAAGACAAGATTCTAGGAACGTAATTAATGTTATTTTAATTTATTCTATTAATATTAGGTCCTAGGTCCTACGAATACTAGGACTACCAAACAAATAGATATTGAGATTTTACTATTAAAAAATAATCGTTAGTAATATGGAGTGTGTGTGCGAATTATCTACGCAGTTGACCGAGGGGCCTTTACAGCTTCACTCGGCAAGATGGTGAGCGGTCAACTACTACGCTCTAGCCCGAAGGGCGAGGGGGTTACTAGCTCTAGGGCGCCTCTAGGAGAAAAGCGCCTCGTCTTAAGCAATCGCTATGGGCGAGAGCATACTAGGTGTATCGCCATGGTGCTCTGCACCAGCAAGGAGTTTGTGTTGTGAAAACGCTTGAGTCGGCGCTTAAACACTTAAGTCGACGCTCAAATTGTTGCAAAACGCTGAAGTCCAAAGTCGAATCGGTTTCAGATAGCTCGAGCAGTGGCTTGAGCGTTATTTAATACGCAGCGGGGACGGATTACGGATTCTTCGATCTCGCCGGCGAGGTCGGTGTGACAATACGTCTATGCTACTTCTGCATGGAAAATAAGGGCATGATAGTATTGCTATTAAAATTATTTGACATATCTGATAGGTGAATTCACAGACTAGTAATTGGTGGGATGTGCTCCCACCGGATGAGATAGGTAATGATCAGAAATTGAAATAGCTGACTTTTGTCGTCTGGAAGAGCGATATCACGAGTTAGCAAATTCCATCACGATATGTATCCTGGAAGGGCTGTCCATCCATATTAGGTTAACCATATTGAACAGTACGAATATGATACGGCGTGCGCCCTGTTGCAATTCTGGCCAGTGTGCGTCACGAGGGAAGATTCAAGTGAAAAGCCAAACAAGTCTTGAAACAGTGCTCTACCCACCAGTAGTGACCCTCTTCAGACAGACGCGCAGAGTTTCTTCTTAAATATATAGGTGCCAAGTCGCTCGAACGTACGCGGCGCGATGTCGCACGCGCTTAAATGCAATTTTATAGGGTCACAACTAGCGGGCTTTGCTACGAGCTTTGTTGTTCTAATAAACAAATCAGAGCGTACTAATACTATCTATCCCTTTCTAGGATTACACTCTTCTAATTCTATGTATTTACCTATTACATGGATTTACTGACTATTGGTTAGGTGCTATAACTTGATCTATTACAGTATCTATTCTAACTTAATCTATTACAATGCTTATCTATATACAACATGAAAACGTCGTCCCGAACACATATTGAATATAAAAAATGTAAACTCTTGTTCGTCACAGGACCCTTATTCCCTATGACCAAACGCGGCGCGTTATTATAAATAACATAAATAAACACCGTCACTCCTATATTCCCCAAGCAGGTGTGCAGAGGTGTACTGAGTACACCCACTTTTCGCCGACGATGTTGGGTCCCATGTAATAGAGGGCAACTCTATTGCCGCGTAGTTTCTCCGCTGGATCTTTTCAGTGGGAGCCGCGTTCCGATCCGGTGGTAGATTAGTAGTTAAATAAGAATAAAAAAATGTATTTTGGCTATTTGTAAGCGCCCCCACAGGGCTTTTACTTGGTTTGAGTTTATATCGGGCAAAATTCCAGACTCCGGACTCATACTGGGAAGGTTTCGTTAGAAAAACTACATTTGTCCGACCTAGATTTTAACCCAGGATCTCAAAGCGATGCGCTTTGTCACTAGATCAACGAGGCGTTACTATAACTTTTTGAAATTTTCATGTAATGGTGTTCTGCATACCACTGGAGCACATACCAGTAAACCGCAATGTCACGAAGTTATCCTAACACGCCGCGTTTGGTCATGTTTAATTTGTCAAAGTAAATAAAAATTGAGCACAAGAGGCGTAAGATTTTAACTCTATATGGTCTTTGATCTCCACGTTCAGGAAGAAATAACAGTACATTACCAACTCATAGTTATCTGACACCAGTCTTATAACCTCTGACTTGAGGCTTCCATTTCTAAAGATAGCCAATTATTCGCTGTTTTAGTTTCGGTAAAACTGAAAAGTTCTATCTATCTATCTATGTCATCACGCCAGCTCCCTCGCGGGGTAGGCAGAGAGTACAGAGTTCCAACGGTTCTTTCCTTACATACCTCTCTGGCTTCCTCCACTCTCATAGTTCGTCTCATACACACTCGCCGGTTACGGAGACTCTTGACTTGCCCTTCAGCTAAGACACGGTCTATTTGGTCATGGTAAGATAGTCTAGATCTTCCCCGGCACCTACATCCTTCCACTTTCGCATTGTATATCTGTTTTGTCATTCTTTCTTCTGGCATTCTTTCTATATGCCCGAACCAACGGAGCATACCCTTTCTCATCTTTACACCGATACTATCTTTCATACCTACTCGCTTTCTTACTACGCTGTTGCGTTAATGATAACAGAGTAACTGAAAAGTTACTCTGTTATCATTAACTTCACTCATGCAGAATAAACACCGTCACACCTATATGCCCCAGAGGGGGTGGCAGAGGTGTACTGAGTACACCCACGTTTCGCCGACGTCGTTAGGTCCCATGTAATAGAGGGCGAGCCTATTGCCATATACCGGGCACAATTCCAGACTCCGGACTCGTACTGGGAATTTTTCGTTAATAAAACTACATTTGTCCGACCTAGGATTTGAACCCAGGACCTCGTGATCACAAAGCGATGCGCTTTGCCCCCAGACCAACGAGGCAGTCAGAAAATATCAATATTTATTTATTTATTAGATAAGGAAAACCAACAGCTTTATAATATGAGCATAGCAACACATTATTCAGTAAAAATCAAAATGAGACAAAGACTAAAGCGAATTTATTAATACTCATAACTAAACACTTTACTAGGCCTGGCAATATATAGGGAATAATTTTACACTAAAATAGGGTTAAACTGATTTCTTGTTGCTTGCTGTTACACCAAAAGTCACATGGTGTTAATGTTCCACCAACAGTGCTGGTGATTTAATAAAACGAAACAATTGACGAAACCATTTTCTTGGCCCCACACTTTAGCAGCGTATTTCACCAATGTCAAGTAATAATAGTATAAATAATGGTAAATTATAAAAAAGGCTTATTGTCACCATTACGGTAAAAATAAAGGCCTTAGAACAAATAATAGAATATGTCCAGAAGCCGCGTCCAGTCGTAATTGCACGTCGTGCAGTGAAGCAAAAAGATCAACAAATGCTCCGCGCTCACCGCACTTCCCACCCGCGTAATGTTGGCAGCCCGGAAAGATTACCACTTTTTGGGGTAAATGTTGAGGACATCAGAGTAGATGATAATAAAATAATTGTTGCGGTAACGCGTATTTTAATGCATATTAAACTCAAGAAATAGATATACTTGAACTATTAAGGTTTGTAGTAATTTAATGTAAGGTAAATATATTTTCATCATCTTAACTAAATATTAAAACCGTGATGTTGTAGTTAACTACATTAGTACCATCTAATACTGGAACTTATGAAGTCCTCAGCAAATAAAAGTAGGGAAAAAATAAAACTGTTTTACTAGCAACACTAACAAAATGGACGCGTCTTTTACTATGACAATTACAGATGGAAGGATTAACTCAATATTTAAATAACACGGCACCTGGATGCGCTGGTTACGTATGAAATATGATCCTATCATGTTTCTTTTTGAGCTCAACATCATTTTTACAGGCGGGAACGACACAAGACGGCATAATTCAATTAAATTCGACCCGCGCAAAGCACGTTATTTCCCACGATAGTCACAGAGTGACTACTCGCGTGAACGCGGCTACTTGCTTTGAGGTAGTAAATGTTGCTTCATTTTGGTGCGCACCCGCGGCTTCTAGATTACATTTATTATTCTATCTATCTATCTATAACCTCACGCCAGATCCCTTGCGGGGTAGGCAGAGAGTACAGAGTTCCAACAGGTTCTTTCCTTACATACCTCTCTGGCTTCCTCGACTCTCATAGTTCGTCTCATACACGCTCGCCGGTTACGGAGACTCTTGACTTTTCCATCAGATAACACTCGGTTTATTTGGTCGTGGTAAGATAGTCTAGGTCTTCCCCGGTACCTGCATCCTTCCACTTTCACATTGTATATCTGTTTTGTCATTCTCTCCTCTGGCATTCTTTCTATATGCCCGAACCAACGGAGCATGCCCTTTCTCATCTTTACACCGATACTATCGATATTCATTCATCGCTTTCAGTCTTTGAAGACTTTTGTCCAGATATATTATAAACAGTCTAGCGGACAACACGCAACCCTGCTTGACGCCGATTTTAACGTCAAACCAGGGTGACCTGTTACCACCCACCCGTACGCATGCCTTGCAGTCCACATAAGTGGACTGGACGGCTCGCAACAGAGTGCCATCTATACCATACTCTGGCAAAATGTCCCAAAGTCTCTTTCGCACAACTCTGTCAAATGCCTTCTCCAGATCTACAAAACCGCAGAAAACCTTCCGGCCCACTGCCAGATGCTTCTCTACGATGTTGCGGAGTGAGAAGACTTGATCCAAACATCCTCTTCCAGACCTGAAACCCCCTTGTGCCTCGCACAACATTCCATCGGACTTCACGCGCATTCTCCGTTCAATAATTTTACCGTACACCTTGGCTGCCAAGCTGATCAAACTGATGGCTCTGTAATTGGCGCAGTCATATTGTGAACCCTTGCCTTTATACAAGGGTACTATGACTGCGCGGCGCCAATCTGTAGGGACTCTACCGGTCCTCCAGCAAAGGTTTGCAAGGGCCCGGAAAGCGTCCCGGACGCAAGTTCCACCATATTTGATCATCTCGGCAGATATCATGTCTACTCCCGCAGCTTTACCGTTTTTCATACTTCCTATCGCCCATTCAACTTCTTCCATAGTGATGTCCTCCGTTGATTCTGGTGCCGCAATCTCGCCTTTAGGCACGTCTGCGGCATCAGCATCCGGGTCATCTCCATACATTTCTCCAAAATATTCACTCCACCGGTTTAGCACAGCTTGTGTGTCTGCAAGAATGTCACCATCTTTAGATTTTATCCTTTCCATTCTGGAGCCTGACGAATCACCTCGAGCCTTTCTCACCTTGCTCCAAAAGAGTTTGGTGTTGTTCTCAAAGTTCTTCGCCAGCCTCTCCTCCTCAATCATACTGGCTCTTTCACGCTTTTCTTTCACTAATGTTTTAGTGGCATTCTTGCATTGCCGGTATATTTCTTTCCTCATCTCTGTCATACTGGCATTCAGGTTCAAAGAAGATACATAGTCCTGCCACGCTTTCTTCTTACTTTCTACGGAGCTTTGCAACTCCGCATCCCACCATGCATCACCTTTTGCTGTAATATGCTTCTTTGAGCAACCACATACTTCTTTCGCGGATTCCACCAAACTCTCTTTCAGGCTATTCCAGCATTCATCTACATTTGAGTCCGAAGAGCCTGCTGTCAAAAGCTTGTCCCGGACTCTGTCTTCATACATTCTCCTCACGCTCTCATCTTGCAACTTTTCAACCTTTAATCTTTCAAGGTCTCCGAAGGGGATACGCTCTCGCCAGTGCCTCCACTTCCTGAACAGACCACTAAACCGCGCAACTACGAGATAGTGGTCTGATTCCAGAGTGGGGCCTCTATACGCACGCGTATCTTGTAGTTTGCTTCGGAGACGGTTATCAACCAGGATCAGATCTATCATGCTTTTTTGTTCATTCCTTCTCCACGTATACATATGTATGTCCTTATGCTGGAATATCGTATTAGACACAAGGAGACCCCTTTCCAAACAAACATCTACAATGAGCTTACCTGCATCGTTCACTCTCTTATCACCATAAGGACCCAGAGCAGCGTCGCAAGTTTGCCGCCTGGTTCCTACCCATCCGTTCAGATCGCCACACAGAATCACCTTTTCGTTAGCCTCAGCCAAATCCAGAACTTCCCTGACATTATCCCAAAACTTCTCAAGGTCCTGGGGTGTCGACGAGCTTACGGGAGCATACGCTGCGACCAAAAATACTCTAGTGACACCCAGTTTTAAACGGACCCAGAGAAGTCTCGCATCGCACAGGCCATAATCTCTCACTCCAGAGGCCAGGCGACGGGACAGCAAGATACCCACCCCCATGCTGGCACGACTGCTCTGCGGTACACCAGACCACAGAGCCATCGCTCCATCAGGCAGATCACAGGTTTCACTGCCCCTCCGCTTAGTCTCTGTTACACACAGAGCATCCAGGCGTCTCTCTTTCATTACATCAATCACCTCATGCATCTTATCTTCCATACCACCTCTTACATTCCAAGTGCCTATTCGGCACTCTGCACCCCACGACTCGCCAGTTCGGGCCCGGCGTGATGGGTGGCGGCCCCCATCGCCGCTTCCACCTATATTCGTACCGACGGGGGCGGGCCGGTACGCGTCGCCTCGGGGGGACGCCCTAGCCCGCACTGCGGTACGTCTTCGGTCCAAGATTGCAGCCATAATGACTGGCAGGGGTCGCGACGAGCACGCTCTTGGACAGACTAATTCTATTATTCTACTATTATTCTAAGAACAAAATTCGCTTTTCTAATTTCCGCTAAAAACTTGAGATGTCAAAGTTGTTCTTAATTTAACCTATAAAGTTCTTTTCTTTTTGTCCTCAGAGGTGGCAATGGCCGATACTATGGCTGCCACTTCTACTGGCAGCGTCGGCAAGTGGCAGCGACATTCTCATGGTCACCATGGGCGGAACCAAGTCACACAAGATGACCTTTTGGGAACTTTCAAGAGGACTTATAAGAAGGTACGCAGTATTTATTTTTAACCTTACCCTACCTCAATGATTATTATCGTGGTAAATGAAGGTTGCATGCACACAGAAATCGTAATAATAAAACACTGAAAGTGTTAAGGTACGGTTAAATCAACGCGTCCAAGCCTCGTCCGCGATGGCGTGCACGGTGGCGATCAGCACCTGCAGTAGTATATCTATGGATGTACTTACATCAATGCGTCCTGTGTCTTCCACGCGAGATCTGTGCGGAGTTTTCACGCGCCGTTATTGGGAGATAGGTACTGATCGCCATTGCGGACGCCACCGCGGACGAGCCTGGACGCGTTGGTTTGGTGGTACCCTTATAGTGCACGATTTTGTTCGAAACAACTGTCGCCGTTTTGCCGTACACGTTCAGATTGAAAAAAAGACACACGCTCACATAAACTTGAATTATTACTGTAGAAAAATATGCTTCGATTAATTGTATTTCCTTTGAAGTATAATCACGGGTTTCGGAAGACTTTCATAATAACTTTAGCTTCTGTATCACATTCTTTAGTGCATGCAATCCTGATTTACTTTGTGATAATTTTCTCAATGTTCATGCGACTATACGACTTCTAGTTAAAAAAAAATAGACGCGGTCATGTCTATATTCCCCAAGCGGGGATGGCAAAGGTGTATACTGTGTACACCCACTTTTCGTCGAGAATGTTAGGTCTCATGTAATATGGGCATGTATAGGGGGCGACGCTATTTCCATATATCAAGCACAATAGGGAATATGCGTGTATTTTTTATATTTTTATACGATTGACATGAATATATAATTACAAAAAAAATTAAGCGTCAAAAACAAAATGTAAAGGGCAAAAAAAAAATTTTGAAGATAGCAAACAGATAAGAGCACTTTAAACGCCCGCCATTTTAGCGCGCTTGGCGTGACGTCAGAGTCTATAATAACAATCAATTAGTGAACAGCTGTAGAAGTATTTTATTCAGTAATTTATTTTTATTTTGTATTTTGCGACTATTATACAATAGAACAGCACTGTGTTGTGCCTAGGTGTAAAAATACGATAAGAAATGCACCAGATGCGGACATAAGGAGAAAGTGGTGTAAAATCAGAAAAAGAGACATGGTATCTCCATCAACTGTTTATATTGATGTGAAGATCACTTTAACGTAAGAATTAAATTAAATTTAAATTAAAATTTAGTCTTTGTGTAAATCGACAACAATAAATAACAAGAAAACTAACTTAATAGCAAACATCCAACAAATATGCACTAGTTGACATTTGTATTGACTTTGACGTCATATTCGATCTGACCAAAAGCGGGGCGTTCCAGCTACTTTGAATTTCCCACAAATTTTTTGTACTTTCAATAATCATTTTATATAAATATTGGTATAGACATTATTCTAATGCGATAAAGTTTGTAAAAAAAATATTTAATAACTCCGGGCTGATACTGGGAATTTTTCGATGGAAAAACTACATTTGTCGTTTCGAAGGAATATTCACCACTAGACCAACGAGGAAGACCCGACTTGTAGAGTTTTATTTTTACCATTTCTATGATTGCACATATCACACCCTCCGTTTATCATTATCAGCTGAAAGACATCCATTGCAGGACAAAAACCTTCCCCAAGATCGTCACAGTAACCGTCTTTGCCTTATACCCTACTAGTTTCTGCTCGCGACTTCGTTGACTTTGGACAGGAACCTAACATTGTCACGGAATAAAAAGTATCCTATGTATTAATCCAGGTAATAAACTTGACGGACGATTTAGCGCAGTGGCTAAGAGCTTAAGCCGCTTCGCCCACTGCGTCTAATAGTCGCGGGTTCGATTCCCGCACGGGACAAATCTTTGTGTGATCCACAGTTATTTGTTCTGGTCTGGGTATTTGTGTATGTGAGTTTTGATGTTTGTAAACGCACCCACGACACAGGAATAAATCCTAGTGTGAGGCTACGTTTAAAAACTAAAAAATTGTCACACAGATATGTGTGCCAAATTTCATCCAAATCCGTTCTGCTGCTTTTGTGTTATTGAGTAACAAACATCTCAACTTACAAACTTTCACATTTATAATATTAGTAGGATATTTTGTCAGTCCCTCCTTGTGAGCCTGAAAATCTATCAAAAATTTCCTTTGCAAAAAAAGGTCTCGTATCTACCTAATATTTTATATATTTTTGTGCTCAGTCACAGCTGTCCGATAAGATATTTTCATGTATTCAGATTTTGTAATACATATTTTTATCAGACAGCTGTGTTGCTACGTTACCATCCAGTCCTTACAGGCTTTGGAAGATCGTGCCCTCCATGAAACAACTTGAACTTCTTACTATTATTTATTATTAACTAGCGACCCGTAACGAATTCGCACGGGTGAATTTTACACATAAAATAATAATAATATTAGCCCTGTTAAGAAACTGTCCCACCCCCCAACTGTCGAACCCCCACGGGCCTCCTCTCAAACTGAGAGGCTTTAGGCCATAGTCCACCACGCTGGCCCAGTCCGGGTCGGTACACATAATTATAATTATAAATTGTACACATAAACCTTCCTTTTGAATGTCTCCGTCAATTGGTGAAAATCCGTTCAGTAGTCATTGAGTTTATCGCGTTCAGACACACATACAAACGCGGTGGGGGGACTTTGTTTTATACGTAGTGATAGTGATAACGACTTGGTGCAGTGCTTTAAAGCACCCGCCGCTCCGCTCTTTGCATCAAGTAGTCGTGGCCTAAATTCTCGTATGGGACAAATCTTTGTATGTATCTTTGTTTGTGTAATGTATTGTATGTATGTGTATATGTATTGTAAGTATATATAATAAATTATATTTATTTTTCGCAACCACACTTTTCTCTTCATCCTTGTGTAGTTTTCGCACCTGCCTCACTTGTTTCTGCATCACCCGAAGGTTGACTGGTAGAAAATGCCTAAGGCATTAAGTCCGCCTTTGTACCACTAGTGCATAAAGAATAAATAAATAAATAAATCTTTACGTGATCCACATACTTCTGCTTCGGTCTTGGTGTTTTTTTATATGTGAATTTCATGTTTATAAAATGCATGCTGGCTGCGGATAGAATAGAAGAAAGAAAGAAAATAAATATATTTTGCATAATATAATTTATTTTGCAACGAGTAGGTAAAATATAACCGTTGGTAATAAATAAGCAGTGATAGCCTAGTGGTTAGACCGTTGGCCTGCAAAGTCAGAGGTTTAGGGTTTAAATTCAGGCGCGCACCTCTGTCTTTTCGAAAGTATGTACGCAAAAAAAAATTATTATCACTTGCTTGTCTGACCAGCAGCAGGCCCAAGAACAGAAGGCGCCGTGTCACGCGCGCTTTATACGGAGTCACAATCATAGACGTAGTCTGCGTCATTAGACTTAGATCAAGGCCCGCACTCGGCCAAGCGAAGGACACTGGGGGTTTTAGTGGGTGCGAGCCCCACATTGCCCGGCAGGCATATCCCCCCGACAACAAAAAAAAATTAATGCAAAGAAAAAAGGGGACGATCAGTTTCATCTACACTGTGACTATTGGAAATATCGCCGAACATATTAGGGGCCGAGGTGATTGCCATTATATAATAAATATAATAATATCAGCTTATACTGCCCACTGGCCAAAGGCTTTTTCTCACATATCGAGGTGAGAGAGATTAGGTCATACTCCACCACGCGGACCCAGTACGGATTGATTGAGGCAGGTTTTTAGCCACTTGCTGTTGGAACTTATCAAGCCGCCTTTAAGGCTACCGACTCGGCGGCTCAATGACTACCAATTAAGCGGTAGCCGGGTAGCTTAACCTTCCAAAGCATGGAGGCGCTCGAATATGAAAATGCCACAAACGGTCACCCATCTCAGTTAGACCGAGTCGACCGTTGCTTAACCTTGGTAATCGGTTAAAACATCGCAGTCACACAGTGCTACGAGCGCCTCATTGCCTTTATACGGGACATAATTCTAGACCCTGAATTGTTATCGAGGATTTTTCTACAGTAAAACTACGCTTTGTCCGACCTACGATTTGAAGCCAGGACTTCGTGATTGCTTACCTCACTAAGCGGAGACTATCAATATTTTCTACAATTTACGACAGCTACGTCCAGTGTTAGAGTTTAACCCCCTCTGCCATCTGTCGCGGGTTTGATCCCGCACGGGACAAAGCTTTGTCTGACTCACATATATTTGTTTCGGTCTGGGTGTATGTGTGTGAAAATTTCATGATTGTAAACGCATCCACTATATATGAACAACTCTTAGTGTGGGCCTGGGTTTTTTTAAAGAAAAACATTGTAATTTTATTTTTATTTGCTTTCACAGAGGCCACAATATCACCTTTATAAGCGCCTTCCCAGCGGATTTCCACATTACGGGCCTGGAGGAGATAGCTCCTGAAGGGCTGGTCTCCTACGTCAGAGATTTCATGGCATACGACCTGGTGGGTGCCAGGATGAGAGGCGAGAAGCAGATGCCAATTACCGATGTCGTTCGATATGGGTATGAGGTAAGCTGATCTTGGTTTGGCCTATTGTTTCCAGATAAAAAATATGCACTGTTGTCGTCGCGACTTTATTCTTCAAGCAGCAGAGTTGTACACTATTTACCGATATAGTAGATGATATTAGTTTCTAATGTATCACCAGGTATGCCTATCGACATAATACTTGATATAATTCCAGACTGACTTTGCAAATAAAAAAGAACACAAAAAATTAATACTTATTATGTCTAAGTCTTGCATGCATGGATCGCTACTGAGATGGTTCTCATCCTACCTAACGAAACGATCACAATTCGTAGCAATCAGGAGCTATACTTCACAACACTATTGTGCACGCTCAGGTGTCCCACAAGGTTCCCATCTCGGTCCAGTTCTTTTTTTGGCGTTTATTAATGACATCACATCTCAAATAAAAAACTGTGAATGTTTACTTTTTGCCGACGATTTAAAAATTTATAGAAAAATTAGTGGCATCCAGAGATAGTGAACTTATTCAAAGTGACTTACAAAGTCTTGAGAATTGGTGTCAGTTAAATCATATGACACTTAATGTACTTAAGTGTCATCACATTAAATTTACCAGAAAAAATAATCCCTACCGTACCTCATACTCTCTTCACAATACCACATTGGCTACAGTTCCTGAAACGCGTGACCTCGGTGTCATCATTGATAGTGCTCTGACTTTCAAGTCACATATCAACTCGATAACTAAAAAATCGGCGCAGATGTTATGCTTTATCAAGCGCAATGCAAGAGGATTAAGGCAGGTCAAAACGAAATTGATTCTATTTAATGCTCTGGTTCGTAGTCAGCTTGAATATGCTAGTGTAGCATGGAATCCATTTTATGCGCAACATTCGCAAAGAGTAGAGAGCGTCCAGAGAGCTTTTACCAAACATCTTGCTTTCACGACTCAAGACATAAGTCACAGACGCCCTTATGCCCAGCGTCTTCAGTTTTTTAAAATGAAGTCGTTACGTGAACGCCGTCGTTTACACAGCCTATCTTTCATTTTCAAAATTGCCAATGGGATTGTTAAGTGTAGTGATCTGGTTGAGAAAATCTTCTATACCGTACCGTCTAAACCTCCTAGATACCCTATTTCCAAAGCATTCTATATCCCCTTCTGTAGGACAAACATAGGTCTATACTCACCTGTAGCGAGAATGTGTAAGGAATTGAATGAACTCCACAAGTCTATGCCTAATATCGACATCCACAATGAATCATACAGTTCCTTCAGAAAAGCAATAGCCTCTGTGAAGGCAGAATAATAGTATTTTATGGGCTCCTAGATTTATGATATATCTGTATTACTGTATCCCTTTTTATTTTTTGTTTTGTTTAATTTAATTTAATTTTTATTCTGTAGTTGTGTTACTTAAAACTTAGCGTTGTAAGCAGTGTTGTGTATACCTGTAAGTGGCATATACACCAGAACTATTTATATTATTCGTGTTATGGACTAATTCTCATGTATATGTTGTTGGTATGCCTTAAAAATAAATAAATAAATAAATAAGTCTTATCCGCTCGGTATGGTCGCAGGAGCGCTGGCAGAATTTCCTCGCTGAATAGCCTTGACTTTCTACTTAGAACACCGATAGACCAGCCAAACTTTGTCCGATCTAGGTTTTGAAGCCAAGGGCTCGTGATGATTAACGAGATAGATCTTATCATATTAATATGACAAAGCTTCGTTAGCTTCTCGGGCATAAATTCGATGTGTATCTGTAGAGCCCTTGCATTTTTTAATAATATGGTAGCTTTTTTTAAATTGAACTAATTCAATTAAAAGGTTTAAAACTTTTCTGTTTTAATTTTCCTGCAAGATTAGTGCCTACTTCAAAAGTCTACAATTTATGCAAACAATTTTGACACTTCGATACAATGATAATTAGTGGTAAAAAACTACCTAAAACTAAAGCATATTCTATTGTTATCAGGCATGCGACGCTTTCCTCAGCGATCCTGAGACAAGATCCTTCCTCAGATCAGGAAGGACTTACGATCTCGCCATCCTCGACGGCGCTTACCCCGAATGCGCTCTGGGACTTGTTTACAAGCTCAAGATCCCTTTCATGTACATTAACACAGTAGCCTTCTACACATCACCTTTGAGCAGCTCCGGTAGCCCAACGCCCTATTCTGTTACTCCAAACTTCGGCCAAGGGTATACGGACAACATGGGTCTAATTGACAGGACGTTAAATTCTATTTTCAGTCTTGGCTTAACGACATTTCATGCGATTAGTATGGCGGTGCTCCAAAGCATTTTGAGGAAGAACTTTGGCCAGCAAATGCCACATGTGTATGATATGGCGAAGAATGTTAGCTTTATATTACAGAATGGGCATTATACTGTGACATACTCAAGGCCCTATCTGCCTAATGTTGCAGAAGTAGCGTGTATTCACTGTAAGGAGTCGAAGAGATTGGATCCGGTGAGTTGCTTTTTTATATGTAAAATTCATTGTAGACTTAGTGTTTGAAGCCGAATTTCATGCCATTTTTGAGATGGGTACGAACTTATATTTCTTAATTGCGCAATTATTTAAAAGTCTTTCTATCTATATCGTGACTCCGGATCCCTTGTGGGGAATTAAAGGTCACCTGTAGCAGGCCAAAGGTCAAAAGGAAAAATGGAAAAAAGAGGATACGAATGGCTAAATTGATTGTTCTATGATTCTTGTATAGCATCACTCAGATGTACCTACTTTCTTTGTCATTATAAAATTTGCCTTGTTTTCACCAGGATATCGAAGAGTGGATCACTGGTGCAGGTGAAACAGGCTTTGTCTACGTGTCCATGGGATCTTCAGTCAGAACTACCCAAATGCCGGTGTCTGCTCATAAGCTGTTGGTGGAAGCGCTTGGAAGACTACCTCAAAGAGTGCTGTGGAAGCATGACTACGATCAGAACATGACCGAGATACCATCAAACATCAAGCTCTATAAGTGGCTGCCCCCAGCAAGATTTACTTGGTAAGTTTTGTTCATGCTTAATTAGTTATCTAGCGGGTTCAGAAAAGGAAAGATAATTTCGACGAGTTGGGATTGTAGGTATGGCTTTAAAATATTTTACGGTTGATGACGGAAAATCGTCTCGATTTCGAAATTTAAAGACCAAAACCTACCAAATGCTTTTTCAAAATAAAAATTAAGTAGTTGTAGCATAATAATAAATATAAAAATATATTTAATCGTTGATGTATACGAGGCATGCCTTTTAAGTTTTGTCTTTTGAAGAAAAAAACACAACTAGAACCTTATAGTAATTTTTATTGTTTTTCAAAGTATTCACCACGTATACACTTTTCCATTCGCTCAAACCAGTTATTATAACATTTATTTCACTCTAAAGTGGGGGTGTATACCACTCTGCGTTAACCGTTTTACGATCTTCAAGTGCAATAGTCGCAACATGGCCGGTTTTTCCAACGAACGTGGCCACCATCTTCTTTGAAGTGCTCGAGAACGAACAACTTTAGTCGACTTTGGCTCGTCTTGAAAGACCCAGATTGTTGATTGTTGTTTGGATTTAGGATTGTAGGCATAGATCCAAGATTCGTCACCCCTGATGATGTCGTAGACGTGATTTGAATCTCCTCGGTTGAACCTTTGCAGAGTTTTCTGACACCATCTGACGCGGGCCGCTTTGTCATCGTCGGAAAGCAGATGCGGTATCCAACGGCAAACTAGCTTTCTCACACCAAGCGCTTCATGCAAGATCTTCTGAACGGTTGTCCCTGAGATGCCTAATAGAGCCTCTATCTCTCGATAGATAGATCTATCTCTCGTCACATGGCGATCTTCGAGAATTAGTTGTCTCACAGCAATGATGTTATCTTCAGTGAAGGCGGATTTTGAGCGTCCTTCGCGAGATTTGTTACTAACACTAGTATGTCCACGCTGGAATTCTAAATACCAGCGTTCGACAGTCCGCAGACATGGGGCTTCATCACTGAACACAGATGTTAGCTCTTCAAAACACTGAAGCTGTGTCAGGCCTCTTCTAAAGTTGTAGAAAATTATTGCATGAACATTTTCCTTAGAAAGATTCATTTTCGTATGTAACCTGACATATTCCAATCGATGCTGTGACTAAACAATAGCATTAATCCTAATACTTTCAACTGTTTTGATATTCAAAATTTAAACACATTCGAATATAGAACAGTTCCAAATTCAAAATTGCCAGGAAATATGGAAACGACAAAACTTAAAAGGCATGCCTAGTAAAAACATATCGATGTATTTTTTATTAAAATAAAACAATGTCCTACATGAGAAGCTATTCTTCTATGGTGGGTCACAGATTTGTCACTTGCGGGACAGTGAATGATTCAGATGATCAGTGAATGATTAAGCATTATCTATTTCATCTAAAATATTGATTGATGATTATAAGGTTACTAGGGTTAGTATAATAAATGTACCTATTGAAAAATAGTGCACTGAAGTAGATAAAAAGACCTCTATTGACCTCTATTTATTTACCATTTCGTATCCAAATACCAACTTAGTTTAAATTTTCTTACAGCAATTGTAATTTTACATCCATTCTAAACTATACTACAAGTTGAATTAACTAGGATACTAACTACAAAGACCTTTTGAACAAACGCTTCACTAATTTTAGTGGGGTTAGATGTTTGAGCATACTTAATGGCGTGAATTAACTCAGATATTGTTTAGAACTATGGAAATTACTTACAGAATAACCATACTTACTCCATTGTCATAGTTCGTCTCATACACGCGGTTACGGGGGCACTTGACTTGTAAAGAAAGTGAGAGAGGTCTGTAAGGAAAGAAACTGTTAAAATGTTACACTTTTGAATTGAAGTTTGCTATGAAAAAAAATAACACTTTTTCCGATCTGGGGTTGGAATCAAGACCTCGTGATTGCTACGCCCAATAAGCTGCAACTCTACAAAGTACATATAAGGAATGTTTTTTTCCATTAACACTTAAACATAATAATTCCATAGAGAAATTAGTATTATCGAAATGGGGACTTCCCATTTCAAAAGAACCCCAACAT